>JARDYH010000004.1:196163658-197397587 GCA_029215795.1 Anniella stebbinsi
GGTGGCTTGCAAACCCTATGGTCTCTTGCAAACTCGTTGCTTTTTTGCTAATGTGGCAAATTCTGCAGGGGGGGGATGAGCAAAAATGTCATTGGGGGAGCTGCATGCAGCCCACAGGCTATTAATTGCCCACCCCTGCATTATTCTCCTGTGCTTGTACTATTTAGCATAGGAGGGAGCACAGTGATGTAGCTTCTGCCCTTAGCAGCAGAGCTTGTCCTGCCTCTTGCGTGTGGGTTCTAAACTGTGGCTCCCATAAGGCAAAAATGCAGGAAGGGGGACGGCTTTTAACTAGTATGCTGGATAAACTCCCTAAGACCTACTTAGAACTTCATGAAAACTCTTAAACCTGGCGTGGTCTGGATTAAAAGGCTTGGTTTTGTATGGCTTGACTGGAAAATGTACGCGGGTATCTTGATACTGGAAATGGAGTTTAAAAGCTTTTTTCCCTTGCAGTACCTGGGAGAACTGACTTTAATTGATGCTGACACATTCCTGAAATACTTGCCATCAGTAATTGCTGCTGCAGCATTTCATATAGCAAACTATACCATTTCTGGGAAAATGCAGGTATGTATAAAATCCCTTGACCCTATTAAGGTAGGACTGTCTACCCTCAGATCAGCTTGCCTGTACACTGAGGTCATCTTTGGAGGCCCCTTTTCTGGGTATCCAGGCTAGCTGAGATGAGGCAAGTGGCGACTGGGGAGGCCTTCCCGGTTATGGTGTTTTGTGTAGGAAATTCTTCCATGGAGGCTTCCTTGGCACCTACATAGATGTCTTCTGGTTTTGGTCACCAGTTGGACCTGTACTTCCCCAGGCCTTCTAACCTGATGAGACTTGTGTTGCTGCGTCTTATTTTGGAAGTAAATGTTATTGGGCAATGTTATTGGAGACGCAGCAGTGCCTCCAATAGATAAGGTGATCAGTGAAATAAGGATTCTCTAAGGTTAAATGGAAATCAGAGGGGTGGGTTGTTATAAACTTGCTAAGATTGAAAGGGTTTCACCAATCTTTCTGAAAATTGCAAATGCCCAAAAGAAATGCCTATTTTACATAACCTGAAAAATTCAGGGAGAAAGGGCAGCTAACAGGGGAAAAAAGCAAAAAAAATGTATAAATACAATTAACAATTGTTACTGAAGAAGACAAGCAGTTGTCTTGCCTTGAGGTATATACAGTATGGAATTTAACTATCCTTTTTCTGGAATTCAGTGATTTGTAACATTCACAGGCTTCTGTTTTCCAAGTCACTTTCACAAAACAACAGCCCAATCTTATGGTCGTTACTTGGAAAAACCTTTCACTGAAGGATTGCATCCAAAGTGTTCATGGGCCTTAGCCAACTCTTCTAGACTTGGAAGTTGGGTGCCATTTCTTCTCTACACCTCTCCATACTTCCTGTACAAACAAGCTCTGCACCCCAAACTTCTTCCTTCCTATAAGGCTTCATAAGTGTTTTGACATGAGTGTGCCACAATTCTGTGCTTAAGGGATTTTAAAAGGATAATCTTCACAGGGAAACCCAGGTTAGGCATGCTATGCCTTTAGGAACACAGGCAACTGCTTTCTACTGAGTTAGACCATTGACCCATCTAGCCAGTGTTGTCAACACTGACCTGGTAGCAGCTCTCCAGGCTTTCAGGTGGGATTCTTTCCTAGTCTTACCTGAAGACACCAGGGATTGAAACTGGTACCTTCTGCATGCAAAGCGTGTGTGCTACCACTGGGCTATGGCATTTCCTTTCACCTAGCATAAGGCTCCCTAGGCAATAAACAATGGGGCTCCCATCAAGTTCTGATCATTAAGCTGGTTTCAGTCTCTTCTGCTTCTTAACCTAGCATTTACCAGAAGGAAGAATCTACCCAAGGACAGAATAACGGTTATATGGCCTCTGCTTTTAAAGTTTTCCATATGCTTTATTAAAGGAGTAAGAGTTTGGGATAGGGCCAACTGTCAGCAAATAAATAGAAGCAATTCCTAAGTATAAAAACTCCTGTAGCTGATGAATGCTGTCAAAAGGCAGAGTTAACAACTGATGTTTCCTTGGCAGACCGACTCTCTTGCTAAAGTAACAGGATACACAATGGAAAATCTCAAGCCTTGTCTCATGGACCTCCACAAGACGTACCACAAAGCAGCACAGCATACACAACAGTCAATACGGGAGAAATACAAGGCTGTAAAGTAAGTATTTGGCTCTGACTGTGGCTGGTTTTGCATTGTTTTGCAGTCCAAACAGCTGCTTGGGGGTACACTAGCATTTCCTTGGAGTAACTGCTAAACAAATATAGCTGATGACTGTGTGGGAGAGCAGAAGTCTTAGTTAACGTAAGTTCTTTCTTTTTCAGGTACAATGCAGTATCGCTGATTGACCCGCCAGAGAGACTAAACTTATCATAACACTCAAACTAAGACTTGACATCTCAAAGGTGTATATTGCCCAGAATAGCCAATGTACAGTTTAAATTTTTTATTTAGGCTTCAATCACTCTGGTATATTACCATAGAAAATTACAAAGTTTTCTACTTTTATAATGTTTTAATGTAAACTTTTGTACATGCGATCTTGTTCTAAGTACTTAGGTAGAGCTCTTTTTAAAGTTCTATTGAAACAGACTTAAACCATGCAGCTAAACCACTCAAGTGTCGCTGCTCAAACTTTTTTTTAAAAAAGAGCAGTGTAACTGGGGATTTTGACTCGAAATGGCAAATCAAGATAGTTCAATGGAGTCTTGTCTGCATCTGTGAGATACTAACGTTCAGTCCCTCTGCAAACTCCATATGTAATTGAGTTTCAACAGCATATTTGGAAATGTCAGCTGGTGCATAATGACTTAGCAGGAAGTGTCACAGTAGCTTCACTTTCAAATGTTATCAGCTGAGAAATTTAACTGGCTAGTAGATGGCTGCACCAGTTGCAGAAAGTGGTAGCTCTTACTATATGCTGCTAAAAGTAGCTTATCAAATACTGCATAAATAGTATTTGCTCTGAACCCCATAGCAATTGTGTCTGGAAAGCATGGGCAAGATGTACTTTCCTGTAACAGGAAGGTTAGAGCAATCTCTTTGCTACTAAGCAAGCCAAGTTCTTGACCTACAGATGAAAAGGCCATGTATTCAGTGCTAGAGGTAATGTGAATCTCTTGACTAAGTGCATGAAGACAAAGCTGCTACCTTAGGAACATCACCGCTCTGCATCCCAGTTGCAGGTAGCCAAGGTCCTTGGCGTAGGTAGCTATTCAAATCTTTTGGTATAATCTATGAGTAGTAAGGCAGGGTGGAAGTTGTGGGTGCCTTGTACAAAAGCCAGCGCCTATTTCACACGGTTTTCTATATTGTGTAAAGGTGGCTTTTAGATCCCTAATTAAGTGGGATTGGATTCCTGTAAACAAGACTAATTGCTTGATATGATGTATTTACAGTAAACCAATGCATGAGAAGACCTTCATGTAAACCACCTCAAAGCTGATCAATAAAATCCTCTAAAAGGACCTGGGCTCAGTAGTAACTTGCCTTATGAAGCAGGCATCGCTAGTACCAAAATGTGATGGTTTTTTTTTAAAAAAAACCCTGAAGACTTGTACTAATATTCATAAAACTACCGTTGTAAACCACTTGGACCATGCAATATCAGACAGTGGACACAAGAGTCTTGGCAGTCAAAGGAAGGGGCAAAGATGGGTAAATCTCAAGCCTGGGGGTAGTTGGGGAGCATCTAGATTTGTAAAAGATGTTGGGGTGTAAGTGGCCAGTCTACCCACAGGAAGGTTTATGGTAGCAAGACTTAGGTAGAAGAAAACAATTACGCCTTGTCTTTTTCTGTAGTGGTGATCACTGACAGGAAGAATGAGCATGAGTAGTGGCAGTCTTCTGTTGCTCCTTTTTCTATCCTCACTGGATATCTTAAGTAAGCCAATGATTAGTAGTTGCATCCTTCAATACTGTTAGTAGTGATCTACTTTCTAGGCTTGTAACTTTTATACATCAAAGATATATTTTCTGCGTTAAATGCAAATCTATGATGAAAGAGGGAGTTCTATTTCCTGTGTGTACTGGTTGTTGCTTATGTTCAGTTTCAAACATAGTGCATGTCTCTCATCTACATGACACAGTAAGCTGAGAAGCCAAAGCTTACACACAGCCATTGACAGTGGACTGTACAGCTCTTGGAGCTGTCGTGTTATGCAGGGTGTAGCACCAATGCAGACTGGTAGGAAAGAGACAAAGTCTCTTTCCTACCGGTAAACAGCTTAACCAAGAAAAATGCCAGTTTTGCATCTTCTAAAAAAACTACTACTTTCTGTGCCCTGGTTGAGGATGATTTAGAGAGTAGAAGGGACTTGTGGAAGGGATCAGCCCCCAGAATCTGTTAGGCTGAGCCCTGCCTAGGCTAAGTGTTAATAAAGAATAGTGCCAGCACAAGTACATCACTTATATATGTAGCCTGCCTCCACTTGGAGGATTCAAGAATAGTTTCCAGGACAGATCGAATCTTTGGGGTGGGGAATTGCTAGATAAATGCAAGCACATCTCTAGTCGTCTCATAATATCTTAATACCTTAAAGGTGCGATCTTATGCACGTTGAGGATAAACATGCATAGAATTGTGCGCTAAGAGGGTTGTTGGGAAAGAGTTCCCCCATGTCCTACCCAAATAAGGGCTGCAACGTTCTCAAGTTTTTGTGGCTTGCAAAAATTGACAGAAGGTAGAGAAGAGTTTTAGATTCTGAAATGGCAATCCTGATAAGGATTGGGGGGTGGGGGTGAGGTGAAGTGGAAGCCTTTTCCTAATCTGGCAGTGAGGAAATGAGTCCCCATTGCCTTTAGACAACCATGCAAGCAAGCAGGATTTCTCCCTGGCCTTCTAGGTTATAGAAACTGAGTGGTCTGGCTAGTAAAACAAAGCCCCCCTGTTGAACTAAACTCCTGAAATAGCTGATATATTGGAGTGGGTGTTAATGTATTGCATCAACACCTTCCTCAGCATTTCATAATTGAGCAAGCAACCAGTTCCTTGCAATGTGCCTTCCCTTTAGCACTTAAGGAATGGGAAAACAGGAAATATATATCCCAACAAGCATTCACTGTAATCAATATTTAACCTGCTTTAAAAAGTTATAAATAAATCTTTCAGTATTGACTATAGGAAACACTAGCTGAAGAGCGTTGGCAAGATAAGGCAGATCAGTGCATACTCTGCCATAGCCTTGTCCAGCTGTCTCAACTCCTGTAAGAGAAAAAGTTTGATGCAGTCTGGTTTGAGTGCCTACTCCAGTATAGGGAAGGAATAATGGATTAATAAAAGTGTTCAAAAATAAGCCATTTGACCCTGAGTTCATGCACAAGCTGCATGTGGCATCCCTCACCACCCACTACCACACTCCTGTTTCCTAGTTTCTCTGACACATTGATCTTTTCCCCCACTGGTGACAGCAAGGAAAAAGCGTTCTGTATCAGGATTGCTGGTGTGTGGCCTTGAGTATCACATGACCCTAAAAATCATACACTCTAGTTTTATACTAAGGGTAGGGACCTCTACTACTTGCTGTGGCAGAGCCTAGGCAAAAGAGAAACTCTTGCCAGTCCTCTTCTCTCATCCCCACATCTAGCATCCTCCTCCTATAAACCCTCTCTTCACTCTTGCTGCTGCCAAGTGGTTCCTGCCTAAAACTTCAGAAAGGATGGGAGCTATCTTTGGTGTTTCCTCCAGCAGCTGCTTTAGCTATCTTCAAGGCAGCTGCAATGGTGACAAAAGGAGATGGATGTGTGTTGGAAAGGGCACATTTAGGTGATTCCATTCTCCGCCTAAAACTAGCACCCGTAGGCTCTGTGGGGCATTTATCGACATGGTCCATTAGCTCTAGGTCTGCAAGGACCGTCGATGCTTGGAAGATGCACAGCTACCTACAGAAACACAATGACCTTTACAGGCCTTAGAATAGGGTGACCAGGGCTCATGTAACTTTAACAGTTGCAGAGAAAAGGGAATTTCAGCCAGGGTCATTTGTATGCAATTAGTTCCTGGTGAAATTCCCTCTTCATCACAACAGTTAAAGTTGCAGGCACTATACTAGAGTGACCATATACAAACGAAGGCAGGGCCCCTGCAACTTTAACAGTTGTGATGAAGAGGGAATATCACCAGGAACTGATTGCATACAAATGACACTGGCTGAAATTCCCTTTTCTCTGCAACTGTTAAAGTTACATGAGCCCTGACCTGGATTTTATCTGGTCACCCTACCTTAGAACATAGGCCTTCTATTCCCTGTTCAAGCTGTGTAAGAGAAAAGACCAAGGATATAGGTCTATGGTTTAATGTACTGAAAATGGGGACTTTGCACAATACAGGAATTACAGTTCCAAGAATAATTTAAGTCAAAATTTATGGTCACGTGAAGTACAAATACACTTATAAAGGTGATCAGAGGAGCCAGAATAAAAAAGATTTATTGGGAAAATATTTTACTATATATACACATACATCATTTAGGCAATAATGGACACTATTACAATTCCTTTCAGAATATGATGTTATGGAAAAATCAAAAGGAGCAGTGTTTGTGAACAAAAAAAGTTTAATGTACAAAAGTATTTATTTTTATATTTTATTTTATAAAACAGCTCTCTTTTTCCTCTTTTTGCCAACTGGTTTTTTATTCGCGCTGTCCTGTTTAGGGGAAGGCTCTGTTCTGTAGGGAGAAAAGGATTTGGATGTAAATAAAACCAAATCTAGCATTCTATACATCAGAATGGACTGCAGTACCTTGATTTTCAGCTATGTAAACCAAACCCATCTATATCACATGCGAGGAAACCAGAGGCTGCATCCAGTATTAACCATTCTCTGTGTAGGCCATGGAGCCCTGCCTGCTATTGCTGTTTTCTCCATCTTGGGGTGGTGAGTTTAAAGTAGCCCCAAGTCTTTATCAGTTTTGCAATATTGATAAGGATAAAGATCACTGGGGATGTGGGGGGAGAGAAGAGGCTTCAATCGCATTCCTCTGCTCCTCTAGTGATTCTAAATGGGTGAGTGCAAATGAGTGAGGGGGGTGTCCCACCCCCTTCTTCCCCACTCACCACCAGGTGAAGGCTTCTGTGGGGGCAAATGCTCCCACCCCCACCCGGATTATAGAATCAGAACTGCATATGCAAGGGACATGGAGCTATGCAAGGCTGCAACCCCCTAACTATCAGCATGTACAAAGGGATATGGAGAGAACCAGTGTATGCTTGTAAAGATTTGGGAGGAATTGCTTAAATAGTCAAAAATCAATGGAAATGAGACTCCAAGAGACAGATCTTTGTGACACCCAAACATGCTCTAGCAGCTGATCAACCAGAAGTTGGTCTGAACATCCACTTACACTTCTCCCTTTCTCATGATGCTAAAACTTGAGGTCACCCACGAAACTGATTGGTGGGAGATTACAGACAGATAACAGGAAGTACCCCTTCACACAGCACATAGGTAAACTATGGAATTCACTACCACAAGATGTAGTGATGGCCTCCTACTTGGAAAGCTTTAAGAGGGAAAGACAAATTCAAGGAAGAAAAGGCTATCAATGGCTCCTAATCATGATGGCTATGTTACCTCCAATATCAGGTAGTATACTTAAGTATAGCAGCTGCTGGAGAACATGACCAAAAAGGTGCTATTGCATTAATGTCTAACTTGTGGGTTTCTCCACTGGCAGTGGTTGGCCACTGTGAACAGAATGCTGGATGAGATGAAGCCACTATGGCTCTTCTTATGTTTTAATAGTTCTCAAATACACTCAGTTATGAAAAGAAAATGTTCTTGAGATTACCTCTTTTTGTGTGTTACTTCTGGCTCAAGAATAACAACGTCTTCCTCTTCACTATCAGATAACACAATCATCTCATCTTGAAGATACAAGAAAATTATTCCTTGGTGAATAGTTTCTAAAGACTGGCTTACATGTCATACCACATGAAGCTGGCTCAGACCAGCACCATTAATATCTTCTCTAAGCTTCTCCTTACATGATTCTTATACATTGTGTGGAGATTTTCCATGCTAGCCCCTACACATTTCTGGCACGGGCTGGTCAGGCATAGAAGTTTTGTCCATACAATCTGGAAGAACTGTCTCAAGCCACATGGTAACTAACATCATGTTCGCTGGCCCCAAGGTTAATAATCAGTATGTTGACAATAGAGTCAGATATAGGGTGATACCCTGTGCAACGGTTTGGTCTCAAAAAGATACAGCACATTAATATTACAATTAAAGGTTTTTGTTTTTAGAATTGTCCCATGTCAATTTAATACAAGCTATTACTTCTCTTTCAACAGTAACAAAATAGCTATTCCAGGCCCTCCTAAAGAAAGAGATCAATTTCTAGGATGAGGGTAGGCCAAAATTATTCAAGGCAGTATTCTCTCTCATCCTAATTTTCTAGCATTATTTTGTTTAAAGGACATAATTAAAGACAGCCAACTGTGGGAATCTGGGAAGAAATGTGTGCACAGCAAGAGGTGTTTTGAAACTATTTACTGCAGCTAATGATTTGGCAGAATTGAAAGGGTTTAAACTGAGAAGCAAGTTTCTCATTCTGCTTTAAAATTTTCAAAACTATGTCCTTTCTTGTCTCTCTGCACATACAGCTATCTGGCCAAGAAATCCTGCTTACCTAGAGTTAGCATGAACCAAAGTAGAAACAGATCTACAGAAACTAATTTGCAATTTGGAACTGCATCTTCCTATTCCATTTTGCCCAAAAGCTTTTTAAAAGCAAGTACGTTGAAAAAAGGATACTAACCTTTCTGGTTTCTGGTTCGAACACTAGCATCTCCAGTTTCCATGATCTGGTCTTCTACTGTTACAGGTTCATTCTGGACAACTTCATCTTCCTCCTCTTCCTTTTCAGATTCCTCAAAATCTCCCCATGAATTCTCAAGTCCTTCTCCAATTTGGGCTGTGCCGGAAGTCCATACAACTGGCTTGGCCAAACTAGACTCATTAAGAAAAAATCTGAAGTTATCCTAAATATATTACAGCATGATGGACTTAATGGGTATTCTGGCTCAGAAATGACCCCCCCCTTGTGCCACATTTTGCTTTATACTTTGAGGAACAAACTCCAGCCTATCCTGAATATTCAATACAGTAATGAACAAGGGGTGGAAAAATATATTACACTTTTCTTACCCCCCCCCCCCCAAAAAAAAAGGCATAGCTGTCTGCTTATGGATAGACCAAGGAAACAGATTAGTGGTATCCACTCTAAGGCTTTTTTGCATAATAGTCCTTAGCACACTAAGTGTACAGTTGTTACCAGTTTGCTGCACACAGCTGGGATACCTTCTTCCTTTAAAGTTGCACTGCTGTCTAATAATGATAGAATGCTTTCCCAGCACTGGATGCCTTATAATTTCTACCTGGAAAAATGCAATATTTCCATAACATGCCTATTGCTATTGTGATATCAACGGAATAAGTTATTATCATGATCATCTGTTCATTATGGTGTACAACATCATATGTAAAATTACTTCACCCCTTTTGTGCCATTTCTGCTTTTTAAAAAAAACAACTATGCACCTTTTTAAAATGTCCCTAGTAGCTAAGTTTCCCCAACTGTGGTGAATGCTCATCCAATGCTAGATTTCTTGCTGAATTTTGTTGCTTTTGAAGTTATGATTTTGCATTCTATTTTGAATCTAATCTGATTTTATGTTTATTGTAAGATGCCCAGATAACTTTGTTATGGGGCAGCACACCTATGTAAATAATAAATAAAATTAAATAGGTTGCTTAAAATTTGATTTCCTTGCTAGTTGTATGTCCCTGGGATCCTGTCCTGCTGAGAGCACCACAAACCCAATCACCTAACTCACTGATAAAAATGCAATAATAATATATATATATTTTAAAAGATACACTTCTGAAGGAGGGAATGCTTTGGCAATTATTTCTTCAGCTTGCTCTTGCACATCTTTAGTATCAATCAGGGCTTGTTCTATCTTAAAGGCAGTTATTCTTTGGTTGGGAATAGATTCTGCAAATCCAAATTTCCCCCCTTGTTTTCTATTAAAAGAAAAATAAAGTTCATTTAGAAGTCAACATTTGAATCAAAATTTAAAATAATTGATAGGTTGTACACAACAAAGCTATTTTGCTTCTTACCATATAAATAACATTATTTTAATTATTTATATCCCACTTTTCACAACATTTTTTTTAAAAAATGGCTCATAATTACAAAGCAATTAAAAACAGTCAAATATGAAAACAAGTAAAACATATCAACATAAAAATGGTAGAAATCAGAGGGCCATCTTGAATAAAAAAAGGTTTCTAACACCCATTTAAAAACAAGAAGTTATGGAGTTTAAGGAAGTTCTAGAAAAGGGAGTATCCTTCTCTAAACATACAAGTTTGGATTCTCATATGAGAAGGCTAAAAGTTATTCTTAATCACATAAGTGGAGGCAGTTGAAATAGACAAAGAATGACCTGGGTAGCACGTAAGGACAAATTGTGGATTAATTAATTAACCCATGATTTGCTGGGCACAAGCAGGAGCAAGAGAGGCTGCTGCCTCTGGCTCATTCACTTCTGCTTTCATTTTACAACCAACGATTGTCCTGATCATAGGCTGCTCTCATGACGTCCAAAACTGGGTACTCTGGGTTGCTTAATCCCTAAACATCCCAGGGTACCAGGGCTCAGATGTCACAAAGCATACTATGATCGTAGCATGTAAAATGAAAGCAAAATTTTTGTAAACCGCCCAGAGAGCTTTGGCTATGGGGCGGTATATAAGTGTAATAAATAATAATAAATAATAATAAATTGAGTGTGCTGGAGGTAGTGCACTGGCTTGCTCACACTTGTGTCTGGCAAATCATGGGTTAATCAACCCACGATTTGCTGTTACATGCAAACCAGCCCAAAGTCTTGCATCCTGTCCTACCTTGCAGGGTTGGAGATGTCAATTCCCATTTTCAGAGCAACTAATTTAGAATGTAATATGTGACAGCATTCTGATTATCATATTTTGAACAAATTGACATTTCTAAACCATATTTAAAGGTTTGCGCTTCAGAACATCGCAAAAGACCACTCTGGATATAACAACTGTATGGGTGACTGAGGCCAGATTCTCCTCCTCCAGGCAGGGTTGTAGTCAGCAAAGCTGCTAAAAGACACTGGCATCATCTAGGCATCAAGGGATAATGCCAAGTCCATGAACCACCCCCGAACTCGATACTTGATTTTTCAGGGGAAATGCAACCCCACCCAGAACAAATATCACAAATGTTTTTCCAAGTGTATGTGACAGCAGAGTGCAAAAACGAAAAACAAGGAGGGAGCCCGGCAATAGTGTGATGATTTGCTGTCTATGATGATGAATGCGGAGGGGATTGAGAAGTTCGCGAAGATTAAAGCAAGATATGTGAAACTGATGTGCACATAGTTACATTTATTTATCTACAAAAGCAGTATTTTATTGACAGCCCTTCTGAATTTTCTTCATATTTATAATGGTCCTAGTAAATATGAATGGCCCAATTCAAAACATGACTTGCCAGATTTGTAGACTACCTTAAATGGCAACAAGTTAGTGAGGTACCACATAACATTTTCAAAACTCACCTAACTTTTTTATCATTCTCCAAGGCTTTTTGAATTAGCTCTGTGATTTCTGCTACCTTAACCCCTGTTATTTTGCTGCATCTCAGAACCTGTGGTAAACAAATCAATATTATAACATGGGCAAATACAGCTTTAAAAGACTTAATCACAGGATGTGTTTACTCCATGTTCAGGACAGCCAACTTATTAGACTTGGGGGAGGAAACACAAATGCCTTGGCACCCAGATAATGAAGGAACAATTCACAAAGAGGGCAAAGTGAAGTCAGCATGACCTCAAATCATGACCCAGAGGTCTCCACACCATTTAAAAGGCTTCTGGGAATTGTTCTGCTTTTGAATAGTAAAATTAAGTATTTAAACCCATTAATATGAAGTTGAATTAAAGAGCTTTAATGTAAAAGGGCTGTCATGTTCTAATCTGTGAAATATAGACCTTTTACTCTATTTGACTAAACCAGATGAATTCAGCATCTATTTATATGTTGTATAAGAATATGAAGCAGCACACATCCATTGAAGTACAGAGAAATTCTCAATTCAAAGACAATTCTTTCAATCCAGTAACAACGACTGCAGAAATTATCAACATTTTGAAGTAATAAACTTAGTTTTGCAAGTTCATGTAGCAAATCATATTTAGAAGACAGCAAAAGTATGCTTTAGCAACATTCAATTGAAAGAAGCAACACTTTACTAGGGCGGCAAGTTTTAAGCAGTCTAACTGCAATTTAAAAAATGTCACTAATATCTGTCCCAGAAGAAGATACATCCTGCTTAAGTTAAAAGTGGTTTTATGCAAAGGCTTAGAAAATCTTATTCAAGGGTATAATTTCTGAAGTTTCTTGTATTTGCAATATGGAAAGGCTTCTCTACATTCAATGATCAATAGACTAATTGAACAAGTTCAACTTCTGGAAACTTTTTTCCTTCCATGCGGGGTTCTAAAACTGGAAGTTTTTCTTTCCCCTTCTCCCTCACACTTGTTATACACAATGGTTTGGATCCAGACTTGCCTCTCGGCAAACTGGACTTTCATTAATGGAGGGAAATGGGATCCAGAAGAAACTTCCCACTAGAAGAAGGGGAGAGGGTAGCAATTCTCTCCAATTTTCCTATTCCCCTACAGCCTCCAGTGGTCCTTTTAACCATAGCAGAACCCTAATGAGTGCACTCTTTATCCACCCTACTAATTTTTAAATTTCCTATCCAAGTCTAATTAAAATTAAGACCACATAAAAAGAAGGGATCAACCAACTGTGGGACATCAACAATTTACTCATATAAACCAAAGTGTGATCCACAGTTTAATACTCTAGCTTCAGAAGCTTTCGTATCACCTGATCTTTTAACAGCATAATCCCACCACTGGACTGAATTGTACAAATCTCACGGTGCTTATTCATGGCAATCACAAGCAGGCCATCCATTACTCGTTCCTCTTGTTCACCAGGATCCACTAATAAATAGGTCCTGAAATGATTTAAAACAAGCAATAAATGTTTGCCTCAAAAAAGTGGATAGATGAAAAAGCCAAACAACACAGTGGGCAAGATATTAACTATATGCTCAGGGTAAGTTTTAGTTCTAAACATTTCACAAGTACATGGTGATGGGAACAATAATCAAAATCAGTTTTGATACACTGCAATAGTGATTTTTCAGTTTATTGTTATTTATTTAGGGTGCAATCCTATTACGATTCTCATCAGCTCCAAACTCAGAGGCTGATGGGAATCCTATGCAGAGTGGGAGCAGCGTGCAGGCGATCTTCACCTATGCGCTCCAGCTGCCCTGCATTTTTTTTAGATGATTTCATCTGCCTAGCTTTGGAGAGGAAGGCAAGGAGGCTAGGGCGGCCATAGGAAACAGCATAAGCCACCTGGGTCTCCTCTCCTCCCCGCCCCTGGGAACGCCCCCTTTTCCCTGTCTCTACACTATTTTATGGGTGCGGAGAGGCAGCCAGCGCAATTCTCCCCACATCAGCTACGAGGGAGATGGGGAAGGGGGAAGGGGCGGGAGCATGATTTCCTGGCTCTCACCTCGGAGCTGTCTACAAGCTTGAAGAAA
Source organism: Anniella stebbinsi (assembly GCA_029215795.1). NCBI lineage: Eukaryota > Metazoa > Chordata > Lepidosauria > Squamata > Anniellidae > Anniella > Anniella stebbinsi. The sequence continues at coordinate 196,177,360 of JARDYH010000004.1, forward strand.
GGAAACCGAACAATCCTATGTCACCCCTGCACTGTCTAGGGGACACAGGATTGCTCCCTCCCTGTATTTTTATCCCGTTTTCCAGACAATTATTGTCTCCCAAAACAGTTCACATCCACACACAGGATTAAGATGGCATACCAATACATTAAAAAAAAAATGGTTCCCCTCTGGCGTGCCTCACTTCTATTAATACTGCGGGATCACCTTCTCCCATACAATCTGCCCCGCACGCTCAGGTCCTCTGGGAAGAACTTACTACAGTGGGCCAAGACTAGGCGGACAACTGTTACCCAGAGGACCTTCTCTTCTGCTGCTCCCAGACTGTGGAACAACCTGCCGGAGGAGAGCTTCCAACTTACTAGTCTTCTAGAATTTAAGAGAGCGATAAAGACTGATCTCTTCCGGCAGGCCTACCCATTCGAATTTTAACACTTTGTTGATTTTAATAACGTATTAATTATATATGCTTTTAATCAGTTTTATGTATTTTACATTGTTGTACTGATGTTGTTCCCGCCTCGATCCGGAGGGAGAGGCAGGTAATAAATAAATAAATAAATTATTATTATTATTATTATTATTATTGGCAAGTTGCTGTCAGCCAGTGGAACAATGCTAGCTTACCCTTGCTGGAAGAAAGCAAAGCTTACACAGATAGGCATGTGGTGGATACTCAGAGGGACAGGATCCCGTTCCTCAGGGGTATACTAAAGATAAACAAGAATATTTTACTTAGCCAACTATATATATAATAAGAAAGCAGACATACATAACTGAGAATTTTTAGTGATATTTCATTTCTAAAATTAAAAGAAAGCCTGGAACTACCTTTTTGCATGTTAAAGGTGAATGGTTACACTGCTTTAACAACTTCTAATAGAATTTCCAGAATTTCCTCCAACAGGATTGAGAAGAACTTTACTTAATAAATGTAAACAGCTTAATAATATATCTATTATTAGTTACACTGCTATCCAAGGAGCTCAAGATGACATACATGGTTTTCCTTTTCACAATGGGGAGTCCTAAACAAGAGCTGATTAATTCTTCTTATCTAAACAAACAGATACAGGTTTTCTGCTCTTATCCTCCAATATTTTATTTATGACTTCGAGTGTAACGCATGGACCTCGCAAGTCCAAAATAAGTACAATACATTTTAGATGTACTGACCAGATGCGAATGGGATTTGTAACCCACTAGCTAATTTTTGGTAGATACCAAATAACTGCTGGGCTTATTGCAAAGAATGCTGGACCTTCTTGAGAATGAATAAGGTATTTCTTATGCTTCTTATGTTCTTAAACCAAGACTATACAGTAGTGGCCAAAATTGTGGACACCTTTTGAAATTTTTATGTTTTGCAACTTTGAATGCTTATAGAAAATGTTCTGTTTCACAAAGTTCAGTTGTTTATATATCAACTGAAAGAGAATTTAATGCTGAATTCAAAACAAAAAACAGAATGTAAATACCTGCAGTTAAAAAGAAGTTATGCTGCAAATACTGCGATCATGATCAATTTACAGTAAAATCTGACAAAAACATATCAGATACTTTAGTTATGATTGAAATGTAATATCAGTATTTGATAGGGGAAGCCTTTATTTTTGGAAACAGCATCACAGCGACGTCTCATAGAGCCGACAAGTGTTTTAAGCTCTTCCTTCTTTATGACATGGTTCCAGGAATCATTTATAGACTCAATTAATTGGTTTTTATGTGATGGACGCCTCATTCATACAAGAATTTTCAAACGATGCCACAAATTTTCTACCGGGTTCAGGTCAGGGCTGTTTCCTGGCCAGGTCAACAATTGAATGCCCTTTGCTGTGTTTGCATATTTTTGCTGTGTGACAGGGAGCTGAATCTTGTTGAAAAATAAATGGTGTATTGTTTGGAAAGAGATCCCTGATGGAAGCTAACAGTTTTGGTTCCAGGATGGTGTCAATGTATTTTCGTGCGTTTAGCGCGCCATCGATTACATAAAGGCGGCCAACACTATCTGCTGACATACATGCCCAAATCATAATGCTTGTTGGGTATTTTACAGTTGCCTCAATGCAGCCAGGATGTAGCTCTTCTCCTACTCTACGTCTCACATATTTTCGCCCATCACAACCAAATACGCTTATCTTACTTTCATCATTCCAAATAACTTGCTTCCACTGTTCATTCACTGTGTTCTTTTGCCCACTGTAGTTGTTTCCGGTGCTGCTTTAGATTCAGAAATGGCTTTTTTCTCGGAATCCTACCTTTTAGTCCAAAATCTGATAGTCTTTTTATCGTTCTGGATCTGACAGAAACACCAGTTGCATCAAGTACACCTTTGATGGCCTCAGATGAATTTTTTCTCTCCTTGAGACACAGCCTTTTTATTCTTCTGTCATCAACAGATGATGTGCACTTTTTACGGCCTTTTCCTGCCTTGTTTTCACTATTTATGATGTACAATTTTTAGATGAGAATTCAAATATTCACAATCTCCAATTGTGCCTCAGATACAGTGATATTTGTTCTGTCTTCTACAGAAGAAACAGCAAAACTGACTTTCCCCAACTTGAAACATGAGATAACACAACTACTGCCATATGATTGGTCCCCAAAACAAGGACTGTGATTGGCCAGTACGGTTTGCAATTCCCAACTGCTTCTCAACTCAATCACAACTTGTGTTTCTTTTTAGAATAAAGTAAGCATAACTTTTTTTTAACTGCAGGTATTTGCATTCTGTTTTTTGTTTTGAATTCAGCATTAAATTCTCTTTCAATTGATATATAAACATTTGAACTTTGTGAAACAGAACATTTTCTATAAGCTTCAAAGTTGCAAAACATGAAAATTTCAAAAAGTGTCCACAATTTTGGCCACCACTGAATACTCAAGTTTACTTAATACATATAATGACTTAACTGTTAAGAAGTTTCAAGTATGTTGTTTTACTTTGTAACACATAATTTTGGGCCACTGTGATTCTAGGAGGGAAAAGTAGAGCATGCAAGTCTGAAGTTAGCCCACCCCATAGTAAATATCCCACTCCAAAGAAATTTACCAGTGTGACTTCTTCTCCTTGCACAGATACATCTGGCCTCCGAAAGTGGCACAATGCTACTATTGCTGCTATACTTGCAGCATCGATAATGTTTCCATTATGATTCAACAAATGCAGGTCCACACGAATTTGCCACACCTCAGAAGAAACAAGCAAGCCATTTCAATTCTCTCCTCACACAGTAGCAACGTGCTTTTACTATTCAGGAAATATCGCCATAAAATCTTTGCCCAGCCATGTTTTGTTCATACATTTACTTAGTACCCCCTTGTTAAAAACTAGACAAAACATGACACTTGAGCAACTCATGTGAAGCAACTCATGTCACACAATACACAATACACATACACAAGGTTTGGATGAAAATATGGAAAGGTCTCTCCGGGAGTATTCAACAATGCCTTCTAGTGATTACACACACACAAACTGGAAAATGTCTAAAAAGAGTATATTGCTATAAGTGAAGGACAGAGTTAAGCAAAATAATATTGACAATTCTCCAGGCAATACCATACTATTGAAAAATTTTATCAGAGCAATACCATTCAACAAAAATCTAAAATATTTTTACCAGACACCATAACTCTCTCAAGAAATTTCTGCATGGTTATAATCAGAGCATGGACCAGGTTGCATAAAATCAGTTAGATAGCTTCCTTGAGGAATCATTATCATTTATTGTTCATAAAAGTACCTAATATGTGCTAGATGCTGTACAAATTAGGAAACTTAAGCCCCTGCTATAGTCTCAGCATGTCAAAAACACATGATTCAAAAAGGAGAGCTGGAAAAATGTAGGAACATAGGGTTGTATCCCATGTTAACTTTACTAAGAGTAGACCCACTGATATGACTAAGACTTCAGTTAGTCTAATATTGGATATTAAACTATCATGTGTAAAACCAGAAATCATCACATGAATATGTACACAGATATATAATTTAATTTTAAAAATAAAATCATATGAATTCTAAAAATGTAAATACTAGGGAGTCTATTGTCACATTTCAAAACCCATGCAATTGCACACCTTTTCACCAGCAACAACGCAAAGAGATTCCGTATCTATACACTTGGAATTCCTTAGGCATCTTTCTAACAGTCGATTCAGTTTTACAAGCAGCTCAGATTGTCTAGAATTTAAAAATAAAAAACATTAGTTACTAACAACTGTGAAAAAGGAACGATAATTTCCATGGGCTATTTTTGCTTCGGGGAGTGGGATGGGACACCTACCTTCCAGGCTCAAAAGCAGGTGATGCCATAGGAGAGAGTTCAAGATTAAAGAAAAGAATACCCTCTGTTGCACGATTTGGCTTTGGGGAGACAAGTTCACATGACACTTGTCCAAGAATTCTGCAAAAAGAGATGCCATCCCAGCCCCAAACACAAGGTGTTAGAATAAAATTTCAACATTTTACTATTGATTTACATTTTATAGGAAGGCTATCAAGGAGACATTCTAAAATTCCAGTGTTTAACACAGAGGTGGAGGGAGCAATCCTATGCCTACCAGACAGCATCAGTGGGGTGTGTGTGTGTGTGCATAGGATAGTTTGATTTCCAGGCTCCAAAGTCAGAGACAGTGCTCCAATCGTGGACCCAGGAAACCATGCTCCCCTACCACTCATAACTATCGCAGAGAGAACCGTGCTGGCTACCTCTCCACATTCACAAAATGGAGTGTAGAGATGGGGAAAAGGGGATGCTCCCAGGGGCAGGAAGGAGAGGGAAATTGGGTGGCTGCGATGGCCACCCCAGCCGCCTTCCCTCCCACCGCTAGATGGGCCTATCTACCAGAAACGCCGGGCGGCTGCAACACAGAAGTTAAGATCTCCTCCCCTGTCCTCCCACCCTGCACTGGAGTTTGGAGGCTGCCAGCAATCCACATAGGATTGCGTCCTAAATTTACCTGGGATAAATAATAACTGCCTTGTGACTTGCAGAAATAGGGTTCCTTGTTCTACCCTTTTCCTCTGCCTACTGTAGTGAGCAGGACTCCAAATGGGCTGCACAACATTCATTCCAACTGAGGACAGTGTGATATGATGGGGTGGGTTGGAGTCAATTATGGATCCTTTATTGTGAGATACCTAGTTTTTCCAAGCTCCACGATACAGCAGCCATAGTCAGCCCCAAAAGAAATACGGAGATTTCTGTAGTCATAGCACTGCCGTCCATCCAGACGCTACAAAGACAGAGAAGAATAGTGTTACAGATGGGAAATGTGGAAAGCAACTGAATTATAGAAATGGATGCACAAACCTAAGGGCATAGGGTCAACAATCCAGAGATGTACCCCAGCCCTCCCTAATTCTAGGGCTGCCACTTTTTTGTGTATTGGGTTTTTATTCCCTGAACCAGCCATATGACAAGTACAGGCCAATTGAGTGTAGTTCCCCCCACCCTCATCTCTTCATCTCCATGCCCACAAGCTTCACCTGTTGACTTTTGCCTATTCCATAACTATTAAAGACATATAAATCCTATCCATAAGGAACAAAGATTATCAATAAGACTATATGCTGGGTTGGGCAACCTGTAGCCGTCCAGATGTTTTAGCCTACAACTCCCATGAGTCCCAGCTAGCATAGCCACTGGTGAGGGATCATGAGAGCTGTAGGCCAAAACATCTGAAGGGCCACAAGTTGAGCCCGCTGACGGATTACAGAATTATATCCTTCAGTGTGCATTTATCACCCCCCCCCCCAATTATTTCTTACTCCTTCAACTATCACTCAGACTATATTTAAAGAGTACAATCCTTGCTTCCCAAATAATGGTTTTTACCACCCTCTTTGCTTCCCCAAGCTAGTTTTTCTGGAGTCGCTCCTACTGCTTAGTTTTGATAAGGGCACTTCTAACCCAAGTGAATGGTGAATATAGAGAGTCGTCTCCAATGTTAATATGACTTAATTCACGCTCATTTCAAAGGGTCTACTCTTAAGTAGGACTAACACTGGATGCAACTCATCAGTCATGGTTGTTACTACAGTTCAATTAGCCTGAAGCCAAAGTGATGATCTTCCATAGGGAGTCATAGTTCTGCCTATTCTTGAGCCACCGCCCCCCCAAAAGGGGAGAAAGCAATGAAAACGAGGCTGAGGCTGCCCTCCGACGGCCCGTGCGCACGCGCAGAGAAGAATCCAAACTGCGGCGCCCTTGTGTACGGTTGTTAGTATACTGTTAGACGGTTCCTCTCTCACCTTCCTCTCCTCGATAGCCCGGAGCAGGAACCGCTTCTCGCAGTTGGATAACGGCGTTTCCTTCATAACGGCTGCCGCTTCTCCTTGGCCTTTGTGGCCCAGTCCCGTCCCGTCTCAAAGCCCTCGGTCGTTTCTTTTCCCTACCTGGAGTGCTCAAAGGACGTCATAGGCAAGCGACGTTCACAGGAGCGCGTAAGTTTAAAAGCGTAGTCAAGCCGGCGCTTCCTTGCACCTTAGCAACGAGGCCGTAAATGGAAAGAACGTCGCGCAAAGCAGGCGGGGGGGAGCGCGACCTCGAGCGGCCGTAAAGCGCACTTTCTCGTGGAGAGCGCGACGCTGGAAGGTTTCAGTTTCTGGCTGAATGAAGTGGGCGCCTAAAGCAAAGTCGTTCACCCCAGAATCCTTTTAGGCATGTTTACTCAGCAGTAAGGCCTGTTAAATTCAATGGGATTATTCCCAAGCAAGAATGTGTAGGATCGCAGTTTAAGGCTGCAATCCGATGAAAGTTTATCTGAAGTAAGGCCCATTGAACACAGTGGGACTTAATCTCTGAGTAAACATACATAGGACTGTACTGCACTTTTTTTTTATTTATATCCGCCCCCCCCCCCCATGTTGTTCAAGGCAGTTAACGACAGAATCCAGATTGAAAACAAAATCTTAATTAAAACAGAACAGAAATGTTAAAAACTCAGGGTTCAATCCTATGACTCATGGACAGTGTCTGAATGGCCACAGGATGTTCGATTCCCAGCTCCAAGGTCAGAAACAGTGCTCTGACTACCACTCATTGCAACTAGCAGGGAAAGAATTGTGGCAGCTGCTCTTCAAGGTTGGAAATTGGCCATGCTGGCTAGTGTTATATGTGTCTAGGGCTGATGGGACTTGAAGTCCAACAACATCTGATGGGCCACTGTGGAACCCCATGGAATACATGTGGGCAACCCACAGCCTGCTGAGTCCTGCCTATTTCCTCCACTGCGTAGCTAGAACAAGCCCTTTAGATTCTGGAGATATTTGTTTAGAAACTCATGTAAGGGTATTAGCTGACCAACTCTTAAAGGCTGCCTACTCCCCCATAAACCTACCCAGCTGTTACGGCAGAGATGGGGAACATCAGGCCTGCAGGCTGATTTCAACCTGCCAGGCCTTCTCAACTGGCTAGTGAAGGTCTCCGTTGAAGACTTGTCTCTTCCTTGAAGCCCCCATTTGCTTGGAGAAGAGTAGAGAGCACAGGAGACCAGTTCCAGACTGAACTGCTATCTTGAGGAGTCTGCTGTGCTTTTGCACATCAGACCTATCAGGAAAGATAACGGACACATGAAGCCAGCTCTGTAATTGTGTGTGTGTCTCTGTGTGCGAATAGTGTGTGTGTGAATGTGATTGTGGTCCGGGCGAGTACATTGGGGGACGCATGCCAGCATTGGTATGGCCCTTACTTTGGGCTGTGGCACTATTCACTGCTTCCATGTGGCCCCCAGCATGTTCGCCTGGAATTCTATCTCTTACAAATAGGCTGACACCATCTTGTCTTTGTAACAGCAACCTTTTGATTCAGCCATCTGTACTTTATTTACAACAGTGTGTAATGCTCTTTATGGCACCCTCTGATAGCCCGAGAGAATGCATCTTTGGCTATTTCTGTATATTATACCTGGAGCTAATCCCACCCTTAAACCAAAAAGGGTTTTGTATCCCTATATTAAGGTTATCTTAAGAAGCTGTTTTCTGGGTGCGATAGTGACTAAGGAATAGACCTTTTCTATGGTGGCACCCCAGGTGCAGAAACTACTCCCAAGATATATTTGTCTGGTGCTAACCCTGTTTAGTTTTAGGCGCCAGATTAAAACGATTTTATTTACCTGTACTTTTAATGATCAGGGATATTGATTTTATTGCTATATTTGCTTTTTATTAAATGGTCTTACTGATATAATTTCTCATTTTATTCTACCTATCTGTCTTATTGTGTTATTAAATGGTTTTTATCATGTTTATTGTATATTTTCACTCTGAAAGTAAAAGGTGTGGGGGTACCAATGTCCTTTTAAATAAATAATACCTTTCAAGCTTCCAACATTTAAATCTCATTCAAAAGATGTTGAATTTTCATCAGGCAAATCTGTTTGCATATTCTAAAAGCCCACACTAAACCTATCAAAGTCCATATTTCAATGTATTTAACTCATTTCTTTAACATGCCAATTTGTATTTATCACCAAGTTTACTCTTCAACTATGGACTAATCCTATTCCTATTGCAATCAGAAGGGGCAGCCCTCACTAGCAGTAACAGGATCATGCCCTAACTCTGATTTACATTTTAATGAATTTCTGTCTGCCTTCTAAATCACAGTGATTGCAATTTCCACAGTAGCCACTTGTAGTGCATACATGTTATAAATGGGATAGGTAAACCTGAATCTTTCTTACCACATATGTCTATGCAAACACACAGCTACTGAGATATTCCATAATATTTATTATTGTGTTTCACAATTCCCTTGATTTATGAGATATTAAGATCTTGCTTTTTTAAATAACTCAGAAATGCTAATTTACAAAGGACAAGAATATGTCAGACTTTATTTTTCTGGTAAAAACAGTAGGCTAATCTAGAAGGTAATCCACAAGCAATTTAATATGAGAGAAAATGTGGTTTTGACATGTCTTAAACAAGGAGTGTTAACTTGAACCATTCAAGTGGGCACTGTGGGCTGGATCCAGACAAAGGCTGTAATACTGTACACACTTTCCTGGGAGTGAGATCTAGTGAACTTTTATATCAATAGATATGCATAGGAAAGTGTTGTAAATTAGTTGAATTTCGGTCCCATTGACATCAGTGAGACAAGTTAGTCATGACTTCATGACTAACTAAGTGTGACTAATTTAGGTTGTAATCCTATACCCACTTAGCTGGGAATAAGCTTCTTTGATCTCAATGGGTTTACTTCTGAGTAAACATGTATAAGTGTTGTACAAGTGTCTTGATACAATCCTATGTTTTTAAACGGATTTATCTAGACTGTCAACACCTTAGCCCTATTCACCCGATCAGTTAAATCTACAATGGTCTTTAATGCTAACATTTTGATACATTTATTCTGGGACATCTCATTGCCTGTAGTATTTGTAACTGCCAATCCTTTAGTTTGTATCCACTGACACTGTGATTCAGTTATGGATATGAGTTTAAAGAGACTATCTTAAACATTATTCTAAATTAAATCCCAAAGCTATTTGACATACTGGAGAGTGCTAAACATATTCAGTATGCTATTTAAACAGGGCAAGATTGGTGATACAAAGAATAGAATTGGGGTAACTCTGGAATATTCAGGAACATTCACCCACAATTGCACTGATCCTATGAAAACTTTTAGCCCTTGCAGAAGGAGATGGTTAAGAATGAGGCCATGAACCTGCCTATATTTGATCCCTCACTTCCCCCATTTGTACAGTTGAACTGGTACATGGCAATATAGGACAAGGCACTTTCATCATTACTTAGCTCCCCAAAGGGTAAGTAATTAATATGCTTTCTTGCATAAGGCTTGGAACATTCAACATTGACTTTCACCAATCAAATCAAAAGTATACAATTAGCATGGGAAAGTATAAGCAGCAGATGAATGGAGAAAGAGTTAAGAAGATAATACCTGCACTACGGGGTAATAGATTTGGATGTAAAATAGCACCATTCTATACAGGTTTACTCAGAGGAGCGATCCACTATGGGAACAATTCCCTGGTAACTGTCCATAGAATGGTAGCCCTGAGACATTATAGGCTACTCTTGTTATGCCTCCTCCTTTAGTTATACCTCCTAAACTGTCATCTGTAGTGCAGGTGTTTATATTTTTAATTCTTGCTCCTTATACCTACTGCTTTTACTTTCCATGCTACTTGTATACTTCTTTCCTCTATAGACCTTTGAATAGCTCCCATTGTTTCTAATACACATTTTTGCCCTACGTTTTAGTGCATGCCATGAAAATCAGCTCCTTTTATATGTCCCCAACCAGCTTTAAGTAAGAAATGAAGCAGAGGTCGTGGATGCAATCCTTAAGTATACTTACTTGAATGTAAGTTTTGTTGAACTTAATGGGACTTGCCACCTAATGAACCTTTCAGTTGTTTTGATCTTCATTGCTATGAAGATAAAGGTAGAACAGGGAGAGGAATTGTGAAAATAGAAAGTAATTGGGATTTTCACCATGCTTTTAGTTCTATGCCCAATTAAATACCACATATTTTATTGGGACTTGGATGAGGGTCTGAAGCTCAATGGCAGAGCACATGCTTTGCATGCAGAAGGTCCCAGGTTCAATCCCCGGCTTCTCCTGCCTGAAATTCTGGAGAGCCGCTGTCAGTCAGTGTCGACCATACTGGGCTAGATGGACCAATGGTCTGATTCAGTAGAAGGCAGCATCCTATGTCCCTATGAACAAAGTGTAGGACAGCAACATAAATGTACAAAAATAACTCACCCCACCATCATCTTCCATTGTCTCCACCTCCTCCCACAATATTGACTGGTGAAGTAGCTGTTCCTATTAGTGTCTATTCACAACCATGTCCTATTTTCACCTATATTTTTATCCTGTTATAGAAAGTGTTTTTGTGTCCTCCTCTCCATCCACACTGGATCTTGTTTAATCGTGTTTTTACCAAAGATATTGGTGGCTCTGAAAGCAATTTTAACATGAACTGCTCTACTTTCTCCCAAATAGCTTTAGTTGGAAGGCTCCTGTTCCATTAAACAAGTTATGTGAAACTACATCATTTGACTATCAAGAAAAATTTGAATATCAACATTCAACTTAGAAAGACACATCCAATGATGGTTTCAGTTTTTTGTCAGACAACTGCATATGAATGCCATTTAAGAAAATAAGATGAGCTGTGCTGGATCAGACCAAAGTCCTGTCTAGTCCAGCATTCTGTTCATTTAACGTTGCGCTGCGAGAATTAGTCCTTCCTTTTGTCTGTCCTTAATCTCCCACCATTCGGATTCATTGGATGACCCCCCTTCCAGATTTGGATATTTTAGGAGATAGAACACTTTCTCCCTATCTACTTTCTCTACACCATGCATACTTTTATACACCTTTAACATGTTTCCTCTTACTCTCAATTTTTCTAAGCTGAACCCCCCAAATGTTTTAATCTTTTGTGATAGAGCAATTGCTCCAGCCCCTTGGTTGTTTTGGTTGCTCCTTTCTGTATGATTTCCAGTTCTACACTATCCCTTTTTGACAGTGCAATCCTATACATTTCTACTCAAGAGTAAGCTCCATTGAGTTCTATAGGACTTACTCCCGCACAATTATGTATAAGATTGCAATCTCAGTATTTAACAAACTAAACATATTTTGTAGTAGGCAGTTAATTGTTCTTTACATCATGTCTATAACACAATTTAAAAACACCATTGTGAAAGTGAGTCCTGACACTGGAAAACCTCTACAACAATAGGGGTTTCTGGATAGCATCCTATAGGAAAACAGAAAGAGGGATTAAAGTGTTTGTCATGTTTTACTAAATAAAGCACATAATAGGACTGCCAGTTGTTGCTGATATCTATGTGCATCACTTTCACTGTTTAAAAGTAAATCTATATACTCATATAATTCCTTTGCACATATTGATTAAAAAGCCAGAATGAGCCGTCGCTTTTTCAAGGGGGGTAAAAAGAGATAAATAGCTTAAATTGCTTCCATTTATTTAGTGTGCTGAATGGTTTTTCGATATAGTGAGGATAATCTGTTTGCATGGAAGACTGACGGAGTTACTGGAACCTACTGCACTATTGATTTTCTCAGCTGAATAAATTAGATTAGGATTGAGATAACTTTTCCAGCTCAACGGCAATGTCTTATCAAAACTTCTCATTAACAGCAGCCTGAGCACCAGTCTGTTCTATCTCCACATGAGAAGTAAGATTCCACTGCCAGTGCAGTTCGTTTAGATGCATGGAACCGGGGAGGGTGGGCGCCATCTTGTAGTTCACCTCAGGAAGCAAAATGTCTTGGGCTAGTCCTGGTGAGTGACATCCTAGCTTGAATTTATATGTATCAGAATAATAGGTTTTTCAGATGAGGTTTTAAGGAGCAACTATTCACCTGTACTTATTCCTTCCTTCATCAAGTATAGGATTTTTATTGATTTCAAAATGTGGTCATTTTTAGCATGACATCCCCACCCTCCTGTAAGAGTGAAATCAAACAAACAAACAGCACTGCTTTCAATGGTGGCAGTTTTGGTTATATGGTAAAAACAGGATGTCCAGGATTCCAGCCACACTTATCCAACACTTTTTCATGTTTCCCCTAATAGTCAGCATTCTGTCCTCAGCTTAGTCCTCATTGAGCTGTTTCCTATTCCCCCCCTCTTCCCCCCCAAAAGGGTTTTATACTTCTGCAAACTATGGGATTTCCCCCATGTCTGTTGATGGCTCCCTCTTGTGTGTAGGTGGTGCCAGTTTGATTGCCCATAAGCAATGGCATTTATTGCCTGAACACTGGAAATAGAATGATGAGATGATGGTATAATAATCTACCTCTTAGCCATTGCAATTTTCCATCTGTGCCAAGTGATGATCAGTTTTAGTTCTTAGTCCATTACAAGCAGCTCTCTGTAGTAAACAGGTAATTTTTCAGCCCCCAGTCACTGCTTGTACTGCTTTTAGAATAGAGCCAGCAATGGATTAAAGATTTTAATTAACTTCAGTTTTGTCCAACTTATAGATCAATTAACTGATAACCTCAGGACTGAAACATCTTAATACAGCCTCCTCTTCAGGTGATTTGATTTGGGGAATGTTGTCTAGAAGTAAATCACACACTCCATTTTGGTCAGCAATACAGAGTGGCTGTCCATTCAGATAATACTTTTTAGGGGTGTCTGCTTCTTCCTTAATTTGTCTCAGTGCAGTGGAGATAAACACTGAAGGCCAGTTCGCATGATCACCATGGGTTAAACCTGCACTTGAGGCAGAGAATCCTACAAGAGACTGTCTTTGGGAATCAAGCTACAATAATAAATTTAAAAAGTAGGGGTGTGCAGTGCGCGTGTACTCTGCCCTGAAATTTAGGGTGGAGCTCCGATGAGGCAATCCTCCGCTCCAATTTTCAGACCGGGTCTGCCTCACTGTTCTATCAGATTACCCATCTGGAAACTGCTCCGTTTTTGGATAACCACTCTATTATTGTCAGTGGCAATTAACAAAAATGCTTACATCTCCGTCATTTTTAAAGATAAAGGGATGAAATTTGGCACCCTGGTAGCTCTTAAGTAGGGCTTTAGCATGCCAAGTTTGAAGCAGATCCCTTCATCCCTTGATTTTTAGAATTTTTTTTAAAAATCTCCCCCTCAAACCATTCGCCACATGCATACACACACACACACACACACACACACACTTAAACTGTTAAATTTTGGGTGGGGGGGGGGGACTAGAAGAAACACATATCCCTCTCCCAACATGGCCAGAGTGAGCAGCAGCATCCATTGCACGCCTCATGATGGAATAAAGCTTTATTAATCGAGAAAAAATGTGTGCTGCTTGTGTACGAGTTTTGAAAAAATGTGTGTTGCAATGTGCAAAACTAGAACATAAACACACACAGCTCAGAAAGAAACACAAACTAGACCAACTGCAGAATACATTACAGAACTCAAAGGATTAAATTTTTTTTGTATATAAGTGGAGGTAGTAGACTAAACACACACACACACAATAACAGCAGGCACTGGGGGTGTGGAGTGAAATGTAAAATAAAGGATTGGAATGGAATGGAAAGATAAAAGAGATTTTTTGTATTTTTTTATATTATTTTTTATGGGTGGTAACAGAACACACACACACACACCAACAATGTGGGAGTGTGGGGTGGGATGCTTTGAAGGAACTTGGATTTGAAATACACAACAACAACAATAACAACCACTTACTGAGACAGACAGACTGGGATTTAAAGAAGGGTTGGAAAGATAAAGGATTTTTAAAAAAATCTCAGTGGGGGGTAATAGGGTAGAACAAGATCACACACACACTCAATAACACACAAAGGGGGTGTGGGGTGGTACTATAAGGTGCTTGGAAATTGGGGAATGGAAGAACAACCACACAAGAAGCAAATAAAAGCAGACAGACACACACAGAGAAAAAAGCAAATCCAGAAAAGAAAGCAGGAGCTCTCTCTCTCTCACTGAGCAGCAGCAACAAATCAAGCAGACAGACACAGAACAAACATACAGATAAACAAATTGACACCTCTCTGTCTTTCTCTCCTCCTTCCTTCCAAATGCTCCATGAGCTAGCAAAGGAATAAGTTCCTCCCCCTAAGCAATGTGATTGGAGGGGGAACAGGGGGGAAACTGTGGGTATTGGTTAGCCACAGATGTCAATCTCAAAATTACCCCTCCCTCACCCCTCAGTGACAGCATCTTCCTAATATGGAAGAAGGGTTCAGTTAGTCGTCAGTCAACATAAAACGAGCCCTCATGTAGCATAAAAAAACTTTGGATCCCTTTGGGGCTCCGAACGATCTTCTATCGGCACTGTGGGTGTCCGACGGTTTTAAAACTGTCCCCTAACCACACCGCGGGTTTGGGGATCTGTTGGAGGTCCTTCGAACCATTGTTTTTTCAGTGAGGAGTGCACCTCCTATTAAAAAGTATCAGTTTGCTGCCCTTTCACATGAGACTCAACCCCACTTTCCTGGGGTAGCACCTCCCTTTGTTCTGGGTGTAATCAAATAATTTGGGGTGCAATCCAATCCAGATAGTCACCAGTCTCCGAAATTGGAGGCTACTGACTATCCTATGAAAGGTAGCTAAAGCACAGAGGGGGTACTCTCTTCCATGCTCCAGCCACCCTGCATTTTTGGCTAGATGGGCAATTTTTGCCCATTTAGCCATGGCTTTGGGGAGAGGGAGGGAAGGAGTCTGGAGACGCTATAGGAAGTTGTGTAAAGCAGCTTCTGCATTCCCCTCCCCACCCCCAGGATTGCCCCTTTTCCCTTGTCCCTGTGCTCCATTTCTGAGTGTGGAGACATAGCCAGCGCAGAGAGAAGGGGCAGTTTCTGGGATCTGAGGTCAGAGCCTTCTCTAAGGTATGTACTCACTTGTCAGGATCCAAGTGTATGCTATCTTGTCAGCTCACTCATTTATAGTCCTCCACCTTGGGGACAGACATTGGGCAAACGTCATGCATGTAGGACCTAGTTTGGATAAAAAAGAGAATTATAGCTGTGTATCATCCACATACCACTGATGCCTATCATCATCATGATTTTTGGATGAAGACTTTGGTACAATTTTTGGATGAAGACTTTGGTTCTAATATCCTACTGCAGCCTTCCCTAACCTGGAGCCCTTCAAAGGTTGTTGAACTTCAGCTCGCATCAGCCCCAGCCAGTATTGCCAATAGTCATAAATGCTGGAAGTTGTAATCCAAAATATCTGGAGGGCACCAGGTTGAAAGAAGGCTGCTCTAATGTATCTGAGCCAAAGTATGCTGCATAACTCAAATAACTGCATATTCTTCCCTTTTCTTATTTTCTGCTCCTGCCTCTGTTAACTCCCTCGTGTATATTTTTTTAGATTGTAAGCCCCTTGGTGTACAGACCTGTCTTCTCATTCTTTCCAAACTACCCTGTACATAGATGATGCTAGATTAATTGATCACGATACACATGCTGAAAAAGAGGGACATCTTGCCACTACATGTAGCAGACCACCAGGGTCCTTTCTGCCAGGGGCTCATATAATCTAGCCCAGGGGTCCCCACCCTTTTTGGATCGGTGGACACACTTGGGAATTTGAAAAACTGCTGCGAGCACCACCACAAAATGGCTCCCATGGAGGATGTAGCTAATCACATAATAGCTGCTGTGGGGGGCTGGCTAGTCAAAAGTGAGTTAAAGAGGTGTTTGGACTGAAAAATAGTTAGGCTAGAGGCTGGGAGTGGGGGGTGCAGAAGGAACAGTGAGATAAAGAGGTGGGGAGCGAAATAGTTAAGGAAATAGCAAGGGACAGGGGCTGAGGGGAGAGAAAGAGCGAGGCTAGAAAAGGAGAGAAAGAAGAAGACTAGGGACGGGGAAGGGAGAGAAACAGAGAGGAAAGGGGTTATCTGTTAGGTTCTGGGAGTGGGGAGAGAGAGCGAGAGCAAAGAGGAAAGGTCTGTGTGGGCAAAAGATTGGGCAGCGTTCAGAAAGCAACCCTTTCCTTCTCTGCCTGCCTGCCAACAGCTGATCTGCAGCAGTTTCTGGAACAGGAAGGAGAACCAAGGCCAGATCTA
The DNA here is from genome assembly GCA_029215795.1 of Anniella stebbinsi. Taxonomy (NCBI): domain Eukaryota; kingdom Metazoa; phylum Chordata; class Lepidosauria; order Squamata; family Anniellidae; genus Anniella; species Anniella stebbinsi. Next base: position 196,193,930 of record JARDYH010000004.1, read on the forward strand.
CACCAAGCAGGATATAACACTTTGAAAGCAGTTTGAAAATGGTATATGGAATGTGTCATGGACCCCCAACAGTTGTCAGTGCACTTCAATACCTTTATAAAGCAGTAATGTAGATCTTGCCCTGGTGCTCTTCTATTTATCAAGGGTTTTTTTTATTAAAAAATACCCCTGAACTTGTTTCAGTCTCAGTTTTGCTTACATGTTCAAAGGGTGCAGTAGAAGGAGATGAAAAGGAAAGTCTTGCCTTCCTTTGATCTGGGACGAGTAGATCTTAAAATACTAACAAGTTAGCTACCTCTGGTTGATGAAGTACCAACATAATTGGCAAGGAGTTGTGTCTGAAAACACCCTAGAATTCCATGCTCACATAAGCTTGACTTCTGAATCTTGAATGTGTGAACAACCCACAGATCCCCACACTTTAGGGAATATGCTCTTCTCTCACCATGCATGAGATGGGCAGGAAAACCATTCATCTGCATATGTAAACTCTTCAGATTATTCTTTGTTGCCCTGGTCATCTGCCCTAACTCACAGTCCAGTGGATTTCTCCTCCAGCAACAGAGACAAGCAGAAATAACTGTTAGGAGTGGAGGCAGATGGAGAAACTAAAGAGGTCCTCTAATGAAGTGGTACCCTTTTTAATCTTCAAACAAATCATAAACCATTAATCCATTCACAAATTAAGCATGTTTTCTCTTGGGTGTGCTTAGTTGAGCACAACGGATGTGTATATAAAAGGCAGGAGCCACACTACTGCTTTATAGTATTGAAGTGCACTGACAACTGTTGGGGCCCATTGACATTTACCATATACCACTATATCCTTCTTGGTGTGGCTTCTGCCTTTTATATAACACTTTCATATAGCTTTCATGGTGTAATATCCTGCTTGGTGTAGATTAGGCCAGGGTTGATACATTTTTATTTGTATCACCCCTGTGTGTTCATATATTCCCTGTCCCACAACTCTGTGAGGAACTAGTTTTGCTGGAGTGCCACTCTGAGGGGAAGATGGAGGACTATTCCAGGGTATCATGGAAGAGATGGAAGAAAAGAGAGAGAAACAAATGCATAAGGAACAGAGGGAGGGGAGCAAAAAAGCCTAAACTTGCCCCTTCCCATTTCCTTTATAAATATTATCCCTCCCTGACCCACCCCTTCCACGGTCATAAGAGGTATAGTTGTCACCTTTTCTAAATGAAGGCCCTGCTGATTTGTTAAAATAGTACTTGACAAACGTTGCTCAGAGAACCTCAAAACTGAAGTTAAAAAATAGCAAAAGCAACACCGGGAAGGGATTGTGCTCTTGGGAGAGCGAAAACATAACACCTCACAAGAAGAATGCAAAAGTATTCTGTGAACATAGCAGAGATACAATAAAGCTATGCCTACACATTTTAAAGCTTCCACTTGTATACTAAGTGAAACACAAAACTTGTATTATTACAATACATATCCAAATAGTAAAGGCCATTGTAAGAAACTGGGTGCTGGACTAAATGCACAACCTATGTGGCCCATCTTCTTATGTTCTTACAATGCTGGGTACATTTTGTTTTCGTTTTAAATGGGCTGTGCAGGGTTTCGCAACACATGAATTGGGTTGCTGATACTTGTACATGCAATCCCTGGACCACAGCTCCCTTCCATGCTAATGTTGCCTGCAGAGTGACCAGGATAGATATGATGCTGAACATACAGGACTCCACACTTGTAAATTTTAAAAAATAACGCCCAGTATCATGTTTAAACCAGGCCTTACTCTTTGTAGTACAAGAATCTCACATAGGCTTGGGAATGGTCCCAATCCAGAGAAAGACTGTTATGCCCAAGTCCTGTTGAATTTAATGAGCGTTTTTCATTCTGACTAATAACTTATCCCATTGATTTTAAAGATCGCACAGCTAATATTGGCATACCCTTGGGAAAACTAGGGCCAGATCTACACCAAGCAGGATATAACACTTTGAAAGAGGTTTGAAAATGATATATGTGCAGGGCCAGGAACAAGAGTAGGTATGGTTGGGCACCTGCCAAGGGCCCACACTCCAGCAGGGCTGACTGACAAGAACCCCCTGGACTTGCTCCTCCTCTTCACCATTGCAACCTGCTTATTCACCTGCCTCTTGCTCTGATGCAGGCAACAGTGGTAGGGAGTAGGAGGAGCAGTAGATGCCACTGTCTCCTTGATAAGTGTTTCTCTGCCTGTCAAGCAAGCAAGTGGTGGCTGTGATGAAAAAGAGGAGGAACAATAGCTGGTGATTCAACTAAAGGGGGGGTATTGAAAGTATTTTGCACATGGGCCCTCAAAAACCTGGAGCCAGCACTGGTGATGTGTCTTAATTCACATCCTTCAAAACCCGGCAAGGCTGGCGGCCTGCTGTGTTTGGGCAGCCCTTCTGCTCATTTTCATAAGTAGGGCCTTGGATCTCTGCTCTAAAGTCCTGCCGCGGGGCCACCACTCTTAGGGTTAGAATCACAGAATCATAGAACAGTACAGTTGGAAGGGGCCTATGAGGCCATCGAGTCCAACCCCCTGCTCAATGCAGGAATCCACCTTAAACCATACCTGACAGATGGCTGTCCAGCTGCATCTTGAATGCCTTTAATGTGGGAGAGCCCACGACTTCCCTAGGTAATTGGTTCCATTGTCATACTGCTCTAACAGTCAGGAAGTTTTTCCTGATGTCCAGCCAGAATCTGGCTTCCTGCAACTTGAGCCCATTATTCCGCATCCTTCACTCTGGGATGATCGAGAAGAGTTCTTGGCCCTCCTCCATGTGACAACCTTTCAAGTATTTGAAGAGTGCTATCATATTTCCCCTCAATCTTCTCTTCTCAAGGCTAAACATACCCAGTTCTTTCAGTCTCTCCTCATAGGGCTTTGTTTCCAGACCCCTAATCATCTTCGTTGTCCTCCTCTGAACACGCTCCAGCTTGTCTGCATCCTTCCTGAAGTGTGGTGCCCAGAACTGGACACAATACTCAAGATGAGGCCTAACCAGTGCCGAATAGAGGGGAACCAATACCTTGTGCGATTTGGAAGCTATACTTCTATTAACGCAGCCCAAAATAGCATTTGCTTTTTTTGCAGCCACATCACACTGTTGGCTCATATTCAGCTTGTGATCTACAACAATTCCAAGATCCTTCTCACTTGAGGCCAAGTATCCCCCATCTTGTAACTGTGCATTTGGTTTCTTTTTCCTAGGTGTAGAACCTGGCATTTATCCCTATTCAATTTCATTCTGTTGTTTTCAGCCCAGCCCAGGGTTAGCTAACCTGTGTTGCATGTGATCTTAAGAATGCCTCCTGTTTTTCCCATTCCAGTGCTATGAAACGCCACATAACCGACAACTCAGCTGCTGCCTCTGTTGAGAGTTTTAAAGATGAGTTTATCCAGTGTGCAAAAACAACAGCACCATTCTCCAATGGGACAACAATGGCCCAATGATTACATTTCTCCCTATAATTGAAACGGACTCATTCTGAGTCAGAAATCATAGCTCTCCCTTGGCTCTCTTCGTTCCTGGGGCTCAGCCCTTTTGTTCAGTTGGGCTTCAGGAAATAACAAGTCAGTTGCTCTCTCGCTCTCGCTCTCCTCCCCCCCCCCCCGGTTTTAGATTGATCAAAAGCAGCGTCTACACTTACTGGACTCTGTTGCTGGTTTTTGCAGGGGGGGGTGGTGAGGGTGGATTCTTCCCCATCCCGGGCCCCTTTTTTTCAAGCCACCCGTTGGATCGGATCTTTAATGCAAAAGGAGCCTCCCAATTCTTACTTCACAGGGAAGTCGGAGCGAGGGGTGGGGTGGGGTGGAAACGGAGCTCATGAGAGCACCAGTCGTTTGCGACGGTGGACTGGAGATGATGGTGATTCTTTTAAATTTGGAGTGAGGCGGGCACATCTCGGCGGGTCAGTCCTCTTCCCCTTTGGAGGGTCTCAACTTGCCGAGGAAAATGTTGCGAGGAGCTCGACAGGGAGATGCCAGAAGAGGCTAAACGCCCCCATTCCCCCACGGGAGCCTGGATCTCCTACACCGCCGGGCAGTCCGTGACAGATGGGAACTGCAGGAGCAGCAGCAGCAGCATGGAGTGGGAATTCAACTTGCTCCTCTATCTGGCTCTTTTCTTCTTCCTGCTCTTCCTGCTCTTCCTGCTGCTCTTCGGGGTCATCAAGCAGCTGAAGAATTCCGTGGCCAGCACGGGGGCTCTGCAGCCCGGGCGCCACTCGCTGCGGGAGCCCTGGGGCTTCTGCCGTGAGCAAGCCCTGTGAAGCAGCCCCGGCCGCAGCAGCAGCAGCAGCAGGAGGAGGAAGAGAAGGGGCCACGACGGCGCTCCGCCTCTAGGGGGCGCCCTTGCCAATTCCCTGGCCAAAAGCGCAGCGTCCTCCAGTCGCCTCTGGCGACTCTAGAAAGGGGGGACCCAACGTCAAGGTGGGTTTGTGCCCAACGTCAAGGTGGGTTTGTGCATTTAATTTTATTTAATTTTATTTTTAAGTGGAACCGGGGCCCGAAGGCTGTGTGGTCCAGTGGTTAGAAGAGCGCCATGGCGAACTGGGAGAAGCTAAATTCAAGATCCACTTCTACCACGAAATGTCCTCAGGCATGTTACTTGTCCTCAGGTCAGGTTCTAGTGTTCAAGTGCCATAGCATAGGGCCGTCCCCCCCCCCCCCCCATGTTTTGGACTACAGCTCGCATGATCCCCCACCAGCACTGCCAACAGCCAGGGATTGTGGAAGTTGTAATTCCAAACATCTGAAGGGCACCATGTTGGGGGTGACTGGCATAGGGAATGATCACAACAGAATTCGCCCATTTGTGAAATGTGGCACCTAGTGTCCTACCTTAAAGTGTTGCTGTGCAATTTTTTTAAAATAAAAAAGGTCCTGGATAAATAAGAAAAAGAAGCCATTTTACTGAGCGCAGTAGGAATTTCTATACAAACGCCACCAGTCTGCCAGACCCATTTTCTAGTTTCCTTGTTTAAATTGACTTTAGTTAATAAATTCTGTGTGTATGGAGATTTTATTTTGCATGGTGTCTGCCTTGTACACTTGTTGGCAATAAAATAAAATAGACTGTCAGAACCAATTTAAGTGAAGCAATTAAACTGATTGAGAAAACCTCCAGTGCAAGTCTTTGATAAGACAACATGTGTGATAGTGGTAGGGTTCTGTGCAGATTATTGAAGTAATGTATAAATATTCAAACATCCTTTGAATATTATTTGAAAAGTTCTGTAAATAATAACGATACTAATACTACTAAAATAATAATAACCAACAATATCACATTGAGTAAATTTGTCCATTGTTGCACCTCTAAATTCTACTGTTCACCAGTTTAAAAACCTAATGATTCCTCAAATCCCATGTTGTGTTTACACATACCTTCCCCACTACTTTACTCTCAGTTTTAACAATTTCATTAAAATCTATCCATCCAGACAATAATGATTTCTTTTTGCCCTGGTTTGGCCCAGCACAGGCATTTTAGACTATTGTGGGGTAGGAGAACCATTCCTGCACCATTATCATCCATTCCTGTTAAGCCTGTATAGTTATGGGCTTGCTCATAGTCAAGACCCTCCCCCTACCCCCAGCAAAACGAGGATTTCCAACAGGTATGGAAAGACTCCACTACATTGCTTTTCTCACTAGAATAGTTGGAAATATCACACTTTCTAGCAGCTGTTAAAGGTAACTTACTTTGAGCCATCAGCCCTCGAAATCATTTCCAGTGTCAAGGCTTTGGGCTCAAAAATGTGAAGGATCAACAAATAAATACAGAGTGCATTTTCTTCCCTACTGAGCATATCCTGAAACATCTGAGATTCGGAACCAAAGATTTCCTTCTGGGTCACATTGTACGGTGTCCAGTCATGCTTGTGCATGATTTCTCTTTTTAGATTTCTTTATTAATTTTGTTTATACCCATCTTTCTCCCAATGAACTCAAGGTGGTATACATGGTTCTCTTTTTCTCCCATTTTATCCTCACAACAACCCTGTGAGGTAGGTTAGGCTGAGAGACAGTCACTGGTGAGCTTCATGGCAGTACGAGGATTTGAATACAGCTCTCTGCACTCCCAGGGTGCCTCTACAAGAGGCATTTAAAGCTCTTTCAAGGCGCATTACAAAATGACCTCTACAAGAACGGAGCACAAATCGGGCGTAGAGGCACGTTATCTCCCCGATTATGCGCATTATCGAATGCGCGTTAAATCGCGAGTTTTATTTTGCTCCATCCGTTAAAGCGCATTTTGACTGTGTGAATAAGTGCTTATGCGCATTAACTACTTGTAAAGCGCATTTTGGACATCTGTTAATGTGCTTCGCCGCCTCTTGCCGCCTCTTGTGCAGAGGGATTAGGCGTAAATGCGCTTCTGCGATTATGCGCATAATAGCCTAACCAGGCGCAAAAGCGAATCCTTGTAGAGGGAACCCCAGTTTAACACTCTAACCACTACACTATGCCTGTTTATTCAGAAATAAGTCCCATTGTATTCTCCTCAGTAAGTGTACATGTTATTTATTGCATCCTTAATTTCAAAGAGCTTCAAGAGAATCTTTTTTTTTTTTTTACTAGTGTCTAAAAGTTATCAAAAATTCCACGCACTTACTGATTGCTGTTTGGGTTGCTTCTAAACTCAGGACATAAATATTGCCAGATCCTAATGATCTCTTCCTGTCTCCATTTTAACTTATAACCTCAAAATGCCTTCGGTCAGATCCAGAGCACTTCGGACCTATTGAAATCAAGGTGAGAATTTAATCATCAGTTTCAATGGGAACTAAGTCCGACTCCCTTGTTCCGGATCCAAAACCTTGACTCTAGTTAGTAGATCCTATTGAATTCTCAGCATTTCATCTGATGGTTAGACGACCTCTTTATTCTGCAGGTGGAATTTGGTAGAGTGGATTTTTCAAATGCAAACACAGCAGAAAGCTTGACAAAGGGCAATCCTGAGGTTCAAGTATGTCAGGAAGTCATATCCCTTGATCTGGAAGATTCTTACGAATGTGTGATGAGGAAAGGGAATCTGTGCATGTCTTAAGGTACTCTTCGTATCTTTAATGAAGCTGAATGGGTGGCAATTCAGGATAGATAAAAGGAAGTACTTCTTCACATAGGGCATATAGTTAAACTATACAATTGTCTGCCACAAGATGTAGTGATGACGACCAACTTGGATGGCTTTAGAAGTTAATTATACAGATTAACTTGGCAGTTTCTGTGTTTTTCTAGGCACAAGGCTGACCAGGAGGAGTCCATTGTCCTCCCCCCTCCCAACCACTCCCCCCTCCCTCCCAGCTGCTGCACCCTTGCCTGCTGACCCACGGAAGTTACCTGAGGCCTCCACGTGCGCCGGTGAACTGCCCAACCTCCTCTAAACTCAACTTCCTTTCCAACACTAAATCTACAGCAACCTAGAGAGGAGGCCGGGCAGCTCATCCAGAATGTTTCTGAATACCAGTTGCTGGAGAACATGAGCAGGAGGGTGCTTTGCATGAACCTGCTAATAAGATAGTAACCTTCCTACAATTAGCTAGGATAAATTTATTGATTTGATTTATACCCCACCTTTCTACAAAAACAAACAGTTTAAAACAATAAAACACAATAAAACACAATAAAAACATAACAATTACAGAATAAAAACAGCATCCAAAACAACAGGCCAAAAACTTCTTGAACAAAGCAGTCTTTGTCTGCTGTCAGAAGGATAGCAGAGAGGAAACGAAGCTAGCTTCCCTTGGGAGGAATTTCCAAGGGAGCAGCCACCGAAAAGGCCCTCTCTCATATCACCATCAAACATGCCTCTGATGGTGGCGATCTCAAAAGAAGGGCCTCTCCAGAAGATCTTAAAGACTGGGCAGGCTCTTATGGGAGAAAGCGGTCTTCAGGTAGCTGTCTCTTGAGATGTCTCATGAAATGTTTCAAGAGATGTCTTTCTCCTGGCCAGTGTTCCACCATTCTTCTTTAATGATCACAGAAACAATCATTTCTTATTTCTTGGGTGAATTCTTTGCAGATGGATCTCAGAATCTATCATCTACCTATTATATAGCTATCTAGCTATCATTTGTCTGTCTATATCTAATTTCCCTGTCTACCAACTCAGCCATCCAGCATTTTTATCCTGCTGTTCTTTAAAAAGATTAAAACCATATATCCAAAAGAGTTATGTTAAAACTACAATAAAATAACATAAATGTAATACATTTGGGCAAACAGCAGCAACCAAAAATCAGTTTAAAAGACATGTGCCTAAGAACATTCTTATGAAAAAAAAAGATATAGGTCTTGGGTAAACCCCCACCTCCCAGAACGGCAAGTAAATATTGAGCACACCTTTTTTGTTTAGATGTTTTCTGAGCTGTGGAAAGACTTGAAAGAGTGTAGACTAATGCATTACTAGAATAGCAGCAGTTCTGTCTGCTACATAAAATGAATAATGTGGTTCAGAAATCACAGCTCCTTCTTATGGATAAATGTAAATAGTGACAGAAATACATAAGGGTGTTTTGTGGTCACATAAGGACAAAAGCAAGTAACCTGCCAAATGGCAAAACACAAGTAACCTGTGCAAAAGACTGCATATAAGGCAGAGGTGGGGTCTGCGTCTGAACAACTAAACAACTGCTTTGAACCCAGCCAAACCTATTTCACAGCAAAATGTGATTTTTTTGTAAAAAAATGTGCCTTACCCCCATCTGGGGGTGCAGTGTTACCCATGGGGACTATGTTGTCCACCCCTGGTTTAGAAGCTCCCCTGACTGAAATTGCAACTCTTTCAACCATTGCATTGTTTACAATATTAAGAAGTTAATGATCACAAGATGTAGAAGTTCTTGAGTAACAATGGGATCAATTGATGAGGGTTTTCTGTACTTTAAAAATACTGAGTGAGACTCCTTCAGGGTCCTGCTGGGACTGTAAGGGAGGATATGCATTTTAAATAAATAAATAAATAAATACATGAACTCAGCCCCATTTCATTTTGAGATAATGAGAATTAGATCAGATAACTAGCTGAGTCCCTGTCAACCACCTGCTGTTGTAAATCTGTCAATATTTGTAGGGGGTCATTACATTTCATTTTGTTGTCAATTAACCAAGCAAGACATATCCTTCTCCCCTTTTATCCCCTATTGCTTCTGTTGTTTTTATCTCTCAGTCTTTTCCATATATTTTGTCAATATTGTTCTAGTAATTAGCTACTGATAATGGTGCATAGTGTCTCCTAGGCGATAGCGTTAGAGCCGAATAGATGACTGACTGAAACGTCTCTTCTTCAGTTGCCCAGTACAGCCCAGAAGCAGTTTTTCAAATTGGCAAATGTGCCCGTGGGCCCAAATGTTTGTCTAACACTGTTGTAAGCCAAATCTAAGCAGCAACGCTGGGGGTTGCTGAAAAGTATCTGAGCATACTCAATATCACTTAATACTTGTTAGTTCCATGTTTTAGTTGCCTTGTTGTATCGAAGTCAGGGTGATTTTTACCCCACCCCACCCCATGTTTTCTTCTTGACTAAAATGTAAAAGAGGGAACCTAGGCTTTATTATTGAATACTGAGCTAGGGGGCTAATCAGTTATTCCATATTAATTATGAGGATGAAGTTGGTTACTAGTTTCCCGGTCCTTGTTCCCACAAAAGTTCAACAAGGAGCTGAATGAGCAGCCTCCATAGGGGAATGAAGTTTGTGTACTTCTGTTCCCCAAATAAGCATTGCTCTACATTGTATAATATACCCGGGGGACTGTCCTTTTCGAGATACACAAGAATGTTCTCCAATCAAAAATGGAGGGGACTGGGAGTATGCACCCAACATTCAGATTTGAACCACTGCAAATCATACACCCACAACTCCAGAAGCATGTGTCCTACAAGACACACCAGCAACATGTCTAGTCCCAACATTTCATTTTGGAGCAAGGCATGGTGAAGTGTACTGGCCCCCCACAAAAAAGTAGCAAACATATTTGTAAATAAATCAAGAACTGGGAGTGTGAAACGCAAAATAAGCTTTTGGCCACCCTAAATTATACACTGACACAGCCAGGAGGCTGTTGCCTACAAGGTAGCCTTGTGGGGCAGTGTGCTGCCCCAAATTCCTTGTTAATTTTTAATATTTAGGCTACTTAATGGCATGGGACAGTACACCTGACAGTGCCTTGAGTCAAAATAAAGCGTTGGACCAGATTCAATGTTAGGGCATCTTCAAGGGGACAGTCTCCTGGTTGTACCAGGGCATGAACATATGATTTAGAGTAGCCAAAAGTTTATTATAGAGTGCAACCCCCAACCCTTATTTGTTTCTACATACATTGGCAATTATTGGATTGAGAAAAGATCACCTAAGCATCTTGCATCAGAGAACTGGGCTGGATGCAGTACTAAGCCATATAACAGAGGACTGTCTCCTGGTTATATCACCATATGATTTAGAGTTTTTTTGGTGAAACCCAGTATGCTATATCAGGCTCAGGAAGGCTCCAGCAACCAATGCAGCAGGTAGGTGTGATATGATCTGACTGCCTTGCCCCCACCAGCACTTGGGTAGACGCATTTACATCAGCTAAAGTTTCCAAAACATTTTCAAAGGTAGCTCCACATACGGCGGATTACAGTAGACTAGCCTGGACATTACTAGTGCATTGATAACTGAGGCAAGGTCCATACTCCCCAGATAGGGCCTTGCTGCAGCTGGTAAAACACAATGCAGCCACCTGAGCACCTCCAGTTAGTGCAGAGTAGAAGAGGACTCTCAGACTTTGCATCTTTGCTTCAGGAAGCAAAATGTCTTGGATCAACCTTCCCAACACTGTATAATAAGTTCATGGGGAAAGAAGGAAGGGCTTTAACTATCCACCTTTAATCCAGGGGATTAAGTTGATTCTAGGCTGCCAAATCTTTTTCTTAGCCCTGAATATAGGGGGAGGTGGGAGAGACGTAAACGCTCATTCACTGTCTGCCTTTCTCTAGAAACCTACACTGAAGTATGTGATCCTAATGTGCCTTGTTTACTTTCAGCTAGCTGCTAATTTACATAAGACATGGTGTTAATGATTTGTTCAGGTGAGATTTATCTTCTCTTTCCAGATGGATCCCCATCCCACTGGGCATCAGGACAGAATGCTATTTCATGTGTCCTTGAAAAATCAGAGGATGCTCTTTGGAAAGAAGAGAACCTAGTTGAAAAAAACCGGCTCTGTTTGGAGACTGGACAAGTAGCAGAATAACCAATGATGGCCAGGCAGCTTAGTGAAGCTGAATGGGTTTTAGTGAAGAATTACAATATTTGTTTTTAAAATGCTTATCACAGTCTTTTTTCAAAGTATTCACTTTCTTTCTTTTTTCCGGGGGAGGGTTGTCAATTCCCACAAACCTAGTCAACCCATAAATAGCTTTTCTCCTTGGGACTGTGTCCATGATGATGGCTGAGTGGCAAGCATCTCTTTAGATTGCAACATAAACCAGAATGAAAATCCATACAGCAGTATCTTGATATTCATTCAACTCTCCCACCCCCCCACCCCCCACTTTGTTTTGCAAATGAAATTTGTACTCTGTTATGATTTATGTCTCTGCCTTTCTGGAAACACTGAACTGAAATAATAACACTTGTCACCCGATTAAAGAGCGCTGACCTTCACCACTGATGATGAAGGGAACAGAAATCCTTATTTAATCATTATTCTAAAAGATCCAGTAAGCCGCAACATAAATCAATGGTGTATCCAGTCTGCAGAGCTTACATTGCTTGCTAATTATTTCAAACTGTAAGCCTGTAGTAGCCCAGGTAGCCTTCTGTGTGATTGACTACAATGGCTTTTATTACCATCTGTATGTGTGTGGGGGGGACTATGGGACTATGAAGATAGAAAATCAACCTGTATGTAATTCCCATAACAATAATATTAACTGTTGTAAATTTCCTGAAAAGGGAACCTGCTATAGCTAAGATACTGAAAACCTAGAAATATATCTCTGTGCAAAAGCTATTCAAGTTGTAATCTATTCAATTTCCTTATTGAATTCAATGGGGGCGAGGAAAACTTTCATTGGATTATAATGGAACTGAGAATGCACCTTTTGTCGATCTTGTATTGTTTATGATGAATTATTAAGCTAATGATATAACATTCTACAAAGTCCTGTGAATTGTCATAAAGTGTGCCCTTTTATGTCAGCATTCTGTTTCAGATATATTTTGTGATCAGTTTATTATATGCAATGAATGAGATAAGCCATCGCCTGTTTTTGAACTTCTTGATTTTGTATGGAGATAATTAAATATTTCAAAATAAGAAAGGATTTAATGGCAGCCAATGCCCATGCAACATGTGAATGAAAATGTCCATGAAATAGGTCTTTTAGTAAGGATTTGAACTTTACAGAATCAGTCTTATGGTAGAGAAATGAGCAGAATTTTGGAGGGATAACATGAATTCAACTAGACATTTTTAAAAACTGCACAAATTGCTGAACCTTATTAATTTATTGCAAACACAGTGTGCTATATGATAGAGAATAAAATGCAAATAATAAATAAATACCAAACCATTTTCATAGCAGTGGCAAAAGTTATTAGAAGGGAACTTCATTGATTATGCTTATGTATGGATTTCTACATGTACAAGTATCCATAGTCAGTAATAGTCATTAAGAACACAAATTCTCTGGTACCAGCATATCCCTTTGCAGATTGGTAATTGATAATCTGGACCACAGCACTGGAAGAGTTGATGGCCATACGATGCTGCTGGTGACATTGAAAATTGTGAATTATCTCACATTATACTAAATGGAACCACCCTTCTTCACATAGTGGCCTCCATAGTAGCATGTTAGGATCACATGGAGACTGCCAGAGGGGTTAAGGTCAGGCTGCGCTCAAATGAAGACCTTGTTTGGGAGAACTGGCATTGTCATGTGAATGCCAAGATTTGCATGATCACAGTACCCTTTTTGGCTGAAATTGTACATAGCAAGTGGACTGTGTGTGCAGCCTCCACAAGGAGGCACCTTTTCCCCACAAATGTTCCTTCTGCATGAACATTGCCCAGCTTTGGGTGTGTGTGTGTGTGTGTGTGTGTGTGTGTGTGTGTGTGTGTGTATTTTAAAGACACATATTTATTAAGTTTTATTGAAATGACATGTTCAGAAGTACAAGTAAGACAAGGAAAAAATAATGGATCAAATAAACTAAAAACAAAATACAAACAACTCAGGTGACTAGCGTATGTAGGTGCAAGAATACAGAGGTAGATATTACTGGGATAAACCGCTCAAGTCAGCAAGATGAAATTTGTACCCAATCAGTAAAATATTCTCTCTCCACCAACGCCCAACACCTTGAGCCCCTTCACCTTATGAATCTAGTTACACAAACATGACCCATTAATAAAGTCTTATGCATTTATATTGCCTGCCTTGGTCAGTTTTTTCTTTTCTTTAGGAGATGTGACATGGGGAGAAAAGGGGAACCATGGATCGTAAAAAGGATTGTTGACTTTACTGAGACCTGGCTTCCCTAAACTTGGCCTATGCTAAGCGATCTCCCACACTTTTGCCGTCCAGTCCTTATGATCTGGAGAAGGTGGAAACTTTGCTTCCAGCTGTGATTGTATCACAGCTCCCATAGCTTCCTGTGACACTTACATGGGGCATCCAGTCCTCAGCAACACCTTGGGCACTAATTGAAAGTATGTTGGTAGTGATTTTCATTTCCAGCTCCAGCTCCTCAAACCTCATTCAGTCTTCCTCTGGAGTCCTCCCCAACCTATAGAAGCAGCTGTGAGAGGCTTCCATGAAAAGGTGGGCCCGTGAAAAGGTGTAGCTGTAAACACTGAAGTGCAGATGCTCATCATGACAGTCCCCATAGCCACGCCCCTAAGGAGAGGCCAAAAAAACCAGGCAGCTGTGTGGAACCATATCAACAAACGAGTAGTAGAAGTTCTCATTGCCTCCAGGAGCAGGTCTTTCTTAAGGCGAATGGGTCTTAATGACCCATGCAAGTCCAAGCCATCCCAAAATACTTTGTATTACAACAGGGAACAATATATTGTTCCTGGGAAAATTCATTCTCCCCCCCCCCCCCTGTGAATATTGCAGCTAAGCTCAGAGGGAATTCTGATGCAGGTGGCAGATTATTATCCCTGTTAATAAAGGTGTGCCAGCACTACGTCCCTGCAAATCCTGTCTGCACTACACCACTGGGTGGGCCTAAGAAACCCCCTGATGTGAATCCAATGTTCTGTGTGCAGCTCTTTAGATCCTGTCCCATGTATGGACAAGCCCAGCTAAGGATGGACAAGACCAACTTGAAATGGAACAAAAGGTTCTCTCTCTCAACCCACTCTGTCCTTTCCTCATTTTATGTTGCTATATGCTGTGATACTCTGCAGCTGATTTTTTTTTAAAAAAAATCACTTGTGCATCTTCAAGTGCTTTGAGGAGCACTCAGGAATCTTCCCCTGCTTCATTCGATGCACATTACCGCTGTTCACACATGATGCTTCTCCTGATTTAGATGTCACCACCATACATACCCACTCAAAGTGGAGGCTGGTGGCTCCGATGTCAGTAAGGCAGTGAGTCTGCTCTAATTTCAGTCAGAAGTTACAGTTCTGACTCAAGCCAAGAGCGGGTTCACTGCCCCTCTGACATCGGAGCCCCCAGTCTCTACTGCTCACTCCACCTAGCGTTGGGGAAGACACTTCCCCCATTTGCCCCCTAGCATGTTGGCACAAACTCCTCAGCTTCTAGATTCAGATTCAATTCCATCATGATATAATTGGTGATAGTTCAACAGCCAGTGGAGACTGGTGGCTCCGATGTCAGTGGAGTGGTGAATCTGCTCTGGATTTCAGTCAGAACTTTAAAGGAGCTATCCAAGGTGCTGAACCCATTTTGGGGTAGAGTTTAGCACCTTGAATATCTCGTTTAGAGTTCTGACTGAAACCCGGAGTGAATTCACCACCCTACTGATGTTGGAGCTATTAGTCTCCATTGCTAACAGTCTGAGAGATAGATTCACTCAAACCACCCCTGCCCATGTTTTGAGTGAGTATGTGAGGAGGTTGTGGGATTGCACTATACAGTGCTGTCCCATTGCTGACATGCATGCAAAAGTCTGATGTAAACACCCAAAAGCACACAGTGAAAAGAAGAGACAAAATCCCATGATGTAAAAAGTAAAAAACAAAGTTTTATTCCTCAGAGTAGCCCAACACATTTCAGCCCTGTACCATATATTTCTGGTCCTTCTTCAGGGGTATTCCAAAAAGTGGACAATATAACACATTTGTTTACATTTATAAACTTCTTATTAAACTTCATATACATACTGCAACTGTGCTTATGTATACTTACTTAAACATTTTAAATGTGGCCTGCAGAGAACTTTGAAAACATTTATCTCCAAGAATAAACCTTGCGACTGGTGACATAATTAGTGAGTAGCAGTTTATATGCATTATCTTTAGCTCATCTCAGTCAAGGTCTTTCATTTCTGGATGTGCACCACACTCTTAGGGAGTGTCTAGAAAACTCTACTTTAGAAGGAAAGAAAATCCAGCTTTTCATTAAGGCCTCAAGGAGTCATAGTTTTCAGCCTTAAAATCCACTCTAGTTTCTTCCTTAGCAGGGTTTATTTTTAATGATCTGTTGGGAATTTCTGTAATGCACAAAACCTGATGTCTTTTACAGAGTAATATTGTTCGGGGGGGAATCAAGGGGGTGCCCTGTTTTGTATTGCTAATATTACAAAGATGTTCCCTTATATGTAATTTGAGACCAGTGGACATTTCCCCCACATAGCTCTGCCCCATTGCTGTCATGCATGCCAGCCACGCTTCCAGGCAGTATGCATGTGGTGGGCATGTGAAGCCCGGCCCCCACGCATGTACCAGTGTAGGTACATACAATTCCTCCATGTGAGGGAGGATCCAATGCATAGGGACTCATGTTCATAGAATCCTTTCACATGTCTTCCAAATGTGCAGCTGATGTGGGCTGTGTGGGGGGCTAGTTGGAATGATCCTTTGACCCCCATCACAGTTTACGTGACTGCATGAGAGGTTTGTGTGTAGCCCTGCTGTATGCAAACCCCTTTCTGCATTTCCTGCCCATCTGCTCAGCCAAGGGCATGGGAAAGCATTATCAATATCAATGAGGCACTGGCATTTTTTTAAAAAAGTAAACTGTCATTGTGTGCATTAGTGCTGGTGTGTAAATGCCCTCTTGAATAATACAAGAAAATAAAACAAGAAAATAAACATCTTAAAAACATAAGAACAGGCACATTTGCTTTGATACAACATTCTTTCTCTAGAGAGACACCCTTGGAAAGCTCACATAGCAGGTCTTGTTGATGATAGCTGTCTCTTATTGCTTTCCAGTATCATATAGTAAGAGATGTACTGTCTCTGTAGAAGACTGCTCCATTTTTAGTAATCATATCTAAAACTCATTGCAAAACCAAACCTTCATGAATTTTGTTTTAAAGCCATCTACAACAGGGGCCATTACTCCACCCTGAATGTCACATGTTGATATAAAGATACTTCCTTTTATTTGTTTTTAAACCTGCCAGTCAAAAGCATTGGATGAACCCACATTTAGAAAAAAACTACTCCGAGAGCAATCCTATGGTCTCTGGGCAAGTGTCCCAGGGACCATAGGATGCCTCAGAAAAATCCCTCTGAGGTCAGAGACAGCTCTCAAGAGCCAGAGATCTGATCCCAGACCCTTTCCCATCACAGCTGGGGTGGAGAAAACCATGCCAACTGCCTCTTCAAGGTCGGTAAGATCAATGTCATGAGAGGAAAGGGGACATTCTGGTGGGAGGGAAGACTGGTGAGGCCAAGTTATGAGTTATCCTGAGCCTCTTCTAGCCTCCTTCTCCTGCCTCTGAAGTGTCCTTGCTAGACAGGCTGAAAGGCTCATCTAGTAAATATAAAGATGGATTTTTTTCAGCCCAGCAGGCCATAGGAAACTCAAAAGCCGCCAAGTTTGGGGGCTTTCGAATAGCAAGGGTACAATTAATAGGATTGTACTTGGAAGTCTTCATGGAGGTAATCTAGTCTAACCTCCTCTCATGCAGGATCTACAGTGTGGGATGAACAACTGTATTGCTGGTAGATGCCCATTCAGCCTCCATTGAAATACCTCCAGCAAAAGACCCCCATGGCAGTCTGTTCTATTGTCCATTAGACAACAGCTCCGACCATTAGACCATTTCTCTTGATGTTTAGTCAAAACCTGCTTCCCTGCTATTTCCAACTCTTGGTTCTGGAGTAAAAGAGAAGTACTCTGTTCCATCTTATGCATGACAGTGGGTGCCTCTTCACGAGAGGTTTAATGCTCTTTGAAGTCTCATTAAAAAATTTACCTCCACACCACCGGAGCGCAAATGGGCGTAGAGGCGCGTTATCTCTCCAATTATGCGCATTATCGAATGCGCGTTAAATCGCGAGTTTTATTTTGCTCCGGCTGTTAAAGCGCATTTTGACTGTGTGAATATGCGCTTATGCGCATTAACTACTTGTAAATCGCATTTTGGACATCCGGTAATGCGCATCGCCGCCTCTCGCCGCCTCTCGTGCAGAGGGATTAGGTGTAAATGCGCTTCTGCGATTATGCGCACAATCGGCTAACCAGGCGCAAAAGCGAATCCTTGTAGAGGGGACCTCAGACAGATATTTAAAGACAACTATTTCATATCCCTTTAATCTTCTCTTTTCCAGGCTAAACATAGCCAGCTCTTTCAATGATTCCTTATAAGACTTGGCAAGTTCCTTACTCTTGGTAAGTGCAAGAGCTTGCACATACTCAATAAGGCATTGATCTTTGTTGTTGTTCAATGAGCAGATCTCCTACTCGTACTTCATTCATTCCTTTATTACATTTCTATTCCCCCCAATGACCAAAGCTCTCTGGGCAATTTACAAAATTAAAACCCTGAAATACAACATGATCAAACATTATCTAAGGCTTTTAACAAAGAAACATTTTTATAAGTTTGAAATAGTTTAGGTAGGTGTGTGTATGGAAATATATATACAAAATTAATAATAAACTACCAGGACATCTGCTTTTGAAAGTCCCTTGATATTGCTGTGCTCAAGACAGACAGGTCCTAACTGGGCATGCAAAGCTGGTTTTATGGAATGAAATTTGCCCAACACCATTGGGTTATGTTCTTAGTAGTCAAAGTTATTCAACAGACAGAACACTGAAATGGAACTGCATGCTGAAGTTCTGTATGCGATTCATAGTTTTCCTGCTAACCAACAATTGTGTGCTTTGATTGCCATCTACAAAACAGGGCTTTATCTCAACTTTGTGCAAATCGCACAAAAATCCAGGGTAGGAACGATCAGAGAAAAGCTTGTGGCCTGCCCAGTAACAGCATCATTAAGAGGAGCCACTAATCTAGTTCCATATTTCCCAAAGTGATATCTATATTGGGTTTCATGCGCAATTGCCAGATCCAGTTGGAGAAGTAATATTGCATGATATTTTCGTACATTCACAATGGGCTTGTTTGCATGACACAACAACCCACCATGGCTTAATTTACCCATTGGGCTATCATCTTGTGTTGGGCACCCATGGGTTTGTCATGTCATGCATAGCCAGGCAGCAGGGGTTGTTTGCGGTTTAGACAACCCTCAAATAACTCTAAAATAAGCCATGGGTTATTTGAGGGTTCTCTAATTCTCAAACAACCTCTGCCATCTGTGTTCACATGACATGACAAGCCACGGCAAACTGGTTGCCTGCCATCCAAAGATAGCACCTGTGGACACCAAGCGCAACATGACAGCCCTCGGGGTAAATTAAGATACTATGGGCTGTTGTGCCATGTGAATCAGGTCAATGGCTTGAATCACTTCAGATATGATACAATTTTCACCAAAGATAATACGCTCACAGGTCTGATCAATCTTCATGTATGTGTCCTGCATATTATTTTTATTACAGATTAAATATATTTCATTTCCAGTTTAAATAAGGGAACAGCAGCACAGGATACATCAGCTTAGGCCATTTGTTCTCTAAAAGCCGGTTTACAATTATATATTAGGAGAGACAATTTCAGAAGGACTTAACCAGATTGATCCCCACCTGGGCCAACGTTAAAAGCAATTTGCTGCTGAGAGAATTGGGTTTTCCTGATCATTACAGGTTATTTTTGAAGTAGAAAAACATAGACACTGTATTTCATTTGTAGTAAAGTAGAAGAAACAGGGTACTTCCAGAACAAGGTTTTTCTTATGCACTCATCTTGCTTCTAACGCAGAAGTGTGTGTGTGTGGTTTCCAGTTGACAGTATCTTCCATTTGTTTTCTCTACTGTTTCTTCCTTCTTTTTTCTTACCACAGAAAATCCGCTAGGAAGAAAAAGATGGAATAGTTGTACAAAGCCTGCCAATTAGTAGCACTAAGAGCCCTCCGTCTGGAATAAGGAAGAGAAACTTCAGGGGGCTAAAATTGACTTGCTTCTGTGACCAATCAGTTTTTCTTCTGTGTCTAACTGGCACTTTTGGTGATTTTTTAGAGCAGGGGAAATGTGGCATTTAATTGTGAAAGCTAAAGAATGCACGATTTCCTCTTCTGTATTTGCATTATTCCACTATACCACAGTGCCACCTAGAGGTTATGTAATTAAAAGGGAGGAAGGGAATGCTCCTTCCGTAGTGCTTGGATCTCAATTCTGGAATGGAACCAAAAGTAGATACAACAGATTAACAGTGGATTAACAGCCTCGCGTAGAAAAGCTTGCACTTTTCTACATGGAAGATCGTTTTTCTTTAAGCATCTGCTTGATTCTTTCAGAAACAAAGGAAGGTAAAGACTCAGGGCTTCTCTACATGAGTGATTTATTACACAATCATGATTTTCCACTTATGGAAGTTTGCAGGTCCTTTACATGATGCACATCACTTTCCAGGATGTCTCCTGCGCCTTCCTTGGTAATCTCGCTTTAAAAAAAGATAAGAGATAATGCACTATTTAAAATTATCATGATATATCCCCAGTGTGTAAAGTCAGCGGTCCACTATAATACAGCCACTAGATGGTGCTGTTTCATTGAACATTATGGAGCATTGCTGAGAGGGGAAGTTTCAATTACAAATCACATGGTTACCATTGGTCACTGTCTAAAGGAGCAATAGTACATGCGGAAAGACCCCAGAAGAAGAAAGCCTGCTAAGGATGTGGGGTTTTTCATTAATGTAGAGACACTCTTAGTATCAATCCTGGAAGCATGCAATATAGGCCTGGTAAAGTTTACCCAAGACTTTTGGGGAAAAGGTCTGAAGTTGCTCTTGAAAGCATTTCTTTTTATTTTGGAAGGTGGGTGTCACTCACCAACTTGGCTTCAGCCAATATGAAGCAAGTGCAAGATGAACAGACATTTTAACAGAAGTCACTAGCACTTCTATCCTTAAAAGTGTGCTCTCATAAGGGATCTCATAAAAGTGTTCTGGACTACGTAAGAAACAGAGGCATTCTTATATCCCCATATGTCAGTTGTGGGACTACCTTCTTCAGGAATGCCTCTGCTGCAGACCCATGATTCTGAACTGTTTCAGGCATTCAGCTGGCCTATCTTCACCAGAATGGTTCTACCAGTGGAGTTATTGCACTGGCATAAGTGTCATGGTAGCAGCCTATGTGGCATTGCTCCATCTGTCAAATTCACCTCATTTGGTGAATCTTCAGTATAGGATTATGCCCTTAGATATGCTTAACTTTCTTGGGAGAGTTTCTACAAATGGAAATGTTTCATTGTGGTTTACTTGACAATACAGATTCACTGATTCATCCAACTCCCTCTCTCTCTCTCGGTCCAGTATGCTCAGTCTATGATTCGTTCTTTCCAGACCTCAACACTGTAATATATCATTAGGATTCAGTTTTACTGAATCACTGGCTGGTTTCAGATGACACATTAGGCAACGGAGGGAGAAATAGCATTCTGACCGTGCATTAGGTAGGTGGTGCTCCACACACGACATGCTGCAACTCCAGTTCTTGTGCAGCTGAAAGTTCTGGTGGCCATCTTGGTTGCTATGTCTGCTCCTTCCCCCTCCCTTAGTCTCCCAGCCATATCCCAGCATGCACCGTGAGTTCTGCTGGCTGTATAGAGCAGCTGGGGGTTTTCAGCTGCTCCGGCTGGAAAAACTCTATTCCCACACGGAATAGTCCACGGATAGAGAGGGGGTTGGTTTTGGACAACACTTTAAACAACAGGCTTCGGGCTAAACAACATGCAAGCCCGTTGTTTCTCTCCATTGCTTAATTGGGTGGAATAGTGTACCGTCAGTTGTGTGTGCGTGGTGTGTAACCCTCCACACAACACAATAAGCAACACAACTGATGGTTGCCTCTTCCCCCCTCCGTTGATTATTGTGTCGTCCGAAACCAGCCACTGTCATCCAAAACCAGCCACTGTCATCCTTCTGGGTGGTTTTAGAAGCCTATTTTACTTCCCCTTTAAAAAAGCAAATAGCTGTAGAAAAAGGGAAATAAAATGTATGAAGAAATACGTGCAGAAGGAATCAAATGATTTATGTTTGTTTGATGTGTGAAGTCAAAACAAGAACCTTCTTCTTTGACAAAGATTACTTGCATGTATAGAATTGGTAACTTGGGAGACGGACACTGCGGATTAGACCTTTGTACCTGGCAGCTGTAATTTCCTATATAGTAGATATGGAGGGTTATACACAGGAGAAAAAATGATACTGAAGCAAACAAAGCTTTAAAGATAAGTTATACATCATAGCCCAAATCTGCCAAGATCCCATGTAATGTGTAGTAACTACACCTAAAAGATCTCACTGATATCTCAATCTTACAAGTGGCTATTTCATGCTAATAAAACACTTCACCACCCAGATATAAATAATTCTGATGCAAATATAGAGGGATACATAGAATGAAGACTATGGCTAGATGATAGCTGGTTATTTATTTCAATTGGGAATTATTTTCATAGAGCTTCATCACATCTTAGAATATTCCCCTACCCCTGTCCATGCTATCTGCAAGAGGCAAGGACTGGACTGTTGCTGATCTATTGTTATATACAGGATGGGGATTAGGCCAACAAAAGGTCATGACACTGCAATCTTAATCAATGGCTGGGTTCATGCAACACGACAGCCCAGAGTATAGGTTGCATATGGGTTGTTGTTGACTTGTGAGTTCCTATGATATGTGAACTCAGCTATGCTAATAAACCATGGTTTGTTAAGCATGAACAACCCACGAAGAGAACCCATGGTTTGTTGTTGGGTTGTGAACTCTGGGTTGTTCACACAACTCAACAACCTTTGATTTAACAACCAACAATTTAACAACCTATAGTCCAACTTGTGTTGTGTGAACTAGGTCAATGCTTGCATTATAGGGAAAAGGAGGATAATGAAATCCACAAGCCCTATACCTGACTCCCCCCATGCTTAAACCAAATCAAGCCCCTCAATAGTCTTCTTTAAAATATAGCTAAGGGGGCATAACAAAAGTTAAGGGGGCCACAATCTCTCTGCCTTCCCCCCTCCAGTATTTGAGCACTGATCTCAATAGCAATAGATATTGTTTCTTGTAGTATAGATTATACCTTGCCACCTGGTCATTATCCTTTCACTTACTACAGTATTTTTCTTTGCTTTTCCCCACTAAAGGGTCATGGTGTCCTGACCTTATTCTATTTCAGAAACTTGTTTCATGTTGTTCCTGTAATTTTTTTTTCAAGGGCTAGATCCAATGATAGGTGAATTAGAAAAAAAACATGAACATTTCCACAGTAGGATATCAACAAGATCAAGTCATTTGACTGGAGGTTGTTTTTTTTGTTTTTGTTTCCATTAGCATTCTATTTCAATACCAGGAATCATGAGAGAATTCAAGAATCTTCCAGTAACCATCATCTATAATGGGCTGTGCGGTTGATAAGGCTTTTATTGGGACTCAAACTGACATCACTAGTTTCAAATTACTTATGGGAGGTGGGGAGGGAAGTAAAACCCCTTTTCACTAACAAACATAATGAGTGTGGACAATCTTTAACTTCTATTATATGCATAGCAACGTAGAATAGTTGAGCTGAAAGGGGCCTACAAGGCCATCGAGTCCAATCCCCTGCTTAATGCAAGAATCCACCTTAAAGCATACCTGACAGATAGCTGTCTAGCTGCCTCTTGAAGGCCTCTAGTGTGGGAGAGCCCACTAGTTCCCTAGGGAATTGGTTCCATTGTTGTACAGTTTATACAGTTGGGAAGTTTTTCTTGATGTCCAGCCAGAATCTGGCTTCCTGTAACTTGAGCCCATTGTTCTGTGTCCTGCATTGTGGTATGATTGAGAAGAGATCCTGGCCCTCCTCTGTGTGACAACCTTTCAAGTACTTGAAGGGTGCTATCATAGGCTGACCAGGTGGCTCGGGATTTCCCGGTCCTAACCGGGAATCCAGAGGCCAACCGGGCCAACCGGGCCAACCAGGGGAAAACTGGAGTGGCGGGGGGTCACGCGGCGGTGGCAGCGAGACCCGGAGGCGGTGGAGGAGCCCGGGAAGTGGACACCCCTGCAGGTAAGCACGAAGGGGGGCTCTTACCTGCTGGGGCGGCCGCTTCCCGGGCTCCTCCGCCGCCTTTGCCGCCGCTGCCGGGCTCGTAAGGCCAGAGGCCACGCGGAACAGGCAGGAGAGGGCCGGATCCGGAAGTGACGTAACCGGCCCTCTCCCGCCTCTTCCGCGCAGCCTCTGGCCTCCTTGGGGCTCAATCGCGATGGCGATGAGCCCTGAGGAGCCCGGACGCCCACGCCCGCCTCTTCCGCGCGGGCTTCCGGGCTCCTCGAGGCTCGTCGCCATCGCGACGAGCCCCAGAAAGGCCAGAGGCCGCGCGGAAGAGACGGGAGAGGGCCGGTTACGTCACTTCCGGATCCGGCCCTCTCCCGCCTCTTCCGCGCGGGCAGCGACGGAGGACCCGGCGCGGCCGCGCGGGCAGCGACGGAGGACCCGGCGCGGCCGCGCGGGCGGCAGCGGAGGACCCCGCGCTGCTGCGCGGGCGAAGGAGGAACCCGGCGGTAGGTCCAGGCTGGTTTTTTTGGGGGGGGTGGCTTGGTGGGGGGGTTGTTTTGGGGGGGGCGGGGGGGACCGGGATTTTTACTTTTAAAATCTGGTCAGCCTATGCTATCATGTCTCCCCTCAGTCTTCTCTTCTAAAGGCTAAACATGGACAGTTCTTTTAGTCTCTCCTCAAAGAGCTTTGTTTCCAGACCCCTGATAATCCTCGTTGCCCTCCTCTGAACCCCCCTCAGCCAGTCTACATCCTTCTTGAAGTGTGGTGTCCAGAACTGGACACAGTACTCAAGATTAGGCCTAACCAGTGCCGAATAGAGGGGAACCAATACCTCACACGATTTGGAAGCTATACTTCTATTAATGCAGCCCAAAATAGCATCTGCTCTTTTTGCAGCCACCTCACACTGTTGGCTCATAATCAGCTTGTGACCTACAACAATTCCAAGATCCTTCTCGCTTGTAGTATTGCTGAGCCAAGTATCCCCATGCAATATGATATAGGCATATCTTCCCTCTGCCCATCATTCTTTCCGATACAGTTTAGTGTCATCGTGAAATAGCTATTTCCAGGGACTACTTCTGTTACCATAGAAATGAATGTAAAGAATTCCCATGACATGGTAATGCTTCCTTTGTGTATTGAATTCCCTAAGCAAATAAGCTGTTCTATGTGGGATCATTTTTAGCAGCTCTGCACATAATATACAGGACAATTCAATGCAG
Source organism: Anniella stebbinsi (assembly GCA_029215795.1). Lineage (NCBI taxonomy): Eukaryota > Metazoa > Chordata > Lepidosauria > Squamata > Anniellidae > Anniella > Anniella stebbinsi. The sequence goes on from JARDYH010000004.1 coordinate 196,218,756, forward strand.
AACTAAAACACCTCTTCTAGTCAGAACCAAACGTTCTTACCTGTAAGGAAATAGTTTTGGGTCCAATCCAAAGGTTTATTACACTTTATGAATGAATGCAAATTAGCTCAGTCTACTCTGGCAAAGAAACAATCCTACTAGTCATAAAGATAAATATAAGATTTTGACTGGCAGAATCCAACGAGCACTTCCCACAAAGCAAGAATGGGAGAGAGAGGTAGGGGTTTTGTTTTGTTTTAACATTGCTTGCTTGTGTAATGACTATATTTTGCATTTTGTCTATGGTGTTCTCTCTAACGTTAGTGTCACATTGATTTTTCAATTTTGGAAAACTATTGGCTCTTGAAAAATTCTTGTTGTCCACAAATGAGAGGTTATCTGATCTCTAGAATATTTATATATTCATTTATTTAGGATATATATTTATTTACCATATTTATATAGCTGCCTTTATATGCGAAGTTTACACAACTGAGAATAAAAATATAATATTCAAATATAATACAGTATTTAATACACCAAAAACTATAAAATGCAGCAAAAACAAAACACCACCCTTTCCTTTTTTGGCAGTGGAAAACTAAGACCAAAAAACAGTTCAGTTTTGAAAAACATTTTAAAAAGTAAGCTGCTTAAAAGGCCCGGGTGAAAAGAAAGGTGCTGGAAAAAGCAATAAAGAATGAGTTAGGTGAGCATCTATGGTGCCACCATAAAGAAGGCCCTCTGCTAACTAGCCACCCATCACATTTAACTTGGCAGTGGCATACATAGCACAACCTCCAAAGAGGATCTTAAGGTCTGGGTATCCAAATCAGGGAATTAGAAACTGACAACTGAAGCAGAGTCAGTTTTATAAACCAGTCTGGATTATAAAATATATGCAGCAATAAATTCCTGTTAAGATTCTACATAGTAGACAGCAGCCAAGAGAAACCAGCCTATAAAGAAAGTATAACTAAGAACATGAGCCAATATGGTGTTAAGTGAGTACACTTGAATAAAATTGTAGAACCACATGTACCAGGAAAGGACCTAGGAGGCCTGACTAGGATGAAAGAAACTCTGTTCTGTCCCTGAATTATTGCAACCTGATCACTAGAGTACCACTGAAATGAATGAGGCTTGTGTTAGTGGAATGGAATGTGGGCTACAGACACATTTAGGCATATTAATGTTACACAGAAGCTAAGCAGGGGATTCATGCAACCCCTGAATCAAAGAATCCTAAACTTCGGAATATTTAACTATGGATCCAAGCTTTGTACTTTTTTCTTCCCAACAAGAAAAGGTGTTACACAAATAGCCATAATATTATCAAAGTTGGCATTCCTCTTCTCTCTTGTGAAAGGCTTTCGTTAACAAGGGCTCAATAGGACTTTTAGTCCCAGAACCAATTTTCAGTGGGCTGAATTTCAAAAAAATATTATCTCTTCCTCAAAATATGATCGACCCAAGCCAATATTTGCCTGATACAATTTTCCTATATTGTTTGAGCTATTGTTGTAACTGCTTGGAATGAAACCTCTGGGTAACCATGATTATGAACAAGTCATGCTAATTCTGATGGCTAGTTCTTGTGGCTTAGTCCGCTCCTGCTGTCACTGGATACAGCTAAACAATCCAGGAATGCTCTGTCCCTGGGTTGTTGAGCATAATGTCCAAACTTGGTGTTCTAGCTTGTCTGTCCCCCAAAAAGCCTGAGTTGGAATGCCATGGGATTGATCAAGCCACGTGAAGGGGCACATTGGCTCACTCATGGGGGCTGTCTAGATCCTCTGAAAGCCCCATGGTGGGTGCGCAGTGGCACTGTGTCGGTTATACAACACAGTAGCCACCCTGCAGCCATTGTGGGGCTTTGTCATGAAGCTGCAAGCTAAAAAAAAGTCAGGGACATCCTGACTTTTTCACCGGAGCGAGGCGAATACAGCACATCCATCACCCAATCTTGCTCCAGCATCACGGCGGAGGCGTTCTCGGGTAGATGGTGACCCGATTGGTTGCAGAAGGGGCCGGTGAGCCAAATCGCTGCTGGAAAGCCCGCTGCTGGAAAGCTACCGCCACACTGTAGCAGAGAAAGCATGTTTTTTTAAAAATGTGGCGGCAAGTTACCGCCACATTTTTGAGTTTGAGTTTTGTTTGAGTTACCAGTGCCATCAAGACAGGGGCATGGTAACTCAAACAAAAACAAAATGAATTATGTCATCCAACCTGGACCATTGCATTGATTAGAAACATTTATACTATTGTATCAAAATATGAATATTGGTCATTGCAAGTTGGCTGGACATAAATTTACCAGTTAGCATACCTATCAAGACAAAGTATAGTGGTAGTTTGATAAAGGACCACATCATATGAAAGACATAATCTAGCAGAGAAATATATTCATAAAATAATTTAGGGCGCAATCCTATTGGATCTGCCGTTGATACTCATAAGCCTCTGAACTTGGTGGCTTGCCAGTATCAAAAGCAGAGCAGGAGGTGTGCTGTGCCTCCCGCTCTGCAATTAGCTAGATGGGCATTTTTGCCTGTCTAGCTGAGGCATCAGGAAGGGGGAGAAATGGAGGCTAGGTTTTCAGTGTAAACCGTATCCTCCCCTCCCCCTTGCATGTCCTGTTTCTGTCTTCTCCAAGGTAGATTTTGTGAACTTGTAGAAGCAGCCAGTGCAGTTCTTTCTGCAATGACTGCAAGGGGGAGGTTGAGGGGCCAGGGAGCTCAGACTCCTAGGTCCAAGTTGGAATGCTGTCTCTGGCCTCAGATCCAGGAATCAAAAAAATCCTATGGTTCCCCAGACACTGCGTTGTTTTCTTAGTGACTAATACAATTTTTATTCCTTTCCCAGCTAGTACATTAGCCTGCAATAAAACACTTGTCTGATGGAGCTCAAAGAGTGATTTTCCGCAAGTCCAAGGAAGCGTTGTCCAAAGTCTAGGTGAAGAGCTGAAAACTGAACTCTCCGAATGATACTTACGAGTTTCCCTGGAGTCTGTTGCTACCAAACATCTGATGCTCCTACTTTTGGGATGAGCTCCAAGTATTGCATCTTGCATGCTGAAGCTGACCTGTCACCTATAGCTTATTCCTTAACAATGACCTAATACCCCAGTGCTGGGGTCTCCAACATGGCAGTTGTGGACACCGATGGGCTCATGGTCACTTCTGTTGGCGCCTGTCATGCTCCCCAACTCCTGATTTTATTTTTATTTTTGGAACACTTTTTTAAGCTGGGAGGTTAGCATGCTGCAATGCAAAATGGCTTCAAATGAGTGGTTTTGTGTTTGGCCCTCAGACGCCACCTCTGCCTTGTATTTAGGATCTTGGACAAGTTACTTTTCTTTTAGTCTCCCCAATGTTTTGGACTGGCCATGGCCGCCATGGTAGCCATTTTGTGAGTGCATTCATGATTCTCAAAATTCCAAATGTCCCCACCGATCCAAAAGGCTGGGTGTATGTGTGTGTGTGTGTGCAGTGTACCCTAGAGAGTCCTCCCCACTAAGCGAAGGACCTGTGCCAGAGTAGGAATATCAGCTTAGGAATTTAGCTCCAGCAGCCATGAAACAAGATAGCAATTGTAGCTAGGGTGACCAGATGGCTCGGGGGTTCCCGGTCCTAACCGGGAAACCTGGGGCGAACCGGCCCAACCGGGGGGCGGGGGGGGCAAACCGGGGTGGTGGGGGGTCACACGGCGGTGGCAGCAAGCGAGGAGCGGCGGTAGACCCGGCGACGGTGGCGGTGGAGGAGCCTGGGAAGCGGCCGCCCCAGCAGGTAAGTGCCCTTCCTCGCGCCTCGCGCTCCTTACCCGCAGGGGCATCCGCTTCCCTCCGGTGCTCGAATCTACTGAGAAACAGGCTTCGCGGCCTGTCCCTCAGTAGCGCGGCGGGTGATGACGTCATCACCTGGCACAATACTGAGAGACAGGCCGCGAAGCCTGTTTCTCAGTAGATTCGAGCACCGGAGAGAAGCGGACGCCCTTGCGGGTAAGGAGCATGAGGCGCGGGGCGCGGGGCACTTACCTGCTGGGGTGGCTGGGTCCGCCGCTGCCGGGTCTTCCACCGCCGCTGCCGGGCTCGTGAGGCCAGAGGCTGCGCGGAAGGGACGGGAGAGGGCTGGATCCGGAAGTGACGTAATCAGCCCTACCCCGCCTCTTCCGCACGGGCATCCGAGCTCCTCGGGGGTCATCGCCATCGTGACTAGCCCCGACGAGGCCAGAGGCCGCGCGGAAGAGCCGGGGGAGGGCCGATTACGTCACTTCCGGATCCGGCCCTCCCCTGCCTCTTCCGCGCGGCCGCTGGCCTTATGAGCCCAGCGGCGGGGGACCCGGCGGCGGCGGCGGAAGACCCGGCGGCGGCGGCGGGGGACCCGGCGGGGGTGGCAGACCTGGCGGGGGCGGCAGCAGAAGAGAAGCCGGTAGGTCCGGGCTGATGTTTTTTGGGGGTGGGTGGCTTGGTGGGGGGGTTGTTTTGGGTGGCGAGGGGGGACCGGGATTTTGGGTTCCAAAATCTGGTCACCCTAACTTACACCTGTCAACAATAAGCTCACGTAGATAACTAAGTAAGCAACCACAGCTTCTTCACATTGTAAGAATTAACAGATAAACTTTTCAGCAGCTCTGGAAACCCAAATGTTGTAACAATAACCTACCTTTGACCAACTCTGACATCCAAACACCAGGATTCTTCTTTCTTTCAGTTCTTTAGAACCTGAACTGCCACATGTACACCATTTAAGGTAAGGGTGAGTGCGTGGTCATAGGCCAGTACATAGTTTCTTTCTCTGAATGTTGAGGCACAGCTACAAGTGTAACAAACACAACTGCTATTGTAACAATGTTTGGTGTTGTCTCTGGCAGAATCTCCAATACTGCTTTAAAATGGTGTATAACAGTAGTAACAACTGTTGGAGCCCAGGACACACTCCATATACAGTTTTCAAAATGTTTTCAAAGTGTCACATCCTGTTTGGTGTAGATCTGGCCTCTATGTATCAAAACATCTCTGCAAGTAATCAGGCAAATGAGTCCCACCCAGCTATGCAGAATAAAGGTGCAATCTTCTGCATGTTGTGACAGAAAAAAGTCCCACAACTCCCAGTATTCTCCCAACCAGCTGGGAGAATGCTTGGAAGTTGTAAAACCTTTTTCTGTTGAAACATGCAGAGGAACTGCACCTTAAGAATCCGTGAGTCAGTTCTTAAGGTAGTATTTTGCTTCCCACCGCTTAAGTGGTTACCATTTTGAGGCTTTATCATTTCCTAAAGGTTTACAACTAAGTCCTTTTGATATATAAATATTTTTTCTGCTGTCTAACTTTCCTCCCCCTTTCCAGGGATTCTGCCATATGGATCTGACTCATGACTTTCTGACTCATTTTGCTCCACTCCACCAGATTTTCGTTCTACCTCTTTGGGTTTATAATCATGCAAATATCTACACCCAGTTCTCTCTCGGAGATTTAGCAAATGTTTTAGTTGGCCAGCTTGGATTCTGTTGCATACAGATTTCCCCACTTTCCCTTACCAGGATTCTCACAGACTGATTCCAAAGCTAGGGGATTTTGAAAAGCATTGCAGAATATATTTTTGTGCCCCTCCCACATTTTTTATGATGCGGTTTGAGCACATATCTGGATTGATTTTGGCTTTGAAATGGTCAGCCTGAACTCTTTGGAATGTTTTTGGAAATAGCAGTTTCACAATTTTTAACACACTGCAAACCTCAGCTCTTATCATTTGATCTATGTGACTTCAGTTTGAATCAAATTAATTTCTCTGAAACTATAATTATGTATTTCTATTGATTAGTACCACATTTTCTATGAAAATGCAATAGTCCAAACAATTATTTTGTTTGGATTATTAAATCCAAACAATTATTTCGACACTTTGATATGAATGTCAAAGGACTCCCTTTAAAAAAAAATCAAACTACAAGATCAAAGCCTCGTGATATATAATTAAGAAATCATAGTCACGCTTCTAAGTTTAGCTTTCACTATGGAGACTACTTGTATTGGTGGAAAACTGTACTCAACAGCCATAATCCAAAACAGCTTTTGATTTCCATGGGCTTAAATATATTTAACTCTGTGTTGTACTGTGGCCTACTTTTGGCAGATATAATGGGATTTGTCAGAGTGTGGGTGAGCTCTCCTCAAGGAGGTACAAGCATCTCCTAAGAAATTAAGGACTAAGGAGGCCATGTGTCTTACTTTACAGAGGGCGATCTTCTATCTGAAGGACTGTCTGCTCCTGGTCTGATTTAATGATAAAAGAATGGAGCACAGCAGGAGCACTGAATTTGCCTATCAACAAATTTGTACAAAAAAATGTCTGAACATGCATACTCAGGTCTTCGCCACCATACTGAGATGTATTGTATTTTTATTTAAACTGTAGTAAATATTTCTAAATTTGCATAATGTATGCAAAATTTATGCAAATCTGCGTCCTCCTCTTTGGTGATGCATAATTGGCCACCCTATGATAAGGACCTCCTGGATCACTCCCTAGCCCCAGTTGTTACATGTGATTCCTCCTCTTCCCAACCACACTATGTCCTAATGATTGAAACCAAACAAGGCTGTGAAGATCCCCACTTTTCTTGGCTGAGATTGCTGGAGACCAGCCTTGTATTAGGGCAAAATGACATGGCAATGGAAGGGTGGTTTTATCCCGAGTGGAGAAAAAATACCACACTCCCCCCTCCCCCCCAGAAAAACACAGAAATGGAGGGGAAGAGGTGAGATGACTGTAGGACGGGGACGACTTCGTGTCAGGGTTGTGGGGCAAAACGGTAAACAAGGCAGGACAAAAGTGTGATAAAACGTTGGTGTGATGGAGCTCAAAGCAGGGATAAATGGAGGAGGACCTGCCTAGATTTTAGGGTCCAGGCAGGTATATATAGAAAGAGACAATCGTTCAGGGAACTTGGCCCCAAGCCATTTAGAGCTTTGCAGTTTTAAGACCAGAACTTTGGATTTAGCATGGAAATGGACTGGCAGCCAGTGCAGATCATGAAGTACTGGCGTAACATGATCAAATTGGTCAATCCCATTAATAATCTCACTGCCCTAGTTTGGACCAGCTGAAGTTTCCAAACCATTTTCAAAGGCAGTCTCGTTTTTAACACATTACAGTAATTCAAACAAGAGGTTTCCAGAGTATGGATAATGGTAGCTAGGCTATTTCTGTCCAGATAGGGTCTAGTTGGTATATTAGGCTAAGCTAATAAGAGGTCCTTCATACTACCAAGGCCACCTGTGCTCCAGATATAATGCTGGATCCAATAGCATCCCCAAACTACAACTTCACCCTTTAGGGGGAGTGCAACCCCCTCCAGAACAGGCTGAATATCACTCAACCAAGCAGAAGAGCCACCCTCTTTCTCCTCTGGATTGAGTCACACTATATTGGCCTTCATCCAGTCTATTAACACACCCAGGCCCTGATTCAGAATACCCATGACCTCATCTGGATTTGATGAAAAGCATGTCTCACTGTCATTGGGGCTTACTCACAAGTAAATCTGCATATACCTTAGGATCTGCATATGCTTAGGATCACAGCCTTTGTTTTAAAAGCTGACAGGCTGTGCAATGAGATGAAAGGAAATGACTCTGGCCTCCTCCACACGAGACGTTTAATGAGCCTTGAAGGCTCATTATAAATTTTACCTACACACGAGCGGAGCGCAAAACGGGCGTACAGGCGCGTTATCTCCCCGATAATGCGCATTTTCGAACGCGCGTTAAATAGCGACTTTTATTTTGCTCCGGCCGTTAAAGCGCATTTTCGCTGTGTGAACAAGCGATTATGCGCATTAACTACCTGTAAAGTGCTTTTTGGGCATCTTTTAATGCGCTTCGCCGCTTCTCGCCGCCTCCCGTGCAGAGGGATTAGGCGTAAATGCGCCTCCGCGAAAATGCGCATAATCCCCGAACCGGGCGCAAAAGCGCATCCTTGTGGAGGGGGCCTCTGTTTGCTAAAAGAGCCCAGTGTGGTATAGTGATTAGAGTGTGGGACTGGGAGATCTGGGTTCTAGTCCCCACTCTGCCATAAAGCTCACTTGGTGACTTTGGGCCAGTCACTGACTCTCAGCCTAACCTACTTCATAGGGATGTTGTGAGGATAAAATAGAGGATTGTGTAAGTCGCCTTGGGATCTCTGCAACAGGAGAAAAAAGGTGAGATATTAATAGTAGTAGTAATAATAATAACAACAACAACAGGATAGAATAACAATGAAGAATGAGAGAATGTAGTTTCGTGCCCGCATTTCCAATATTAAACCATCAAAAACACATGCACACACAAACCACTCTGCTTAATGGACTGATGGTTTTTGCAGCAGAGAAGGAACGCGCTGACTGGAAAATTAGACGAAAACCTTTGGAAAATAAGCAGCCCTCCCCTCTCCTCCCCGGATCGCGCCTGCCAGTAACGGAGTTAGCGGGGTGTGGCTAGAGGCAGGAAGACCCGGACTTGGCCTCGTCAGGCAGCCGGAGGAAGAATCTGAACTCAGGGCGTGGCGTGCAACCGGAGCGCTAGAGCGTTTCCATCGCCATTACGTTCACAGCGAGCGGCGTTCGGTTCTCCACTGCGTTGGTTCTAAAGCTCCGGTGAGTCCCGGGAGGGGAAGATGGGGGTTGGCGGGAGAGAAAGGGAGATCGCGGCTTGTATGTTGAGCCAGAACTGTGTGGGTAGAGGACAGTAAAGGGTCGAGTTTATAGAAAAGGTCATTGCGGGATGCTGCTCATACTAAAAAAAAACAAAATAAAAAATCCCACAGCATACATTTAAAAAAATATATGGCTGCGCTGGAGCAGATCCTTTTTGCTTGGGATGCTTCCCTGTGCCGCTGGTACAAATTGAGGTGAATCCGGGATAAGGGGTGACACGTCCCCCGATTTGGGGCGTTGGTCCCCGATGGGCGTGTCCCGAAATTGGGAATGTGCTGCACCGGCTTCTTGCGTTTGTACGGTTGTTTTTTTGAGAAGCCCCGGAATTTGCCGGCAACTTTTCTGCCTGCATTCATTGAACGTTCCCCAGCTCAACCCGATACTCTTGTTATCTGTCCTCCCTTGCAGCTTGTCTCCCTCGCCTGATCGATCGCTGCAACCATGGCAATGGTGAGTCATATTTTGCGTTTTCTTGTTACATTTCAAAAATTAAGGGCAGCCTATCGATTCTAACGTTAGCGCCATTTTGCAGGAAATTTCTTGATGTGCACTTATTCATCGTTGACTGTGCTTTTATCCTCGAGTTCTCTTTAAAGAACTCAGAGCGACAGGAAAGGGCTCCACTGTGTGCTTTTATCCTCACAGCAACCCTGCGAGGTAGATTACGGTGAGAACTGTCAACCAATGTTCTTGCCATTGCAAAATAGCGTTCTTGAAAAGTCCTTGTTTTAAAATGATGTTTACTTCTGGGAACATAAGTTTCCGCCCTAGTTATAGTATTCAGCCAAGGTCCTCTGTAGTCATGACACCGTCTATCCTTTCCCCATAACTTCTCTTAGTGCCCCCTTGTTCTATACCGAAGAAGGATGATCTGCGGTCGTTGGAAAAGTTCGGCATAGAGATTAGGACGTGGGGACTTTCACTTCTGCTCTGACTTTCTTATTGCTCAATGCTAGATTACAAATATTTAAAGAGAGTTTGAATCAGGAACACTGCGAACTCATCCTAATCATGTGAAATCCACGTCAGCTGTTTTCCATTTTCCATTCTTTTTTTTTCTTTTTTGCCAAGTTTCCTGTACTCTGTAAATTTGTGCTGTGAGTGGTTGTTAGGCCATTTCGAGTGGTTAAAAGGTCAATATATTATTTTTAAGGTCTTCATTCCCCCTTTCTTTTATTTCCCATTGTTTATTCTTTTGTGGTCAGGCTTCCTGCTCATTAAATTCATTTTAAAACACACACACACAACCAACCCCGAATGGCCTCTTTGTGTCCCCACCCATCCAAAGTTTTGAAGTGAATTTCTTCAGTGTATTTGAAATACCTTGGCAAGACTTTCTTCTTGGTGTGGTCAAGAATAGAAACTGAGGATCAAATTCCCTGTCTGGAACTCCTAATATAATGTCTTAATTTTACAAAAATTTTGGATAACAGAACTTGAATCAAGATGGTGATAGAGGAAGAAGCAAACAATTTGCCCTTTTTGCTACAGCCCTAATTTAAATCACCTTCCCAAGATGCTGTTAGCTACTGAGGGGGAAATATATAGCCTAAAGAGTTTAAGATTGTATATTTTCCCCTCTGCTACTAATAACAGCTCTGCGGGATGATTTAAGTTGATAAATTAGAGCAGGGCCCCTCCTCCCTGCATCACAGCCTCTGTCTAAATTGGGACATTCTGGGGCCACTGTTTCCAAATTAAAGATATGATTGGCATTCCATTTATGGAACTGCCATGTCAGGTGTAGTTTAACCCTGATGCAGTTTAGTAAATTCATTCAAAAGAGAAATCCCTTCGAATACAGGCCGTCATTGGGAGGAGTACACTGCTTCAGAGCAGTATATGACTACATAGATGTATTTTTTTCCTTAACAGGTCCTCTCTTCATTGTTTCAGAACCACCACATTGGCTTTGTGATAAGCATGACTGAATTGTAGCTTGGAATCAAAACAATAAAAGCAGTTGTGGCTTTTCTACCACCTAGAGTAGGCGTGTGCAACATGTGGCCCTCCAGATGTTTTGGACTATAACTCCCGTATCTTTGACCACTGGCCATGCTGGCTGGAGTTTATGGAAGATGTTAAAAAATCTGGAGGGTACCAGTTTGCTTATCCCTTACCAGGGTACCAGTTTTCCTATCCCTTACCGTGTCTCAAATCTCACCATTCCAGATGCCAAATAAATACACACTTTTAGATATTATACTTGTGCTGTTATAGAGAGAGGGCCAGTAACTGCAACATTGATGAAAGACATTTAGATCCTGCTCAGCAAATGACTGTGCATGTGTTGTGTGAAAATAGGACCATTTGAAAGGACTCCTGAACTCATTTCCCAATCCGACAGAGGTTAAGCATCTATCCCCCCTCCACCCAAATGCTGATTTTCAGTTTAAAAATAAAATTGGAAGACTGTTTCCTTCCTGCTATTTTCCGCTATCAAAATTACCTGCCCAGACATTTTTTGTTCATGCAAGGTAAAAGATACAGGACCCCTTATCTTTTTCCATGCAGGTAAGAAAGCAGGATGATTTTCTAGAAGAAAAATGGTGGCGGGGGGAACTGGTTAAGGCTGCAATCCTATATTGACTCACCTGGGGAGTAAGTCTTATTGAACTAAAGGGGATTTACTTCTTAATAGACACGTATAGGGTTGCACTTGATGCTTCTCTTCACTTGCTCAGTCCTTCCTACCTGCACTTGTGCTCATGAAAAATACAATTGGGAGGCTGTTCACGTGTCTCCCACATTGTATACAGTTCAGCTCTGCTGTAATATTCAGCAGAGCTGAATAAATAAAAGATGTGAGGAATGGGCAAACAGGAGCTGACAACAAAGTAATGTAATTATTCAGCCTTACAGAAGATGCCCAGGATAGTAATATCCTGTTGTAAAAGTTGCTGACACTTTATATATATATATATGTGTTTATATATATATATATATATATATATATATATGGTCTTGTTCCATTGTAGCAGTGCCTGTGTGGTTTGTTCTATAGCTGTGGTGTTATATTGCAGTACCATGCCCTTAATGTCTGGAGTAATCTTCCTGCTTCAGCGTTTACCTGCTTTCTGTGTAACTGGAGGAGTTTCCTTGACCTGACTGACTTATCTTTCCTAACAAAGCTGTCTCTATAGCAGTGCTTGCAGATGCCGTGTGTGTGTGTGTGTGTTTGGATATCATCCGAAGAAACTAGGAAGCATGTTGCATCAGCTATAAAGGGCACACCAGGGATTTCCCCTTTAAAACAACATAGGGAGCAGTTTGATCGTTGTCTGGTTGCTGTTCATATGCCCTATAAAGTGAAACAGAACTTATACAGTCATGTGTTCTTCATAATGGACATATTATACCTGTATTTTATTCTTGAGTATCTGTATTCCATAGGAATAGCACACACCTTGTATATGTTTAAAAAGCAGACCCCCTCATACTGTTATTTGTTGTTAGACTGTATATAGAGATGCTAACATTTCAGACCAGCGCAGACTTGAAACAGTATGGTAGATCTGTTGTGCCCACAATAGACATGTGGCTGCTGTTTTTGGTTACACAGGATGTAAAGATTTGTGAAGCTTTGTGTTGGGGGATGAGGGGAGCGGGGAGAAGAGTAGCTTGGGGGAGACATGGCCAGAGCTAGCTCCTGCCCATGAAATTTGCAGCTGAAACTAGCAAGGTGTCCATAATAAATGAGTGCCTAGTTCAAGGGCATAAATTAGCCATAAAATAAAACAGAACCACAAAACCCAACATGCTAATAGAAGAACGTCAGAACAAGGGTTGGGAATAAGGACCATGAGAAACCTCTTTCCAAGATTAATTTCACAAAAGCTTGTACCTAGGTATCAAGGCCCAAGTTTCTGAATGCAAAATGTGACACAAAGTAGAGGACTGATCTTGGAATAGGGTGTGGATCATGCTGCTACTTCATACAGTTATCTGTAGGTGATCATGCAATTTTTCCATCAAACTGCTGGTTTGGGTGCACCCAGTAAGAATATATTCACAAATTTAATCTCTTGAATTAATTACCAAAGGAGACTATGGATAGGCTTTTAATTGGCCTGTATCAAAGTGCTTGTTTTTTTCCCTTTCAGTTTAGAGACATAGAGCTTCTTTACATGAGCAATTTATTGCACACTTATGATTGCACACTCACAGATGTTTATGGGTCCTTTAGATGATGCCGTTGACCTCCAGGAAGTCTCCAGTGCTTTCTCCTGGTAATCTCGCTTTAAAAAAACCTGGAGATAATGCAGCATTTAAAATAATCACCAGATGTCCAAGCGTATAAAGCTGGCATAGTGCTATAGTTTCACTTAATAGCATTGCCAAGAGGGGACATTTTCAATTCAAAACCACGTTGTCACCATCTACAGGAGTTTGTTGTAAATGCGAAAAGACTCCAGAAGAAGAAACCGTAGTAAGAGTGCGGGTTTCTCCCTTAATGTAGAGGCACTCATTGTCCCAAAAGAATAAAGAAGGGTGACAGGTTCTTAAAGTATCTGCTTAAGAATTGAGGGTGTAGCTAAGGGCCAAAGTAGATGTTACACAAGAAACAGTCTTCCAATGTTTTGTTTTTAAAAATGGGAACAAGCTCTGGAAGAGCAGTGAGAGGGGATGCTTAATTGTTTCCCATCTTGTTACTGCTCACTACCTGGCCGGCTGTCTCCCCTCCCCCTGCTGTCCCCCAGCAGCTGATTTCTGTTCATGGAGAAGAAAAGATACAATACTCTCTATATTTTTCCCTGTGATGGATAAAAAATGACTCAGGGAGATTCTTAGTGAACAAATGGCAGCAGTGGAGAAGGCTAAGCAGCCCCTCCCCGCTGAATTTCCACTCAAACTGCAGACTCCTATAATTGCTCTTCATTAAAAAAACAACAACAACAAAAAACAAAGCAAAACAACAACAACCCCTACCTCTTTGCATTGGGGCATTGTTCAGTCATGTCCTGTGTAATGTTTAGTTGGAGCCCAATTTGCTGTTTTCTCCTCCCTTGTCCAGGCATAGGCTAAATGTTTTGGATTACAACTTCCATGAACCCTATCCAGCATGGTCCTGGTCAATGGGAGTTACAATCTAAAATATCTGTAAGGCATGCTGCCTTAGTCTATCTTCTCCACTACACACCTTCTGCTGCCTGTCTTGTTTTCAGAGTGCATGTGTGCAAATGGCCTGATCGTAGTCTCCCTCCCTGTAGCTTCATTTACATTTACCTGGTTTGCACGTAACAACAAACCAGAGTATGGGTTGAGTCTGTATTGACAGTGAGTTGTTGTTGAATCATGAATTGTCATTATGTACAAACCCTGCACTCTGGTTTAACTATAGGTTGTTAACCAACAACAACCCAGGAAGAGAACCCATAGTTTGTTGTTGGGTTGGGAACTCTGGTTTGTTTGTGGTTAAGAACACATAGTTAAATGATTGTGTAGGGTTTGCATGTTACGACAACCCACCATTCAATAACAACCCTACCCCACTCAACTCCACTCTGGACTGTCACTACATGTGAACCAGGCCAGTTTAAGTCTGCTTTGGAGATTGAAATCTTGGACAGGCTGGTAGTTTCCTGAAACATCTAGGTCCTGCTCTTGAAAACCTAGTTAACTGTATAATCAGTTCCACTGTTCCTTTTACTTGAAAGGCTTGCATTACAAAAGGTAAACGTGTATATACTTGCCAGATCAGGGCCTCAAGTGATACAATGTTTTTAATTGGGATTGTTTGTGTGTGAATGGGGAATTATTGCAAAACTATGCATACAGGATTGATTCTTCAGTCATTACATGTTTATTTGTCCCTTCTGTGTGATCTCTCTCTCTCTCTCTCAAAAAACACTCTGTTGGAATTTGCCAAGATTCATGTTATAAGATCTAGGAATCAAGTTAACAGCACCCACACAACCTCTGCGTAACTCTTTCCAGCTACACAGGGCACTGTAAGCAACTTCCAACTTGAATAATGAATAATAGGGATTTTCTTCCCATTTGTAATTTTGTAAGTGCTATACTTATACTTATCATTAAAATAGAAATGAATGAATAATAAGATTAAAAGAGAAGTTGGCTAAGAAGAGTGTCCATTAAAAAAAAAGAAGGCAAAAAAGTCCTACAATTCCCAGCATGCTTCAGTCAGCATGGTGGCTGGAGGGATGCAGGGAGTTGTAGGGATTCTTTCTGTCTAAAAATGCATACGATTGTGTGCTTAGCTATTTTGGAATAGTCTTTCAATTAGACAAATTATAACCTGATCTGGAAAAGGGTATCATGAAATTAGTTTTAACTTGGAGCCCTTTTCTGGTATTCAAAATCCTAACCATGGAGGGGACATTTAGATATGCATGTCACATTCAGCTGAAGGTGAGTGTAATCACCTTCAGCTGAATGTGACAACTGTCCCTTGCACAGTTAGGGTTGTTGATCCTGCAAGGGACTGTAACTGCATTCAGCCTCCTTCTAGACCTTCTGGTTCAATAAGGGGGAGGGGGGCTGGCTGGCCTGTGCATCCCTGTGTCCCCTCCATGGTTAGGATTTTGAATGCCTGTAGTGGGCTATGATGCCAGGGCAGGCAAATGTTTTGGTCTACAACTCTTATCAGCTCTAGCCAGCATAGCCAATGGTGAGGGTGCATAGGAATTGTACAGGCCAAAACAATCCGAGAATGACAGGCTGCCTGCCCCTACTGTAGTGCCTTAACAGCGAGGGAATCAAGGTGGCTTATTTTTCTCTTGGTGTTAGACACAGCTGGAGAAAAGATGTGTGCCTAAATCAAGCAGGTATTAGCTTTTATGGCGGAATGAATCCCCAGTTTAGCTAGTTTTCTGGGGTTCCCCGTTTCTCTATGTGAAGCACTTTTGAAGAAGTGTTGTGTAACAGCAAATAGGATAACCAAGCCAAAAGTTGTAGTTGCCGTGTCTTTCTTCACCCCCTGCTTTTCCTGTGTGAAAGTCATGGAGAGTGCATACTAGTAGCGTATGCGCTGCTCTCTTTCTCTCTCTGTATGTGCATGTAGAAAGAGACTAGCATGGCAGCTGACCCATTGAGATATAATGATTCATTTGAAGCTTGAAATGACATACATCTACTGCCAAATAAAATATGACTGTTTTTCATATGCCAATTCTGCTGTGTCCTCTCCCTTTCCTTTTGGCTTATTGGTTGCCTTCTGTACCGGATCTCTCTTGCCAATTTCTAGCAATAGAGCAGATCCACTGAAACAGTTAAGTACATAGCCGAATTTCCTTGTCGGAGTCAAGGAATATAAAGTAAACCACCACGTAAGAATAAAGATGTAGTTGTTGGTTGCTCATATCAGAACTGTGCTCAGCAGTGTAGACTGAAATACTGAAGGTTATTTTGAGGGAGAAGCCGACACCCATAGAAATGCTCATTCACACAACCATTTTCCTATGACAACGTGATATCTAGGATAGATTTAGATGAACAGTTGAGGTGGTGAAGCCATGAGAGGATTCTTTTTTTTTTATGTGGTTACCCCTTGGCATGTTAGTTGGGGAAGGCTGCCTTAGGCTGTTGGGTGCTTCATGACGGAAGAGGGGCTAATGCCAGGGGAAAGGCAAGGGAAAACAAAAGTTATTGTAAAAGTTGAAAATAACTATGCTTCTGATAAAAAGGTGCTGTGAATTCTTAGACAAATCTATTGTGCAATAACTCTGCAATGTTGCATAAGCCTTCGTGTGTTTAATTTTTCTATAGGCGCTAATTGCTCCATAATTCTATGGTGCCTTTGTTGACTGGTCAGATAGGCATCCTCCTATTGAGTCTTCTGAGTGGCTGACTGTTTCAGTTCATGGTTCTACAGGCTTTTCCCTGCAAGAAGTATTTTATCCACTTGCATTCAGTATTTTAGTTCTGCCATAAGAATTGAAATCATGTCATATCTTTTGGTTCACTGTTGGTAGACATGGACACTTCCCTTGCTAGAAAATGTGGATTCTTGCATTGAGCAGAGGGTATGGCCTTACAGGCCCCTTCCAACTCCTTTATTCTATGATTTCATGAAAATAATGTATGTGGTTCCATCCAAAAGGCCAAAGGGCCTTGAACAATGGCTTTCAGGCTAATATCACCCAAAGTGTAGTGTGTTAAAGAAATTTTATTTTTCTTCTAGTATGCAAGAGGTACCGTGAAGGACTTCCCTGGCTTTGATGCTAGAGCAGATGCTGAGGTCCTTCGTAAGGCAATGAAAGGCTTGGGTAAGCATTAGTTACCTTATAAACTGGGGCTCTATTCAGAAGTTTAAAAGAGTAGAGTTGGGATAAGCCCTTTGACCCTGTTCTTCTTGTCACATCTTCATCACCTGTACCCACAACCTTTCCCACAACAGAGGGATAGCTTTCTCAGTGAGGAGACTTCTCTGCTCATGTAGGCTTCCCATGTGATTCCAAACTCTGAATTTTCAGGGTTCTAAATTTCATGGGAAACTCCATGACTAGATCCTGCTGCAGACATTAAGCTCCAACAGATGGAGCTTCTCTACCTGAATGAGTTATGCATGCTCATGATTGCACACTCACAGAAGTTTACGGGACCTTTACTTGATGCCATCAACCTCCAGGATGTCTTGTGCATTTTCCCCTGTTAATCTCGCTTTTAAAAAATGGAGTTAATGCAGTATTTAAATAATTGCAGGATATCTCCAGCCTGTGAAGGCATAGAATTGTCATTCTGCCACTAGATGGTGCTGTTTCCTTGAACAAAATAGCATTGCTGAGAAGGGAATTTTTCAGTTCAAAATCACGTAGTCAGCATCTAATGAGCCTCAGCTATTGGGCAGTATAAAGATGTAACAAATAAATAAATTTGGGGCCAACTTGAGGTTCTTGCTTCTTCCCTTAACTTAACCTTTGTTCATTGATATTTGTATAAGGAGCAGTTAAGCCGAAATAAAGACTCTGTTCAGGCTTAGTGGTTAACCACTAAACCATGGTGGTTAACCATTCTGAGCTAAACATTGTGGTTTAGCATGATGTGTGAACCATGACTTAGCATGTCATGTGAACCATTCCTAACCACAGTGGCTACATAACCATGCTTTAAACACACTCACTAAGCATTTGCTTCAAAAGGGTTAGCAGCCTAACCATGGCCCATTGAGAAAAAGTGGTTACTCATATTTCATGAGTTCCAGTAAAAGAGGAAATGTTAATAATTATACAAGAATTCAGTTGTACTCTGCAAAACTCTTCAGAAGACAATGGTATGGATTAATAGTTAGGTTTATTATTAATTTTACTGGCATTCTTGAAATGTTAATGATTTTCTCAGTATGTCTTCTTAACTTTTGCTTATGTAAATACTGTTGAAGAGATAAGTCAAGACAGGGAGCAGGAAACAGCCCAAACATGCCGTTCCATGCTTTTCTCTCTCTGAAAAGTTGGGGCTAGAGCTGAGCCAAAATGGAGAGGGAAGTATCAAAATGTTTCAGTAAAATCTTTGCCCCTGTGAAATGCATTTCCCATTTTGATGATTACTTTGGGTCCCAGGAAAACTGGGCAAAAATGTTTGCCCACTCAAAGTGTGGGCAGGAAGCATTGCTTTTGGTCTAATTTGGCTTCATGATGTCACCACTAGGCAAATCTTATTGGCGAGGGTAATACTTCATGTTCTCTCTCTGATTTGGTGCTGTGACCTTGGTTGCCTAACTGTGTAATATTGTAATACAATTATCTCAGGAAGAAGCCAGTTTTAGGGTTTGTTGTTTTTAAATGATACTGAAGCAGCAGATCAGGGAAAGCAACCATAAACAGGTGGTGAACCGTGCTTGAAAACAATAAGGGGGTACATGAAACTTGCATCCTTCCCAAATACTTCTCTTGGGACAAACATTTTCATGGGCAAAAAATTGATGCAACCCTACTGATACTATATGTTCCAATAGAGTTACACCTTTAAAAGTGGCCTAAAAATAATGGGTTGTAGTTTATAAAGAGACATTTATGTAGTGTTCTCCCAGTAACAAAGGATTGCTACTAGCAAGTGAGTGTTGACTTATAATGTAGTTTACTTTCAACATTAGGTGTTTCATTCATCTACAAAATATTAATGTTCATCTTCTTGCAATAAGTCACTCTGTTTTTGATTTGCATCATTTAAGGAACTGATGAAGAGCCAATCTTGAAGATCTTATGTAGCAGAAGCAATGCTCAACGGCAGGAGATTGCACTGGCTTTTAAAACCTTATTTGGCAGGGTAAGGAGACTGTTTTGAGTTGGGCTTGCATGTGTACTTGTATTTACCCGTATTTTGTGATGGATACATTTTGGGCCTGCAGCTTACATGTTCTATGTTACTTTATATTCTCTAAACCCTTCTCCCCGCCACTCCCCTGTAAGATATACACCTTTCTTGAACTTTTCATTTGTCCTAGTTTGCATGGTCGGAGGATTAATTTTAAACGGTGTTGCTCGTTAATTTGGTATTTCTTCATTCTTTCAATTAGGATCTCGTCTGTGACCTAAAATCGGAACTTACAGGCAAAGTTGAGACTCTGGCGGTATCTCTGATGAGACCTGCACAGCTTTTTGATGCCCACGCATTGAAGCATGCCATTAAGGTAAAATTGGTGGCGCAAAATAAAAATATTGATGACATGTTTATTTTTCTAGGACCATGTCGCCTTCTTTCATTGTCGGATTTCCTATTGCGATAGTTGATCTACTTGATTATTTATGGAGATTGCTTTAATTTTAGTGACTTCATTAAATCTCCTGTCCACTCGAGTAATTTTAGAGAGATTGTAGTGATCAAGTTTCCGATGGTCTTTTGAAGGAAGAACATACAATGTCTGGCCGATAGAGTGTGTGCAATAAAGCCATGTATGCCACCACCTGAATTTTACAATTACAATGTGTACTTTACAATTTTACAATTACAATGTGTACTTTACAATTACAATGTGTGTTCTCCTTTTATGGCCCTTTCTACACCACGGGTGTGGCAGACGTAGCGCGGCTGATCCGGAAGCAGATGCTTCTGGGATTGGCACGCTCAAGCCACATCATGGGCGCAACGTCCCGGGTCATTGGACATTGCGCTCGTCATTTTGTTGTTGTTTTAAACTGGGAAGAGCGCTCCAATGCAAAAGTAAGGTTTTAAAAAAAGCCCGTGCGATTGGCCCCCCCTCCCTCCCCGCCATCCTGGGAATGGCAAATTTGCTGTCCCCCCTCTCATGATGGCCACGGAGCTGTGCGGTGTGGCTCCGTGGTCATCGGTGCTGCTGCACTTACTTGCATGTAAGCGCGGCAGCACCGTGGCAGGCGGCCACATCTTCCGCGGTCCTGGGAAGTTCCTGGGACCGCGGAAGATTTGGGATTTTTTTGGTTCCTGTGAACCTGGAAAAATCCCGTGCCCATCCCCACCCCTGGGACTCCCTGTGCGTCATTTGAACTCACAGGGAGCAGCCGGGGGCCATCCCAGACCACAAGCCTGGTGTAGAAAGGGCCTATGTTAAATTAATGATTGAACCTCAGTGTATGCTGCTCTGCTTCCAGTGGATTATTTAAGGGGATTGCTAACAGCTTTGGCTTGTGAATAACTGCATTTTGTGTGAAGCTCTTAGGGAGAAGGGGAAAAAGTTAGAGAAGTACATAAGAAGAGCCCTGCTGGATCCAGAACAAAGCTCTAAAGTCCAGCATCCTGCTTCATACAGTGGCTAACCACAATGTGGTTGGAATAAGTTACCAGTCTCTATGCCCTCCAAAATGAGAAAAAACAGCCGAATGATGACTGAGCATGCTCAGTGGGCACAGAATATTGAGGGTTTGCGGGGATAGGTCAGAAAAACATAGGAGGAGTGAAAATGGAATGGAGTATAAGGAATCCTGAACAGATGCATTTACCAATGGTTTGTAGTCATGACAAATGCATCTTCCATGAATTGGTCTACTCCCCCTTTTTAAAGACATCTTAGATAATGGCCATTACTGTACTTTATAACTTCCTTTGTCTGTCCTGTATTTCCTGCCAACCAGCTTAATTGGTCAACTCCAGGTTCTAGTATTATATGTAACTATGTATCCACTTCCTCCATAACATGCATAAACCTTTATCATGTCCCCCACCTTAAATGCCTTTTTTTCTAACCTAAGAACCGCCCCCTTCCCCACTGTAGCCATTCCTTGGAGGGAAAGTCTTCTAGCCCCCTGGTCATTTTGGCTGCCCCTTTCAGATGACATTATTCTATAACAGCGTTCCCTAACCTGGTGTCCTCCAGAAGATTTGGACTACATTTCCCTGCTTTCCTGACCATTGGCCATGTGGGCGGGGGCTGTTCTATAAAGCATTGACAGAGTTTCTCTAAACACATTTTGATGCTGATTTTCAAATTAAGCTTGGCACTTAGGCAGGGTTGGGGGGGAAAAGCACTTCTCTGAACGTTACGTAGAACCTTTGGGTTAGACCAGAGAATGCGGAGCCATTTTGCTGCATAGTCAGTTGGCATAGACCAGGCCACCAAAGGTGCTTCTGCTTTCATTCTGCAATCACCCTGCCTCATTCATGCAATTTTACAGGGCTCCAGATAATGTCCTCTTTGACTTGTATCTCTCCCGTGTTTTCCCACTGTCTTTTTTCTTTCTAAAGAACATCCTTTAAGGCAGGAAAGGCAGAATAGTAGCTAATTGGTAGCTTTAGAAGCCATTCATTTGGCAGTGTCCCAAGAGTATATTTGTTTGCTGGTACAGTCACTGTTCAGTTATGTAAACAGCTACCATCCCAGTGACCTTAGGGCTCTGAGCAAAGTATTCTAGCCAAATATTGATTTTCTTTTCAGCTTGGAATTTGGAGGACAGACGGGAACTGTGGTGTTTAATTTACTGGGGTGGCTGAGAAAACCAAAGAGATAAAATCAATGAACTGACAGATAGAAGCAAGGAGAGGGATGGGGAATGTAATTCTGGTGGGATTTCTTTTTCTTATTCCCTCCCTTTGAAAGGATTTTTGTGTGTGAACAGTTCTACGTGTTAATGATTAACGGCCCTCTTCCTCATGCCAGCTTGGTTGTATTATGTAGAATGAGTCGATCTGTGTAGAGCTTGACTCCTGGTGAAAGCAGCCATTGATGCTGCTCCATGCCACCCACCTTTGCCTCTGAGACTGAGAGTACATACTTGGCATCAGGCCCCAGTCTGGGAGTCCACAACTCTGCTTATCACCTGTGAATGCTTGCAAACACTCTCCTGGAACCCTCACTGGATGAAAATCAATGGTCAACCTGGATATCTGAAGGATCATCTGTACCTTCACGAACTGTCCACATGCCTTCTTGCACAGCTCTCCATTAGGTGTGGAAGTAGGGACGTACGATCAGGCTTTTTCAGTAGTGGCCCCCACACTACAAAATTCACTTCCTAAAGCAGACTTCCCCACATTCGTGCCCTTTAGATGTTGCCAGACTTCAGCTGCTATCATCCCTAGCAGCATGCCCAATGGCCATACTGGTTGATGTTGATGGGGGTTGTAGTCCAGCACATCTGGACAACACCTGGGCAGGATCTACACTACTGCTTTAAAATGGTTTATAACAGTAGTGACTACTGTTGGGGCATAGGACACATTCCATATGCAGTTTTCAAACTGTTTTCAAAGTGTCATATCCTTCTTGGTGTAGACCTGGCCCAGGCTGGGAAGGCTCTCTAAGAGAGACATGGCTAGCTACTTCTCTCTGTGTATGTTCAGTCAGCAGTTGAAGACTTTTTATGGATGTTCATTGAGGGTTGGGTTTTGTTTTCTGGGAGCTCCTGTTTGGCCTCTTGTGTCACTTTGTTATTTTAGTTGTCTCAAGGTGCTTCCAAACAGAGGGATCCCAGTGGCAAACATTGTGTAGCTATTCTGTTTTATCCTCCTGGATGCAGTTTTTGTGGAAGAAAAAATAAATGGAAGAAACAGTAAGAAAACATGGGAGGATTGTAAGTTGGACGATGCACCTGGACCTTCCATAAAATTCCATGAACAAGGCAGGGAAATTGCATAATAAAAGCTTCATCTGGTAGCATCCTTATTTTGTCATTAAGGTGTGTGTGTGTGTATGTATGCCATTCTAAGATCCTTACCTTAGGCAAGAAAAAATAATAATGGTTTTGTAAATATATTATTAGAACATGCCTGATGGAAGGAGATTATGGGAGAAAAACAAAAAAATTAAGCACCCTCTTCCCACTATTGTTTCTCCATCCTCCTGGCCTGTTACCTAATGGAGACTCAGATTTCTGGATTTGGCTTTGCAACTGAACTTGTAGCTCTAGATAAAGTTGTTGAAAGTAGTTGAACAATAACCCAGTAGTGTAAAACATTTGCATGAGCTCTTTGCTGCATTGCCAACTTCTGCACAGATTAACTCAACCAGCATTCTCTCAACCCATCAAACTGATAGCAGAATTTGCCCTAGGTGTGAAACTTCTCTGTGCATTTTGCCAAAATACTTCTTTGATTCAGAAATGCTGGGTATTTGTGCATGCTGGGTATTTGAGATTTCTTAATTAAACCCCAAAATAGGAAAATGAATCACAATTGGGTGACAGCCATGAAGTCACCCAGAAGTTAGGCAGAACAAATCTTGGCTTGCAACAATTAGGAATTGAAAAGATTGGTTTCTAAAATATAGTACTTGTAGAGTTAAAATATGAACATGGAGGTTAGAACAAAGATGCAGCTAAACAAACTAGCAATAATAATAATAATAATAATAATAATAATAATAATAATATTTATTTATAGCCCGCCTCTCCCTTTGGATCGAGGCGGGGAACAGCAGCAATATAAAACACAAAAATCACAACAGTTAAAATCTTAAAAGCAAGAGAAAAATGCAACATTAAAAACATCTTAAAATTCATCTGGATAGGCCTGTCGGAAGAGGACAGTCTTCATGACTCTCTTGAATTCATGAAGACTGTCAATTTGTCTAACTTCCTCCGACAGACCATTCCATAGTCTGGGAGCGATGGAAGAGAAGGTCCTCTGGGTAACACCCGCCAGCCTAGTTCTGGCTGGCTTGAGTAAATTCTTTCCAGAGGACCTAAGTGTGTGGGGCGGATGGTACGGGAGAAGGCGATCCCGCAGGTACCCTGGACCCAAACCATGTAGGGCTTTAAAGGTAATAACCAACACTTTTTACTTCGCCCGGAAACTGATTGGCAGCCAATGAAACGATTTTAAAACTGGTGTGATGTGATCACCCCTAGATGTACCGGTGACCAACCTGGCTGCCATATTTTGAACAACTTGAAGTTTCCGGACTAGGCACAAAGGTAGCCCTATGTACAGCGCATTGCAGAAGTCGAGCCTCGAAGTTACCAGTGCGTGCACTACCGTCTTTAGGTCTTCCAACTCTAGGAAGGGGCGCAGCTGGCGTATCAGCCAAAGCTGATAGTAGGCACTCCTGGCCGTCGCATCAATCTGAGCTGTCATCTGGAGCGACGGATCCAGGAGTACCCCCAAGCTGCGAACACAATCTTTCAGGGGGGGGTGTAACCCCATCCAGAACTGGTTGACACACCTCCAAACCCAGGTTGTGGCCTTTGACAGCAAGCACCTCCGTCTTGTCTGGATTCAGCTTCAGTTTGTTTTTCCTCATCCAGCCCATTACCGCCTCCAAGCATTCATTCAGAGGAGACACACTATCCTTAGCTGACAATGTTGTCGAAGGCATAGAGAAATATATTTGGGTGTCATCAGCGTATTGATAGCACCCCGCTCCATGCCTCTGGATGATCTCTTCCAGCGGTTTCATGTAAATATTAAACAGCATTGGGGGAAGGATAGCACCTTGTGGTACACCACATAGCAGCTCCTTTTTTGAAGAGCAGCTATCCCCAAGCATCACCATCTGGAACCTGGCCGAGAGATAGGATCAGAACCACTGAAGCACAGTGCCCCCGATCCCCAATTCCCCCAGGCGCTCCAGAAGGATACCATGGTCGATGGTATCGAAAGCTGCTACAATATTGTAGAAGTAAAACTAGTTAGATGTCTGGGTATTGGAATGGTCCAGGATGGTCAGCTGTCTCAGGCAAGATGTCTACATTGTAAAAAATAAGTATAAATCCAATATGTAATCATAACCTAGATATAGAGCAATGCAGTTTAATAAAATTTGTATAATACAATAGGAACCAAAACATAGTTGAAAATTTAACTCGTTAAACCCAACAATGGTTTCCTTTTTCCTATCTTAAATGTTAAACAAGGATGTCAATTATAGTTAAACTTTTCTTTAAAAGAATCAATCTTGAAATCATTAACAGGCTTGTTATTTCCTGCTTGTATTTGCTACTTGTCTTAATCAGACCATAGCAGCTGTTGACATGACAAGCCAACACCTTTAAATCTATCGCCCCTTTGGTTCTGTTGCAAACTTTGATGGAGAAGAGAGATAGGAAGATCAAGAAGGGCTGGCTCCAGCACGCCACTTTGTGTAAGCGTTAGAGGAAATGCTATGAGCTCATTGTGTTCACACCACAGCTGGAAGTTTGCCATCTTGTAGTACTACTGACAATAGGGAAAGGTGACCAATCCATATTTTTGAATGAAAACCAGCCACTCTGCAAGTCTACTGGGAGAGAGGATTTTCCATTTAGATTTATTAAACAGACAGTATCACCGGAACCCTTATTTCAGCTGTTAACTCTGCTACAGATTTCCTGTATGAGTCAGTGTCAATTCTATTTGTACAATTTCGTTTACTGTTATTGGTCATGAGGAAATCAGGAAGCAGAACTTGGTAGTCCTGAGCATTATGGATTTCTTGCAAGTGCATTGAAGCTATGTAAGCATTTTAGTATATTTTAAAACATTAAATGTTGGGTACGAAGAATAGAAATCATGATTTAATTTTGCAGAGTAAAAAAAGCAAAGAGGCTGTAGAAAGCGAGACACCTCCTTCTCCCAATCCTTCAACCCACTGGGTTATACTAGTTGTGTGTATTGAGCAAAAGTAATGTGATATAATTTCATCAAATGATTCCATTGGTTGCAGGGGGCAGGAACTGATGAAAAAGTCTTGACTGAAATTCTTGCATCTAGAACACCTGCCGAAATCCGCAATATAAAGAAAGTTTATCAGGAAGGTAAAATATAGTATCCTGTTCTTCTATATTTGTCAGAGCTTTTGGAGAATGTGAGAGGATTTTAACAATATGTGAAAAGGGGAATTTGGATCACTTAGTAATCTGAAAAGGCTCATTTTTAACCATTAATTATAGACTAAGCCTTTGCATCCTAGATAACTATGTGACTTGTAGGTATTGAATAATTTGAATGAGTGTATCTAATCTCGGGGTGGGTGGGTGGTGGAATGCTTTGTCTGGAAGTAGTTGTAAGTAGAGTATGAAGATGTCAAAAGCCCTTTTCACACATAACTGCACGCAGGCCTGTTGAACAGAGAAGTAACAATGAATACTTTACTGGCCCTGGTGTTCATTGTGGATGCAGCTACGGGGCACCTGGATGTGAGTAGCTGAACACATGTAGATGCTTCGCATGATTGGGGCCCTGGTGATATGGAAAGCCTATGCATTTTCAGCTACTCACATGTAGGTGCCCCTTTGCAGACATCTATGTTAAACGTATGGTCATTGACGATGCATGTTTATGACCTCAGGACCAGTTGCACAGTCCTGCTTCCACTATACCATGTGGTAGGCCTACACACATAATGTGTGACTAGGCCTAGTACCTCTTCTTGTTCTGGAATGCACCATCCTCTTATTCTAGAACTGGCTTGGCACCTGCCTTTTTACCTGTTTTCCCCTTCCTGGTCGACTGAAGACTCAATTTTAGCCACTTGTGCATTTTAAAAGACTAATGACATACCAACAAGGTTGACATTGTGCACTCTCTTCCACATGGCATTCATTACTGTCTTTGCTGATGCTTCAAAAAAGCCAGCCCCATCACATGTAATTTGCTCTTGAGAGGTCTACACTTCTGTTCATATGGTAGGTAGAGGTAGTGTGAAGTTAGGTATGCAATCTTTAGTCCTGTTTGCACATTTCATCAATATCCTGTGTACCAGTGGGAATATTCTTTCTGAATTACAGAGTCTGGTCCCTGTGTAAAGATACCTATCTACCACTTGTAACTCTTAACAACTAGAGTATCATTTTTTACTACATTAAGGTAGTTTAAATTTTGTTCAGTGATGGATGTGTAATCTCTTGTTGCAGAATATGAAGCCGACTTGGAAGATCATATAACATCAGACACCTCTGGTTTCTATCAGAGGATGTTGGTAGTTCTTCTTCAGGTAAGCTTCTGCAGTAGGAGACTTGGTTATAAAATTCAAGGCAAGGTGTATTTTATTCTACAACATTATGGTTTCAGTGTAATGTTTGTTTTCTTTGTCAGTTCATTTGCTCCAAAGCTGATCTGTGTGTGGGTGTCAGACTTTTTAAGGTCTGGAAACCTCGGATGGTCTGGGGACAAAGCAATCAGATCATATAATATCTATACTGCACCATCTGTCTGGTTACTGGTGTGTTTCTGAGCCCAATTTAAAGTGCTGATTTGAATTTTTAAAGCCTTAAATGATTTAGGACCAAATTACTCAATTTATGATCTTCACGCATATCACTAGCCAGCACTTTAAGATCAGCAACAAAGGCCCTTCTCACTTAGATACCTTTGAGGGAAGTTAAATGGACAAGTATATGCCAGAGGGTCTTTTCTGCTGTGGCCCCATACCTCTGGAATAAGTTGCCATCGGGGCTCCATCAGGCCCCATCATTGCAGGCTTTTAGGAAAGCCCTAAAACTTTACTCTGGCCTTCCCCTGACTGTGTTTTATCATACTGTAGCTGCAGTTTTGCGTTGGAGGTTTTGATTGTGCTGGTATTTGTTTGGAGTTATTTGTAGAATGTTTGCTGCTGTTCTTGTTCCTGCTGTTTTTTGTTACTGTGAGCCTATCTACACTACTGCTTTAAAATGGTTTAAATCGGTTTATAACAGTTTTGAGAACTGTTGGGGCCCAGGACACACTCCATATACAGTTTTCAAAACGTTTTCAAAGTGTTTTATCCTGCGTGTGTAGATAAGCTCTGTATCATGTGAATTTTCTGTTGTACTCTGCCTTGGGAGGGCTCCTGCTCTGAAAGGTGGCCTAGAAATACTTTAAATGAAGCCACGGTTTAGACATTCCCTCCTTCTGGCAATAGCCTATGTGCATTGAATGATGGGGATATGCTTTGGGACTGTGCATGCTTGCCATCATGTGTAAGGAATATGTAAAAGCATGTGTGCAGTGTGCCCAATTGAGACAAGCCTTTTCCTTTCCAAAATGGGTGGAGGGAAAGCCTGACAATAGCAACATGAACATAATATGTTTCGGGCACCCATCTTCATTTCCAAGACCTTCTTCCCTCAAAGTGAGTGCCTTTTATCCATCTTAACCCAATTCCCATCTGCTCCTCGGCACGTCTACTCCACTGTCCCAAGATGGGCAACTCTTGTCCAAATGTCTTTTCAATACCAATGCTGTCCTCTCAATAATAATGACACTAAGGGCACTTTCCTATAGAGGTCTTGGGTCTGCTTATTCAGCATCTAAAGCTCAGAAGCTACATGGCACCCATGCACAGCAGGGTCCGGTCTCCTGCTCATCTACATAATGGAGGCAAGGAATTGCACAGCCCTTGTACCGACTGTACAGTACACCTAAAGGAAAGACAGTGTGGATACAAAAAACTATTTGCGACATCATAATCCTTTTTTGATAGCACTGATTTTTATAAAAAGTTTAATAGTAGTTTTGATTCATATATATTCATGAACCCATGCCTATGCTTGCCTTTTATTCCATTTAGGCTAACAGAGATCCTGATGGCCCGATCAACGAGAGCCTAGTTGAGTCAGATGCTCAGGTAGGTGGAGACGCACCCTGCCCTGCCCACCCAAATGTGGTAGAAACAGCATCTTAAGATACATGCAAGTGAGAATTCAACTTGAGAGTGTGATTGCAACATGGAAATTGTATTTGCAGCGCAGGCAATTATGTGTGCATTATGAATCTCGGAGGTAAACCATGTCTGAGAATCCATGATTTGCAGGTGTTCTTTCCCTCTTATAAAGAACAATGTTGTACAGTTGCTGTATTGTCCAAACCTAGGCATGTAAATGAACCATTGGTTGGAATTAGTGCTGGTTCCAAATCCATCATCTGAATGTTAGTCTTATTCTGTTTAATGCGGGGCCATTTTGTGTCTTTTTGTGGCTTGATGGGAATTCCAGGTGTGTCCGTGTGAGTGTGTACTTGGGGAGAGTGGTGGTGGTAAAATATATTGAAGCTTTGTTGGGATGGCAGCTATTCACCATTTTAGTTTTCCTTGGGTAATGTGTTCTGAGTGGCATTTAGAGAAAGAAATGGCTACCACAAAAAATGGAGACTATCACTTCTTTGTGATGTTTGCCATTACGCTCACAAGATGGCCCTTGGAATGGGGCATTCTGGGAAAACTAAAATGATGGCCACTTGATGGAGCTTAAAAAGCTTCAATGAATCCCCGCCCCACAAAAACAAATGAAACAAACAAACACAGAAAAGGAATGCAATTTCACTCCCTCTTTCATGTCTCTAAACCCACCCAATTCAAGCTGAAAGTTCCCTCTTTAAAACTTTTGGCCTAGCTTTATTTGAAATACTAAGGATAACGTTAAAGGGAGCATTTTGCAGCATCACATCTGGCCGTCCCTCTGAGTGGGAAGACTCTTGCACTAGTACTAGTCATTGATGCTGTTCAACTGTTGTATGTCAGGGATTGGCCATGCAGCTACATTCCGATGTGCAATACACTTGCAGATTTCAAATGGCAAACTGTCGATTCTTCTGCCTGAAGTTTGCATAGGCTCATCTCATTATTCTTGTTTTGAGGCAATATAGATAATTAGGTATCTTGTAATCCCCACTTCTGCTTCCCCTGCATTGGAGAAAAAAGCAAGGGATATTCAGACTTGCCTTAGTCGTGGAGAGGTTGTGTCAAATACAAGGTTTTCATATCTGTTCAGAAAATATTGTGCTGAGTATTATAGTATATATCATTTGTTATTCCATCTGAAAATGTGTTGGACTGCAACTCCCATTATTCCTAGCCAGCCATTGGCCATGCTGACAGGGAATGATGGGAGTTGCAATCCAACACATCTGGAGGACACCAGATTGGGGAAGGCTGGTATCTGTCATAACCTCCACCTTACTGATGTTATAGGGATGACTCGTAAGAAGGCGGAGTGCTAAAACCACTCATGCAGTATTACTTCGAGTAACTATATAGCTAAGCCTGGAAGCCACAGATGTGACTATCTTAGGAGAGCAGATGTTTCTGATGAATGACTTTTTCTATGGCTCCCCTTTTTGTGTGCTCTGAGTTCGTTTACAGACAGGAAAAAGGAGTGGTAGCAACGAAACAATCGCTTAGGTCATACTGTATTTTAGATCAGCTTGGCTGTGTGGTTAATTATAGTAATCTTAGCTGTTCCCTCGCGGGACGCCTTCATCAAACAGCACATCTTTTGCAGTTCCAAATTATTTTTTGTCAGTAGAGTCGTAAGACCAGGATGTATGAAAAACCTTAAGTTTCATGGGAAAAGGAGACAAAGGGAGTGGGAGGCTGGTGGCTCCTATTTCAGTGGGGCGGTGAATCCACTCTGGGTTTCAGTCAAAACCAGTCAGAACTCTAATGGGATTCTCTCGCTAGGGTAACATAAAATACAAGGTCAGTGCTGGAAGGTTAGACTTGTTGAGAATAATGGGAAATGTGTGCAATGTACATTTGCCAATTTGATGCTGGCTCTTGTAGGCAAGATGAGAGTTATCTACACTTAACCCCCAGAATTTAACTCCAATAGAGAGCGCCTTCTCCCTTACCAACCTTCCCAGTCACTGAGGTCATTAGAGGGCATGCTCTTGGTGGTTCCACATGGACCTTTGGTCCGGCCACCAAGAGAAGAGCCTTTAGTGTGGTGGCCCCTTTTCTTTGGAATTCCCTGCCCCTGAAAGTAGGGTGAGTGCCATCAACGTGCTTACTTCTGGCGCCTCCTGAAAACAGCTCTTTTCCAG
This sequence comes from Anniella stebbinsi, assembly GCA_029215795.1. NCBI lineage: Eukaryota > Metazoa > Chordata > Lepidosauria > Squamata > Anniellidae > Anniella > Anniella stebbinsi. The sequence continues at coordinate 196,249,512 of JARDYH010000004.1, forward strand.
GAAGCATTCCTCAACTGACCAGCCGCCTTTTTATTGTTATTCTGATTAAATTGAATAATTTTAATATGCTGCTTTAATCTTTTTACTGTTTTATCCCTATGTTCACTGCCCTGGAATCAATTTTAGATATGGAGCAGTATAAAAATATTATAAACAAAATAAACAAAATTGAATCTACAATATAAAGGGAAGCTGGCTAATTTGATTTAATCAGTAGTTTAAGTAACATTCTCTTCCCATGAACGTAAGCTGCATGTTGGAGTTCTCTGCATGAATTTGTATGTTCTTAGAAGCAGGTCGATCTGCCTGTCCTCAGAAATGGCTTCTTTTGGACCTCAGCTAGTTCTGAAGAAATGGCACAGCTGCAGTGGCAATGACTTGTTTAAATAGCACCATGACATGCATGGGTCATTGCTTTCCTTAAAAAGGCCCATGCTATCTTAGGTTGGATCCACGGGAGCAGTCCTGTATTACAAGAATGGTTGCCTCTGAAAGCAAGAGCATCCAAAGCCAGCCGTGCAGCATGCCCTGCCCCTCATGCGATCACACAAATTGAGTAGTCTTTATCCTGAATCAATGGCAAATGGCATCTCTTCCCTGTGGTATAAGTAGTGGGGGGAAGTGTTGCAGATACTGTTGGTCTTGACTTTGCAGGTACAATCAGTTTAGACTTCTGGCAAGCATGATCTATACCTTCCGTGGCAGGCAGGGAGGAAAGGAGGAAGGGGGATGAAAAAGAGAAAAGGGTGGTCGCACCCACTTTTGGGTTTGGTCCCACCCACAACCAGCATGTGGCCCTTGACAGATTACTCCTGAGGGAATGCAGCCCTCAACCGGAAAACTGGGTTCCGCACTCCCTCGCTGCAGACAAACTTTATGCCAACACTCTAGAATTACTTGTTTACCTCAGTGTTCGGCCCTTACTCCTCTGCTGTCACTCTGCTACCTCTGGTGCTTGTGCCAGTCATTTAGATGTGGAACTGGTCTGGCTGGGGTAGTCCCACTTCACTGTTTTTGAGCTGGAAACCCCTCCCCCCCCACAGTATTACAGAGACTCTTGACAAGTATCTCTCTTCTCTTAAAGCGAGAGAGTCAGCATACATTCACCATAGTATTACTCTATTTTGCCAGCTACAGAATGGCGCAGGCCTACCCTGGTGGTCTAGTCCCTACTTTAAAGGGCTGAGATAGACACTCCAGGCAGGTGGTATGTAGTGGTAGTGTAAAATATGTGGATCCTTGCATATAATTATCTAGTTCCAGGATGGAGTTTAACTTGGAAGATCTGACAAGATAACACCTTTGAAGCCTGACCTCTGAAATGCTGTGTCATTTCAGATGAGCGTGTTACATATTTTTAAAGTTGAGCAGACAGCCATGAAAATGATTATCATATTTTTATTTTGCCATGTTGACTCTAGTTTCCTTTTGCATGCAGGGCTATTTACATAGTAATTAGACCAGGAAGTGTTTAAAGTGATATTATAATTGCATCAGGGGCCATGGTATAAAAACAAAAGAAACTGCAATTGCATCCAAACTGTAGAAGTGGTTTATACTAGTCCATGGTTTTTAAAACATTCTGTTTAGCACAGAAGGCTAACATCTGGAATCATGGATTGTCTTTATGATGTATTTTAAATGCTGATAATGAAATCCTTATACAATTCCCTATCCATGGGAAACCATCTGTGAAGCAGGTGGTTCCTGAAAAAGTGAGGGAGGTGCCAGAAGAGTCCTTTCATTTGATGTTGTTTCTTGTGTCCTATATTATGACAGTATTGTAAAATGGGAGCTGTATCGAAGCACCCAAAGGAATGAATGCAGTAGTACTAGTTGAGCAAGGTGTTGCACCCCGGGGGTCACCCAGGGGGTTGTTCTTTCTGTTACCAAGGAAAGACATGCCCAGAGACCAAAAGTTTACTTACAAGGAGAGATTTATTGGGTAACTTTCAGCCTAACAGGCACACCCAATCCAGGTGGACTCAAATGTAAACCGCCCAGAGAGCTTCGGCTATGGGGCAGTATACAAATGTAATAAATAAATAAATAAATAAATAAATAAATAAATGGTGTTGCCTTTGCACAGAGCCGTTGACCCATCTGGACACCCGCTTGGGTACGGAAGCAGCAGTTGAACTGTAGTGATACAATAACAAAGCGCGCATTCTCACCATAGAATACTATGGTGAATCAGACACTTCGCTGGCATAAACAAGCATATCTTCTTGGGAACTAGCTGATTGATGGGGAAGCTTTGACCTTGCTTCTTAACACAACAGCTTTGGAATGCATGCTCATTAACACACTTAGATAAGGTGCTCTAACTCACATGAGACGTTCTTTGATCCATCTTTCCCATCATCAGAAAGATGCTTACTAGCAGGCTGTGCTGTGAGAAGCAGAAACAGCCCTTAACCAGAAGCCTTTGCAACCATGGCTTGCAGGCTTTCTGGCTGTAACACAAGGGGTTAGTTCAAAGGTTATGTGGCAAAATGGAATGGAGTTAGGGTCCAAACTCTTAAGGCACCCCTTGTATACTACACTGCTTTGCGGCTCAATATTTTCACCTCCGAGGGCTTTATTCAGAATACAGGAAAACCTTCATATCTGCTTTAGGGAGATAAAACTTAACTTTGTTTTTTCTTCTGATTATAACAGGAGCTGTTTAGAGCTGGTGAGCTGAAATGGGGAACCAATGAAGAAAAGTTCATCACCATCCTGGGAGTTCGATGTCTGCCTCACTTAAGGAAGGGTAAGACTGAAAATATTATGACTGAGTTTTTTAAATTAAGGCTTAGTTGGGTTTTCTGTGCTTGATGCACCAGCTGTAGTTGACTCCTACTATCTTCAAGGGCCATTTCACCCATTAGACAGTAAGAAACCTGGGGTTGGCACTGAATGTATACTCGGTAGAGTCATAGATGGTGCCTATCCGTTGCATTTTCACCCCTAGGTAATATATCTTAGGCAGAACATTCCATAAACTCTCTTCTAGGCAGTACAAATGCAACAATAACAAACTGAATAACTAACAGTTTGCCCTCTCATGACAATCATAATTGGCTACCCTCACTCTACCAATGGTAAGGCCAACCTTTTGCCCTGACATGTTAGCATTCCAATGAAAGATGTGAGGGAACACACAGGTATGCAACCCCCACCCACCCTGTACTAGAATAGTCCCGAGAGGACAGTACCATGTACTTTTTCTAAACCAGGGGTAGGGAACTGCAGGCCAAATCCTGGCCGCACCCCCTTTCTCCAGCTGCCAATTGTTTGGCAGTTTCCCGGGTTTTGCAGGTTTCCCCCCATTTTAAAAGGTTGAAACACCTGCCCTAAGCTTTAGTTACTGGCAGTAAGAGGTTTTAGCTAAAATATGCTGGTATTTTGGCGCTGCCCTTTTTGATTTTATCCCCCCCCCCCTCACTGGAATGCAGCACCCAAGAGCTTCTCCAAAACTGATTTCGGCCCTTGAAAGTGATTCTTCACCCACGTTCTAAACATTTGAATTTGTTGCTGTTGTGGTGCGCCACACTCTTCTGCTCATATGTTGAGAAATGTGGCTTTGGTCTACACGGGAGTGTGTTTTATGATTGTTTGAAGAAGCTGAAAAGAAATAATGTGTGAAATACCTGATGGAACACCTCCTCCCAGATGTGCCAATCTATGCCCTAAGAGGGCTGTCTTCTGAGTTTTCCCTCATTTTGAAGTCTTCTTGATGGTGGCCTCCAAATTATAGATTTTTTTCCCCATAGAAATTCCACTCTTACTAATGACATTTTTGTTGCTCAGTTAATAAGACTTCTGTTTTGTTCTCCCTTAAATTTTTTTTGCGATTATAATCCCTATTACACAATCCTGGTTCTAACTCCTGTTTTATTTCTTGGCTGGCTTTAGCTTCTTAGTTTTACCATATTTTATTCAGTTGATTTTGCATTGTGTTTTTGTCGGGTAGGCTTTTGCATTGGTATTTGTACCGGTTTTGTATTGCTGTGTTTTTAGATCTTTGTGTTGTATTGTACTGTCTCGTTTTAAAACAATTGTACCACACCTGGAAAACCTGTTTTATAGGTGCTTTATAAATATAAATAAATACCTATGAAAATAGACATAATTGCCATATATCTATTTTTGTCTTTCAGTCTTCGACAAATACATGACGATCTCTGGCTTTCAGATTGAAGAAACTATTGATAGTGAGACATCTGGTCCACTAGAGAAGCTCCTTCTTGCAACTGGTAATGGGCAATCCTATTCCCAATCTGTAAAACCTGCAAGCATGCTCTGGGGAATAGATCCTGGAGGGAGCAGCATGATGTCTTTGTTAAAGGATGAACAATAGGATATTGGTTATTCTGTTAAGAACCTGAGAGAAGGTGGTGGGCCAGTGATGCTTGCTTAAAAGAAATTGTAGAGTTACCAACATCACAATGAGGTAGCAGTGCAATCCTGCGCCAGTCTACTTGGATGTAAGCCCCATTGCGTTCACTGGGATTACTTCTTGCTGGATCTACATAGAATTGTAGCTTAGATGATTGTTTGGCCTGGTTTGATATCCAGTCTAAATACAGCTGATCTGTGATTGAACATAAGGCTCCAATTCCTGATTCTGAAAATCCTAAAATTCCCAGGGGGTGGAATGCCATTTGTGTGAAGCGGCTTGCTATTGGGTAAAGTAATTTTTCACTCTGTTTTCAAATTCAAATGGATTGTTTTTGTTCCCCAGTGAAGAGTGTCCGAAGTGTTCCCGCATACTTTGCTGAATCTCTCTTTCATGCGATGAAAGTGAGTATTTTTTTTAAAAAAAGAATCTTCTCCAAGCCTACAATTTAAACAGTCCTGAATTAACCATCTTTGGGTATTTTACATGAGGCTTTTATCCCACCCCTTTACCAGGGTTTCTGCTTCTAGATTCTGTGGGATTAAGATTGGCTCCTTTATACATGTTTTTTCCCGGGGGGGAGGTTCTTTGCTTTTCTATATGTTTCATTATACAGCCACTAGATGGTGTTGTGGTACAGCAGAATTGCAGAATTACGTGCTATAAATATAATGCCATTCAGAAAAGTACTTCACTTTCCTTGATCTAACCCCCACCCCACCCTCACCCCAAATAATGATTGCAAAGCATGAGAGGGGCCCTGGAAGACAACAAAGTCGTGTAAACGACCAGCAAACTGCTGTGAGTGAGCAATCACGAGTGCAGAATAAAAGCCCTGTGTAGAAAAGCTCTTTGTCTCATTTTCTTGAATGTGACCCATCTTTGTTTGCTCAAACCCTGAGGTCCCCCAACTGGAGCCAGATGCAAACTAGGGTCTCAGGAAAGGGCATTTAGAAATATGGGACAAGGGTGCCTCTGAGCTCATGCTTAGCCCAGGAAATTTGTTTTCGATATCAGAATTAGAGCTTGCATGCACATCCTTTCACACACAAACCACACACAAATCATTTAATTTATATCCTGCCTTACCACTCAAAATGGTGCTCAAGTCAGCCTGCAATAAAATACAGATTGAAAGCAAAAACTTAATTAAAACATAACAGAAGAACAAAATGAATTCAAAGAATTAAAAACATAACAATGAAAGAAAGGAAAAGCAATTTCCCCCTAAGCTTTCTGAAGTTCAGCAGCCTAATTTAGAAAGGGACAAAGGTACCTTGCCACTGCCGTTGGACCACTGGGAATTGGAAGCCCTTGCTGATCTACTGCAAACCACCCAGAGATCTACCAGTAGATAATGGTTTACCTTCTGCCCACTCCCAACTCATAGCAACAGGACCAACCTTAAGTCATGTCATTGCTCTCATTAGCATTCTGGATCAGTTCCTCTTGTTTAGCTTGCCCCAACTTCCCTCTCCCTCCCTGCTTCTTTCCAGGAGATTTACTACTTCCATCTTTTTATGTCCTGCTTCCTTAGTGTTTATTCATCTGATTTGTCCCCGAACTTTCTAGCAAGAAACTGGCACAAGGTGGTATCTTGAAGCATCTCCCTTCTTTTTTCCTCCACTCACCTTCCATTAATTTGCTTTGGATTATTATTTGAAGATGTGGCATAATCATCCCAACTATCTGATAAGAAAAAGGCCAGCTTTGAGTGATTCAAAGCCTGCTAGGATTTCAATCTCTGCTTTTTCATTTGAACACACTGACCTGATTCACATGATCACCGTGGCTTAAATAAGCCACAGTGCGTTGTGGCACCTGCTGGGCGGATTTTAAATGTTCAAGCAGTGACTGCGGCTTGTACTGTTGTCTGAATCCGACAGGGGTGGGTTGTGCAAGAGTTAAACAATCCTCGCATAACCCTAAAACAGGCCATGGGTTATGCAGGATTGCTTAACTCTTGCACACATATCCCCGGGTTGGCTTCAGATGACACAAGTCGCAATTATGGCTTGAATATTCAAAATGGCCATCTGTCTGCACTGCATCATGTGAACTGGCCCAGTGTTTGCTATTGTGGGTTAATTCAAACAATTATGAAGGCCATAATGGGTTGGTGCCTACAGAACACACCATATTAACACAGTAGTAATTCAAGATTCTAATAAAGGCTCCTATTTAACATTTCACACATGGTTGTGATAAAATCCCCATATTTCAAAGTAAAGAAGCAGGAATATTAATCTTCAAGGTACTGTATACATTCTTGAAATATTTCCAATATATATAAGTACACTGTATAACATTCTTAGGCACATTATGAATTCTTTGCTTTTAGTGCTTAGTTTAAAATGTCAGACCTGAAGCAGCCAAAGTTAAGCACTTTTTATTCTCACTGACTTCATAGGACCTGAAAGTGTTTCACATTGGCTAGATTATGACTTTAATGGATTTTAAAAACAGGTCCCTTTTGTTTTTACCAGGGGGCAGGCACCGATGATAAAACACTGATCAGAATCTTAGTTTCAAGGAGTGAAATTGACCTGCTGGACATCAGGAAGGCATTCAGAAGGGATTTTGCAAAATCTTTGCATCATGCAATTCAGGTAGGCTTTATTTCATAAAGCAAGTTTCCTTCATTTTCTTTTTGAATGGCATATAGTGCAGGCCCATGTGGCTATTTTTATTTCTTTTTCTGTATTTTTCAACAAAACTGTTTCAATGAATAAATGTTTTCAAAAATGGAGGAAAAGTTCACTACGTATCAATTATTAGTGTCCAGTGTTAGTCTAATTTATCAAAGTTGTTTAAATCCTTTTTGTAATGCTTGAGTTATGACTTAATGGGCCTGTTCAGACAACACGCTAAGCTTTGGTAGGCTGTTGATCCTTTTACAGGAAATGGCTAGTGAGCGTGTTTAAACCGTGGTTATATAGTCACCATGGTTCACATGATACGCTAAGCCATAAAGTTTAGCTCAAAATGCTTAGTCACCGTGGCTTAGCATGTTGTCTGAACAGGGTCAGTGGCTGCAAGTGGAAGATAAGTAGATGGTTGTGGTTTTGCTTCTCCAGATTTTTGATATATTGTAGAAAATAAAGAGCCTTACAAGATAAATTTCATGCTCCATTCCTGAGCGGATAGTCATACAAATGGATTTCTTGTGGTGGAAAAGCTGCCCTTTGTTAAGAATTTCTCTTGGAGTCATTGCTGACTCATTGCCTGTGTTTTGATTTGTAGAAAGATACGTCTGGTGACTACAGGAAAGGCCTTTTGCTCCTCTGTGGTGGTGAAGATGACTAACGTCTGCAGTGACATGGAGGACAGAATCTTAACTCCTGCTTTGTGCCTCTATTCTTCTGTATGGCTAAGCTATCTCTTGGCATTTAGAGCTGCAGCCACCTCTGCATCCTTATATCCATCACAAGCGATATGCATATCAGCAGTAAAATGATATAGTAACATTTCCTATTGAGTTCTGTATCAGACCCTCTTCATAGGATTACCACTTCTTACCAGGAACTGCCTATTTTCTTTCATTAGTGTAGTTTTATGCAAGTCTAGTTTTACAGAATTTTAAAATATTAGCTGCTCTTAAAATTCAAGCTGGCCAGTTGGAAGTTGTTGGGTTGGATCCATACCAAATCAGCAGCATTTAAGCCCCATTGAAATCAGTGGGACAGATTGGGGCCAAAACAGACATTAATTTAAAGATGAGTAACGCCTACAATGTTACAAATGAGTAATGTTCATTTTTACTTAGTCAGAGGGCTTGATCCAGTTTTAACATTTTCTCTTTACTATGGGCCTGTGATCTGGATTGGATTCACCATGCCTGCAATTTGTTTTTCAAAGTAGCGATCCATAAAGTGCTATGTCACAATAAAAATTGCAGTTGTGGCCCTACAACCCTGATTGGGCCCATAGTATGTTGGAGGGCGGGGGGCACAGGAAACGTTAAAGCCCTATCCCTGATGCTAGGGTCCCATTCTAGATTGGGCTTCCCTTTACCTAATCTAGAGTAAAAATTTAAAAAGACACAATTGCTGGCTATTCCTTTAGTGTCTGTTTTGGCTCTTAGTCATGATGTAATACGATTAATGTTATGTAAACTTGGTCTGAATCCAGCCTCTTATGTATACATTCCTAGCTCAATAATTTTACAAAAAGTGCCTCTTATATAAATGTACCTCTCCGTTGTTTATAAAGGAAGTTGGAAGTCTTGTTCCTTTTTTGAAGAATACATGTAAAATGCATTCCAAGAACTAAACCAATTTTTCTTGGTTTTTGAATTTTGCACTTCATTTGTATTAATTTAAAGATAGCTTCTGCTAATGGCTTTAAAATTGTGAACTATGCATGAACTTTCTCCATGTATTGTAGCATTTGGTGCTATTAAAAAAATACACCTATTAAATGATTTGAATTGCCCATTTGATACATAAAGGACTAATAAAGGACACTAGGAGCATTTTGAAGATCGGTGGTTTATTATGAATTCCCCCCCACCCTGAATTTCTCTTATTTTGCACAATATCTTCCCGTTTTGAGTCCAACAGCACCCTCCTGATCATTTTCTAGCAACTGGCATACAGAGGCATACTGTTCCTGATACAAGAGGTAATATATAGCCATCATAAATAGTATTTATTATTTTATTTATTTGTGGTATTTGTATCCCACTGCATATAATAAAATCTCTCAGTGGTTCACAATATTAAAATACAATATTAAAAACTCAGCATTAAAACACAGTATTAAAACAGCCATTGCTAGCTATTAGTCATACCTCCAACCACCAGAAATCTTCAAAAATCTCTCTGAATTTTATTATTTCACTAGACATTCCTTCATGCTTTCAACTAGATCTTCACACTCCTTAATGACTAGATACATGCTTTTTTTTTTGGCAGGGCAAGGGGAATTTTCAGGCTGTTGAATGATGTGCCGTCTACCACAGCCGATTCTTCTACTGCTTCAGTGGAATTGTGGCCTATGCACAGTGACACACATAGTCCTCATCTGCAGATTATGGAGACTAGCCCAGTGTAGATTTATGAGTAGTTGGGAGTTTCAGCTGCTTTCATCACTACATTTTTATGATACAAATGCTTTTGAGAAGTTAACGCATATTTACATGAAATCTAAGAGTAAAAAAAAAAAAGGGGGGGGGGTTGACATCAGAATGGATCATAGGATGAACAGGCCCACAGCCAGGAATCTAAGGGTGGGAGGAGTCATTACAGAACAGCCAGAACATAAATACAAATGGGATTTCAAAACATATTAAATGTATTGAACAGGTGTAATCCTATGCTTGGTTAGACCCAAAAGTTGGCTGGGGAATGGTGGGAGTTGTAGAACTCTTCTCTCCCCCCCCGCCCCGTCAAAACATGCATAGGCTTGTGCCTAAAATGTTTAAAATGTTAATTAAAAAAATCATTGTATACCATTTTTAAAAAGCAAGGTCTAGTGCTTATTCGTCATTCTAGTGTCTTTTTAGCTTGAACACTGGAAGGCCAGAACAAGTTTTCTTTGTACTGAACAATTGGTTAGAATACTGTCTGCTTCTTTCCTCGTTCCTCTGAGTAGAAGGGTTGCAATCTTGCAGTGTTGTTTTTTAAAGCAAAAGCTGGACATGCAAGGGTGGTGGTGGTGGCTGGAATATTCTGATGTAGTTTTAGCTCTGCCCATGATCAAAAATTCTAAAATGGGAGTAGGTAGCCTGGTCCCCTCCAGATGTTTCAAACAACAACTTCCATTATCCATGGTGGCCATGCTGGTTCGGGATGACATCTGGAGGGCATCAAGTTGGACAAGGTTGGCTTAGACAAAATCTAGCACCCTCTTTGTCTGATAGCATATAGCAGAGATGGGCATACTTCAGGCTTGTGAGATATACGTACGTGTGTGTGCGCATTACTGAGTCTCTAAGGTCTACCAACCATAGCCAGAAGCAAAATGGTGGATCAAGGAGTGAAGTCTGATGCAAAATGGTGGATCGGGGTGGAGCTAGTTTCCTGTTGAATCCCATAAATCTTAGAATTAGCTTGCACATAAAAGCACAAAATCTGCATCTGAATGACTACATATCAGGGATTTTAATGGCCAGCAGAGCTGCACATAGATTGCTGCTCAAAGGCAATCAATATGTATATTTAACAGGTGAGGAACACTAAGGCTGAGAGGTATGGGAGTAACGCAATGCCAGCCCATGGCCTTCCATCTAATCTCAAAACCCGGTGTATGCCATCAGTTCAGACCTCTGTCCCTTACCTGACAGCCTGCTGTGTGGAAAGGAAGAAGGACAGATAAAAAAAGCGTGGGGGGGGGAAGAAAGAAAAAAGGGGTGACCCACCCACTTTGGGTTCTGGCCTTGCCCACTGGCAGCTTTGACCTTTCACTGTCAACATGCAGCCCCTGACAGATCACCCATGATGCAATGCGGCCCTTCATAGAAACCAATCTCCCTTGGTTTAGACTGCCCAGAACACAGTGAGACTCTGATAATGACAACTAAAAGCAAAATGACCTTGGCTAGCTGATTAAAATGCCATATAGTTTTGTAGCAAGAGCTTTAGAGTCATGTAAATGCTCCAGACATTAGTTGGCTTCAAGGCAAATGTGGCTTGCTTATGGTTCTGGTGCCACCTAGCTGCTGCTAACTTTATCGCTGTTATGCCGAACACTATAATATACAGTCAATAAGTAAAGGTAGTAAAGAAGCAACATGATGGCATTTATTCTTGGTATGCAATCTGTTGTAATGGTAGGGCTACTTCCTGAATTAAAATAAAACACCCCTTTCTAAACTTCATTGAGGGATTTTTAAATTAATGACAACACAAGATAATTTATAAGTTCATCTAAAAGAAAGAATATGAGCTTTTTAAAAAAAACAACAACATGAGGTTATATGGACAGTCATAATGGGCCTGTTGAGACAACGCACTAAGCCATGGTTAGGCCGCTAACCCTTTTGCAGCAAATGTTTAGTGAGCATGTTTAAACTGTGGTTATGTAATCTTATGTAGTCACCATGGTTAGGAATGGTTCACACAACATACTAAGCCATTGTGTTTAGTTCAAAATGCTTAACCACCATGGCTTAGTGTGTCATCTGAACAGGGTCTATATGAGTAACAGCACGGTCCTATCCAGGTTTACTCAGAGGTCAGCCCCACTAGGTTCAATGAGATGTATGTACTCTCAAGTAAGTGTGCATAGGATTTAGCCTAAATAATAAAATAATATGATCAATGGTAATGTGCATAATTGCTGAACTCTGAATATACATTGGTTGGATTCAGACTTAGTCACACTTTGAATAGACCCTAACTGAAATCACTTCAGTTAGTGCCATTGATTTCAAGAGATCTACTCAAAGTATGACTATGCATGTTTAGACAGAAAAAAGTCCTACAACAAAAGTCCTAAATGCTGGCTGGGGCATGCTGGGAATTATAGGGCTTTTTTCAGCTGCCTACTAATGCACCCTATGACTGCATCAAACTCATTATATGGAACAGTCAGTCTACTCCCAAATACTCCTTGCATGTGTCAGATAGTGCACTACGATTGTGTTAAAACTATGGATAGACAAAGCCACCAGTTTTACTTTCTTCCATCTCTGAATATTTTTTAAAAATTCCATTCTATTTTTTTATATTTTTATAAATATTTATTTCCATTCTATTTATTTATATTTTTATTCAATTTATATCTTGCCAATTTCCTCTTGCAAGGAGCCTAAGGCAGCTCACATGCTGCTCCTCTCCATTTGTTCTTACTACAACAACCCTGTGTGGTAGGTTAGGCTGAGAGTCAGTAATTACCCCAAAGTCATTCAGTGAGCTTCATGGCTGATTGTGGACTAGCACTAGATCTTCTGAGTACCAGTGCATCATTCTAAACACTACATCTCACTTTTATTGTGCGTGCATGATTGCTCACTCATGGTAGTTTATGGGACCTTTACACAACGTTGTCATCCTCCAGGGCCTCTCTCTTTGCAGCCTTTTCCCCAGCTTTTTTTAGATCAAAGAAAGTGCGGTATTTTTAAAGAAATGGTGGAATGAGACTCATGTGTAATTGCGTAAGTCTGCTATACCACAGCACAATCTAGTGGTTGTGCAACGAAACATATAGAAAGGCAGAGAAAGAAACCCCCTGGGGGGGGGGAACGTGTAAAGGATCCAATCTTAATCTTGCAAAGAATTTGGAAGCTGAAGCCTCCATAAAGCCTCTAAATCATGATGATGCTATATATTTATTACATTTCTATACTGCTCCATAGCTGAAGCTCTCTGGGCGGCTTACATAAGATGAAAACAATTTTAAAAAGAGATAAGGTGGCGTTTATTTATGAAAGCATTGCACTAATGAGGGCAGGAGGAAGAAATAGAGGTAAAAAACAAACCAGGATCTGATTACGCAGAAGAAAAGGTTTCGCAATACTTCGGAGGTTTCAAACTTCACCAATTGCTAAAGTCCTCCTTACGTGGTATTTTGTTTATGAAAGACATCGACTGGAAACATCCACCTCCCCATAAAAGTCCATGAATGAGGCAGGATGAGGCACGATAGCACCCCAGGCAGTCTCTTGGGCCTTCAAATTAGCATTCGAGAAAGAGACAGGCAAGATGCAAAGGAATTTTCCCATCTTGCTGCTTATTTTCCTTTTGCATCCCCTTCTCTCCACACCCCATACTCTCTGCCAAGTAATTCATGCTGCTGCTTTTCCTGTTTCCAGTGAGGTCGGTGAGCTGTAAATGACTTTAGATTCTCATGGATCTCTTTTCACTTGTATACTGGCTATCCTATAATGGACATTTTGAGGTCATGTTATAGAAAAGACAGTAGCCCATGTTTGCACCTTCCTCTGCTACTGCAGGAGCTGGACAGAAGAACCATGGCGTACGTTATACCGCCGTAAGTTGAAACAGAGAGCAGAACAACCGCTCGACTACAATGCTCTGTCCTCCATCCAGATGACTGGCATACCAAGAGCAGCTGTGACAATTTCTGGTAATGAATCCTGCTATTTGCACAGCTGGTCCATAAATTAGTTCCCAGTGCAAAAGAGAAACAGATCTGATCATACACCATGCTAAAAAACCTGCTTGGCAGGGCATGTTCAATGTATATGAGCAATGAAACCAAATTGAGAACTACGCAAGACCGTAGCTCTGCTTTTGTGAAAAGTCACAATTTCTGGTTTATAAGTATGTAGAAGAGGAACTTCACTTTTGCCCAGGTTTTCAACTCCTTCCTGTCCTCATGAGATTAAGTCTCTGTGTGCAGTTTTCTTCCTCAAACAGCTGCCCAACTGTGTCCAGGGAAGTACACTCTAGGACTTTAGAGAGAGGATCTCCGTATTAAGGTCAACATCTGCTTTTTCAGGCTAATGCACATTCCCATCTGCATCTCAGAACAGATGAGAATGGGCATCTCTGTCCACATGTTGCAATGAGGATGCAAATGAGCAGGGGGTTGGACTTGGTTCTGCATTTGGTTCCCAATTTAGCAGAAGAATTTATATAACAGTCTTTCCCAACCTGCTGCCTTCCAAGTGTTTGGGATTACAACTCCAGTCAATCCCAGCCAGCATGCCCAATAGTCAGGGATGATGGGACATGTAGTCTAAAAACATCTGGATGGTTCCAGGCTGGGGAAGAACTACTATATTATGATCTTCCTTGCTAAGTCAGGGAGATAGTTGTGTGTAAAGCATCTTAGGCTGAACTCCTATACCCAATTACCTGGGAGTAAGGCCCCTTGAACTCAATAGGTCTAACTTCAGAGTTAACAGGCATAGGAATATGTTATTCTCTTCAGGAAAGTGAGCAGATGATTGGAAAATATGTCAGTGGATGTGTACAGTTATGCCTACAAATTCAGCATAGCGCGTGACTGTTTCACCCGTGCAATGTCACAAAAGAACATAAGGCTTTGCAGCTATTGCTGGCAGATGTTTCAGGACAAACGTTTTGAATTGAATGGCAAGTTCACCCATTCATGAAGGCCAAATGTTCTCAGAGTTGTAGATGATGCACTGTTTACGTCCCAAGTGTAGGTTATTTTAAAAAGCTGTAATTTGATCCTCTCAAAATCAGTTCTCATTTGAATGCCCCAAATCCCTGACTAACGAGGGCTATTCTCTACCAAATTTCAACATTGTCCAGCAGTTTCAGTGCCTGGACTGACTTTTGTCTTGTTTACAAGAGTGTTTTCTACTGAAGGTGGTGTTTTTCCTCAGAAGCGCTTTGTTTTTGAAGGAACATTTCATTCAGTTTGACTGACTCCAAAACTGATGGAAAATCCAGACTATAAGGATGGAAGACAAAGTAAAATTAGATAAATTCTGCAAAGTGATCTCGGTGACCAAGAATGATCGCTAACACGTTTTTAACAGTAGAATAGGAAACTATGCAGAACCTGTATTTATTTTCACTGGGAGAAACATTAAAACATATGGACCCCTCATCTGAGTGGTGGGAAATTTCAGGGTTACAGCACTCACCCCCACTGTTCAGTTGCCTTAGGAAAGCGTTCATTAGAGGCTTATGATATTTTATAATATTTATTTTCAAAGATATAACTTGAGCATAAAATGGAGATTCGCAGCATTAATGCTAAGGCAGCAGCTTTCTAGGGAGACAATATGTCACAGGATTCATTCAAAGAACAACTCAGATCATGCAAAAACAAAAACAAAAAACCAAAACCCTACGTTTTCTTCACAAAAGCAGCTTGGATGACCTTACAGGGTGGTGGGTGGGAGAAAGCTAAGCCCTGATTGCCAAATGGCTTTCTCCTTTCAGAAGAGCCCATCTTAACAAAAGCAGGATAGTTGATTATTCTTCCACAGTGGTGGTGAATCTGCTCTGGGTTTCAGTCAGAACCACTTAGAGCACCTTGGATAGCCCCTTTAGAGTTCTGACTGGTTTTGACTGAAACCTGGAGTGGATTCACCACCCCACTGACATCAGATCCACCAGCCTCCACTGCTCTTCCAGTGTCATCAAGATAATCACCAGCTCTCCTACTGATTCCATTAGCCTTCCCTTGATCAAACTCTAGAAACCTAGGGCTGCAAGGGACCCCTCAGATAATGTACATACTAACCCTGCTGTAAGAGAGAACTGGCAGGTAAGCAATATGTAAAGTTGTCAACAAGCTAATTTACATAAGGTCCCACCCCGTAACAGTTGATCACATTATCATCATCATCATCATCATCATTATTATCGTTATTATAGCTCTTTTCTCGCTTGTGGTGGTTATTTCAGATGGACATGATGGGTTTTGCCAAGTCATGCTGTCTTTTGATGATGATGATGATGATTTATATAGCACTATCAATGTACATGGCACTGTACAAAATAAAACAACAAATCCTATTACAAAGGCTTATGATAAAGAGCAGCATATAAAAAAGTTATAAATAATAAAAAATAAAGGTCCTATCAGATGGGAAAGTCTAAGAAGGTGGAAAGTCCAGGCCTGTGATAATAATTCCCCTGAGAGCTGGAGAGTCAGACTGTGTGAAGCGTGTTTTCTGAGTATACTCTCCACCTGTCTGCTGGTGTTATGTCTGATCCAGAGCCTGAGCAGGATAGTCGCTGTGGATCCTCCTGACACTCCATCCTCCTCCAGTACTGGTGAACTCTGGGTGGGACCCCTGAGTGTTGTACATCCCCTGTAAAGGCTGAGGAGGATAAGCATCTGCCCAATCCTAAAGCACACCACTGCCAGAAGTTGGAAGCACAGGCCGCCACTCGGAGGCGAAGTGCATGCCTGAAAAACTACAGCACCAGGCTACTCAGGAGTAAAGGTCTTCTTGAGGATCAGAGTCTCTTTGGAAGTAGGGAAACTCTGAAGCTGCTACTAATGACTTGTACCTGGGTGTGGGCTGGGAAACATGGCTATATATGCCTTCAGTTGAGATTTGCTAACTGATGGAACAACATTTTTATTTCTGCTCTCTGTACCTTGAAACCTTGCTTTTTCTTGGAGAGCTCTGTCATGCCCCTGACTTTTGAACTCTTGATAATTCTCTGCTTTTGGACTGCACTTTTTTCTGGACTGATAATTCTTTCTTTTGAACTTTAGTTTGCTTACTGACTTTGCTAAATACATTTGCCTTCCGTTTATCCCAGGGCTGAGCCTGACCCAGCTATAGCAAGACAGCTAGGGACAGAAAGATATTTCACAAGAGCAATGAGAAGCTGAGCCATTTCTGCAATCCAATAATTCTCAGGAAAAAGCTGAATACCAACTGGGAAGCCTTTAGTTCCTTGGATGTGACCTACAATGCCTGTATCTAAGATTGATAGAACCTTCTCCACCTTCACCATATCCTTCCCCTCTCCTGTGGCTTCACCCTACTCTGCAATTCCATACCTCCAACATTCTGGTTTTGCTGGGAGGGTTTCTAAGGTTAATTCAGAAACAAGCACACTCAGTTTGCCAAAGGTTTCAGTTCCTTGTGTTCATTTGGGTCTTTTCCTGCCCCTTATGTTACTGATGCATTGATAATACACTGACAAAAAGTGGTAAATGTGACTGTGTGCATGACTGTGTTAGGATTCATTTTATGCTGTGTTTTACCAACACCAGCACACAGGTGGAGAGCATACTCAGAAAACACCCTTCACACAGTCTGACTCCCCAGCTCTCAGGGGAACTCCAAAATCTGCAGAGAAGTTCAGAAGCATCCTTCTAGGAATACCACAATAAGTGTTAGGAAAAATAGCAAAATACTCTCTGCCTAAACAAATCTCCCTATATTGTCAATGTAGGTGTTTGATGTAGTGACTAGCTCTAGAAGAGGTTGTGAGAAGAGCGGCAGAACCCAGAGCACAGGGGATGGGGGAGCAGCCTGCAAAGAAGGAGCCAAAACTAGAAATGTGGCAGCCAATCAGGAAATAGTGGTGTTTGTAAGCTCTTGTTTCTGTAGTCTATATAAGAAGATAGACAACAGCAGAATGGACTGATATTAAAACAGGATCTTAAATTCCAGTGAGACTCCATTAGAACATAGCTCTAACCTAGCACTTCAAATAGCCAAGTATAGGGCTGCATGTCAGAGAAATCTGCAATGGACTCAAATGAGTTTGGATTTCTTTGAATTTGACCCATGGATTCTGCAGCAAGCCAGCTTTTCCTGAGTTGCACAGATTCCACAAACTTGTGGGCCATTTTTTTTATTTCTAGAATTTTGTGCAAATTTAGTTATAGAAAAAAACGTAAAATAAAAACACCAGCAAAAAATATGCATTTCCCCCATTGGCTAAAGCATGAAAATGTGAATTTGCAGGCGATTTGCGTATTTTGGGCAGATCTGCAGAAATTAGGGAAATTGGAATGGAAGGCACTTGATAATTAGTGAATGCAGATGGAATGGATTTTACAAAACCGTACATCCCTAATAATAATAACAACTGCAATAATACAAAAGTTGGTAAGTAGACCATGCACAGGACACAAGCTGTGCAGACCTGTTCTGATTGGATCCTAGGTTATAATAATTCCATGCACTGCCTTTAGCCTGTGCCTATATAACAACATTCTCTCCCCCCCCCCCCCCGCCCCCGTATAATGTATTTCCCAACTTTCCAGGCCATTTCATGCATCCGATGAACTAGGACCTAACTTATTAAACTATCTACCACAATACATTGATTGGTCTTTAAAATGCTTCAAACTTTTTTTTGTTTTGGCCATTTATTCAACAATACTGTAATAGGGTCACTTCATATGTCTTCCTGCTAGATACAGTATTATGTGATCCCTGCCATTAGATAAATCAAGCACTTTGCTGTGACCAGAAGATGGTGCTGTTGAGTTACTTATCCCTTTGCAAGCTTTTAACCTTGGCATGATGTTTAGCAAGACATGTCATGGAGCTCTTAAATTACCATGCATTCATTAAAAGTGTTTTATTTCCCCCTTCCTGAACAGTAAAAAATCATAATCACCCAGCATTAGCCTGAAAGTTGAGCTGGAGGAATATTTTGTTGCTGTTGTTGTAAATGAAGGGTTGGATTCAGTTTTACGCTGGATCAACTGCACGGACTGCCCTGCCCCCTCATTCCTACCCAGTCCCCTAAAAATGCTACACAGAGACTCAAGAGACTTTGCTGAATGGGGTGAGCTGTGGTGTGGGGGCAGGGGGATCCCAAAACATGGACAGATGAGCAGTGGAGGCTGGTGGTTCTGATGTCAGTGGGGCTGTGAATCCGCTTTGGGTTTCAGTTAGAACTCTACAGGATGTATCCAAGGCACTAGGCCCATTTTGGGGATTGGGTTCAGCACCTTGGATAGCCCCTTTAGAATTCTGATTGGTTCTGACTGAAACCCAGAACGGATTTACAGTCCAACTGACATCGGAGCCTCCAACCTGCTCTGCAGAGGGCCTTCCATGAGCAGAACCCTTCCGCTTGCAGAAGGCAGATCCTGGATCCCACCCTACAATTACAAATCTTTCCCTTTGAGAGCTAAAAATGTGAACTTACCTAGAACCTAAGCTTTCATTCTGTTTTTCACTCCCCTGTCTTTTTAAAGCCCCCCCTTTAAATTTTGGAATGAATGGGCTTGCATCATGAAACATTCGGCTCGCAACTAACACACTCATATGTGCCCCTCAAAATATGCATAGGTCCCTGTAGGAAGCAGCAGCAGGACCCCCAACATCACACATGCACCAGGGCCCTCTGGGTGGCCCTGCAATGCTGACCACAGGGGAGGGGGCACCAAAGGCACTCCTGCCCAGGGAACAATTTATCTGAAGGCGAGCCCTGAATGCTAGGACTGTGCACGGACCCCCTGATCCAATCCGATCCGATCCAGATCTATCAGGTCCAGATCGGGCCCAATCCGACTAAGATCCGATCTGATCCAGATCCATGCAGAGCCCTCCCTCCCGCTCTCCCTGCTCCTTCTCGCTCTCTTTTCCTCCCTCCCTCCCCCCAATCACCCTGCTTACCCGCAGCCTCCTCCACACCATCCTCTGCGTCCTCCCCCATGGTCGATGTCTGCTGGCCACATTCCCACTCACGCTGGGTGATGACGTCATCCGCTGCAAATGGGAAAGTGGCCAGCAGACATCGATGATGGAGAGGATGCGGAGGATGATGCGGAGGAGGCTGCAGGTAAGCAGGGTGATTGGGGGGAGGGAGGGAGCAGGAAGAGCAGGAGGGAGGGCTCTGCATAGATCCAGATCTGGACCGTGGTTCCAATCCAGCCCAATCTGGGCCCATTCTGATCTGATTTGGATCCGGAAGGCTTGAATCAGCCCGATCCGATCCGGATTCGGGATCCGGATCCAGATCTATGCACAGCCCTACTGAATGTATACATACAAGTGTGTGTTTTTAATTTCTGTCTGAGGAAAGTCCCTGTCAGGTTTGGGAAAAGGGAATGCAATCTTCTTTCTTGCCAGAAGTGTTGACACCTGCACTGAAATTCAGACAAAAGGAAGTTCCAATTGCATTAGTTTAGATGCCAGTTTGATGGAACAACTTAATGTACAACAAAGCTTCAGGAAGGCTAATGTGTATTTACTAAAACAAGGATATCCAGCAAACATTAGCGTTTTGCTCCAATGGAAGGGTGGCACACTAGTTCCAACAGCTGTTGTTACGCGGGTGACTAATCCAAGGGTTGATCGCAACTTTGCACTTGATCCTAGGTGCAGTAATAGTGGGTTGGATTGTCCTTTGTGTATATATAAAAAATCAATTTTGAATTCAGTGGCACTTCTGCATATATTTATAACTGAGTGACTGGCATGCTGGAACAGGGTTTAATCAGAGATTTAGAAAGGATGGTCTCAGCATGATACAAACCACATAGGGTAAAAGAATTGGTGTGATAATCTAGAAAGAAGCTTGATGGATTTCAATTAAAATCATTCTGATATAGCACAATTTGTATACTGCTGTGATTCTTCAGAAAGAGAAAGAGAACAGTTCTATGTCAGAAACAATCTCTTAAACCTTGACCTATGATTTTTATTTTACTACATCTTGGAATTGCATTTTAATTCTACACATTATTTTAATTAATTTTTGCTATCCACACACAGGCAATTTAGTAACAAAAGCTCTTTCATCAATGCTTCTTAACTGATTTGATTTTTTTTAAAAAAAGCTGTCATTCAGCCAAACAACAGACAAAACCTCGTTTCACCCATCTTATTAGTATTTTTTAATATCTCTGCCAATATGCATGGCACTTCACAGTGTACAAAAGGACAGGTCCCTACCCAGAGAGCTTACAATCTATAATTCAATGCAAGCGAAATAACAGAAGGAGTTCTAGAAGGGAGGCGGAGGTGGTCAGGGGAAGAATAGTATGTGATTTTGTTTCTGGCTGCCATCCTACACACTACCCTTCTCTTACCTGGTGCTCTCCAGGTGCGTTGGACTGCAACGTGTGTGCATGCATGGGGGTGGGGAGGCTTCCAAAGGCATCCCGACTGGGGGCTGGAGCCAAAGTGTAATATTAAAGAAGGAGAATAATCCCTAGACAATGAGCCAGGCCCTTGGTGTTGGAACTAAAGTTTATATTATGAACTATTTGCCTGTTGATTCCTTCAATGTAGTTCCTCTGCCAAAGGTCTAATTTCAAAATTAGTAACGCAACTGAGGTTCTGCAATAAAATCTTGGTGTACCTCTATTACCTGCACAGGTGGCTGAGGGGGCTAAAAAAACATAGATCATATCAAAGACAGGAGTCTCTGAGCTTCTTCAGACAGGGGGGGAAATTGTGTTTCCCTCCCGTCACTTTGCCTTGTGCTACTGTCCTACAATAGGGATGAGAAGCTTCCTCTTCCTTCACACGCTGAAGACCACTTGGCTTATTGAAGTGGGCGTTTTTATCATGCTGCTTTTCCTGCACACAGCAGTAAATGGTGGCACATTTCGCTGTAGGAGGAAAAGTCGGATTTTCCAGGGTCTTTTTTTTTTTTAACAGGAAAATGACCAGAGGGAGCACGAGGCGCGTGGAACTTGGACTGTGTTGTGAAAAGGACACACACAAATCCATGAGTGCCCAGTAACGAGCATGCTATAAAATATTTGTCTGATGATCCTGTCTATTCTACCTCAAGTCTTACTTCATTTTTAAACTGTTTTTAAAAACAACTTTTAACATTAAAAAGTGCATCTGTTCTGCATGCAAGTCAGTGGTGCAGGATGTGTCTGTATGAAATTGTGTGCTGGATTTGGTATGGGAGGAGAATGTAAAAATAACCCGGCTGGATCAGACCAAAGCTCTATTTAGTCCTGCATCTTATTTCTCACAATTGTCTAGTAGATGCCTCTGGGAAGCCCACACATAGGACATGAGGAAATTGCCCTGTTCTACTGTTGTTTCCCAGGTATCAATGGGACCCAACAACTGTTGGGTCCCATTGATACATACCATATACCACTTTCATACAGCTATACCGTTTGGTGTGGCTTCTGCCTTTTATATACCTCTTTTATACCACTTTCATAGTGTAATGTCCTGCTTTGTGTAGATGAGGCCCCAGAGGCTGGTATTCAAAGGCACACTGCCTCTGATCCTGGAGATAATATATAGCCATCATGACTAATGGCCAAACATATGAAGAAGGGCAGGCAGCCTGGTAGTCGCCAGTTGTTTTGGATTACAACTCCCATAAGCCCCTGCCAGCATATATAGGTGTTACAGTCCAAACATCTGGAGGGTACCAGGTTGCCAACCATGAAGTAAGACGTATTTTGACCTTTACCTTAATTATTATTATTATTATTATTATTATTATTCAATTTATACTCCGTCTATCTACAAAATGCCCTAGGCAGCATACAAAGATAAAATAATTTAAACAATATAAAAACGATCAATAAAAATTACCATAGGTAGCATAAAAATGTTAAAACCCATTCCTATCCAGCAGGGAAATCCACATTGAGGCTGCTTCTTTGTTCATATCTTTACTGGAACTTCTCAGTATAGTTAAGGCATTTTATTCTAAATATATTAAAGATGCAATATTAGGCATGTTTCATCCTAAATATAGTAAGGCCACAATCCTATGCATGGCTTACTTTGTTTTATTTTACTTGAAATGGATATCTAGTGCTGATCAGTAAGTAGTTACTTTTCAGCATGACAGTCACTTTAGCAATAGTTAGTAACAAATGCTTTCTGAATGTAAATCATTAGCTATTGATGGTCTGGCTTGTGGATAGTTCACACAACCATTTTGAATATAAGATCATAAGAGCCATGCTGGATCAGACCAAGGTCCATCTAGTTCAGTATTCTGTTCACACAGGCAGGATCTACACTACTGCTTTAAAATAGTTTGTAATAATAGTGACAACTGTTGAGGACCAGGACACACTTCATGTATAGTTTTCAAACCGTTTTCAAAGTGTCATAACCTGCTTGGTGTAGATCTGGCCAGTGGCCAACCAGCTGCCCATAGAAAACCCATGAGTAGGATATGCGTGTAACAGCACCCTCCTGCCCATGTCCCCCAGCAACTGGTGTACATAGACTTACTGCCTCTGATACTGGAGGCAGCATAGAGTGCCAGGATTAGTAGCCGTTGATAGCTTTCTCCTCCAGGAATTTGTCTAACCCTTTTTAAAATCCATCCAAACTGGTGGCCATCACTTCATCTTGACCTCATGAGTTATCTATGAGGGATGTCACTGTGGGGATGCTCCAGGGCAGGATCTACACTACTGCTTTAAAATGGTTTATAACAATAGTGACAACTGTTGGGGCCCAGGACACACTCCATATACAGCTTTCAAACCGTTTTCAAGGTGTCATATCCTGCTTGGTGTAAATCTGGAATGCATTTGTGAGAAAGGACAGCATGTGCTGGAATTAGAAGCCAACATGAATTCAGCAAGTGTAATATTTGATATTCCAACAGCTTGTGCTGGTTTGCATACTATCAAGCTGATTAAGCGTGTCTTCAGTGCAAACACTGTGTTCATGTCTGGTGTTTTGCTACGAAAGGAATGTTTAATAGAAGTCAAGAAGGAAGCAAGGATTTCCAACTTTGAAAAATAACATGAAGTTTCTAGACGTGAGCCCACTGTAGATCCATGAGGAATAAGTTAGTGTTGTTTACCTACTTTTATAGGCCACTGAATTCAAAATGGAGAAACCATGCAACTTATTACCAGGTATAACTAACTGTTTTGTATTATTGAACTAGAATTTTTTACATAATAAAATTTTCCTGAATTGAAATGATTGCCCCCCCCCCCATCAAATGCTCAGAAGTTGAGATATTTGGAAGAACCTTGTGTATGAACTCACGGGAAAAGATGGTACAGGATGTTATGCTTCCATGCAGGATAGACATTATTGAGCTAATTAGCAATTACATCACCTCATATATTTGCAGATTGTTCTTATCAGAATTCATTAAAATGCAGACTTCTAAAAGCTATTTAAAGGAGATTAAATTGGGTTTTTTTAAGCTTCAGTGCTTAAGGGCCAGTTATATACACAGCAGGCCAGTTCATTATGCAGTAGTGCTATTTCCAGGGCTCTTCTGGTAGACAACAGTGGCCTATGGGAAGAGAGCTATGATCTCATTTAGCAACATGGTTTTAATTTTTGTAAACTGTCCAGAGAGCTTTGGCTATTGAACAGCATAGATATGCAATTGTTAATCTAGAGAAGAGAGCAGTGGGGAAAATTGCAGAGCGCGCCATCAGAAGAACCAACGGTACTTGTTCTGCTATTGCGAGGCTTCTATTTAATGCCATGAGACCACACTCATCCACAATTTAATTGTAGATGGGAAGGCCAATATGGTATTACTGAGACCTGGATGGGTGAGCTGGGTGAGATTGACCTGACTCAGCTCTGCCCACCTGGGGACTCAGGTCAGCATCAATATAGGCAGGAGGGTTGGGGTGAGGGAAATCACCATGGTTTACAGAACTTCTATCTCTATCACCAGGAAGCCACTGTACAATGGAAAAGGCCTTGCGGAGTTGCACCTGGTGTTGGGCCATAGAGACAGATTGAGGATGCCTCTGGTGCACTGCCCACCGTGCTACCCAGCATCCTCCCTGACCAAAGTGGCGGAGATGGTCTCAAGTCTGGTGTAGGAGGAACCCAGGGCAGTGGTTCTGGGTGACTTCAACTTTCATGCTGATGCTGTCTCTGGAGCTCCAACTCATGACTTCATGGCCTCCATGGCTTCCATGGGGCTGTCTCAGTTTGTCATCTGTTTCCAATCAATATATATTCTACATGTGATTATTTGTGTCTGGCTTCCATTAGTGTGTACATATAAACCAAATGGGTGCTAGCTTAAGTGCCGATGGTTGTAATCTTATGTACATCTATTTGAAATTAAATTACATGGAACCAACTTCCATGTAAACATGCATACGATCAGGCTGCACATTAAGTGCCTCATAAGCAATTTATGTTGAACATATTGTTATGCGCTTGTAAGGGGTCAGTCTAAATTATCTCCAGGAGTCCCTTACAACTCAGTGCTTCTGATTACAAAGAGAATGAGGATTTCCCCCAAGTCTGTAACCCTTGAATTGGTAACCTTTGTTCTACTATGCTAGGGTGATCCTATTTGGGAAACCAAAAAAGAGGACACCCAGTGGGGGCGGGAAAGCATCCTTTCCAGGACCTCTGGAAAGTACATCATTCTCCCGGCTACACTATTGGCAGCTGCCATTAGCATGGCATGTGTGAATGACATGCTTTCCAGAGGCCCCAGAAAGCATGCTTTCCCCTCCTCCACTCCAAACGGGGCCTCAAGGGCCCCGATTGGAGAGGAGAAGGGGAAAGTGTGTCATTCCTGCCTCCCACTGCTCCAATAAGGGCCTCTGGAAAGCGCATCATGCCCCCCCCCCCCGCCACACTAATGGGGAAAGTGTGCCATTCCAGGACATTATAGAAAATTACAGAAAATCCACCCTGACACCCAGGATAGAACAAAAACCAGGACAAATCCAGGAAAATCCTTATAGTTGGTCACCCTACAACTGAGTGAGGCCTGAAAGAGTAGAAAGGGGTGACTACTCTTCCACTTCTGCAACAAGTAGTATACATGAAGAAGAGAGCAGGAAGAGAGCAGTGACCACATGGCTGTTACAGCCTCAATACAGTTTAATGGGACAGTAACCTCTAGTGGGCGTTTTATAGCACAATTTGCCTGCACACAGCAGGAAATATCAATAAATACCAATGTGTTTTTTTTTTAGAAGAGTCGGGCTTTCTGAGCCTTTTTAAAAATAGCTAAAACTGGGAATTGGAGCAGGATATGCACAGGAGGATTACTGCATTGGCAAAATGACCTGCGAACCTCCGTGGGTTGCCAGTCATGAGCATGCTATAAAACACTCGTTTAAAGACGCTAATTATAACACACAATGAAATGCAGGATAATTGGTAATATTTAACTGGGTTTTTTGAGGGGACGGGGAAAGTTCTAAGTATAAAACTAGAAATGTTAAAATAATATATTAATTGTATCTTTTCTCATTTAATGTATTATAGTAGGACTCTGCTCAATATTTCCCTGTCACTTTGTTACTATGTTGTCTCCCCATGATGCCTCCTCAATAGAGGAAAATGCGACTCTCCTGTTGATATAGGTAATGAAGCCTTGCCTCTCATCCAGGCTCCACCTGTCTGGATTGGCTGCCTTAAACAGAAAACTTAGGCTACTTGGTTTGCTGGGGGTAAACGGAAATGTAGTTAGAGTGTTGAACTAGGACTCAGGAGATCCAGGTTCTAGACCCTCCTCGGCCATGGAAGCTCACTGGGTGACATTGGGCTAGTCACAGACTCTCAGCCCAATCTACTTCACAGGACTATTGTTGTTATGTATGCCGCCATGGGGTTCCTTGTAGGAAAAAGGCAGGATATGAATGTAATAAATAATGAAATAATATTAGAATAGATAATCTCCGTGCATGAAAACATGCATTGGCCATAATATGCAATGAACAGCAGAACTATTTTTGTGCCAAGAAAAGAGTTTCGGCAGTGTCATGTGTACAATGGGGACTTGATCTCTGTGTACTCATCTTGGTACGTTGCACTTCACATATTAGATCAAGCATGTCTTTTCCTAAGGCAAGATCATCTCAGCGAAGGAAAACCAATTAGCAGACCTGTGATGTGCTGATGAAAGGATTGCCAAGCCAGATGAAAGGATTGGGCAATATATGAAATTGCATGCCATCAATCCGTATTTTCTGAAGCCAATGTATTAACAGCTGAATGCATAGCTATAAAGTATTAGAAGAGTTCTGCGCAGCTGAAGCTCATGGGGAAGTTTCCTTTAAACCCAGAAGTTGCTGGAGGTTTTAAACAAATTTTGAAGTAAATGAATAATTCACTTCTCATTTACAGTCTGGCAGAAGTGATAAATGTGTGATCAGGAAGTACTAAATAAAAGCAAATATCTATTCAGTTCTAAGGGCTATACTAGAGAGTATTTTAAGCAGTTATTTCCTTTTTGACCCTTTCCTCCTCTAGCTTAGTTCAGTGGTTAATTTAAGGTTGGTTCTCATTACAGAATGATGATGATTTATATTATTATTTAATTAGGGTGGCCATATAGAAAGGAGGACAGGGCTCCTGTATCTTTAACAGTTCTGTATAACAGGGAATTTCAGCAGGTGTTATTTGTATGCATGCAGCACCTGGTGAAATTCCTACTTAATCACAACTGTTAAAGCTGCAGGAGACCTGCCCTCTTTTGTATCTGGTCCCTCTAGTATAGTAAGTAGGGTGACCCGATAAAATCCAGGTCAGGGCTCATGTAACTTTAACAGTTGTAGAGAAAAGGGAATTTTAGCCAGTGTCCTTTGTATGCAATTAGTTCCTGGTGAAATTCCCTCTTCATCACCACAGTTAAAGTTGCAGGGGCCCTGCCTTCTTTTGTATATGGTCACTCTAGTATAGTGCCTGCAACTTTAACTGTGGTGATGAAGAGGGAATTTCACCAGGAACTAATTGCATACAAATGACACTGGCTGAAATCCCCTTTTCTCCACAACTGTTAAAGTTACATGAGACCTGACCTGGATTTTATCGGGTCACCCTAATAGTAAGGGCCGATCTACACAGTCCTTTGGAATGTTTTAAAAAGTATTTTAAAACGTTCCAAATAGGTGCGTTCTAAAACATCTTAGGCCACATTACTGAGTACTCACGTTACAGGAGAACAGTCTTCAGTCTTTAAAGCGGTGTGTGTGGTCACACGCTGTTCTGCCCTGTCTCTTTCTCTTTCGTTTTTTCAGTGAGTTTAGGGCAAGGCATTGTGGGGGTTGTAGTTCAGTCACCACTTCCTTCTTTGTTCCTCTGTCATACCCTAGCGAGTATAGGGCTAGGCATTGTGGGTGTTGTAGTTCACTTCCTCTTTCTTCCCCACCAATCAACTGCTAAGCATTTGGGTGCTTGTCAAGGAAGCACTGCCCCCAGGAATCACAAACGGTAAGGAAGGACACATTATTTTACTTAAAACGATTTATTAAAAGTGAAACCGTTGTATATAACTGAAGGGAGTTTTTAAAAACCTCAGATATACAACGTTATAGGGAGTGCGTCATGTGGCCCAAAGAGTTTTCATAACCCTTATAAAACGTCAAAAACCTCGTATGTAGATCGGCCCTTAGTCTAGCTAGCAAACTTACAAAATATGCTGTTATCTACTTAGATTCAGCAGGGCATAAATTAATGATTGAATAAGACTGCCCAACCCCCATCACACCTCAAATTGTCAAAATGTTTGTTAATATCACATTGTTAAATCTGATTTCTTCATAAATAAAATCTGATTTCCTTGAAAAGATTCTGTTGTTGTATTAATTTCTTCCTAGAGATGTTATTCAATGGCATCATATTCCACATTCCCCTTCTCCATATCCTTGGGCCAAAGTCAGGATAAGAGGCAATTTCCATGCTTTCCCAACAATATGCAAGCCACTGTTAACAGTGGGCAGCCAGACTGATAATAGGGACAAGACAACCTGATCATATAATACCAATTCTGGCCTGCTGGCACTAGCTGCTTGTATGTATTCAAGCCCAATTCAAGGTGACCTATAAAGCCTTACATGGCTCAGGAACACAGTACCTGATGGAACAGCTCTCCTAGCATGAACCAATCTGTACATAGGACCGATCTACACCAAACAGGATACGAC
The DNA here is from genome assembly GCA_029215795.1 of Anniella stebbinsi. Taxonomy (NCBI): domain Eukaryota; kingdom Metazoa; phylum Chordata; class Lepidosauria; order Squamata; family Anniellidae; genus Anniella; species Anniella stebbinsi. The sequence continues at coordinate 196,278,094 of JARDYH010000004.1, forward strand.
ACTTTGAAAACGTCTTGAAAACTGTGTATGGAGTGTGTCCTGGGCCCCAACAGTTGTCACCACTGTTATAAACTGGTTTAAACCGTTTTAAAGCAGTAGTGTAGATCCTGCCTATGTTCTGCATCCAAGGCTCTCCTCTGGGAGCCTCCTCTGAGGGAGGCTCAGAGGGCGGTGACAAGGGAAAGGGCCTTCTTGGTGATGGCTCTCCCATTTATAGAATAATCTCCCTGATGAAGCCTACATGGCACCAACTTTGTTATCTTTTCTTTCAAGCATTTGACAGCATATAATGAGTCTCTTTGACCAGGTCCTGGATAGTTTCTGGCTGATGGGTTTAAATTGTATTAGATATATGTTGTTGTATGTCCTTACATGAATGGTTTTATAATTTATATAATGTATTTTAATGGTTTTTAATTTTTGTGAACCACCCAGAGAGCTTCAACTATAGGGAAGTATAGAAATATAATAACTGAAATGAAATATTCACAACCTGTATTATATGCTCCTTTCCAACATGCCTGTCTATTGCTCCTAACAATATTGTTTTAGGATTCAATTGTTATCTCACCATCAATAATGTATTCATACCTTGAGCAATATCCATCCAATATTCCCCCCCCCCTGAGTATAATTCCAATCTTATGGGTTTATGATGAAGCAGTGCTTCCACAAGCCACTTTATGGTTCTGAAAATGTCATATTGGAAAGGTTATTTCCTATTACTACTTTGAGCACAATGCTTTACAAATTAATGTCTTATTTTGACTTTGTATTTCTGCCGAAACACACCACCAAACTCTTAAATGTTATCGCTGCATATACAGTATGACAATGAAGAACAGCCAGGAAAGAAAATGCCTGATGTAAGCAGAACGTTAAGAACAGCCTTATCAATCAGACAAGGTACATTTGCGATGTATGTTTTTAACACAGAGGGTTGGAGCAATCTGTATCATTAATGTACACGTTACTGGATATGTGAATTGTGTTGCCATCACATAATTACAAAATTATAATTATAAAAACAAGTGGAGAATTGCTACAAAAGGCCACCTGCTGAAAAATATATTATCTTTCTCCATACTACTAGACATACATGTGAGTATTCTTTATTGAGTACTGCAAACAGCTATGCGGCTATGGGGATAACCACATACCCCACCATTTTTACATGTTAACTAACGTCCCAGTGAAAATATTGCAGTGTGCCACAAAGCTATTTTAACAATAGGGGGGTTGTCTTTGGTCTCTTTCATTAGTCGCCCCCCATGTGATCTATACAACATTGGTATTATTAATGAAGAGCAATTTCCCCTCCATCTGGGGATTACAGAGATCTAGGGCCTGCCTTGACAAGGGGAAATCCCTGGGATGGATCCGCAGTGGCGGCAGGTTATTTATATGATGCAGCAGCCATTGTGGAGCCATCTCAGGGTATTCCCCCGAAGTTCCGGATTAAAAATGTTGGGGACTTACCCTGACCTTTTCAGCTTGCGGCGAGGCACCCACGGCATTATTTAATGAATAAAAAGTTGAACCAAATGGGTCCTGTTTGGTTCAGTTTTCCTTTGCTATGAAATGAATGATCTTGGTAATAAATGGCTTTCGTTTTTGTTAGCCCACTGATACTAATTTGGCAGTAGGATGTCTTATTTTATCCAGTGGTAGTAAAGCTGATTTAGGCAGCTGTGTCCTGGTACTTGCCATGTTATTTTCCCAGATGCCCCAGACATTGTGTCCAATGGTGTAGTGGTAAATTCTGAAGTGCAGGCACTCATCGTGACAGTCCTCATAAGCCCTGCCCCCAACAAACACCAAGACATCCCTGCTGATAAAAAGCATGGTGCTGTCCCCACTGCAGGGTATTCTGGGAAAAAATGGCAGCTGCCACAATTAAGGCTAAAACACACACAAAAAGAACATTAAAAACGGCTAAGAAAACAAATGTAAGCAATGGAACAAATGGAAGTTAAACAGAGGAATAACAAAATAAACGAGGTGTTGAATAACAAAAGCAAATATTATGAAATGAAAAAAACAAGAAATACCCCTACTGTGGAGCCACTGCTCTTCCTGCTAATATTTAACTTAAAGTTATGTCGCTGTTAGGACTGGACATGCACCCCTCCGCCCCACCATACACACATTTCAACATAGGCTGGTAGTTGTCTGAGGTCTCCCCCATATGAATAGGACAACCATTCCAGAAAGAATGTTGACTTTGAAGTGGTTTTCTTTGTTTTGCGGAACCAATGTTTTACCATGCTTTCAACGTGAAATTGAGGCGGTACACTACTCAGGTAATGGCAGTACCAAACTCTGAAAACTTATAAGAGAATCAACTCAGATTTTTGTTCACTGTAACGTTTAATGCTTTATTCCGCATATGGAATTTAAGTTGAAAATGATTTTGTATAAAATTAGTGCAAGTGCTCAGGTAGCCTGAGCTAAACTACAAATTGAGCGTGAATCTATTTGCCTAGTGCTCTGTACAGGATAATTACAGATGTTAAAGATGCGTTCAAAGAGCTGCAGAGCCTTTTTAAATGACAGTTTTAAATGTGTCCTTTTGATTCCATTTTTAACATCAATTTTTAGGTACAGAAAATGGTATTGGATTATTTTGAACCTTAAAGTTAGCTCTTGCTGTGTAGCTAAACAGCACCGGGGCTGCATCTTTGAGACTTACTGGTTTCATGCAGCTTTAAGGAACCAAAATTCATAGTATTGCTGGGAAAACTTGTATCCATCCATCTGGGCATAAGCCCCATTGAACCTACTTCTGAGTAGCCGCCACGTGTAGGAGTGCATTATTTCATTCAATCACTCCAAGGACATCTCTGAAGGATTGCACCATTTATAAAACAATTTGATTATGGGCAGCAGTGGGACATTAAGCTGGTTGGTTGGTTGCTACTTATGTATTCCTACAGCAGCACCCATAATGTTGCACAAAGGAGCACTTTCCTTTTATTTATGTTTTAATAGTACAGTACATATATTTATTCTGCTTAGTTGTGTGACTGATGCTGAAACGAACTGCTGTACAGCTCATTTGGCATACACGTTTCTATGCAAGCATATCTTAAGAGTCATGTATTTCACTCGCCTTGGATTTAAAAAAAGAAATAGAAAACACTGGAGGAGTGATCAGGATTAGCTCCAGGAGAGAAGGTTGAATACAAGCTTGGAGGGAGGTGATTTTCAGCAGGACCATACTACAGGAGAAGGGTTACATATCCCTTCATCTGTGTCAGAGTCCAGCAACCTGTTCACACAGTGGCCAACTAGCTGTCAACCAGGAACTCACAAGAGGAACATGGGTGCATGTTCCCACCCATGTTCTCCAGCAACTGGTATATATAGGCTTACTGACTCTGCTACTGGAGGTAGCACATAGCTATCAGGGCAAGTAGCCATTGATAGTCATCTCCAGAAATTGATTCAAACCCCTTTTAAAGCCAACCAAATTGGTGGCCATCACTCCATCTTGTGGCAGTGAATTCCATAGTTTAGCAATGCACTGTGTGCTCCCTTTTATCGCTCCTGAATCTCCCACCAATCAGCTTCATGGGATGACCCCAGATTCTAGTACTTTGAGAGAGGAGAAAAATGTCTCCCTATCCACATTCTCCATACTATGCATAATTTTGTACACCTCTGTCATGTCTCTCCTTACCTTTCTTTTCCCCCAAGCTAAACAATCCCAACTATTGTGTGAAATGCGCCATACATTTCTTGTATTGCCTGATGTGGGCATAAAAAGCCATTTTGTGCATTGGTTTTTTCAGCCAATCAGAGCTGTGCATAGCCAGCTTCTGCTACAAGCAAACAGAGCTGGTAACCCCTAACTTCAAGCCTGGAGAACAACTGGGAGGTTTGAAGGATAAAGAGCCTGCTGTGCTTTCTGACCAAATTATGTACTCTTATTTGGATCTGGGCGACTCAGATTTCTCCGTTCACCATGGAGCTCATGGGCAAGCGAATCTACATCCAGCAGCTGATAAGGCAGTTTGCCATTTTAATGGTTCCTCCTCCCCATGGGTATTTTGAAATGCAAGTTAAAGACCTTTTTATTTACATAAGTATTTGGATCTTGACTTGTTGTTTTTAGTGTTTTCAGGTTAGATGATCATTGTTGTATTTTAAGTGTGACAGTATTATTTTTATGGTTGTTTCATTGGTACTCGTTTTGTCAGGGTTGGCTCCACCCTGAAGCAAAATGAGGCAACTGCCTCAGGCAGCAGATATTGGGGGCAGTGATGGCAGCCCCATAGCCATTCCTCCTAGCCAGCCCCTTTGAGGACAAAGCTGTGGTGCCACACAGCCTGTCCTGCACCTAGCCTGCTGCTCTCAGATGTGGTGGCGGATGCTACTCCATTGCCAGTGTTGATGTATGATTCATTGCTATTCCTGTCAGCTTCTGTGTGTGGAATGGAAGAGGTCCTTTACCTTGTCCTTTACCTCAGGCAGCAAAATCCCTTGGGCCTCTGTTTATTAATATAATATGCCACCTTGTACCTCTTTTGGAGGGAGGGTGGGGTACAAGAACTTTAAATAATAAATGAATAATACCATCAGTCGTGGTGAGGGGAGTCCCTGGCATTACTTTCAGTGCCATGAAGTGGTGGTGGAAAAATCTGAAGCAAAATCAAATGAGTTTGGATTTCTATGAATTCAACCTACCGATTCTGCTGCAAACCAGCTTTTCCCAAGATGCATGGATCCCATGGACTCGAGGACCATTTTCAAAAACTTTCTGGATGTTTACATAAATTTAGTCATAGAAAAATATATAAAATAAAAAACATAAAAAATAAAATAAAAAATAAACAACAAAAATGTGAATTATTCCCCGTAGGCTAAAGCATGAAAATGTGCATTTTGGGAGGATTTGTGCATTTGGTGTGTGCATGCCCATTTTTGTGAATGTGAATTTGTGCAAATGCAAATTTGCACAAATTCGGGAAATTGGAAAAAAAACCCCAATTCCATGAATGTTCAATCCACAAAATGCAGACAGAATGGATTTTACAAAATCAATACATTCCTAGTTGGTGGTTGAGAAGGGTGTGTTGCCGCCAGCATGGGTGAATGGATGGTCCCCCAAGTGCTAGTTCAGGCAATGATCCACTCAGCAAATGTACACTTGTCTGGTGCTGCCTGTGACACCACCAGTCCCACCACCCAACACAAAAAGGTCAGTGTGGGGAAGCCTCTCTTATCATCTAGGAAACCTTTTCAATGGCCACCGCTGCCTATTCCATGGGTTTTGAAGCAAAATAAACATGGTAGTGCACTTTGCATGCCCTAGAAATAAAGGAAAATTAATGAATGCAAAATTCCAGTGTCGATGAAGCCCAACTATGAAGAAAGAGGAGACCAGCACAATAGAAAATCTCTATTGTTTCATACAATGGCTGGATCCACCTGCAAATTCCATTCAATACAGTCCTGAACATTATCTGGTGAAGTTACTTTTTATTAAATTGAAGTAGAACTGAGCGCAATCCAGCCAAAAGCAAGTGCTTTCAGGTGCATTTATAGAGTTAAATAGGTGCTTAACTCATACATAGAAATTAATGGGATATAAAAAGTACTTCACTTTGGGCAGAATGAGACATTAACTTGGCAAGTAAAACTTCCTTTGCCAATGAAAGGTCTACAGAGAGAAAATTTGTAGTGGAAAATTCATGGGCGAGGTGGAGGTGTGGAGAATTTTACCATTCTCCTGTCCTCTGATTTTCCTTTGCAATTCTCATTTCTTGGGCCATTTCGCCCACCACTGCTGCTGGGTTTATTTCTGGTCTCAGATCATTTCTGGCAGTGGGGGTGGAATGTATGAAAAATGAACCATGTAGGCTGGGATTGGAAGGGGAAGAAGTTACAGGTGGTGGATGGGTTTATTAATCCCTATCTGCCTGACAATTCTTCCTAGCAAATGCATTCTGTATTAGTATTTCAAGGCAAACAGAAGTATGGAAAACCTCTGCTTGCTGTTTAATGTGTAATTTTGCCCTTTTGATGCATCATATTCTCCGGTTTCTATGAAGCAAACATCAGAATTGGTGTTTCCAGAGTAGTGTGGTATTTGTCCTTATGCCAAGGATGAGACCCTAAATATGAAAATATATAGATATTTAAATTTACATCTTTCATTTTTATGCATAACATTCCGTTCCACTCCTCAGCTTCCTGTAACCTTTTAAAAACAAGTAGTAGTCTCAACATTTTATTATTCCTTCTGTGGTCCTAACATCACCATCACCTCAGGCTTTTGGAGACCGGAACCTGGGTTTGTATTATTAGCTCAAAGCACATGCTGTCTATAGGTCTGTTTTCATGATTCCTCAGACAGAATAGGAATGACAATGGCATTTCTATCCCCATCATACAATTTTTTTTTTAGCTAAGCAGAATTTCATTTGCAAAGGAGATGGCATTAAACTTTATCCAATACTATCTTTGCCTCTGAAGATTGTCGCTTGAAATTGATAATCCTGAAAGCTTTCCTGTCCTGTTGATGTGCTTTCATAATGGATCTTGGATAGTAGAATATCTGCCAAAGGATTAAAATCACATTTGCACCAGGCTTTTCTACACAAGGCATTTATTGTGTGCTCATCATTCCCTACTCATGGTTGTTTATGGGTTCTTTAGCTGATGTCGTTACCCTTCAGTTCCACTTCTGTATCTAACCAGTGCTTTCAGTGAGATTTTTTAGAGTAGGAAAAATGTGGCATTTAATTAAGAACATAAGACGAGCCATGCTTGATCAGACCACAAGTCCATCTAGTCCACAACTCTGTTCACCCAATGGCCAGCCAGCTATCTACCAGGAACCCACAAGCAGGACACAGGGGCAACAGCATCCTCCTGCCCATGTTCCCCAGCAACTAGTGTATATAGCTTTACTGCCTCTGATACTGGAGGTAACACATAGCCATCAGGACTAGTAGCCATTGATAGCCTTCTCTTCCAGGGATTTATCCAACCCCCTTTTAAAGTCGTTCAAATTGGTGGCCATCCCTTGTGAAAGCAAAAGAAAGTGAAATGTCCTCTTTTGTATTTGCACTATTCCAGTATACTACCATGCCATCTAGAGGTGATGTAGCAGAAAAGTACAAAATGAAACACTCCTTGTGTAGTGCTCGGATCTCAATTCTGCGTTGAAACAAAAACAGATACAATGGATTAACAGCTGATTAACAGCCTCATGTAGAAAAGCTCACCAAGTCAAACAAAGCCCACCACCCATGTATTGTGTGACTTTCTAGTGGCTTAGCAATGCTTCTGTATCTGTAGCGGCAAATAAGCAGCTAATACAGGAGATTTATGGAGCTTCTGCTGAACACTCAGACATAGCTGATGGACTGTGATTGGCTAGATGCGTCACAAGTTTAGAGGCCTGATTAACAGGAGATGAAAATTCTTTAATAGGATGTTCCCCATGTGTTTAGTGGCCTATACAGAACTATAGCTGGGATCCAAAGTTAATTCTTCACTTTGGACTTGTGAGGTTTTGTACTCCCCTCCCCCTCTCCCGCATACCTTGACCAAAAGGCAAGGACAGGCCCTTTTCGAGATACCATTGCTTGCAGTGGCCCACTTGTCAGATATGTGGGAAAATGTTTTCTCTTGCCTTGATCCTAAACTGTGGAACATGCTCCTTTTTGGAGTTGTGTCTTGACCCCTTTCGTGGACACAGAGGGAGTGGGGAACAATCACATATTTTAAACCTAATCTTTTAAATTGTTTTTAAGATGGGTTTTCATGTTTTTATTTGATTATGGTTTTATTTTCTGAAGGGTTTTGAACCACCTTGGTTGTTTTGAGAAAGGTGATATAGAAATTCAACAAACAAACATAATTAAATAAAGGAGCAGTGTCCCCAAATATTATAGTGATGGCAATGTCTTTCTGATGCATAGTGGCTGAAAGGAAGAAAGCACACACTGGTACCTTATCAAAGATCAGGCAGTTTTAACAACTCAAGTTTTATAGCCTCTTATATACAAAATTTGTCATCTTAAAATCCATCAGACTTACTTTTTCAATAGCAGCATCTTATCTTTACATTGGGGTGGACACATGAAAATATGAAGACTTTCATTTGCATGTTGCTGAAGGGATATCACTATAGATGCAACCAGTTCTGCACAGGAATACACACAAAGTGGCTCAGTTCAGACGACACAATAAACAACTGGTGTGGGGGAAACAATCGTCAGTTGTTTTGACTATTGTGTCATCCGAATGCTGCCATAGTCAACTCAGCGCTAATCCTAATCCACACCACAGTTGATTATTTATTACCATGTTGTGTGGGGAGTACCCCCTAGTTGAACAACTGTAAAGTTGATTATTACCCTGTTAGGATTTTGATGCACTGCACTCTCTGAGCATGCATGGAGTGCAAGCACACACCAGCGGAAAACAACAGAGGCCACTGGTAGCAGGCAGATGTCCTGGTAGCAAGAAATACTCAAACACAGTAGTGTTTTAAACTACTAGGCTAAGTTTACTATACAACTATATACAGAGAAGAAACGTTTTCTATAGACACACCAACTGGACACAAACTCTCTCTCTCTGTCTCAACAAAGTTTCATCATCACATGTCATACATTTATAGCATTGTGAACCTATCACAGTGTCGATTGCATATCCCCTTGTGTGTTGCTATGCCTGAGAGTCCAGAGGAAGAAAAAAAACGACCTTGGTCAGAGAGCTATCCAGCTGCACTCTATTTGGCAACTTTACAAAACCTTGAGATGGCAATCTCGGATGGTTCTTACTTTCTTAGTTCCAGAAAAAACTTCTTACTGGACATTTTACCAAACAAAAACTAGATGCAACCAGTTCTGCACAGGAATACACACAAAGTGGCTCAGTTCGGACGACACAATAAACAACTGGTGTGGGGGAAACAATCGTCAGTTGTTTTGACTATTGTGTCATCTGAATGCTGCCATAGTCAACTCAGTGCTGATCCTAATCCACACCACAGTTGATTATTTATTACCATGTTGTGTGGGGAGTATCCCCTAGTTGAACAACTGTAAAGTTGTTGATTGTTACCCCACCATTGACTATCGTGTTGTCCGAACTGAGCCAGTGAGGGTGGAACACCAGAGCACTAACAACATAGCACTGAGAAAAAGGTAAGGAAGCCAAGTGAGTCAAGCATTTTTACATGTTCAGTTTTTACATTAGTTCAGTTTCTACATTAGGCTTTTATTGCATGCTTGTGATCAGTCACTCACAGACATTTGCGGGTCCTTTATATGACATTGTCAACCTCCAGAGTGTCTCTCATGCTTTTTTGAGCTTTATTCTGTTTTTAGAAAGATTGGAGATCATACATCAATAATAATAATAATAATAATAATAATAATAATAATAATAATGTAATGATGGTGTTGCACTATAATACCGCCACTAGATGGAGCTGTATAATGAAGCTAAACAGAACATTGCGGAGAAAGGACATTTTCAACTCAAATCACTTGTCTGCCATGTAAAGAAACCCATTGTAATCCCACAAAGAAGCTGAAAGCAGAAAGCTCGTGTAAGGATGCAGAATTTCAGCTTGGTGTGGTGAAGCCCTAAGAGGGCAAGGAAGCCAGGACTGTAACACATACACACCCTTCTGGTAACTTCATCATTTTATATAAAAAATCACTTAAAATCAAAACAAAACAAATCTCAAGGACAAAACCAGTTATATAATAATAATAATAATAATAATAATAATAACAACAACAACAACAACAATTTATTTCTTACCCGCCTCTCCGTCTGGATCGAGGCAGGGACAACAACATGATAAAATACATAAAACTGATTAAAACATGACACATATTATTAAAACTGCATAAAAAATCCTAAAATATCCTAAAAACATCCTTAAAACATTCTAAAATTCCACTGGATATGCCTGCCGGAAGAGAACAGTCTTTATAGCTTTCTTAAATTCTAAAAGACTGTTAAGTTGACGAGTCTCCTCCAGCAGGTCATTCCACAGTCTGGGAGCGGCAGAAGAGAAGGTCCTCTGGGTAACGGTTGTCAGCCTAGTCTTGGCCGACTGCAGTAAGTTCTTCCCAGAGGACCTGAGCGTGCGGTGCGGATTGTATGGGAGAAGATGATCCCGCAGGTAACCTGGACCCAAACCATGTAGGGCTTTAAAGGTAATAACCAACACTTTATACTTCGCCCGGAAACTAATTGGCAGCCAGTGGAGCGATTTTAAAGCTGGCGTAATATGGTCACCCCTAGATGTACCGGTGACCAAGCTATAAAACCAGCAGGAGTATGAGAGCTCTTGTGTATTGTACAGACTGTTTCATGTCTGATTACCTGCCTGCTGGAAAGAAGTTGTTGGCATCTGCTCAGTACAATGTGATCCTGGCTCCTGGGGAGCAAGTTCATTCCCTTGAAACCATGGTAGTTAACCTGGAGTAGCTGAGAGAGACAGAACAGTAGAGAGATGAGACCTTTAAGGAAGTAGTAGAGTCCTTCTGCTCTCAGGCTGACAGCTCATTTGCCATCATGGAGAATGCAGGTCTTGGGGTCTCAATCAAAATGACAAATATAGGACAGCAAAACTGCAACATAGGTGGACAAGAATAAAAGAAACCTTCTCAAGCCAAAGGGATTAAAGAGTGCTTTCGCCAATTCTACAGTCTACACATTTAGAGATTAATAACAGTGACTTTTGGGGGTGGCATATAAAATAAATAAATAAATAAATGCAATTATTATAAATAAAAAAATAATAAATAAATCTGAACCACAATGAGAAATATTTTAAAAGCTTAGTACCTCAGCTATAGAAATTTCCTTCTAGCAATAGGCAGCACATCAAGTTTGCCTTGACTCAAAGTTACTTACTACTTAGATTTATTGTGGAAATGGAAGCTACTGAGGTTTAAAATTAGAATTGTATGCAATCACGAGATGCTTGCAATTGTACAGATTAAATGGAGGTCATTCAGTATTGTGGAATCTAGGCTATGGGTTATTTGTACAGCCTATTTCACTGAATCTAAGCTGTGGATTATTTGCAGACATTGTTAAATATGAAAATTAAATATGTATCAAGTTCTTGTTAAAATATGCATTAAAGTATTTAATGCACCATTTGCCTAAAGGATGCTAAGTTGTCAAATCTCAAGGATGCATTGATAACTGCAGACTTGTTGACACTAGTTTATGCATCTTATCAAGTTTACATTATATTGGTATTGGGGGGAAAAGACAGGGGGAAAAAGACAGTGAGCCCAGTCACTGATTTTGATCCTGGAGGTAGTATATATCTATAATGGCAAGTAGCCTTTAATAAGCATATCCTCCATGAATTTGTCTAATCACCTTTTAGAACCATGTAAATTGGTGGCTATCAAATGATTTTCTTGGATCTCCCATGAATGCCACCTAATCTCCTCTGAAGGTCACCTTTGTGTGGAAAAAAAGGTTTGATGGGGTAAACTTTGCCCAACTATAGCTTTGGAGGGAAACTGCAAGGGCATTTTGTTCTAACTTCTAGATCTCTCCAGCCTTTGTTTCCAGACAAAATGGAAATGGTAAGATACAGTGTGTGAACACAAAATGGTAGCATAATAATGACCTGTAGAAACAATTTCCTGTTTAAAAACAACAAAACAAACATTAAGCCACATGTTTAAAGTTACTTTTAGTTTGGTTCTTAATATTCCTTAAGAAAACAGATGAAACCATGAAACGCAAATTCAAAATCCATTCTGTAAATATTTATTTCCCCCTTTATATATTGAGTCAGTCAGCAATTAAATTAAGCTATTGATGTGGTTCAAAACATGCTTAAACTGGCCACAACGTTTTACACAATGGCTGGGTTCACACATAACGTTAATCCACCGTGGCTTGCATCCTAGAGTGACCCATGATAGGTTAGTGTGTCAAGGGTGTGTGTGTGGGGGGGTAATGGGGCCCAGGGTGGCTTGCGCTATCATCTATTGTGTGTACTGTAGGTAAGGCCAGACACTCTGTTGAATAACCACCATGGAGACAGCTGCTAGAGAGTCTGGAATTCCCGGTGCTGCTCTAGTAAGTGTGGCCAAACTCTATGGTCTCCATCCATAGCAACAGCTGAAGCAACTGGCATGACCCAAATCCCACTGTGGCTATACTATGGCCTCCTCCACACGAGACGTTTAATGAGCTTGAAAGCTCATTAAAAAATTTACCTTCACACCAGCGGAGTGCAAAACGGGCGCAGAGGCGCGTTATCTCCCGGATTATGCGCATTATCGAATGCGCGTTAATTAGCGACTTTTATTTTGCTCCGTCCATTAAAGCGCATTTTGACTGCTGCCGCCGCTGTCAAAAGCCCTCCCCCGGCTGCAACCTGAACTTCAGCAACCCCGGGGCATGATTTGAAGCTGGCGAGGCGAGAAGGGGGAGAGCAGATTTCCTTCCTCACCCCCTTTCCGATCGCTCCATGCCCCGACCTGACTTCAGCAACCCCGGGGCTCCGGCGGAGGGAGCTAGCGCCTGTCTGCCGGGAACATGAAGCCGGCGAGGTGAGAAGCGTCGCGCAGCCCGATCCCAGCCTCCGGAGCCAGCCTCGAAGTTCCCTGCAGGGGGCTCCGGCCACATTGGAGGGCAGTCGGCGCCGCCCTCGGGGGAAGCTCAGCCCCACCGGCTCGTGCCCGTCTGGCACATCTGCTCCTCTCGCTCGCTCGGCAAGCGACCGCTCTCCTCGGCGAAGGCGGCAGACGCCAGGAGGCAGCTAGCTGGGAAGAAAGCGCAGGGGAGAGAGGCGATGCTGCTGCTGCCGCTGCCGCTGCCGCCACAGCCTCGCCCGGCCTGGCTTGGAGGAGGAGGCGGCTCAGCTCTCCCTGGAACTCTCGCAGCTCCGCCGCCCTCTGGGACCCAACTCGGCAGCTGCCTCCCGTTACGGGACACTTTTCTCCAACACTTGACACAGCCTGCCAGAGGGAAGGGGAGGGGAGCGCCGCCTCTCGTGCAGAGGTAATAGGCGTAAAGGCGCTTCAGGGATAGTGCGCCCAATCGCCTAACCGGGCGCAAAAGCGAATTCTTGTGGAGGGGGCCTTTGATATCTTTTGTAATTGCTACAAGACTTTGGTTTGGGATGTTTGTGATCAAGGGGATGTCTATATGAGAATGGAAAGAGAGTTGTGTTGGGGTATTATCCAGATTTTCATGACATTGGCTTTGGTCTGCAGGGATACACAATGCAAGAAATGCAGAATATATAGCACCTAAAAACACTTTCAAGGATTAAATGAAAGCACCTCTGATTCCAAGTGGGTGGAGTAGAAATGAACATCATTAACCCGATCAACCCTGCTCAGTGAACGAGGGAGGCTTGTTTCCTGTCCCGCTCCATACTTCCCCATGCTACTATGCTCTGAAATACAGCTACATACTGTGTAGAGCAAAAACAATCACTGAGTAATTGGAAAAGGGAGAAATATCGCTGCAGCGATTTTATGAATGGGAAAGGCAGGCTCAGTACTCTCCCTGATGAAAGGAATGGAGGTGGGGGAAAGAGGTAGCCCCACCCCTTGACCACATCACTGCTCAGGATTTAATAAAGAAGAAGGGGGCACACTGCAGCAGAGGCACCTGGGAGCCACTTTAAGAAATAAATACAGACTAAAAGGACTTTAAGAAAATGCAGCTTTTAAAGAGGGAAGCTGCTGGTTAGCTGCAGTTTGGTGACGGCGTTATGTGTCACAATGGACCTCAAACTGTTCTCCCTCCACACTAAATCATCCATGTAGATTGCCCCCAGCTCGTCTATGGACATAAAGAATTATACTAAGCCACTCAGTTGGGAATGGCTATTTTGCAAAAGATTTGTGGGGCTTGGCCTTTCTTGATATTCTCTTTGATAACTAGTGTGTTATAACCAACATCTTGTTAATTGACCTACCCTTGTCCAAATATGATAGTAGGGTTAACTGCCTGGATTGTGGATAGAAAGATTGGAGTTCCACACATTCATTTAATCATCTGAGAAGGCCTGTCATTTATGGGAAGCACATGAGGGTAAGAACATATTCTGGCAGATCCAGAACGAAAGAATGTTTTTTAGTGAAAATAACGGGATTTGGGAGAAAACATCACCCATTCTGGTTACTTAAATTGAAATTAAACATGCAATCCTAGCCACATATACTTGTAAATAAGTCCCATAAAATTCAATGGGACTTACTTTCACATGAGTAGGTATTGGATTGCAGTCCAAAGCTTTGGTTCCTAAGATCACTTTATAAGAAGTAACTACCATTGAATTTAGTGAAACTATCTTCCATATAGACATGTGTAAGATCAGGCTGCATTGCTCAATGAAATCTCATCCCAAATTATGCTTATTATAGCACACAGGAGGGTTTCTAATGTATTCAATATGATCCAAGCTGTTAGATGCCTTTAGAATTCAGCACATTTTGGACAATTCCTCATCAAGGAGATGCGAAATGTCATTAAGCCGGTATTAGAGGCATTTAGCTTAAATAATAAGATCCTATATCATGTGTATAAAAAACCACACATCATTATAATCTCAATTTCAATTGTGATATGCTCCCAATTATCTTCATTTATAGACATCCACTTTTGCTCTGTAGAAAGTGACACTTTCATATTGTGAGTAATTTACTGAATCATCCTAGAAATGTCCACCAGCTGTAACATCCAGCCATGCATTTTAAAGCTATCTATCTATCTATCTATCTATCTATCTATCTATCTATCTATCTATCTATCTATCTATCTAATCAGAGCTATAAAGAATTTAGCAAAGCAGATATAATTGCCATTGAGAAAAGAAGAAGAGGAGGAGGAGGAGGAGGAAGAGGAGGGAAGGGCAACAAAGAAGACCAGAGACAAGAGAAGGCCATCTTTCCAAAGCTCAACTAGACATGACTTTGAGGATTGTGATTCAAAATCTTGCTTAGATTGGCCACATCTCTTCGAGTTTCTCTATATGAGTGATTTATTCCATGCACACACAGAAGTTTTTGGGTCTCTTCCATGACGTTGTCAACCTCCAGGGCATTTCCTGTGTTTTCCCCCTTTTATCCAGCTTTCAAAATGATTGGAGATAAGCTGTAATAATGGTGCTATATTGGCAGTGCGTAATGTTGGCATTGCGTTATAATGCAGCCACTAGATGGTGTTTCACTGAACATAGAGAGCATTGCTGAGAAGAAAAGTTTTCAGTTCTAAATCACTTGTTTGTTCTAAAACTGCGTATTGTAAACTTGGAAAGAAGAAAGCCCGATAAGAGTTGCTTAATGTAGAGAAGCTCATTGTCTACAAAAGCAGCTACAAGGACCTTTGATCCAAACTGAAGCTGCCTCTACAAGAGAGGTTTAAAGCTCTTTCAAGGCGCTTTAAAAATTTTACCTCTAAAAGAACGGAGCGCAAATCGGGCGTAGAGGCGCGTTATCGCTCCGATTATGCGCATTATCAAATGTGCGTTAAATCGCGAGTTTTATTTTGCTCTGGCCATTAAAGCGCATTTTGACTGTGTGAACAAGCGCTTATGCGTATTAACTACTTGTAAAGCGCACTTTGGTCATCCGTTAATGCGCTTCGCCGCCTCTCGCCGCCTCTCGTGCAGAGGTATTAGGTGTAAATGTGCTTCAGCGATTATGCGCATAATCGCCTAACTGGGCGCAAAAGCGAATCCTTGTAGAGGGGACCTGAGACTTCAGGCACCCGGGGGACGGGGGGTGGGAGACAGGGAATTTTCCTTTACACTATAAAAACCAAAGGCTTAGAATATAAAAATTCATTCTCATCAGGCTTTCTGGATTTCCTGTTCTGCTTACTTTATTTCATTACAAGACTAACTTGTGTGGTGCAATGCCTATTTGTGTCCTGGCCAAGAAGAGGAGGGAACAAATTATACACATGGTCTTAGGTGGGGTAATAAATTGGACACAACATCAGCCAGCCAGCATGCTGTTCCCCTTTCCTGGCCTGCATGCCAGGAGCATTGGCGATGGATAGTATGGCCAGGGCCTCACTAGGGCACAGAGATGATGGTGAAGGAGAGGTTGTGTGTTGCATACTTTACAGTTCCCTAAGTGGTGTCAGGCTTGGTTTCCTTCAGATGAAAGAGCATTAGAAAGTTAGAGTTCCTTGTAATATTTGCTTTATTTAAAGTTATTCAAGCAGGGCTCTGAGAAGAGGTAACTAGCAGGCATTCCTGCAAAATAGCAGATCCAGTGGTGCACTAGGTAACGTTAAACTTTGGACTTAATTAGGCTGACCATATGAAAAGGAGGACAGGGCTCATGTAACTTTAACAGTCGTAGAGAAAAGGGAATTTCAGCCAGTGTCATTTGTTTGCAATTAGTTCCTGGTGAAATTCCCTCTTCATCACAACAGTTAAAGTTGCAGGCACTATACTAGAGTGACCATATACAAAAGAAGGCAGGGCCCCTGCAACTTTAACTGTTGTGATGAAGAGGGAATTTCACCAGGAACGAATTGCATACGAACAACACTGGCTGAAATTCCCTTTTCTCTACGACTGTTAAAGTTACATGAGCCCTGTCCTCCTTTTCATATGGTCAGCCTAACTTAATGGTATTACTCAGTGAAGGGAGGCTTTAGATGGCCATTGGTATTACTTCAGTTGTGAAGGACACAACTAACATTTCTCTTCTCTCACCCAGCTGGTATTCCATGCTTTCCAACTGCAAAACCCAAAACCTGTTTAACAGCCTCAATTAAAAAGCACACACTTGGAGCACGAGCAGTTTCACATTTTAAACTCTCTTAACATGTAGCTCATAATGTCTATGGGAATAAAATGCAGTGTGCTTCTACTGCCCTGATGCTAAACACACCTACCTATGGATAAACACCATTTTGTTCTAGAAAATGAAGCAGATCCATGATGGCACATTACATCCCCAGAGAGTTACCCTCCATCACTGCTTCTATATATTAGAAGCAGAGGAGAACAAGAACATATTCTGGGTATGATTTCAGCCATCGCTCTGTCTGCCCCCTGTAGGGCTTCTTCACATGGAGGTTATGTAGTGCGATCCAGATTGGTTACTCACTGAGGTTTGCAGGTGTTTTCATGACATTGTCATCCTCCAGTGCTTCTCCTGACATTTTTGAGGTTTACTCCGCCATGATTTAACTCACCAAAAATGCATTAACAAATGCATTAACAAATGTACACCGACATCGAAGAGCTGGTGTATTTCTGCAATATTGCTGCAATGTTGTGGTGCCCATTTGTTTGCTGTATAAATCGAACATATGGACCTTCCCCACAAAGGAAACTACCAAAAGAGGAGGGGAAGAGGAAAGGGGGAGGTACCTTTATTGGGTCCATTGTAATCCTGGAAAGACCCTGCAAGAAGAAAGCCTGGTAAGGGGGCAGGTTTTTTGCTTTGATGTAGAGAAGCTCTGCTTTCACAACTACAAACAGTTGTTTCTTCCCCATCTCTCTCTCTCTGAGCCTATCTACACTACTGCTTTAAAACAGTTTAAAACGGTTTTAAATGGTTTATAAATTTTTTGAGAACTGTTGGGGCCCAGGACACACTCCATATACAGTTTTCAAAACATTTTCAAAGTATTTTATCCTGCGTGTGTAGATAGTCTCTCTCTCTCTCTCTCTCTCTCACACACACACACACACACACACGTTCCCTTAGCTAGGAGAGTTTCACCTTTTCCTAGCTTTGCCATCTTTCTCAAAATAGCCAAGAGAGATCAGATGGTATCAGGAGACCATCTTCTCACAAATTCATGAAAGAGCAGTAAATCCTCCTTTATCACCTTGGCATTTTGTTCTTTGATATTCCCATGGCAAGGATTTATTCTCTAATTACAAAAGCAAAACAAAACTAATGTGCTGAGGCAAGAAAAGGGGGGCATAAACAACTGATGGAATACTGGGAGAAATTAATTTAAAAGCAAATTCATTATATCGTTTCAGTTATCTACAATTATATATGTGCACTTTTTGTGGGGAGGTTATGAAGCTTTCATTTAAAACTAAGTGTCAATTGTAAATAGTTATAAAAGTCAGCCAAATCATTAGACTGTAAGAAGCAGCTGTAGAAAAACAACAGAGAGTTAGAAAGAGAGGCAAATAATTGTAATTCTGGAAAAAATCCAGACACTGATGATAATTTTCCCTCAAGGCTGGCTCTGGATTTGAGGGGAACCTGCAGGAAGTGACCTATGGTGGCCCCCTTCCTGTATTGGTGGACCATAATGATAGGGTGACTATATGAAAAGGAGGACAGGGCTCCTGTGTTTTAACAGTTGTATAGAAAAGGGAATTTCATCAGTAAAGTGCCAGTGTGGTGTAGTGGCTAAAGTGTTGGGCTGGGAGTCCCCACTCGGCCATGGAAACCCACTGGGTGATTTTGGGCCAGTTACAGAATCTCAGCCCAACCTACCTCACAGGGTTATTGCTGTGAGGATAAAATGGAGAGGAGGAACGTTATGTATGCCACCTTGGGTTCCTTGGAGGAAAAAAGGCGGGATATAAATGCAATAAAATAAACAAACAAAGGTGTTATTTGTATGCATGCAGCACCAGATGAAATTCCCTCTTCATCACAATAGTTACAGCTGCAGGAGCCCTACCCTGTTGACCAAATACAAAAGAGGGCAGGGCTCCTGCGGCGTTAACTGTTGTGAAGAAGAGGGAATTTCACTAAGTGCTGCATGCATACAAATGACACCTGCTGAAATTCCCTTTTCTACACAACTGTTAAAGATTCAGGAGCCCTGTCCTGAATATGGTCCCCCTACCATAGTGGTTTCCAACTAGTGCCTGGTGGGTGGCCATCTGTGTGATTTAAATTTCCCATAATTTAACACTGCAGTTTCGTGGAAAATTAAAGTGGCAACTACAGCCATCAGCCCAGTGCTTCTTAGAATCAGCCTTTGATCAGCCTTTTTTAAGGGGGCCCAGGGCTGGTGTTAGCCATTGGCCCTGCCAATCACCCCTGTTTTTTTGCTCACATACTAACAATGTAGCCCCAGAATAGCTATAGGCCTGAGGTTTTGGCAGCAATCCAGATGCCGCATGTGTATCTGAATTTTTCTAGAAGGTTCTCTCTGAGGCTCAAGGCCAAGCTGCCAATGTCTTGGGAGATCTGTGATCACATCTTTAAATGTTCCTTCTTTTACCCAAATGCAGCTATAGTTTTGTGTGTGCGTGTTCCAGTTTGCTCAGGCAGTGGCAAGAGGGAGGGGGTGTCTAACAGGCATTTTCCCTACCACACCCCTGTGGGATAAACTGCAGGTTTGCACCCAGGGATTTTTTTTAAAGGCTAACATTTAATGAATACTCAATCATAAAAGACATTATTTTTATTTATTTATTTATTAAACACTGCAGACACTGATGCCCTACTCCGCATTTGGCTTGCCTGACCAAGGAAGGGCAGTTGCAGGTCAAGGGTGGGTGGGAAAAGAGGAGATAATCCTCAAGCCCCAGCATTGGAGGGGCTTTGTGATGACACTGGCTGGAGGAGGGGCTTACAAGGTGACATTAGCCTTCTGGGACCCTCCTCCTGGCCTCTTTGAAGCGCGGCTCCCAGCAGAGAGGCTCCTAGCAGAGTGATTCCTTTTCACTCCTGCTTCCGGTAGCAATGGCGCTCTCTCGGAGGCAGCGGTTCTTCAGCATGGTGGCAGAGCAGCTGGAGGACTATTCCCGCTGTGTCTGGATCACTCTCTGGATCCCTACTCAATGCCCCCCTCAATTTGGCGCTTATTGTTTGAGACATTTGGGTGTGCCTGGGTACACCCAGAACACCCCTTGCACACTCCTATACTTGGGAGAAGCATCTTTCCTTGTGCTGCTAATTTTAAAATGATTAGCCCTAACCCATACAGCTGTATGTGAGTAAAAGAAAAGACTGTTGGTTGATCTGATAATGGATTTCTGATGTCTCTAGTTTGGTGCTGTAACAACACGTTCGGTGGCAAATGCAGCTCAGAAACTCATCGCCACTTTCCCATTGCATTTTGCAGGGGAGAAACAATATATGAGGGTGATTTAGCTTTCTCTCCACCTATCACTTCCCCCTGCAAGGTTTCCAACTGCTTGGTGTGGCAATCATGCATTTGGAAGTTCTGGAAAAGCAGCTGGGAAGAAGTTTTTAAAACATGCAAATTTACATGAAACATTGCAAGTAGGGAAAAGTGATTGCAAATCATCGTTAGAACTATTGATAAAGGAATCACGCACCAGAACATCTCAAGATACTTTTGAATTGTAATTGCATTTAGAAAGAGTGGTAGAGAGAATAGGCATCTTCCCCTATTGCTCCCAATGCTGGTGGTATTCAGTGGCAAACTGCCTCTCTTGGCAATGGAAGGTCCATTCCCCATCATGGTTAATAGCCTTTGATAGACCTATCCTCCATGAATTTCTCTAATCCCCCTTTAGAGTGGAATCCTACAGGCTGCATTATCTTTAGAAAGAAGCCTTCAATCATGGAGGCTTCGAGGTATCCAATGCCCTGTTGGGCTGATGTTGGCAGCGAGGGAAGAACAATGGAGGCAAATTTTACCTCTCCATCCTCCTTTGTCAACATTTTCCTCTAGATGGGCCAGTCTAGAGAAGGCAGCAGTGAAGGCTGGTGGCTCTGATGTTAGTGGGGCTGTGAATCTGTTCTGGGTTTCAATCAGAACCAAAGGACCTATCCAAGGTGCTGAAGCCATTTTGAGGGTCGGGCTCCTCTAGAGTTCGGCTGATTGGGGTCCCCTCCACAAGAATTCGCTTTTGCGCCCGGTTAGGCGATTGGGCGCACTATCCCTGAAGCGCCTTTACACCTAATACCTCTGCACGAGAGGCGGCGCTCCCCTCCCCTTCCCTCTGGCAGGCTGTGTCAAGTCCGTTTCCCAGCCTCCCCTCCCACTTCCCCAAGGAAAACGTTCTAGCTCTGTTCTTTAGCTGAAAAGCCGAAGCCAATTGCAGATGGCTGGGCACAGGTTTCTATAACCACACACTCAAATATCCGTCGATTTGTAAAGTTTATTTTTGTTATTGGCGGCGGGCGGGGGCAAGGATTGCTTTAAATAAAATAAAAAAGGGGGGAACACACACTCACTCGACTCCTACCTAGATAAAAAGCCTATGATGGTCATGGTGGTGAATCGCTCTCTCGCTCTCTCTTCCCCCGCCACCCGGCGGCAGGGATATTTTTGAACCGTCGGTGGGGGAGAGCTTGTGATCGGGCTTGGCAGCGCTGGGTTTGGGGAATGGGAAGGCAGGAACCTTGGGGGCAGAGCGGCGGGAGGGAGGACGGACGGAGGGAGGGAGGAGCAGGGAAAGCACACACACACACTCGGCTTTGAATGACTGCAGCAGCAACAGACAGACCTGCCAAGCTTTGCCAGCCGAGGGGGGAAAGGCGAAGCCCTCCCAACCTGATCTCTCTATCCCGTTAGCATCTGGCTCCTTGCTTTGGCTACTGCAACGCTGGGGGGGGGGGGGAGGAGGAGGCGGAGCGAAGGAGGGGCCTCGATCACATTATTATTAGAAGTATTAGTGTTATTCTTGCGAGGAGGAGGAGGCGGCAGAGAAAAGTTGAGCCTTCCTCACCCCGCGAGCCGAAAGACAGAGCGAGGAGCGACCTCCTCGAGAGCTCGCTCGCTGGCTGCACCTCCGTTGCAGCTGGGGGAGGGGTTTTGACAGCAGCGGCAGCAGTCAAAATGCGCTTTAACGGCCGGAGCAAAATAAAAGTCGCTATTTAGGGCCTCCTCCACACGAGACGTTTAATGAGCCTTAGAGGCTCATTATAAATTTTACCTCCACACCAGCGGAGCGCAAAACGGGCGTACAGGCGCGTTATTTCCCCGATAATGCGCATTTTCGAATGCGCGTTAAATAGCGACTTTTATTTTTCTCCGGCCGTTAAAGCGCATTATCGCGGTGTGAACAAGCGATTATGCGCGTTAACGTCTTCTAAAGCGCTTTTTGGACATGAATTAATGCGCTTCACCGCCTCTCGCCGCCTCCCGTGCAGAGGGATTAGGCGTAAATGCGCCTCCGCGATAATGCGCATAATCGCGGAACCGGGCGCAAAAGCGCATCCTTGTGGAGGGGGCCTAAAGCGCATTCGAAAATGCGCATTATCGGGGAGATAACGCGCCTGTACGCCCGTTTTGCGCTCCGCTGGTGTGGAGGTAAAATTTATAATGAGCCTTCAAGGCTCATTAAACGTCTCGTGTGGAGGAGGCCCAGCTGGAAGCACAGCCTCACCAAAAATGAGAGCCCCCAGTCTCCACCACTGATTGCTAGTCAATTTCATTAGATTATCCTGATGGAATATTGCCCTGTTCACTTTCTCCACACTATGCACAATTTTATAACCTCTAACATGTCCCCCCTGGCTATTTTTCCCCTAAATGAAAAAAACTCACCCCAGTTTAGAATTTTCTTGCAAAAGGTGCTCCAACTCTTTCAGCATTTTGGTTTCTCTTGTATGAGATTGCTATCTCTATAACGGCTGTTGAATATAGCTTGTCCCCAAAAGCAAAACAGGGAAGATCTGAGATGGATGTCGTTCTTTTTTCCTCCCCTGATAGGCTTTCCTTTCTTTTAATTGCTTCATTTCCCCCTATATCTCAGTCCTCGACACTTTTATTTGGACATTAATTCCATTACTTTCAATCAACGTTACATCTGAGTGGTTTGATCACTGCCATATATGTCGGAGCTCTCTGAAATGCCCTGCTGAGAATATTCATCATAGTCACACAATAAATGGAGATAAAACATGTAATCCTTTAATGTGCTTCATGCCGCCTTCATAGAAATAATTGAACAATGGTGAGTGCCTACCCTTAGGTATATTATTCAGGGCAGTGAAGGAAGCAAAAAACCAACATTTCTCTGCCTCCATTGAATCCTTTAGTTGCCACCCAGTGGAGCTTTTCAGGGTTGTCCAGGGCTTATTTCATGCTGGCCCTATGGACATCATGGGATCCATCAGAGGCCTGCTGTGATATATTTGCAAGGTGCTTCCAAGTTAAAATCTCTTGCAGCCTCCAGTATTATAGCAGGTGAATCTAGAGCACAGTCTTATCCCGTTTCGTTGGATTAGTTTTAGTTGGTACAACTTGAGGAGATTGACAAAGTGCTTGGGCTTCTGTATTGGATCCTTGCCCCTTTGGTTGACAAAAACTGGCAGGGACGGAACAGCTAGGGCATGCTGAGGGTGGTAGGGCATTTTCTCTGTCCAAACATGTATAGGATTGTGCCCTAAACCTTTGCTTGTTTCAGACTTGGGAATGTGGGGCGTAATTAACTGCCACCATGCCAGTTTAAACCTCATTTTAAACTGGCCGGGTTTAATCCATGCAAGCCTCCTTTTCCTGATATTAAAGTCAATACAAGTTTATTCTTCTTTGAACAAGTGGATTGCTGTAATACATCAGGCATGAAGCTACCCTTCAAGTTAGTTCCAAGAGCTACAATTAAGAACAAACTACACATTATGCTAATCACGTAGCACAGTATTCTTCACAACAAGGCCTGCGAGCCACCAGTGGATCCTGATCAGCTAAAGTGTACGTCTCTGCCTCTCTCTCTGCCTCCCTCTCTGTGCCTCTCTCTCTCTCTCTCTCTCTCTCTCTCTCTCTCTCTCTCTCTCTCTACCCATTCACTATCTCTTCCTCATTTTGTTCAGTTTCAGTAGCTTTGCCTTGTCGTTAGCGTTAGAGGAGGTGGGAAAGCTACTGGAGGAGGCTTTAGGAGTGGAGGATTCAGGATATCTATTGCTTGTCAGTAGCAAGGTGGTTGGGGGCGGGAGGTGGGTGGGAGGAGAGTGCCGGAACAATCAACCAATGTCTGTGATGTGGAAGGATCCCAAAAGGCAAAGATCAACACGACTGGTTAGCTATAGTGGTTCACTGTGCAGGTCCCCAAGTGATCCTAGTGGCAGTGCCTGAAGCACAAGTAGCTCCTGCTTGAACAACGGAGAAGATCATTGACATAGCGTGTAGCTGAGGCATAACACTTTTTAAACTCTCGTATAAGCGCCCAGCCCCAAATTCAGGTTAGGACCACTGTGCTTTGGGAGGAGAGGATTAAACCTTTGCTTCTCACCGCCCCCCCTTCTAATCCCCAGCTTGGTGGGGGGCATTAAAAACTGGGTGAAAAAAGTTTCCTAATTCTGAAATCAATCAGGAAAGTGTTCCTGGAGAAACATTGAGACAATGTATTTCAGGTATCCGTATCATGTCAGATATAACTCCCGGACTAGAAGTTACTGTAATGGACATTCTGGATCCACACTGTCAAACTCTCACACTGTTTCTTTTCAAAGACATGGTCCAAACAAAGGAGCCAGTAGGGGCAATATAGCCTACTCCCAAGTTCCAGTCCAAGAACAGCCTGGGCTCTGGTGCAATAATTGCCTTCTTCTTACCTCCTTGATCTATAGCCATGGGCTGGATAGCTGCATAAGACTGGACCTTAAGTCCAGTCTAGTATCTTGATCCATAATACTTCTGGCTTTGTAGTCATGTATTCTACTGTGGATACTGCTCTTAGCCCTGCTGCTGGTTACACTTGCCACATTCCAGTTCTCAGCATGCACATCGGACACCATTACAAGCATCCATGCAGTTACTGTCAAAGAAATCCTACACATGTCTATTTATAAGTAAGCTCCTTTGAGTTCAGTGGGTCTTGTGATTTTTTTATAGGAGTGCAGCCTTAATGTGCAGGGTGAGACATTTTGATTATCCCATTATGATTGCCATGAAAACTAGAATAATACAATATACTATAAATGTTACTAGTAATGGACATTTGGAATGTTTACTGCTAAATGTATTTTGCAGTTTGGTAAAGTGTTTCTAGTGTGCTGATGCTGCAATCGTATAAACACGTATTGTTATGTACAAGTGTTTCTTATAAACTAGGCTACATTGACTTTTGGATGCAGCATTTTCTCATTTATGCAGATGTAGATATACAACCTATTTGGATGAGGATAAATGTTATACAAGTCATTAAAATGTAAAACTATGGTGGTCTGAGGAAAGATATCATATTCAACCAGTGTAGATTAGCAACATAATGACCTTAGATACAGGCTTTGGAACCTATTTCTTTCTATAGGTCATAAACAATTAACAACAACAAATAGTAAACAAAGGGCTCTAGCTACAAAGGTAGTCTGGTAAGGAAAGTAGAGCAGGGCAGCTGGGTGTGCATTGTCTAACTATATTTTCCATCAAGAAATCTCTTTTTTTGTGTGTGTTCTACCTACTTGTAAAAAAATAATCTCGTGAAAATGGGCCTGCACACACTCGTTTAACCTCCCACGTGGGTTGTCACGTGCTGTTCTAGTCTCAGGGACCTTCAAGGCTGGAGCAGAAGTCTTGTTGGAAAGACTGGATGATCTCAGCTGGGCTTCTGTGAGAACTTATTACTGGCATTCAGACAGACACGCAAAAACTATTACTGTCATAGGAATTTGAGGAGAAGATTTTTCAGGTCTAGAATAGTTCACTCAACCTGTCTTGCCAAGAAAAGCATGAATCTCTTTTCATCACTCTAGTTTCTTGTTTAGGCTGCCTCTACAAGAGGCATTTAAAGCTCTCTCAAGGCGCATTAAAAAATTTACCTCTACAAGAACAGAGCGCAAATCGGGCATAGAGGCACGTTTTCTCTCCGATTATGCGCATTATCGAATGCGCATTAAATAGCGAGTTTTATTTTGCTCCGGCCATTAAAGTGCATTTTGACTATGTGAACAAGCGATTCTCCGCATGTCAACAGTTTAAATTGCGTTTCAGTCATCCAGTAATGCGCTTCGCCGCCTCTTGTACAGTGGTATCAGAGGTATTAGGTGTAAATGCGCTTCTGCGAATATGTGCATAATCACCTAACCAGGCGTAAAGGCGAATTCTTGTAGATGAGGCCTTTGATAAGTTTACTGTATCATGCAAGTATCCCTGAAACTGCTTCACAAGACATACAAGCCCAGGTATCCAATGGACTTACAGTTGGCCTTGTGATGGCTTTCCTGGGCAGGGAGGGAGTGCCCCCCCGAATCAGCCTGAGGCATGCTGAGGCCTTTGGAACCGATCCACTTTAGCTCAGGGTGCCTCAGGCTGACCCAGTACTGCCTCAGATTCAGGCTGAGGCAGTCCAAATCAGCCCATCTCAACTTGGATTCGGGGCTTTGCTCCAAGGCGATGCACAGCCCTGGAATGCACACATGCATCCACACCAACTTTTTTGTTTGGCTTCCCTGAGGCTAGTTTTGGCCATATGAAAGTACCAAAATTCTCATTTCTCCATCACGTATGCTTTTTCATATGACTCTGTACTGAGATATAAAGGGCTGTTTTTGAAGTCATGTTTATGCTGGGAGTGAACAATTTTGAGAGGTCTAAAATTAATTGCCACACAAGTCAAGCACCTATGTTTCTGAAATTTCACACACTTAGGTTCTAAGGTACTACCTACAATGTGGCAAAGTTTCATGTGTGTAACTTTAAAAATGACAAAGTTATAGGCATTCCTGGTTATTTATTAAAAAATTAATTGCTACAAAATGCATGCACCAATCTTTCTGAAATTTCTCACAGATAACTACCCCTAACCAGTCTACAATGTGCCCAAGTTTCATCCTTCTATCTTTAAAAATGAAAAAGTTATAGGCATTTTTGTAAAACAATACTTGGCTATGGGAAAAAGCATTCAAAATGACGTCCGATCCGGATCGGACATCCGATCCGTGGATCGGAATCGGATCCGATCCAACCATCCTCCGATCCGATCCAACCCCCCAGGTCCAATTCCGATCCGCTATCCGATCCGATCCGGGGGGTCAGTGCACATCCCTAGATAATAGGCTAAGATAAAGAACTAGATCTGGAAGGGATTTCACTCTCCCTGTGCCTGTTTAAGTCTGACCATCTTCAAACACCTTTTGCCACCGATTTAAATATGATGAATTTACTACACAAATTTACTACACAAAAACTGTAGCTCATCAGTAGATATTGTGTGACTATATACCGCCCAACAGCCGAAGCTGTCTGGGCAGTTTACAAAAATTAAAACCATAAGTACAGCATAAAATATAATATAAAAGCTTAAAACCACAATACAAAAGTACAACCTGGATAAAACTGAGCAGCAATGCAGAGGTTCAAAATACAGATTTAAAACAGCAGAATTAAAAGACTAGGATAGTAAATTGCTAAAATACTGGTAAAATAAAAAGGTTTTCCCCTGGCTCTGGAAAAAGTACAATGTAGGTGGTAGGCGAACCTCTCTAGGGAGCTCATTGCATAGCTGGGGTGCCACAGCAAAAAAGACGCTCCTCCTGGTAGCCATCCGCTGAGTATGCATATTCTGGGAAGCAACAGAACATGACTGTATACAAAAAAGATGAGAGGTGTATGAAAGGATCAGATGTGACAGTCAGGATGTAACTTGCTTGTTTTACCCTAGATAGTAATGCAATCTATGTAGTAAGTAATGCTCTCATTCCTCCCCCCCCTCCACTGATTGGAAGCTAGGTGGGGAGACAACACAGCTGCTTATTCGGGCTTCCTCAATTCTTCAGCTGTCTGCAGATCACAGAGGAATGTCTGCTAAAACAACACCTGTGCTCAGCCTCAAAATGCGGCCCAATTATGTGATAGAAAAGGAAACGAGAAGATCTCTCCCCCCTCTCTCTCTTCTCTCAATTATCTGTTTCTCATCAGAACCAAAACTGACATCATTTTAATAATATGGTATGCAACCACACCAGATATTCTTTCATTAATTCTAACCATGGGAGCATGTCGATTGATATTGGAACCAAGATGCATGGGGAGGGGAGGTGCAACCCGTTCACCCCCAGCTCCAACCCTGATGAGAATTGCTCTTGCCAGGTGGCAAATTGCATCCAGGGAAAAAAGTTCCCATTGGTTCTAGTGGGAGCTTTCCCCACCTAATGCTAATTGGCATGTGGTGATGGGGATAAACTTGCCCTTCCTGTGTGCCATGGATCTAATGAAAATCATCCCTTGCACCTAAAATCCCCCCCCCTTCAAACCTAGGTGTTCTTGCATGTTTTATGTCATATGTTGCCTTGATTCCATGGCAATCAAGGCAACATGTAAACATTAAACTTTCACATTATTTGCTCAAGGAGAAATAGCTGCCCAAGGACAAATAACCAGTGTCCTGGGATCTTAGCTGGATTGGTACTGTGGTTTGGGGGATGGGGGATGGGGAGGGAGGCTTTTGTTCTTTGTCCTTATTAACCCAATTGGAATCACCCCCCTGTTCACAATGAGTGTGTTCGTGGAGTGGGTGACATGAGTGTTTTGCAGACAATGTGTAGGGAAACAGCATTTGGAGCTTGGATGAACCAGAGTGTGTGCTGAGAGTTTTTGGTGGTAAAGGCTGGGCAAGTGCAGCTGCCAGCAAGGCCACCCTTGCACATGCCACTGTTGGCAACCCTGGACCACCTGCACAATGCCTACTTGGATATTTCCCCTTGTTTGCACCCATTTATGTTCTGCTTGTTTGTTTGCAATTAAATCAAAGATTACAAATGCACCTTAAATCTCCAGTGCTCTCTCAGCCAAGGCAAACAAAACCCACTAGTGCTGCCCCTAGAACTTTCACCACTTTGGGAAATGAGTTGGAGAATATAACAACCTATATTCTTAAAATAAAGGTGCTGATCCTAGATATTGTGATGAATCATAGGGAAAGAGACAGTCTATCAGAAATGCTGAAACTGGTGGGTATAAATCTCTGAGAAGAAGACTGAATAGAAAATTATTTGGAGCTGCTGTGCCACATCAGATCATTGGTCTATATCTAGGCTCCCCCAACCTGGCGCTATCTAGATGTGTTGGTCTATATCTCCCATCGTCTCCAGCCAGAATTAGCTGCTGGGAATGATGGAGGATATTGTCGAACACATATGGGAGTCACTAGGGGCTTGTCTACACCCTGTTCAGCCCGTTCTCCCTGTGCACTGGCGCTGCGTTGTTTATGTGACGCAGCCATCAACTCACAGTCGTGATGGGCTTTTCCCCTGAAATCATGTGTCGACGTACTGTGATTTTTTCCTTTGCTCCAAGGTCACTATGTTCTTTCTCTTCTGTCGGTGGTGTCCTTGCTTCGGGTTGAGCTGTGGTCATTCTTTGGGGGGGGATCAAAGTCCAGGATAAGTGCAGGAAAGCAGGGCAGAGAGCAGGGGGTGGGCTTGATGAGCTGAGTGGCTGCCGTAACTGCAGCTTTTATGGATGTATAGCCTGCACTCCCTCCTGCCATCCAGTTTTATTATCCCCAACCTGCAGCACAGTAGCTTGGTTTTGTGGGTACCAAGCAGCAAAGTAGCATCGTAAAGACACCTCCTAGGTTGGGGAAGGCTGGACTACATCATCTTTTCCTGTCCTGTAATCCTAGATTTTCTTAATTGGAAATGCTAGGGACAACATAAAACCTGTGTATGCAAGGCTTTTGCTCTACCACTAGACCCAACTGCCTGGTACTGTTCAGAGCATTGCTTCTGCAGGTTGGGATGTGTGTGTGTGGGGGTGGGTGGGAAGGAGTTCATCATAGCACTTTACTGTTCAGAAACAACTTCCCTTTCTCTTGGGGCAAATGATATAACCCCAGGGTCTTAGCAGGGTTCACCTTGGGCTCAGAACCATTGGAAGTATCCAACTTTGTAGCATTTCCATATTGGACCATTATCTTGTAGCTTTGTTATGGCCTGATCACCATAGAAACCATTTATCTGCTTTCCCCTTTCATTATATTATCTCGAGGTCCAGGTTGAGAGAAATCCTTACTCCCTTTCCAAGCCAGGCTGTTTATAAGCCCAAGCCAAGATTTCTTCCATTCCACAGCTCTGTAGGCCTTGTCCCCATGCCACTGAAACCCCGAAATAGGGACTGAGTAACAATTTGTTATATGTAGCTACCACCAAAAGAGGATTTAGCTTTTATTACTATGAAGATAGCCAGACTAAAATGGGTAGTGTGGAAGCAATCACACAGGTTCCTTAATATGTCCAGCCAAATGTGTGAGTGTGAAAGTCAAACTGCACACAATTCTACTTGTATTGTTTTCCTCATTCTCTGTCTATTTGTGATATTAATTGATCCAAGGCAATTTTAATAACTATTGGGGGAAATTTCGATTGATCAGAGTTCTTAGACATTTGCCTGGATGGGTATTAAATGGTTGTCTGAAATACAGTTCCTCTTTAAATGTAGAAGTTGACCAGCTGGTAAATTTCAATTGAGATACATTAAATTATGATTATTATAATGTAATATGGATTTTTGTTAGTAGGTTTATTATAAAGATCATCTAAGGTCCAATCTATTTCTGCTCATATACACAAGAGTATCAGGATAATATTTTTCTGTTGAAAAAATATAATTGAAGATGAATAGTACTATTCAATTACCAAAATATGTGAGATTCTCCCATCCCTGAAATGTAAAAACATATATCTATATATTTATAAAAACTTACGATGTTATCTCTAAAGGTACTCTTACCCTTGTCTATAAGACATTCCTTCTCTATCCAGGATATGAAAATAAGAGACATTAGGGGCAGCTCCCTATTTCAGTGATCTGTAGGTAGAACTGGCCCTGGAATCCTATAGATTCCTCTCCCATGATATGTCTACTTGTCCATGAGAAAATGTTGTTGTCATTCCACACTCATGTATCCACTCATTGCTCCAAGGTTAGCTAATAGCCATCTAGCTGTGTGATGCAGCGTCAATGGCCCTTGTTTTGGACTTTATTATTTTAATGGGGTCTTTTTTTTTGTCTTAAGCTCCACTATTGCAGGCAACATTTTTATGTACATGTTGTCACCACCATTTTTCCTCCAGAGTGCCCTACAATAATTCTATGTCCAGGGAGTTCTAGGAGGAAAATTGCTCCAATATTAGGGACCGGGGAGGTATTTCTCCCCCCCCCCCCCCCGCCAAGAGTGATACCACCACAGCTTCCTTTAAGGCCACAGGGACCTCCCTTTCCCTCCACAAGTTATTTACCACCTCTATTACCCCATAAGCCAGCCCTAATTAGAACTGACTCTAATTACCTGTGAAGGGGAAGGAAAAGCATGTCAGGGTTAGGCCTACTTCCCCAAATCCTGCCCACATCCTCAGACTCCAAGAGATAAAAATTATGCAAGCAAAAGCAATAATAGGAGACTATGTGTGGAATCTATGTCTGAACAGACGCAAGGAATCTTATCTGCAAAGAGTTTCACCAACTGATCACAGCAGGCTAGCAAGTGCTCCTCATTTCAGGGCCCAAAAAATAATAGTCCAGTCATCACTTAGAATAGTTCTGCTGGCTTTGTGAAAGTAATAGTAGTGAAAAATTATACTTTCCTGACCAACAGGCTTTAACATGCATTCTGCCCTGAGTTTAATTGGATTTAATTTAATTGGCCTCAGTCTTTTTCATCCATTGATGCTCTAGCAGTCATTTCTGTCATTTCACCATCCCTAGCTTGTATATAATAAAGGGAGATGAATGGGCTCTGGCTGGCAGGAGAGGCACCTAGGAATGAATGTATTCCAGGAGTTAAAGAGGGCTTCAACAGGATCATTAGCCAAGGGCCATTAGGAAACCAGTCAGATTCATCAGTCTTGGAGAATAGACCATTCTGATGAGTTATCCTGCAGAAATTAGAAGTTCATGTGACATGAAACCCTCCCTTCTCTCTCCAGGACAAGGGAACTATAGAAAAACCCCTCTTCCCGCTGAACATAGTCTTTCTGCCCAGTACAAAACACCAAATTGAGCACATGGCCTGCCATATGTGTAGGACTAGGTATAATTTGGAACAGTCCCTGGTTACCTTGAAACCTAAGACACACCAAGATGGTTCTAATATTTGCATAAGGCATCCATAGCTTCTGAAATCCTCGGTAGCACATCTCTGTGCATCCAAATTTGAGACCTGCATAAATAAATCAGGATTTGTTTTTTTTCAAGATTTTGTACACCCCAGGAATTACAAGCTTCCTTTGTCCATTTTAAATGAAACAGTTTCTACAGTCATTAAAATTGATACCATTAAATCCATACCTTTTATTTTGCACAGCCCAGCTACTAACTGAATTAGAAGATTCATTGCCTTTCCCTGAAGGATCAATTTTTCTAGCAGCACTATACAGAGAACCTGGGAACACAGAGTGACATAAGAAACAAAAGAATGCGAGAATAGGAAAACACGACAGTCTGAATACATTGTGCAAAAGCTATTGGTTTGGCACATTCGGGAATCGCTTCAATTGATTCTGTATGTGAAAATGTAAATCTATTCAGCAAATCCTCTTCATGCTACTAACCTGGCAAGATTGCAAATACTTTATTCTTGTGTCCTTCCGCCCCAGTAAAGTCTCCCTCTAGGTTTGTTTAGAGTTTACGTATGTGTCAGGCTCTGCAATCTAATACTTGATTTATGCCAAGTGGATGAGAATAAGATACTGAAGAAAGGTTGGTATAAGAGGTCCATGCTAGGCATGAATAATAATTATACCCACATAACATTATGCTTGCATCACCACAATGCTGGAACAAGAGCCCAAAATTTGTGGCGTTAGGGGTGTGATAAGGGAAGAAGAGAATTTGGTTGGATCCTGTGCTCACTCCAGCCTTGGTTAAGAACATAAGAAGTGCCATGCTGGATCAGACTGAGGGTCCATCTAGTCCAGCACTCTGTTCACACAGTGGCCAACCAGCTGACGGCCAGGACCCACAAAACCGGACATGGTGCAACAGCACCCTCCAATCCATGTTCTACAGCAACTGGTGCATATAGGTTTACTGCCTTGGATGCTGGAGGTAGCATATAGCCATCAGGGCTGGTAGCCATTGATAGCCTTCTCCTCCAGGATAGCCTTCTCCTCCCAGTGATGGCATAATGTTTCACTGGCAAAAATGTTACATTTAAACATTCCCACTGAACACTGTAGCCATGGAGGGGACCCCTCCCCTGCTTAACCTCCACCACTACAATGGAGCACAAGAATTCAACTAACTGTAGAGCCCATCAAAGCACAACAACGTGGTATATACATAAATCTTAGACAAGAACACACATTTCCAATGCCAGAGTATTCTGTCTTCAATGTAAGTGGAAACATTGGTCAACTCCACTCCTGCAATGGGGAATACAAGGACAAAGCACCCTATGCAGGAAAGAAAGTGAAGTTGAATCATGCCTCTGGTTACGACCTCTGCATTTGTCTCCCATGGGCTAAAAATTCCTTCCATCAAAACAGGAAATAGTAGTGTCTTCTGTAAAGAGGAGACAGGGTATGTATGCACTGAGCAGAAAGGGAGGCTGTGTTGTCCATGAAGCCTCAAATCCAGATAAACTCCCATCATATACTAGTAAAGCTATGACAACTTCATCTATATTTGTTGGAAAAACCTGGCATTTTACATCAGCTATTGCAACTTTTGGTCCAATTCTTGTAACTCCTTTTTCCTTGTGAGATCAGAGTCAGGGCAAATAAAGCAGAATGAATTGTGACTTAAGCCAAGGTTCCATGTAAAAGGATGGGTGAATATTGTCCCATGATTATATTAGGTATAAGGAGGGGCATCAAAGGCACTACCAATAGCAGATGGGTTTGAAAACATGCAAATAGAAGATCAGCTAGATGGTGGTACTTTCTTATTTGCCCATTGCTTCTGAGCATCTTGACTCAGCCACTCCTCTTTATTTATTATATTTATATACCACATTATTCCTCTGTAAGGAAGTCAAGGCAGCTCACATTGTCTTCCTCCTCCCTCCTTTATCATCACAACAACCCTGTGAGGTAGGTTAGGTTGAAGTCAGTGTGCAGTATCCAATATTAGTCCTATATAGAGTAGACCAATTAAAATGAATGAGACTTAAGCTAGCCTTGACTAACTTTAGTTCCATTCATCTGAATGGGTTTCTCTTTGTAGGACTAACATTGGCTACTACCCAATGTCTGGCCCAAAGTCACCCAATGAGATTCATGATGACTGAGTTGGGAGTTGAACCTAGATCTCCCAAGTCCCAGTCCAGTACTCTAATCACTACACCATACTGGCTCTCATGTCTTGCTTCTCTCTCTTGGCTCTTCATAGGTTACTGAGCAACCCTTCAACAGTTGCTGAGGCAAGTACAATGTAGACCATAAGCAAGGCCTAGACTGAGACCCCAATTAACAGTTACTACCAGTGCAAATGCACTTGTTCTAACAAGGCCCCTGTAACAATGAAAGTTTCTTGCCAGATAGTTCTATAACTAGAATGGCTATAGCTAGAATGGACATGCTGTAACAGGATCAGCTGCACCCATTACTCTGCTGTCTGCCATGTAGTTTTCAAAAGCATAGGAACCCTGCTAGAACTTGGCAACCCAATTCACCTGAATTGTTTTCCAAACCACTCCATCGTTGATGCTGCTCAATAAAGGCTTGGCCCTTTTTTTCAGCTGTGTCTCTGTGGTAATGAGATTAGCAGATAGAGAACTTCTCTTCTCTTGCTTATTACTTACTTCAGTTATCTTCAAGATGGGACTCTCCATAGAAAGGGTAGGGGATTCTGAATCATGCCCCCACCCCACTACTTCCAGTATATGCTACCTCCAGTATCAGCAGCAGTCTGCTTATGTAACCAGTCACTGGGGAAAATGGGTGGGAGGGTGCTGTTGCACTTTTATACTGCTTGTGGGTTTCCTGTGGGCAGATGGTTGGCCACTGTGTGAACAGAATGCTGGACTAGTGACTGTCACTAGGGTGACCAGATAAAATCCAGGTCAGGGCTCATGTAACTTTAACAGTTGTAGAGAAAAGGGAATTTCAGTCAGTGTCATTTGTATGCAATTAGTTCCTGGTGAAATTCCCTCTTCATCACAACAGTTAAAGTTGCAGGCACTATACTAGAGTGACCAGATACAAAAGAAGGCAGGGCCACTGCAACTTTAACAGTTGTGATGAAGAGGGAATTTCACCAGGAACTAATTGCATACAAATGACACTGGCTGAAATTCCCTTTTCTCTACAACTCTTAAAGTTATATGAGCCCTGACCTGGATTTTATCTGGTCACCCTACCCTAACGTCAAGGCCCAGATCTTCCATCTGATGGTTCTTTATCCTTAAACCAGAGTCAGACTGAACAGCCATCCAAATAGAGGATGCCTTCAGCATACAGTTCTTTGACAGCCCTTCAAAAAGAGGAATATCTCCTGTAAAAGAGGGCACATGGCCAACCTAAATTATTATTTCTTGTTTTAAGAGGCATTATCTTGAATATAGTATACCTATATATATTCAGTTATTATGTCTGTGTAACAGATTTATGAACCACTGATTATATCTAAAAATATTTTATATTTTATATTTTTAAATAACATGTGCCCGCATTAGCATCTATGACATGGCAAGGTCCTTGATTGAGAGGCATGAATGCCTGAACAGTATTAAACAAATTCTGCACAGCCTCTATAAGATCCTCCAGAATGTGTTCAATACTGATCGGGCATTCATGCCTCTGATTCTAATCCCCACAAGTACAAGACATCTTTAACTGGAGTGTTGCCATGAAGATAAACATAAGGTGTATTGAGCCCTATGCCTGCAGGTGTTTCTCTCTCCCTCCACACCCCCAAATCTATCTGGAAAAATCAGTCTAGTATAATTACTTCTAAAGTAGCAGAGTTAAATAAGATCCCTACAATATGCATTAGCATCAATTACTGCAAATTACTGTTGGTTTATATGAAATTCAAATGATGATTTCAAAAGTGGCATTGCAGCAAATTGTGCTATTTTATAGAGCTACTGTAGACAATTACATATTTCTACATTGTACAATAGCTAGAAGGCAAACAATTAAGAACTGTAATGTGTATTTGCCACCTAAGGTGCTTCAAAGGAACTGTTGTTTACACCTGCTTCAAAATACCCTTTATTCTGCAATTAGTTTAAATGGAATTCCAAAAAAATTACTTTGTGATGGTTCATTTTCTCCTATCATGCTGTAATTGTACATACCTGTGGCCTGCAAACCAGCTTTTATTTTCTTAAGCTTTCTTTAATGTTTGTTTCTTGATGTATGGCTTTGATAGATAAGATGGCCAAATTAACCAGTACGGTTCTGAGCAAGGCTAGGACCCCCTCTAGATGGATTCCGTTTGACGCCTGGTTAGCCGATTATGCGCATAATCACTGAAGCGCTTTATCGTAAATGCTTGTATGCAGGAGGTAATTGAGCGCACAACTGGTGGCCTTACCGGTTGTTTGAAATGCGCTTTACAAGTAGTTAATGCGGAGAATCGCTTGTTCACATTGTCAAAATGCACTTTAACGGCCGGAGCAAAATAAAACTCACTATTTAACTGGGTTTCATTGATTTAATTCCAGTGCCCAGACCTGCTGAGTTCAACCACCCCTGCCCTTTAGCCATTTTTCTCCATGGCCTGAAGAGTGAGAATAGACTTCGGGCTGCGGTAGAAAAGAAGAAAAGGATGGGGGGGGGGATAGAGGGAAGCAGGAGGGGAGGGATGATTAAAAACTCAATCAATCACTAACAGTCACTGGGAGTGCTGTGCTGCTGGCTGAGCCTGAAGCATGTTTGTTTGCCCCGCTCATCTCTTAAGCTTTCTTTAATGTTTGTTTCTTGATGTATGGCTGTCTATACCCGGGAAAAGTGGTGGCTGCAGATCTGTGCTGTATCAGGTGTACAATGCAAGTACAGCTTTACAGCCACCATGGGGCTTTCCCACGAAGCTGTGGATTGAAAAAGTTGAGGATGTACCCTGACTTTTTCAATTGGAGTGATGTCAGTATGGCTCTTCCGCCATGTGACATTGCTCTGGGGCCAATTTGGGGGTGGTCCCTGGTGGAAGGCGATCAGCGATTGGTTGCCTTCCACCAGGAAGAGGGCAGAGGGTGGGTCCAGTACCTGCATAGCCGTAGGAAACCCTCCTCCTCTGGGCTCCCTCCTCTGCACCGGGATTACCCGATGCCACTCCAGGAGAGGGAAATCGCAGAGTTCAGAGGGAGGTGGCGCCAACTTGGCTCTGTGAAGACAGCCCTCAGGACATGAGTGCAAAAGCCCCCTCCAACTTGTGTTCCCTAGCAATTGGTGTATATAGGCTTACTGTGTCTGATATTTGCCTTGCCTGTTTGCTGCTCTATCCTCTACTTGCATCTGTCTGCAGTATGTGTCTCTCCCTCTGGAAAGCTGCCAGCAAATAACTTTGCTTTGAGATATTTCTGTCTTTCCTGTATGTTTGGCCTCTTCTGACAATGATTCCTTGAGCACCTGGGCAACTCTGGCCTCCTTGTTCTGTTGTAAATCAAACCATCCAGGTCTTAGTAACTTGCCTATGGCTAACATTAGTATTTTTGAAAGAAGACAGAGATACAATGAAGTTTGGATACATTTTCTGCTCGATGGATTCCGGTCCCAGATAAAATGCATTTTGTATAATGCCAATGAACCAGTAGGAGCAAGGACATATTTGATTTATTTTGACCAACCACCTCTCCACTTCAAAGGAAGACTTCTACTTACTCAAAACAGCTATTGTAAAACAGACAACAGTCAGGCTAAGTTGCTGGCTGGGGGATGCAGTTAGACCAAGTGTGCATAATGTGACACAGACATATACCTATAGTCTGTCATTCAGAAAACAGATTCAGGCTTACCTAAAAGCTTTTGTAAATGCTCCTGGGCCTGTCAGTGCTGGGAAAAAATGGTGCCAATCAAAAGCTGTCACGGACCAGAAATCAATGCAGGTGAAACATAGAAAACCAGTCAAAATAACCAGGGGTACATCTTGATGAGTGGTTTGCCCCGGGTTGGATTTGGAGTAACAGCAGGTCATCTATATGATGCTAGGCTGACCAGATAAAATCCAGGTCAGGGCTCATGTAACTTTAACAGTTGTAGAGAAAAGGGAATTTCAGCCAGTGTCATATGTATGCAATTAGTTCCTGGTGAAATTACCTCTTCATCACAACTGTTAAAGTTGCAGGGGCCCTGCCTTCTTTTGTATATGGTCACTCTAGTATAGTGCCTGCACCTTTAACTGTTGTGATGAAGAGGGAATTTCACCAGGAACTAATTGCATACAAAGGACCCTGGCTGAAATTCCCTTTTCTCTACAACTGTTAAAGTTACAGGAGCCCTGACCTGGATTTTATCTGGTCACCCTATGTGATGCAGCTGCCATCGCAAAGCCATCCAGAGGCAACCCCTTAAAGCTCCACTTTAAAAAAGTTGGGAACTTACCCCGACTTTTTTTTGCTTGAAGCAAGGTGATGATTGCATCTGCCGTCTGTCACCTTGATCCAGAGCTGCTTTGGGGGCATGCCCCAGCTGATGTTAACCCCTGACTGGTCGCAACAGCTGGAAAAGGACAGGGGGCAGGCCAGCGCGCCTCCCCGGAGCTTCCCATTAAAAGAAATATGTTTTAAATGTTTTTAAAAATAAAGTGGGGCATGGGGAGATGGGAGAGGACGATCCAGTGAGCCTCTGCCTCAATGGGCCACCAAACCTGCACAAAAAAATAAAAACAGTTATAAAAAAATAATAATCCGGGCGCTGGGAGAGGGGGAGGGGGCAGTCTGCTTCCTCGCGCTTAAGACTGCAATCCTGTACACAACTACTTGGGTGCAAATCCCATTGTAGGCAATGGGCTTACTTCTGAGTAGACATGTACAGTACTGCACTGTAAATCTCTTCCCATTTACTCCATTAGAATTGGTTTTAATTGATATTTCCCCTTTGCGTTTTATTGTGTGGGGTGTTTTCTCTCTGTCTCTGTCTCTCTCCCTCTTGATGATGACTATTAAAATATAATACACTAAAACAAACCAACAATCACTCTTGCTCAGCTGGGTGTAACTTGGGGGGTTACTTTTGAGTAGACTCGGGCCTCCTCCACACGGGGCGTTTAATGAGCCTTGAAGGCTCATTATAAATTTTACCTACACACGAGCGGAGCGCAAAACGGGCGTACAGGCGCGTTATCTCCCCGATAATGCGCATTTTCGAACGCGCGTTAAATAGCGACTTTTATTTTGCTCCGGCCGTTAAAGCGCATTTTCGCTGTGTGAACAAGCGATTATGCGCATTAACTACCTGGAAAGCGCTTTTTGGGCATCTTTTAATGCGCTTCGCCGCTTCCCGCCGCCTCCCGTGCAGAGGGATTGTGAGTAAATGCGCCTCCGCGATAATGCGCATAATCGCGGAACCAGGCGCAAAGGCGCATTCTTGTGGAGGGGGCCTCGTACAGGACTGCGTTGTCAGTGATTGATTGAGTTTTTAATCATCCCTCCCCTCCTGCTTCCCTCTATCCCCCGCCCATCCTTTTCTTCTTTTCTACTGCAGCCCGAAGTCTATTCTCACTCTTCAGACCATGGAGAAAAATGGCTAAAGGGCAGGGGTGGTTGAACTCAGCAGGTCTGGGCACTGGAATTAAATCAATGAAACCCAGAGTCTGAAGACGAGAGCATGAACACCAAATATTTGCAGGGCAGAGGCGGAGGGGCGGTCTGCTTACTGCCTCGCTATAACTGCAAACCTGCACAGTGAAAAACAAGGTGTTTTTTTTTTAAAGGAGCAAGCTGGATGGAGGCGGTTATGGAAGTGGAAGACCCGGCGTCCATGCAATAACCCATGGTGTTGCACGGGCACGGCGGCTCTTTCCTAGAAACCCCGCACTTGCACTCCTTGCTATGCGGATAATGGGAAGGAGTGTAAATGCGGGGGGGGGGGTCGAGGGCCAATGCACTGCCATCAACACACAGCCCAGGTAGCACAGAGTTCTCCGACTGATAAGATATAGGGTGTTGCTTCTATGTTTTTGCTGATCACGGTACTGGACAAGTAAAAGAATAAGAACTTCATGGAATCCTATTTAAGTAACTTTGAATTTTAATGTTAACTTAAAAGAAGAGCCTATGGATGGGTTTGGATGAACAGCAGAGTGAGAAGAACCGTTTTTCTTGGCATGATCATGTTCCCCTCTACAAGAATTCGGTTTGACGCCTGGTTGTCCGATTATGCGCATCTTCTTGCAAACGCTTTTATGGGAAATCACTATACGTGGGAGACAGTTAAGCGCACAACTGGTTGCCTTACTGGTTGTATGAAACACGCTTTAGAGGTGTTTAATGCGGAGAATCGCTTGTTTACATGGTTATGAGGCGCTTTAACGGCTGCGGTAAATTAAAACTTGCTATTTAACGCGCATTCAATAATGCGCATAATCGCATAGAAAAAGCGCCTTGACCCCCGATTTGCGCTCCACTCTTGTAGAGGTCAAATTTTTAATGCACCTTGAAAGAGCTTTAAATCGCTCTTGTAGAGGCACCCAATTGCTCATTTAAAAGGTCTGAGCCTGGTAAGACAGCTTCAACACTTCAACACATATTTTGTGTTTTTAGGTGGCAGTATTAATTTTTTTGCAGTGTGTCAGGGAGCACACCAACAGTCAACTTGTCCCCACCCCACCTCAGGCTGCTGAATATGTAGCACTGTCTATGTGCAAACTCCACTATGAGTGTAAAGATGGATTTCTCTGAAGTCACTCCGATGAGATTTTAGGACAACCAAACGGCTGAGCAAAGCTGGAATGCATCCCAACCGCATGATGCTTGACTTCCTGTGGGAACTGGCAGTGGAAGATGTCTTGCTGTCTCCCCTGTTCCTCTGTGAATATAGATACCCAAGGTCACTGGTTGCTGCCATGTATGGGCAATGCAGCCTATCTATGTAGATTTGGTGCAGAAGCATGCAGGCCTCTGCTCCATTACACCTAGCTGACTTCATTCTCCAGTGCTTGGGGGTAGAGATTGCTCTTCTCAGCTGGTCTCCTGTCATCGTCCAACCCCGATGAAAAAAGGGAATGTGGTTCATTGCCCATGAAGCAATTGCTTCCAGGAATGTGCACTGACAGATAAGAAATCTTGAAGTTTATTATTACAGTTTTATCTCACCCTTCTTCCTAAGTAGCACAAGGATGGCATGAATGATCTCCCCTCTTATCCTCACAACAATCCTGTAAGGTAGGTTAGGCTGACTAAGTTCAACTGGCCCAGTATCACCTAATGAGATTCATCGCGGCTGCATGAAAGTTGAACCTGGGTCTCTTTGGTCTAAGCCCAAGGCGATCCTGTCTACACTATACTGACAATCCATGGCCTGGGATATGCCCTACCCCAGCTGTTTTTCTTGTTCCATCCAATGTCTCAGGTTTTGCAATTGAGAGTAGGCTATACTTGTTTTCCCACTATGACTTTTAACTGTTGAGGATACATTCTCTTTGTTATGAATTTGTGGGTTTTTTTTTAATGCCCTTGCATATGAATGCTAGAATATTCCCAACTGATAGCCAAGTTGCTGACTGATTGTAAATTGTATAATATATGAAAAACACGCAAACAGGCATTGTTTAGACCTACACTTTTTTCCTGTGATTATCTTGAGGCTTATCACTCTAGGCATCCTGCTGGGGGAAATTGCTAACTGACAATCAGAAATAAATACAAGTATTTAGAATGAAACAGTCCTGTCCTGTTTCTTACATAACGATCAAAACTCCCTTACAATATGGGAGAATCGTAGCGTGTGCAAAGGCCTAAGATCTGTCCTCAGCATACATTATGCATTTCAGTACATACTTTGTGCCTATAATTTTACTAAATTGCTGTTTGGAGCTATTTATCATGTTTAGAACTCTCT
Organism: Anniella stebbinsi; assembly: GCA_029215795.1. NCBI lineage: Eukaryota > Metazoa > Chordata > Lepidosauria > Squamata > Anniellidae > Anniella > Anniella stebbinsi. The sequence goes on from JARDYH010000004.1 coordinate 196,319,868, forward strand.
TGCTTTTGTATTTTTAAAAATATATATTTATAGTGAATTATGTAGAAACTTCATATGCCACTTTTCTATTGAATGATATCCAAGGTGGCTTGCATGAAAGATTAAAAACTACACCAAAAATATAGAAAGTTATTAAGTACCTAAAACACACTATGAAAAGAAATTAGTAGCATTAAGGCACAAGTGCCCACTAGACAGAAGCTTTTGATCTCAGAGGCTTCCAAGATACCCATGCCCCAAGAAGGCCCTGATGGCAGGGCAGGAGGAACAACAGAAATGGTTTTCGCCTCTCCATCCTCCTCTTAAATTTGTTCCATTAGACAGGTCTCTGAGCCTGTCTAGTGGAGTTGTGCTGGTTGGGGGCGGGTCTGAAGAGGCCATAGAATAGAGTGTATCCTGGCCTCCCCTCTTCCCTCCCTGTCCAGCAGAATGTCCCCTTTTTCCTTTACCCGAATTTGCATTTGCAACCGTGGGAAGCACCCAGTGGTTTCTTTGGCAGCTACAAGGTGGTAAGGAAGGGGCAGGGGAAGTGCTTGGAACACAGAGTCCCTCTCCTGACATCACAGTCAGGGAGGTGGGGCTCCAAAAAAACCCCATGGTCCCTGGGATGCTTTCCCAGGGCCATAGGATTGCACCCTAAGGGGTTGTCTACACACAGGGAAAGCCTTGTGGTGGCTGTGGATCTGTACCCTGTCAGTTAGATGACACAGGTGCAGATTTGCAGCCACTGTGGGGCTTCCCCGCAATGCTGTGTTTTGAAAAAGATGGGGATGTACCCTGGCTTTTGCAAAGGGAATGACATCAACACAGCTGTTCCACCATGTAATGTCACTCCACGGCCAATCCAGGGCCAACCCGGGGGCAGAGCCTGGTGGAAGGTGACCAGCAATTGGTCGCCTTCCACCAGGAAGAGGGCAGGGTGGTCTCAGGACCTGGATGACCACCCAGAAACCCTGCACTCCCTCCTTGGCATCAGGATTACCAAACACCATCCCTGGAGAGGGAAAGCACGGGATTGAGGTGGGTGGTGGTGCCCACACGGTTCTGTGAAGTCAGTCCCCATATAACATTATTAAATTATCCACAATGATGTTCCTCTAACAGTTCCTAAACTCTTCAGGCAGGTAAAGGCCTGTTAAGATGTCTTCAGGGGAGTTTTCTTCTTCTCAGTCACTGGAATGGGGAGGTGTCCGAGGTAATAAGTATGAACATTTCTAGAGCTTCTTGGCACCATATTTTAAACACTGTCAAACTAGAGTGTATCCAGAGTAGAGTGACCAGGATAGCAAGGGGGGTGGAAACCAAGTCTGGAGAAGAGAAAATTAAAGGGAGACATGATAGCTGTCTTAAAATATCCAAAGGAAGGGCTGCCTCAGAGAAGATGGAGCAGACTTATCCTTTTTTGCTTCACAGGGCAGGACTAATGGGCTGAAATGGCAAGGAAGCAGATTTTAGCTAAACATCTGGAGAAACTTCCTAATAGTAAGAGCTTTTGACAATTGGGCATAATTGTTTTGGGATGTAATGCCTTTCCTTCAGTGGACTGAACAGCCATCTGTCATGAATCCTGTAGTCACGACCATCTGTTCTGAGTTGGATGCCGCAGTAATTGCTGAGTAAAATATAGATGTAGCTCTTGTTCTATCTGGTCAAGTTGCTATGGTTATATTTCAGTTTGGTCAGCCTGAGATCATGGATGGATTATTTGGGAGGTTAAGATCTACCATTTGCACATGTAATCTTTGCCCTTCCTGGCTGACTAAAGCTTCAGGCTGGTTCAATCTATGTGGGCACTGAAGGTAGTCAATGCCTCCTTGAGAGAGGCTATTTATACCACTGCTATGAAGGAAGAAGTAGTAGCACCCCTTCTTGAAGAAACCCATTTTTGCTATTTAATAAGAAGTCGGTTACCCATGAACACAGTTTGCGGAGTAATCAGATCTAACGAAAGTGGTTGCAGGCCAGCTACAGACACTCTTGGATGAGACTGATTATCTGGATCCATTTCAGTCTGGTTTCAGGCCTGGCTTTGGCATGGAAACAGCCTTGGTTGCCCTGTATGATGACTTATGTTTGGAGAAAGACATGGGGAGGGTTACTCTGTTGATTCTCCTTGATCTCTCAGCGGCTTTCGATACCATCGACCATGGTATCCTTCTGGGACGACTGGCTGAGTTAGGAGTGGGAGGTACTGCACTGCAGTGGTTCCGTTCCTACTTGGTGGGGCGGCTCCAGAAGGTGGTGCTTGGGGAACATTGCTCAGTCCCGTGGACTTTCCAGTATGGGATCCCACAGGGGTCAGTCCTGTCCTCCATGCTGTTTAACAATTACATGAAACTGTTGGGTGCGGTCATCTGGAGTTTTGGAGTGCATTGTCATCAGTATGCTGATGACACACAACTCTATTTCTCCTTTTCATCTTCATCAGGTGAGGCTGTGGATGTGCTGAACCAATGCCTGGCTGTGACAATGGACTGGATGGGGGCTAACAAACTGAAACTCAATCCAGACAAGACTGAGATGCTGTTAGTGGGTGGTTCCGCTGACTGGATGGAGGGTGTTCAACCTGTTCTGGATGGGGTTGCACTGCCCCTGAAGGAGTGGGCTTGTAGCCTAGAACCATCTCTGTCACTTGAGGCTCAGGTGGTCTTAGTGGCACAGAATGCCTTCTACCAACTCTGGTTGATGGCCCAGCTATGCCCCTATCTGGACAGGGATAACCTAGCTTCAGTTGTTTATGCTCTGGTAATCTCCAAATTGGATTACTGCAATGTGCTCTACGTGGGGCTGCCTTTGAAGATGGTTCAGAAGCTACAGCTTGTGCAAAATGGAGTGGCCAGATTGATAACAGGAACCAGAAGGTTCGAACATATAAGACCGATTCTGGCCTGCTTGCATTGGCTGCCTGTACATTTCTGAGCCCGATTCAAGGTGATGGTTTTTACCTATAAAGCCTTACATGGTGTGAGACCACAATACCTGATGAAACGCCTCTCCCAACACGAACCTACCCGTACATTACGATCAATATCTAAGGTCCTCCTCCAGGTGCCTACTCTGAGGGAAGCTCGGAGGATGGCAACAAAAGAGAGGGCCTTTGCAGTGGTGGCCCCCCAATTGTAGAATGATCTCCCCGATGAGACTCGCCTGGCACCAACATTGTTATCTTTTTGTCACCAGGTCAAGACTTTTCTCTTCTCCCAGGCATTTAACAGCGTATGTTGAGGGTTTTGTTGTTGTTTGACCCAGAATAGTTGTTTTTAATGGATATTGTATGTATAATCTGTTCTTATGCTTTTTATGTTTTTAAAATTTTGTATATCTTTTTTTAAATGTTCAACGATTTTAATTTTTGTAAACTGCCCAGAGAGCTTCGCCTATGGGATGGCATATAAATGCAATTAATAATAATAATAATAATAATAATAATTCAGTATCAAACTGTCTATTTTTTTTTAAAAAAGCAAGATGTTGGGCTGTATAGTGATCTCTCAACTCCAGTATTTCTGGATGAAACCAATTATTTTGATCCACTAGTCTAGTCTAGTTTTCAGGTTACTATGACCTGAGTCACCATAAACTAAGAAACAGAGAAAGGTGATTTTCTTGAGCCTCTTTCTTTCAACTCCATTGAATATAGTATTGTTCAGGTCTGCCTTGCTAGGATGGGGTTAAATTGTGCCCATTATACTTAACCGATTATATTATTTGGCCTTTAAAAAATATATTTGATCTTTCATCAATAGGGTGTGATTTTTTGAAATGTCAGAGTGAATGATTTTACTGTAATATGTTTTTGTAGTTATCTCAACAGCAGGCAAATGACATTTGCCTGTGATTTCAAATGTCTGTTATAAGACAGCTGTCTTATAAATATAATAAAGATCAAAACAAAATGCTTGTATCAATCTTTTTGTGTGTGCGTGTAAGAAAATAATTTCAAATGTGATGATGTAATAGTGGAGTAGAGAGGCATGTGAACGGATTTTCCTTTAGAACTCTTACAACAGGCTCTCCATAAGAGGAAACAGGCCATTCTAAAAGTCAATGATATCCATTTCCATACAGAAAAATGAATGAATGTGAAGCGTCACTTTGTTCTTTTCTTTTCTAAAATGTTCAACCTTTCTGTTGCAGTGGAAGAAATGCTTACTTGCTTTCTCTGCATCTCTGGTTAAAGGATTCTTGGGGTCTGTCTGTCTGTCTTCTAAGCACTGCAGAGGCTGTGCAGTGGCGCTGGATCAGTTATATGATGCAGCCAGTGACTCATAGCCACCGTGGGGCTTTTTGTCAATGCTACGTGGTAAAAAAGTCGGGAACTTACCTTGACTTTTTTCTTCAAAGCGAGTTCACCATGGCCCTTCCACCGTCTGACCGTGTTCCAGGGGAGAGCAGGGGGTGGATGGCAACCCCTGATTGGTTGCCGGAAGCCAGGCAGAGGGCAGGGTTGTGTTAACTAACTTTGCTGATGCTGCGTTAATTCACCCCAATTTATATCCTAAACTGCTGCGTTCCCTGACAGTTTGCTGTAATGGGGCAAAATTGGGTTGGGGGTGCTCTTATAGGGAAAGTACCCCCCATTTCACCCCATTGCTATTACTCCTGCACCCCCCCCCCCCCGAAGTATGTTTTTCCAGCACTGAAAATACAGGTTTTGGGGACAGCTAGCTCTGCTGTATAACATGATTTCATCATACTGCAGAGAATGCAATGATCTTTCCTCCCATGCTTGGCAAGATGAAGTCTTGGTGGCAGGGTTGGGAAAATTGTTGAAGAATTGACTATTGAGAACTGGTGAATGTGGTCATGATGTGTATATTGTCTAAAACTGCAACCCTAGATCCACTTACATGGGAGTAAGCCCCACTGAATTTAATAGGACTTCCTTCTGAGAAGTCATATATAGAATCTTGCTGTAAGTGAAAGCCAATGTTTTTCATAACTCATCTTCAACAGTAGCTTTTCTTTTCTTTCTTTTTCTTTGCAACACAATGGTAACAGTAACAAAACAAAAGAAAAAAAGAAAAAAAGAGAAAAAATCATAGCATGAAACATCCATATACAGTAAATATTAACACCTCCCTTGATACAGGGAAAAGAAAGAAAAGGGAAAAAACACAAGCGGGAGGATTAACATTTCCATTTCAAATATATACATTAATATAAGCAGTCCATATATAAGCATCCATATGACTTTGAATGCTGTAGGAGATACGTTCACATGTAGCAAGAGCAGTAAGATCTTCAATCCATTGTGTGATCCTATTGGGTAAGAGGTATGGGTGTTTTTCCTTCCAAGCTTGGACTATAAGGCCAGATCTACACCAAGCAGGATAGCACCATGAAAGTGGTATGACAGCGGTATATAAAAGGCAGGAGCTACACTACTGCTTTATAGCGGTACTGAAGTGCACTGACAACTGTTGGGGCCCATTGACACATACCATATACAGCTTTAATGCTGCTATATCCTGCTTGGTATGACTCCTGCGTTTTATATACCACTTTCATACTGCTATATCCTACTTGGTGTAGATCTGTCTTTTTGCAACTGCAAAGGCTCCCAGGATCTACTGTTACTTTTAAATTATAGGGATGTAATTTAAAAGTGCACGTACATCTCCTATTATCACAGATTTTTCAAGTACAATTATTTCATGACAATACTATTTCTTATCTCTGCAAATCCATGCTTGCACTTCTGTCAGTTTTTTAAAAAAGCATTTCCACTGGCTATGAAAAGGAAAATGACAGTGGGGATATCTACGTGGAGCTTTTACTCTGGTTCTACACCACCCCCAAGTTGATCGTGTAAGAGGACTCAAGCCCCTCTCTGTAGCTAGTGCGGTGTTTCTTGCCTTAAGTCGGTTTCCCCCACAAAGCTCATTTTGTGATGGATTTTCCTGTCACTGTGGATTCAGCGCAGATTGGGAGTCTGTGTGAGCTGAAGTGGCTTCAGCATGGCTTGGTGGAAGCGGTACTGACCGGCTGAAGGGAAAGCTGTATAGGGTGGGGGTAGGCTGAGAGCAGAGGGCTAAATGGCTACCCAGAGGTAACTCATTGGCTGCATTCGGACAACACTTTAGTCAATGGTGGGTTGAGTAGCCAACTCACAGTTGGTTATTTTGTGGGTACTTCCCACACAATGTATTCCTACACAACTGTGGGTGGTTGGAGCTGGCATTGAGTGGACTAATAGTCAACTCAGCATTTGACTGACACAGCCCCCGCCCCTCTCACCACCCTCCCACCTCCCTCAATCCTCCCAGTTCTATCCCAGCAGCCTCTGCAAGTTGCACCAGTTGTAGCAGAGTGGCAGCCACCACTTTGGTCGCTCTTGCCGCCTGCCTCTATGGGCTTGTGTTTTAACCCACTCACCACACGCCATTAACCCACTCACCCCTCCACACAACACTTTAAACAACTGGCTTTGAGCTAAACAACTTGCAAGCCAGTTGTTTCTCTCAGTTGCTTATTTGGGTGGAATAGCATACTGTCAGTAGTTTGTGAGTGGCATGTTACCCTCCACACAACACAATAAGCAACACAACTGACGATTGTTCCTCCTCCCCATTTGCTTAATGTTTTGTCCGAATGCAGCCATAGTCTACCATTGCACTTTGCGGAGTTCAGGAGTGAGGAAGGGAGCCAGCTCTGCTACCTTGAAACTGCACTGCTGCGAATGTGGGCTCAATCACTGCCTTTCCACTCTTTATTGCTGCACTATTTCGTAATGGTACAGTTAGGGACACCCCTCCCACCACAGGGAGAGAGAAAGGGGCATGAGGGTGGACGTTTGCCTGTTTAATTAGAAGTAACTCCTCCATTTCACATTGTGAGCACATGAGGAAGGGGGAAAAGCCAGTTTATTCAAAGCTTTGCAGCTACAAAGGAGGGTGGGTGCCTGTTGATTTGAAGCTACATGGGTGTGCAGAGGCATCCTTTCACTGCTATGGAGTTGAGCAGAAGAAGAAAATAATAATTTCAGAGACCCATCGTTAGTCACTATTTGCCGCGCATTATGGGGCAGGATATTCGACGTACAATCCTGCCCACATATTGTGGTGGTTGTCACTTCGCAACTGCGATGCTGTGGGTGTTTGGGAGGATCAGCAGCGAAAGCAGCGCCATGAGAGAAGAGATTATATTATTGCTTATCAGAAGAGATCCAATTTGAGCTTATGTTAAGCTGCTTCATTTGCAGACTACTTGGACAGCTTGGGAAAGCATATGATATCTTCAGTGCCCATTAGCAATTTCAGATTGATCACGATCATTATCCATTTTATCTTCTGCATGGCAACTTTAGAGAACGTTTTGTGGGAAAGAAAAGCATCCATCCATCTTGTCAAACTCCCCCATTGGTGAATAAAGAAAGTAAGATTGCAGTCTGCCAAAATGAAAGCTTCTGTGCAGTGTATTCTTAGCCTTGACAAATATGGGATTGTATATAATCATTCTAAAGTTTAAGCATATGAGAGAGTCAGGGGAGATACACATGATTGATGGGGCACAATCTAGCCGAATGACAAGAATGTGGCTACAATTCTTTGCACACTTACTTGAGAATAATACCTATAGAATTCAGTGGTCTGAACAAAGTAAACAAAGGATGGTGTTTGTTAATTCTTGATGATAAGATGTCAAGACATTTTTTCAAAAGCATTTTCTCCCAGTAAAGGAGCACTAAAATTCACTCACTGATTGGAAAATTACTCTGCTTTATTGTCCCTGTGCTTTGCATGTTCTTTCGAAGCAAAATTCTAATTCAATGGATTAATGTTTCCAGGTGAGCTAAGTGATTTTTTTAAAAAAAATTCTGACAGCTGTGGTAGACAATATATTCACTGTGGAGATCAGCATCCCCATGGTGAATTTTCCACCAGTAGAATTTAATGCTTCTTAAATTCTTGCTGGGAGAGGGTGATTCCAATTGAATTAACCTTCTTGAGCTCCCTGAACCAAACACCACCCATTTGTTAAAAATGTAGACATCCTGAGAGCCTATCTACACTACTGCTTTAAAATGGTTTATAGCAGTTTTAAACAGGTTTATAATGATTATTAACCGGTTTAAAACTGTTATAAACCATTTTAAAGCAGTAGAGTATAGATAGGCTCCATGTGTATATAGCTTCCTGCTGTTATGAGGATTTGTGCGTTGCAGTAGTAATCCCCAAACTGCCAGGAGCAGAGAATGGATTATCTTTGACCCACTCCTAAAACCAGACACAGAGAAACACTAGAAAAAGCAGCAACTTGGCCTAGACTTCTCCCCAACACACCAAATCACACTGGGATGCAAGAGCAGTAAGGGTGTAGTTAGCCACCCCTAGGGTGACCATACAAAAAGGAGGAGAGGGCTCCTGTATCTTTAACAGTTGTGTAGAAAAGGGAATTTCAGCAGGTGTCATTTCTGTGCATCCCCTCTTCATCACAACAGTTAAAGCTGCAGGAGCCCTGCCCTCTTTTGTATCTGGTCACTCTAGCTAAAGAGGGCAGGGAAACTGCAGCTTTAACTGTTGTGATGAAGAGGGGATTTCACCAGGTGCTTCATGCATACAAATGGCACCTGCTGAAATTCCCTTTTCTAAACAATTGTTAAAGATACAGGAGCCCTGTCCTGCTTTCCATAGGGTCACCTTAAATCTAGTGGTGTTGCAATTCTTACTTGCGGAAGTGGCTTTAAAGCTGTAGAACCTATTTTCTAATATTTTCCCCACCTTCTTCCCATCTCCTATATCTTTTTTTCTCTTCCTTTTAGTCCTTGTTATTTCCTTGCTCTAATCTTCATGGGATTAGCAAATGGGGGTGGGGGTGGGGAATCAACACCAAAAATGTCACTGTGATCTCCCCACCTGTTTTTCTCCCTCTCTGTTGCTCCTCCTCCTCCAGGATTTTTTTTTTTTTTTTGAATGGTTACTTTTGACTGAGCATGGAGCTGTGCACCTGTGGACCTGTGGATAACAACATAATTTATCCTTAATTTCTTCACAGCGTCTAAGGCACACATGCAGTTAGTGGATTAAAAAGGAAAGCATAGCAAACTGAAAGAGCAGCATGCCCTCACATTTCTCCTGCGACTGTAGCACTATACTGAAGCTTGTGGCATTTATGTTCATGCTACAAGCAATAAAACTCACTTGACTGTTCAAACTCCTTTTACTTTTCGTGCTATTATAACTAGGGATGTGTAGGGACCCCCCAGATCGGATCGGGACCCGGATCGGGACCTCCAATTTTGTCCTGGATCGGATTGGACAAAATCGGAGGCCCCCCAGACCAGACCGGATTGGGCCCGATCCCGATCCAAAAATCGGACATTCGATTTTTGGATCGGCCGCCATTTTTGTTTTCCCCATAGACTTGCATTCAGGGAAATAAAGCTTCCCCCCAATACAAGTCTATGGGGAAAAATGGTGCTGGGTGGGTGAGTGGGTGTTCTACTGTGAACTAGGCTTCACGGCCTAGTTCTCAGTAGATCCCCAACAGGTGAAGGAAGAGGATGCACCAGCAGGTAAGTGGGCTCCCCTCCCTCCTTCCCCCTTGCGGTTCTTACCTCCCGGGGCCATCCGCTGCTGTCCGTTGGCACCAGCGGGCACCAGCAGATGACCCTGGGAGGTAAGCCCCCCGTGCTTACCTGTCGGGGCTTCTGCTGGCACCCGCTGGTGCCAGCGGACAGCAGCAGATGACAGCGGACTGCCCCGGCAAGTAAGCCCCCCCCTGCAGTTCTTACCTGCCGGGGCTGTCCGCTGGCACCCACGGGCACCAGCGGACGGCAGCAGATGGCTCGAGCAGGTTAGAACCGCGAGGTGGGGGAGGGGGTCCGATCCTCCGATCCAATCCAATCCAGATCAGGTCCTTTTCGGATTGGATCGGAATGGATCGGCCGATTCAGGGGCAGGGGATCAGATCAGATAATTTTATCCGATTTCCCCTGGATCAGATCCAGATCGTGGTTTGGACCTGATCCATTGCACACCCCTAATTATAATGCATTGGCTGCATTTGGACAACACATTAGTCAATGGTGGGTTGAGTAGCCAACTAACAGTTGGTTATTTTGTGGGTACTCCCCACACAACGTATTCCTACACAACTGTGGGTGGTTGGGGCTGGCATTGAGTGGACTAATAGTGAAACCAGCATTTGACTGACACAGCCCCCACCCCTCTCCCCACCCTCCCTCCTCCCTCGGTCCTCCCGGTGCTATCCCAGCAGCCTCTGCAAGTTGCACCAGTTGCAACAGAGTGGCAGCCGCTGCTTTGGCTGTTCTTGCCGCCTTCCTCTATGGGCTTGTGCTTTAACCCACTCCCCACATGCCATTAACCCACTCACCCCTCCACACAACACTTTAAACAACTGGCTTCGAGCTAAACAACTTGCAAGCCAGTTGTTTCTCTTAGTTGCTTATTTGGGCGGAATAGCATACCGCCAGTAGTTTGTGAGTGGGGTGTTACCCTTCACACAACACAATAAGCAACACAACTGACGACTGTTCTCTCCCCCCCCCCCCAGTTGCTTAATGTGTTGTCCGAATGCAGCCAATCTGTGGATTTACATCACATGACATCCCACCATGGGCAGCCAGCCATGGTGGGTGGTTGTGTCATCTGAGTCCAATGCATTTTCTGCAGGCTGGCTTAATTTTTATGAACATGTCACCCGGAGAACTCATGGCTTGGTCTGTGGTTGCTCACCGATAACCATGGTGGGTTGCTGTGTTATATGAACCCAGGGGAGTGATTTTATTGCCAGGACTGGCTACAGAGCTGCTTGGTAAGAGCAGCAAAAAACGCCCACTCTTTTTTGAGATTTCTCCAGTGCTGCCTCCAGCATTCCTCACAAATGACTGCCCCTCCACCAATGTCTAAATGACACTTCAGGGTGGATGCTACTTATTTGCTACCTGAAAAACAACAACAACAACAACAACGGTGCTTCAAAAGTTCGCAAATGTGTTTGTAATGTTTAAATTAGTCCACCCTCCTGTTCTTTTGAAAGTGCACAACAGCCCACTTTTGCCTGTCTGATATGTGTAGCTGTGCTTGTCAATGTCCTTAATATTGAAACTGTCAATGAGAATGCTGAAGTAGAGTACTGAATATACAAGGAAATGGACAAAGTTAGACTGCACAGTTGAGAAGGACTGAGTGAAAAGTAACACCAAGGGAGAGGGGGAAGCCACTTGCGCAATTGAAAAGCACTGAAAAAGGGGAAGAAATGCAAGATCAATATGTACACCAAATTGAGGGACAGTATTTTCCACTCGGCAATGTAAAGCTCTCACTCTTAAGTACTGAGATTGCAGTCTTAATGTTTTTGTTTTATGAATAAGGCCTGAATGAAAGGAAGTGTTAAATAGCTAATCTATTTTTCTTGCCTTTGCTTCATGGGTCAAGTAACAATATCCACAGAGCCAAAAGGAGGCATTTTTCTCTTTTGTATGCTCATTAAATTGCAACTATATGTACTAGGACTGGAATATGAGTATGAGTATACATTTTTTAAAAATCCACGTATCATGTAAGATTTACAGTGAAATTCTACACATCTACTCAAAAGTAAGACCAAATGACTTCAGTGGGCCCTACTCCCAACGAAGTGTGTATAGGATTGCAGCCTTAATTGATTTTCAATTTGCATGTCAATAAAAGCAGTATTTTTAAAGCAAGAAATATTATTTCTTTGATTTTAGATAATGTGCACATGCATCAGAGCAGGCATAATCTTAAAAGAGGTAATCTATCCTGTGTAAGAGAATGGGGGGATGCTTATTCAATATCTACTTGTCTTCAATGCATTCATTCAAAATCCTTTTAATATTGCTTTCAATACTAGGGTCACCATATGGAAAGGAGGACAAAGCTCATGTATCTTTAACATAGGCTGACCAGATAAAATCCAGGTCAGGGCTCATGTAACTTTAACAGTTGTAGAGAAAAGGGCATTTCAGCCAGTGTCATTTGTATGCAATTAGTCCCTGTTGAAATTCCCTCTTCATCACAACAGCTAAAGGTGCAGGCACTATACTAGAGTAACCATATACAAAAGAAGGCAGGGGCCCTGCAACTTTAACAGTTGTGATGAAGAGGGAATTTCACCAGGAACTGATTGCATACAAATGACACTGGCTGAAATTCCCTTTTCTCTACAACTGTTAAAGTTACATGAGCCCTGACCTGGATTTTATCTGGTCACCCTACTTTAACAGTTGTAGAGAAAAGGGAATTTCAGCAGGTGTCATTTGTATACCTGCAGCACCTGGTGAAATTCCCTCTTCATCACAACAGTTAAAGCTGCAGAGTGACCAGATACAAAAGAGGGTAGGGCTCCTGCAGCTTTAACTGTTGTGATGAAGAGGGAATTTCACCAGGTGCTGCATGCATACAAATGACACCTGCTGAAATTCCCTTTTCTACGCAACTGTTAAAGACACAGGATTCCTGTCCTCCTTTCCATATGATCACCCTAAAACATGCTGACACTTTAGTTGTCTGTACTAAGAACTGCTTGGTGTCGTGATGTTAGTTGGATGCCGTGATGATGTGATGCTCCTGTAATGATGCTCTCTCTGTGTGGTAGGCTGATGCTTTCCCTGCTCCCAGGGCTCATTCAATACCTTTTGATGGGAGCAGGAAATAGCATTTTGCACACTCACCCAAGTCAAGGTGAATAGTACAAAGATAGCTAAGTTATTTGCACATGAGGCAGAAAATCCCACGAGCACTTCTCCCCATTCCTAGCAATAACAATGCGACAACAAATTAGAAAACAAACAAACAATTTACTACCCTTTCATGACACACAAAGTTTGCTGCCTGAGGTGCTTGCCTCACTCTGCCTAATGGTCGGGCTGGCCCAGCCTGCTTCTCACAGCTGTTCTGTCCCTTTGCAGGTCAGGTTATATACCATACAGTTTCTGGGCCAAAGTTTGCTACCAGTCTCTAACTTGCTACCACAGCTCCCACCTCATTGAGACCACTCTAATTTTTGTGAACTGCCCAGAGAGCTTCAGCTATTGGTCAGTATAGAAGTGAAATAAATAAATGATCCCTTTGCATCTCTTTCCTCCTTCACCAGAGTTTCACTGCCAGTTACTTATCCCTCCATTGTTCCAATCTCCTTGGCAACAGTTGCCTGAAGCTTTGCACACTTTCCTCTTTTCCTTTAGGTCTCAGGTAAACCTTCCTCCATATGCTACACACAAATTATCCAGCACTCATTCAAAATCACAGAAAACTTTCAGCATTCCAGCACACACGTAAGACCTTGTGCAGGCCATCAGGGGAGGGGGGACCCGATTTTGCCATCCCCAGGATGGGAGGGGGCATAATCGTGTGCAGTTTTGTTTTTTTAAAAAATAACTAACCTGTTGCGCATGAGCGCTCGTGCACTCTTCTTCATTACAAACAAACAAACAAAAAAAGGTGGGTGCGAGTTGCGACGGCCCTGGAGAAGCCTTGGCCATCCCATTGTGGTACAGCTTCACCGTGCTGAACCCCGAAGTGACTAATTCTGGGTTTGCCTGCTTCCCCCCCTCTCCACCCTTATGGTGTGGAAAGGGCCTCAGTCACCAACAGTGCTTTCCACACAACACAATAACCAATATTTATTTATTTATTTATTTATTGCATTTCTATACCGCCCCATAGCCGAAGCTCTCTGGGCGGTTCACAAAAATTAAAACCATGAAATCATTTAAAAAATATAAAACAAGCCACAATCAAAAACACAGAATAACATACAATATAAAAACACAACCAGAACAAAACCAAGCAGCAGGAATTAATACAGATTAAAATACAAATTTAAAACAGCAAGGATTAAAATTGAGTTAATTTAACTGTTAAAATACTGGGAGAATAAAAAGGTCTTCACCTGGCGACGAAAAGAGTACAAAGTAGGCGCCAGGCGAACCTCTCTGGGGAGCTCATTCCACAGCCGGGGTGCCACAGCGGAGAAAGCCCTCCTCCTAGTGGCCACCTGCCTCACTTCCTTTGGCAGGGGCTCACAGAGAAGGACCCCTGTAGATGATCTTAGGGTCCGGGCAGGTACATATGGGAGGAGGCGTTCCTTTAGATATCCTGGCCCCAAGCTGTTTAGGGCTTTAAATGTTAGTACCAGCACTTTGAATTGGGCCCGGACCTGGATCGGCAGCCAGTGAAGTTGGAAAAGGACTGGCGTAATATGGTCTCGTTGGCCAGTCCCCGTTAACAATCTGGCTGCCCTGTTTTGTACCAGCTGAAGTTTCCGGACCATTTTCAAAGGCAGCCCCACGTATAACGCATTGCAGTAATCCAAACGAGAGGTTATGAGAGCATGGTTAACTGTAGCTAGGCTATCTCTGTCCAGATAAGGGCGCAGTTGGTATATCAGCCTAAGCTGGTAAAAGGTGCTCTTTGCCATCAAGTTCACCTGTGCCTCAAGTGACAGTTCTGGATCCAAGAGCACCCCCAAACTACGGACCCGATCCTTTAGGGGGAGTGCAACCCCCTCCAGAACAGGGTGAACATCACCTCGCCGGACAGACGAACCACCTGCTAACAGTACCTCCGTCTTGTCTGGATTGAGTCTCAGTTTGTTAGCCCTCATCCAGTCCATTACCGTGCCCAGGCACTGATTCAGAACAGCCACTGCCTCACCTGGGTTTGATGAAAAGGAGAGGTAGAGCTGGGTGTCATCCGCATATTGATGACATCTCAGCCCACATCTCCTGATAACCTCTCCCAGTGGCTTCATGTATATGTTAAACAGCATAGGGGATAAAATAGAGCCCTGTGGAACCCCATGGCTTAAATGCCACGGCACAGAGCAATAATCCCCCAGCACCACCTTCTGAAAACGGCCATCCAAGTAGGAGCGGAACCACTGCAGCACAGTGCCTCCAACTCCCAGCCCAGACAACCTATCCAGAAGGATACCATGGTCGATGGTATCGAAAGCCGCTGAGAGGTCCAAGAGAACCAACAGGGTCGCACTCCCCCTGTCCCTCTCCTGGCAAAGGTCATCCCACAGGGCGACCAAGGCAGTTTCTGTTCCAAAACCAGGCCTGAAACCCGATTGAAATGGATCTAGATAATCCTTTTCATTCAAGAGTGTCTGGAGTTGTCCTGCAACCACCCACTCAAGCACCTTGCCCAGGAAAGGAATGTTCACCACCAGCCTATAGTTGTTAACATCTTCCAGATCCAGGTTAGGCTTTTTCAGGAGTGGTCTGATTACCGCCTCTTTTAACGAGGCCGGCACCACTCCCTCTCTCAAGGAAGCATTTACAACCTCCTGGACCCAGCCGGCGGTCCCATCCTTATTTGATGTAATTAGCCACGATGGGCAAGGGTCAAGCACACAAGTGGTCGACCAGACTTGGCCAAGCACCTTGTCCACATCCTTAGGCCTCAGTAACTGAAACTCATCCAATAAAACTGGACCAGATGGTGCTCTGAACGGCTCTACTATCGGAGCTGCATTAAGCGTGGTATCCAATTCAAGACGAATCTGAGTGACTTTATCTTCAAAGTGCTGTGCAAACTTGTCACAGCGTGCTACCGAGGGTTCCACCATCTCTCGCCCTGGCCCAGAGTGTAGAAGGCCACAAACCACCCGGAAAAGCTCCGCCGGACGACACTGTGAAGATGCAATGCTGGTGGAGAAGAACTGTCTCTTCACCACCCTCGCTGCCATAGAGTAGGCTCGATAATGAGCTCTAGCCCGTGTCCGATCAGACTCAGCATGAGTTTTCCTCCACCTGCATTCTAGCCATCTCCCCTTTTGCTTCATTGCCCTCAGCTTAGGTGTAAACCAAGGAGCTGGCCGAGCTCTGCTCAGAGGGAGAGGGCGCTTGGGTGCGATCGTGTCAACTGCCTGGGTCATCTCTGCATTCCACAGAGCGACCTGGGCTTCGACAGGAGCACCGGCCATATCAGCAGGAAAATCCCCCAGAGCCTTCTTGAATCCATTGGAGTCCATTAGCCTCCGGGGGCAGACCATTTTAATAGGCCCCCCACCCTTGCAGAGGGGAAAGGATGCCGAAAGTCTAAACCTCAATAGAAAGTGATCCAACCATGACAAGGGGGTAGATGTTAATTTCCCCACTTTCAGATCACCATCCTCCTGTCCACCCGAGAAAACCAGGTCAAGAGTGTGTCCTTTTAAATGCGTTGGGCCGATGACATGTTGAGACAGCCCCATGGTTGTCATGGCAGCCATGAAGTCCTGAGCCGCTCCGGATGCAGGAGCCTCCGCATGGAAGTTGAGATCCCCCAGGACCACCATCCTGAGGGTCCTCAACACCAGGTCCGAGACAACCTCCGTCAGCTCAGGCAGGGAGACTGTTGGGCAGCGGGGTGGGCGGTACACCAGCAGAATCCCTAATCTGTCTCGGGTACCCAACACAAAGTACAGACACTTAAGACCAGCACTCAAATGAATAGGAAGCCTAGAGAGGGAGATCGTATTTCTATAGACCACGGCAACCCCCCCTCCCCGGCCCTGAAGTAGGTGCTGGTGCTGCACTGAGTACCCAGGGGGGCAAAGCTGAGTGAGAGTAACCCCTCCCAGTTCACCCACCCAGGTCTCAGTGATACATACCAGGTCAGCCCCCTCATCCACAATCAAATCATGGATGGGGGAGATTTTATTTTGGACCGATCTGGCATTCAGCAGCAGCAGCACCAACCCCGAGGGCAAGCTGGTAAGGCCGCCAGGAACTACCTGGTTGGGGGAAGAACCAGAAAAGGGGATAGTTGTAAGGCAACTATCCCCTTTCTCCTCATCTGGCCTGTTTCTCCCCCAACACCATACCTCCCCCTACCCGTGACCACAGTTATGCGGGCACCCCTTTGAGCTCCCCAGGCACATATTCAGAATATACAAATTAAACAATAGTATAAAACTTTAACTTGCTGCTGGTTGCTGGTTGTTAATGGTTTCAACAGGCACAGGCAGTAGGGTGACTCCTCTGTGCGACGCTAAGTGCAGCGCCAAGTGCACACTTGGCGCCACATGTTGCCGAGGTGCTGCCTCTGGCACGCTTCCCTTAAATAGGTACCTGTAAAGGGGAGGAGCAGCTGGTTAGCCGATTGTAATGCCCATCAGGTGAGGGGGCAGCAGCAGAAAGCAAGCTTCTGCAGTGATGGATTCCTCCCCCCCCACCCCACTCCAACCAATAGTGGTTCAAATAGCCAACCCTGCACAGCATTGGTTATTTGCATTGGTTATTTCAGCCAAAATAATGTTGGTTAAAAAACTGCCTCCACAAAACACGATAACCCATAGTGGATTAAATAACCATCTGTCAACTATTTAAACCACCATTGTTTATTGTGTTGTCTGAACCCAGTCATAGACAAATATTAGCATGTTTATAGTTGAAAATATTTTGAAATGCTCATGTATATAAATGTATATTAATTTGTTGTCTTGTCCATATCTTTGTGGTCCCTGAAGGTCAAGAAACATATTCCACAGGACCAAAACATGTTGATCTACATTGACAAAGAAAACTTTATTTTCCTACATCCAGAGATTTATTTTCTCTTTTCTATTAAGTTACTTTGGATGTTCTTCTATTTTGTCTGACTCTTATATTGGGTATGCTGCCATATAGAAAGGCAAAACACATTACCATGATCACAAATATTTCTAATTTCATGCCATTTGACCTGAACAAGGCTTCAATATGTTTGCTTTACAATAGCTACCTGACTAGTTTTCCAGTTTAAAAGTTTATGTTCCTAGTCACTCTTTTCTTTAACAGCATATATCTCACAGGAGCACTGAGGTTGAATTTAAGAGTTAATTTTTTCTTAAAGGGCACCACCTTCTAGCTTGGTGAAATCAGTTCCCTTCAAAAAGAAATAAGACTTTGGTCCCCTGTACTGAGGCAAGGCCATATAGGGCCTGGTAGCAAGGCCAATCCAAGACATTGTGCTCTTTGAGTTGAGGGACAAAATGGCTCCCTCCTGCATTTCATGTACAGGGGCTGACTGGGTTGGCAGTTGCGTTTACAGTGCTGGCAATATGATTGTATCCTGTATACCTGAGCGCAAACAGTTAGCATAGGGGTACAGGGCCGGCCACATGGCACACAGAATTCTACCCTCCAACATCCCACTGCCACTTCCTTGCTGCTTGGCTCAGTGCTCACTTTCTGACCTCTCCAACAAATGCTGAAGTGCAGCACCAGCGGCACCAGTGTGCAACTTGTGAGCAGAGCACAGGACCACAAGTGCATGGGCAATCCCTGCTTGAGAATTAGGTGCTTTTCCCACTGGTGGTTTTTGTGACATATTAGAAAAAGCCAACTAGGCTAGACATGACAGTCTGTGCCAGCAACCAGCAAGCATAACCAGTGCAGCTCAGGAGGATGGCAGCGGCTGTGGAGGATCAGAGAGAACAGATTGGGGGAGGGGAGCTAGGTGGAATGGCTGGGCAAGGGCACAGGGAGGACGTTCTTGCACCCCTTCCCCGTATCTGAGGCAGCAGCCTCAGTCTGCCTGTTGAGAGTCCATGTTCCAGTGAATGGGACAAATGCTCATTCAGCTGATCTAGTTCTAGAACCCATTCCTGATCTAGTTCTAGAACCCAATCCCCATCTAGTTCCTGAACCCAATCCTTTTCTAATTCTAGAACCCAATCCTCCCCCATCACTGGCACTGCTGCTTCATTAGTAATTGAGACCAAAGCCTCAGCTCTGAAAAGGACATTGGTGGGTTGCGGAATCAGGCGTGAGGAGAGGATAGAGCCATGGGGGAAAGCAAAGGTGATGTACCAAGGATACTTTGAGTATGAGTGGGTGGGTGGTAGAGTGATGTATGTATTAAAGCATTTTGTATCTGGCCTTTCAGTTTAAAACAAAGTTCCAGGTAGCTCACCCAATATCTAGTTAAACAGCTACAACTACAAGTAAGCCATGCTGGATTATCTAGTTCAGCTTTCTGTTCACACAGTGGCCAACCAGCTGTCCACAGGAAACCCACAAGAGGACATGAGTACAACAGCAACCTTCGGCCTATCATATAACCATCAGGACTAGTAGCCATTGATAGCCTCCAGGAATTTGTCTAACCCCCTTTTAAAGCCATCCAGCATGGCTCTTCTTATGAAAAACAACAGAGAGTCTTGTGGCACTTTAAAGAGGAACACATTTATTATGGAGTTAAAGGCAAGCAAGCATAAAAAGGGCAGGCAGCATCCAACAGATTTAAATGCAGGTTAAAAGGCCTGGGAAAATATTATTACTTATTCAGTATTGACATACTGCCTTAATTGCTAAAAAAAAGAAAAAAAGAAAAAAAAAGAAAAAGTCACTAAGACAGTGTACAAGAATTTAAACCCATAAAACCTTAACACAATTTTAAAAAGAACATTAAAAACAGTAAAACATTTAGGGTTAGATCCAGTATCCATCTTTTGTGAGAGGAAGAGTTCCACTTGCAGAAGGTCCCTCTGCCCAATTTTGGGGATCCCCTCCTCCCACACCACAGCTCATCCATTTCAGCAGGGTCTCCTAACTCTCTGTGTAGCACTTTCAGGCGTTTGGGGGGAGGGGCGTAGAAGTCCACTTCCAACAGCACAGTTGATCCGTTTTATTCGTCTTTTGTCTTTGCGTCCTTTCTAAAAGCCAGGATAAAGAAGTCTAAATAAAGAAGTCACCAGCTGGTCCTGAAAAGAGGTATGTTTCAAAGCAAGGCAAGCCTTTCCTGAGTGAGAGATCCACAGATGGGGCACCACGGTAAAGGATCTCTTCCTATGCCACCTGTCTCACCTCATGGTATGGGCTCATCGTGAATGCTGCCCTGAGCTCCTTGGATGAAGGGATGGGTCAAAATGTAACAATGATAAACTGCTCTAAACAGGTTGTCCTGCTAAAAATGTTTACAATATTGGTTTATTGGTTGATTTGATTTGTACACTGCCTTTCTACCAAGAAAATGGTGCTCAAGGCAGCTTACAACCAGAGATAAATAAAAACATGATTAGAACAATAACTGCTCATGTTTGCAGCTATCAAGGTCAGTTGCTTGAGGAGTTGTTTTCAATGTCAAGATTGGTGTCAAAGGATCTTGCACATTTGCTAGGAACTCCTTGGCAGATACGGCACAGCTGTTGGTTCTGGAGTTATTTCCATGTTGTGACTGTTTTTAAAAACAGAGCATGAAATACTGACTACCTTCAACTAGTACCTTGGATCAGAGGCATGACAGCAGCCTTTTTAACTGGACTTTGGTGGGATCAGGTTAGCCAGTACAATCCTGTCATGGTCTCATAGTATTTAGCGGAGGATAGGAAACTAGTAGGAAAATGTGGTGTGCTGTATTGATTTTTGGAAACTTATTGCTTTATTATAAGAACATTCACCAAACCCCCATCCTTGGTTTACACTGGTTGGTAGAGGCTATCTAGAGGGTCAGAAAAGGGTGTTTATCAGCCCTGCCTGGATATTAAAGATTGAAACGGGGACCTTTTGTGTACAACACTCAGATCAACAAAACATTAAAAATTAACATTCTTGCACTTTGATCCAAGGGCTAACTTGCAAAACCCATTTAGGCTGCACTCCTGTGCCCACTTACCTGGAGCAAGCTCCACTGAACCAAACAGGACTTACTTTTGAGTATTTATTTATTTATTACATTTGTATACCGCTCCATAGCCAAAGCTCTCTGGGCGGTTTACATAGGATTAAAAACAATTAAAAACAATATACAAAAATTAAAACAGCAAAAACATACAACATACACACAATCTGTACATTTAAAAACCACTTCAACACTTCAAAAAGCTACAAAAACAAAACAAACCCAGGTTCCTCAGATATTGCCAAATGCCTGAGAGAAGAGGAAAATCTTGACCTGGCGCCGAAAAGATAACAATGTTGGCACCAGGCGGGCCTCGTCGGGGAGATCGTTCCACAATTGGGGAGCCACCACAGAGAAGGTCCTCTCTCTTGTTGCTGACCTCTGAGCTTCCCTCGGAGGAGGCACTCGGAGGAGGGCCTTAGATGTTGAACGTTGTGTTCGGGTAGGTTCATGTCGGGAAAGGCATTCCATCAGGTATTGTGGTCCCAAGCCGTGTAAGGCTTTATAGGTTAAAACCAGCACCTTGAACCGGGCTCGGAAACATACAGGCAGCCAATGCAAGCGGGCCAGAGTAGGTCTTATATGTTCGAACCTACTGGTTCCAGTTATCAATCTGGCCGCTGCATTTTGCACAAGCTGCAGCTTCCGAACCACCTTCAAAGGCAGCCCCACGTAGAGTGCATTGCAGTAATCTAACTTGGAGGTTACCAGAGCATGGACAACTGAAGCCAGGTTATCCCTGTCCAGATAGGGACATAGCTGGGCCACCAACCGAAGTTGGTAGAAGGCACTCCGTGCCACTGAGGCCACCTGCGCCTCAAGTGACAGAGATGGTTCTAGGAGAACCCCCAAGTAGATGTGCAGAGGAGTGCCCTGTTAGTGTAGTGACAAGTTGTGATGATTTGATGAGCTGCTGTGGTTGTTTCATTGCTGCTGAATCATAGTGTGTCTTAGGATGTGTAGAAGGAACTGTTGCTACATATCCATTAAGCTAATTGTTGCCACACTAAAAGAACAGTCTGAATTGGTACGTGAGTCTATTTTAAACGAGTAGACAAACAATTATTGGGTTTTCCCCAGGCCATGCCAGACCGGAATCTTGAAGATGCATGTGGAAGAGAAGATGACTTTTTTTTTTGCAAGTCCTCTGGCTGAAAAATTTGCAGTGCACATAAGCATGCAAAGCAGTACTAACCTTGGTAATGTAGAATTGTGCCCAGTAGTCTTGAATTCTTAATGGGCCTGGTGTCAGTGCCTGGCATTCTTGGGCAGCTGCAAAGGCCCTGTCACCTAGGGAAGGCCCACTCCTCTTCCTCACATGCAACCCCCCGCTCTCATTCCTTTGTGTGTGGATAATGTGAAGGAGCGCAAATGCTGGGGTTTGGGGGCTCATGGTACAAAAGTGTCGTCATCAAGGTCCAGCCCAGGAAGGAATAAAAAAAGAGCCATGCTGAACTAGATCAAGGGTGTATCTAGCCCAGCATTCTGCTCACACAGTGGCCATCTATTGTCCACGGGATACCCATAAGCAACAGCACCTTCCTGCCCATGTTTCCCAGCAACTGGCACACATAGGCAAACCACCTCTGATACTGGAGCCATCAGGATGCTATAGCCATCAGGACTAGTAGCCATCGATAGTCTTGTTCTCCATAAATTAGACAACCCCCTTTTTAAAGCCATCCAAAATTTGTAGTCATCACTACATCTTGTGGTAGTGAAGGGACAGGTGAGTTTGGAGGTGGGAACCAGCAGGAGGGGAAGGATGGGGCCAGAACCGGGTAGCAAGGATGGGACAGAAGTAGCCTGGAAAGAAAAAGGGAAACAGCTGACATCAGGTTGTCTTTCCATGTGGTGGAGACCTGTGACTCCCCCCCCCCCAAACCAGAACACATACAGGTCGGCACACACACAAGCAGAACAACCTAGAAAGCTCCACACTGAGTGCCAAATCTCTATGTGCCACAATATTGGGTAAGGAGACACACAAAAATCAAGATACACACACACACACACGTGCACACACACAAGAGATTACCTGGATCTGACACATACTTGTGGAGTACCTGGAGAAGAACTTCCTGCCCATATTGTTTACCCAGTTAGGAAGGCAATAAACACAGCAACTCATCTCTCTCTCTCTCCTTCCCTCCCTCCAAGACCCCCTCTAGATGGATTCCGTTTGACGCCTGTTCCTCTGATTATGCGCATCTTCTCGGAAGCGCTTTATCATAAATGCTTGTATGCAGGAGGTAATAGAGCACTCAACAGGCGACCTTACTGGTTGTTTCAAATGCGCTTTACAAGTCGTTAATGTGGAGAATCGCTTGTTCACATAGTCAAAATGCGCTTTAACGGCAGGAGCAAAATAAAACTCGCTATTTAACGTGCATTCGATAATGCGCATAATCGGAGAGAAAACGCGCCTCTACGCCTGATTTGCGCTCCGTTCTTGTAGAGGTAAATTTTTTATGCGCCTTGAAAGAGTTTTAAATGCCTCTTGTAGAGGCAACCCAAGTCTCTCTCACTGTTTCCTTTTCGAAAAAAAAGCACCAATGCTCTAGGGGGGAAACTTTGCCCCCAGTGGAAGTTTCATCTCTAAACATAATTGCCCTGGAGGCCACAGAGTGCACAAGGAGAGGAGGGTTGACTGCAGCCTGCCTGTAAATCTTCCCTGATTGGCAATTCACCTTTAGAAAACCTTCTGGCGCCAATCAATGGAAGCAGGTTGGGATAAATGTAATTGCTATGCGCAAGGGCAATTTTGGGGTGGGGTTGCACTATGGGGAGGAGGAATGCACAATTCAGCAGAGGAGGTGGCTCCAATGTCAGTGGGCTGTGAATTCCCTCTGGGGTTTCAGTCAGAATCTAATGGAATTATCCTAAGTGCTGAACCCGTTATGGGGGTAGAGTTCACCTTGGATAGCTCCTTTAGAGTTCTGACTGAAACCCAGAACGAATTCACAGCCTCACTGACATCAGAGCCACCTGCCTCCGCTGGTCTAATTCCTCCTGGAAATCACCCCTGTATGACAATTAACCTGAAGTGGGGGACGTCTATTGGCCCCCAATCTACACTCTGAGCACTGGAGAGTAGATCTGAGGCCTTGGGAAATAGATTCGGGGCAGGTCGCCCAACGCCATCTGGAGGTTGCCCGCCCCTAGTTTACATAGCCCTGACGCCCCTCCTCTGGTCTCTGCTGCTCTCCAACCGGAACCCTGCACAGCAGCAGCCCGCGCGCCGCCTTCCCACGCGCGTCCATAGATCGTCTCCTGGAACTCTTCCGGATGATGGTCGCTTTGTAGCACGCCGCGTTGTGCTTGCTGGGCTGGTGGCGTGCCAGGAACCCTGCCCAAAGCACTGACAGCCGCTCCACTCGCTCACTCTCCAGCCAACGCATGGAAGGGGTGTGCATGTGTAGGGGAGGAGGCGTTGGCGCGGCAGGGTGGGCAGCTGTTCTAAAACTTTGAAGGGAGGGGACGCTATTTGGAGGAAAAGAGGAAACGCTATTTGGCTTCGACGATTGGCTCAGGGCCCGACTAAAGGGTCCAGTGAGGAGCGGGGGAACTGCGCCGTGCAGACTCCGTCTTCCAGCTTGAGATTCGAGTCGAGGGGGAGGCGCGTGGGTTGATTGTCGCTCGCCGCCGGCTCAAAAGTTTCAAGCTCCCGCCGCGTGCGGCGCTTTGCCTGGTCGATTCCTCCCCTTTGGGAGCGACCCGATCGCTCTCAGTTTGGGACGCCTTTGCCCCGGCTGCGCGCGCGGGCTGGTGGAGGCGTCGGAACAAGCAGCAAGGCGGCCGGCGGCTCCTGTCCAGGGGATCTGCCCTTGCCCGACCCCACCTTTTGCGCGCCCCTTCCTTCTCCAAACAGCCTTCCTCGGGAGAAGTTTCTGGCTCACGTCTCCGGATTTTTTTCTTTAAAAGAAAATGCCCGTGGCTCATCCTACACCCCATCGCGGGAGACGGCCGTTTTGGCCGGGCCTGGCCGAGCCCCCCCGCCGGATCGGAGGCTGACCCGTCTGACCCGTTGCCGCGCTTGCCATGCGGTCGCTGAACATCACCCCGGAGCAGTTCGCGCAGCTCCTGCGGGAGAACAACGTGACCCGCGAGCAGTTCATCGCGCTCTATGGGCTGAAGCCGCTGGTCTACATCCCGGAGCTGCCCGGGCGCGCCAAGCTGGCCTTCGTGCTCACCTGCGTGCTCATCTTCGCCCTGGCGCTCTTCGGCAACGGCCTGGTGCTCTACGTGGTCGCCCGCCGCAAAGCCATGCGCACCGTCACGAACATCTTCATCTGCTCGCTGGCCCTCAGCGACCTGCTCATCGCCTTCTTCTGCGTCCCCTTCACCATGCTTCAGAACATCTCCAGCAACTGGCTGGGAGGTGAGTGGGGCGGGAGTGGAGGCTGGCGGCTCCGATTTCTGTGGGGCTGTGAAGCCATCCTCGGTTTCAGTCAGAACCAGCCAGAAGTCCAGTTCAACTTTGGATAGCGCCTTAAAAGTTCTGGCTGAAACCCAGGATGGATTGAAATCAGAGCCATCAGCCTCCACTGGTGGGGTGTCATCTTGTCCTGCCAGGCAGATGTTTTGCCCGTCAGCTAGTGTGTAAGCCCAGCTCCCATCTTATTCCATTCACTGCAGTCATGCTCTGAGTTTGCTCAAACCAAGGAAAAGGTTGGATTTCTTCCCACCCCCCACCCTTTAAAAACATTTAAGCTATGGAAACAATCTTTTGAATATTAAAAACAAAGGCAGCCCTGTTAGCTGTAAGAACCAAAATCCAAAACCCCATCAAGTGTAATATCTTTAATAGGACCACTCAAAGATCACCAAAAATGTGACTTTGCATTGGTCTAATAATGGCATTATGCAAGATGGACTGTAGAGGTTTTTTTTTTTTTTTAATTGCAGATGTGCCAGCTTTGGAGAAGGAGCCAGCCAAATCCATCTATCCTGAACATGCATCAAAAGCACGTTTGCACGTTTTGAGAAAGAGGGTGACCTCTGTCTCACTCCACACTTATAAACCACACATAAGGCTCCCTTGTTGACACCAGTAGTATAACATTAGTACAAAGGGAATTGCACAGTATAATATGGGCGAGGTGGTATCCTTTCAACATTTGTATGTATGTATAGATGGAAATATAGTTTTTATACCTTAGCCCTTGGAGAACCAGTTGGTATATTGTACTGGATTTGTTGGGTGCAGTAGTCCGTTGTTCAATGGGTGATGTGCATAAGTGTGCAAGCTCTGAAGCTATATGCCTGCCTGCTTCCTGCTGCTTTTGCTCCCTGTGAGAACCAGACTACAGGGAAAATGTGAACTAATAATTTGAAGTTTGCGCAGGATACTATGCCCAGGACACTACTGAAATGAGGATTTTAAGGCCTCCTCCACACGAGACGTTTAATGAGCCTTGAAGGCTCATTAAAAAATTTACCTCCACAAGCACGGAGCGCAAAACGGGCGTACAGGCGCGTTATCTCCCCGATAATGCGCATTTTCGAACGCGCGTTAAATAGCGACTTTTATTTTGCTCCGGCCGTTAAAGCGCATTTTCGCGGTGTGAACAAGCGATTACACGCATTAACTGCTTGTAAAGCGCTTTTTGGACATGAATTAATGCGCTTCGCCGCCTCTCGCTGCCTCCGGTGCAGAGGGATTAGGAGTAAAAGCGCCTCCGCGATAATGCGCATAATCGCGGAACCGGGCGCAAAAGCGCATCCTTGTGGAGGGGGCCTCAGTCACATTTAAGATGGAGCTGCATTATAATGGGTATGTATGTATGTGGTTTTATATGGGCTTCATCTGATTGGTAGAAGTGCTGCAAAAATATAGGCAAACCCCAAGAGTAACATTGTAAAGCTGGATAGTAATACTTAGCCATTTGAAGAGCGACTAAGTGTTCAAAGCACGTCCAGTTCATAGACATTATTATGTTATCATTGCAATAACCCTGTAAAGCAGGCGGGTATTATCACCATATTCCTGATAGTGCCAGTGGGAGGTTGAGAGAGAGAGGCTTACGTAAGGCTATGTAGTACATTCATGACATTTTAAAACTTCATGATTGTATCTGTTTCTCAGCTACTACATTATGCTACAGCAGTCCCCCTGAGTATAGGGATGTAATGTATTCCCCCCAAAAGTGCACTGCCCACAAGCAATTTCTTTTTAATTACATCCATGGCAGGTCATCCTCTTTCAGCCTTTTCACACAAGGGATGCAATAGTTAGGTGTATTGCATTAGATCATTGGCAACTGGGTGATATGGAAATGTAATAAATGAATAAATGTAAGGAGCTGCCAGCCTACCTACTCCAGATCTTCATGGGAAGGAGTGGGTTTGTACCATTAGTCCTATCCCCAGGGTACAATCTTATGCATGTATTGATAGGGGAAAAAGTCCTACAAGTCCTAGCATTTTGGCTGGGAAATACTGAGAGTTGTAGGACTTTTTCCTGTCTAAATATGCACAGGATTGCACCCTTTATATTGCTATGGCTCCACCCCCAGACCTCCACCTGAAGATCTGAAAAGGGGCACCTATGCATGGACAACTGTTGGTGCTCTGTTTTTTTTTTAAGTAACAAAATGCATTGCTTAAACAGTGAAAAATGGAAATGTATACTAATTACAAAGCAAAACAGACAAATTAATTTCAAGGAAAACTGCTATTAAAACTTATATGAAAAATGCCATGCACTTTCTGGATATCACACTTTAAATCATTTTCCATTTGGCCTGGTAGTTTGTCTTCAAACACTTTCCAAGCTTATATAAACATGTATGTATTCTAGATCACTTTTTGCTTTCACCAGTCATCTGGCTGCTCCATATGAGTGAGAGCCCTATGTAATAGGGGCTCCTTGATCATGTGGATCACTTATGGATGTACATGTATAAAGCTTTAATAAACATTTCTGGGTTTATAACTTGAGAACAAGTTGTCTTGTTGGTTTCAACCAAAGGGAGTCTCTGTCCACAGGTGCATTATAATGATACACTTCTCATAGGCATGCACTGATGAGAGAAGGAGGTGCCTATGCAAGGAAAGGCCGTGTGCACAGCAAAATGCTCATGGAACTGATTGTTGGATGGTGTATATGCATGTATATTTTGACAGCGTATTAGAAAATGAGAGTCAATAACTTAATGTCTGTTGTTTCAGGCATTTAAAGTATATTAAAGACCTGAAAATACCCTGTGCCCAGATCACAGTTTCAAATGATTGCTAATACTTCTGTTCCACAGGCTTGCACGCCAAATAACATAATCCCTGTGTTGCTTGATGAACCATGACCAGTGGTGGCCGGTGCACATTGGGGCTGGTAGAGTGGAGGGTAGGGCAACTAACAGTGCTGTACGTGGATTCGAGGGTAACAGCAGGGGGAACTGAGTATAGGCAGATACATAGCTCCCATGAAAAACCCTCTCCTGGTTTTCAAGTGTAGTCACATCTTTCGCAACCGGACTCTATGTACACAAGGCATCCTGACTTCTCCCCTAACATGATAACACAAAGGAGAAGGTTCTCAAAATACAGTCCATTCCAAAAGATAAAGAAAGTAACCATATACTTATAAAGTAGGTATAACTGTCTCCCACATTGAAGCTTTTGTCAGGGCGGTAAGAAAAACAACAATAGAACCCTGATACATTTTTGGTTGGAGATTTATTTTGTCTCCCATATTGAAACTTTTGTTTGGGGCAATAAGAAAAAAACAAAAGAAGCCTGGTAAATTTTGTGGTTAGAGAGTTTTTGGAAGACTCATGTGTCACATAATAGGCTGGACATAGAATTCATGAATACGAAATGTTTCAATGGAGGAAATTTTGGCTTGAAGTTGGTTTTGATTAAGCAGTGAAATGGGATGCAATCTGGAGATCTCAACAAATAGTAATTCCACTGGCCAAAAAATTGTAATCATTGTTCTATAACAAGCATATTCTATATTTATATTGTTCAATCACGATTATACCCACTTTAGAAGTACATGGTTCCTTCCTCCCACAACGTAATATAGCAGTCTCTCCCCTCATATATGCAGTTCAAGTCACCATTAGTGATGTGAGTTTTCCAGAAAATTTTGAATTGGAAACTTTTCCAGAAAATGTCTTGGAACATGTTCCTATGCATATTAAGCTATTTTCCATTGTGTCATTTGCAAGTATGAATTTCTTCCTGTATATTCTCACACACAACCTACACACATAAGCTGAACTTCCACACAAAAGTGTACAGGGCTCCAATGGCCATTAAGATTTCCTTAAGGTAGAAAGTTGGAGAATCATTGCTTTTAAGCAGGGATGCCGAACATTGGGCCTGAGGGCCAAATCCAGCCTGCTTGGTGCTCCCCAGATAGCACTGACTGCTGATCATTTGGTAGTTTCCCAACTTTTGTGCACCCCTCCCACCCCCATTCTAAAAGGTTGAAATGTCTCTCCTAGAGCTTTGTTACTGGCAGTAAGAACTTTAAGCTGAAATGTGTTGGTAATAAATGCAGAAATAATATAGGTGAAAAGAATGACTCATAAAAGAGGAGATCATTTTAAGATTATTTAATTTGATGTTTTGACTTCTGCCCTCATCGACAACACTAAGCTGTTGCATTTCAAAAAAAGGAACTGGGAGATCAAGAATATGGAGGATGGAGATAATTCTCGGGGAGGGTATAACTGCAAGATTTTCTTTGAAAGCAAGAATATTAAGTTAATATTCTTGCATTCCATGTAAAAGCTATTGTGTTAAAGCCAGTCTTTATATCCAGGATATAAGTTTTAGTTTCCCATAATAGAAAGTCATTTAAATTTGGGTCATTAGTAAACACTGAACATTTAACACCTTTGACTTAGTAGATAATATAAAAATGTTTTCCCTGGCTTTTAATCTTTTGTTAAAACCCTCTTGCACTCTTATACTTCCTATGACAAATGACACCTTATTCTTGGAAGGATCACCTTGTCTCTCAAAGTCCATTTCCAAATCTGACAGCTCAGTGATGGAGGCAGAAGCCAAGACCCCCCCTCCTTCTGCTCCCCCTTCCTTTTTGTCAGTCTCTTTTCAACCTATGATTTCTGCCATTGATTTGATTGAAAGATGTATTGACTGCAGCACTTTTCAGCTTTTCAGATGATGCCTGGAAAGGGAATAAGGAATTGCTGTTAGATGACCTGAGCCACCAGGATACACTGGAATATTGTCTGTTTAATTGGTTTGCAAATTATAACGCTCTTATATCCGTTCGGGACTTGGCTCATGAGTTAGACCTACTTTACCACAGCATCTCCTGCAACAGTACGAACTCACATGTGTGAACATAAATCAGTTTAAAAAGTGGCGCGACCAGCCCTACATTATGTTTTAAAATCCCAAAGATGCAGCATTTTTTGGTTTACAAGCTGCTGAGCTATTAATTTGTACTCATTGACTAAGTTTTGATCCACAACTGGCTGAGCAAACACACTTAAACACACTTAAACATCCAGGAGGATGCTGAGCTAATTAATGGCTCAGCATCCTCCTGGAAAGAGGCCGTGAGTGCTGCAGGGCTCTGTCCTAGACCTGTACTGTTTGATATTTTTTATAAATGACTTGGATGAGGGTGTAGAGGTCTTGCTTATCAAATTTACAGATGACATAAAACTAGGAGGCATAGCCCACACTATAGAAGACAGGATTTAGATTCAAAAGGATTTAGACAGGCTGGAATACTGGGCTGAATCTAACACAATGAGATTCAATAGAGATAAATGTAAAGTCTTGCATTTAGGTACAAAAAAGAGAACAAAACAAAAAAGATCCAACTATAAGATATGGGAGTTCCAGCTTGGCAGCAGTACATGTTAAAAGGGCCTTGGTGAATATGAGCCAGCAGTGTGATGAGGCACCTGAGAAAGCTGATGCAATCCTGGGCTGCATTAAGAAAGCGTAATGCCCAGGAAGTAATAATTTGGTTCTATTATGTATTAGGCAGGTCACATTTGGAGTATGGTGTCAAGTTCTGGGTTCCCCATTTTAAGAAGGACATTGACAAGTTGGAATACATTTAGAGAAATGCAACCAGGAGGGTGAGAGATCTGGAAACCAAGTTCTATGATGAATGGTTGAAAGAGCTGGATATAGTTAGCCTGGTGAAGAGAAGATTAAGGGGAGACATGAAAGCACTTTTCAAATAGCTGAAAGGCTGTCATGCATAAGATGGAGAAGACCTGTTCTCTGTTGTTCTTGAAGGCAGGACTAGAACTAACAGGTGGAAAATCCAGGGAAGCAGATTTTTGCTTAGCATTAGGAGAAATTTCCAACCGTGCGAGCAGTTCAGCAGTGGAACAGATTGCCTTGGGAGGTGGTGGATTCACCTTCACTGGAGATATTTAACCGGAGCTGGATGGCCATCTATCAGGGATGCTGTCACTGCTCCCTACAGTGTACAGCCTGGACAGAACAGGGAGTGGACTAGATGATCTCAGACATACCTTCCAACTCTATGATTCTAGTATCTCTATAATTATCCAGCTATTTCACTTTTTAAAAAACCACATACACTAATATTGTATGTTTGAGTAACCCGGCAGTGTAAATTAAAAGACAGACATTCACAGACAAGCAAATAGAATCTACAAGGCATTTGCCTTAAAAAAATGTTTACAAGACGGCACATGAAAGACCAGAAGGATTAAAGTACATCCCCAGCATCTGTTGTTCAGTCTCCAAAGCAAACCTCATGAGAAACAGGAAAGGGGAGTTGTGAACATACGCAAAAAAACAAGGGGAGGAAGGTGGAAGGGTAGTGGAGGAAGACCGTGAAGTAGTTAGTTACAGGAAAAGATGGAATAGTTAGCACCATATTGTTTTTTAAGCAGGTTGCCCTCAGCAAGTACCATGTGTCTTCAGGCAGTTCATCTTTGGTGAGTCGGTATTATACCTGCTTCTCCTCTCCTTCCTTTCTTCTATGTTAAATGAAAAATCCACAGTCAGCTAATACCTTTATTAGGACCAACCAAAATGACCTAACTGGATTTTGGTCCCCCCTGCCCCCCACGGACAGAAAGGCTCTCTTTGGAGCCTGGGGGAGGTTATGAGCTTTGGAAAATACAATGTAGGGTGGAATCTACCACCAGAGGAAGAATATTTTGTACTACCTGAAGAAGGACTTTGCATTGAAGGTTTCATCTCCTCCAACCACTAAGTAATACAATTTGGCTTCAATTGAGTTTTTATTTTATTTTTTATTTTTACCTCAGTGGACCTTCTAAAATTAACCCCCATTTTGCTAACAAAAGGACTGACATGTTTCTCTGCAGTTCTGTTTTATGACACCTCAGGAACCTGGGTGTTTCACCCAAGGCAAGAGCAGATCAGGATTACAGGCGTCCATTGTATTTTCAGAAATGGAGATTGGCCACTGTTTCTTTAGCCCAAAGTGCCAGCTGCAATACTTGACTAATTCATTCAGACTGCAAATCATTGCAGATCTCATGGCCGTAACATCTGGTCAAACTTTTGAACTTCCTGTTTCTTCCCTCATCCCCTGCTTTTTACACCAACATAGCTTAATGCTGGAGAACTCAAAAGCTTCCACGTTTTTGTGGAACTTTGGTTGGTCTGAATAAAAGTTTTGTCCAACTGTGGTTTTTCCACCCATCGAGGACCAGCACAGTTATCTTTTCCTTCTGGCTTTGACTGCTTTTAAGAACAAAGGTGTCTGGGAGGAGATAAGGATTAGCAGCAGTTGCAAAGGAAATGAAACCAGGATGGTTTGGAAGTAGGAGAGACATCAGGGGGCTTTATCACACCTACTATTTCACCCCCCCGGGTTGCTTCTGCAGCTTCCCCCCTCCGTTTCGTGTTTGAGTCTAGCGTTTTAAATCACATGTGGTTGGTATAGCTGTGATACTTCAGCTTGGCCTATTGAACTTTGCCTGTTTCGGACTTTGCCCTTGAGGGATAAATTGAAACAGAAATTAACACCTGTGACCTCAGGGCAAGAGAGCAGCAGGAGGGGGACGACATCATGCAAACCCAGCGCTGAAGAAGTGGAGCAAAGCCGAGGTGGGTATGCTTAAAACTGCCCATGTGATAACGACCTAAGCAACCATGGCTTCAGCAGCTTTCGAATAGCAAGAGAATGCTCTCCAGAAACAACAAAACAAGGAAAACTACATGCACAGCCAACCAACCAACCAACCAACCAACCAAACAATAAATAAATAAATAAATGTGGAAGGGAAACGATCCTCTGGGACATGGGAGGAATCTTCCCAACCCCTGGAATCTGCCATACCTTTCCAGGAATCAGCCACTCATCATCCCTCATCCACAGCAATGGGGATTGTCTGCAGCCTTAAACATCTCTCTCTTCTGCTCTCTTCTCTTGTGTAGACCATGCATCAGTCCCTCCTCCATGTTTTCTGGCAGAAGAGAACAATTAGGGTGACCATATGGAAAGGAGGACAGACCACCTGTATTTTTAAGAGCTGAATAGAAAAGGGAATTTCAGCATGTGTCTTTTTTATGCATGCAGCACCTGGTGAAATTCTCTCTTCATCACAATAGTTAAAGTTGCAGGAGCCCTGTCCTCTTTTGTATCTGTCAAGAGGTTGCCATGGTTTGTCGTGTCATCTGACCCTAGGTGGCAGGGGTTGTTTGAGGGTTAAACAACCCTCCAGTAGCCATACAACAGACCATCATTTATTGGAGGGTTGTTTAACCCTCAAACAAACCCTGCCATCTGGGTTTGGATGACACGATAAGTCATGGCAACCAGCTGCTGGAAATGTAATTTCAAAATGGGCACCAGCATGTGCCACTCCCCACCATGGCTTAAATAAGCCACAGTAGACTTCAGTGATTGTGTGAATCAGCCCATAGTGTAGCTATGCAAAGTAGTTTTCTTTCATCTTGTGTAAGTGTATGTGACCCTGATTTAGATCAGGACTCTCTGGGATGGGGAGTTAAACCTCC
Source organism: Anniella stebbinsi (assembly GCA_029215795.1). Taxonomy (NCBI): domain Eukaryota; kingdom Metazoa; phylum Chordata; class Lepidosauria; order Squamata; family Anniellidae; genus Anniella; species Anniella stebbinsi. The sequence continues at coordinate 196,353,416 of JARDYH010000004.1, forward strand.
CTACCCATTCCTCAGCACCAAATACCAACCTTTCCTACCTGGCAGGGGGGAAGAAATGCTGTCAATTACTGTTGCTGTCGCTATTTATTACTTTTTACTTTTACTATTTGTTCAGCATAGATAGGAGTCTGCCACAAGACTGGAGTGGCTTTAATTAAAGGCAGTATCATGGTTATAAGCAACATTAATTTTTCAAGAAATTGGAGAGGAACATCCAGCATGTAGAGCTTGGAAGCAGGAATGGTTGTTGGTACCAGAAGAGTCTTGCCACATTTTGTCTAGGGAGTTCTTGAAATATTCATGACATTTTGGGAGGCACAACAGAAAGAGAAAAGCAAAAGAGTACAAAGGGCTTGGAAGCAGAGAATGTCAGCAGCACCAAGAGAATATGGATAAACTTTTAAAAAAACAATCATAATGCGTCAGGATACAATTGGGGCCATTGGGGCACATCTGCTTTAAAAAAGACATTTTATATGGAACCTCATCTGATATTTTCCTCAATTTATTCATAATTCAACTTATACACCATCTTTCTTTTTCTTCTTTAAATGTAACTGATATGAAAAGCCTTTAATACCCCACTACAGAGTGTAAAGATTGACATCAGAGATATGTAAAGTTATTGTTAGAAATGTTGCTAAGGCAGAGAGAAATGTTGCTCTTGCAGATATCCTTCTAACATCTCTACAACGTGCCTCAAATTTGGCTTAAGTCAAAATTCATTGACTGGATTTGGATGACACAATAACCCATGATGGGTTAAACAACCCATCATGGATTATTTAACATATCATGGGTTATTGTGTCATCTATTGGGAATTATTGAAGCCATGATGGATTATTTGCCCCAAATAACCCATTTTGACGACTCATGGACTGCAGTAGGGTTATTTAATTCACCCTGGGTTAACGTGTCGTCGGTCAGGCAGTGTGGGTTAATTTGCTCACCTATGGAGTTGCATGGCAAGACGGGATCATATAGCTGCTGCCACTTGTCTCAGACCTGTAAAGCCCCAAGGTTTTATAGCCACCTCCCCATTTTGGGTGCACTCAGGATTTTTGTTCCTTTGGGATAATTACGCAAGGTTTTGTTGTTGGTTCGGGTGCCTCCTGTTTAGGATAGGCTGTGTGTGAAGTGATGTCCAGAACCAGCAAAGCCCCAAGTTTTTATAGCCATGAGTCGCTTTTTGGTGCACTTGGAATTTTCGATCCTTCGTGAGTAGTTATGCGGGGTTTGATGTTGGATTGGGTGCCTCTCAGCTGCATTTGTTCTGCACTTTAGAGGTGAAACAGCACCACTGCTAGGACGGGAGGACTGCAGCAGGATGGAGTAGCTAATTAGTAGCTTATTATCCCGTTTGTGTGGTGGATCATGGGCTATTTAAAAAATAAGCCACTGTGCACAGCTTATTAACCTATCATGGGCTATTGCGACATTCGAACACAGCCTGGCTGCTGTAGTGAAACACTGTATAACGAAACCATGAGGTATGGGGTTAATAGAAGGGGAATGGCTGAACAGATAAATTAGTATGCTTCGAACTGATGTCATCTTGTAACCCTGCATCAAATACATTTGCCAAAACCACTTATTTTAAACTGGCTTAATCCTAGTCATTTAGATCAGTGCAATCACATAGACTTGGCAACATTTCTCATACATGTACGCTTTCTTAAAGTCTCTTGGAGAAATGAGTCCCATATATGGGGAGTGCATGCAGTGGATATCACAAGATATTATAATCAGTTGATGTGACCAACACAAGAGGGGAAGTCTTCCATGTATAAAAGAAGATGGGGAAAAGAAGGTTACGATATGCAGTATGGGGACTTGGACTTCTTGACTTCTTGCAAATCTGTTGAAATTTGAGTGCAATATCTGCTATTTTCAGGGGCTCTCTATCAGAGACTTCACAGAATTCCTCAGTGGCTTGGTTCAGATGTAGTGCCAAACTCTGGTTTGATGCTATGTAAAGAAGCTTTCCTTCCTTTCCTTACATGTTGAATTTCCTTCTCCTGATCTAGGGGCAAACCGTAGTTTGCCGTTACATCTGAACTAGGCAAGCTATAGTTAATGGTAACCATCATTTGCTCATAAACTTGGATTGCAAGGAATGTTGCTAGATGCTTACAGGATTCTGGGCCTGGGCTGCTGGGACACAAATCTGCATAAAATTTGCATATGTTGATTATTCCTATATATACAAATGTAGAAATAATTACTAGGATTTATTTAAATTGCCCAGGAGGTAAAGCCACCCAATATATCAATTAATCTGCCCCAGATCATCATAAACTAATTATCCCCCCATCCTTAATTGCCTTGTATGGAGAGATTTATGGGAGGGGGTTGGTGTTGCAGCATATGGGGAGGGTACGGTTCACTCTGCCCTCCCCAGCTACAATCACCCTGGAAAATCACTCCTGACATGGCAGTTATGCTAAGAAAATTCCTTAGTTTAAAAGACTGGCGCTAATGGACACTGAAGACTCTGGGGAATAGATGTAGGGCACTAGGAAATAGACTTGTGGCTGAGTTCCCATAGGCTCAGGACTAGCAATGTCCTGTTGCAAACCCAGTTCAAACCACTAAATTGGATGTGAAAGGGAAAATAGGGACCATGGAAAACACTGGACTTGTTCATGTAGAGTCAACCCACTGTTTAGTGTTGTCAGAACTAATAATAATGGAACAAAGTGTATCTTTAAAAGTCACATCTGAATACAGCTGCTAGATAGCAAAAGATGATAGAGGGGGAAAGGGTTTTATTGATGACTGTGATGTTCTACAGTTAAATGTGAATGTGTTGTAAAAGTTATTGTTTAGAGTTGCAGGTCTGGGTGAGTATAGAAAGAGTGGTAAGTGAGAGCTGATTGGTTAGTTGTTTGGAGTGCCTGGATTGGTGGAGTGTGTGAGAGTGGGAGGAGCTGGGGAGCGAATGGAATATATATATGTCAGACAGAGGGAGAGATAGGGGGTTGTTTTCAGTTGAATTGAGGGGGTGGATTGTGTGTGTATGAGAGAGAGAGAGAGAGAGAGAGAGAGAGAGAGAGAGAGAGAGAGAGAGAAAATCTAGTGAGGTGCTTTGACTGATTAATATAATGAGAGAAAAGTTTAGCTTAAGAAACAGTTTGAAACATAGAAGGATAATACTTGAAACCAATAAGCTTACTGTGCACGCAATATACATAATGTTAATAAATCTTGTTAATTTGAACAAACTGGTGTGGTCATTGAAAGTGTACCTGAGGAAGGTACTGGTGGCAGTGGGAACCCAGATGCTTGTCTTGAGGCCAGGTTGTTGGGCTGTAGAGCTGTGGGGCCTAGTAGTAAAGGCGGGACAGGGGCAGCAGCGACAAGAGGCTAGGATAAGGCATCACAATGACAACTAAAAATTGAGAACTTGTTTGCTTCTGTGTGTATGAACACAGCATATGCTTATCTTACGTATCTTGAAGACACTGTGCTCTTAGTGACTTTTGCTCCCCGGCGTTTCCCTCATACAACTGAAGTCTGTTAGAACGAAATGCATTGTCCATAGTGGCTAAAGTGCTAAAATGTTTGTGATTGCTTGTGTCTTTTACTCTCTAAAATAAGACCAAACTTCCTGAGGTGCTTTAATGTTCCAGCCATTTCTAAAAGCATATTGCTTTGGTGGGATTATGTTTATACATATCTATCTTATCTGGAAGTAATATTTCAGCACCTGTGAAGAGTGAGCTGATCTTCAAAAATCAGATTTAAAAACACAGATAGCCAGGCTGGTCCATGAGGGGAAAAAAACCAAATCCACAGTTGGCAATACCTTTATTAGGACCAAGCAACATGCCACAAAAGTATGTAAGCTTTTGAGTTCTCAAGAATTCTTCATCAGGCTGTTTATGTACCACCTAACATGATGAAGAATTCTGGAAAACCCAGAAGTTTGTCACATTTTTGGCATTTTGGTTCTCAAAAATTGTTACTGCAGAGAAGCTTTTTTTCATTTCCTTTCATATCCTTGACAGTATTATAAATTCACAGCAATTTCTGTGATCAAGGAGAGTACCATAATAATCATTTATGATTTAGGTAATGTACCATGATAATGTGCCCTTTGCTTTTCAGTTAGGTAAGTTAACTCACACATAGTTGATGGCCGAACTATAATTGGCTCTAACAATACTTTTTATGATTTGGAGGCAAACTGCTTAATCACCGTAAACTATGTTTGTTATAAGACAGGAGGCACAGCAGGAGAGAGTTGGAGCCCACTAAGTAGTGGGGATTGTGTGACTCCAGAGTACATTCTTGATGACCATGCTCTGGTTTGCCTTGATGTGCAACTTGGGAATGTCAGTATTATAGAGACTCAGAGCTTCTCCACACAAGGCTTTTATCCTGCGATCAAGATTGGCTACTCATGGAAGTTTGTGGATCCTTTACATAACCTCCAGGACGTCTCCTGTGCTTGATGATAATTTCTGCAGCTTTATTTCTAATGAGTATAATGAGCTATTTAAATAATGTGATTTGATTCTCAACATCTAATGACCAAGTTGCACAATAACCACAGCACCATCTAGTGGCTGCATAAGGAAACATATAGAACTTGCCAATGAAGGAAATCCGGGGGAGGGGGAGGGGAGGAATTGTGTTTAAAGGGCCGTTCCTAAACCCAGAAAGAACCCGGAAGCAGAAGCCCCAATAAAGTTGTGGGATAAAAAGCTTGGGCAAGAGAAGCCCTTAGATTGCAATCCTGTGCACACTATGCCCAGTCGAACGGAGTGGGACTTATTTCTGGGTAAACATGCATAAGATTGCACTGCAAATAGATAACTGGATTCCCCTTGTACTTGGAATTATTTTACCTGATTTTCTTCAGTGATAGCATGTGTTATAGGACTTGTCTAGGAGCATTGGAATAATTGAATTTTGCTAAGTGAGCAAAACTGGCAAATATAGAAAAAGAGAACAAAGAACAATACGATGGTAGTCTCCTCTAACCTGGCCCAGTCCTAGCCAGCCATGAGAAGCTTTACCCTTAGAGATGCACTAAACATAGTTTAAATAAATCTGGAGGGCACCAGGCTGGGAAAAGCTGATGGCAGCATTTTACATATTAGCAGATCTTTATTGAACTATTTGATATCATTTATATGATTGTTTTCAACAATCACTTGCATGTAATAATTCCTAATCTTGTCAAGGTATTAAATGGAATTAGGCTATGATTGTGAGTTCTGTATTCTTAAATGTAATTTAAGAACAGTAGGCAATTTTGTTTAACTATTAATTGGATTTACTATATATTGATGAGATTACCAACCTTTATTGAAATCTCTTATATTTTTCTCTTACATTTCAGTGTATTTTGGGTCTGGCGGGCTTATGTACGATTCCCCCCCCCCATTGTTTCAGACTTTATTGTGTAATGGGTTATTGTCATACCCTAAAATGCATTTTGGCTGATATTTTGAACATAACTTTTGCGTCACTCTACCTGACTGTACAAAATGAAAGCTCAGCTTCATTTTAGCACCCATGGGAGAGTTTTAAGTACTCTGTCTAGAGCTGGATAATTGGCTTGTCTCTTTCCCTCGAGTCAGGTCATAAAATAAATATTTGTCCATTTACATTTAATGGGTTGCAAATGCCATCCATTACACACTAGGAATGGTAAATGACTGACTTTGCAGAGTTAACTCCTAGGGTTTAATGAATTAAACTTCACTGAGGGATTAGCAGTTTAACTTTTCTGTTTCTGCAGTGGAACCAACTGCTCCCCCCCCCCCCCCAAATATAAGGTCATGGGGGTAGGGGGGAAATAAAGTAAGGTTTAATCAGACAACTGTGTAAAGCTCATGCCAAAAGGGCAAGGTTTAGCATAAAAGCTGAAATGACATTAAGGACAAGTACATCGATCTAAATGAGGTGATTGAAAATAACATCACTGAGCCTATCCACATTGCCCTTAAAACAACTTATATTGTTTAATAACGTGGTTTTTTTAAGTTGTTTCAATACGTGGTAGGACACACTGAGCAGTACTTACGTTTCATAGTGACTGCTTCCTCCGTCCTCAAAGTGTTCAATGGTGTATTACAGGGTTAATTCCTTTACTCTTCTTCTTTAATTTTGGTTTTGCAGGCTGCTTGAGTTACGGAGACAGAAGTGGGCGGGTCAAGCAGCCTGCAAAACAAAAATGAAAGAAGAAAAGTCAAGGAATTAACCCTGTAATGCACCATTGAACACTTTGAGGATGGAGGAAGCAGTCCCGATGAAATGTAAGTACTGCTCAGTGTGTCCTACTACATAATGAAACGACTTAAAAAAGCACGTTTTTAAACAGAATATAAGTCGTTTTAAGGCAATGTGGATAGGCTCACTGACTCCCTTTAAATGAACTTCCAGCAGACTATAGCAAAATCCTCCAAAAACCATGCCAGAAATTAGAATGGTTGAAGACTCGTTTAACCATGGTAGTGGTCTGTGAGCCTGTAGGGCTGTTTTCCATCCTGGAAATACCGGAATTGGATTGTCTTGGTTCGGGAAAAATGCAAAAATATTAAAAATGTCCAAAAATGTGCATTAGCGCAAATGCACATTTTTGGCTGGATTTTTTTCCTTTCCTTTTCAACAAAGTTTAAAAGGTTAAAAAGCAGCTGCTGCAGCTCTGGCCCTGTAATGGCCACCTGCAGCTGCAAGTAACATTGGCCTATAATGGCCACCGCCAGCAGTCTGGGCCGCTGAGGCTGCTGGGATGCGTGAGGGAGTGGCCAGAGGACTGTATGATTCTGCCAGATGGTAGGTGGTTAGGGAGTGCTTAGATTAACCTTGCTGCAGAGGGTGGTTCAGTGGTTGTCTGGCAGCAGCACACATAGCGGTTAGAGTTAATCACCTTACAATGTGGTTAGCTAGTTACCCTTCCCCAAAGGTTGTCTGAACAGGGCCAATATATTGGAAGCAGCATTTAAATTTACCCTGAGGAGCATGAAATCTGGTAAATAGGACTGCTAATCAATAAACTACATGCCAGTACTACATAATCACAAAGGCATTTATGATACAGTGAGGGAGTTGGGAAAGGAGGAGGGAAATTGAAAAAACAAACAACAGGGATTGAGAAAACAAACCATTGTCTGCTTGATCATCTGCTAGTCAAACCATGGGTAGTGCAACAAACCATGGGAAGAGCAATAAACCAAACCAGGCCTACAAAGAAAGTTTCTGAAAGCGGAAAAGATGAAATATAGGAAACTGTTTTATAAACTGAGACTGAGTGTCGAGGATCCACCCCGATTGTTAGAGTTCCACCTTCCTGGCTGGGCTCTCTGACCCTGCTCCTTAAAGATATCTTGCCTCTTTAAGAGCCACACTGTCCCTTTTGGGACCCAAGTTTCCACCTTTTCTCCTTCCCCTCTTAGTAGCATGGGGTTTTTAGCTGTAGGCAGGTGTGAAATGGAATCTCCAACAACTCAGGTTTTAAACCAAAAACTCTTTACTATTCCAGACATATAGTAAGGCACACTTGCTTGAGGTATTTACACACATAGAGCTGTTACTTTCAAAGGCAATGCAAACAAACAAACAAACAGAAATAAAACCCCAGTTTCCTCTAGCTTGGCTACCTGATAACTTGGTAGTTAGATCTAGCTTTTTCTCAGTTAGGCTCTGCATCTCTCCCAGCACCCACTCTCTGGAAGGGCTCCATCTTCCTTCCCCAACGAATTGAATGCTTCCCCCTCTCAGTTTTCTCTTTTTTAAAACTCTCTCCAACTGACTAGCCAGCTCTTCCCACTGGCTCTTTTTTGAACTGCCAACTGCTGTTTTAACTCCACCTCTCTCAGTAATTTTCCTGCTCCCAGCCTTCTACCTTTCACCTAGAAACCTGATCTTACCAGGCCAGAGAGTTGTTAATCTAATGAGAAAACCTTTTGAGAGTCTGCTATCTTTAGCTCTGGAGTGATTTACTCCCATTAGTCTTTTCCCAACACGCTTTTGTTTACAAACGTTACCTCTGTACGTACTATTTAACTCTTGATAATACAGTTGAACCCTCACACCGGGCATTAGTCCATCCAGCTCATTGGCTCTTCAGAATTTCAGACAGAGATGTTTTCCAAGCCATACCTGGAGATGCTGATGACTCAACCTGGACACTGAACCTGAGAGCTTCTATATGTAAACCATGTGCTGTACCACTGAGCTATATCAGAGATGAGTCTGGCATACCACCTCTTCAGCTTTCCTTAGTCGACAGATCTTGAGTATGAGATTATACCTTTAGGTGTGAACATCTTCGGCATGAATGATGATGAAATATGAACAGTATAATAACTCTTTTCTGTTGCCAGTGGAGATTCAGTACCTAAGAAAGAAGGAGACTTTCAGCGTATGTTGAAAAATACATGAAAGTCTGATTCAAGTGTCATGATTCAAGATTTAAAAGATGGGGGTATAAATACTGTAGGAATTGTTGGCATATGTAGGGTGCAGTAACCGTAACATGGGTGTTAGAGCACTGGGCATGGAGCTATATAACTCTAGTGCCATGGTGAGAAACTATGGGATGCTGGGGGGCATGTTTGTCTTTTCTATGCTGTTTTGTATTTTGGGGGCGTGTGTTCTGCGTGGGATTTGGGAGCCATTCAGCTGACATAGCAGCAATATATTATTTATGTTTACATTGTTCAGATATTATCTGTACGCCACCGTGAGATCCCAGTGATATAGGGCAGGATACAAATGTTTTAATAAATAAATAAATCTCTGATTCCTGACTAATATGATTACAGAATTTGTTCTGCCCATGTTTTTCCCCACTCAGTCATACTATCTTCTTACACAATATAACAGTTCTTTTAATCCAATACATTAAATAATATCCTTTTTTCTAGAAGAAAATGATGCTAGATTTAAAGTGTTTTAAATTGTATACCAGCTTCCCCCCCCCTCAGCTAAAATCATAAATCTTTGAACCAGTTCATGAATTGTGGCAAACTGCTTTCTAAAGCAGACATATTATGTTGCTACTCGGCAATATGTATCAGAATGTCCCCTCTGAATTCTCTAATTTGACCCTCTGCAACAAAACTACATGAAAATGACTTTTAATATCCTGTCGGCTTTTAATAATAATAATAATAATAATAATAATAATAATAATAATTTATTTATTACCCGCCTCTCCCTCTGGATCAAGGCGGGGAACATCTCCTTGGGAGCCAACTATACTGCATTATGGGAACTCCAATAATGTAGCTATCACTTTACAGTAGCAAACTGAGCAGGGTGACCATATGGAAAGGAGGACAAGGTTCCTGTATCTTTAACAGTTGTGTATAACAGGGAATTTCAGCAGGTATCATTTGTATGTTCTTTATCACAACAGTTAAAGCTACAAGAGACCTGCCCTCTTTTGTATCTGGTCATTCTGCAGCTTTAACTGTTGTGATGAAGAGGGAATTTCACCAGGTGCTGCATGCATACAAATAACACCTGCTGAAATTCCCTTTTCTCTACAACTGTTAAAGATACAGGAGCCCTGTCCTCTTTTCCATATGGTCACCCTAAAACTGAGAACCTTCTGAATTTTGTCAAATGCTGCTTTTTTGTTGTTTGCTTCACACTAGCTAACTTTGTTAAAATCTGGAGAAAAACAAGATAATTTGTGGAGAGTAAAGTTAAAAACTTATGGAGAAAGGGAAAAGCTACCTATCTTCTTAAGGGAAAGAAGCTACCGAGGCTGAAATCGTATGGAAACTTACCTGCGTTTGGGCCTGTTCAGGCAACATGCTAAGCCATTATGAGGCCGCTATCCCTTTTGCAGCAAATGGTTAGTGAGCTTGTTTAAACCATGGTTATTAACCACTATGGTTACACAGCATGCTAATCTATAATGTTTAGCTCAAAATGTTTAACCACTGAACAGGGCCATTAATCCCATTGAACATAGTGGGACATACTTCTGAGAAAACATGACTGCACTGTCTATAATCGCTCACAAGATCTAAAGTTGCTAAATGCTAATACATTTCTGTCCTTCCTGACATTGTAAAACTGGAGGCAAACCCTGAAAATGCAATACAACATATTGATCATGATGAAATGAAATATATGCAATGCAGCTGTAGTGGGAAAGTGCTCGAAGAGAAAATGTCTGGAAATTGGCTGAGTTAAATGTGCAAACTGTCTATTTTATTAGACTTAGCGTTACTTTACACCAGAAAACTGCAGCCTGCTGTCACACTGACTGATTCAGACCAATAAAACTGTCTGAGGAAAGAGAAAAGGGAAATTATGGATTGGAAAAACCAAACCAAACCGCCTATTCAGCTATTCTGCAAAAGTACTGCACAGAGGCAACTGCATGTAGTTGAAACAGATGTGGTATAGCAAGTGTGATGCAATATTTGCACAGTTAAATGGAGATACCATGGGAGGGACATAAAATTGTTGTGTTTGCGGTTTTGTAGTCCTTCCAATAAAAAAGGCTAGAAACCCACTTTGATGAGAACAGAACAAGTAATTTGGAAAAGAGGGAGAAAGGAGCCACATGATAGGGATATCAGAGGAATCTGTTTGGGGGGTGGAGCTCGATGAACCTTTATGGAGTTTGGCCCCCGGACTTCAGTTGGTTTTACACTAACTGACCTGACTTGGCCTGCAGCAAGTCAGGCCAGCTAGCAGATTTTCAATGATTCTTAATTTGCGTAAATTACAACTGCAATTTGCGCAAATTGCACAAATTCGCACAAATTTCAGCTGTGATTTGTACAAATTTGCACAATTTTGTGGACATAATTTGCACAAATTTTCATGTGCACAAATTATACGTGGCACAAAAACAAACGTAAAAAGACTTCAGAGGTTGGGGGAAAGCTGTGGTGAGCTCAAAAAGGGCCCGATTTTCCAGTGACAGACAACCTTATACTTGGACATGGAAGGATGGAATGTATAACAGCAAACAGAATCGTGAGCAGTATTAGCTCAGCAGGTGTTGTGCCTCCATTTGGGATGGAGGAAGACACAGAACAGCTGTGCCTGAGAATGTTTGGGGTGAGGCCCAGCACACGGGCAAGCAGAAGATAGCTGCAGCTCAGTCCAGCTGGCCTGACTCATCAGTCAGCCTCTGCATAAAAGACAAGTCTCAAGCCCAGTTCAGGTGCTGGAAGCAATTGTTGTTTATGCTTATCCATAGCAGTAAATGTTCCTGCCAGCTCCTGGACCTGGCTTAGATTATTCTTAAAACCACAACGACTCTGACTACACTTCAGCGCATCCCTGTAGTTGGTTTTGTTTTCCTTGGATTCAGAAGGATATCATTGGTTTATTGACCTTGGACTATTTAATGACCAACTCTGCTTATCACTCAACACCAGTGATTTACAACAGTAGGAAAGAATGGTATAATGTGGGAATTCAAATCCCTTTGCAGGAAGATCGAAACCTGTACAGCAAAGCCAATGTTTTGGGCTGGGCTGGGGTGGGATGAGGAACTGGCTGGAAACAACATTTCAGAATGTAAGAAGGGGCACTAGCAGGAGGAATAGAAACCACAGCTCCTCCTGCACAGCACAAAATTCTAACCACATAGCTACTGGAGTTGTTCCAGAGATAAGACGTGATATAAGGTCACCATCCCTACACCAATTCAATTGGACAATCTCAGTCATATGGCCTGCCTTTAAAGGGGACCTACAACATGGGTCCCCAACCATTTTGGACCCATGGGTACATTTGAGAAAATAGTGTGGGCACCACCACAAAATGGCTTCTACCATGGATATGGCTAGTCACATAATGGCCGCCATGGGGCCTCATTAATCAAAAGTGAGCTTAAGGAGGTGTGGGGAGAGGGAGAAAGAAATAGCAAGGTAGAGGGGAGAGAAAGAACAAGGCTAGAGCATGGGAAGGAGGGAGAAGCAGCAAGGTAAAGAGGGGGAGGGGGAGAAATGGCAAAGCTAAGAGGCTGGGAGGGAAGTTAGAAATAGCAAGGCAAAGAGGTAGAGAAGAGCAAGGCTAGAGGCTAGGAGTGGGGGAACAGTGAGCTAAAGAGGTATTTGTGTGTGTGTGGGGGGAGAGAAACAGTGAGGCTAGAAGGGGTAAGAAATACTGTCCTTACCTTTTCCTAGGATTTTATTTAAAAAGGTTTTTTTGAAGGGGCAGGGAGTGAAGAGCTTCATTGGTGCCCTTGGGACTCCTGCCCTAAACAGACCTTTAATTAACTGGAACAGGATGGTACAGAGGAGAGAACCCATGTTCAACCTTTGGTCAACCTAGGAAAAAGGGCTAGGAATTATATACCTGCATGTTATAGCCCACCAGAGTGAGTAATGTTCATCAACAGCTCATTCAGATGGCCCTCAGTGCCAACCAGCAGAGTATATATTTAATTTTATTTATTTAAATTATTTCTTGGCAAAACCCTTCCCAAGGTGGCTTACAGCAATAAAATACAGACCCCCCCATGTTTGTTTGATTAGCGCTAGTTGTCCATTGTCTCAGAAACCCTTGTTACATCCCCCCCCTTTCTTTAACTTTCTGCTTTTATCACATTAGCAGAAACCAAAGGGACTGTGAGTTGGGGGGGAGCTACCTACACTTGCCAGCGCTCTGGTGGCTAGCGTAGGGATAGGCAACTTGTGATCCAACAGATGTTGGATTGTACTCCTATAGCCAATGCCATCCATCAACATCTGGAAGACCACACGTTGACCACTCCTGGTCTAGAGTTTAGACAAGATGCTGACTTCCAGCTAGGGAATGGAGTAGAAGTAGCAAACACTCGTTGGGCTCTGGATGTTCCCTCTTGAAGAGTACTGAGGCACACAGGATGGAAGTGATGCCTACAGAACCAGCCCAAGATATTTTTCTGCTTGAGGCAATGGATGAAATGGTGTCCCCTTCCCATTTCCTGTATAGAAGCCAGTTGGATTAGCAGTTGAATCTTAATTCAACACTAGTAACAACATAGGCCCTTTCTACACCTATGGGTATAGCGGGCCGGAGGGGCAGCGGACCTGGAAGTAGCCACTTCTGGGTCCATTGACCGAAGACACACATGAAATACGATGACGTGGCTGCTCCCGGGCCGTCACAGCAGCCATTTTGTTTGGCTGATCCGGGAAGAGCGCAGGAGCACACTTCCACAAAATGCAAGTGTCAAAATTTTAAAAAACGCATGCAATCAGTCCCCCACCCCTCTCCCTGCCCTCTCGGGGTGGCAAAAGTGGTGCCACCCCCTCTCCTGCTGGGCACGGAGCTGTGCAGTGAGTAAGCGCAGCAGCGCCCAGGATGGGCAGGCACACATTATTCCGTGGTCCTGGGAAGTTCCCGGGACCACGGAAGAATTGGGATTTTTCTGTTTTCTATTTCCCCAGGAAAATCCCGTGCCCCCCCGGTACTCCCTGTGTGTCATGCAGACTCACAGGGAGCAGCCAGGGTCCATCCCAGGCACAAATCCTGGTGTGGAAAGGGCCATAGTGTCCTCCATTGCATTTGAGCCAACACGCTAGACTGGCTGTGTGGCATACATAGCCTGTCCTCTAACAAAGAGGAATGCATGGTAGCTCAGGAGGAATAGTTAGGGAGGCAGCTGCTGCCATTCCCCAGCATTTGCTGTCTGAGACACTTGCTGCATCCTGCCTAATGGTAGGGCCGGCTCTGGATACCTACCAGCTAACTCTCAGTATAACAGAGAGACAGCCGAAACACTTGAAACTTTTGTTGACAAGCAATCAGTTGTAGAGCAAGGTTTGAAAGCAGCAGAAATAAATTGTGGGGAGGAGGTTGCTGGGCTTTTCATTTATCGTATCACAGTGCCCTTGTAATCGGCATGATGGACAGCAGAGTAACCGGTATACCTTTTCTAGGCTGACCATATGAAAAGGAGGACAGGGCTCATGTAACTTTAACAGTTGTAGAGAAAAGGGAATTTCAGCCAGGGTCATTTGTATATAATTAGTTCCTGGTGAAATTCCCTCTTCATCACCACAGTTAAAGTTGCAAGGGCCCTGCCTTCTTTTGTATATGGTCACTATAGTATAGTGCCTGCAACTTTAACTGTTGTGATGAAGAGGGAATTTCACCAGGAACTAATTGCATACAAATGACCCTGGCTGAAATTCCCTTTTCTCTACAACTGTTAAAGTTACATGAGCCCTGTCCTCCTTTTCATATGGTCAGCCTACCTTTTCTCCATCCTGAGTACAGCCGGAATTGTTGCATTACTGTGTGTAAAGCAGCTTTGAAAGGGGAAGGAGTCCTGCCAGAACAAAAGAATGGGAACCCCACAGAGAGCAGCTGATTTCTCCCTGCTGGAGGCTCTTGATGGTCTGCATGACTCAATGAGAAGTGGGATAGGTAATATTATTTGGCCCTCTGCATGCTGAAGGGCTGCTGGTTGCCTGTGGAGACGAAATGAACATGGGGATAATCATGGTTAAGGTGTTGCAGCTGCCACAAAGAGCTCCTTTGATTATACATGTTGAATAAGTAATTGAGAGGGTGCCACCTCCTAGCAGCCTTCTCGTTCTGCATGCCTCAACACTTCTTTCCACTTTCCCATTAAGTGTGCACCTGCCCTGTTGCTATTTCAATTGATATCTCTGCATAGGGTTTTGCTTTTTATGGAAGGTTCATACTTGGCCATCTACTGGAATGAGTTTCATGCACCTCCATCTGTAGGACTAATACTTAAACCGGAAAGGTAAGGGCCCCCCTCCTCTGCACCGCGCGCCCCCAACTTACCTTCCCGGCCCGTCCGCTCCCGTCCGGCGCCGGCGGCTACTACCAGCGGGCTCCGCGGCCTGCTCTAGAGTAGCGCGCCGGGTGATGACATCACCCGGTATGCCACCCTGGAGTAGGCCGCGGAGCCCGCTGGTAGTAGCCGCCGGCGCCGGACGGGAGCGGACAGGCCGGGTGTCATGACTCTGTAAGTTCTAACGAAAAGGGTGAGGACAACAAACAGACCTCTTGAAGGGAAAATACAAATCCTTTATTATACACAAAAAATGATCGTTCTCCCTCCTCCAGCAAGACAAAGGAAAACAAGGTTATCAAAAGGTTCTTTAGCCCCTAGGCAATTTAGTTGAGCTAACTTAGAGAGAAAAGAGAACAGAGTCATATACTTAAGATCAATTAGCCTGTAGTGCTTTGTTTGCTAGCCTCTCTGAGCGGCGGGCGGTCCTGAGTTTGAAGTCTCTTCTCTTTGCCCTACGCCTCGCCACCGCATTCCTCAACCCCTTTGTCCCAGAAGAGAAAGTACTCTCTCTCTCGTTAAGGTCATCTCCTTGGGGATTAACTTCCTCTCCTGCCGTGGGAAAGGGCTCTTCTTCTTGTGGTTGCAGCAACTCCTCCAGCTTTTGCATTCCAACCTCAGGATCCGAATCGGTATCTGAGATTTCATCCCTTTGAAGCAGGGAGTTGGACGTAGACACAACACCATCCCCTCTCCCATAACGCTTTCCCCCAGGAGAAATGCGCTCTAAACCTGGGGCAGGTTTATGGGGATAACGTTGGTGAAATTCACGGATTAATAGGGGGGCATGCAAATTTTCTAAAGGTTCCCAGGAACGTTCTTCAGGACCATAACCCTTCCAGTCAATTAAGTATTGAATTTTGCCTCGGAAACAACGGGAGTCTAAAATGCCAGCTATTTCAAACTCTTCCTCTCCCTCCACCAAGACCGGAGGGGGAGGAACCAAATTTGAACGATGAGGGTCTCCTGTTATGAGCGGAGAGAGCAAAGACCTGTGGAAAACTAGGTGAATTCTTAGTGAAGGAGGAAGAGCTAACTTGAAAGCAACTGGGTTAATTTGGGCTATAATTTGAAAGGGACCCGTGCGGCGGGGAGCAAGTTTTTTGCATAACATTCGTGAAGGAAAATGTCGAGTAGACAGCCAAACCCAATCTCCAACAGATAAAGAGGGCCCCAGGCACCGGTGACGGTCTGCCGCTATCTTGTAAGAAAGCTTAGCCTGTTCAATCTGGTCTCGAAGAATGTTGTGTAGAGTGTGGAGCTCTTCCAAGAACTCATCAGCGGCAGGAACTGTAGCAGAGCCGAGAGAAGATGGGAAAGTTCTGGGGTGATATCCGTAGTTGACAAAGAATGGGGATTGGTGTGTAGTGGAGTGGCAGGCATTGTTATAGGCAAATTCAGCTAAAGGCAAGAGATCAACCCAATCGTCTTGTTGGTAGTTAACATAGCAACGGAGGTATTGTTCTAAAGTGGCATTAGTACGTTCAGTCTGCCCGTCCGTCTGGGGATGATGAGCAGAAGAAAGTCGAAGTTCTATGTGCAGCAGTTCTAACAATTCCCCCCAAAAATGGGCAGTAAACTGAACGCCACGATCGGAGACTAATCCCTCTGGCCAACCATGTAAACGGAAAACATGCGTGACAAAGAGTTTAGCAGTGTCCTTGGCCGAGGGTAGACCCGTGCAAGGAATAAAATGAGCCATTTTAGAAAATAAATCCACAACCACCAGGATGGTGGTTTTGCCTTGTGACGAAGGCAAATCAGTAATAAAATCCAGGGAAAGTACTTTCCAGGGTCCCGCAGGCGTAGGCAATGGATGAAGTAAACCCGTGGGTTTACCTGGGACAGTTTTTGCTCGTTGACAGGTATCACAAGAGGCTACATAGGAGGTGACATGATTTTGTACTTGAGGCCACCAAAAGTCTCGGGTTACAGCTTTTAAGGTCTTGAAAATTCCAAAGTGTCCAGCTGTGCAGGAATCATGGCATTGCCGAAGGATCTTTTCTCTTAGAGTCTTTGAGGGGACATAGAGTTGGTGTCTGTGATGTAGGAGACCGCCACGCAACGAAAACAAGGAGGATGGGGCAGCCCCTTCCTGTAATCCAAGCTGAGTCACTTTGCGGTGTACAAAGGGATCTTGAGCTTGTTCACGACGGAGTTCATCCTGCCAGGAATGTAAGTCCCCGGCCGCGGCCAAAGTTTGAGGAGGAAGAATCGGCGGAGGTAGTGGTGTCTCCTCTCCCTCTGCAAAGTATTCCGGCTTGCGGGAAAGCGCATCTGCTTGTTGATTTTTAGAAGCATGGACATGGCATATTTTTAAATCAAAGCGTGAGAAAAACCACGACCATCTAGCTTGTCTTTGATTCATAGCTCGAGCTGTTTGTAAATGAACTAAATTGCGGTGATCGGTCCTAATTTCCACTGGGTGGAGGGCCCCTTCTAAGAGGTGTCTCCAGGTTTCCAAAGCAGATTTTATGGCTAGAAGCTCCTTTTCCCAAATGGTGTAGTTCTTTTCTGAAGCAGTCAATTTTCGAGAATGATAAGCACAGGGCTGCAGGTCTCCTTTCTTCCCGCCCGGTTGTAAAAGGATTGCTCCCAAGGCTACATCGGATGCATCAGTTTGCACAACAAAAGGTTTTTGTGGATTGGGACGGTGGAGGAGGGGTTCTGAGCTGAACAAATGTTTTAGTTTGTCAAAAGCCTCTTGAGCGGAGGGAGGCCAGTGAAAGGTAGTGCGTTTGCCCCTGAGCAAATCAGACAAGGGGGCAGTAAGGTTAGCATAGTTAGGCAAAAATTTTCTATAGAAATTGGCAAATCCCAGAAATTTTTGTAAATCCTTCCTGGACCTTGGGGGTTGCCAGGACAAAACTGCCTGTACTTTGGCGGGATCCATCTTAATGCCATGTGTGGAAATTTGATAACCCAAAAAGTCCAATGTAGACAAATCGAAAGCACACTTCTCCAATTTAGCAAAGAGATGGTTCTCCCGAAGACGTTGCAGGACAGCTTCTACATGGAGCTGGTGTTCTTGGGGATCTCGAGAAAAGATAAGCAGATCATCCAGATAAATAATTAAGAACTTGTCCAAAAAATCCCTAAAAATGTCATGCATGAGACGACAAAATGTGGCTGGAGCATTGACAAGGCCGTAACTCATGACCAAATATTCAAAAGCGCCATACCGTGTCAAAAAGGCACTTTTCCATTCATCCCCCTCATGGATACGGACCAAATTATAAGCGCCCCTTAGGTCCAATTTAGTGAAAATCTAAGCTTGTCCCAAACGCTCTAACATTTCCGGGATGAGGGGGAGGGGGTAAGTGTCACGTATTGTGGCCAAATTTAACTGCCTGTAGTCGTGGACAAGACGGAGGTCTCCAGAGGCCTTTTTTACAAAAAAGGAAGACGCCCCAGCAGGGGAGCTCGAAGGGCGGATGAAACCGCGCCTTAAATTTGTGTCCAGGAATTCCCTAAGGGCCTCCAACTCAGGGCCTGACATCGGATACAGCTTTCCCACAGGGATGGGGGCCCCCGGGATGAGATCTATAGTACAGTCATATGGCCGGTGGGGGGGTAGCTGATCCGCTTCTGTCTTGTCAAAAACATCACGAAAGGCGGCATATTTCTCTGGGAGAGCGGTAAGGGTGGAGGAGCTGAGGTGGCTGGAAGCTGCTAAAACTGGGAGCGGAGGAGTCAGATCCTGAGCAATTGGAAGGGAGGTCCCTGGAAAACAGTGCTGGCGACAATAAGGAGACGTAAAAAGTACTTGGTGATGTTCCCACGAGATCTGGGGGTTGTGTTTGGTGAGCCAGGACATACCCAGTACAAGTGGGTACTGAGGCATCTTAGCAAGATGGAATTGTAATTGTTCCTCATGCCCTTGGGAACATACAGTGATGGGAAAAGTAATTTGGGTTATCGCTCCTGACAGGAGCGGACGGCCATCTATTGTCTCCACATACAGGGGACGGGGCAGGGGCTGAGTAGGTACATCATAGCGGTTGGCAAATTGGACATCCATAAAATTTGTGGTCGCCCCTGAGTCTAGTAAGGCCAAAAATTCTCCACCCTTCCAATGAGAGGTGTGCAGACGTACAGGAAGGACGAGGTGGGAGGAGGGAGACGCGTGTGAAAGACTTACCCCAGTCGTTGCTGGGACCTCCTGATTACAGACCCCCATGAGACTCGGGGTTCGGTCTAGTCATGCCTGAGGAGCAGAAGTTGTCATAGGAGTAGGCTCTGTCTTCCACACTGGGGATCTGCAGGATTTCACATAATGCCCCTTTCTTCCACACTTGAAACATAATCCTTCCGCACGCCGGCGGGTCCTTTCTACTGGGGAAATCAAGGAGTGTGTGGCTCCGATTTGCATGGGAACTTCATCAGTTGCAACAGGAGGAGACCGCTGAGGAGGAGGAAAAGCCCTAGGAGGTATAGGAGGAGGTATGGGCCGGCCGACCGCTGCGCGTCTGGCATCTCTGCGACCCTCCAAGCGGGCATCTATACGCAAGCAGGAAGCGGTAAGCTCTGCCAAAGTCGCCGGGAGCGGAGACCGCGCCAATTCATCTAAGATATCGTCGTTGAGGCCTTCCATAAACTGGGCCTTATAGGCAGCATCATTCCACTGTAAGTCCTGTATAAGTAGCTGAAAATTGGTAATGTAGACAGCAGCAGAATCCTTTCCCTGGCGTAGACAGCGGATTTCTCTGGTTGCAGTCTCCGTCCGAAGAGAATCTCCAAAAAAAGTCGCCATAGAAGTCACAAAATTTTGGTAATTGGCCAATAAGGGGCTATTTGCAATGAGGAGAGCTGACGCCCATTTCGCGGCCGCTCCGGAAAGTAGACTAATGAGAAATCCTACCTGCATCTGGTCGGTCGGAAAATCGTCAGCCCTCAAGCGCATGTAGAGCTCAGCCTGAGCGCGAAAAGCAGTAAAAAGCTTCTTGTCTCCATCAAACTTCTCCGGAAGACTTATTGGGCATTTCCGACGTGGAGGCACTGGGGGGGGGCACCTGCTGCTGCGGTGCGGCTTGTAATGTAGCAATCGCCCCAACCAATTGATTCACCTGGTCTCGGAGAGCTTTGTTATCACGGGTTAATTGATCAAGAGCTGCTTCCATCTTGCAGACGAAGGACGAGAAAAAGATTCTCTAAGTTAGCTCAAGCTGTCATGACTCTGTAAGTTCTAACGAAAAGGGTGAGGACAACAAACAGACCTCTTGAAGGGAAAATACAAATCCTTTATTATACACAAAAAACGATCGTTCTCCCTCCTCCAGCAAGACAAAGGAAAACAAGGTTATCAAAAGGTTCTTTAGCCCCTAGGCAATTTAGTTGAGCTAACTTAGAGAGAAAAGAGAACAGAGTCATATACTTAAGATCAATTAGCCTGTAGTGCTTTGTTTGCTAGCCTCTCTGAGCGGCGGGCGGTCCTGAGTTTGAAGTCTCTTCTCTTTGCCCTACGCCTCGCCACCGCATTCCTCAACCCCTTTGTCCCAGAAGAGAAAGTACTCTCTCTCTCGTTAAGGTCATCTCCTTGGGGATTAACTTCCTCTCCTGCCGTGGGAAAGGGCTCTTCTTCTTGTGGTTGCAGCAACTCCTCCAGCTTTTGCATTCCAACCTCAGGATCCGAATCGGTATCTGAGATTTCATCCCTTTGAAGCAGGGAGTTGGACGTAGACACAACACCGGGAAGGTAAGGGCCCCCCTCCTCCCCTCCGCGCGCCCCCTGCTTACCTTCCCGGCCCGTCCGCTCCTGTCCGGCGCCGGCGGGTACTACCAGCGGGCTCCGCGGCCTGCTCTAGAGTAGCGCGCCGGGTGATGACATCACCCGGCGCGCCACCCTGGAGCAGGCCGCGGAGCCCGCTGGTAGTAGCCGCCGGCGCCGGACTGGAGCGGACGGGCCGGGAAGGTAAGGGCCCCCTCCTCCCCTCCATGCACCCCCTCCTCCCCTCCGCCGCCCCCTGCTTACCTTCCCGGCCTGTCCGCTCCCGTCCGGCACCAGCGGCTACTACCAGCGGGCTCCGCGGCCTGCTCTAGAGTAGCGCGCTGGGTGATGACATCACCCGGCGCGCCACCCTGGAGCAGGCCGCGGAGCCCGCTGGTAGTAGCCGCCGGCGCCGGACGGGAGCAGACGGGCCGGGAAGGTAAGCGTCCCCCTCCTCCCCCCCCGCTGTCCACTTTCATCGGCGGGCGCCCGCTGGCACCGGCCAATGGAAGCGGCGGTGGGCGCCAGTGGGCGCCCGCCAATCTGCCGATCCGCCGAACCAGTTCGGAGCATTTTCGGACCGGTTCGGATTGGATCGGCCGATCCAGCTGTCGGATCGGAAATCGGATAATTTATCCGATTTCCCACTGGACCGGACTCGGATCGTGGATCGGGTCCGATCCAGTGCACATCCCTAGTGTTTTCCCTTAGCCTAGTATTGTGTTACAAAAATGCCTATAACATTTTTATTTTTAAAAATAGAAGGATGAAACTTGGCCACATTGCAGATGGGTTAGAGTTACTTCTCTGTTAGGAATTTCGGAAAGCTAGCTCCAGGCATTTTGTGGCTATGCATTTTTTCACAAACAAACCAGGAATGCCTATAACTTTTTTATTTTTAAAGATCCACACAAGAAACTGTGCCACATTGCAGATGGTATGTTGGGACTCATGTGTGAAATTTCAGAACCATAGGTGCTTGTCTTGTGTGGCAATTAATTTTAAAAAAATGGGTAGTAGTGGGGGAAAGACAGTTATGCCTTCAACTTTTTTATTTTTAAAGATCCAAACATGAAACTTGTCCACATTAAAGGTACTACTTTGGTTGACATGTGTGAGCAATTTCAGAAGCATAGTGTGTAGTGGCAAGGTATTTTGGGAGAAATGAGGAGAGAAACCCATTTAACATTTTTATTTTTAAAGATAGAAACATGAAACTTGCCCACATGGCAGATGGGAGTGAGGTACTTATCTGTGAGAAATGTCAGAAAGATTGATACAGGCATTTTGTGGCTATGAATTTTTTACTTTAAAAGATCCAAAAGTTTTTAAACAGAGGCTTTTTGACAGCTGTCAAACCACACCCCCATCTCCCCATCCCCCCACCTCTAGCTGTCAAACCAACCGTATTGGATGTTTTGGAAGTTTTAAAGTAAAAAATTCATAGCCACAAAATGCCTGCATCAATCTTTCTGAATTTTCTCACAGATAAGTACCTCACACCCATCTTCCATGTGGGCAAGTTTCATGCTTCTATCTTTAAAAATAAAAAAGTTAAATGGGTTTCTCTCCTCATTTCTTCCAAAATAAAAAGTTACAGGCATTTTTGTAACACAATACTAGTAGGGGTGTGCGCGGACCCTCCGGATTGGATCGGGACCCGGATCGGGACCTCCAATTTTGTCCTGGATCAGATCAGCCAAAATCAGAGGCTTCCCAGACCAGACCCCTCCCCCGCACTCCTTACCCCCCGGGGCCATCCACTTCCATCCGCTGGCGCCCACGGGTGCCAGCGGATGGAAGCGGATGGCCCCATGGAGGTAAGCCTCCTCCCCTCCCCCTGCCTACCTTCCATGGCTGTCCGCTCCCATCCGCTGCTGGCCAGTACTGTGAGCAGGCTTCGCGGCTTGCCCCTAGGTAGCGCGCCAGGTGATCATCACCTGATCACCTGGCGTGCTACCTAGGGGCAGGCTGCGAACCCTGCTCGCAGTAGCGGCTAGCGGTAGATGGGAGCAGATGGCCAAGGAAGGTAAGCGGGCCGCGAGCCCCCCTCCCCCCTCCCCCTCTGCTTACCTTCGGGGGACGTCTGCTCCCATCCGCTGCTGGCCGCTACTGCAAGCAGGCTTTGTGGCCTGCTCTTGAGTAGCGTGCCAGCGGTGGACGGGAGCAGATGTCCCCGGAAGGTAAGCCCCTGCTCCTGTTGTCCGCTTCCATCGGCGGGCGCCCGCTGGCACCTGCCGATCCTCCGATCCATCCGATCTGGATCGGGACCTTTCCGGATCAGATCGGATTGGATCGAACGATCCAGCGGTGAGATCGGAAATCGGATAATTGCATCCCATTTCCCCTGGATCAGATCCGGATTGTGGATCGGACCCAATCCAGTGCACACCCCTAAATACTAGACTATGGGAAAACACATTCAAAATGGTGTCCGATATTCTGATTATTTTTCCGATTAAAATTGGAGACAAAAATATCAGATTGGAAAAAATGGGATATCCCAATTTTCATATCAGAATCGGTATCGGATGTCCGATATCCTCCGATTTTTATCAGTATCGGATATTGGATCCAATACAATGCACATCCCTACTTTAAACCCTTTCCAATTTCTTGGATAATATCAGAAGACAAAGGTCCATGGAAATAATCAGGTCTTTCAGAAGAGCTGAACAGCTATCACTCTTGAAGGTAAACAGAGCTTTGGGAGATAATATTTAAAGCTTGCTTTTATAGAGTAATGTTCTTTTTATTGCCATTATCAATCCACAAAGTTTAATGGGAGTCCTTATGAAGGAAATACTCGTAGAATGCTTTGAAGCTGGCTGGAATACAAAGTGTTTAACTATCCTTCAGTACAGACAAATGGGTGATCTAAATGGAGATGCTGTCTGAGGCTATTTGGGCAAAATCTGGATTTTCTGAGGTCCCCTCTACAAGGATTCGCTTTTGCGCCTGGTTAGGCGATTATGCGCATAATCGCAGAAGCGCATTTACGTCTAATCCCTCTGCACTAGAGGCGGCGAGAGGCGGCGAAGTGCATTAACGGATGTCCAAAATGCGCTTTACAAGTAGTTAATGTGCATAAGTGCTTATTCACACAGTCAAAATGCGCTTTAACGGACGGAGCAAAATAAAACTCGCGATTTAACGCGCATTCGATAATGTGCATAATCGGGGAGATAAATCGCCTCTACGCCCGATTTGCACTCCGTTCTTGTAGAGGTAATTTTTTTAATGCGCCTTGAAAGAGCTTTAAATGCCTCTTGTAGAGGCACCCAGAGAATCGAATTAGCAACTTCCACGGCACACACAACCAGTAAAGCACTGTATTCCTCAGAGCAAATGGGAACTGAAGCCGCATTATTTCGGGGTTGGATGAGTGGAAATGAACATCATCAATTGCTTAGGTGTGGGGCAGCCAATGAGTGGAGACTTGCTCCCCCTCACCTCCCCCTCGTGTGTTCAATAAACTGCACTGGAGGACAGTATAACTAGACAGCCATGAAAATCCCCACATTCACACCCACATTTATGAGGCAAGTGGACAAGCAGGCAGCCAGGCTGTGTGTGTCTCCATTTACGATGTTAGGGAGCAGGAGGGGAGGCCGTCTGGGTGGCCAGTGCGAGTGTTGGTGGCAGAAGCCACCCAGAGACTGACAGAATGACTGGGCAGGTATTAATTGGCCCCTCAATGAAGTGTTTCCAAGTACAGTGCATGAAAAACACCCTGGGATCCGCCCTTTCTTTGCTATGTTCATTTGAAGGTGTACAGCTTTGAATTGTCTGGCTTCCCCCACATCTCCCAGCTCGCATGCTCATAAAGTGCAATGGAAGAATTACTTCTGAGTAGACATGTTCCGCCATTCCACCAATCAGTGCTGCTCTCCTCCAGCTCACACTAAAGGCAATTCAGGTCACACAGACTCTAAAAGCATGCTCAAGCAAGGAAAATCTGTCACAAAACAACTTTGCGATAATGCAGTTTTTAAAGCTTGAAAAGGCGTGCCTGCTACTGAGAGGGCCATGTGTCATCCAACACAATCGTCTTACTGGCACAGTAGAACCAGAGTAAAAGCCCTACGTAGATTGGCCGAAGGAGGTAATATCGGTTCAGCAAAAATTAAGTTCAGTCTCTGTTCAGTCTAAGAACATAAGAGCCATGCGAGCCATGCTGGATCAAACTAACTGTCCATCTAGTCCAACACTCTGTTTACACAGTGGCCAACCGGTTGTCAACCAGAAACCTGCAAGCAGAACATGGTGCAACAGCAGCCTCCCACCCATGTTCCTCAGCAACTGGTGTATACAGGCTTACTGCCTCTGATACTGATCCTTTATGAGATCCCCTACAATTGCATGTGGCTCAAAGCTTAATCTTTGCACATGGGGGGGGCTCAGTTGTGATGCGTGGGTGCTATTAAACCTGCAGGAGAGGGAGGCCTGCTGCCCGGTGGGGGAGGAAGGGCCGCCTGCTGCCGGTCCATTTTGCTGCTGCTGTTGCTGTTACCACCGCCGCCATCAACCATCACTGCTGCTCTTCCCTGAGGACTGCTGCCTGACTGCCACTCCCTGCAGGACCACCCCCAGGTACTGAGCCAGCTGCTGTGGACAACTACACCTCTCCCCCTCCCGTCTTGGGAGGGATATTTAAGCTGGCTGGCTGAGGGGGCTTGGGAAAGCCATCAAACCTGCAGGAGAGGGAGGCCTGCTGCCCGGGGGGGGGGGGGGGAGGAAGGGCCGCCTGCTGGCTTTTTGTTTTGTCTTTGTTCATTTTTTTTTGTTTTGTTTTCTCTTCCCTAGGCTTGAGCTATGTGCCTGGGAAGGAGGATACAGGGCCAAGTGGGGGGAATCTGAGGGGGCCCCAATCAGTGTAGTGACGGGTAGAGGGAGATATGACGTCGTGAGGAGGACTTGCCAGGAAAGGGGAACGAGGCCCAGACAGTTAACGGCTGTGCCTTGTTCCGGTCCCCCTCACACCCACAGGCTTGTTGGTTGCCCTATCAGCCAGACTTCAGGCCTCTGGGTGCTGCTTTTAAATGCCAGATCGGTGCATAATAAGATCTCCCTTATCCACGACTTAATTGTGGATGAGGCAGCCGATCTGGCATGTATAACAAAGACCTGTGTGGGTGAGCAGGGAGGAGTCAGTCTCTCCCAGTTGTGCCCACCGGGGTACTTGGTTCAGCATCAGGGTAGACCTGAGGGCTGGGGAGGGGGGGTTGCTGTGGTCTATAGGAATTCCATCCCCCTCTGCAGGCTCCCTGTCCATGCGACTACTGGTCTGGAGTGTTTGCACCTTGTGTTGGGCCAACAGGACAGATCAGGAATTCTGTTGGTGTATCGCCCACCCCGCTGCTCAACAGACTCCCTAGCTGAGCTGACAGAGGTGGTCTCGGGTGTACTGTTGAGGTCCTCCAGTCTCCTGGTTCTGGGGGATGTCAACATTCACGCCGAGGGCACTTTATCTGGCGCAGCTCAGGATTTCATGGTCTCCATGACAACCATGGGACTGTCCCAACATGCCATCGGCCCAACGTACGTAGCAGGGCATACTCTAGACCTGTTTTTTTTTCAACTGGACATGGAGATGGTGGTCTGGAAGTAGAGGACTTTACTTAGAGGTGGTCAGATCACCACCTGCTGAGGTTCAGACTTACAGCAGCTTTTCCCCTCTGCAAGGGTGCGGGGACCCATTAAGATGGTCCGCCCCCGGAGGCTAATGGATCCAGATAGTTTCCAGAGGGCTCTGGGGAGTTTTCCAGCAGATAGGGCTGGCTCTCCTGTCGAGACCCTGGTTGATCTGTGGAATGCAGAAATGACCTGGGCGGTTGACACGATTGCTCCTGAGCGCCCTCTCCTGTGTAGAGCTCGTATGGCTCTGTGGTATACCCCGGAGCTGAGAGTGATGAAACAAAATAGGAGATGGCTTGAGGGCAGATGGAGACGAACTCCTGATGGATGCAATCAAACACTGGTAAGTGCTTATGGTAAGCTGTATTCAGGGGCAGTGAGGGCAGCAAAAAAACAATACTTTGCTGCCATTATTCAATCAGCAACCTGCCGCCCAGCGGAGCTTTTCAGAGTTGTCTGGGGGGGTTTACATGCAGGCCCCAAGGACATGGTAGAACCATCTGAGGCCTGCTGTAATACATTTGCTGGGCACTTCCAGAATAAAATCTTTGGCATCCGTCAGGACTTAGACTCCAGTGTTATAGCAGGTGAATCTAGTGAGGTATCCAGAGCACAGGCTTGTCCTGTTTTCTTGGATGAGTTTCAGTTGGTGCAGCTCGAGGATGTTGACAAGGTGCTTGGACAGGTTCGTGCAACCACTTCCATATTGGATCCTTGCCCCTCTTGGCTAATAAAAGCTAGCAGGGCTGGAACAACTGGCTGGGCCAGAGAAGTGATTAATGCCTATTTGCAAGAGGGAGTGGTCCCAGGCCTCCTGAAAGAGGTGGCAGTGAGACCACTCCTAAAGAAATCTTCCCTGGACCCTGAAAATCTTAATAACTACAGGCCAGTAGCAAATGTTCTATTCCTGGGCAAGGTCCTGGAGTGGGTGGTTGCGAGCCAGCTCCAGGCACTCTTGGATGAGACTGATTATCTGGATCCATTTCAGTCGGGTTTCAGGCCTGGTTTTGGTACGGAAACAGCCTTGGTCGCCCTGTATGATGACCTATGTCAGGAGAAAGACAGGGGGAGTGTGACTCTGTTGATTCTCCTTGATCTCTCAGCGGCTTTCGATACCATCGACCATGGTATCCTTCTGGGACGACCGGCTGAGTTGGGAGTGGGAGGCACTGCATTGCAGTGGTTCCGCTCCTACTTGGGGGGCCAGCTCCAGAATGTGGTGCTTGGGGAACATTGCTCGGCCCTGTGGATTCTCCAGAATGGGGTTCCACAGGGGTCAGTCTTGTCCCCCATGCTGTTCAACATCTACATGAAACCACTGAGTGCAGTCATCCGGAGTTTTGGAATGCGTTGTCATCAGTACGCTGATGACACGCAGCTCTATTTCTCCTTTTCATCTTCATCAGGTGAGGCTGTGGATATGCTGAACCAGTGCCTGGCTGCGACAATGGACTGGATGAGGGCTAATAAACTGAAACGCAGTCCAGACAAGACTGAGATGCTGTTAGTGGGTGATTCTGCTGACCGGATGGAGGGTCTTCAACCTGTTCTGGATGGGGTTTCACTCCCCTTGAAGGAGCGGGTTCATAGCTTGGGGGTTCTCCTGGAACCAGCTCTGTCACTTGAGGCGTAGGTGGCCTCAGTGGCACGGAGTGCCTTCTACCAACTTCGGTTGGTGGCCCAGCTACGTCCCTATCTGGACAGGGATAACCTGGCTTCAGTTGTCCATGCTCTGGTAACCTCCAAGTTAGATTCTCCAATGCACTCTACGTGGAGCTGCCTTTGAAGGTGGTTCGGAAGCTGCAGCTTGTGCAAAATGCAGCGGCCAGATTGAAACTGGAACCAGAAGGATCGAGCATATAAGACCTACTCTGGCCCGCTTGCATTGGCTGCCTGTATGTTTCCGAGCCTGATTCAAGGTGCTGGTTTTAACCTATAAAGCCTTGCACGGCTTGGGACCACAATACCTGATGGAACGCCTTTCCCGACATGAACCTACCCGAACACTACGTTCAACATCTAAGGCCCTCCTCCGAGTGCCTCCTCCGAGGGAAGCTTGGAGATCAGCAACAAGAGAGAGGGCCTTCTCTGTGGTGGCCCCCCAATTGTTGAACGATCTCCCTGATGAGGCTAGCCTGGCGCCAACATTGTTATCTTTTTGGTGCCCGGTCAAGACTTTCCTCTTCTCTCAGGCATTTGGCAATATCTGAGAAGCCTGGGTTTGTTTTGGGTTGTTGTAGCGGTTTTAAATGTATGTGTGTATTGTGTGTATGTTGTATATTTTTGCTGTTTTAATTTTTGTATATTGTTTTTAATTGTTTTAATCCTATGTAAACCGCCCAGAGAGCTTCGGCTATGGGGCAGTATACAAATGTAATAAATATATAAATATATAAATAAATAAATAAATTTATTTGCTGCTACCTTTCTGTTTGGGGGTGGGCATGTTGGCATCCAATCACAGCTGCATTAACATCTTGGATTTCTTTGTTGATTTCTATGGGCAGCTGTCAATTCTGCCCCGAGGGACATTTAAAAATTGCTTTTCCTATCTGAACCTGGAAATTAGAAGTTTGTCAGTTAGCATACATAGTTCAGACACAATATTGAAGAATGGATGGTTGTTATAGGGTAAGCAGGCACATGGTGATGCTTGAATAACAGATGGAGAGTGGAAAAGGAGAAAAAGGGGGGATTTGGAAAAGGTCTGAGATAATTCATCTCTTCCCCTTCAATTAATCATGATCAGTCTTTAGCTTCTCTCTTTAGCTCCTGTCTAGTAAATGAACTTGCAATGAGTTCATTGTTTTCTTTTAAGTATAATATTTCCAGTTTTGTTCCTATTGTTGGATAATTGCCTGCTAAAGAAATAATTTATGGAATGGGGATGACTGCCACTAACATTTTCACACTTTCAGTAAGCTAGGCTGACCAGATGAAAAGGAGGACAGGGCTCATGTAACTTTAACAGTTGTAGAGAAAAGGCAATTTCAGCCGGCATCATTTGTATGCAATTTGTACCTGGTGAAATTCCCTCTTCATTACAACAGTTAAAGCTGCAGGGGCCCTGCCCTCTTGTGTATCTGGTCACTCTAGTATAGTGCCTGCAACTTTAATTGTTGCGATGAAGAGAGGATTTCACCAGGTACTAATTGCATACAAATGACGCCTGCTGAAATTCCCTTTTCTCTGCAACTGTTAAAGATACAGGAGCCCTGTCCTCCTTTTCATATGGTCAGCCTAAGTAAGCTGCATTTATCTTCCAAAAATGTGAATGCACACTTGGTTCTGCTAATTTCATGTGTCATTTGAATAACCATAGTGATGGTCAGTGTTTACTCCAAACTAAAATCGTTGCTGGCAAGGTAATTTTGAAGTTTTGATTTCAGCATTTATGGACTCTTTTGATCAGGGTAGCTTTATAAAGTCTGGACACAATCATGCCATAGTTAAGCACTCCTTAATTTAATTGATTTTGATGGTAAAGGTCAGCAAATGTTTAACTCTTTATCACATTGAAATCAATGGGACCTAAATTTAACTTTGGCTGGGCAACTCCTGTTGATTTGCTCACAATACAATACAGACAGGCAGGCAAGATGGTATTAATATTTACTAATATTTATTCTATTGATCTCAGTGTGAGGGACTCCAGGTTTTAAACCACACATCTCACTCAGAATTGACATTAAATGTGTTACTTTTAGAACAAACAAAAAAGGAGTCAATATGAAGATACTATTGATCCTTTCAGTTCGCTTCAGGTTACAAATATCCTTCAGCGAAAGGGCACAAATGAAAAATATTTGTTTTGTTCCGCAGTGCCAATATGGATACTGAGACTGTTGATGACTTGGATTTTTTGTTCCAATCCTTTTCAGGTGCCTTTGCCTGCAAGATGGTGCCGTTTGTCCAATCCACTGCAATAGTTACTGAGATTCTTACAATGAGCTGCATTGCTGTAGAACGACATAACGGGATTGTCCACCCTCTAAAAATGAAATGGCAGTACACCAACAGAAGAGCATACACAATGCTTGGTAAGATCCTAGGAAACGTTAGTATATCACCAAACAGTACAAATAAGGCAAGATTTGTGTCTCACAATTAGCCATCCTTCTGCCCATCTTTAACATGGCTTGCTGATGTTAAAATATGTGTTGCAGTGTAACATCCCATTTGGACTACTATAACATGCTCTATGGTGCTGCCTTTGAAAAGTGTTTGGAAACTTCAGCTGGTGTGGAATGCTAGGAGAGATTGTTGATTGGAGCCTGACTTCCTTTTTATAATTCAAAGTGCTGTTTTTGACTTATGGAGTTCTATGCAACCTGAGACCAACCAGCCTTTTCCTCCCAGGGTCATCCCTGGGTCATCCCTGTGTGTCCAAATGATGTGTGTCCAAATGATGCACGGAATCCCAGGAGCAGGCAGGGATGACCCCCTCCATTTTTGCAGGATGATTGAGACCTCAGTTATCCCGATTCTATCCACGGTCCCGGGATGATCCCGAGGACTGTGGGCGATGTGGGCTCCTGTCTCAGCTTCTTCCCTCCTCCCCATGAGTATCAGGGGTCAGCAAGAGGGAAGCAGCCGGTCTGGGGGGAGTCCAGGGGCATCAGGGGGAACTGGGTTGGGACTTTTTTAAGTGTGTGTATTTTACTTATTTCGCGGTGGAGCACAATTGTGCTCCCAGCTCCTGCTTAAAAAAAATGGCGGGTGCAATGGGCTCGATGTCCCTCTTCCCTCCTGGGATGTCGCACTTCCGTTTGGATGCCCAGGGAGGATTGTGGAAGCAGGTAAGTCCACGATCCTCCCCCTCCCTCCCTCTACACCCTTAGGTGTAGAAAGGATCCAAGCTAGTTGAAAGACTGTCTTCTCTCATATGAGCCTGGCCAGGTTTCAAGATCTTTTGGGGAGGCCCTTTCTCGCTCTCCCCACCCTCACTGGCACGTTTGATGGAGAGACGGCCTTTTTCATGGCACTCCCAAGCTCCGGAACTCCCTGCTGACGGAGTCTAGGCTGGTTCCCTTTTTGTCGTCCATCCACCAGCAGGCAAATGTGTTTTTATTCAGGCAGGCTTTTAACATGTAAGTTGGTTTACTGCTGAAGATTTTTAGTTGGTTGGGTGCTATCTCTTTCTTTTGCGGTGTTTTTAATTGTGTTTTTAACGGTCTTGTTTTTATGTTTGAATTTATCTGTATTCTACTTTTGTTAGCTGCCTTGAGTGCCACTTTTGGTGGAACTCAGGATATCATCTTAATAAATATAATAAATGTCAGCAAGTCCAAATGCTCTATATGGCCACACCACTAATTTACACAAAACTCTTAGTAGGTACTTTAAGTTCTGGTGTAATTAAAAAACAACAACAACACACACACCAAACCCTTTCTTTATTTTCAGGCATAGTCTGGTTGCTGGCAGCTGTTGTTGGGTCACCTATGTGGCATGTTCAGCGACTAGAGGTATGGTATTAACTGTCAGAAGATGAATATTATGTGCTATAGAAAACTGTACAAGGGTTAAACAGTTTCAAGTATTTGTAAAATATTTTAAATTAGTCCCCTTAGAAACAGGGATTGTACACATACAACTGAGACCTCTATCTACTGAAGAATTAACAGACTATCCCATTGCTATAATCAGGCCTCATTGTTAGAATAGAAAAGAGATAATTTTGAGACAAACTACTGCATTTATAGAATGAGCTTCAAAAATAATTTTTCTCTGACCTGCCACAGTGTCTGAATCAAACACATGGTTCAACTATGTCTGCTGTAATTTACCTCTACTGTTTCTGGCCATAGAATATAATTTTCAAGTGAGTTCAC
Organism: Anniella stebbinsi; assembly: GCA_029215795.1. NCBI lineage: Eukaryota > Metazoa > Chordata > Lepidosauria > Squamata > Anniellidae > Anniella > Anniella stebbinsi. The sequence goes on from JARDYH010000004.1 coordinate 196,385,341, forward strand.
ACAGTCCCTTTTAAGGTTACCTTGGTTTTTGTCGTAACTTTCCTAGCTGTTTCATTGAGCTTGTTGCCTGATGAAACATTGTGTTCTGTTTTTCAGAAGTTGATTTAAGTCATGGTTTGGCTACTAGGCATTATGGATTTTTTTTAAAAAAAAGAACCACTTAGCTCATTGAAAAAATACTATAATGCTATAAAAGCTGAGTTTGTGTATTAACTTCTAGTAATTCTCAATACTCCTTATATTGAGATTCCAGTAAAGATACAAATGTTTTGAGTTTCTCCACCTTTCACCAAGACAGCAAAGCTGAATTGGGTAGTTAGGATCAATCGTTTTCTAAGGGCAGGCAGACAAATCAATGAAAAGGTTTGCTCCTGCTTTGCTGTCCTTGTGAGTAACCAACCCAAATAAGCCAACAACAAACCCTGGTTTAAAAATGGCTCATCAATTCTGGCACACTGGGGGATGATCTCGGAAGTGGGAAAGCCCAGATCCTCCCCCAATCCCAGAAGGCTCATAGATGTAGATGAGCCCATTGTATGTACTTTTTTCTTAATCCATGAACAAAAGAAGTGCACTTTTCAGTATGAAACTTAATTTCCATTTGATTTGTTTCAGAATAAATATGACTTCCTTTATGAAAAAGAGTACGTTTGCTGCTTGGAAGAATGGGCCAGTCCTGTTCACCAGAAGGTCTATGCTACTTTCATTTTGGTCATTCTCTTCCTTCTCCCATTGATGCTGATGCTCTTGCTCTACAGTAAGATTGGCTACGAGCTGTGGATTAAGAAAAGAGTTGGAGATGCTTCTGTTCTGCAAACCATTCATGGGAATGAAATGTCCAAAATTTCACGGTACGTACTGCTGGCCTTTATTATTCTTAAATTCATTTAGCTTTATTTTGTTGGCTTTTGTAAAGGACCTCTTGCCTCAATGAGTTTCTAGAATCCTTTGAGAATGTCTGCGAGTGTGTAGACAGGGTTATTTTTTCAACAAGGTATACCTAAGGCCAAATTATTTGTTGCATAGAATACATGCAGTTGGACTACCCCAGGTAAGTTCTCTTACTGGTTGTAGCTTGGTCATATGGAGTTTTTGCCACACATCTGGTGTAAAGGCATAATAAAATAGTCAGGAATATATGAAGATGCCTTATGCTGAATTGGACCATTGGGCCATTTTGTCTAATACTGTCTACTCTCACTGGCAGCAGCTTTCTATGGACTTGGGGAACGGTCTTCCCCAGGACCTGCTACTTAAGGCTATTTAGCCAGAGATGCTAAATGGAGACCTTCTACATGTGCTTTACTACTGACCTATAACAATTCACCATCCACATCATCTGTATCCCCTCCAGACTCTTATGCTCATCCATAGATTCATCAGAAATTCTCAGTACAAGCACGTTCTCTATCTCTCTCTTTCTCCCTCCCTCCCTCCTTTCAGGAAGAAGAAGCGAGCAATCATTATGATGGTAACTGTTGTGGTTTTGTTCGCCATTTGCTGGGCTCCTTTTCATGTAATGCACATGATGATAGAGTACAGTGAGTAGCTTTTCCTTCTAAAATTGTTGTGGTTAGGATTTTTATCAAAGAAGGGAGGAGGAAGTGAAATCCTCAAAATGGTACTGGAATACTGAATTGTATAAAATGCCTGATGTATTTCAGTAAAGACCTTCTTCAGGAACACTGAAATAAATATAGGACTCAACCGTTATACAGATTGTTATATATAGGGAATGGGAAATTAGTTTTAATGTGGTCCAACCTAATTTATACTTCTGAACTAATATACAAACTGGAACGCAATTATCCTCTGAATTCTGAGTTCTCCAATAAAAATGTATATAAAAGTGCATAGATTAGGAAAGTTACATACAAAAAAAGTGTATGTTATGGAAAATATACAAAAAAGCATATATTAGGGGAAATTGCTTGCACAAATGGGTATATTAAGGGGAAATGCATTGAAAAATGCATTGAATTTCCCTGTGTACAAAGATCGGTGTGAATTTTCATGTGGACTTTAAAAATTGTTGTGGACCCCTCTGAGTGCTTCAGCTATTGGGCAGTATAGAAATGTAACAAATAAGTAAATAAATAATAACATTTGCAAACTGATACACAGATGGGAAGGAACAAATTTGAGTCAATGGAAACATTTGTTGCATACTGGAGGTCGGTACCGTAGGCCCCCTGCAGCTGTTTGTTTAGATCACCATGGAAATGGCATGCTCAGAGACTCAAAGGTTTACCTATAAGGAGATATTTATTGAGGTAAACTTACAGCACACAGGCATTACCCAATAAGCGGTGGAACCATATCTGTGAGGGCTTCTGCACAAAACCGATCGACCAGCCTGGAACCCCCACTTGTATACGGAAATGACAATTATAGTGTTCTGAACGTGGCGGAGGTGCGAGTGATACAATAACAAAGTGTGCGTTCTCACCATAGACTACTATGGTGAATCAGATACTTCACTGACATAAGCAAGCATATCTTCCTGGGAACTAGCTGATTGATGGGAAAGCTTTGGCCTTGCTTCTTGACACAAAAGCCTTGGAATGTAAGCTCATTATACTTTGTCCGGCTTGTTAGGCCGGACAGATAAAGTCCAGGTGTCTCTTGCATGAGACATCCTTGGATCCATAGTTCCCAGCTATTAGGCAGATGCTTACACAGCGAATGAAGCAAAACTAGCAGGCTGTACTGTGAGAAACAGATACAAAGCTACTACCCATAAGCCTTTGAAAGCCACCATGGCTCACAGGCTAATACAACATTATAGAAAGGGAAGCAGATTCATCCATTATATACATAATCCCAGTAGAACAACTCATGGTAAACCTTATTATACACAGAAAATACCTTAAGTTAATACATTTTATCATAGTGTAACATTCAGTTTCCTAGTACTATTTTGTTGGTTTTCCTCCTTTTTGTCTGTCTGTCTGTCTTGCTTGCTTTCTGTTTGGTGCTGTCTCCTTTTGTTCCTTCATAGTTTTTGGATCAACAATTTCCTTGAGTTGCCTAAATTGCCACTTGGATTTTGGTACTTTTCATCTTGAATTACAGTGCACTCTCTCAGTTAAACTTTGTTGTTAGGAGTAAATGTACAGATCATGGGAGTTCACTGTGGTCAAGTATTATGGAACTTACTTTAAAAATGTGAATTGTAGATGCTGCCAACCAGCTACCATTTGCACAGCTTGCACTGTAACAGATTATCCAAAATGCTGCCAACCAGCTACCATTTGCACAGCTTGTTCCCCTATGAATTATCCAATTGATTGCAGCTGAAAAATAAGCCCATGGTCCAGTTCACACATAATGAGAAGCCACCGTGGGTGAATTTCCCCACAGGATTTCTTGTTATGAATATTTGAGGCATGGCGGGGGTGCGTCATAGCTTGTTGTTATGTGTGAACCCAGCAATGGTGGCTTGTTGGGGTTGTTAACAAGCCAACAGCAACCCCAAAATAGCCCATGAGTTCTGGGTGGCTTTTCAACTACCTCAGCAATCTACCCTCGCTGGGTTTACATATCACGACAAGCTATGAAGCGGTCCTGCCATGGATCAGATATTTAAAATGGCGGCAGCTACCGCAACAAGAAGTCCTGCAGGGAAATTCACCCACAGTGGCTTCTCATTACATGCGAACCAGGCCATAGGCTTACCAAGGACTTTTCAGCTGCAGTCAATTTTAGGTGAAAAACACTTGGATAATTTGTTAGAGTAAAAGCCCTGTGAATGGTAGGGGTTGATGGTGTGGGGACTTCAACATGCTTACCCAGTTCCCAGATATTCTACAACCCAGGTCTGATTCAATTCGTGGATTTTTTTGCAAGAAGTTCCCAGAATATCTTCAGATGTGATCAATATAAACCTGCTTCTCCCATCATCCATACGTTAATATTTGTAATGGTTTTGGGGAAGGGGGAAAGGATCAAATTTGCATATGTACTTTTGGTGCTGTATTTGACCACTTGTGTCATGGCACAAAATAAAGGATGAAGAAAGACAATGTGAAAGGAATAAAATGTAACATTTGCGTCCCTTTTTGAACAAAGATATCTGGATTTTAATATAATCAAGTGGACATCACTGGATTGTCCCAATCCAGGGCCACTTTGAGATCAGGCACAGTTACTCTCGCTGTGGAGCTTCTGTGCCAAGAGAACAACAGAATGATAAGATGGTTTGATGGAAGCAATGTGGTTAACATAATGCATATCATCAATAAGATCTGTAGCCATATAAAAATGCTCCCTTTTCTTAGTCTGTTTATGGATATATTGGGAGAAGGGATATGTGGCGGTGGGAAGCTATTTGAGACACTTCTGCCATATCTGTGGGCCAGATGGCAGGAATTATCATAGCGAATGAAAACGGTTTATAGAAGCAGTCTTTCAATGTAGGATTGTTCCTCCTAACTAATGGAACATTCATGTACCCCTGGCATTTAAATTTCTTATGACCAATGCAAAGCAATTTGAAACTTTTAGCAACCAGCGCCCAATCAAATTCGTGTCTTGGTGTTTGCCAATCCATAAAAACTATTTCAGGAGTCTGTACAACTACAAAATCTATTCACATCTCTTAGGAGATTAACAGTGCAATTCTATACATGTCTACTCAGACGTAAGCCACATTGAATTTATTTATTATTTATTTAAACGTTTGTATCTCACCCTATATTACTGGGATCTCTTATGGGGCTTACTGGTAGATACATGGATATAGGACTATGGCCATGTTAGCAAAACACAGATGCTTGAGGCTAATATATTATTCAATATTCACAAAATGCCTATCACTTTGATGGATAGGAGTGGGCAGAAAAGGACACGTATATTGAAGATTCATTTATGGTGATTTCCTTAGTGAAATCAGCTGTCCAGTATCAAAGGGGAAGTCTCCACCACCACCACCATGTCATCACAGTTGTGCCCCCAAACATTGTTCTCTAGTTTTGACCATAGGAGTGGATGGGATATTCTTAAGTACACAGCTGAAGTGAAGGCTACCTAAGGGAAGGACCCATAGCTAAGTGGGAGAGCACTTGCTTTGCGCACAAAGGTTCATGTTCAATCCCTGGCATGTCCGGTTTAAAGGATCAGCTAGCAGAGGACAGGAAAGACAACAGCCAGTGACCCTGCGAAGCTGCTACCAGCCAGAGTAGACAATGCTGGACTAGTTGGACAAACAGTCTGACCTGTTACAAGGTTGCTTCCTGTGTTCCTATGATACATTTGCCCTGGTAATTTCAGTTTATTGGCAGCAGCAGGTTTTGCTCTCCCAAAACCATCTTGCTGGGTGCAGCTCATTTACATCATGGCATAGTACTTACTGAGAGCTACAGCAAATCAAGCTTACTCCTTTCCACATAGCTGTAGCCTTGGTTCCATTTCTTGGTTTCAGTTGTGGTACTAGTGTGTGACAAAGACGGAAGCCAGGAATTGCCTTTTCATGTCGCCAAACACTTGCAAACACTAGAGCTAGGCCAATGGGTGGTTGGGCAGGGGTCATAATCTATACAATTTATTTATTTATTCATTGCATTTCTATACCGCCCAACAGCCGAAGTTCTCTGGGCGGTTTACAAAAATTTAAACCATAAAAACCATTCAAACATAAAACAACAACAGTATAAAAACATAATATAAAATACAGTATAAAAGCACAACCAGGATAAAACCAAGCAGCCATGCAGAAATTAATACAGATTTAAAATACAAATTTAAATAGCAAGGTTAAAAATTAAACTGATGAACTCTTAAAATACTGAGAAAATAAAAAAGGTCTTCACCTGGTGTCTAAAGGAGTATAATGTAGGTGCCAGGCAAACCTCTCCAGGGAGATCATTCCACAGCCGGGGTGCCACAGCAGAGAAAGCCCTCCTCCTGGTAGCCAGGTTGGGACCAGGTTGTTTTAAGGATCACATTCTCCCATGTGATTCTGCCTGGACTACCTTCTGAGGCCCTTCTTCAGGTCCTTCTACCTGCTCAAGTGAGCAGAGGCCTTTTGGAATACTCTAGAACACGTTGCCTGGTGCCAAGTCTGATGTGTTCTTGGCATCAGGTCACGCATCAAACAACCCAGAGAGTGAGTTCTCACCACCTGATCCTTCCCACTCCAGAGCTAAACAGACCCATCCCTGGGTTGTTAATTGTGATTGTAAACAAGGTATTCTGAGTTGTTGGGGGAGAGTCAACCAGAGTAGTAACATATGGTTTAACACTACAACTGAGATAGCTAGAACAGAAGCTACTTCAGTTGTAGGGCTGAGCCAGCACATGTGTTGAGCACCAGTTATTTAGTGTATATTATGCATGTGGCATCTCTAGTTTGACTGGTATAATTCTTCCTTAGTGAGTTAACAAAACGTATATTCATGTTACTTTGACTATGTTTGCTAGCAATCTGATTTGGGATAAGATTAGCATAATTAGATGGATAACTGAAACAAATAAGTTATTAATACTTTACATGGTGCTGAACAGAATGCCCCAAAGCTATGGATAAATGTAGCTTTTAATGTATATTTTCCCCTCTCTAGGTAATTTTGAAAGGGACTATGATGATGTCACCATTAAGATGATCTTTGGTATAGTTCAGGTAATTGGATTTTCCAATTCCATTTGCAACCCCATCGTGTATGCCTTTATGAATGAGAACTTCAAGAAAAACTTCCTCTCTGCTATTTGCTTTTGTATTATAAAAGAAAACCTGTCCCCATCCAGGCGACATGGAAACTTGGGAATTACAATGATACAGCAAAAAGAAGGAGTCTGTCAGAGAGAGCCGGTCTCCATGGAAGAGAGCAGAAGAGAAGCATTCAGTGAAGGAAACATTGAAGTGAAATTCTGTGATCAGCCCTTTGCCAAAAAGAACTCCAGGAGGCACCTTGCTCTGTTTACATCTGAACCCGTTGGGCAGACTTCAGTGGGAAGTTAACAGAATGGCTCCATTGTGGAGTGTTTCCTGTTGTTCTACTGTTTGTAAATGGTTGAACCTTATTCTAGGCTTGGGCCCTTTGTACACCATAGGGGTGTAGAGGGAGGGAAGGTGATCCCAGAAGTACCTGCTTCCGGGATCGTTGCCCTAATACACATCAGAAGTGTGACGACCCGGCTTCTTCCCGGGTTGTTGCACGTTGCACCCACCATTTTGTTTTGATTTTGGGCCCGAGGAGAGCACACGAGCGCTCCTATGCAAAAAGTAAGCTTTTTTTTAAAAAAAAAACCTGCGTGATTGGGCCCCCACCCCCCTCCCTGCCCTCCCAGGGGTGACGAAACTGGTGCCAACCCCTCCCTTGTTGGGCATGGAGCTGCACAGTGCAGATCTGTGCCCATTTCTGCTGCTGCACTCACTCATGAGTAAGCATGGCAGCAATCGGGACAGGCAACCACATCTTCTGTGGATTTGGGAAGTTCCCGGGACTGTGGAAGAATCGGGATTTTCCAGGGATTTTCCTGGCAAATCCCCCCCCCCCCCGTCCCAGGAGTCCCTGTGCATCATTTGGACTCATAGGGACCAGCTGGTGTAGAAACGGCCTTAGTCAATTCAGAGGCTCTTCCAGTTTCCACTTCTGGCTGTTGACATCAGGGACTGTACGTTTGGAGGGTGTATCCTCAAGAACTGGATTTCAGTCAATCTGGTCCTGACAGTGAGCTAAGAACCAATTTAGCCAACTCTTCCACATCTCTTACAATCAGCATAATATTGATGCTACCGCTGGGGAATGAGTAGCCATCTTTCTTTCTTTCTGTCTGTCTGTCTGTCTGTCTGTCTGTCTTTCTTCTCTCTCTTTCTTTCTTTCTTTCTTTCTTTCTTTCTTTCTTTCTTCTACCTCCTATCCAGTTGAAAAGCTTCCTGTGGACCTACATCATACTTCTTCAATGTCTTTTTTAATGTGTTCTTCTCCGACTTAAGAACAAGAGTCTGCTCTGCAAGGCAAACTAATTGTCTTTGACTTAGTTAAATGTGAAGATGCTTGGAGAGTCATCCCCAGTAACAATGTTTGAGAGCTCTTTGCACATATGAAGAGCAGAACATTGTAAACATGTTGCTCTACTTTATTTATTTATTTATTTATTTATTATTTATTTATTTTATTTCTAACCCGCCTCTCCATCCAGATCGAGGCGGGGAACAACAATAAATGCAAATATAAAATCATAAAATCTTGCCTAAAGTCAAGTTCTACCATTTTAAAATCTTCACAGCAATGCCCTGGTTTATTGCTGCATTCTGTCACTCTTGGCTTTATACCAGTGTTCTTTTTGGGCTTTGGGGGCTTCAAAGCCTGACTTAAAGTGGAAGATATTGTTAAAGTTTTGCAGGTTTGCATGCAGTTTTGTTAAAGGAGGTCTGTTTTTCATGTAATATCTACTGTTGTCTTGAAATAATTGGCCAAATAGAAATACCAATATTGCAACAGGAATAATGTATGTATTGTATTGCTGCCAGTCAGTGTACAATTACAGTGTTTTCAGCAAAATTGCAATGATGAATTCAATGCAAATATTGGATAATGTGTTTTCTAACACAGACACTGATGTATTTTTGTTGTTGTTGCTAACATTACTATTTAATGAATTTTATATAACTGATGTCCTGAGAAAAACATGTCCTGAAAAGCATTTCCACTGAACTCTATACCGTAGGACTGCCTCATCCCCAACTTGGTGCCTTTGAGATGTTTTGGACTATAACTCCCAACAACCCAGCCAGCATGGGCAGTGGTCAGCAATGATGGGAGCTGTAGTCCAAAACATATAAAGGGCACTAGATTGAGGACAGCTGCAGTGTTTTTGGAAAATAATTTCTATATATGGAAATGTAATATAGGAAGTAGCCTTGTAGTCATTCTGTTTCTTAAGAGGAGATTAAGGTCCATTGATTTCAGTGGCATTGACATGAATAAACATGCGTAGGATTGTACAGCTCATGTCTTAGGTGATGCTTTGCTGTATCATCTCTCTCATAATCTTTGTATAAGAGTTAACACTTTCCACAAGTGCATGTACTCAGATGTATTTCCTGGTCTAGTAGTTCTGTTGATCCTTCCCAGAATCACAACAGACTTCAGTACCAAGGTTTAAGTATACTAGTCTTTCCATACCCACACTAGGCTGAGGTCTCACCAGCCATTTCAACAACCCCGAGGAGATAATTGTAGGAGGCATTAATGATAGTGTCATCACATAGATGTGATAGGTATTATGGTATAAAGTGGGAAATCATAAATTGGGTCAATCTCAAACGTGTTATATGTTGTGATGAAGAGTTTACACAGCTTCTAATTATGTTCAAATCCCATACAAAAATCATTAATTACTTGAGTAATTAGGGGTTCTATTCACAATTGCATTCCCCTATTCCGGATTAGTTTTAGTTTATTTATGCCATTTTCCCAAGTGTGCTTAAAGTGGTTCATAATAAGCACCAACTTACTGAAATACAACATCACATGGGGGGGGGGGGGAAATATCACGACAGATTCAAATAAGACAAAGCCAACAAACAACATCCAATTAACAAATATAGGATAAATTCAGTATTAAAAATAAATAATCTACAACAGCCTTCTTCAACTGGTGCCCTGCAGATACGTTGGGCTGCAATTCCCATCATTCCCAGCCAGCATGGCCATTTCATTCCAACATGTCTAAAGGGCACCAGGTGGGGGAAAGCTGATCTAGATTATGCACTACTGCATTAAGTGCAAAGCAAAATGAATATTAGCATGATAAAACAAATAACAAAGCTGACCCACTTTCCTAATGCTGGTCTTCTGCACTTCAGGGGGGCACACAGCAGCCTGACTTAAATACAATTCAGGCACTGAGGCTTTCTCATCAGGCTAGATGGTTTATGGTTGCTTTGGGGAGGCAGTGGTAGTAGTAGTAGTAGTAGTCAACCTGCACTCACTGCCATTTGTAGAAACATCAGTACAGTAGGTTAGAATTGCTATTTCACATACAGATGAGCATTGAAGAAAGTGTTGGAAAAATGTGCTATACATTCACTACACATGTTGGATGTCTACATGGTGTTGCTTTCACTGCTGGTCCCCCACAAACCTGCAGCATCACGGTTGCACAGTGACAACCACCATGTTACTTGGGCAGGATTGAACATGCCCCAAAACCTTGCAGGATTGGTTACATGGCTGTAATGTGCAGCAAATAGCAACTAATTGATGGGGATCTGAAATAATTTTTCTTCTTCTTCTGCTCACTCTGTAGCAGTGAAAGGATGCTTCCACACACTACACAACTTCGATTCAACAGGCGCCCACCCGCTCTCAACTGTGCTCCTTCATAGTTGTGAAGCTTTGAATCAACAGGCTTCTCCCCTCCCTTGTGTGCTCATAAAGTGAAATGGAGGAGTTACTTCTGATAGACATGCAAACAGCCAGCCTCACACCCCTCTCTCTCTCCACGGTGGTGGCTGCGCCCCTAAGCTTGGATAAAGTAGGAAAGCCTGAAGTACCCTATATCGAAACCGCACAGCTGTGAAATAGTGCAGCAGTAAAGCGTGGAAAGGCAGTGATTGAGCACATGTTTGCATTAGCGCAGTTTCAAAGCAGCAGGGCAGGCTCCCCTTCCCACTCCTGTACCCAGCAAGTGCCATGAAAGGCAGTGAGTTACTTCCAGGTAGGCAGGTTTGGTCCTCTGCTCTCACCAGGCTCCCACCCCATGCAACTTTCCCTTCGGCCAATCAGTGCCGCTTCCACCAGACTGCGCCAAAGCCAATGAGGTCACACGGACTCCCAAACTACACTGAATCCGCAGTGATGGGGAAATCCATCACAAAATGAATTGGGGGGGGGAAATGGATTTAGGGCAAGAAACGCCACACTAGCTACAGTCAGAGAGGGACATGTGTCATCTGACACGATTGACTTGAGAATAGAGTAGAACCAGAGTAAAAGCTCCACAGGTGTGTGGATGTTGGAGGCTGAATTTAAAGCCCTACATGGTTTGGGTCCAGGTTACCTGCGGGATCGCCTTCTCCCATACAATCCGCCCCGCACGCTTAGGTCCTCTGGGAAGAATTTATTACAGTCAACAAAAACTAGGCTGACAACCGTTACCCAGAGGACCTTTTCTTCTGCCGCTCCCAGATTATGGAATGACCTGCCAGGAGAGATCCACCAACTCAACAGTCTTCACGAATTTAAAAGAGCTACAAAGACTGATCTCTTCCGGCAGGCCTACCCAGATGAATTTTAAGTGTTTTTATTAGTGTTTTATTGGTATTTTAATGATGTATTGGTTTTATGCGCTTTTAATCAGTTTTGTGTATTTTGTGTTTGTTGTTGTTCTCTGCCTCGATCCGGAGGGAGAGGCGAGTAATAAATAAATAAATATATTATTATTATTATTATTATTATTGGTGGTGAGTAGGCAAGAGCAATCTTGCCTCTGCGGCCCAATATGGCCTGGGTCTGTACAGTGCTATGAAATATGACATACATTAGCATTGCAACTGCAGTGTACAAAGAAATGCAAATGTCAGCTGAGACATAGACCTAATTTTTGCCTCCACCTTAGGGTGAACTTATGGAAAAGAGGTCAGGGCTCCTGAATCTTTAACAGTTGTATAGGAAAGGGAATTTCAGCTGGAGTCATTTGTATGCAATTAGTACCTGGTGAAATTCCCTCCTCATCACAACAGTTAAAGTTGCAGGCACTATACTAGAGTGACCATATACAAAAGAAGGGAGGGGCCCTGCAACTTTAACTGTTGTGATGAAGAGAGGATTTCACCAGGAACTAATTGCATACAAATGACACTGGCTGAAATTCCCTTTTCTCTGCAACTGTTAAAGTTACATGAGCCCTGTCCTCCTTTTCATATGGTCAGCCTAGCTGAAACCAGATCACTCTGTGGCTTTTCAGTTGGACTAGACAGCCCTTTTGGTCTGATCGAGCATAGCTCTTCTTATATCCTGATAAAAACATTCTACTATTTTATTTATTTATTGCATTTACATCCTGCTTTTTTTCCTCCAAGGAACACAAGGTAGCATACATAATCCTCCTCCTGTCCATTTTTATCCACACAACAACCCTGCAAGGAAAGTTGGGCTGAGAGAGTCTGTGACTGGCCAAAGTCACCCAGTGAATTTTCATGGCCAAGTGGGGTCTAGAACCCAGATCTTTTGACTCCCAGTCTGACATCCTAGCGACTCCACCACACTGGCTCTCTATTGCTGCTTGGGGTCACTTCCCCCTGCTCCCCACCACCTGCAGTTGATTAATACCTGCCTGTCATTTATGTCCATAATAAAATGGCATTCTCCTGTGGAAAACAGCAAGCTGGTTGACAGATTATTCCATGTACGCAGCAAATGTTGTTTGCTGTTTTAATCCTTTTCCATGAATCTTTCTATTTTGACTTAAAGCTGTAATGAAATGCTAAAAAAACTACATTATCATCTGGCAGCTTATAAAAATCTGCCATTTCTCTCCCTCTTTTCCTTGCTCTTATGGCCATTTTTTAAAACCTGACTGAGAAAATTGCTTTTCATATGACAGCCTTTCAATACACTAAGCATTTATTCTATTTTCAAATGAAGGTGATTTCTCTTGCAAATAAATAAAAAGTGGAATCCAAAAACTTGTTTTAAGCAGAACTTAATTCTGCATAGTTTTTTAAAAAGCGTTTAAAACTTATTGAGGTTTAAAATGTAAAGATATCTGATTTTGAACTCATCATGACCCACCATATTAAATGTGTTCAAATTTCTAGAATTTTTTTGGACAATTACGGTTTCTTCATCCTGGAAATCCTAACATTGGGGCTACAGTAGAAAAGCTGTTGGAACTACAAAAGAGAAGGCTGCTGTTCCTTGTCTGAAAAGTGTCTGAATACGTGGGGTTGCTAATTTTCCACTGCAATTGGTAGAAGAATTATAGACCGGGGACATTGGTATGGTTGCTGGAGAGTGGTTGCTATGAATGCAATGAAAGTGGCTGCCACAGTTTCTGTAGCTCTCAACATTTCAATACATAGTGTGCTGTTGAGATGCTATATTGACTACTCTGCCATCTTTATGGAGCCATCACATCAAGTGTTCAATCAGAAAAGGATTATTCTTTGTTAGATCTTTCAGCTAAACTTGATGGACAGCAATACAATGGTGGATGTTATTTGCTTATGCTTTGGTGTGTGTGTGTGTGTGTGTAATCAGTGATATTAAATATTAAAAGGTGTTTGAGAAAAGTCTGCTTGAGAAAATCTATTCTTTGTCAGAGGAAAAATGTAAGGTTCTTATTTGGCTGAGAACAATAATTTTATTTTAATGAAGCTATGGTTTTGCAGTTTATCAGACTGTAAACACTGCAAGACCTATCATCTATCTATCTATCTATCTATCTATCTATCTATCTATCTATCTATCTATCATCTATCTATTATCTATCTATCTATCTAATTTCATTTCTATTTTGCCCATCAGCTGAACCTCTCTGCATAGTTCACTAAAAATTAAAACCGCAAGGTACAGCATAAAATATAAAATATGGAAGCTTCGAACCACAAAAGAAAAGTACAACCACAATAAAACCTAGCAGCAATGCAGAGATTTAAAATACAAATTTAAAATAGCAGAGATAAAATATTGGGACCAGATCTACACCCAGCAGGATATAACACTTTGAAAGTGGTTTGAAAACGGCATATGGAATGTGTCATGGGCCACAACAGTTGTCAATACCGTTATAAAATAGTAGTGTAGATCCTACCTAGGGTGTTAAAATGCTAAAATACTGGGGAAACGAAAAGGTCTTCATCTGGTGCTGAAAGGAGTACATATCACTTTGTACTACATATCATTTTGCATTGAACAATCATTCCATAAATAAATCATTTGAAAGTTTCACTTAGAAAAATACTGTTCTATCAGAATGATGACATTTTCTCTTTCTGTGTTCAGAAATCTATTGAAAGTATCATTAGGGCATATTGGCTATTAGCAACTGAAAAAGTCCATTTTTTTTCATTTCTCCAAAAGCATTATTCATGTATAATAGTAATTTGTGTCACTTCAGTGTTGGAGAGATCTATTTCACAGAACTTAGAAACTAATATGCTTAATCATTATTTGGGAAGATATACTTTGAAAGAATTTGGTGGATGTAAAATAAACTAAAAAGGAACTTTAATTTTCAGGTATTGAAAATTCAGGGACTCAGAGTGGGTTTGGATGACATGATAACCATCGGTGGGTTATAGTAATGGTTGGTTATTATGTCATCTGTCAGGACTTTTTTACACTACAGTTGGTTATTCGGCCGAAATAACCAGTGCAAATAACCAACGTTGTGCAGAGTTGATTATTTGAACAACTGTTGGTTATCGTGTTGTGTGTTGGGAACCATTGACGATTTCGTCACACACAGCTGGTTATTTTTGGTGACTACAGAGTCCCCCGGCAAGAGCGAACAAAGTAGCAGCTGCCAATTTAGTCCAGCTGGCAGAACTCGCAATGGCTGATGGGATACCAGCAGGAGAACTGGGCTGGGGAGAGAGGGCTGGAGATGTATCAATCAAACACACCGTTGACTAATAGTCAACTCGATGCTGGCCTTAATCCACACCATGGTTGATTATAATTATGTCATGTGGGGAGTACCACCTCAATAATCAACCATGGAGTTGACTATTAACCCACCATTGACTATTGTGTTGTCCAAACGTAGCCCCTATATGCTTTGGGCAATTAAAGTAAAGTGTGTTAGACAAAGGGATCAACAAACTTAAATTCATTATTTATCAGATATTCGCTGTTTATCAAGATGGAGTAAGCAGAAGCTGCTTAAACTAATTGAAACTGTTCAAGAGGAAACTAAAATTCCCTTAATACATCTTAAGACTGCCTCACATCTGTAACTGTACATTACAAAAATTCACCAGCAATTAAACTTGTTGACTTAAGCAACGGGTTGGGATGGAGGGAGAGAACGTAATAATGGATTGACGCAGGAGTCCTAGATCTGGGGCCTTGTCCACATGACAGCTTCATATTGGTTTTATACCACTGTATCCTGCAATCATCGTGCCTTCTGACAAAAGTCCCCTCTACAAGATTTGGGTTTGATGCCCGGTTGTCCATTTATGTGCATCTTTTCTCAATTACTTTTATGCCTAATCCCTATACACGGGAGGCGGTGAAGCGCATTACCGGTTGTATGAAACGCATGTTAAAGTTGTTTCATGCGCAGCATCGCTTGTTTACATGGTCATAAGGCGCTTTAACTCCTGCGGTAAATTAAAACTCACTATTTAACGTGCATTCGATAATGCGCATAATCGGACAGAAAAAGCGCCTCAACCCCCGATTTGTACTCGGTTCATGTGGAGGTAAAATTGGTAATGTGCTTTGAAAGAGCTTTTTAATCCCTCTTGTAGAGGCACCCAAAGAGTCCTGATTACTGCATTGGGTGAGGTGCAGAGAGTTGTCTGCCGGAGATTCTTAGCCTCCTTGCTGAAATTGAATTCCCAGAGTTGCTAAGAAGAGAGAACAGCAGCTGAACCACTTGAAATCTGTGAGATCAATGTGCCCTAAATGTCCTAATAGAAACAAGAACTATTTACTGCATTTCTAGAGGTACACTTATCTACCTATGTTTTTTATGGGCAATTAGTAAACCCTAAAACCAAATATTTGCTGTGGAGAATCTGATTAGTGATCATGAAACAAAACCCTCAGTGTAGGCAGTACATCAGGTTTTGTACCTGGAAGACATGTACTAGAATTCATAGTTTGCCATCGGTTCACTGGTAATCCGTGGACATCTTTCCATCCCTTACTGTTATTTTATCCAGCTGTCACATGGAACTGACCAGCATCCCGCCTCAGGGATGGTGTGAGGGGGAAGGCAAGGAAGCTTTTTTCACACTAGAAGTGAATAGGGAATGACAGATTAAAAATTACCAGGACCAAATAACATCAGAATGTGGTGGTGATAAATACTCTGGTGGAGAAACCAAGCCTGAAGCATTAAGGAAGCAGAATATCTAAAGTAGAGGTATGAGAGTGAATACAGACAACCATTTATCAAGTGGTAATTTTCCATGGAATGCATAAACTTTTAAGTAAGCTAGTGGTCTATGTTGCCCTACCAGCCAGTGAAGATAATTCTGTTTCTCATGTATGAATCAGGTATGACTGCATGGTAAAATTCTCCTCAGCACATGGCAGAACAATACATTTAACCAGCTTGCCAACTTGTTACATAGATACAATGGTACATTATTTTCCTGGTAAATGGGTGTCTATATTCACAATTGCTGTTAAGTAGTTTCATCGTACACATTGTGTACATTAAAAGTGTAGTGAAGGAGGAGGTGTACTTTAAGAATTGTCATACATCTGTTTATTGAAACTACATTCTGAGGCAGATTGATGATCAACATATTTTGAATATTCCAACTTTTTCCTCAGGGGCACTTTTCTGTTAAGTGCTGTCTCCTAAAAATGTGTATAGAGTGAACTTTTTCCTTTTAAAAGGGAGGATAAACAAAAGAAGATGGGAAGTGATTAAAAGGCATTGCTTTTCAATCTGTGTTGGAATATTATTTCAACAAATTGTTCTTAAAGAACTAAGAGAAACATTTAAGTGCCCACTGGTAAAATCCATTTCTTCTTTAGATTAAGGGGGAAATCATGTTGCCTTACCGGGGCTTTGCTTCCTGCTTCTCTTGCGCAGTTGTAATGGGCTGCATTACATGGGTGGAGAGGGGTGATTATGTAGTGTATAATTGAAAACTTCCCCTCCTCTCAGTGTTCATAGCCTTGAATTAGACAGCACTCTCTAGTGGGTGCTTTATAGAGCAATTTTGGCTACATATGGTAGGAAATCCTGCGATATTTCAGAAGAATCAGGATATCCAGTTTTGTTTTTTTTAGAATGGAATAATTTGGGGAAGGAGCAGGAGACATGCAGGAGGTTGACCTCTTTTGCATCTGGTCACTCTACTATAACTCCTGCAGCTTTAACTGTAGTGATGAAGAGGGAATTTCATCAGATACTATAAGCATACAAATGACACCTGCTGATATTCCCTTTTCTATACAACTGTTAAAGATACAGGAGCCCTTTCCTCCTTTTCATATGGTTACTCTAATTAAGCCAAATGCTATAAATCTACACCCACACACATAAAGAAGTTGAAGGTTCTCTCTTCATAAGGAGTAGGGTGGTTATAGTTAATGTATTCTTTCCACACACACCTGCTCTAAGATATTACCTCAAGGATGAGGCCTGCCTGGCGCCAACATTGTTATCTTTTCGGCGCCAGGTCAAGACTTTCCTCTTCTCTCAGGCATTTAGCAATATCTGATGAGCCTGGGTTTGTTTTATTTTTAGGTTTATAGCTTTTTAAAGTTATTACAGTGGTTTTAAATGTATGTGTATATTATGTGTATATTGTATGTTTTTGCTGTTTTAATTTTTGTATATTGTTTTTAATTGTTTTAATCTTAAGTAAACCTCCCAGAAAGCTTTGGCTATAGGGCGGTATACAAATGTAATAAATAAATAATTGAATAAAGGTTCTGAAATCCTGGAGGCAGAATTTGTACTTGATGGCATATAAATATTTAAGAGGAGTGATGATTATAGAATAATCATACATGGGGAAGGGAGATAATCACACATGCTAAGTCAAACTGTTTGATGATACCACATTTATTTATTTATTTATTTATTTATTTATTTATTCATTTATTGCATTTCTATACTGCCCAATAGCTGAAACTCTCTGGGTGGTTCACAAAAATCAAAACCATAAGTACAATTTAAAATATAAAAGTTAAAAAAAAATGTAAAAACACAATATAAAAGTACAACCAGAATAAAACTGAACAGCATTACAAAGATTTAGAATATAGATTTTAAACAGGAATGTTAAAAGTCTAAGATTATAAAATGTTTAAATACTGGGAAAATAAAAAGGTCTTCACCTGGCATCGAAAAGAGTATAACACAGGTGCCAGGTGAACCTCTCTAGGGAGCTCATTCCAAAGCCAGGGTGCCATAGCAGAGAAAGCCCTCCTCCTGGTAGCCACCTGCCTCACTTCCTTTGGAAGTTTGGCCTTGGTTTTCCAAACAAGGAAATCAAACAAGCTATCAGAAATTAAAGTTGTGCCTGTTCAGATGACACGCTAAGCCATGGTTAGGCCACTAACCCTTTTGCAGCAAATGGTTAGTAAGCGTGTTTAAACCATCATTATGTAGCCACCAGGGCTAGGAATGTTTCACATGACACGCTAAGCCATAATGTTTAGATCAAAATGGTTAACCACCATGGCTTAGCATGTTATCTGAACAGGGTCGTTGATTTATTAAACAAAATCTCTCTGAATTGAATCTTTTTCTCTGTTGCTCTGCAAATGAACAGACCAAATTGATGCCAGAAACTAAACTTCCCTGCCTAGCTGTTCGCCCATGCTTTGGATTATACATGAGACAAGGAAGGAAGGACCAAGGGCAAGTGGCTGAACTCTTGCTCTGTGGAAATTGAAGTGCTTAGCAGAGATTGAAGGGCTTGTTTTCAATTCTCCTTTCAAGAAGAATTTTCCCTGACATGGTTTTGACCTACAGGACTGTAAACGGAGCATGAAGCTGGTGACGGTCGACAGTGAAATCATTATTTACGCTTGGTGACTCTAAGCACATCATAGGCACTTGAGTGCTATTCTATACTTTTAAAACATCTGAAGTAGTGCCAATATTAGGCTGCTAGCATGAATATTTGGTGTCTGTCTGGCGACATCATGTTGCACGCCTTGGAATATTTTTTCCCAAGACAATGGTTATTTTCTCTTTATGAAACTTTATGACTTTCTGAATCTGTGTTGAATAGAATGAAGGCCTTGTAACACATCTTCAGGTGCCAGGATTGCTGCCTCAGTTTGAACTTCTTTGGTTTAAAAGAGCAAAGCAAAGCCCTTGCAGATCTGTGGTTTTTAGAAAGTAAAAGAAATAGAGTATTTTTGCTGGTACAGGCAGCTGTTTTGTAGACACTGGTAGATCACTGTTGCTTGTGTCAATAGGGAGAAACCTATACAATATAAATGACAGTCTTGAGCTACAATCAACAGGCAAGTGGCAATTTCTATTTCCAGGGGACCAAACTTGTGTATCTTTTAATGAGTGCCAAGTTTTATTATACATTTATGTCAGTTCTGAAGTGCAAGTGAGAAGATAGCTTTGTTTCAGCAGTACAGGAATCATCCCTCATGCTCAAAGCACTGAAGAAACAGGTGTTTCTGTAACAGGTACACTTGAGGATTCAGCTGTAGGTACTCTTTTTCAGGGCTAAGTCTAGCAGCCACTACTTGGAAGATAGACTGCTGACAAGGGACAGGTTGCACCTCACAAAGGCTGGGAAGAATATGTTTGGCTACAGCATGAAGAACTTCATCAGGAAGGCTTTAAACTGAATCTTACAGGGGAGGGAGACGAAAACTTGGAAGCAACAATGGATGAAGGCTTATGCACCATAACAGAGAGAACAGCTCTAATAGCGCCCCCAAATACTCTTCACAACAGTGAAGGAAAGAAGCCAGACTATAAAGCACATAGTCTTCAGTTTCTATATACTAATGCCCAGAATATGGGAAACAAACAGAACAAACTTGAACTCTTAACACATGAAGGCAAATACGACTTGATAGATATAACTGAAACTTGGTGGGATGACTCCCATGAGTGGATTACAGCAATTTAAGGGTATAATTTGTTTAAAAAAGAACGGAAGAAATAGAAAGGGAGGTGGAATCGCACTATATTTTAAAAATACTTATCCCTGCACAGAAATATAGGAGAATGAGCCTGGTAGCCCCATCGAGAGCATCTGGATTAAAATAAATGGGGCAAGGAATAAAAGGAGCGTGATAGTCGGAGTCTTCTACTGACCACCCAATCAAGGAGAAGACGAGGATGAAACTTTTGAAAAGTAAATTGCCAGTGTTTTAAGGAAGTGCAATGTAGTAGTGATGGGAATTGTTGTAGATCACAAGCTGAATATGAGCCAACAGTGTGATGTGGCTGTAAAAAAAGCAAATGCTATTTTGGGCTGCTTTAATAAAAGTATAGCTTTCAAGTCGTGCGAGGTACTGGTTCCCCTCTATCGGCACTGGTTAGGCCTCATCTCATTGGGTCCAGTTCTGGGCAACACATTTCAAGAAGGATGCAGACAAGCTGGAAGGGATTCAGAAGAGGGCAATGAGGATGATCAAGGGTCGGGAAACAAAGCTCCATGAGGAGAGACTGAAAGAACTGGACAGGTTTAGCATTGAGAAGAGAAGACTGAGGGGAGACATGAAATCACTCTTCAAGTACTTGAAAGGTTGTCACATAGAGTAGGGCCAGGATCTCTTCTCGATCAACCCAGAGTGCAGGACACGGAACAATGGGCTCAAGTTACAGGAAGCCAGACTGACAAACTTCTTGTCCATTAGAGCAGCACAACAATGGAACCAATTATCTAGGGAGGTTGTGGGCTCTCCTACACTAGAGGCATTCAAGAGGCAGCTGGACAACCGTCAGGTATGCTTTAAGGTGGAGTCCTGCATTGAGCAGGGTGTTGGACTTGATGGCCTTATAGGCCCCTTCCAACTATGATTCTATGATTCTAGGTGGACAGAGCTCAATCCAGATCTTAAAAACGCCTACCAGCCCCATGCGAGTGTCCCAGATAGGGGCCCCTGCACTTAATGTAGAGTAAAAATGAAGCAATGATGTAGCTGCTGGACACCCATTTAAAGTAATGTCTGTTGGCCCTCACTCCCAATATGTAGGGAAGAAGGATACTGTGGTGAGCTGCATTAGTGCAAGTGAGGCCTGGAATGCTCGTGCAGCCCAGGTGTGCTTTCACTGGGCCTGTTTGCTGCTGTCCTCATCAGCTGCCCTTTGTGGGATCCCTGGGCTGTGGGCACCCTGGACATTTGCCCCAAGGTCCAGGCCTAGTGGCACCCATTTACATGATGTCAGTTTAAGCATTTGCTTCCATCTTTTGCCAAGTAATCTTCTAAACATAATAAGGGAACTGGCTGGGGCATGCTGAGAGTTGCAGGTTGTTTTTATATTTGAGAATATTGTTACAGATTAGGGACTTTGTTTGAGCTATCTGTCTGTAATTCAGCACTTTGGGAGCATTTAGCTACCTATTTGTCACCTAACAGCAGATGAAATACATCTAAATAAAGTGTACATCTAGGGGTGCCTCTGCAAGAATGATTTAAAGTAGGGGTGTGCACGGACCCCCCGGATCGGATCGGGACCCGGATCGGGACCTCCAATTTTGTCCCGGACCGGTTCGGACAAAATCGGAGGCCCCCCGGACCGGATCGAGTCCGATCCCGACCCAAAAATCGTACATTTTTGGATCGGCCGCCATTTTTTTCCCCATAGACTTGCATTGCAATGCAAGTCTATGAGGAAAAAATGGCGGCGGGTGGGTAAGGGGGGGCCTAACTCCCTCCCCCCCCCGGGGCCGTCCGCTGTGGACGGCCCCGGCAGGTAAACCCCCTCCCCCGCGCTCCCTACCCCCCCTGGGGCCGCCTGCTTCCATCCGCTGGCGCCCGCGGGCGCCAGCGGATAGAAGCGGACGGCTCCGGGGGGGGGTAAGCCCCCTTCCCCGCCACTTACCTTCTCGGCACGTCCGGCGCCGGCGGCTACTACCAGCGGGCTCCGCGGCCTACTCTCAAGTAGCGCGCCGGGTGATGACATCACCCGGCGCGCCACCCTGGAGCAGGCCGCGGAGCCTGCTGGTAGTAGTAGGCGCCGGCGCCGGACGGGAGCCGCCGGGCCGGGCAGGTAAGGGCCCCCCTCCCCCCTCCCCCCTCCGCGCGCCCCCTCCTCCCCTCCACGCACCCCCTCCTTACCTTTCCGGCCCGGCGGCTCCCGTCCGGCGCCGGCGCCTACTACTTCCAGCAGGCTCCGCGGCCTGCTCTAGAGTAGCGCGCCGGGTGATGACATCACCCGGCGCGCCATCCTAGAGCAGGCCGCGGAGCCTGCTGGGAGTAGTAGGCGCCGGCGCCGGACGGGAGCCGCCGGGCCGGAAAGGTAAGGGCCCCCCTCCCCCCTCCGCGCGCCCCCTCCTCCCCTCCACGCACCCCCTCCTTACCTTTCCGGCCCGGCGGCTCCCGTCCGGCGCCGGCGCCTACTACTTCCAGCAGGCTCCGCGGCCTGCTCTAGAGTAGCGCGCCGGGTGATGACATCACCCGGCGCGCCATCCTAGAGCAGGCCGCGGAGCCTGCTGGGAGTAGTAGGCGCCGGCGCCGGACGGGAGCCGCCGGGCCGGAAAGGTAAGGGCCCCCCTCCCCCCTCCGCGCGCCCCCTCCTCCCCTCCACGCACCCCCTCCTTACCTTTCCGGCCCGGCGGCTCCCGTCCGGCGCCGGCGCCTACTACTTCCAGCAGGCTCCGCGGCCTGCTCTAGAGTAGCGCGCCGGGTGATGACATCACCCGGCGCGCCATCCTAGAGCAGGCCGCGGAGCCTGCTGGGAATAGTAGGCGCCGGCGCCGGACGGGAGCCGCCGGGCCGGAAAGGTAAGGGCCCCCCTCCCCCCTCCGCGCGCCCCCTCCTCCCCTCCACGCACCCCCTCCTTACCTTTCCGGCCCGGCGGCTCCCGTCCGGCGCCGGCGCCTACTACTTCCAGCAGGCTCCGCGGCCTGCTCTAGAGTAGCGCGCCGGGTGATGACATCACCCGGCGCGCCATCCTAGAGCAGGCCGCGGAGCCTGCTGGGAATAGTAGGCGCCGGCGCCGGACGGGAGCCGCCGGGCCGGAAAGGTAAGGGCCCCCCTCCCCCCTCCGCGCGCCCCCTCCTCCCCTCCACGCACCCCCTCCTTACCTTCCCGGCCCGGTGGCTCCCGTCCGGCGCCGGCGCCTACTACTACCAGCAGGCTCCGCGGCCTGCTCTAGAGTAGCGCGCCGGGTGATGACATCACCCGGCGCGCCACCCTAGAGCAGGCCGCGGAGCCTGCTAGTAGTAGTAGGCTCCGGCGCCGGACGGGAGCCACCGGGCCGAGAAGGTAAGTGCCCCCCTCCTCCCCCCCCCCGCTGTCCACTTTCATCGGCGGGCGCCCGCTGGCGCCCGCCAATGGAAGCGGCGGTGGGCGCCAGTGGGCGCCCGCCGATCCGCCGATCCGCCAAACCGGTTCGGAGCTTTTTCGGACCGGTTCGGATTGGATCGGCCGATCCAGCTGCGGGATCGGAAATCGGATAATTTATCCGATTTCCCACTGGACCGGACTCGGATCGTGGATCGGGTCCGATCCAGTGCACATCCCTAATTTAAAGCTCTTTCAAAGCGCATTACTGATTTTACCTCCACATGAACAGAGCACAAATCGGGGGTTGAGGAGCTTTTTTTGTCCGATTATGCGCATTATTGAATGCGCATTAAATAGAGTTTTAATTTACCGCGGGAATTGAAGAGCCTTATGACCATGTAAACAAGCGATGCTCCACATGTAAACAACTTTAACATGCGTTTCATACAACCGGTAATGCGCTTCACCTCCTCCTGTGTATAGGGATTAGGCGTAAAAGCGATTGAGAGAAGATGTGCATAATTGGACAACCGGGCGTCAAACCGAAATCTTGTAGAGGGGATGTAGGATTGTTTTGTGGGTTGCAATCCAGGTATTGCACTAACAGTAATTATAGTACAAGAATCTTTGAATCCATTTTTCTTTTATTGATTCAAGTTCCCAGTTCAAATACAAGTAGTGTAGTATTTAAAAGCAATTAAAGCTATATTTCTTAAGCATTTTATGGCTGTAACAAAAGACAGCATTGCTGAGTCTATTTAGCCTCCAAAGGATTCTTTATAGAATTGTCTGGCAGTATCACAGGAAAGGAGATTTAATCTTAAAGAAACTACCTGACCCCCAAATCAGACCATATTTATACAGTTTCTAGAATAGTAATTCACTGCCAATATGTCAATACTAATTGCTGCTTAATAAATCTACATTCACAATCTTAACATCTAAAATAATCTTTGATGATCAAAACACATACACAAAATATTAATCATATACTTTTCAAGTTAGATAAATTAATTTTGATACATGTCTTTAGCAAAGCAATTTCTCACTCAAAGTTTACTAAATAACCTAAGTACATATTTTCCTACATATGACTTAATGTTCATACCTTATAAAATATTTTGCTCATTAATTGATGAGTGAAATATTTAAGT
The DNA here is from genome assembly GCA_029215795.1 of Anniella stebbinsi. NCBI lineage: Eukaryota > Metazoa > Chordata > Lepidosauria > Squamata > Anniellidae > Anniella > Anniella stebbinsi. The sequence continues at coordinate 196,409,576 of JARDYH010000004.1, forward strand.
TCGCTCTGACTCCTTAATAATACAGTTTGATGTCTCTCCATTTTTCACACACTCCTATTCATCTTTGGTGATGCTTTATAATTCAGCATTCTCTCTTTGGATGTTATCCAAACTGCCTTGCCAGTTACATTTTGATAACAATTACCTAAAGTTCATTGTGAACTCACTTCATAGCTTCCCTATTAGTATCAGTTACCTTATTAGTTATTTAATTCTCTGGATTACTAATTGCCTTCTGTGTGACATGCTTAATTGCCTGGGTCTTACAGCTCCAAGATAAGACAGTTTTTTTTTCTTTCTTGTTACTTTCTTCAGTAATCATCTTGAGCACATTGAGAACTATTCCACCAACTTTTTGTTGCAGATTCATGACAATATATAATTGTGAAGCACCCAGAGAGCTTTGGCTATTGGGTGGCATAGAAATGTAACAAACAAACAAACAAACAAACAAACAAAACATATTAATTAGGTAAAAATGAATACTTATCTGGAGATGGCTGGATTTGTGGTCAGGTTTTGTTAATAATCACTGTCTGTCCACACAATGAAGGTGCCCTATGCAAATTGATTTAGGGCTTGAACATACTTTGTTCATTAAAAAATCAATTAAATATTGATAACAGCTTTTAAGTACCACAGACAGTCCTAATTTTTTTGTCCTGCCTCAATGTGCCTACAAATGGGTAAAATGTTAACAAAACACAGATTAACAAACAGATGCCATGTCAAAAAATGAAACCAAAATGCTCATAGTTATTCTGTGATCCACTAGAGAGCGCTGCCTATCAAGAATATTGACTAAACAAAAATAAACTCATTGTCTGAAGTACTACCTCTCCAAAGTGTCATTTATCAAAGATTAAATAGATCGCATTATTACTAAACTCCGATTTATGGGGGATAATTTTTAAACCAGGGGGAGTCCTTACTAAACCCAACAGCCTACGCCTTCAGCTTCTGTTCCTACCACCCAGTTTCTTAGTATGTAGGTGTTTTCTCTTTCCTAGAAACAGGGCTTCCCAGAGATTACCTCTCTCTTTACGGAAAACCTGAGATAGCTCCACTGTGATTCATGGGCAAAAACTGAAAGGGGTGGGTCATGACAAAGTGGTTTTTAGAACATTAAGAAATCTAGACATATGCAATGCTTTCATATCCAAAGATCATGTTCTTAATTCTATTTTATTAGTGCTGCAATCCTATACTTATTTACCTGGGAGTAAGTCCCATTGTATAGGATTGCACTGTAAACCAGTTTTTCTCCTAAGCAGGGATGCTTGAAGGATACACTTTTTGTAAATTCCAGTACAAACTGAACAGATCCGCAGCGATTGGACTAATTTGCCAAACTGGATATCATTATTCTTTGGATTTAGGACTTCTCCAATTTTTGTGATGCATTTCTATACTCAAAAAAAGGTATTAAAAAGCTTTAAAATGCATTCTGAGATAAAATATGTTTAGAAATGTATGTTTTGAAAGAAAATATGTTTCCAAGTGTGTATCATGCAAAGAAATATATACAAAAATATGTAATTAAATGTGATTTTTTAAAATGTGGATTAAACAAAATTGCAGATGAATATGGAAACAGAATGGAATGGCTTCATGAATAAAAACATTTGAAAGTGACATAGACCAGAAATAAACTGATCCATCTATCCTACTCCTAAAGGTAAATAAGCACAAAACAAGGAACAAAACCAAAGCTATCAAAGGCTCATAGCCATATTTTCTACAGGCTTGTCATTGAGTGTATACATTGCGAGAGCAGAGCATAATTTGAATCAAGGATTAGCTCCGATCCTGTTTTCAGTGTCAAGATTCAACCACAGAATGTATAACAAGGCATATTAATTAAGACTGCAAACCTGAATCGCACAAAGAAGTTCATTCAAGATAAAGATGAAAAAGGAAGGGAAGACAATTAAATGACTGAAGTGAGAGAATTTGTCTCAATAACCATTCAAGTGACATCACAGTAAGGATAGTTGCACTTTAAAAAAGTACTAACTTTAGTACCAGATATACAGATCATGTAGCAAACCAAGGAACAGACTTCATAAGATAGCGTTCATTGAAATATATTACATTAAAATCAGTTGCTGCAGTATAAGCTTCCAATTCTAATTCCTGTTCATAAAGTTGCATTGCCCCATTAAAAACTAGGAGACTGTAAGGGAAAAGATTATGTTCTACAGCAACCTTCATAAAACCTGCAAACCTGCACCAGAGAATGTGGCCTATCAGGTAACCTGATCCCAAGTAATATAAGTCAAGCTGGTTATGGATGATGGGAGTTGTAGTCCAACTGTCTGGAGAGGCTTGTGCTACAACCCTTGTAGGTCTGAAAAAAATCACAGGGCCTTACAAGCTATAGCATGAAGTGCTGAGACTAAAGTCAACCTGTAGCCTAAATACACCAGTTGCTGGAGAACATGGATGGGAGGGTGCTGTTGCACCCGTGTCTTACTTGCGGGTTCCTGTTGACAGCTGATTGGCTACTGTGTGAACAGAGTGCTGGACTAGATGGACCCTTGGTCTGATCCAGCAGAGCTCTTATGTTCTCAACTTGTTAGCCACAAGGGAAGCAAGTGACTGAAAACCACAGAAATGTACAGCTTCCCTTACTCTTTGACTAATTTTTCCTTTGTACAAACTATAACATTTGATGTGTTGGAAGACAGGGGATTTCCTTAGTAAACACTCTGTGTTGAACCACTGATGCAGGTTGAGACTGAGCTTACAATAAGACAAATGGAAGAGGGTATTTTTACTGAAACATCCCCCAAATACAGCATTTAAATATCAGGGCACAGGCTGAGGAATTGGGGGCATTTAATGTAGTCCAATAAACAGGCAGACTGACACAACTCTTGTGTAACATTTAAAAAATGCATTTATGTGTCTCTTGTGATGTGTTTAAAATATTGTGAGCCACATATTAAGAAGAGACTAATCCTTGAAAGCTACATGATCCTTGCATTCTGTGGCTTGCACTTATTATCTGATAGTAATCAGGACACAATTCAATAACTTTTATCTTAATCAAATAGTAATCACAAGATGTAGTTCTATGCGGGGCTGGCATAAAAAGTAGCCATGGTCGGGCAACTGCTGAGAGCCCACACCCCAGAAGAGACCTACTGACAATAGGCCTCCTCTTCACCATGGCAAGCTGCTTGTTCGCCTGCTTCTCGCTCTGGCCCAGACAATGGTGCATGGTGAGAAAGAGGAGCAGTCTTTGCCACTGCCTACCTACTCCCTGGCTCTCTGCCTGTCAAGGAAGCAAGTGGTAGTAATGCTAGGCTGACCATATGAAAAGGAGGACAGGGCTCATGTAACTTTAACAGTTGTAGAGAAAAGGGAATTTCAGCCAGTGTCATTTGTACGCAATTAGTCCCTGGTGAAATTCCCTCTTCATCACAACAGTTAAAGTTGCAGGCACTATACTAGAGTGACCATATACAAAAGAAGGCAGGGCCCCTGCAACTTTAACTGTTGTGATGAAGAGGGAATTTCACCAGGAACTAATTGCATACAAATGACACTGGCTGAAATTCCCTTTTCTCTACAACTGTTACAGTTACATGAGCCCTGTCCTCCTTTTCATATGGTCAGTCTTAGGCAACACAGACCACTGGGCCATCTATTTCAATATGGTCTACACCAATGGTCTTCAACTGGTCTGGGCCCGAGACCTAACATGGTGGCAACATCTTTTCCTCGACTCATCTGGGCTCCGTCTTGACAGCGGCGTCTTGGCGCTGGGATGCTTTGGGTCCTCGCACTCGAGCTTCTTCCCGGCATTTGCACAGGAAGGAGCGTGAGTGCGGAGTTGCCGCTAGGGTGACCAGACGTCCGGATCCTCCCGGACATGTCCGGAATAAAGGGGCCAAATTTGAGTCCGGGGGAAAATTTCAGAATATCCCCGAAAGTCCAGGAAAATTGGGCCTCTCTTGCGCCATCTGAGCCTTGTTCTTGGCTAGCGCGGTTGCGCTGGCCAAAAACAAGGCCTAGATCGGCCGGGGAAGAGGCCAGAATTAGGGATGTGCACTGGATCGGACCCGATCCACGATCCGAGTCCGGTCCAGTGGGAAATCGGATAAATTATCCGATTTCCGATCCCGCAGCTGGATCGGCCGATCCAATCCGAACCGGTCCGAAAAAGCTCCGAACCGGTTCGGCGGATCGGCGGATCGGCGGGCGCCCACTGGCGCCCACCGCCGCTTCCATTGGCGGGTGCCAGCGGGCGCCCGCCGATGAAAGTGGACAGCGGGGGGGGGGAGGAGGGGGGCACTTACCTTCTCGGCCCGGTGGCTCCCGTCCGGCGCCGGAGCCTACTACTACTAGCAGGCTCCGCGGCCTGCTCTAGGGTGGCGCGCCGGGTGATGTCATCACCCGGCGCGCTACTCTAGAGCAGGCCGCGGAGCCTGCTGGTAGTAGTAGGCGCCGGCGCCGGACGGGAGCCACCGGGCCGGGAAGGTAAGGAGGGGGTGCGTGGAGGGGAGGAGGGGGCGCGCGGAGGGGGGAGGGGGGCCCTTACCTTTCCGGCCCGGCGGCTCCCGTCCGGCGCCGGCGCCTACTATTCCCAGCAGGCTCCGCGGCCTGCTCTAGGATGGCGCGCCGGGTGATGTCATCACCCGGCGCGCTACTCTAGAGCAGGCCGCGGAGCCTGCTGGAAGTAGTAGGCGCCGGCGCCGGACGGGAGCCGCCGGGCCGGAAAGGTAAGGAGGGGGTGCGTGGAGGGGAGGAGGGGGCGCGCGGAGGGGGGAGGGGGGCCCTTACCTTTCCAGCCCGGCGGCTCCCGTCCGGCGCCGGCGCCTACTACTCCCAGCAGGCTCCGCGGCCTGCTCTAGGATGGCGCGCCGGGTGATGTCATCACCCGGCGCGCTACTCTAGAGCAGGCCGCGGAGCCTGCTGGAAGTAGTAGGCGCCGGCGCCGGACGGGAGCCGCCGGGCCGGAAAGGTAAGGAGGGGGTGCGTGGAGGGGAGGAGGGGGCGCGTGGAGGGGGGAGGGGGGCCCTTACCTTTCCGGCCCGGCGGCTCCCGTCCGGCGCCGGCGCCTACTACTCCCAGCAGGCTCCGCGGCCTGCTCTAGGATGGCGCGCCGGGTGATGTCATCACCCGGCGCGCTACTCTAGAGCAGGCCGCGGAGCCTGCTGGAAGTAGTAGGCGCCGGCGCCGGACGGGAGCCGCCGGGCCGGAAAGGTAAGGAGGGGGTGCGTGGAGGGGAGGAGGGGGCGCGCGGAGGGGGGAGGGGGGAGGGGGGGCCCTTACCTGCCCGGCCCGGCGGCTCCCGTCCGGCGCCGGCGCCTACTACTACCAGCAGGCTCCGCGGCCTGCTCCAGGGTGGCGCGCCGGGTGATGTCATCACCCGGCGCGCTACTTGAGAGTAGGCCGCGGAGCCCGCTGGTAGTAGCCGCCGGCGCCGGACGTGCCGAGAAGGTAAGTGGCGGGGAAGGGGGCTTACCCCCCCCCCCCCCGGAGCCGTCCGCTTCTATCCGCTGGCGCCCGCGGGCGCCAGCGGATGGAAGCAGGCGGCCCCAGGGGGGGGTAGGGAGCGCGGGGGAGGGGGTTTACCTGCCGGGGCCGTCCACAGCGGACGGCCCCGGGGGGGGGGAGGGAGTTAGGCCCCCCCTTACCCACCCGCCGCCATTTTTTCCTCATAGACTTGCATTGCAATGCAAGTCTATGGGGAAAAAAATGGCGGCCGATCCAAAAATGTACGATTTTTGGGTCGGGATCGGACTCGATCCGGTCCGGGGGGCCTCCGATTTTGTCCGAACCGGTCCGGGACAAAATTGGAGGTCCCGATCCGGGTCCCGATCCGATCCGGGGGGTCCGTGCACACCCCTAGCCAGAATGACGCACGCACGCCCTTCCGGGTGTGCGTCGTTCTGGCGTCCTCCCCTGCGCCATCCAGGGCTTGTTCTAGCCGGCGCCGGATGGGAGCGGATGTCCCTGCAAGGTAAGCAGGGGGCAGGGGGGAGGGGGGCAGGGGGGAGGGGGGCGCAGCGCACTTACCTTGCAGGGATGTCTGCTCCCATCCGGCATTGGCTGCTACTGCGAGCGGGCTTCGCGGTCTGCTCCAGAGTGGCGCGCCAAGTGATGACATCACCTGGCGCGCCACTCTGGAGCAGGCCAGGCCACGAAGCCCGCTCGCAGTAGCAGCCGGCGCCGGACGGGAGCGGACGTCCCTGCAAGGTAAGCAGGGGGCAGGGGGCAGGGGTGGGCACGGTGCGCTTACCTTGCAGGGATGTCCGCTCCCGTCTGGCGCTGGCTGCTACTGCGAGCGGGCTTCGCGGCCTGCTCCAGAGTGGCGCGCCAACTGATGACATCACCTGCCGCGCCACTCTGGAGCAGGCCAGGCCACAAAGCCCGCTCGCAGTAGCAGCTGGCGCCGGACGGGAGCGGACGTCCCTGCAAGGTAAGCGGGCGCCCGCCGATGAAAGTGGACAGCGGGGGGGGGGGGAGGAGGGGGGCACTTACCTTCTCGGCCCGGTGGCTCCCGTCCGGCGCCGGAGCCTACTACTACTAGCAGGCTCCGCGGCCTGCTCTAGGGTGGCGCGCCGGGTGATGTCATCACCCGGCGCGCTACTCTAGAGCAGGCCGCGGAGCCTGCTGGTAGTAGTAGGCGCCGGCACCGGACGGGAGCCACCGGGCCGGGAAGGTAAGGAGGGGGTGCGTGGAGGGGAGGAGGGGGCGCGCGGAGGGGGGAGGGGGGCCCTTACCTTTCCGGCCCGGCGGCTCCCGTCCGGCGCCGGCGCCTACTATTCCCAGCAGGCTCCGCGGCCTGCTCTAGGATGGCGCGCCGGGTGATGTCATCACCCGGCGCGCTACTCTAGAGCAGGCTGCGGAGCCTGCTGGAAGTAGTAGGCGCCGGCGCCGGACGGGAGCCGCCGGGCCGGAAAGGTAAGGAGGGGGTGCGTGGAGGGGAGGAGGGGGCGCGCGGAGGGGGGAGGGGGGCCCTTACCTTTCCGGCCCGGCGGCTCCCGTCCGGCGCCGGCGCCTACTACTCCCAGCAGGCTCCGCGGCCTGCTCTAGGATGGCGCGCCGGGTGATGTCATCACCCGGCGCGCTACTCTAGAGCAGGCCGCGGAGCCTGCTGGAAGTAGTAGGCGCCGGCGCCGGACGGGAGCCGCCGGGCCGGAAAGGTAAGGAGGGGGTGCGTGGAGGGGAGGAGGGGGCGCGCGGAGGGGGGAGGGGGGCCCTTACCTTTCCGGCCCGGCGGCTCCCGTCCGGCGCCGGCGCCTACTACTCCCAGCAGGCTCCGCGGCCTGCTCTAGGATGGCGCGCCGGGTGATGTCATCACCCGGCGCGCTACTCTAGAGCAGGCCGCGGAGCCTGCTGGAAGTAGTAGGCGCCGGCGCCGGACGGGAGCCGCCGGGCCGGAAAGGTAAGGAGGGGGTGCGTGGAGGGGAGGAGGGGGCGCGCGGAGGGGGGAGGGGGGAGGGGGGCCCTTACCTGCCCGGCCCGGCGGCTCCCGTCCGGCGCCGGCGCCTACTACTACCAGCAGGCTCCGCGGCCTGCTCCAGGGTGGCGCGCCGGGTGATGTCATCACCCGGCGCGCTACTTGAGAGTAGGCCGCGGAGCCCGCTGGTAGTAGCCGCCGGCGCCGGACGTGCCGAGAAGGTAAGTGGCGGGGAAGGGGGCTTACCCCCCCCCCCCGGAGCCGTCCGCTTCTATCCGCTGGCGCCCGCGGGCGCCAGCGGATGGAAGCAGGCGGCCCCAGGGGGGGTAGGGAGCGCGGGGGAGGGGGTTTACCTGCCGGGGCCGTCCACAGCGGACGGCCCCGGGGGGGGGAGGGAGTTAGGCCCCCCCTTACCCACCCGCCGCCATTTTTTCCTCATAGACTTGCATTGCAATGCAAGTCTATGGGGAAAAAAATGGCGGCCGATCCAAAAATGTACGATTTTTGGGTCGGGATCGGACTCGATCCGGTCCGGGGGGCCTCCGATTTTGTCCGAACCGGTCCGGGACAAAATTGGAGGTCCCGATCCGGGTCCCGATCCGATCCGGGGGGGTCCGTGCACACCCCTAGCCAGAATGACGCACGCACGCCCTTCCGGGTGTGCGTCGTTCTGGCGTCCTCCCCTGCGCCATCCAGGGCTTGTTCTAGCCGGCGCCGGATGGGAGCGGATGTCCCTGCAAGGTAAGCAGGGGGCAGGGGGGAGGGGGGCAGGGGGGAGGGGGGCGCAGCGCACTTACCTTGCAGGGATGTCTGCTCCCATCCGGCATTGGCTGCTACTGCGAGCGGGCTTCGCGGTCTGCTCCAGAGTGGCGCGCCAAGTGATGACATCACCTGGCGCGCCACTCTGGAGCAGGCCAGGCCACGAAGCCCGCTCGCAGTAGCAGCCGGCGCCGGACGGGAGCGGACGTCCCTGCAAGGTAAGCAGGGGGCAGGGGGCAGGGGTGGGCACGGTGCGCTTACCTTGCAGGGATGTCCGCTCCCGTCTGGCGCTGGCTGCTACTGCGAGCGGGCTTCGCGGCCTGCTCCAGAGTGGCGCGCCAACTGATGACATCACCTGCCGCGCCACTCTGGAGCAGGCCAGGCCACAAAGCCCGCTCGCAGTAGCAGCTGGCGCCGGACGGGAGCGGACGTCCCTGCAAGGTAAGCAGGGGGCAGGAGGGAGGGGGACAGGGGGGAGGGGGGCGCGCGATAAAGGAAGAAAAAAGTGAATGGGTGAAAGCAAAGGGGGTGAAGAGTAAAAGTGTGTGGGTGTATTTTTAATAAGAGTAGAACAAAGGCAGGAAAGGAGGATACTGAGAGGCTAGAATAATGCGGAGGAGGTCTTCAGGGATACCTTCCTTTTATTGTTGTACAGAAGAGGGAATTTCAGTACATGCAGCTTCTCATGCAGCCTGAAGAAAAGTTGCACCTGCTCAGATTCCCTCTGCTGTAGGTCTATGAAAGGTAGAGTGACCATATACAAAAGAAGGCAGGGCCCCTGCAACTTTAACTATGTGATGAAGAGGGAATTTCACCAGCAACTAATTGCCTACAAATGACACTGGCTGAAATTCCCTTTTCTCTACAACTGTTAAAGTTACATGAGCCCTGTCCTACTTTTCATATGGTCAGCCTAGGGGGAAGGGGGTTTACCCCCCCGGGGCCGTCCACTTGGTGCCTTGGTGCATGTGTGGATTTTTGCCTTGGTGCATGTGTGGATTTTTATTATTTTTCCTTTGTTGAGTATGTGGATGAGTGTTGTATTTTTAATGTTATTTTATTGCCTTGGGTATGTGCATGTTTGTGTGTAGATTTATTACGTATACTGTTATTTTGCCTTGTGTGAGTGGCTGATGATGATGATGATGATGCGTTTGGTGAGTGTGGGGGTGAATTTTTATTCCCCGTCCCCTGTGAAGTGTATGTGAGGAGGTTGTGTGTTTTTTTAATTGCCTTGGGGAAGGTGTGGGGTTCCCCCCTCACTTTGAGTGAGTGTGCAGGGGTGTGTAGATTTTAATTTGTATTGCCCGAGTATGAGGTGTGTGTGAATGTTGGTGATGATGATGACACAAAATTGGGTGGGATCACTAATATCCTGGAAGACAGAAACAAACTCCAAAGTGATCTTGATAGACTGGAGCGCTGGGCTGGAAACAGCAGAATGGGGGATACTTGGCTCAGCAATACTACAAGCGAGAAGGATCTTGGAATTGTTGTAGATCACAAACTGAATATGAGCCAACAGTGTGACTGGGCTGCATTAATAGAAGTATAGCTTCCAAATTGTGTGAGGTACTGGTTAGAGTTAGGGTTAGGGTGCTGCATGCACACAAATGACACTTGCTGATATTCCCTTTTCAATACAGCTCTTAAAGATACTGGAGCCCTGTCCTCCTCTTCACATGATCACCCTACTTTAAAGATGCTCAGCTTTTCAGGCAAGAAAATAACTTTGGGTCATTTCACTTGCATGTAATACAGTTGTCCTGTAAAATGGTCTTGTGTCTTGTGTCTGCTTCTGAAACAATCATGGCAGCCTTGTTGTTAGCCTCTTCAGTATAATTGTTCTTCTATGAGATTAATGGTAAAGAACTAGGTGATGAAAAACACTATAAATCTGAAATAAACAAAGTGTTTGAGATTGCACTTAAAAGGAACTTTCCTGTGAATTTGCTTCCATGTGTCTGCTGTGGTGGGAATCAGCAACTGGATTGGTGATCTGACCTGTTTGCAATAGCCAGAAGTGCAGAATGAGATACCGCTAGACCCTGAGTTCAGCCAACTGAGAATCTGAGCTTTTGTTTTAAAAAAGGATTCTAGCCTTTATGGCTGCAAAGATGTCATTGGAAGTGTGTCTTAATGCTTGTTGAAATGTCAGTATTTCATTTCTTTGATAGTGATATAACCCACTTTTGTTTTTAAGAGATGTGTTTGTAAGATAAACATGGAAAGTGGTGATGTTGTACTCCTGCCCCTTCTTTTCCCCTTTTTCCCAACTGACTGCATTTCACAACAGTAAGGTGGTTTAATTGTAGGAGATGCTCAATGATATCTTACTTTATTGTCTTTTAGATTCTGTTCTGGTCTATAATTCAGTAAAAACTTTGTAGAAAAGCATTCAGAATGCCAAAAAGAAAGTGTAAATTCACGCCTGAGTTAAAGGCCAAATTTCCCAGCTTCAAGAATGGTCGAGATGAGAGCGAGGCTGAGTGCACCATATGCAAGCCTGGAACATTTGTGTCTGTTGCACATAAAGGTGCTTTGGATTTACAGAATCATATTCAGTCAGAGAAGCACAAGAAGGCTGTTTGAGGAGAGAGCTCTTCCACCAAAATGACTGATTTCTCTGTGAGACCAGGAACCAAATCTGAGGATGCGATCACTGCAGCGGAGGGTACACTGGCCTTCCACACTGTGATGCATCACCACAGCTTTAGATCAACAGATTGCACCTCTGGCTTGTTCAAGACGCTATTCCCAGACTCGGATGTAGCCCGGAAGTTTGCAAGCGCTCGCACCAAGACAGAAGCAGTTGTGAACTCTGTGCTTGCACCGCAGTCTGTGGAAAGTGCCCTGCAAGCAATAATAGAACACAACATTCCATACTGTGGAGTCTCAACTGATGGACGCAACCATGGTGCTGTGAAAATATTTCCAGTTGCAGTCCAATATTTTGACTGGAAAAATGGTGGTTTGCAGTCCAAACTCATCGAACTGAGGAACACACCTGGTGAGAGAGCTGATACAATTGCCAACTATGTGAAAGGGTGCCTCTACAAGAGAGGTTTAATGCGCTTTGAAGGTTCATTAAAAATTTTACCTCTACAAGGAGCGCAAATCGGGCGTAGAGGCGCGTTATCTCCCCGATAATGCGCATTTTCGAATGCGCGTTAAATCGCGAGTTTTATTTTGCTCCGGCCGTTAAAGCGCATTTTCCCCGTGTGAACAAGCGATTATGTGCATTAACTTCTTGTAAAGCGCTTTTTGGACATCTATTAATGCGCTTCGCCGCCTCTCGCCGCCTCCCGTGCAGAGGGATTAGGAGTAAATGCGCGTCTGTGATAATGCGCATAATCGCCAAACCGGGCGCAAAAGCGAATCCTTGAAGAGGGAGCCAAGGACACTCTGGAGAAGAATGGCTTGTTGGAGAAGTGCATTGCCTTCACAGGTGACAACTGCAATACTATGTTTGGTGGACTACGGCGTGCTGAGGAAGGGAGTAACGTCTTTGCAAACTTGAAAAGGCTGTTGAAGAAGACTACTCTCATTGGTGTGGGTTGCCCAGCACACATTTTGAACAATTGTGTACATCAGGGGGCAGTCGAACTTGATGTGGATGTGGAGACTATTATTTTAAAAATCTACCAGTACTTCAGCATTTACACTGTAAGAACTGAGAGCCTAAAGGAGTACTGTGAGTTTGTGGACATTGAATACCGACAGATGCTTTCCCACAGCAAGACACGGTGGCTGTCCTTATACCCTGGAATAACAAGGCTACTGCAGATGTTTCCAGCCTTGAAGTCCTTCTTTCTCTCTGAAAGCAGACCACTCCTGTGCTCAAGAAGTTCTTTGAAAGTGACTTCAGTGAGATCTACCTCTGGCATATGCACTCACTCATGAGCATGTTCCAAACACACATTGAAGAGATTGAACGTGCAAACAACTCAGTGGTGGAAGTGCTGAAATGCCTGCACTCTGTGATCAACATCCTTTGTGAACGGAAGGCCCAGAACTTCACGACCCTTAAAGTCAGGGAACTCCTGGGAAAAAATCGTAAGGATGGACTTGCTGCAGAGTGTGACGCATTTCTTGACCAAGTGCAATGTCAGTACTCCACCTGCATTGAATATCTGGAGATGTGGATGAGACCACTGGAAGAGTTCTCCATATTCATGTGGATTGCCCTGACACCAACATGGCCTGATGTGGAGCCTACTGTCCAATACTTAAGAGACAAAGGAGTGCTCATTGACGATGCGAAGTGCTTCAATCAGTTTGCAAATCTGCGAAAATTTGTAGAACGTAGGAGCGATGACGAAGACTTCAAGAAGTTGATGGCCCACCAGAAGTGGACAAAGTACTTTGAGAGCTCCAAAAGCATTGACTGCCACTCAGAGCTGTTGCAAATTGCACAGTTCTTTTTTGCAGTTCCTTCCCACAATGCTAACGTGGAGCGCATTTTCTCCCTGATGCAAGCTCAGTGGACTAAAGAAAGAAACCAGTTGTCTGTGGAGACACTGAAGGGAATATTACAGGTTAAATATAATTATAAGCAAATGTCGTGTAAGGACTTTCACCATTTCTTGCTTAACACCCAACCCCTTTTAAGAAAAATAAGATCCGGTGAAAAATATTCCAGGGCACATCAGGAGGAAGAAAAGACTTAAAATTTGTATATTAGCTAAAAATAAATGTTAATTTCTGATACACTGACTGTCTCACTTGTTCCTTATTTCAGTGAATTTAACATTAACGTATTATGTAGAACATATTTGTCTTAATTGTGAGGTGTCAAATTAAACATGTGACCAAGGCCACGCCCCCTTGGGGGCGGTCATCTCAAGTTGGGCCTGCCTTCGGGGCTGGGCATGTCCGGTGGGCACGCCTCCTTGAGGGCAGCCATCTTGTCCTCCTTTTTGGTTTCCAATATATGGTCACCCTAGTTGCCGCCGCTGCCGCGCCGAACACCTGGGAGGGAAGAGAAACATGGCAGCCAGAGGGGGAGGAAAGGAGGGACCCGAACCGGCTCACATCCTTCTGGCTGCCTCGTTCCTCTCCCCTCCCCGGTGCTTTGTGCGGCAGCGATGGCAACTCCGCACTCAGGAGAAACAGGGCAGCCAGAGGGAGATCCAGAGGGAGGTGAGGTGGTTTGGGTGCCATCCATTCCTCTCTTCCTCCCCCTCAGGCTGCCCCATTCCTCCCACTGTTTGTATAAAATGTGGGGAGGAAGGAACAGGGCGGCCGGAGGGGGAGGAAGAGAGGGACGCACGGCGCTCGAACCGGCCCTCTTCCAGCCGTTGGCGACCAATCAGCTGTTGCCGACCAATCAGCTGTTGCCATCGGCTGTGCAGGCTCTGCAGGAAAAAAACATTGGGGTAAGTGCCTGATTTTTTTACTGCGGAATTTAGGAGTTTTGGCCCTGGATGTCTTTAGAGTGGCGGCTGCATCATGTGCATCATCTACCACCACTTTGAAGCCACCGTGGGGAAAAGCTCTCGTCTAAAGGTACCCCTAGACTGATCTCGGGACCCACTTTGGGGTTGCGATCCACTTTGGGGTTGAAGAACACTGATCTACACCAACCTTCCCCAACCTCGTGCCCTCCAGATGATTTGCACTTCAATGCCCAGCCAACATGGCTAATGGTCAAGAATGCTGGGAGTTGTCACCCAAGACATCTGGAGTGCAACAGGTTGGGGAAGGCTGGTCTGATTGGTAGTATCTCTCCAGGGTTTCAGACAGGAGTCTTAACCAGTCTTACCTGGGATGCCACAGACTGAACCTGCAAACCTTTCCATGCAGATCATGTGCTTTAACACCGAGCATATCTTTCCAGAGGCTTGTATTATTCTGGAGCCTGGACAGGAGGTTTTCCCAATGGTTTTCCCTAGACTTGCCTGTAGATTTTTATTTTTTTTTACATTCGGCCATTTTGGTCAGTGGTCCTAGGGTATCTTTTTAGCAACTGGCTTGAGTCATTCACTTGAATTATCTGTTTTGTTCTCCAAGCATCTTTCAATGTAATACCCTTTCTCTGCTTGTTGCACACTCTGGATTGGCTAGTTAGAGGAAATGGAGAATAGACACAAAGCACACCTACTTTGTGGTAAATATAAGAATATGAAAAAGCTACTAGATTCAGCCTAAATGGGTTGTGCTTCCTGAGAGGAACCAGGAAACAGTTAAGGCAACAGCCACTGCTCCAGGCCTGGAGAGAGAGAGAGAGAGAGAGAGAGAGAGAGAGGGCACTGCTTGAAACACCTCTGTAGAAAAGCCATTGTTTAGATGAAACTGAAAAGTTTGTTTAGAAAGCAGAGTTTGTTTGATTGTATAATGTGCAATACACAAACTTTGAAACAGTGGAGGCTTGGATTAGGAGGTATTTGGGGTCCTTTCCAGTTCTGTGAATGTTTTAAATCAAATGCATTTCTTAGCCAATGTAGGTTTTGAATTTACATTATATACCAATCTAAAGAAAAATTAAGTTAAGCCTCAACTGAAACACACCGTGATTTTTAATGTAGAATATTTTCAGTAGACAGGAGTCTTTGATAGTGTGGGTGGCATTTTGCTATCTTTGTTATAGTAATTTGGACAATATCATTAGGTCTGTGTTTATAGGGTAGTTTGGATAGTACCCACAGGCATGCATAGGATGTGCGGCCTGTCCCTGCGCTTCCTGGCCCTGCACATCCATAATGGAAAATAACAATAAACAGTGTAATCTTATAATCTCAGGATGGCCACTTGTGAATTTCCAAAAAAAGCAGACATACATCCCAAAACATAGGACAGAAGGAGACACTAATTTGCATAGAATTTGCATGTGCTGATTCATAGGTATAATTGCAATTTTAGAATTTGTTATTATAATTTAAATAGAAATACAGTACATCTCGCCATAGCATGGAAGACTGTGGCCAGGTGATGTGTGTGCGTTGCTCAGTCTGCTGTCCAGGTGCTGTTAATGGGCAACTTCAAGGCCCAGCTCTTCCTTCTGATGGTTGTTTATCTCTAAACTGAACTTGGACTGGACAGCCCTTCAAATAGAGGACTCTTCTTTGTAAAAGAGGACATATGGTTATCCTATGTAGCTCGTTGAAAGACTGCTTGGTAAATCCTATGTGCATTCCTCTAATATATATATATATTATATATATATATTATATAAATGCATTCCTCTAATATATATATATATATTATAATATATAAATGCATCCCTCCTTTATATACACACACACACACACACACACACACACACACACACTATTGATGATACATCTCTGCATGTCAGCTTCTTATTTCTCTAGGGGTGGAGCACAGGAATGTCATATTACATAGTTCACAGTCAGGCCTGACACCAGCACACAAGACCCTTGGGCAGCTGCCAGTACCTTGGGATGACTCACCAGTGCTGATGTCTCTCCTGGGTGTGTGAGCTGCCATTTTAAATTTCACCACAATATTTTGGAGCAATGCTATTTTGAGGGCACTGTGGGAAATTTAAAATGGCAATTCACAGCTACCTACCACACTTACCAGTGATGCCTGTGCCAAGTGGCCACCTGGTGAGATCTATTTGGTTCCCTCTTTTACTATTTTTTGCCAACTCATTCATTTCCTGTTCCGGCAAGCATCACTGGAGTGATGATTTTTATGTGGTAGCCCCTCACTTTCAAATGATTTTTAAAAAAATGGTCAAGACTGTTGCTGTTGTTTTATTACTTTTATAAGTTTGTTTTATTTGTAATTGTTGTATGCCACTCTGGGTGATGGGAAGGCATTGAAAGGGCCAGGGTCGTGCAGAGGGGGGCAGTGGGGCCAATTGGCCCGGGGCCCACGA
This sequence comes from Anniella stebbinsi, assembly GCA_029215795.1. Lineage (NCBI taxonomy): Eukaryota > Metazoa > Chordata > Lepidosauria > Squamata > Anniellidae > Anniella > Anniella stebbinsi. The sequence continues at coordinate 196,425,598 of JARDYH010000004.1, forward strand.
TTTTGAGAGGGCACTCCAACGAGGAGGTCCCCCCAGCTTACGCTACTGTTTCCATAGTGTAAGCAGCCCATTGAGAAGAGAGGAAACAGCGCAGAAGCCATCCGTAATGAAATTCTGAATATGAAGAAGTGATGTTCTACATCTTGAATAAAAGTGCTTCCCATTACCTTTTTTATAAATCGTTCTAGTTCATATATGTATTTAGCACTAAATCAGTGCCACTGATTAAAAAATACTTAATGAGCAGTTTGAAATGGTGGGGGGCAAACACTTTCCATCTGGCCTGGGCATATTACCAGCTCTGCATGGCCCTGGAAAGGGCAGGGTATAATTGTCTAAATAAATAAACCACAACCAATTAAGATTTCTTTAATTAGCAGACTGCCCCAATACCATTGGGAAGATAACTAGACTGTTCTATTTCCTGTTGGAGGCGTTAACTTTCTTCAAGATCAGATGTGCAGACAGATGTGGCTGAGATAGAATAAGATTCTATCCTCTCAAACAGATAGTGCCATCCATACAATGCATAATGTTAAGGATGTAAACAATTATTTTATAGATGTATAGGTGATGGAAGAATAATATATAACCTTACTGTATCCTTTTAATACTCCAAACACTTGTAAATAAGCGAGTCTCATGCAATCCAAAGGATGATGATGATTCACTGTTTTTTCAAACTTTTGCAAAATTGTTCATTTTACACCCCTTCCCCCGCTTCAACAGTATTTGTTTTTTCCTGCCTGTTCCCCAGTGCTTAAGAACTCTATCTCAACATAATTTTATGAGTATAAATCCAAAGATCACATGAGTGCTCTTGCCATTAAACAGGGATCCTGTGACAAGAATCACAGGTCCCCTCTACAAGGATTCGCTTTTGCGTTTGGTTAGGCGATTATGCACATAATCGCAGAAGCGCATTTATGCCTAATCCCTCTGCACGAGAGGCGGCAAAACAAATGTCCAAAATGCACTTTACAAGTAGTTAATGCGCATAAGCGCTTATTCACACAGTCAAAATGCGCTTTAATGGATGGAGCAAAATAAAACTCGCGATTTAACGCGCATTCGATAATGCGCATAATCGGGGAGATAACGCGCCTCTACGCCTGATTTGCGCTCCGTTCTTGTAGAGGTAATTTTTTTAATGCACCTTGAAAGAGCTTTAAATGCCTCTTGTAGAGGCACCCACAGCCTGAGATCAAGAGATATTCCATTTTATAGTCTTCTCAAGTAAAAACAGGAAAGCAGCCCAAGGCACTTCTCAAACATCACAATATGTCTCTTCCTCTCTGTGTGAAATATTATGATTTTAAAACTGAGGCGGGGGAAGAGATGCACAGGAAAGATTTTCATCTGATTTTAGGCATAGGTGATTCAGTAATCAACAGTGCAATCCTATCACTGAATGATGCCCGCTAGATGATGATAGGATCCTGATTAATCGTCTTACACCAGCTGAACACAAAGATATGCTGGCAAAGGGATTTATGCCAGTAAACCAATACTGTTTTGGATGTTCCATTATACTGGCTTAACTGTAAATTATTTGGCTATAGAATTATCTGTATTTTGAGGAGATCCTGTAGATTTGCCCCCATCCCCCGGCATCATACTTTTGTCTAATGGGTGGGAGAGGATATGAAATAGGTTTTGACCACATCATGGTATTCCAACCAATCTACTTTTTCACAATTATAAGTGGTGTAGAAGCACTTTTTATTTATTCACAAAAAGACAGAAGGCAGCTTGTGTCTATCACTTATGCCGAGAACCAGAGGACAGCTCATATTCAGGATTGGTATCAGGGATAAGAATGGCTGGTCATTCGATGGGTCCACACCTCAACAGGGGCCCACTGGCAGAGCCCTTTGGGCTTTAGACTTGCTTTCGAATCTGTTCCCCTGAGTCTTGCTCTGGCAAGCAAGTGGTAGCAATAATGGGAGAGAAGATTGCAAACAATAGCAGATGGTGAAAATGGCTATGAGGGGATGGGGCCCATTGAGGGTTTCTCGTACAAGGCCCTCAAAAACCTGGAGCCGGCACTGCTCGTATCCTTTTTTCTTAAATAATGAATCCCTTGACATCTTTTTTAAAATATCTATGTATGAGAAGTCTTGAAAACTAACCAAGGTGGATAAGGTTGCTCTCCTGGTTATTTCCCCAGAAGACAAAATTCTTAAACTAGTTGTAGCCCAAGTTCTACATTAATATCTGTGGTCCTTCACAGTTTTCCTCTAAGCGTTACTAATTAACAACACAGTAGTCCTATACATATCTACTCAGAAATAAGTCCAACTGAGTTTAATGGGGCTGACACCCAGGTAAGTATGCATAGGATTGGAGCTTCAGACATTTACAAGCCACTGCAATCATGTATTGCAAGCTGTTAACTTCAAATTATATTAAATTTTCTCTAGCTCATTTCCTTATTATTCCCCAATGGGAATATTATCCCTCAAACAAACAAGTCTTCAGTGGACAATAAAACAATTTGGATGGCAGAAATCCAGGTTTGCTTTGTGTCACTGAATGGCTTGGATATGTATCAGAAGTAGTATAATGTTTTATTGTCCCAATTAATTTGCTCTCAGCAACAAAAAGCTTTAAAAAAATCCTTACTGGGAAAGCAGTGGTAGCCAAGATACCAATGAATAGGCCCCATTTTTTTCTCCACAGCATGATGATAGAGGATTCCCCCCTTTCAATTTTTCTCTGACTGCTCTACTTCCTCCTGACTTGTTTATTGCGTAGGGTGGTCTGTTTGTTTTGCTGAGAGGGAAAGATCATTAGTTTCAAAATGAATAAGCTTTTACAGGTACTATGGAACAATATGGTCTGACCCTTAAACTCATTGAGTAATAAATAAAATTGAATTAAATCGCCTGAATGAAATCATACTGCCCCCTCTTTTTTTGCACCTCTTCCTTTCTAAATGTTACAGGTAGGCGGTACAGCCTGAAAGGTTGTATCTCACTATGCTAAGACAAAGGCTGCACTTAATTTTTGTGAAGATCGTTTTTTCACAATAAAACCTCCCAGTCTTTTCCCCTACCAAAAAAGTAACAAAATAACCTTTTAGTGCAAAATAAGTATTCTTGGAAACTGCTTGCCACAGCATGAGGAGGTGTCATGCCATGGATCGTATTGCATATCACCTCCTATACAATAGCATTGCCAAATGGCACATGCCGAGAGTGGGCAGATCAGATGGTGGGCCAGCTCCTTTAAACTGGCATTAGGAGATTTGGGAAAGAGGTCCCTACATTTCAGCTCAGTCCTAGGCCTAATCCACAACAAGCAGGATATTAAACTATGAAAGCAGTATGAAAGCATTATACAAAAGGCAGGAGCCACACTACTGCTTTATAGTGGTATTGAAGTGCACTGACAACTGTTGAGGCCCATTGACACATACCATATACCACTTTCATAGTGCTATATTCTGCTTGGTGTGGATTAGGCTAGGGTGACCATATGAAAAGGAGGACAGGGCTCCTGTATCTTTAACAGTTGCAAAGGACAGGGAATTTTAGCAGGTGTTGTTTGTATGCATATATAACCTGGTGAAATTCCCTCTTCGTCACAACAGTTAAAGCTGCAGGAGTCCTATCTCTTGACCATGTACAAAAGAGGGCAGGGCTTCTGCAGCTTTAACTTTGTGATGAAGAGGGAATTTCACCAGGTTCTGCTTATATACAAATGACATCTGCTGAAATTCCCTTTTCTATGAAACTGTTAAAGATGCAGAAGCCCTGCCCTCTTTTGTACATGGTCAAGAGATAGGGCTCCTGCAGCTTTAACTGTTGTGATGAAGAGGGAATTTCACCAGGTTATATATGCATACAAACAACACCTGCTAAAATTCCTGTGAATGTGTATATTTTGCTCTATAGGTATGTAGTGAACAGAGGCTGGAAAACCATCAGCCCAATCACAACTTTTCACTCTCTGTGTGTACTATAAACTGTATAAACTAATGCTGTTAAAAACCAATTCATAGTGTTTTATGATTTAATATACTTCTCTCCTCAAGCTACTCTTGAGATTTCCCTGGTACAGCATAATGGCTAGGAGCCACTTCTCAAATTGATTTACAATTAAAAATGTAAAATAGGCAAATACAACAGTGGCTAGATTGCTTGGTGGAGCTTCTTACCATGCATGTATGACTCCTGTTCTGCACTGGCTGCCAGTTACAGAGTTGGGACTTAGTGGATTGCTGAAAAAGAAAAGATGGATCACACAAAAAAAGAAGACCAAAGGTACAGTGATTTGCATGACATTTGCAGATGCTAATTTATATGTATAGATCAGTAGAGGCTGGTGCTGTGATGTCAGTGGGGTGGTGAATCTGCTCTGGGTTTCAGTCAGAATTACTGTAAGTGCAAAGAATTCATTCAGCTTCTCTGCATCACTGTTCACTGAAAAAGATCCAGGATAGATACCAGTGCTTGAACTGATGTTTTCAGGCAAGCCATGTCTTCACCTGCCTTTTTTCACAGGGTTGTCCCTGTGCATCCAAATGACGCACAAGGGATCCCAGGAAAAGGCAGGGACAACCCCTCCATTTTCGCGAGATAACTGGTTCTCCAGTTATCCCGATTTCCCCCGTGGTGCCGGGACAATCTCGAAGACCATAGGCAGTGCGGCCGCCTGTCCCGTCTTCTTCCCTCCTCCCCGTGAGTAGCAGGAGTCAGCAAGAGGGAAGGAGTCAGTCTGGGGGGAGTCCAGGGACATCGGTGGTGGGGGGAGCGGGGTCAAGGCTTTTTAAAGAAACCTTATTTTTTCATAGGAGCGCAATTGTGCCCCCGGCTCTACCTTTTTTAAATAAATAAGTAAATAAATAGTGGTAGCGAAGTCCCTGTTTGTTTCTGGGATGTCATGCTTCTGTTTAGATGCTGGGAAGGATCACGAAAGCAGGTAAGTCTGTGATCCTCCCCCCTACCTACCTCTACACCCTTAGGTATAGAAAGGGCCAAAGGGGAACTGAGGCAAATAGTGGTGACATTCTCAACCATATCGACATATTGAAAACAAATAAATAAAAAATGTTTGTGAATTGCTTGGGTCAGTTCAAACATACTATGTAAATACCTCCTCCTCCTCCTCTATGGCCTAATCCACACCAAGCAGGATATTGCACTATGAAAGCAGTATGAAAGCGGTATATGGTATGTGTCAATGGGCCCCAACAGTTGTCAGTGCACTTCAATACCGCTATAAAGCAGTAGTGTGGCTCCTGCCTTTTAGATACCTCTTTCATAGTACAATATCCTGCTTGGTGTGGATTAGGCCTCTTCCTCCTCCTCCTCCTCCTCCCTCCTCCTCCTCAAGTCTATATGACTTTCTATCACCAGCTGAAAATTATTTCTCAGTATTATGCAGGTCAGCCTCTGATGTGACTGGTGTGAACTTTTATCAAGAACTGAATAATCATTTCTTGTAAAACCCGCAAGAAATGGTCCACTGTGCAAGGGCTGTCATCTTCAGGAACAGAAAAATAAATTGTCAAATGTGGTTTAATTGTATCAATAAATATCATGGCTATTTAAAAGGCTATGTGAATGGATGATAGAATTCAGTATTTAGAGAAAGTACTAATCAGATGAAAGACTGCATCAGGAGCATTCCACGAAATGACTGTGCGACTTTTTTTTTCAACCTTACTGTAAATGGTGCCACTTCAAGGCTGGTATTTCAGTGCTGGACTATTTTTGGAAGGCGTGGGGTTGATGCAACCTTTTTCCACTGCACAGGAAGCTTGTTTCTCCCACGGAGTTCCCTCCAGTTGATGTTGAGTAATGTTTTGTTTCTGTTCCATGGTACATTGAAGCATGTGAGGGAATCCTCTGTGTGTGCTTTCATTTTGAGTACTTTCAGTTTGAACTATGTAGGCTGTGCTTCTGCAATATGATTAAGCAGTCTTTCATCTGTGGATATTACAGAAATGGATTTCCTTGAACGTGACCTTTTGAGAGTTATATGTATCTCATCAAAGGGCTTTGTCCTGTGAGTAAAGCTGTTGTTATTGTAGCTAGTAGCTCTAACTGGCATCTAAGTCTAGATAATGGTGAGTACTTGAAGATTTCATCTTTCTTTACTTTATTTGTGCTTAGATACAAGCTGACGTCTAATTAAAACCTTTTATATGCTATGTTTCAAATAAATAACAATTATTTTTATTGAAGCATTTAATATGCCGTTTTGAATTTCAGTTTGGAAAATACTGCTCAAGAAAGAGTTCTACACACATCTCTTTCTGATAATTGGTTGATCCTAACAACATCCTATGTTGTTGTTTTATTGTGCCTATGATTTTACTATTAGTCGGAACAACTCACTTTATTTATTTATTTATTTATTAGATTTATTAAACACTTCATAAAATAAATTTCTCTAGGCATTTTACAAGAATAATAACAATACAAAAATAACAATAAAATCAACAACATAAAACTAATAAATGTGCTGACACAGCATAAAATTCAAAATAATAAAACATAAATACTAAAATATTTAAAAAGACTTTAAAGGTGCAATCCTAGGCATGTTTAGGCAGAAAAACGGCCTTCAACTTCCAGCATTACCTAGTCAGGGGTTGTAGGATTTATTTCTGTGTAATCATGCATAGGATTGAACCCTAAAAGACATTAGAAGATTTTAGAGGATTTAAAAACTTCTTCCTTTCCTTTTTCCCTTTCAAAACTATGAAAGAATATGGTCAAGAGCATCATGAGATGCAACCCTGTAGGACTTGCAGGCTGTTTTTTAAAAAGATGGAATAAAAAATTAGGATAAAGATGATCCTAAACACATGAACTATAATCAAATACAGATTTAAGTGCACCTAAGCCTATAGGAACCAATAGACTTAAATTCACCAAAATCCAGTCTTCTAGGTGTTTACCCACTGGCAGTATTTGGACGATATTTTAAGCAACGGAGGGAGGAAGAGGCAACGGAGGGTATGTTATTTTTGCAGTGCCTGACACTTGATATGTTGCCTCTCCCCCGTCACACGGCTGAAAGTTCTGGCCTCATAATAAGCAACTTGGCTCCGATAAACAATGGAGCAGCCCATTGTTTCCCCCCGTTGTTTAATAACGTACCATCAGTTGTGTGTACGTTGTGTGTTGCCCAACACACAACAATCAACACAACTGACGGTTTCCTCTTCCCCCCTCCATTGTCTAAAGTGTTGTCCGAATGCTACCACTATGTTTATAGCATTGATTGTGCCCATTAACTTGGAAGTTATTTCTCATTGATATCAAGAGTATTGACGTCCAAGTAAACACACATAAAACTGCAGCATTAAAAACACACAAGACCTTACTTAATTTTTGAGTCAGAGAGAGTTTTCCTTGGGCTAGGAAGACAGGAAAGGTAGCTATATTTTGATCTGGTTTGTCAGCCAATTGTGCGTGAATTAGTTAACCTATGACCTGTTCTAGGGTTATCTTTAACATGACTAAAATCTGATATCCATTTTCTTTAAAGCTAGGACCCCCAAGGGTTTCATTTTCATACTAATGATCTTTAATAGTCAAGTGAAGTAAAGGTACCAAGTAACACACAATTGCACTTAGTTCTGAGAGCATTGCATCTATTATCTAAGTGATCCTTGCAAACAACATTAAGATATGCAGGCATTATTATCCCCATGTAAACAAACAATTGGGATGAGAGGGTTGGGCCTGAGGGAAAGTGCTTTGCCTAATAGTTGGAAGATGAGGCAAAATCTGAACAGAGGACTTTATGGTTCTCTAGCCACTAGATTATGTTCACTCAAATGATGAAGGAATGCATTTTGAAGGTATAAAAACTGTGAGCTGTGCAAAGGTATTTAATTAAAAGTGATGCTAATTTATAAAAACACTGCATGGTGAAGAACTCTCTCATACAGTGATTGATATAGATATAGATATTGATATATAATGAACATGAGGGATTGAAGCAATGACTTGGATTTTAATGCCATTTCTCTCTGCATTTAATGGTGATTGGTTTTACTGCATTGCTTCATACTGCTGAGTTTAGTTATTTTTTTAAACTATCTTGATTTGAAATGTTTTATTATAGTAAACTAATATTAACTACCTTAGGAAAACTTTTGTTTTCAAAGGCAGCATATAAATTCTTAAATTAAATATAATTAATTAATGCTGTTCCTGCAGAACACCCCAGTTAGAAAAGGATCTGATAGTAACTGCTTGGGAAGAGCCACTTTCAACCAGATAGACTAATACAGGATTAGGGGTACCAATGGTCTGGGTTTGTATATGACCACTTCATATGTATATTTCACTCCAACTTTGTAGAATGAACAAGATTTCCTCCCACATATACAGATGATCAGTGCTGCCTAAATACACTGTGCCTGAAACTGTCAAGATTATTGAAACCATAGTGCAGGAGCCTAATGCTAAAAACTGCAGAATTTGGAACATAAAAATAGCCCTGCTGGATCAGACCAGCATTCTGTTCCCACAGTGGCCTACAAGTTACCTGTGGGAAATCTACAATCAGGAGTGCAATAGCATCTTCCCACATGGGGTTCATCAGCCTGTTTGTGTTTCAACTAGCTAGACAGCGTCATGTAGGAAATCAAATGTTAGATGCTGAGACCAGATTTCCTTCTCGGCTTTGCTTGCATGCTTTTAAGAAAAGAGCAACCTGAAAACAACCAGGTAGTACCAAGAATTGTTCTTTGTTTAAAACTTCTTTTAAAAATATTAATGTTTCTTGCAGCAAATAATTTCAAGTTGTTTCCTGAGCAGTTCTTTGAATCAGATGGGAACATGCGCCTTAGGACAATGTGTTTGTTATCTTCTTGGGATATAAGTGTTGTTGTTTTTTACAGATGATTGGTAGGTGTGTGTGTGTGTACGTGTGAAATGGGAGCACCTTCCTTCTAATGCAATGCTGAGACTATTCTCAAAGCTGAACAATTTGGGGCATTCTGTTACTGTGGTTTACATTTCTGTTTGTATGAATTAGGAACCTTAGGCATGTTCAAGAGTCATGAATAGTGGAGTTCTGTGCTGTGCCACAAAGGAACATTCCCTCCAGTAACCCTTGCAAGGTATTACCTCTGCCCTTTCATTGCAACAATGATTGTTCCCCCATAAAAGTTGTCTGCACAGGGTTACCGAAGGGAATGTTCCTTTGTGGCTCTGTAGTCCAGCAAATAGTTAAACTATGGAATTCACTACCACAAGATGTAGTGATGGCCACCAATTTGGATGGCTTTAAAAGTAGTGATGGACACCAATTTGGATGACTCTCGAGAAATTCCTGGAGGAGAAAGCTATCAATGGCTACTAACCCTGATGGCTATATGCTACCTCCAGTGTCAGAGGCAGTATGTATATGTACCAGTTGCTGGGGAACATGGGCAGGAGAGTGCTATTGTACTCCTGTCTTGCTTGTGGGTTTCCCATAGGCAACTGGTTGGTCACACTGTGAAAAGAATGCTGGACTAGCCCCTTGACTCTTCTTGTGTTCTTATGTTCATACATATGCAGGAACTGAACAAGCATGCTGTAATCTGAACTGAACTCTGCAAAAATGTACAAAGTGAGAGAGCCAGTCTGTGTAAAGCATGTACACATATACATTTAGAACAAATGATGAACAGGAATTTAGGAGGCAGGGATGATTGTGTAGATAATGACGATGATAATTAATAAGGTCAGATATTGTACCAGAAAACATTTTTCCTTGTTAAAGTTTTAAATTTTGTTTTATTACAAAAATCCATGAATAAAAAAATAGATTCCTACAGGTTACATAGTGATTATCTGGCATTTCCCCTCCTTCCCTTTTTTAAAAACAAAGATTTCATTGCTACAGTTTGAGAAAACAGAAACACGGTCTTTCTAACGTTAATTATAATTTCCCCTTTCCTCTTTTCGTTAGAGTAACCTTTGGCTGTGTAACACCAACAGTGAAGTCTCAAAGAAGAAGGTCCTAGATATGCATACAAGCCAGCCATCAGATTCAGAAAGGTATTCATAGTTCAACAACGAAAATGTTACTTTCCTTTTTGGTTAAGCTTTGCGATACAAATTGAACCTTCTCCACCAATACAAACTGTATTCAGACATTAGTGAAACTGAGTGCATTAGAAGTAGTGGCAAGAAACCAAAGGAGTGCGCGTTATAGTTCAGTCACAAAAGAAAAATGCATTCACTACGCACCAAAAGCACCACTTCCCCATTCATCAACTTCTATAGCTGTAATGTGCCAATCTTATATACCAGTGTGCTTGCACTTAATTCACTTGATTCACAGTGACTAGGTTTGCACAATCAAAATAAGTCACAGTGGCTTACTTAAACAACCCTATAGTATCCTTACAACAGCCCATGGGTTATTAGAGGTTTATTTCATCGTCCAACAAGCCATGCAGCTTAGGTTTAGATGACATGACAAGCTGTGCCTGGGTGGTGATTATGGAAACTGTGCCCCACATATGCCCAGCACATGCTGCAATTTAAATAAGCTTTTAAAAATTATTATTGTGCATACCGACACATTGACTTGAAGTGATGTGCAACCTAGGCATGCTTTCTTGGAACTAAATCATGCTGACATAAGTGGGACGTATTCCCAAGCCAGGCTCTTGTGTGCACCAAGATCCCCTCTTTATGCCTGGTTTGGGGAAAGGAAAGTGGGGCAGATACAGCAGCTGGTGCCTTCCTGGTGCATTGTGGGCTGACTTTTCCTTTTCCACCAGGCATTCAGGAAGTGGTTGGGGGCAGGGCTTCACCTGGGTGGACTAGAGGGAGAACTTGGCTACTTCTTGTCTCTTCAGCCTGTCCAACCTGCTTGCAGCATTAAGCTGGCTTGAAGTACTGTTGTTGATTGTTATGTTCTTTCTGGGAAAAAGGGATGTAGCCTCCCAGTAACCCTTGGTCCTCTAGGTGATAGATGAGTCTAGAATGTGCCTACTCTAAAGTAAAAAATAAAACAAGATGTAGCTGCTAGATAAAGATTTAAAGTACTATCTGTTCTGGCTCTAAATGGACGTTGGGAATTCTTGATAGTCCATTCATTTTTTAAAGAGAAAGATGAACACCCTGGGCCTGTTCAGATGACACGTCAGGCTAGGTGATTAGCTAGGCTGACCATATGAAAAGGAAGACAGGGCTCCTGTAACTTTAACAGTTGTAGAGAAAAGGGAATTTCAGCCAGTGTCATTTGTATGCAATTAGTTCCTGATGAAATTCCCTCTTCATCACAACAGTTAAAGTTGCAGGGGCCCTGCCTTCTTTTGTATATGGTCACTTTAGTATAGTGCCTGCACCTTTAACTGTTGTGATGAAGAGGGAATTTCACCAGGGACTAATTGCATACAAATGACACTGGTTGCGAAGCTGTGGCTTTCTGGGGTTAGCACTAACCACAAGCCACACTGTCGCACACAACACTTTAAGCCACAGTTTAAGATGCTAACCCTGCTGCAGACATAGGCTGACCATATGAAAAGGAGGACAGGGCTCGTGTAACTTTAACAGTTGTAGAGAAAAGGGAATTTCAGCCAGTGTCATTTGTAGGCAATTAGTTCCTGGTGAAATTCCCTCTTCTTCACAACAGTTAAAGGTGCAGGCACTATACTAGAGTGACCATATACAAAAGAAGGCAGGGCCCCTGCAACTTTAACTGTTGTGATGAAGAGGGAGTTTCACCAGGAACTAATTGCATACAAATGACACTGGCTGAAATTCCCTTTTCTCTACAATTGTTAAAGTTACATGAGCCCTGTCCTCCTTTTCATATGGTCAGCCTATGCAGACAGTCCAACTGTGGTTAATGGGTGAGCAGGGTTTAGCAAAACACATTGCCCAAGACACCTTAAACCCTTCTGCTTAACAAAAAGCCTTAATCAGCAGGGTTTAAGGTGTCTTCTGAATGGGCCCAATCTGGCCAACCGGTAACTTAAGTGTGACATGATAGTTCTATTCTGCATTGGGCGAAAGCATTTGAGATGGAATACTTACACTAAGACAGACCTACAGTATAAGCCTTTCCCTTTTTAATAATTGCGGTGAATCATCTTATATGCTTTCTAATTACCGATTATATCATGCAAAGGACATGAAGACTGTATTGGATTCAGAAAAGTATCACCCCAATATTAAGTTTAGTTAGTGTGGAATGCTATGGACTGCATCCTCACTATTCGGAAGCCAGCAGGATGAGGGGAGCAGCGGATGAGAACTCTGCCTCCCTGTTCTCCAATCTCCTTTCTTGTTGTTAGATGGGCTTTTCAGCTTGTCTTGCAAGGGTGCTTTGGAATGGGAGGGAAGGAGGCGGCTCAGAATAAATAGTTTCCTGGCCTCTCTGGTCATCTCCCCTCCCCATCCCCCCCCCCCCCCGGAACACTTTCTTTTCCCCCAGTCCAAGGTCACCGGCGTGGTTTCCTCCACGTTGGCTGCTCAGGATCAGGGTTGGGGGCCAGATCGTTGACGACTTCTTCCAAAGTTGGAGTTCTGTGAAAACCTCAGAAGGGATTTTCTGATCAATCCTATGGCCCCTGGGAAGCTCACCCAGGGACCACAGAATTGCTCTCTTAGTTGTCTTTTATTATAAAGAGCAAATTGTACATGTAGTTAATTATTGGGACTGTTTTTCTAGAAACCAGATGTTTCATGAAGAGCATGTTGCCTCCATTTTTGTTTTGTTGTAATTTCTATGGTTCTTGAAAATTAAGCAGAAGCTATTAGGGAACAATTGCTTCAGTCCGAACTAACAGCACTGTGCTTTTCCAGATGTGTCATTTCACAGCCAAACAGCGGCTAGCTATTAACTGTTCTTTAAAACCTTCATTCCTTTTTCATAATGGGAACAGAAGCACAACACATTTATAGGGTAACAGGCTGCTGTTTTGGTTGAATTGGGATTGAATGAAAGTGGCAGTGATTTTTCTTTGGGCTCATCTACAAGAATTCGCCTTTACGCCTGGTTAGGCGATTATGCGCATATTCGCAGAAGCGCATTTACGCCTAATACCTCTGTACGAGAGGCGGCGAAGCGCATTACTGGACGACCGAAACGCGATTTAAACTGTTGACATGCGGAGAATCGCTTGTTCACATAGTCAAAATGCGCTTTAACGGCTGGAGCAAAATAAAACTCGCTATTTAACGCACATTCGATAATGCGCATAATCGGATGTTTAAAGCGCCTCTACGCCCGATTTGCGCTCCGTTCTTGTAGAAGTAAATTTTTTTAATGCGCCTTGAAAGAGCTTTAAATGCCTCTTGTAGAGGCAGCCTTTGTTGTCCAGACTATGTGCTTATATAGTTTGAACTTCCATTTATCTATATTATGCCACAATACCCTCTTCTCAGGAAGAAAAAAATGTTATTTTTATAGCAACCTGTATGGGTTTATGAACATAGCATTAGACCAAAGGTGCATCTAGTTGAGCGTTCTGTTTTCCACAAGATATTTTTAGTCTGAACTTCTTCTCTTGAGATTTTGACATCCTTATGTGCACAGCATACATACCCCTGTGTTTGTCTGAACTCCATATCTGACTATGAGTACCTCTAGACGGTCTGTTTCCGTCGATATGGCTTCGCACTGGGAGCATTTTGTTTACATGATGCAGCCGCCAGTGCGAAGTCATCTAGGGGCAAATGCCCTTTGCTTTGATTTAAAAATGTAGGCCATTTTGTGTGACTTTTTTTGGAGCGGAGCTGGCAGCCCAGGGAAAGGGGGTGGGGCAGTGAGTCATAAGCTCGCTGCACTGCCTCCGCTGTCCTCTCCCACATTTTGATAACAAAAATCCCTTACTTTACCGGCGAGGAGCCAATGTTCCCAGCCGCCACTCCAGCTGACAGCGGGCTGCCGCCCACATGGCAGCACTGGGGGTTCAAGGAAAAGCTGGCGTGGTGCCCCTTATGTGTAGAGGGGTGTCTGGGAGTGCAGACGCGCCTTGTGCTGGCTGCTGCCGCCGGCGCAACGTATAACTGACGTCGTCAAGAGGGGACCTAATTGAAAGTGTTTAGTAATTAATTCAGTACAGTTCACATTTAGCATCTTTGTTCCAGAGCATCTTTTGCTGGGAAAGATGTATATGTTACAGTGCATGTTTCTATATGATACAGAGTTCTGTTTATCGTCAAGTTTGCATACACCTGCATGAACAGAACTCAGACCAATAACAGTTATCAATTCATTTATTATATAGTTGTATGACTATAGGAAGGGATGTTCATATTCTATGTCATTCCCCCCCCCCCCCATTTCTCACCTATATATCAATGAAAACAAAACCCAGGCCCAAATCCTTTACTCATGTTATGAAAACAGTTAAATACGTATAGGTGGGCTTATTTTGTATAAGCTTGCTCAACTGGTATACTTTATTTTGAATTATAAATGTTGTGGTCTTTGGAGAAAGTTTTACAGCAGGGATAGGGAATCTCTGGCCTAAGGGGTTCCCCATCCGGCTTGCTAATTTCTTCCCCAGGCCCTACCCTCTCTCTGGTTAGGGAAAAGCTCTTATCTCTCATCAGCAGCTGATCAGAGACAAGAGTGTTTCCCTGCTGTGCAGTGAGCCTTTGTCACTGTGGGTGAAGGGAAAAGGGAGTCTTTGCCACTTTGCAAAGATAAGAGCTTTTCCCTTCAGGGGAGAGGGGGACGGACTTAGGAAGGAAGTTGCTGTGTGACTCAGTCCGGCTCATTTTTGAGTGGGCATGCAGAAAGCTTGGTACTTGGAATGCTGAGTTATTCAGTGCTGTTTACTTATGAGTAGACATACAGAGGTTTATTCTGCTTACCTCTGAAGCCTGTTCAGGCATTCAAAGAAGGGTTAACAGCAACATGCGAGAAGAAGGAGCACTCTAGCCTTGCCCCTTTCTTCTGTGGTGGTTATCACTCTGTATTTTTGGAGGGTGACTGTCTGAAGAGGAGAGCCTCCTGTATCCGTAGGGGTTCTCCATAGGAGCCAGAACATTAAATTTTTATTTATTTATTATTTACAGTATTTAAATTAAATTCAGAATTTCAGAGTAGTGGACAAAATAAAATAGAATAAAAACAGAATAAAAACACATTAAAAGTACATTTTTTTAAAAGAAACAAAGTGAAAAATAGACCATGGCTGGTCCTAAAGGGAAGGCTCCCTGGAACAACATTTTCAGGAGGTGCTGGAAGGAATACAAAGTTGGTGCCTGCTTGACCGCTAGAGGCAGGGAACTCCATGGCTCAATTCGGACAACACGTTAAGCAATGGTTGTTTAATTAAACAACCGTCAGTTGAGTTGTTTAACGTGTCGTCTGGAGGGAGGCACACAACCCACAGTACGCTAATCGGGAGAATTAAACAACCGAGAGAAACAACTCACTTGCGAGTTGTTTAGGGATTAGTCAATTGACTAAAATTTTGTCTGGAGGGGAGCGTGAGTTAAACAACTGGGGTGAGTACGTTATCACAAAAGACCAGAGAGGAGAGCGGCAAGAGCGGCAGAACGCGGGCGGCCGCTCCGGCACGCCCACAACAGATCACCGGCATCGCCGCCATAGCAACCAAGGATGCACGCCTCCCCCACCAGGCAGTCGGCACAGAGCGCAACAAGGGGCCAGCTCCTGCAAGCACTCACGCCAGGTGCCCAGTCAGCCACCCAAACGGAAAGGGAAGCGCACCAGAAGGGAACCACATCCAAGGGGGGGGGGGGGAGAGAGGCAACGGAAGACGCAAGAACCCCAGTCGCCCAGGAACAAGGGGCTGCCCCCCACACCAATAGGGAGCTCAGCAACCCACCCGAAGCAAACCCCCACCCCCTGTGAGCGTTGGCTCTGGGGTTTCATCTGTAGACTGGCATCTCCCCCTGGCGTGCCACCCCTCTCCACCTCTTCCCCATCGCTCATGCCGAGGCTAGCTCCCTGGGGGTGCTCGTTCAGCTTCCCCCACCTCAACACTGTGCCTTCCAGTCGCCTACTCCCTTCCCGGGGGCATCTGTCCTTTCCGTGGGCTCTGTCCTTGCTTCGTAGTGACCATGTGCCTTACTGCCCATGTCTGAGGTCCCCGCTGAATAAAGTTTTCCAAACCACCTCACTCTAGCCTTCTTTCCTGTGTGTGTGTTTGGATGCTTAGGGAGGGTGATGTTTGTGGCTGGGGGCTGGGGGACGTGGGTAACCCTCACGACTGCCACTTCTCCCGTGTAGGGTGGGCGGGGGTAGCTCCCTGGGGCGTGGGTGCCAACATTTGGTGCATGGTGCTGGGTGCGGGGTGCGGACGTTGCTTTGGTGCGGCCGTTCCTCCTGGCTGCCTCTTTGCCCGAGGCTGCTGAGTTCTGCCCACTGACTGAGGCAGCCAATGGGGTTTGGGAAGCGTGTCCTGCATCGGCTTCAATGGCGGCGCCCATGGTTTTCGGCCGCAGTGTGTGCTGGGATACCTGCTGGAGGACTAACGGAGGTCGGTAAGCAGAGAACATGGCGGCCAAGCTGTCAGTCACAGCTGAGTACGCTATTAACCACCGGGGTGGTTATCGGTTCCTTGCATCGCCTGCTGCAGCGTGTTGTCTGTGGAGCACCGCTTCTATAATGCACCGTCAGTATGCTATTAACCCACCATTGACTAAAGTGTTGACCAAATTGAGTCCATATAAATTCAGAGTTCACAACCCAGCAACAAACCAAGGTTTTTCTTCCTGGTTTGTTTGTGGTTAACAACCCATACTGAACCCATAGTGAAGGGTTCGCATGTAACGACAACCCATAATCAACAACTCATGATTCAACAATGACCCATACGCAGTCCATACTCTGGGTTGATACTATGCGAGAATGAAGCTTGCGTGTTTGGAGAAATGCATCCTTTCTAGGGATGCCAGCTTTTTTTTCTCTTCCAAAAAGAGCCCCTTTGCCATTAGTAGTATAATAAAGCAGAAATTCAGCAGACATAGCTTTTCTTGGCACGGAGATCTGGTAATGGGGAAGCGTTACCTGATAAATTCCTACTACATTCTGTGTTCTTCTTAAGATGTAGAATACTTTCCTAAAGAAAAGTTGGTAACACTAATCTTCTGAGTTCTTAAATCCTATAAAATTCTCATACTGTAAGAAAATATAGAGGCTTTTAACTTGGTTGCTAACAGTGGGGATGATGATGATTTAGCATTTGTATAGTGCTTTCAAGTGGTCAAAGGGCTTCACATGCATTATCTAGATGTGATGAGTACAACAGTCTTGTAGTGTAAGTCAAGACTGCAGATGAAGTGAGGCCGAGAGAAAGTGGCTTGTCTAAGACCACCTGGTGAGTTCTTTGCAAATATGAGATTCAAACCAGGGGCTTCCTGATTCGTCTGTAGCAGATTCAGGAATCCTTTGGTTGTAGTGCCCACCCATGGTGAAGAAGCATCTGTTTAACCCCTTGTCTCTGGAATTAATTTCCTCTCAAAATGAGGCACAGTTACAGTGGGCGGAGCTTTGCATTCCTTATAAAGCCTTTGTTCACAATTAAACACCATGGTAGTTCATGAGTTTCATTGATCACACAAGGATGGCAGAGAGAAACCGCCTTTTCCTTTTATATCCCTGCAAGTTATATCCTGCAAGTTAACGTTTAGCAATTAAACAGTATAGCTGGAATGGGGCAGTGGGCCAGGTCCAGGCACAGGGCTTAATTTCTGGGGGTGGGGGGAGATGCCGGGGCTCAAGTCTGTCCAAATAAGTTATCCAAGGTGAGGAAACACCTTGGATAGCTCTTTTAGAGTTCTGGCTGTTTCTGATTAAAACCTGGAACAGATTCACTGCCCCCGCTGTCATGGGAGCCACCAGCCTCCATTGCTAGAAACTCTTCACCTTAATCTCAGATGATTAGGGCCTCAGAATAATTACTCAGGGGTGAAGGAAAGGAACTGAACTTTATATCTGCTCAAGGGCCTTTTCTTCTGTTCTTATTTCATGTGTTTCAGGGCTAAGTTTTGCCATTGAAAACTGATGTCTCTGAGGCTGAACTCCAGTGAGTCAGCCCATAGCAAAACTAAATAAGCCCTGGTAGGTGGAGGGTGTAATTTTAAGACTGCTGGCAATCATGAATAATATTCTGTCCCATTAGGAAATCATTAAAAACAAGTGGGGAGGGGCATGATAAAGGTCATTTAGTCCATTCATCTTCAACTGTGTGGTCTTGGTGATATCTCATTCAGGTGGATGTAGGACTGCATCCAGATACCTGTGTTGGCTGTGATGATGTCAGACTGTAATCTTGCTTACTCAGATGGAAGTTGCAACTTTAACAATAAGCAGATCTGCGGAAATACCTCCTGGGGCCGAAAGGTGCACACTGTGAGGCCCATACTGTATGTGTGTATTTTAAAAAAATGGTTAAACTTCTTATCTAATATTTGCAATATTTTCAGAGAACAAACATCGCTTTCACCACTAGCAACACAATTTCCCGTTGCATTGCCAGTCTTTATCATTAAGAGAGGTGTGTACCTGGTTGGCAGTGGTATGTGTTGCATTATTGTTGTGTATGCTGACTTTTGAGCAGCTGGGAGCTATGCTTTTTGGCCTTCCAGACTTAAGAAAAAGGCTACTCATGTTCTTCACCATTACCTTGTGTTGAATCCAATTAATTCCTCCCCCTTATGGAACAGCTTATGGAACGGGGATGGGGTGACTCTTCCTCCCTGTTTCAGTCTTACCCCCCTGCCTCTCCCCTAAATCTGCTCTGGAAGGTTTGACTCCTTCGTAACAGATTGGGGGTGGGGGTGGGGAAGGGAACTGAAGGGAGAAGAGAGGAGAGAAAATCTCCTTGTGCAAGCAGACGTCTGCTTATGCAACATTGATTTTCACCCCTTGTTACCCCTAGTCGGGGCAATTTCTAATTTATTTGGAAAAACAACCATTGAAGGGATCTTGAGTACATATATGGAAGAGGTTGTTGGAAGACAAAACCAAAGGCTTCATTATGGACAATGCAAAAGTAATAACTGAAAGCAAAACATTTAACCCATAACTTAGGCTATATACTTGAATATGGAGCAGTGCTTGTGAAGGAAAAAAGGCCCTTTCAGATGTTCATGTGGGGTAAAAATGAACACGTGTAGGCAGAGGAAGTTGTATCTGGTGGCAGCCTTCACCCCTGGACTGATGCATGTGCATCAACTTTTTCTGTGGGGAGACACCATGCATACAGGTGCATGAACGCTGTTCCATGCAATTGGGAGCCTTGCCTTTGCAAGACCCTCTACAGACCAGATTTGCATGATGAAACAGTTTGCTAAGTGTTCAGGAGTGAACAGGAATGAACAAGGTTCCTGACTGCTCACCCGTTTCTGGCTTATTCTTGGGTTTTAACTTTCTTGGTTGTTTTTCTCACAACAACCTGAGTTCCAGGTTTGGATGTCACAGAGAACAACTCAGGGATGGAGTGTTCCTGAGTTGTTTAGTGCACCTGAAGCTGGTCAGCAGGCAGGAGCCAACACGCTCTCTACTGCTTGCTCCCAAACAACTCATGATTAACATACCATGGATTGCAAACTGGGTCATTATAAGGGATATGTTGGGGACAGAGTCTGCTGGCACAATAGTCTTCCCTTCCTCTATTCATTATTTCTCCACTAATGAACATCTGAAAAGAGCTGAAGAATTAGCTACTATCATGCTTCATCTCTATAATAATACTGAGGTTGGTTCTAATGGATGTTTGTATCAGAGACTACAATCTTATGCACATTTACTTGGGAGTAAGGCCCATTGAACATCATGGGACTTACAGGTAAACTGCACAGAATCTGAATGTTAGTAAGAACATTCTTACAAAGTTCTTTTATCTGACTATATGTAAACCTAGGTTTCTCTCATTGCTGATTTTTTCAAACAAAAGCATGATGTAGTTTTATCCTCCACCCCCGCCACCTCATAACCCCAGTCAGGACTCCTGTGAATTTAACAATTGCATAACAAGCAAAAAAATCAACAGATGAGGCTTCTTGTAATGTATGGATCATCTGAAAACAGCTTCACCTGTCTTGTCATACAGGCATTTTGCCTGGGGTGGCCCCTGGCTGCTCCCTGTGAGTCCAAATGATGCACAGGGAGTCCTGGGGGTGGAGGCGGCACAGGATTTTTCTGGGAAATAGCAAACCAGAAAAATCCCGATTCTTCCGCGGTCCCGGGAAGTTCCTGGGACCACGGAAGAATGTGCCTGCCTAACCTGGGCGCAGCCGTGCTTACTCGTGAGTAAGCGTGGCTGCAAACTGGGCATGGAGCCACACCATGGGGCCCCATGCCCAGCAGGGGAAGGAATGGCACCTGTTTCGCCACCCCCAGGAGGGCAGGGAGGGGGTGGGGGCCTGCGTGCGCGCTGTTTTTTTTTTTTTTTTTTTAATCTTACCTTTTCAGAGGAGCGCTCCTGCACTCTCCATCGATTGGTAAAAAAAATGGTGGCTGCGACTTGCGACAGCCCGGGAGAAGCCCGGGCTGTCACATTTCTGGGACCGATCTACACCAAGCTGGATACAACACTTTGAAAACGTTTTGAAAACTGTACATGGAGTGTGTCCTGGGCCCCAACAGTAGTCGCTACTGTTATAAACTGTTTTAAACCGTTTTAAAGCAGTAGTGTAGATCCTGCCCCAATCTGTATTGGGCACGCTGTTAAAGGGTGGCTGTTAAAGCAGAGAAGCCCTGCTAGGAAAAAGAGTGGCAACCCTATTTGCAAAAGCTTTTATGACATTCCTCGTTACGTAAATTGGAAGCCAGGCATGTGTCTTAAGAACTATAAATCCATTCCTCTCTATACCCTAGTTAGCAGAAAACATTGCTTACAGTTTTGATCCCCCCCAAATTACTTATCCACTACCAGACAAAATCTAGAAGAAATTTCTTGTTCAGCTAAAAATGCTTGTAGCAAATAGAAAGTTAATGCTTCTGTTTGTTTTTTAATTTAACTTAAATTGTCTTTAAGAAACAGAGTTTGGCTGTTTGGTAAAGTGATTTGCTGTTTCTTGGTCTAAATCCTGAGTGCCCTCTAGGCTTCACAAACAAGTACTGCAATATTATGTAAAATATAAATTTCATTAAAGGAGAGGACAAGTCAGAAAATGAAGACTTGAGGGATGTTTTCACAGAGCTGGGTTGGCATTGTGTTTCTCGAAAACCCCACGCTTTCAGGTAATCCTGATGCCAAGGAGGGAGCGCGGGGTTTCTGTGTGGCAATCTGGGGACTGGAGCTGCCCCCGCTGTCTTTGTGGTTAAAGGCGACCAATTGCAGGTCACCTTCCACCAGGCACCGCCTGGCCACATCTCTGCTGCGACTCTAGCGTGACACAGTCTTGCGCATCCTTCCCTTGCTCTGGAAAAAAAAGTCGAAGTAAGTTCCCGACTTCTTTTTCTCCTCAGCTTCGTATAACTGATGATGCGCCACCGCACACCCTCCCCTGGGCTTTCTGAGCATTTAGGCAGCCTCTCTGCTTGCTCAGTGCTTTCACATAATTAATAGAACGAAACCCCTATATGCCTGATTGTCAGGCATGATCATCTCTATGTGGCTTCATGTTATTCCCTACAGGGAAGTGCTTTCCATGTAGGAAATGGGTAACACGTGAATTGGCTCTAATTGGTTTATTGCAGCATGACGTGTAGATGACTGTAGTTTCCTTAGAGAGCCTTTGAATGAAAGCTTCTTAAGGCATATGCTTTGCATGGCTAGGTCAATATTTAGCTTCTCTACTTGAAAAGGGACAAAGGTTCACACGCCTGCCCCAAGGTAGGCTGGCCACTGACTCTGTGCAAAAAAGGACTGCATCACCAAAAAAGAGGACAAGAGAACATCCCTTTGCATAGCATCTGCAAATCGAAATTTATATTTAACAATAATAACTATAATTTAAATTATAACCAAAATTAAAATAGAAGTGCACTGCATTGATGTCACTGATGAAGTGACCTGTCGGCCTGCTGTTCAGGTGTCAACTCTTGATGGACAACTTCAAGGCTACTGCTTGCTATTTGTATGGTACGCTGGACTTGAATTACATAGACTTCTAAATTGAGGACAACTTCAAATAGAGAACTGTACCTTGTAAGGTAGGACACCTGGCCACCCTAGGCCCCAGGACAGTGGTTGCCAGGCGAATCTTTACAAATAAGGATGTATTCAGCAGCAGGAACATTCTGGTTTATTTCAAGAGGTTTTTAAAAATGTGATCTCTAAATGTATCTGCCTAATAACCTATTTTGACTTCCGTATGCACGCAAAATATTGGTAGGATTTTTCCTGTTTTTATTTGTGGTAGGCATTTGTATTCAAACCCCCTCTCGCCAACTCCCAACCTCATAAAAGGGTGATTCTGAAAAGTGAGATCTGTTCATATTATTCCTTTATACTGTGTAAAGATAAAGCAAACATTTTCATTTATATTTGCTAAGACAAAAGTCCTTAAAATGTTACCTGGAGAAGGAAAGAAGTATTTCCTGGTTGAGAAAGTGTTGCATAATTAGATTCTTTACAAGGCAGGGTGGGGTTTTCCTGGTTTACACCTGATAAATCAAGTCATCAGATCCTCCCAGTGGATTTTGCAAGCTGGACTCCAGAATCCTTTGTCTAGGTAAAATGAAAATGATCGTAGCTCTGCATGTTATCACACGCGCCTCTAAATACTCACCTTCCTCCCCAGCCTGTGTTGGGACGAGGCCAATCCCAGAACTTGCGTCTTCTTCGAAACCTCATGAAGAGCTCTCCAGTCTCTGATCGTGCAAACTAGGTGCCCTACCTCAAACCTCTAATGTCACACTGGTATCTTTGTTACTTTCAGGAAATGCACACGCTCCATAATGCTGGCTTGGCTCTGCTGTATACCTTTCCATTGCTCATAGTAATGGGAACTAGCAAATAACCTCTGGGATTTTTAAATCACAAGTTTGGCTTGTAGGCTTTCTTAAAAGTTCAAAGGCCTGCATTTTTTTCTGTCAAGATAAATAAAACAAGGGGAGTGCCATCTTTGGGGCACTATAAAGAGAGGTATTCACACAATCACCACTGCCAGTGTACAAGGCACAGAGTGTCAGCTGCAGGACACCCAGGTTCAAATCTTCTCTTTGCCTTATATTTTATTTTCTGACTTTGTGCAAGCCAACTTCCTCAGTCTGTGTGAAACAGCCCCTGCTGATGGGGAAAAAGGATTGAATAACCCTTTCCCTGTAACCACATTCAGTTTTTTGGACTCTGGTGCTGATTCGCTGCCAGAATGCAGTTCTACTCATCAGATCAGGGAAATAATTGTAAGTTGGCAACTCTAAACATAACCGGTCTAGTCTTTCACTTTAACTAATGAGCCATACATAAAATACTAGTAAGGCTCTTACTCTTTTTAATAGGCTGCACCCATAATCTTCGGGAAGCATTGGCAGCCCAGTCAAACAAGTAAGATTTGTGCATGGAAGCAGTTGTCTTTGCGCATTTCTGATGCACTTGTGCATCAGAAATGTGCATCCCCATCCCTAACGTCATGTTCATCCAATTGCTATTGAATTAGCTAGATTGATGTGGCTTTTTTATGTGTGTCTATGCCTGTTGCCTGCAGCAATAGCTGGAGCAAAACTCACGTCTGTGCTTATAACAAAAGGGGGGGGGGGAACAAAATGTAATTGTGGGAAAGGTAGGTCCATCCCTGCAAGCACTTTCTCCTGGGATTTTTTATTTAATTTTTTTGCCAACTGGGAAAACAACTTGAGCATATATATCTATAAAACACATTGGCTGGATATTTCTTTTCCCTTATGATTCTTTTTTGGTGGGGGGAGCAAGCCCTAAGCCTTTGAAATAGGTAGACTCCTCCTGCCTCATTCTTCTGCCTCGTTGCCTTGCACTTGTATTACATACCATATACTGTGTTATACAGACAATTTTTTTGTCTAGTCCAGAAGAATTCACTGATCTGTATCTCATGATGGGCATGTTCCATATGACAAAAGCAGCATGAAGGTGTGCAGGAAAATATATCTGTGGAAGTGGCATGGATGATGCCCTTATTGTCTTCTTTACTGATTGATTGTAAGCCGCTCCGAGAGCCTCTTTTGGCATGGAGCAGGGTAAAAATACAATAAATACAATAAATAATAAATAAATCGAAGCAGAATTTTTTGGTGGTAAAACTATTCAGTCTGTACTGAATGGAACTCATTATATGTTTGATCTTTCCAAGGTATGATAATAATATCAGAGGCAATGTAAACACAGTGGGATTTTTTTTGGTGCAAATCAGTGTTTGTGGAAGTCATTCAAAGTGCAGGATGTACTTGACCTAAGGGACCAAAACAAAACAAAAGCTCACAAATGTGGGAAAGTTGAATATCTGAGAACGAAGTTTGAAGCTTTTGTTAAAGAGCGTGGAGAGAAATCTGAACTGTATAAGAACTGGGAAGTTTTCCTCAAGATAGTTTCCCTAGTGAAAAACTTGATTGTTGATTATTGTGATGGTAACCGGAATCTGCATATTGAAACTGTGCAGTCTTTGCTTCCCATTTTTCATGACTTTGACTGTATCAATTACCTACGGTATGGCAGTTGGTACCTGGAGAGAGTAAAGAAACTGGAGCATGAGAACCCCTTCCTTTACCAAATATTCATTGAAGGACATTTTGTTGTGAAGGATAAAGAGAGGAGTTTAAGTGCTGTAGCACCTGATATGAAGTTGGAGCAAACCATTCAAAGTTCCCAGAAAAGTTCAAAAGGCATTGTCGGGCAAACGCGAAGAAGTAATTAGGTTGCTGAGTGGCAGTTAGTGTACCTCGAGATTTTGATGACAGCCAATTTATTTCGAGAGCTTACCCATTCTGATTTAGTCGATTGATGTGATACCATACCCCATCATGAGCTTCTGTGGAAAAAGGTGAGCATTTTGATGAAAATGTTGCATGACTCCTAGATTTCATTCAACAGCATGGAAATCCATATGAAGTAACTGAGTCAGTGCGGCTTCACAGCTTTGTAACAAAACAATATGTGAATGATATTATAAAGGATCGAATTCTTGATGTCTTAAGGTATGGTTCAGACCTGTATCAGCACCTCAGGCAGGAGAGATTTATATCAAAAAAGAAAAAGCTGACAGACACAATCTCTAAAGTAAAGCTGTCATCTTTTGGTAGGAAAAGCATCCTAGAGCCTACCACTCCCAAATTTATAACTAAGAAAGTAATTGATCAAGCACATAGAGATATGAAGATTACGAAAGAAAGGGGAGACTCGATAGAGAAAATTATGGAGCATGATGTACTGTCAACAAATACGTTGTTTGATGGCAATGCACCTACAAAACGAGCAAAACACATTCTCATAGCATAGCTCGAGAAGCATCTCTCCCCTGAGGATTTTGAATTCACCATTGAAAACAACTATTGTAGGTGACTTTATGTCCCAAATATGAATGGTTAAGATGTCAGCAATGAAAAACTTTGGAGAAGCTGTTAACAATGTAGTCAAGGGATCAACATCCGTATGTACTCTTCAAGAACTTCATTTTGTTTTCGACAACTATTTGCAACTGTCAGTAAAGGAATGCAGGAGGAGAAGAGAACCTACTAGTGGTACAATAGATCTGGCTGTAATCGAAAGCAATACACCAATACCTGTCAGCTTGAAAAATTCTAGTCATCTACCTTAAACGAGACAAATCGGCAGAAATTAGTATGAACAAGAGTGCAAGAGGAAGCAGGAAAAGCTATATGCCCACTGGTAGCTAGCAGTTCACTCATTTATGATGAGTTGGAACCTGCAGTTCAATTCACAAGAGAAGGGACTCATGTTCTTGAACAACTAAAGAATATATTGGAAGAGGCTGACCTTAGAATTGTTCCACATGTAAACTGGGCAGTTCACAATGGTACAGAGAGAGTTGTTGTGCTTTTGAATGATACTGATGTCGTCTTGCTTCTTTGATTTATGTCCAGTTGGGTTTCCAGAAGTATATCTCAGTTATGGGTATGTTTTGGAACAGGGTAGAATCGTCGCTCCATTCCAGTTTATGGACTCTTCAAAAAGTTAGGTCCACAGATGTCAAGAGCAGTCATAAAGGCTTATATTCTAACAGGAGATGACAAAATGAGCAAAATTGGGATGAAGTTTGAGCTTTAAATGCCAAACCAACAAAATACCTTACCAAATTTGGGGAAACACCTGATAACTGTCATTTTGAGGAAGTGGAGAAGTACCTTGTACACGTCTGGAAACTTCAATCAAAATGTGACACTTTTGACAGTCTGCGGTTCAGTGAGTATAAAAGATCTGTACCAATCAGTAAGCTTCCTCCTCATCATGCTCTATAAGAAGGCACATCACAAGAGCATTTTATCTGGTAAGAAGATGTATGTGCCTCTTAGAGAGTGATCATCTAAAAGTAGACACATGTGATTGCGGTTGGGAAAATGATAATGATGTTCTACAACGAAAAAAGTTCTTGAACTTCCTGCCAAGTGAACTTTTATGTATATGTAACTGTAAGTTTTGTGGTACAATGAGATGTCTGTTTCGAAATATAGTGGTCAAATGCACAATTTTTTGTAAATGTTTGGAAAACAACTGCAAGAACGCTTCTGTTAAACTGCTTTAATATTTCTATATATATTTTATGTTTTAGTAAGTCTTTAGATACTATGGGCTTGTTCAGAAAATACCTTAAACCCTACTGGTTAAGGCTTTTGGTTAAGCAGCAGGGTTTAAGGTGTCTTGTGTGATGTGTTTTGCTAAACCCTGCTCACTCAATAACCACAGTCAGACCATTTGAAGCAGGGTTAGCGGCTCTATCCAAGTCTTCAAGTGTTGTGTGTGACAGCACGGCTTGTGGTTAGTGCTAACCCCAGAGAACCACAGTTTTGCTAACCACAGAACCTAAAGTGTCATCTGAACAGGTCCATTTTTAATCTCAAAATGCTTAACTATCATGGTTTAACGCGTTGTCTGAACAAGGCCATTGTTGGCTTGCCAGGCCCTATTCCACCACAGCAATTCTGAAAGAGCACAAGAGCTGTATCATGAGTGCCATGTGTCCCTGATAATGAAGAGTTATCCTGGAAATCAAAATTATCAAGAGAACACTAGTTCCAGCCTTTTCAGTCATAGTGTCATATTTTTCATTTCACCAAACCTGAAAAGAGAAGAAATCATTAAATATCAATAAATGTTTGGATGCCATTTTTAAAAATGGTGGAAGGACAGCCTTTCCATCAAAATTAATGTTGATCTCCTTGACCCAAAAAACCCTATAGTTTGAGCCAAAATCACATCTGTAAGTTGATTTGTCAAGTAAATGAGAAAATGAGACAATATTTCAGCGCCATCTTGGAAAATGGTGGAAGGAGTACTACGAACAATTAAAATCACATATTCTTTGAACTCCTTGACCCAGAAAACCTATAATTTGATACCAGACACAAGATAGTAACTTCTGTGGTTGACAAAAACTAGCGTCCTAAAGAAAACTGTCTGCCATTTTGAAAATAGCACCTTAAAAGGTTTTGCACAAGAATCAGAATGTCTACCCAAATTATTATGTTAATCCAATACCTCAAGATCACATATCAGCAGAGAAAATTTCTGGACCTCAATTTTTTTACGGGGGTATATTGTGGGGACTGGATCAACTCCAGTGAGAATTACAACTAAGCTCAGAAGGAACAAGGGATTCTGAGTGGCATGGCAGATGATAATAAAAAAGAAGTGCCATACTGAGTCCCCAGGTGCAGCAGGCAGTAGAGTATGAGAAGAGCAGCACTCTCCCCCTCCAAAGGGTCTGCAGACAGCTGGCAGGACCAAGAAGCAACTGCTTGCTTGCTCTCTCCCTCGTGTGCCATACCATCCCTCCTGCTCTGCTCCGCTCCATGCTTCTCCCAACCCAGCTGGCCCCTCCTGCTTGGTTGCTGGTGGGCCGGCTCACTTTTCCTTGCATGTGTATGCATGCCCACCTTCCCAGTGCACTGCCCATAGGGTGTTTCCACCTTAGGAGCTGCGCAGTGCCTGCTCGACATTGGGCAAAGTATCGTGAGAGCCCTGGAAGTTCTGGGATCTCTCACAATACTTTGCCCGATGCACAGGCTCTGCACGGCTCCTGCAGGCAAAAACACTTTATGGGCAGCATGTAGAAAACTAACCCAGCTGGCAGGCAAGTGTGTGAACCTGAATTTCCTGAAAGTTTTCTTTCCCCCATGAAAGGGGCTTCCATTTCTCAAGGCATTTTATAATTTATTTTGAATGTGTATTGGTGGTGTTTTTGAACTTACCTAATCACTGTGAGGTGGCTGAGGGGAGTGTCTATATTTTTCTTTCTATTACACATCTCACCATTGCTCTACAGTCTCCCAGGCTGCCTGCACTTCCTGATCTGAAAAGGCCCTATGGGAGGAATATATTAATGGTGTCTTCCCATGGGCGGGAAGTGTGGGAAGCCAAGAAGGCTACAGGATGTCAGAGAGATAATTGTACAATGAAAGGCAGGACACCCACACACACTCCTCAGTCATCTGATGACTAAGGAAAGCACAAGAACCCTGAACCAAACCCATGAGAATTTCTGAAACTTCTTCTCCTTTGATTTTTTTTCCCCAAAAACAATTTCTTGTCTATCAAATTGAATGAGAATGGTCGGAAGTCTCATGGGAGAAATTTTTGGCACAGCACTACTCTCCTCTAAGGTAGGCTAACCAGATAAAATCCAGGTCAGGGCTCATGTAACTTTAACAGTTGTAGAGGAAAGGGAATTTCAGCCAGTGTCATTTGTATGCAATTAGTTCCTGGTGAAATTCCCTCTTCATCACAACAGTTAAAGGTGCAAGTACTATACTAGAGTGACCATATACAAAAGAAGGCAGAGCCCCTGCAACTTTAACAGTTGTGATGAAGAGGGAATTTCACCAGGAACTAATTGCATACAAATGACACTGGCTGAAATTCCCTTTTCTCTACAACTGTTAAAGTTACAGAAGCCCTGACCTGGATTTTATCTGGTCACCCTACTCTAAGGGGATTGTCATGCCGAGTGCCTGCAATTCAAAATTTTCTCCTACAACACTGCTCGTAAACATAGTTTTTTCCATCTTCTTTAGTAACTTCTTTACAGTAAATCAGTTTGCACTTATGGCAGTTGGACGGTGCTTCTGATCTGAATGAAGAACTATGTGCATATTTGCCAATATCTGAAGATTCAAAATCTGAGGAGATAAGTGTTCTCCTCCCACCCACCTCCATCAAATCTGTATTATGTACACTAGGGCTGTGCACCGTCCCCAGGATTTGCCTCGGCGGCTGTTTCAGAGACCCCAAAACACCCCTGATTCACCTCGGGGGGGGGGGGTTTGGGGATTGCCTGCCTTGCCTCAGAGCTGAAGCCAAGGTGAGGTTTGGCCCCCCCGAGGTGACTGGCCTTGCAGGTCCCTGGGTGCCAGCTGTGCAGCCGGCACCCAGGAAAGCCGGTAGCAAGGCTGGGCAGGAGTCCATTGGAGTCCTGCTCCCTCCCTCATCACCCCTTGCCCCCCCCAAACCACAGCTGCTGCCTCCAGGACTTACCAGCTCACCTGCTGCTGCCACTGCTGAATTGCCACCGCCATCGCTGCAGGCACCATCGCTGCCATGATCAAGAAATGTGTCGTCCTTCTATGAACCGTGATTTCAAGCCGTGATTTCAAGATATCACCGGGACTCCATTTTAGTACATTGATGGCTGCAAACTATGGCAGCCACAAAGGGCCATTTTCCCTTTATGGCTGCCATAGTTTGCAGTCATAGATGTACGAAAACGGAGCGCCCCTGTGATATCTTGAAATCGCAGCCTGGATCTCAGGAGAAGGACGTATTTCCTGGTTGTGGCAGCAATGGCGGCAATAATGTGGTGGTGGCAATGTGGCAGCAGCGGCAAGTGAGCAGGGAGAGTGGGGAGAGGGAGGTGAGTCCAATGGACTCTTAGTTGGCCTTGCACCGGCTTTCCTGGGACGGCAGGCCCAGCACCACTCCAAAATGATTTGAGGCGCCCTGAAGCGTCGGTACTTATCTGCTTTGGCTTTGGGGTGCCTTGGGCCAACCTGGACTGACTTGGAACTGAGGCCAGGCGGGCTGAATCAGCCCGCCTTGCCTTGGTTTCGGGGATTTGGCCCTAGGCGATGCATAGCCCTAATGTACACAAACCATTATATTCAGTTATTTTTAACCCTCAAATAATTACATTTAATATATGCATGCTAAAATGTATACTGAAAATAAAAGCATTTGCACGTTTATTTTTGGCAGGGGCTATATTTTTAATGCTATTCTTTGTTTTTTGTTGTTCTCGTATATACTAATTTGCACATGACACCTTGCAAAGGTCATGTTTTATTTAACAGGTGAGCTTTTTCTAGGAACTTCAGTTTGATATAGCAGTATAGCTTTCGGAAAATTTTACGAAACTCCAAAAATAAGATTTCTAAATCTTAAATCAGTGATAAAATACATACTTTGAATTGTTAGCAGAAGGTAGTATTTTCTTTAGTCAATACAACTGTTTGCTTTAGAAGTTAATGACATTATTCTTTCCTTTTCCCCAACCAGATGTGACAGTAAAGAGCTTGATGAGGAAATAAGGACTCTGATAGGGAAGAACAGTGCTTCAGAGGTCTGTAAGGAGCGGGAGAGCAGTTCATGTGTCCTGAACGTAAGCAACTTTCTTTTCACTTTATCATTCTTGACAAGCTGTTTAAAATTAGCAGGATGTGTCCTATGCGGCTGTATACAAACTCCCCTTATGGCTTAAATGATAGAACAAATACTCTCACCCCCTCACCCATCTCATGCAATTGCTTCCTGATATAGAGAAAACACTTGCATGAGATGGCATTCTATTTTAGCACTTTGAGATATGACCACATTGGTGTTCTTGCACAGGGTGGGTGCATGTCAGGTTTGCAATAAGCTGTTCTGAAATTGTCTGGGATACAAGCTTTGAATCAACTCATCAGTGTTCCAAAATACCACAACAAAAATGACACTTTGCATTCTGTGTGATATAAATGCGCAAGAGGGATATAGCATGACCATGATGAGTTCATAACGATTTTACACAAGGCCATAGGATCGGCCTATGCATCCTACTGGTCTTTTATGTTTCTAGGAGTGGTGTCAGTGGTGGTTTATACTGCCTTGTCCCTTGCTTTTGAGGTACAAAGCAATCACACAGTTCTTTTTATTTTTTCTGTCAGGCTTGCAGGAAAGAAAGCTCTAGTGTGGTTGGAGCTCTGTTGTTAATGTTCTTCATTGTGGCTCTCTGGCTGGATAGGGGATGCAGTTGTCGGGATGCCTTTCAGCGCAGAGGTGTGATCTCTCCACTGAGTTTGACAAATATCACCACATGCTCACACATTCATGTCCTCTCACCCTGAAGACACACCAGAGCCAGACCAAAACATGTTGTTGCCTGAGTCGAAGGAAAAGATGGTGCCCCTGTCATCCACATAGAGAAGCGAACTAGACTGGTAGCTGGAGCTTACAATAGGGTGACGAGATAAAATCCAGGTCAGGGCTTATGTAACTTTAACAGTTGTAGAGAAAAGGGAATTTCAGCCAGAGTCATTTGTATGCAATTAGTTCCTGGTGAAATTCCCTCTTCATCACAACAGTTAAAGGTGCATGCACTATACTAGAGTGACCATATACAAAAGAAGGCAGGGCCTCTGCAACTTTAACTGTTGTGATGAAGAGGGGATTTCACCAGGAACTAATTGCATACAAATGACACTGGCTGAAATTCCCTTTTCTCTACAACTGTTAAAGTTACATGAGCCCTGACCTGGATTTTATCTGGTCACCCTAGCTTACAACATCTCCACTGCTCCCATGGGCAGCAGGCTGTCTTAGGAGGTGCAGAGCACATTGTGTGGCACACACAGCTCTGTCCTCCATCATTTCATCACCACTTCCTGCCCTACAGGATCTGCCACATTTGTCTAGTAGTAAGGTTGGTTCTAGGACTTCCCCCCTCTGATTCCAAAGAATGTGGAACTCAACACATTGACATATAGAAGACAAATAGAAAACATGTGTTCTCTGTGTTAATTGGTTGTGAATAACGTGTAATATATTGCAAGTGACAAGGTGTTGTTTTTGTTGTTGTTTTTAAATAGCAGTTTTTCCTAAAGAGCCTCAAATCTGTGTAAATCACAATAACATATTTGACTTTGTTTTTTTGAACATTTCAGAATGTTACATTTTTCATGTGTCTTCTGTAAAATCTGTATGATTTTAGGTATATGTTGTTGTTGTTGTTGTTGTTGTTGTTTTTAAATAGGAATGTATTGTAATAAGATGGGGGTTGGAAGTTGGACGAGATAACCTTTCAGGACTCTTTCCAGTCCAGTGATTCTGATTGTGAAAGATTCAGGATTAGTTCTGGGGCAGGGTATTGTCTAAAGAGGCCCAAACTGGTTTGGACAAATTTAGCCTGGACAATATTGCATTTTGTACTTGAGATTAGCCTGGTAGCCTTCCATCCCTGTCCTTTTGAATAACAAGGAGGTGGTCATAGATTGATCTGAAAGGGGCCTTAGGCCCTTTCTGCACCAGGTAGTTTGCCCAGGATGGATCCTGGCTGCTTCCTGTGCGGGGGGTGGGGGGTGGCAGGCACTGCATTTTTCCTGGTTCCCCAGAACCAGATAAATCCCGATTCTTCTGCGGTTCCGGTAAGTTCCTGGGACCGCGGAAGAATGTGGCCTCCAGCCTTGGTACTGCCACACTTATTCGTGAGTAAGCGCAGCAGTACTGATGGCTACGGAACCGCGCCATCAGGAGATGGGGGGAAGCGGAATCGCCATCCCCAGGATGGCAGCGGGGAGGGGGGCTGGATTGCGCACAGGTTTTTTTTTTTTTTTTAATACTCGCAGATCCTTGGGGGAAAAATGGCCGCTGCAACTGGTGATGCCCGGGAGAATCCCGGGCCGTTGCATTCTACATGCGGCTTCAGCGTGCCGAACCCGGAAGTGACTACTTCCGGGTTCGCCTGCTCCCAGCCCTCCCCAGCCCTATGGGGCGGAAAGGGCCTTAGTTTCCTACTCCCAAGTGGTGGAATGTGTGCGTTAACAGAGGACTGTTGTAGGGTTGGAGCAGGGACAGATTGAGAAAGATGCAAGGGACACAGCTTTGCTTGGGCTCTGGAAGCATCTTCATGGTGTTGGGTGCCTGCCTGGAAATCTAATGGGGCACAGGGAACTTTGGGACATTTGTTATGATGTTAATTCTTTGAAGATCCACTTGTTCTCAATCTGTATAATTTGTAAACAAATGCAGATATTACAAAACACCAGAAAGTCTCTCCAGTATCATCATTTTAGGGAAATCAAACCCTGAGATAGGTGCTGGAACCCCTAAAACCTCATTGTTTGGAGAGCTGGGGTGCAGGTAACCGTATAAATGAAAATAAGAGTAGGCCATTTACACGGGCAGTGCTCATAAGCTTTCTTTCCCATCCCCACCCACCATGCATTTTAGATTCATTTTAAAATTGCTGACTGTTTTATGTTGCTTTTATGATTTCATGGCCTTTCAGTTTATTATGTTTTGGTTTTATTTATATTTTAATTGTTCTGTTCTTTCTTGCAAATTCCCTAGGCTGGTATGAAATTTCTATAATAAATAAATTAAGTTTCAATACTACATTTTAGCAGCTGTCCTGCTGCTGAAAGGAAATTTGTTAATTTCCCCTCTTCCTTCTGGGTACGTTTTATGCCTCATTAACCCATCTCCCTGAGAGTGAAAACAAACGTTATTTTAAATCCATATCTAGCTGCATTGTCTTTTTTTCATTTTTATTCTAGAATAGGTCCAATCTGGACTGGAACCATGTGAGTGATCTAGCTCTTGCTCCTTTACCTACTCTAGAATAGGTAAAGGAGGGTGGGAAAAGGTGTAGGTGCTAGATACAGATTTAAAGTAATGTTTGTTTTGGCCCTAAACTGCACCCAGTAGAGAACCATGTGTGGTGTTGTGGTCAGAGTACAGGACTAGGACTGGGGAGTCCTGGGTTCAAATCCCCACTCAGCCATGAACATCACTAGGTAACCATTATGTTTCTACCTAACTTATCTCAATGTGAGGGTAAATAAAGTAGGGCTCTCCATTCCTTGGAGGAAGGTCAGGATAAAACTGAAATACAGAAATGTTCAAACCGTTTTTATTATTATTATTATTGGTAATTACATGTCTATACCACCCCATAGCTGAAGCTCTCTGGACGGTTTACAAAGATTAAAACATTAAACATTAAAAATCAATATAGAAAATTTAAAACCATAAAAACAGACAATATACAGAAATAATATACATTTACCACTTTGGACTCTCAGCCAAGCCTAAAGGGGTAGGGTGACCAGATCGCCCGGGGTTTCCCAGTCCTAACAGGGAAACCTGGGGCGATCCGGGCTGACCGGGGGGCGGCGGGGGCAAACTGGGGCTGCGGGGGGTCACGCGGCGGTGGCGGAGAGCGGCGTCAAAGAGCGGCAGACCTGGTAGGTCTGGGCTGGGTTTTTTGGGGGATGGGTGGCTTGGAGGTGGGGTTTCGGGTGGGGGGACCCTCCCCTCCACCACCTGCCGGGGCGTCCACTTCCCTCCGGTGCTCGAATCTATTGAGAAACAGGCTTCGCGGCCTGTCCCTCAGTAGCGCGCCAGGCGCTCTACTGAGGGACAGGCCACGAAGCCTGTTTCTCAGTAGATTCGAGCACTGGAGGGAAGCGGCTGCCCCTGCAGGTAAGGAGCGCAAGGCAGGAGGCGGGAAGGCCCCCCACTTACCTGCCGGGGCGGCCGCTTCCCTCCGGTGCTCGAATCTACTGAGAAACAGGCTTCGTGGCCTGTCCCTCAGTAGTGCGCCGGGTGATGACGTCATCACCTGGCTCGCTACTGAGGGACAGGCCGCAAAGGCTGTTTCTCAGTAGATTCGAGCACTGGAGGTAAGCGGTCGCCCCGGCAGGTAAGTGGGGGGGCCCTCCCGCCTCCCCCGTCGCGCTTCTTACCTGCCAGGACCATTCACAGCCCGCGGGCGTTGGTGCCCGCGGGCGCCAGCGGACGGCAACGGACGGCCCCAGCAGGTAAGCCCCCTCCCCCCTCACTGTGTTTTTTTGGGGAGGGGTGGCTTGGTGGTGGTGGGGTTTGTTTCGGGTGGGGGGGTGGTGGGGGATATCAGATCTGCTTGTTGGCCGCATGGCGGGTGGCCTTTTAAAAATATATATATATTATGTTTTTGGGGGGAGTGTTTTTGGGTCATTTAAAAAACTCAACATATGCTGTTAAATGCCGAGGAGAAAAGTCTTGACCTGGTGCCAAAAATGTGATTTTAATACAGGGGTGGGCAACCTCAGGCCCAGGGACCACATCTGGCCTGCCCTGGGTCCCAATCTGGCCCTCTAGGATTCCGTAGAGGAACACGCCCCTTTCTTCAACTACCACGGCCCAAGAACTCTTGCTGCCTGAAGTGGGAGAGAACACATGCTGCTGAATCCTGCCCCTTCCCCCATCACACCCCTTCCTGTCACTGCCATATCACATCCTGTTCTGCCCTCCCCATCACATGCCTCCTTTCCTCTTACCTTTGTCATTGCATTGGCTCTTCCAGCTGCAGGGCTCTTGCAAGAGCTCAGCCGACCAGGTTTCGTGAGAGTTTGCCCAGGTCTCCGGAGCTTTCTCAAAAGCCCCACAGATGATGCTTCTGGCTGTAAGGTGGCCAAGGTGAAGGAGCACAATGAGGGAAACTGAGGGCAGGCGACTGCAGTATTTAAACAAACAAACATACAAACAAACAAACAAACAGTCATTTGTGATTTCCCCTCTTTCCCTATATACCCCCCTGGGCCTATTGATTCAGCTGTGTTGCTTCTGAGCCTTCCTATGGTTCAAGGTTGTTGCTGGTTTCAACTCAAGTCAATATCAGATTGCGAGCTTCGTGTTTTTCTTTTCGCGTGAAAATACCTGCATTTTCCTTGAGTGATTTTCTAAATATACATATCAATTGCATGCATCTTTAAAATGTACATATTCTTCTCCCATTGTTTCAAATGTATGCATGTTGTCAAAGGCATTTTTGGGCCCATGAATCACATTGGAAATTTAGAAGTTACAGACGGATATTGCACTATGAAAGTGGTATATAAAAGGCAGGAGCTACACCAAGCAGGATATAGTGGTATGAAAGCGGTATATGGTATGTCTCTATGGGCCCCAACAGTTGTCAATGCACTGCAATACCGCTATAAAGCAGTAGTGTGGCTCCTGCCTTTTAGATACTGCTTTCATAGTGCAATATCCTGCTTGGTGTAGATTCAGCCTGAGTCTGTATTCAGTCTGGAAGTTGCGAACTGGGTAAATCCTGATCAAAACTGAATTGAATAGAATTTTTCATACATCTCTAAGTTAATTAATTATATATTTAACCAAAGTTACTAAAGGGAAGCCAGTTATTGAGAAAATCATCAATTTGATGGTGGTGACCTTTTTTTACCTTTGTTCTCAAAAAACTTTTTAGTTTATTGAAAAGAGCAAATTCCCATGTTTTTCAAGTCTTTCTTTCATAGCTTGTAAAAACTCTTTTCAACAAGAACGTAAGAAGAGCCATGCTGGATCAGACCAAGGGCCCATCTAGAACAGCACTCTGTTCACACAGTGGCCAACCAGCTGTCAACCAGGGAACCACAAGCAGGACACGGTGCAACAGCACCCTCCTACCCATGTTCCCCATCAACTGGTGTATACAGGCTTTCTGCCTCTATAGTACCTCCTTGTTTCTTGAATTTTATCCTCAGGGTTGCTCTCCTGTTGGTGCCCACTCAACATTTTAAAGAAATAAACATGGGCAATTTACTAGGATTGGTCGAAGACATTTTGTTGCCTGAGGCAGAATAGCAAATGGCACCCCCCTCTCCATGTCAAGGAGCATCGTACTAAGGCTGCCTCAGGTGAATTATTTTGGGACCAAAGACAGAAAATCCCACAAGTGCCCCTCTCTGGGAGTAATAAACCAACAATAATAAATAAAGCCCTTGTATTGGCTGCTCCCAGGCTGAGGAACTCCCTCCCAAGGGAGGCTAAGTTCACTTTATTTCTGCTGTCCTTCCACCAGCTGCTTTATTCACAAAGGCCTTTGGCCTGTAAGTGGGTCTTAGGTTGGGTGCTGTTTTTAATTCCCCCCGTAGTTCCTGTGTTTTAATTGTATTTTAATGTATTCTTTTATTGTTTCAATTTTAATTGTGCTTGTAAGCTGCCTTGAGTGCCATTGTTGGTAGAAAAGCAGGGGTACAAATCAAATCATTAAAATCAGAAACAGTTTTCTGCCCTTCCATGGCCCAATGTTTGGCCTGGTCCTGCAGTTCACTGAGAGCTGGTGAAAAGCAGTAGCTACCAACAGCTACCAATCCCTTATTTTCCAGGGTTCTCAACCATTAGGGTGACCAGATAAAATCCAGGTCAGGGCTCATGTAACTTTAACAATTGTAGAGAAAAGGGAATTTCAGCCAGTGTCATTTGTATGCAATTAGTTCCTGGTGAAATTCCCTCTTCATCACAACTGTTAAAGTTGCAGGGGCCCTGCCTTCTTTTGTCTATGGTCACTCTAGTATAGTGCCTGCAACTTTAACTGTTGTGATGAAGAGGGAATTTCACCAGGAACTAATTGCATACAAATGACACTGGCTGAAATTCCCTTTTCTCTACAACTGTTAAAGTTATGTGAGCCCTGACCTGGATTTTATCTGGTCAGCCTATCAACCATGTGAGGAGCCTCCATGGGTAGAAAAGGCTGAGGACAGGACTCTCAATGTGTGGAGGGCAATGCGAATGGCAATGGAGGGGAGTAACTAGTATAATTGTCTGCTTGCTTTCATCCTGTCTAAAGCCACATACAGAACTCCATAATAGGGCTCATAAAAATCAAAGAATTGTCTTGCTGCATCCATTTTGTAGTCCAATAGTCTTGTCTCAACAATGGTTAGCCAGATGCCTGTAGAAAGCAGGACAGAGTACTGTATGAGTTCCCTGTTGCTTGTCCTCAGCATCTGACAATCAGAAGTATATTGATAAAATATACCCAGTAACATCTGAAGTCACCAACACAGTCCTTAGAAATGAAAAGAAAAAAGCCACAAGAGGTAAGAGTGGGGAAGTACAAAGATAAACAGAGGCCACTTTAATGATTACTTTTCTAAATGTAAATATAAAGAAAGAAAGTGTATACCTAGTGAAAAAAGATAACTGGAAAAATAGCTTCATAGAATATAAAATATAAAATTAAAATGTTTTAGGATTACAACTGCATCCCCTTGCTTATTTCAAAACAAACTGAACAGTCTCGAATGTCTCCCTCCCTCACTAAATTAAACCAAGGGCATGTCTACACCAGGGATTTATCCCGGGGTGGTCCCTAAGTCATCCCTGTGCATCCACATGATGCACAGGGGATCCCAGGTTCAACTGGGGATGACCTAGGGATGACCCTAGGATGACCCCGGGATAATGGAAACCGGGGATATCCCAGTTTTCCGTGGTCTCAGGACCTGAAACAGGCACAGAGCAGCATGGGGTGGCTCTGTGTCCATGGGGGTGGGCAGCGATTTTGCCATCCCCAGGATGGTGGAGTAGGTGGTTGCGGAGCAGGGGGAGGTTTCCTTACCGTTTTCGCCACGCAACAGGGGCTCCTCTTCCTTTTTAAAAAATGGCAGCCGCAACTTCCCTTTCCTCACGTTGCCATCTAGATGCTGGGGGAGAATTGCGGAAGCAGGTAAGTCCACGATCCTCCCCCCTCCCTCCCTCTACACCCTTAGGTGTAGATGATCCCCAAGTGTAACACAAGAGTAAGGCAAAGGTAATTCACAGAAATATCTAACTGCCTTCTGTTTCCTTTAGAAGACAGGTGAATTCTGTTTGCTGCAGATTTTGAGAATGGGATGTGGTGCATTTATCTGAGCTTTCTTGTGATGCTTCTGAGGCCCTGTACAGTGGGTCTGCGTGCCTTTCTACAATGTTTACAGTTTCTAAAGCACAGAATTCAGATGACATCCCGTAAACTGACATCTTGTAACCCAAAGGCTCTTGTAGGGCTGTTTTTTGGGACTTATGTGTAAACAAATTCCCTTTGCTTCCTTCCTCTTTTTTTATACAAACCAGGAGTTCATAGGGAAAATAAAACTCAGCTTAAAAGATACCACATGACTGAGATCTGCTGTGAGAACCTAACAGGACTGTGAACATCTGCTTCATGCACCAGTAATTGCATCTGTAATAATTTTTCATTGCACTGTGTTGTGATATTGTAGCCCTTTCTTGAGGCGCAGGGATCTTAATTATTCTTTTTTTTCATATCCCTGTGTGATTTCAAGGTAAGATTCAATATCATTATCAATCTTTATCTGAGCAAAAAGAAGTTTGAGTACGAATGATTTCTCCTTTAAGAATTTCACAAGGAAGTTGTATTAGGTGATGAGGTGTCTTGTAGATGAGTATATTTGTGGCCTTATGATGTTTGATTCCTCACACATCATGTTAACACTTCCCATGTCTCTTGTGTATCTCTGCACAAGGACTCTTGGAAATGAAAATGATAAAACTTTAAGTAGCAGGGTCGATTTTCCTTATCCCCATATCCATACAGAGAACAACTACATCTACACCAGGCATAAGTCTGATTACTTGTACACCAAATTCCTCATTCTTTTACTTCTATGTCAAATTTCTAATTATTTATTTTGAATTAACTCTTAGGTTTTAAGCCCCCCCCTTAATTTCTAATTTTATACCAAATTCTAAATTCCTTTTACACCCAATGACCCTTATACCAGACATAAACCTATGCTATTTTCTCAGAATGCTTTTTGCCCTGCTAATTCAATAGGATAACTGGGGTGGACCAGAATGCAAGAGGAGTATTCTGGAATCCTGGCTAGATAGGGTGACCATATGAAAAGGAGGACAGGGCTCCTGTATCTTTAACAGTTGCATAGAAAAGGGAATTTCAGCAGGTGTTATTTGTATGCATGCAGCATCTGGTGAAATTCCCTCTTCATCACAACAGTTAAAGCTGCAGGAGCCCTGCCCTCTTTTGTATCTGGTCACTTTTTTCTTGTACTTTAACTGTACAAGTTAAAGTACCCCCACAGCCCAGCAAGCACTCCTGACTGGACCACAAGACATGCAGCCCAAGCATTCTAGGCGTGACCGGGCTGTGCCCCACCCCAGAGCAGTTGGCACACGGTCTCCCATCCATGACCAAGGTGGAGAAGTGGCCATGATAATGGCTAAAATGTAAAGTTCACAACAAACTTTATTTAAAGAGCTTTTAATCATCGTACAAAACCCTAAGAAAACATACTTTAACAAAGGCACAGATATCCTTGCATATGATCATCATAAATCTCAGTTTATATCTTACACAGTAACTTTTACTAAATAAAAGCTCTGCTATTAAGTGATTCTGGGATTTCACCGGAGTGTAATTTGTCATTTTGGAACTTCTACCACTTCTTCTTCCCCACTAGAAGAATGTAATTTTATTTTGTTGCCAATGGCCCTTTCTATGTCTATATTTTTTTTACCTTAGATGGCCACTTTCCTTGTTCTATTTCCAAAGGTGGACTTTCCTGTTATGTGGTTATCTGGATAGTGTGCATATCTCCCTTTCATTGTTTACATATTTTTCTTGAGTTAAGTGTTTCACAATCTTACCATGGGTGCCTCTACAAGAGTGATTTAAAGCTCTTTCAGAGCACAATTCCAATTTGACCTCCACATGAACGGAGCGCAAATCGGGGGTTGAGGCACGTTTTCTGTCCAATTATGCGCATTATCGAATGCGCATTAAATAGCGAGTTTTAATTTACCACGGGAGTTAAAGCGCCTTATGACCATGTAAACAAACAATGCTCTGCATTAAACAACTTTAAAGCGCGTTTCATACAACTGGTAATGCTCTTTACCGCCTCCCGTGTATAGGGATTAGGTGTAAAAGCGATTGGGAGAAGATGCGCATAATCGGCCAACCGGGCATCAAACCGAAATCTTGTAGAGGGGACCCATGTATCTTTTTTTGTTTTGTTTTAACCCTCTAGTTATGCTAAGTAATATGTAAGGTAATATATGAATGTGCTATTTAACATCCTTATTTCATTGTTTTGGCTTGGTGGGGGATGTCAAGACTTGATTGGGATTCTTCAAATTCTTACACATTGCCAGAGATGATAAAAAGGATCCATAATCCATTGTACACTTCTCCAGTGAACTTAATGGGCTTTAAGCCTACAAAAGCTGATACTGAATTGTGGCTTTTGTAAATCCACCCACCTTCAGCAACGGGCAAAATTTTAAGGGTGAATAACTATACATATTCTTCACAAAATACCACAGCCACAGAGGGGATTTCCATTCATATTCTTACATAAAAGTCAAGTATCACCACAGCTTTCTTTATCTTTATTCTACCTTTTCAGTTTCCTGTGTGTGAAACCTAACTAGTTAACAAAGGAAGCCAACATTGACTATGATACAAC
Source organism: Anniella stebbinsi (assembly GCA_029215795.1). Classification (NCBI taxonomy): domain Eukaryota; kingdom Metazoa; phylum Chordata; class Lepidosauria; order Squamata; family Anniellidae; genus Anniella; species Anniella stebbinsi. Next base: position 196,467,106 of record JARDYH010000004.1, read on the forward strand.
TAAAGCAAACTGAGTCAGGCAAAGATAGTAAAAATGGAGTGTGTGTATGTAATTATTTTCCAAATTTCCTCTCCACTCATACTCAGTAAAAATCATGGAGAAGGTTAGCAGTAATTTCATATAAAATGTGTACCAGGTTTCTTGGATACAGTAGTTATGTACCATAGAAATAAAGATCATGGTCTTTAGAGTGAGGGAAAGATTATTTAGTTGGGAAGAGATTGATAAAATGTACATCTCACGAATTGGGCTCCAGCCCATGTAAGCTTATTACCTTTGCTATCTTTTAAGATGCCACAGGACACTTGTAGCTACCCTGCTAAAACTTAAATCAGTTTTGAAGCAGATTTACAAAAATAAAACTTTTTGTGGTCACACACTAAAATTTATCACAGCAGGTTTCTGACAAAGGGAAATACACCAAGCAATACACAGTAAACTTATGTAATATATTGCAACAGGATGCAGTAATAGCATCTAGTACACTTGACCTTTAGCAGTATTTGCTAAGGGGTCTCCAAATGTGTCAGGTGTATGGACACATTGGAATTTTTTTAAAGAAAGTATTCCAGATGTGCCTGCAAAATGGCTGCCATGGGCATGTGACCAGGCACAAAATTTTGGAGCATTCTCCCCCACTCCATTTGCACTCCATGTGTGTTTTATCCAAGGTGTATATATTTTTATAGAGAGAAAATAAAATAAACACTTACACTTGGAGAGAAAATACACACACACACACACCATCCCTTCCCCAAGGGAGTGATTTCTCTATGGACTTAAATTGGGTGGGTGGGTTGTACTGCCAAAAATGATTGTGTGTGTGTAGCAGGGGGGAAGCGCACTCCATATCAAAGAGCAAGGTCTTAGAGCAATAGGGTCCTTAGTAGGAAGTGGGCTTCTCATCACCACCACTAGCCATTTTTCTGCAGCACAAGCTCTCCATTCTCATTCACTTGCATGGGGGGTGAGCTGTGATACCCAAAAATGTCTGGTAGGGGAAGCCTATCCACAGCTAAGGATCGTGACAAGGCAGGGTGCTGCCAGTTGCAACAAGGCTTCTAACTGTGTTCACTGAACATGAGTAGAAGAAACTCTCTGCTGATCTTCCTGCTCAGCATGGAGAGTCCATGTCTTTAGAGGAGTCCACATACCTGGGAACATTGGTGGCAAAGTTTATGTGTATGTGTATGTGTCGGCCACTTACACAGTTTTAACCATCATGGGTGCAGGTGAACACCTGCAGAAGGCTGATTATTCAATGATCTGGTTCACACTTAATGACAACCCAGAGTATATGCTAAGTATAAGTTGTCATTGAATCATGGGCTGTTGTTGAATCATGGGTGGTCATTAAATGCGAACCCTGCACTATGGTTTAACTATGAGCATTGTCAGATGGGGGGGAAATCATGTTTCCTTATCGTCGCTGTGTCCTCCAGCTGCTGTCCCACAGAGCAACAATTTCTTTACATGGGGAAAGAAAGAGGGAGAAACGACCATGTGGCTCATTCAGTGGGCATTTTTATTGTGCTGCTTTTCCTGCACACAGTAGGAAATGGTGACAAGTTTCGCTTAAAAATAAAAAGTCAGATTTACCAGGATCCATTTTGTCGTGGAAAAAAAGACCAGAAGGGGCGAGAGACGCACAGGAGGCAGACATTGTCGTCAAAAGGACACACACAAAAACGTGAGTGGGCAGTAATGAGCGTGCAATAAAACGCTCATCTGATGTTGCCGTATGGCTTGTTAACCATAAACAACCCAGAAAAGAATACATGGTTTGTTGTTTGGTTGTGAAGTCTGGGTTATTTGTGGTTAACAATCCATAGTTAAACCATAATGCAGGGTTTGCATGTAATGACAAACCATGATTCAATGAGAGCTCATGTTCAACTGGTTTTCTGAGTTGTCATGATAATAATAATGTGCTAACCAGGTCACTGAAATCTAACATGCCATAATGAACCCATACGTGTGTATCTAAATTCCTATGTCGGCATGAAAGCTTACCTATGACTCAGAAGATGAATTCTTAGAAATATGTGGGAAATCTACTCTTAGTTTTAGCTATACAAAATCTATTTTTCTTCTGTGAATTTTCTAATAACCCCCCTAGATATTTGATGGTGCAGATACATTTTTGCTCCAGAATGGTGCCCAATAATTGCACGGCATCTGTTACAATTCCTAATACAAAGAGCTTCAGCTATTGGGTGGTACAGAAATGTAATAAATAAATAAATAAATAAATAAATCTCTTGCATACCAGTAATATTACAGAGGAACAGTTTTTGTGAATGTCATCTATTTTGGTGAATGCCATCATCAAGTAAGTTAAATTCTCAGTCATCTTGGAAAACAAGTTTGTTTGAATGTGGTATCTAACACCTGTAAGATTTCACCAGATTGATAAAAAAGTGTCTAAGAATTGTTGGAGGGGATGCCAGGAGGTTGGGACCTATTTTCATATGTGGTGGAGCTGTGAACATGTACAAAAATTTTGGGAAAGGGTTTTTAAAGAAATAAGTGATATAATTGGAAGTAAATTGGAATTAAACCCAAAGTTAGCTCTACTAGCAATATGGGATAGTGAGAATGAGCATATAACTAACAGAGAATTGGTAAACAACCTCCTGGCACCGGTTAGAATAATCATTGCTAAAAATTGGAAAGGGCAAGGAAGCTACACAATAGAAGTTTGGTATAAAGAAATTTGGGATATGGCCTTGAATGATATGTTGACATGTAAAATGAAAATAAAGAGGGGAATGTCCAGTAAGAGTGATTTTGGAGAAATATGGAGTCCATTTTTGGAATATGTTTTAAGATCGGGAAAGGGACAAACACCTTCAAAAGAATCGTTCAAATTTTGGAAGGAGGAAGAATGATCATGAGAAGGTCTCGGGGGGGTGCACGGGGGGATTGTTGAGGGTTGTAGTTTGTTTTATATTGCGTATGTTTTATGTTGTGTATGTTTATTGTGTTGAAATTAATAAAAATTATTTTTTTAAAAAAAGTTTGTTTGAATGACCAAAGGGTAAAAGTGAAAAAAATCCACCACATTAGTGTGTGTGTGTGTGTGTGTGCCTCTTTGTGAATAGGTTATTTTATAAGTTGAGAGTTTCATGAAGGAAACCTTGAATAATAGGACATTTGGATTTCAGACAAGAAAAACTAGGGTAAGTGTTCTAGAATATTTAAAAGTTTAATCCTGATCAAATTTGAACTACAGTTGCTGTTTGTGGGAATTTCTGTGCTACCCATGTTAAACATGGGTTTCTACAGTAAGTGTATTATTGTCATTAAGTTATCAAGCAGATGTCGGGACTCAGCTGTAGAAATTTCATTGTTTTACAAGTATAGTAACAACAACAACCACCGTTATTCCTACATGATGGTATGGCCTTTGACAAAGCATGATTTAAATGTCATTACATTATATCTACATTATATGTAGATGCTTAAAATAAGGCATAAGTATAAGTGAAATTAATTGGCAACATCAGACCTCTTTGAAAAACTGTTATCTCTGACACATTTCCTAGTGAGTAAGTTCCATTCCATTTAATAGATCAGACTTTTTCCTTGTACAGTTCTTTAATCTTTTGATTTGTTTCTACAAAAAAAGTTTATTAGACCAACTAAAACCCAGACATTTTAAAATTACATCCTGTTGTCATTACTGTTATTAACAAATCACAGTTCTGTGATAATGAGACATATACACAAACACACATTTAGTTTCCTTTCCTTGTGAACTCACTCCATCACTTGTTACTGACCCTTCAGCAAATAATGAGAAGGGCTGAAATCTGTTCAGTATATTAGAAGTATTTTACTCTCATTAATTTTCATTGGGATGGGAAAAAGCTACGCCCAGTTTGTAAGGGACCCCCCCCCCCCACAAAAAGCAGGTTTCCTGCTTCATGGTACATGGTGTTCCTCATGCCAGACATTTCCTTCCCCGTATTCTCACTGTACATGAAGCATGACTCACTTATTTCCTTGTCATGGGTAAATATACAGTATGTCTTAACATCCCTTCAGAAATGTTCTCTGTTCATGGCATGCAAGGAAATAGGGGGTGGGGGGAATCCAGTAGGAAATGGTTATCGGTGGTGGGGAGGAGGAGGAGAGTAAATCTACTCTTCCTTTTCTTTTCTGTGCAGCTTTCCTTCCCAGAGGCACACAGGGTGAAACAGGAAAATTGCAGTTTACACACTACATCAAACAGACTGTTATCTTTCCACGTTAATCACAGACTACATACTTGAGACATTCTGGGAAGCCCCTTTCATGAACAATTCAAATACAAGTTCCATCACCTCCCAGATCCCACACGTAGGAAGAGTTAGAACCATTCGCTGTGAAGTTTTTGATGCCCAAGTGTGCTACTTCTTGTCTTGGATGAATTCTCCTTCATGATGCGTGTGATTGATTTCATTTGCTTTAAAGGTCTTTGGTAAACGCAACACCCTGGGATATTCTGCACAGATGCAGCCGAGCATGGAGGGGAAGAAAACTTCAGACAGCCTGTCAGAGGTAAGTGAGCACATTCACTGGAAGTGTGTCTCTGTGGCAATTGGATCCTTTCATTTTGTGCTGGAACAAGAAGTATTATTTCATGGATGGACTGCAGTTGGACATCAACAAGTGCTAATGTATCAGTATTTATTAATATACCAAAAAAGAGATATGTTTCATTACACATATATTTTAAAAATTATATACAATGGACGGGAAATGCTGAATAGCTTAAATAGGAAATGCTGCCCTAAAAAAACACTGTTTTCAATTTAGTCTTGTTTAAATTTGAAATTTCTTAACAGGCTTGATGAAACATTTTGTTAATGTTTCTTAACAGGCTTGATTAAACATTTTGTTAATGTAAGGGATAAGAATTATGCACCATTGGGAAGAATATATATATAAACTGTGGCTGTGCAAATGTTTATAATTTTTTTAAGTTACACTTTTCAGGTGGTTCCTAATTTACACTTGAACAGTATCTAATACTTCAACAGATGTTTCATTTTTTTTAAAAAAAAATCCAGGCAGTTTTTGCATGGTTTAGTTTGCGAATGATCAGTAGCTGAACTTTCTGACATTATTTCTTTCAGTTTAAATGGATTTGTGCTTGACTAAACTAATATTTCTTTGGTAGCATACATTGACAAAGAAGATACCAACAGAATCACTGGAACAACAGATTATATTGTTGGAAAAGCAGAGGCAAGAGGTAATTTCAAGTATCTATTTTCGGACTCCCAAGCTGATGATCCATAACATAGTTGAGTTGGCATTCCTGGCTATAAAGTGATTGAATTTTTGCTAAATAGATTTCTCCAAATACAGCAAATGCTCTGCCTGTGTGGAAGGAGAATTCCATATGGAAAACAGCTGCTCAACACATGCAAACCTTCTTTGTTTGTTGCCACCACCCAACTTTGACCACACAAGTAAGCCAGGTGATTGGCAGCTGTTTTTATGGATTCCAAAGAAAGCAGCATCCAGTCCAACAGGGACACTCCAGAATAACTTGCAATATCATCTTAAACAACTGTCAAATCACATGCAACTTATATGCAATGTAATAGTTGTATCCTTTGTGGCATTTTCAGTGATACTGCCAGAGTTCTGGGAAGGCACCTATCCAATTCTATGGTGAAGCCCCTTCGGGTAGCAAAATTTCTTAGTTTAGCTCCTGGGTCCTCAAATGGGCACAGAGCTCCACGGGGTGGCTCTCTGCCCATGGGGGTGGGCAGCAATTTCGCCATCCCTGGGATGGCGGAGGGATTGGGCGCTTTTTTTTTTTTTTTTTAACTTTTTTCCCAGATCGGGGCTGTGCAACCGGCTCCTCTTAAAAAAAAACAACCAAGGCCCACGATGTCCCTCTTCCCTTCCGGGACAGCACGTGGTTGTATAGACACTGGGGGAGGATCACGGAAGCAGGTAAGTCCACGGTCCTCCTCCCGCTACACCCTTAGGTGTAGATGAGCCCCTGGATGTGCTTTCAGTTATCTTCAGAGGAAGCCAGGCTTGGGCCTCAGTTAAGGCATCCAAAAATTCAGTCTGGCTATGTTCATTCTGATTCCTATCTACAAGTACCAAAGATTCTTGCAATAGGCCATATTACAGCCATCCCTTGCCTGCCTGCAATCCTTATTAAAAGCAAATCTTATATTGTTACCCTTTGGCAGACCTTCCTCGCACTGTTATTTCAGTTCATAGGCATGGTTTAGAGGAATTGTGTAGGATAGGGATGTCAAACCTCTTTCAGCTCAGGGCTGAAGTTAATTTTGAAGAAGTTCTCGGGCCGCAGTAGTGGTGGGTGGGGCCAAAGGCAAAAAGGGGCAGGGCCCCAAATACCTAGCATAAACACAATACCAGCATATTTTATCTTAAAGTTCTTCCTTCCAGTAACAAAGCCTTAGGAGAAGTAGTTCAACCTTTTCAAATGGGGGGAAAAACACAAAAGCTGGAAACCTCCGAACGATCAGCGGTCAGGGGAAATGGGGTGGGGTCAGGGGAAGAGGACTTATCCTCTGGGGAACTCCAGTGGGTGATATTGGGAATCAGGCCCTAAATTTGACATCCGTGGTGCAGGCAATTCCAAAATTCCATGTAGCAGTTCCCTGAGCATTTTCTATGTGACATTCACAATCTCCATTGTTGTTTTCTAATCAGAACAATCTTCCTGATGGGGGTTGCTTCTCATGTTACTTGGAGACTAATGCATCTTACTGATTCTGTTTCAGGGTGTCTTAGCTCTTCTGGGCATGAATTTTATTTTGTGCGTAGTTATGCAACATTTTACACATGCAGTGGGCTTTCCTAGACATGGCTTTTGTTGTGTGCTCGCTGTTCCTCACTCACAGTTGCTTGCAGGCATGTTAGACAACCTTGTCATCCTCCAGGGCCTCTGCTGCACTTTCCAAGCATTTTTGTAGGGTTTCTTTGACCGGGGAAAATCTGGCTTTTGGGCAATGGTGGACTGAAATGCTAGTGTAGTTGCACAATTCCACTACACCACAGTGCCAACCAAAGGTTATGTAACAGAATATACCAGAAAGGCAGAAAAGGGGGGAAATGTGTACCAATCCGATCTTAATCCTACAAAGAATCTGGAAGCAAAACAGTGTAAAGTGGTGGGTTAAAACCCTAGTGTAGAAAAGCTCAATATGTTAGGTATATGGTATAAAAATGTAGTATTTGAATTTGAAGCTCATTTGAACTTTCCATATTCGTTATGGCCAGTAGGACTAAGCCCACGTGTTGAAAAACATTATTTTGGAATGTTTACACGACATAAAGATGGTAAAGGAGCACACTTTAATACTCTTGTGAACTAAGTGAACTTTCAGAGCTGCAAGGGAAGTCTGCACATCTTAGAAATTCCTGTGGGGAGTTTTGAGTTTAACATTTGCGTTGCTACAGTATTAATGCTGAGTCACCTGCCACTCTCTAACTATTTATTTGCCATGTGCTAATATTAATTCCTAGGTCTAATGTCCTGCACTGCAAAGGAGATAAAACATTCTTAAGCTTTCTGTATAGTAATGCAAAACAGTCATAAATAGTGTAACGAAGAGGTTGAAAGCAGACAGAATTCATAAAGCCCTAAATGGCCAGAGGCCTCCATACTTTAGCCATTTTTCCCAATGTCTCTTCTGGATCTCGGCAAATACAAATGGCAGTGACTTGTAAAAGTGACACAGGGTGTGTTTTCTAGAGATGAATTTGATGGTTGTGGCTAGTAATATGAATGAGCTTAATATAAATTAAAATAGAAACTATTGCTACTTCAAAATGATTCATGTCCCGACCATTAGGAAATAGGGTGGGTTAAAAACTCTAAAATAATATGGAAGCAAATGGTACGTTTTTAATAATAACCTGATAACAGAGAGCTCCGTCAGATGAGTGTTTTATTGCATGCTTGTTACTGGGCACTCACGGATTTTCGCAGGTCCCTCCCACAACATCGTCTGCCTCCCGCATGCCTCCTGCTCCTTCTAGCCTTCTTCATGTGACCAAAAAAACACCCCAATAAGTCCAATTTACATTTAAAGATGGAAGTTGCCGCTATCTCCTGCTGTGTGCAGGAGAAGCAGCGCGATCAAAACGGCCTACTGAACGGGCCACGTGCACGTTGTTTACGTCCTCTTTCAAAAGAGGAAATAATGAAGGACAAACGCGCAGGCAGAGAACCAATTACCTAAGGAGGTCGTAGCTCTCCCACACTAGAGGCATTCAAGAGGCAGCTGGACAACCATCTGTCAGGGATGCTTTAAGGTGGATTCCTGCATTGAGCAGGGGGTTGGACTCAATGGCCTTGTAGGCCCCTTCCAACTCTACTATTCTATGATTCTATGATGGTAAGGAAATGTGATTTCCCCCTGTGTGATGATGCTCAGTGTATCTAAAATTACTGATTAAATATTTCAGCTTTTGGCAGTGAACAATCAATGGGATCAACAGTTCAGACGGATGAAAAAGCAGTGTGAAAAAAAGGTAACCCCTCCCCCAAAACATAGCCATAACTATTTCAGTAGAGCACAACCATTTTCTACCTGTATTTAGTTGTTTTGCTTTGTTTTAAGAGGAGGAAAACAGTGCAGTACAGACAGAAACATACCTGGGTGGGGTGGGGTGGGTTGGGGGTGAGAGAAGACCAAGCATGCAGTAGTAAACAAATCTTTAAATTTGCATCCCATGTAGGACATAGAGAAGGACCACCAGCATTATTGTTTTTCCAATTCTCATGGGGGACAAGCAAATTCTGACTCCCAAAAAGGGTGGGAGGGAAATTCGGGATGGGCTGTTCACCATTAGTGCTGCCAATGATCTTTTCCCTCCGCCCCAATTTTTTATTTGCTGCCACCTGTGGCACTGTTCTTTCAACTGCCATTTTCTTTTCCCCAGATTCCCTGGATGCAGTGGCATTTTGGGATCATAGGATGAGGGGAATGGTGACTGCCATGAAAAATGGCAGCCACCATATGGATGGGGGGGGGGAGAGAAAATGACAGTGGGGCCACTGAAGGAAGAGGGATGGTCTTGCTGCTACCACCTTAAGACAGCAGCAAAGAAAAAGCAAAAAGGAATACCCTGCCACTGCTGCTACTGGTAAGCAGCCCCGTAAATTTTGCCATCCCACCAATCTCAAAGAAATGTGCCTCAAGTTGACCTTATTACTAGCGGAATTGCCAATTTTGCCAGGGGTGGGAGTATTTTGCCCTGGCTCTAGTCCTTGTTGAGGGTTGTGGTAAAGATCTGTAAAGGTTGAAGACTACTGCTTTTGAACATCAGAATAATAATAGTTAAGTACTAATGTAGAAGCAAGTCGGCCAAATTCTTTGGATAATTATCTCAGTAATCCTCACAGAAACCATATAAGATTTGGCAGTGTTAACTATGTATTGCAAGTGGAGAGGTGAGACAGGAGCTGTAAATGAGAAACAGTAGCTCGTCTAAATCAGCCTGGGGAATTTTGTGACTTGTGGTGGGAATTGAGTCAGGGATTTCCCCTCACACAGCACAATTCACAGCTATACCAGCGCTGCGCAGGTGTGTCATTCTCCATGGGACAGCTCACCACAAGTTTCCAAGTATCTGTAGTTCTTGAAATCTTGATCCTGCAGCCCATGCCAGCTAGTTCTGTAGTAAAATGTCTTTTAAAGCCTGTGGCGTTCCCTACATTTGCACATGGGCCCCAGTGTTAGTCAACTGCTGCTTTCTGGTTGGGAAAGAAAGTAATATATCTTGCCTCAGCTAATCTTGTGTCACCTTGCAGGTCACTGAAGTAAAAGCAAAAATGGAATCAATGCAGAAGATTGTCAGGACTCTCGAAGGAGAAAGGCTCCAAATGCAACAAGAGTGCCAAAGGCTGGAAGCCTTGACTATGAACAGGCTAGTACAGGAAATGGTAGGAGAACTGGGTTGTTTCACTCTGTGTGTGTGTGTGTGAGAGAGAGGGGGGGGGAGAGGGAGAGAGAGAATGCTTTACAATACCATAGCTCATCAATACCGTAGCTCATCTCCAAGTAAAATAGAACCAAATAGGTGAAACTTCAATAGATTTATGTCAGAACTTCCATACAGAAAAAACAACAATACTGCTACACAAGGGAAAATTTTAGAAAAGAAAGGAAAAGCAGATATACATTTGACAAACCTAAAATCTGCATGCTAAAATTCTGATGGGTAGAGATGGAAAATGCAATATCAGGGGACGTACCTCCCCAAACATTCCTCAGTTGTTTGGGTGACCAACTGTCAGGATTCCCGGATTTATCCTGTTTTTTGTTCTATCCTGGGTGTCAGGGTGGATTTTCTGTAATTTTCTATAATGTCCTGGAATGACACACTTTTCCTTTTTTAGACCGCCATTAGTGCGGCTGGTGGTGATGCGCTTTGCAGAGGCCCCTATTAGAGCAGTGGGAGTGGGGGCAGGAATGACACGCTTTCCCCCCTTCCTCTCCAATTGGGGCCCTTAAGGCCCTGATTGGATTGGAGGAGGGGAAAGCATGCTTTCTGGGGCCTCTGGAAAGCAAGTCATTCACAACCGCCATGTTAATGGCAGCTGCCAATAGCGTGGCGGGGGAATGATGTGCTTTCCACAGGCCCTGGAAAGCACGCTTTCCCACCCCCTGCCCCCACTGGATTTCCTGCTTTTTGGTTTCCCAAATATGGTCAACCTACATTAGTAGGGTGCAGAATTTGCTTAGAGAAAGTTGCAGGTTCAATTCTTGGTATCTCCATTTAAAAGGCATGATAGCAGGAGATGGAAAGACATCTGCCTGAGGCGCTGGAAAGTAAAGAACAAATAGGATAGATGGACAAAGAGTTTGACCTCATATAATTTTTTTTCCGATGTTCCAGTTTTCAATGACTGAAGAATCTTATTTTTTATCTATTTTCCGTCAGAATTTTCGTGTCTCCGAAATAACAAAATTAGCCTCATTGTCGTGGCATCTGACACACTTGATATTAGGCAGGTATCACTGGAGTGGCTGAAGCTTTTATTTTCAGTCATAACTATTGGCCTCAGGAATCACTTGATTCCTGAGCCAATCACAAGCCTTCCAGTTACATTTCAATTTGGACATAGACTCAGGGCTTTTGTACATGAGGCATTTATCATGCGCACATGGCTCATGGCAGTTTACGGGTTCTTGCGATGATGCCATGATCCTCCAGGTTTACTTCTGTATCTTAGCTGCACGTTTGGCAAGTTTTCTTTAGGGCAGGAAAAATGCAGCGTTTAATTGTTAATGTGAAAGAAAGCACAGTTTCCTCTTGCTGTTGCATTATTCTGGTATACCACAGTGCAATGGAAAAGCAGGCGAGGAAACACTCCTCATGTAGTGCTTGGATCTCACTTCTGCAACAAAACTGAATATAGATAGACAGCGGATTAACAGCGGATTAACAGCCTTGATTTAACAGAAAAGCTCTTAGGCCTGGTTGTCACTGAGCAGTAAACCTGTGCCACTTCAGACTGCAGGTGGGACTCACTTGGTTGAATGCTTCTTCATACAAAAATGCCTCTAAGACCCCCTCTAGATGGATTCTGTTTGACGCCTGGTTAGCCGATTATGCACATAATCGCTGAAGCGCTTTATCGTAAATGCTTGTACGCAAGAGGTAATTGAGCACACAACTGGTGGCCTTACCAGTTGTTTGAAATGCGCTTTACAAGTAGTTAATGCGGAGAATCGCTTGTTCACATAGGCAAAATGCGTTTTAACGGCCGGAGGAAAATAAAACTCGCTATTTAACGCGCATTTGATAATGCACATAATCGGAGAGATAAAGCGCCTCAACTCCCAATTTACGCTCCGCTCTTGTAGAGGTAAAATTTTTAATGAGACTTCAAAGAGCTTTAAACATCTCGTGTAGAGGCAGCCTTTCACAGAAAACTAGCAACACAGGGAGAAGTAGGTAAGCCTGTAAGTAGGGTACAGTCACCCAAAGCTTTCTTCTTCCTGGAATGGGGAGTTTTCACATGTGGAATGTCTTTGTGCTCATATCCAGGAAGGAGATATTTAGTTCTCCTTTTTTACACCATATATACTAATATCTAGGGGGACCATATGAAAAGGAGGACAGGCACCTGTATCTTTAACAGTTGAATAAGAAAGGGAATTTCAGCAGGTGTCATTTGTATGCATGCAGCACCTGGTGAAATTCCCTCTTCATCACAACAGTTAAAGCTGCAGGAGTCCTGCCCTCTTTTGTATCTGGGCACCCTAGCATAGCTCCTTCAGCTTTAACTGTTGTGATGAAGAGGGAATTTCACCAGGTCCTGCATGCATACAAATGACATCTGCTGCCTTTTATATGCAACTCTTAAAGATACAGGAGCCCTGTCCTCCTTTTCATATGGTCACCCTACTAATATCTCAATTCTATGAGTTACTAGTTCTTATATAGCCAAAAATGGCACCATCCACACACAAGAGGAAGGCTTGAGGGGAGCCCAAAATTTGCAGATGTACAAAAAAAAAATGTTAGAGAAAAAACACTCAAAAAGAAACCCAGTAAGGACTGAGCATGCTCAGTGGACACAGAATAGTGACTCTTGTGGTGATGGATAGAAAATTCGGGGGAGGGGAGGATGAAATGAAGTGTTTACAGTAGAATCCTTAATAGAAGTACCGCACCCTGCAACATTTCATTGCAGGTCATTTTTTTTTAATGCTAGCTGCCTTGAAACTGAAGGATACAGTAAGTTAAAAATAAAATCCAATAAAATGGTAGGCTATGATTTCCCAGATGTCATTGTTTTGGCCGGGGATTGTGGGACCACTCTAGTACTAGAGCCACGACCTTCCTTTAACAGGCACATCTTACAACAATAAGACCTTCAGGGTGGTATTTTTAGAAGTGAGGGGGCAAGTTCTATAGTTCCTCAGCTACCTCATGCAGTTTTATGGCCTATATGTGCCACAAGAGAGCCCGAAAGGTAGTTAATAGTATTTCATCAGACTTTAGAGTATCTAGGATGAACTATCCATCAGTTTTGCTGCTGTTTTCTTTTTGAGAAGTTTGGCACACTTAGTTGGAATAATAATAATAAAAATACAGCACATCTGTCATACTGTGGGGGGGAGGGGAACTTGCAACCATCTGCACTTTGTCAACATATCTATGTGTCTTTCATTCCAGAGAGACCAAAAAAACTTAAAGGAAGAGAACAGACTTCTGAAAGAAAAAAACCACTTAGCAAACACAAAGAAGATGCATTATGAATGTGAAATAAGTCGGCTGAACAAGGTATGGTTCACTCTTTATTGATTATTTTTATGTCTTTGCTTAGAAATGTTACCTGCTTAGTGCTTCTATCCATCTGGCAGTTTCTGACTATAGAGTTAGTTAAACTGTTCTTTTCTGTGTCACCTGCTATTTTGGTGTGTGGCTACAGGCTAAACTATATGTTGTGATAAACTAGATTTTTGGCCAGGGTGGGGGAAGCGTGCTTAATCTGGCTGCTTTTATTTTAAAGGAAAAGCAGCAGTGTGGAGACCCTATCTGGACTGTGCTTCTGATCTAGATTGGAGGCGGTTTCCCACCAGCAATTGTCCTAGAAACTGGAATGTAATTGGATATGGGTCCCATTCAGCTACTCTGCCTTTAAAATACAAGTGGCCAGCATAAGCCTGCTTCTTAAAAAAACATGCTTAGTATAATGTTGTAGATCACAAACTGAATATGAGCCAACAGTGTGATGCGGCTGCAAAAAAAGCAAATGCTAATTTGGGCTGCATTAATAGAAGAGTCACTTCCGAATTATACAAGGTACTGGTTCCCCTCTATCCGGCACTGATTGGGCCTCATCTTGAGTATTGCATCCAGTTCTGGGCACCACTTTTCAAGAAGGAAACATACAAGCTGGAGGGGGTTCAGAGGAGAGCAATGAGGACGATCAGGGGACTAGAAACAAAGCCCTTTGAGGAGAGACTGAAAGAACTGGGCATGTTTAGCCTTGAGAAGAGAAGACTGAGGGGAGACATTATAATACTGTTCAAGTACTTGAAAGGTTGTCACACAGAGGAGGACCAGGATCATTCCAGATGCAGGACATGGAACAATGGTCTCAAATAACAGGAAGCCAGATTCCAGCTGGACATCAGGAAAGACTTCCTGACTGTTAAAGCGGTATGACAATAGAACCAATTACCTTGGGAGGTCATGGGCTCTCCCACAGTAGAGGCCTTCAAGATGCAGCTGGACAGCCATCTGTCAAGTACGCTTTGAGGTGGATTCCTGCATTGAACAGGGTATTGAATTCCATGGCCTTATAGGCCCCTTCCAACTCTACTATTCTATAATTCTATGGGTAATTTGGCCTGAAGACTACTGTAATGATGATCTATGGGGCTGCCTAAATGCCCTGAAAGCTCCGCAGTGGCTATCCAGAGGCACTGCGTTGGTTATACAATGCAGCAGCCACTTCACAGCCATCTTAGGGATTTCCCGTGAAGCTGTGAACTAAAAATGTTGGAGACGTACTCCAACTTTTTCACCAGAGTGAGCCGAATATGGAGCTTCCGCCATCTAACCTCATTCTGGCATTGCAGCGGAGGCAATCCAGGGTGGATGGTAACCCCTGATGGGTTGCCATCTGCCCAGGCAGAAGGCAGGAGGTGGGCCGAATGGCTGCCGGAAGCTGCATACTTTCTCTGTGTTGGAATTAGTTGCCGCCACTCCACAGCGGAGACAAGTCACTGCTCCTCAACATACACTGCTCCTCAAGCATACAAACATAAGACCCTTTTTCATTCTAGAAGTCTGAGCAGTTCTTTACAGAAAAAAATGGGTATCTGGCAACCCCTACTTTCCCCATCAGCTCTTCAGTGAAATGCTCTTCTCTACAAACGTTTATGTGGCAGGAAATTTATGTTCCATTGATAATTTCCTAGCTACCACAAGAGCATTTGTCTATTAGCTTGCAATACATATCCTATTAAGTAGCACTGCTTCAGATGCACCATAATGACTAGAACAGTGGGCTGTCATGTCCAGGGCATGATTGTATCAGTATCAACACAGCACATGTCCCTGAATGCACAGGGAAGTTCTAGGCAAAAAGCATATATTCAACAAGGTGCTCTGCCAGCAATTGCTATGATTGTAGCAGCACTTTCTGCACCTTTCATGACAGTGTGAATTACTGCCATCCTACGTTACTGCTGTATCCAAACCTCCATATCCAAAGCAGCTGGAACAAAGTGCACATAGCCCACGTAGATACTCAGAATCAGCTATTTGGGGAGGGGAAAGCAAGAGGAATATATGCAGCTCTCCTATTTGTCCTGAAATCCTGATGCACAGTATTTAGAGCAGTGGGGGGAGCCTATGAGGCTTCTCAATCTCGTCAACAAGGACTTCCTTGCTGGGCCCACCCTATTCCTGCCATCCTTACCTTTGATGTTCTGTGGGGTTTAGGGGTAGGGATTTTTATTTTTTTTAAACAATTTGAGGCTGCCAGCTTTCTCTGCCCTATTCATGATCTTTGGATCCCTTCCAGTCACTTTTGTCTCTATCAGATCAGCTAAAGAGTGAAGAGGCCTCAATCTTTATCCCCATCATGGTGTGCTGGTAGGGGTGGCGGCATTAAACCTGCCCAATAAATGTTCCAGAATGGGGATGAAAATGCCCACTTTCAGCTGATCTGCATGGATCAGCTAAGATGGTGGGGCTGGTAACAGTGTGTGTGTGTGTGTGTGTGTGTGAATGGGGTATGCATGAAAATAGGTGGCCATGCCCACTTTGGCCTCTGGACCACATTCGCTGATGCCATGACTCCCACCTCCATCCCATCCCATCCCCCTCCACCCCAAGATGTTTATGGATGGCAATCTGGTTCTCTGGCCAAAAAAAGTTCCCCACCCAGTTCTTGAAGCAGAGAAGTGGGAATTATACATGCAGCAGCTCTTTGTGCATGCAAATCCTCATCCAGATTCTGGGCCCAAATGGGACCTAGCTGGATATTGCAGATGTGTTGTGTGTTTCTTAAATGTTGCAAAAGAAGAATAAAAAGCTCACACTGGAGACACATAAACATATTTCCATGAAGAGAGGAAGCATAAAGCTATGAATGTTTTTTGTTTTGTTTTGTTTTTTTAAAAAATCATGTCTCCTGGTAAACCACAAACACTTCCTGAGGAAACACATTTCTTTGAAAAATTGCTCTATCTAGCTTTAAGCTGAGACAAGATGCACAACTTCAAGCAGGAAAAACACAAGCTAGTAAAATAAAATGTTCAGTCTGGTTCAGTAGGATGAAACAAAACGGATTTTTAAAATCTGCAAAGTAAATGAAAGACATTCAGAAAGTATTATTATTATTTAAAATCTCAAGATTTTTGAGACACGACTCATAAATTATGAATTAATTACTCTACTACCATCAGTATTTTCAATGCACATTAATGAAAAGCTATAGAAAAGACTGCAATCTTGTTTGCTGAGTTCTGATTATTACAGAACAATACTTATCATTTAGCTTTTAAAATTCCAGTTTTTATTGCAGATGTTTACCAACTTTAAGCTTTTTAATTTGAATATTACTATACAATATTTATTTATTTATTTATTTATTACATTTGTATACCGCCCCATAGCTGAAGCTCTCTGGGAGGTTTACATAGGATTGAAACAATTAAAAACAATATTCAAAAATTAAAACAGCAAAAACATACAACACACACACAATGCACACATACATTTAAAACCGCTACAACAGCCCAAAAAAGCTACAAAAACAAAAACAAACCCAGACTCCTCAGATATTGCTAAATGTCTATCTCAAAACGAAAGAGATAGTCTGGAAATTCTGGAAATGTTGATAGTTTCTAGAGCAAGAACCAGAAAATCCATCACATGGGCCTGGTTTGGATGTAACACTGGGCTATAGTTTGATGTTACATGCATGGAGTCTCCTCTCCTCTGGAGGTGATTGGAAGCTTTGTTTCTGTTTTCAACGAACTATGCTTTGTTGTTAAATCCAAGCTTGGATAAACTGTGTTTCATCCAAATTATGGTTTTACTACAGGGTCCCCAACATGGCACCCATGGGTGATCAATTTTTTTAGTGGTTCCCCCTTTTTAAATTACACACACACACACACACACGGATTCGTTTGAAATGCACACAATTTTGTAGCATGAAGTTGTGCTTTATAAAGGATATGGACAACCTTTTTAAAATGCCAAAAGTGCAATCCTATACATGTTTAGACAGAAAAAAGTCCTGACTGGGGAATGCTGGGAATTGTAGGAGTTTTTTTCGGTCTAAGCATAGGGTGACCACATTTGGGAAACCAAAAAAGAGGACCCTCAGTGGGGTGGGGGGTGGGAAAGTGGCTTTCCGGGGCCTCTGGAAAGCATGTCATTCACCCCCACTGCTTTAAAGGCCCCAATTGGAGCGGAGGAGGGGAAAGTGTGTCATTCCCGCCCTCCACTGCTCCAATCGGGTCCTTTTCTATAATGTCCAGGAATGACATACTTTCCCCTGTAAGGTCCTGATTGGAGCAGTGGGAGGGAAATAACCCACCTCCAGAAAGCTCATCATTCCCTCCAACCACGCTAATGTGGCCTTAAAGGGGAAAGCTTGTCTTTCCAGGACATTATAGAAAATTACAGAAAATCCCCCCTGACACCCAGGATAGAACAAAAACCAGGACAAATCTGGGGAAATCCTGTCAGTTGGTCACCCTATCTAAGCATGCACCCAAGGAGACTGACATGTGGGAAGGATGTGGCAACCTTCATGGTGAAAAAAAATGAGGCAAGGTCACCTTTGGATAACAGAGCATGCAAATGTACTGCTATTGCCCCAGGTGTAAGCCACATGGTAAGAGGAAAAACCAAACCAGATCTCATTTCCATTTATAGCAAATGTTTTTGGTTAACAAAACATATTGAAGTCACATTATGATTTGGAATTAATTAGAGGGACATTTAAATGTAAATGTGGTTTGATTTTTTAAAAGGATTTTTCTTTTAGTTCCCTTTCTCCTCTCACTTATGATTAATTATAAGAATGATATGTAATATTTTCACCTACCAACTTCTAAGTTACTCTTAGCTGTGAGGAATTATTGATTAGGAATAGCAGTTTGGGTATCTGGCATCTTCCTAGTAGCCTATTGCTTAACATGATTTTAAAAGCCAGTATGATACACTGGCCATATGTATGTAAGACTTAATAGGATTTCCTCTTATGGTTGCTATTAAGGATTGCACTGTGTTCTCTTTAGCAGCTACAATAAACTCATCAAGTGGTAGATATTCGTACTTTGCCATGCTGATTTTTCTTGGTTCAACATAGAATTATTTACTGCCTATGAGTGTAGTTTGATGAGAACTTTCAATGAACTCCCACTTCAACTATTCTGACAAAACTAGTGTTATATGGACTTATGGAGTGCTAGAAAAAATGTGTTTCTTTGAAATCATGGTTCAGGGTCCAATTTTGGCATGACCATGATCATAATCCAGTAAAGAATTGGCTAGTATATGTATCTGATCTATGTGAGATCTAAATTGAATAATACAAATTTAGGCAATACAATATTTTTAATGCTCTGTACTTTCAAAGTTTTTTCCCTAGCTAGCCATGCTGGCTGGGTAATGCTGGGAGTTGTAGGACTTTTTCCTGTCTAAGCATGCATAGGATTGTACCCTAAGACATATTTATGTTTGTAAACTCAGCAGACAAATAGTGAAGTTGGTCTCTCTCTGTGTCCCTCTCTCTCTCTCTCTCTCTTTGTATATCCACACTATAAAAGGGAGAACACTCTCTGCTCATCTAGACAATTCAGCACTTTACATTGAAGAGTGCTGAGGATGTATCTCCTTTGCTCTGGGTGTTCTTAGTTTTTTTTAGCAATATTGCAAATGCATGTATTTATGTTTGCACACATAATGCATATTATATATGCAACTATGACATTAAAGCTCTTGACACTATAGAGAACCAGATTTGGTGACTGGAACATGGAGACTGGGCATGAATGCCTGAGCAATGAGCCTGGTTTCACAGGTTCATTGCGCCAGCTTTCATCCCCCTCCCCTCCAAATATATTTACTCTGCATAAAACCTGGAAATGTAATAACTTTTATAATACAACAAAGCACTGTTCCCCAACCTTTTAAAATTTGTCCACCTTCTGAACTGCAATCCTAAACCCAATTACTAGGGACTAAGCTTCACTGAACCACAGTGGAACTTACTTCTGAGTAAACATGAGTAAGATTGCACTGCAACTCAATTTGTGCCTCCACTCATCCATGTCATTTTTGTATGCATGTGAGGATCTGGGATAGCATTAATGTAACACTGTAATTAAAAAGAAACAAATTCAACAGGAGATCTTCGACTCCATCCTAAAACCATACACAGGGGCTATCATTACAATAAAGCAGCAGCTCGTTCGAGCTGTCTTCTCAAATAAAGTTGAGATAACCAGACAGTAGGGATATGGAGGAAAAGGCTGAGGTATTATAGAGCACATGGTTTGCATGTGGGAGGTCCTAGGATCTATCTCCAGCATCTCCAGATAGTATAGGAAAAACTCCTGCCTGAAACTCAGGACAGCCACTGCCAGTCAGTGTTGACATTACTGGGTTACATAGATCAATGGTCTGACTCACTGGGCCTGTTCAGACAACACGCGAAGCCATGGTTAGGCTGCTAACCTTTTGCAGCAAATGGTTAGTGAGCATGTTTAAACTGTAGTTATGCATGGTTAGGAATGGTTCACATCACATGCTAAGCCAGTTCAAAATGGTTAACCACCGTGGCTTAGCATTTCACCTGAACAGGGTCATTATAAGGCCACCTCCTTTGTTCCTACATTCCTATACAGTTGATCACACAAATGCAGTGTAGAACAGCGAGGGCCACCTGCTAAGGACATTCAGCCCACCCAGATCTTACCCATCACTTGAACATCATGCTTTCCTTCAAGTGTTTTCACACCTCCAGGTAAGGGAAGCTAACCTAGACTTTGGGAATCCCTTTTATAAAGGCAAATGCCCCAACCATTACTAATATTACCAAAATAAAATAAAAAATGTGGAGAGGTTAACAGAGATGATACTACTTAAAAAGGAATGATTTTGAAATAGTGAATTTCTTTTGTGGCTACAGGCCCTTCTGGATGCCTTGAAAAATCAAAACGCACCATTGCATGTACCTCAAGTGAGTGAATTGGACAGTAATTGCAATCAAGAGGAGATGAGGATGCAAATGGAAGTTCTCAGACAACAGGTATTAATTGGACTGAATATGAACCTGGGCAAGTTTTTTAATAGGAACATTTTATTGCAGATCCATTTATTTATGTGCTCAAATATCATTATGAATACAAAACCATTATAAATCAAGGTGACATTTTCAGTAGAAACTCTCATTTTTAGATGTTTCTACTTGAGAAGTTAAAAAATAAATAATTTCTAAAACTCCTGCACTCAATTCTTTTCAACCAGTTGGCCTAAATTTACTTTTTATTTTCATACTACTACTATAGTTGCAGTACTCTTACTCAAATCAACTCAGCTATCAAACATCAGTGGCAGGTGTTTGATTATCAAGACACCATATGTCATTTTTGTGGAACTCTTCCCCATGAAGAGCAAGGCTTTTGTATACTTCAATATCCTAAGTGTACAGATAAATTACAATTGCATAAGGCATCCCAACCTGGCTCTAAGAAACTCCATTAACTGTGGAATGGAAGATTGATTTAATTTCTGTTGCTATTTTAAACCTCACGAAAAGATGTATTTTCCCCATTGGGATTATTTTTCTATAAGAAACCATGCATTTAAAATTATGTTACTTTCCAGTTAATCTTAAATTTAAACCCTGTCATTCTGTACACTGTTAAGAGTCAGTTGTTGAAATACAAATGTGTATGATAGGAAGACCCATGGACTAAAATACTTGTTTCTGTCACGTTCGAAGGGCTTAGCCAGATTTTACTCTCTCGTAATGCATGCCACATGCGGATGGGTTACAGCCTTGAATTTGATTGTACAGTAATGGATTGAACACACAATAAAACGGAGTTTATCATTCATTCCCCCTTTCCCAAATTCTTCTGAGGGCATTTAAATTTAGGTGTGTGTTGTTATTTTTAAAAAGTGTCTCCAGTTTTATGATCCATAGAGACACAATGGAGTTCACACTGCAAATTGGAGAACAGAAATGTCCAATTCCATCTTAGAAGGATGTTTATACAATGGCTTCTCTGATTTTCAGAACCATCTTTGTGTCTTAAGCTTGAAATCATGACAAGGAATGAGAGGATGAGAGCATAGGCAGCAGTGAGAGCAGGGGCAATTGGCTATTTTTCCGTTCCTTCTGCTCTCCGGTTCCCCTCTCCTTATGTATGTTTGTATGGGTGGGGAAAGGAATTAAGGCTGTACAATGAAATGGTCATAACCATTCTCCAAGTTCTAAAATAGATGGGAAGCTACCCATAATTATGAAGAGCTAAATTGTTCCCCAAATTGAAAAATCTAGGTCTAAGGCCCATTTAAAAATTGTCAGGGAGAGAGCAATAGCTCCTGTTGAAGGGCATGCCAGAAGAATGGGATGCCTTTGATTATGCCCAAACTGATTATCCAGGAAGGCAATCTACAGGAGAGACATTGTGTGAAGGGAGAGCAGTTTGAGGTCCTCTGTAACACACAATGTCGTTGCCAATACGCAGCCAAGTAGCTGCTTCCTTCTTGAAACATCCTTCCTTCTTGAAAAGTGGCATTTCTGAAAGTCCTTTACTCGATCCTTTTTACTTCCTTGCAGTATGCCCCATCCCTTCGCACGAAATCCTGGGTGTGCCTCTGTGACCTGGCAGTCATGTGGTCAAGGAGTGGGGGGCCTTCCCCCCAATCACTCTTTTCCCCATAGACACTACTGTTGCCAGCAAGAGTAATTAGCCTGCCTTTCCCATTCATAAAAGCAGGCTAGCTACTCTCTCTTTCTAAAGCAGTAAGTAAGTGTGCGATTTCGAAGGGGAGCAAAATCATTGTCGGACATTTATGAATTGGAAAAGCAGTGAGAGTAACTAGCCTATCATCATGGAATCATAGAATAGTAGTGTTGGAAGGGGCCTGTAAGGCCATCGAGTCCAACCCCCTGCTCCCATTCATAAACTGAGTGAGGGTAACTAGCCGGTCATTCCTATTCAGCCTTTAAGGCTGCAGTCAGTAATGCCTGTCTACTTTTGTATTTGCCATGGTGACAGACATTGCAGAGTTTCTGCACTGAATATAGAAATAAATTGTGCTGTATAATTCTGCTTCCAGATTTAATGTGGGAAAGCACTGAGGACGTCCTGGTGTGGACATCACTCTAGACAAGAATACTTATGTGAAGTCTGTAATATTAAGAGATTTAAAATAAAAGTGTTCCTTGCCAACTGGTAAGAAATGTCTTTAGCTTTGCAAATTGCAGTTTGCTGCATTTTCAAGGCCTGGTACTTTGTGTTGTGGGCAGAATTCAGAGTTGCCCAACTTTGCCTATAGAGTTCTGAATGCAATCTTTGTTAGTCAGCTCTGGGATTTTGAGCACGGCAAGTGGAATTTCCTGGGAATGGCTGCATGACTCATTGGGATAATAACCTGATGGTGGTCACAGATGCTAACACTTTATCACTTAAGTTAATGACATCTCCAGTGAGTCATTGCTTATGTTGATTTTTAATTGCAGCCTTTCACATGTTAGTGGTCAGCGATTGGCTTTAGAGAAAATATGTCTTCCAAAAAAGACTGATTCCTACCAATACTGCCGGAAGCTGCAAGGGAACTACATCTCTTTCCAAAGCCAGATTGCCTTTCCCCAATGCTCCTTTAGATTATAAGCTCAGTGGTGGTGTAGTGGTAAATTTTGAAGTGCAGGCACTCATCATGGCAGTCGCCATAGCCACGCCCCCAGTGCGAGTCCCAAAATGCAGACAGCAAGGTTGACCCATATTAACAAACCAGTCCTAGCAGTTTTCATCTCCACCAGGAACTGGTCTTCTGTAAAGTTAATTGCCCATTCAAGAGTGTGCAAGCCACTGCAAAATACTCTGCATTATAACAGGGATAGGTCACAACAATATATTGAGCTTTTCTACACGAGGCTCCTAATCGTCTTTTAATTTGCTGTATCTACTTCCGTTTTTGTTGCAGAATTGAGAGCTAAGCACTAAACAAAGAGCATTTCCTTCCGTTTTCCTGCTCCATAACCTCTAGCAGAATAGCACATATACACAAGAGGAACTTGCACATTCTTTCACTTTCACAATTATATGCTGCATTTTCCCTGTTCTAAGAAAACACTTGCTGAAAATGCTAGTTAGGCCCTTTCTAGACCTCCTGGTGTTCTGGGAAGAAGGGGAGAGGCTCTCACGATATTCTCATCGGCAGAGCATCCCCCAGCGCGCACACGCGGCGCGCAGCATCCTGGAAGGAAAGAGGGGATGTCGCACCCACCATTTCCCCCCATGAGAATCCGGGAGCACACTTGCGCTCCTTTGCAAAAGGTAGGTTTTTTTAACCCCTCCCAAAAAAATCAGAGCCCCCATCCCTCCCCTGCCATCCTGGGAATGGCGGGCTTGCTTCCCCCCTTCCTTGATGGGCACGGAACCGCGCTGCAGTTCCAAAGTTGGCAAGCACCTACACTAATACAGATAAACACAGTGGGTAAATAGAAGATGAGTGTGTAACATGATGAAGTTGCCAAGAATTGTGTCAATTGTGTAATTGCCTCCTTTATCACTGCAAATTTTGTAAATATTTTCCACAGTTATATAGGGGCAGAGCAATCCTACACCCGGGGCAGGGCAGAAATCTGAGCTTGGGCCATCTGCCTGACCCCGCCTCCACAGCCGCCATGGCAAGCACCACTATGGAAAGCACCAGCAGTGACCTTGGAATACTTTGGAAGGGAAGAAAGGGGGAATTCCTGTGGGAAGGAAGGGGAGAGGGGAGCTCATGATATGCAGTTGCTCTGAGGCCTCTCTAGCTAGATTCAGCTTTAGGAGGAATAGGAGGCAAAATCACCACCATAATTCCTCCTGCCCTGCCGGATTCCTCCTGGCAGGGGCTAGGATAGATGGGGGCAGGACTCTGATCTCTGAGCCATCCATCCATTGGACATAGGATTGTACTCATTTTCATAGAACCCTGTTGTATGGTGCACTTTTAAAATAAGTGTACTTGTTTGGAAAGGCAGTATGTCAAGCTATTTAAAGATGTGTTTTGTGTGTGTGTGTGTGTGTGTGTGTGTGTGTGTGTTTTAAAGAAAATAGTTGAGTCTTGATATGCCAGACAGAAGGTGTAGTCCTGAACTATTAAAATTAAAGATTTGCTGTTGACATAAATGATATCTAAATTGTACCAGATGGTTTGAACTACGTCCTCGAAATACTACACTAATTGCTTATCAATGGCTTATATGTTTTTGAATTGCTTAACATTTTGTAGTGGTGCCTGAAATGGCCCAAAGCCTTTGCACTGGATAGTAATTGTGTTCGCACTGAACAACTGAGAATTAGTTGACTTCCCATTTTGTTCAATAAATGTAATTAAGTCTGTAATTTTCACAACACCTTCTAGAAATAATAGATGTAACTAACAGTGCAATCCTATGCATGTTTAGAGAGAAAAGAGTCCTATAATAATCAGTATGCCCCAGCTAACCATGCTGGCTGGGGCATGTTGGGATTTGTAGGACTTTTTTCTGTCTAAACATGCATAGGATTGTGCTCTAAGGCTATAATCCTCTACGCACCTTACTTACGTTTGTGTAAATATGCATAAGTAAACATGCATATAAATAAGATTTTTAACAGGAAAATGACATCATGAAATCAGAAACCTCTGTAATTCTTCTGTGTTTATTAATTCTAAAATCCCCATTAGGTAGAAATGATACAGTCATATTAAACCTTCCTCTGAACATTAAAAAATTATTTTTGGTAGTTGCATTTCTATTCCACCAGAGGGCAGTGGGTGAGGTTGTAGGAAGAAATAACTGTGAAGTAATTACAGGAATTTCATACCTTGTGGTGAGATTTCCCTATAAAGCATTTTTTTTTCATTTAAACTCACCTTTGAAATAGATTACTTCATCTATTTTGTGCATCTTATTAAGTACAGTTTGGAAAATGCACATGCCTGTATGGTATAAAAACTAAATAATTCTAATTGTAGGTTCAAATTTATGAAGAAGACTTTAAAAAAGAAAGATCTGATAGAGAAAGACTTAATGCTGAGAAAGAAGACCTGCAGAGAATTAATGAGAGATCACAGTCCCAGTTGGACAAACTAAATTATCAGGTATGTGTCCAAACCAAGCTACTATTGCCAAAACGTGCATTTTATTCTTATCCTTACTTTCTCACTTTCCATGCACCTCAAGACTTTCTGGCTTCCGTTAATTGACACAGAGTTGCATATGAGGTCACCACCTGGGATGAAATCATTCTGAAGTAATGTCATTGGTGGAATGAGGAATAATTTGATTTCCCCACCCCCACCCCGAATGAAGCAAATGGAATGACTTGTGTCTAATGCAGTGGGTCTTCAAACATTTTGTAAAGAGCATTAAAACTCTTCATTGTAGATTCCATATTATTCCAAAGGAATGAGGCAAACTAAGATTTTGATTAGAAATTACACTTGGCCTATTTGAATTATTTATGCAGCTAATGCTGCAGTCCTAACTATGCTTTATTGGAAAGAAATCCCAGGAGATAAAATGAGACTTACATTTGAGTAAACGTGAAAGGAATAGCATTGTTAATCAAGTAGATTTACTATGCAGTCCTGTGCATATTCATTCAGAAGTAAGCCCCATTTATTCAGAAATAAGTTACTCCTAGGTAACTCTAGATAGGATTGCAGCCCTAAGAGTGATCAGCGACAGTCAGCTATGACAAATCTGAATTTGGGAGCCTAAATCCTAGATCAGCCATGATTTCATCAATAGAGTTGTAGCTTTTTAGGTAGCCCTAAAGTGGTATCCTTCAATTGGGCTTGTGCCAGTTATTGTGTCAGAGTTGCCTTGCCATGGGATTGCTATGATCTACCTGCATTCCATTTACTTGAAGGTACCAGCCCATGTCTGGCCCGTGTCAGGATCTGACAACTGAACCTAGTCACTTTTTGCAAGACCTCATCTACACCAAGCAGGATATTGCACTATGAAAGTGGTATGCAAGCGGTATATAAAATCAAGATGGAATGCGTCCCAAAAGCCACAACCTGCAGACACAAAGGCCTAATCTACACCAAGCAGGATATTGCACTCTGAAAGCAGTATGACAGCGGTATATAAAAGGCAGGAGCCACACTACTGCTTTATAGCAGTATTGAAGTGCGCTGACAACTGTTGGGCCCATTGACACATACCATATACCGCTTTCATACTGCTATATCCTCGTTGGTGTGGCCCCTGCCTTTGATATTCCACTTTCATACCGTTTCATAGTGCAATATCCTGCTTGTGTAGATGAGGCCTTAGTGCCCATTTGTAAAAGGGGAACATAAATTAACTGCAGTTATTCAGATCCCTGATGTGCTTGAACATGCTTAACTGTGATCTAAGTGAGATGGAACTACAGTTACCTGTGCTGTCTGGCACAGCTTTGTTTTGGATTTTCTTCCGACCAAGCTTCTCTGCAGGAAGAGGAGGAGGAGAGGTCAGAATACACTTGTCCCCTTGGCTTTTTGTGTCTCCCTCAGAGCTTACTTGAGTCAAGATGTCTTGAGGGAAGGAATGTGGGGGGTAATTGGGAGTCTAGAATATACTCCTTAAACAGTTACAGATGACTCAAGGAAACTATATATGGGACCATGGAATGATAACAGATTTATTGGCCATCGAGTCCAATTCTGTGAGCTAACATAGGATACCCTGTATCTAAAGCATTCCTGACAGATGCCTCTTCATCGTTTTTCTAAAAAAACACTGATAAAGGTGGCCTCATGGCATCACAAGTAGGGATGTCCAGATTTTGTGAAATCCATCCCATGTGTGTTTCGTGGATTATGCAGTGTCATTTGTTCTGTCATCTGTTCACAGACCGTTTCAACCCCCCCCCCCACGTTATGTGGAAAAATATGCAAATAATTCCATGAGAAAGTTTGCAACAATTTACATAATTTATGCTAGTATGTAACATTTAGCGTATTGTGCCCTCATTTCATTCAACTTTTCCCCAGGTATATTTTCCAGCATGGCATAGCTCTCAGAAGAAACTTGCATGTTTTCCTTCAAATAAATTTGCGTAAATTTCAGCAAAGTATATATATCCAAAAGTCCACGGACTCTGAGCGGCCTGGGGAGGCTGGTCCACAGCAGTTTCTGCAGGTCGGATTCTCAGACAACCAACTAATTTTTGTCTGCTTTAAATTTCTTCAGCTTCCTTACTTGCAAGGCTGCTGCACTGCCCTTAAAGTTAAGGAGGTTTTTTATCAAATGCAGTGGAGGCTGGTGGCTGGTGCTTCACACTTTGGATAGCTCCCTTAGTGTTCTGATTGGTTCTGGCTGGAACTCGGAGCAGATTTGCTGCCCCACCGACTTTGGAGCCACCAGCCTCGTCTGATCAAATGTTCAGTATAACTTAATCGACCTCCTTCTCATTTGGTCCAATACAACCTTCTATACCTTAGTGCTCTTCAGATGTGTTGGTCTGCATTGACCCTGATGACTGGGGCATGATGGGACTTGTAGTCTGACACATCTGGACAGTACCAGGTTGGGGAAGGACTTCGGACTCTTAACTTAATTGTGGAAACTTATATGCCTTGTAGTGAGTGAGGGCTTTCGATTTAACAAGCGAGAGAAGTAGCTCTGTCGGAATGATCTAAACAATTCCCCTCATCAGTGTTCTTGAATTTGGATCACAAACGATCCCATCAGATGGATTTGTAACAAACTCAGCCAACCAAGCCACCACTAGAGGGCATACAGGAACCTGATTTAAGCAATTGTGCCATTCTTCCTTTACTACTTTTACAATAACTTTCACGTTTATTGTCCTTTTACACAACCGGATGCATGCCTCTCTCTTCCTGGCACAGTCACCAGTCTTGTGCATTCTAAAATGCACAAGAAATCTACATGCTGATAGCCACCCTCTGACATTCTTCAAGGCAGTCTAAAAATAGTTTTAAATGAAATAAGTACGTAAATAAAATGCATATGTAGCAACTATTGTAACGGTGGGCCTGTAGGGCTCTTCAGAAAACATAGCCATCTTTTGAACTGGCATAGAAGTTAATCCAGTGCTATCATTTTAGAAGCTGAAGCATATGGCACAATATGTATTATACTTCCCTATTTGCATGACTTGCTTCTTTATCATTGTAAGGCGTTCAGTTTATAAGCTTGCTTCATGAGGGTGACTTTCTCCCCCACACCGCAACTCACAGATTAAAGACTGCCAGGATGAAAAAGAACAACTAGAGAAGCAAGTAAAGCAACAGGTGTGTGTACTTTTACTTCTTGTAGCAGGATAAAACTGACTCAGATTTTCCTCAATTTGTGTTCATTACAACCCAATAAAACTCATTTTGCTTTTAAAATTAATTATTTGATTATTTTTGATATTTATTATTTATTTGCTGAATTTATTTCTTTGATTTCCATTAAAAAAATGGCACCCAAGGCAGCTTATAAAAACAATTTAGAATAGATTAAAACAATAAAAGACATTAAAATACAATAAAAGCATTACAATTATGGAATAAAAACACCATCTAAACCCACAGACCCAAATATAGGCCAAAGGCCTTTTTGAATAAAGTGGTCTTTCCTTGCCAGCAGAAAGACAGCACAGAAGGAGCTAACCGCAGCCTTGGGGCATCCACCGAAACGGCCCATTTTCGTGTTGCCGCCAAACATGTCTCAAATGAAGGGCCTCTCCAGAAGTTCTTAAGGACCAGGCAGACCTGTATGAGAGAAGGCGGACTTTCAGGTAGCCCGGTCCCAAGCTGTATTTCTATACTGTCTGTAATTATAATACACACACACACAAATAGTCAAAAATCCACCTGGGCCTGCGAGGGTAGCAGATGCCCCCGCCTCTGGCTCTTGTGGGCTCAGGCGGACCCGCCCAGCGTTAGGACAGGCCTGCTCTTGAGCCTTTGAGAGCAGTTGTGTGTGTCTCCAAGCTGACTCACAGCCTTTGTCCCTCCCCTCCCCGCTGCATTAATGGCAGCTGCCATTAACACAGCGGGGGGGAAATGTGCAATTTCTCCAAGGCTGGGGAAATTGCGTATTTTCTCCCTCCTCTCTAAATGGCATTAGCATGGCCAGGGGAATTGCACACTTTCTGGAGGCCTGTCGTCGTCCCCTGTGCCAGTCGGGGCCTTAAAGGCCCCCTTAACCAATTGGCATAGCGGGTGGGGGGGGAGAGAAAGCACACGCTAATGGCGTGGCTGGGGGAATTGCATGCTTTTTGGAGGGCTCTTGCAGCCTCCTGAGTGCTCGGCAAAGGCTCACGCGCCTTGCTCCTTGAAGTGGGGCCGCGCAAACAGGGCTTGGTGAGCTAATGGGGCGTCCTCCTGTGAGTTCTCCAAAGCCTACACATTAAAAATACAATATAAAATACACATAGCAGAGATAAAATGATAAAACCAAAAACAAGTCTTAAAACTTTAAAAAGTTCAAACCACAAAGGCCCCAGCAGCTGGTAGCTCTTAAAAAGCCTGAGGAAATAAAATAGTCTTCATCTGGCACTGAAAAGAATACAGAGTAAGGGCCAAAGGAGTCACACTTGCACAGGTAGCATTCCATAACTGGGGTGCTACCACTGAAAAGGCACTCTCCTTAATAGCCACCCACTGGATCTTAGTTGCCAGTGGCCTTCAGAAAAGATCTTCTAATAAGGCTACTCTAGGGAATCATGGGAATAACAAAATGGTGGC
Organism: Anniella stebbinsi; assembly: GCA_029215795.1. Lineage (NCBI taxonomy): Eukaryota > Metazoa > Chordata > Lepidosauria > Squamata > Anniellidae > Anniella > Anniella stebbinsi. The sequence continues at coordinate 196,497,049 of JARDYH010000004.1, forward strand.
TACCACCCACTAGGAGTCCTTACAAGCACTGCTATGCCAGTGTTGCTTTTCCCCCCACTGGAAATCCTCCAAATGACTCTATCAACTTTACACTCTGTAAATGGGTGGCAATATCAGGGAGCCATTTCTGGCTAGTGCAAAGTTATGTCAACAGCTGTCACTTGCTCGCAATGGGACTGGATCTTGGTGCAAATCCACCATTAAACCTTACAATCCTGCACCAGGATGCAAAAAAGGAAAATAGCTGCTTTGTGGCCAATGCCCATAGGATTTCTAGCTGTCAAAGGGAAAGTTTTCAGTGCCCCCATAATGACCCAGTTCACATGTAACAGTTATTCCTGGGTTGTTTAATCCAGGAATTGACATGGCTAAGCTGGAGCAAACTCATTGGCTCAATTCGGATGACACGATAATCAATGGTGGGGTAATAATCAACTTTACAGTTGTTCAACTAGGGGGTACTCCCCGCACAACATGGTAATAAATAATCAACTGTGGTGTGGATTAGGATCAGCGCTGAGTTGTCTATGGCAGCATTCGGATGACACAATAGTCAAAACAACTGACGATTGTTTTCCCCACACCAGTTGTTCATTATGTCATCCGAATTGAGCCATTGTTTCTGCTTTCAATGAAGGGCCGAGGAATACCCTGTTCCTGGGTTGTTATTGTGATCTTTGAACCCAGGAACTCTGGGTTGTTTAGGGTTGTTTAGGGCCTAGCGAGGTGTCCAGAGCACAGGTTTGTCCTGTTTTCTTGGATGAGTTTCAGTTGATACAGCTCGAGGATGTTAACAAGGTGTTTGGACAGGATCGTGCAACCACCTCTGTATTGGATCCTTGCCCCTCTTGGCTAATAAAAGCTAGCAGGGATGGAACAGCCAGCTGGGCCAGGGAAGTGATTAATGCCTCTCTGCAAGAGAGAGTGGTCCCAGGCCATTTGAAAGAGGCGGTAGTGAGACCACTCCTGAAGAAATTTTCCCTAAACCCCAAAAATCTCAATAACTATAGACGGGTGGCAAATGTTCCATTCCTGGGCAAGGTTTGGAAATTGATTTTTCTATTTTCAAAGCATTTTTATATTATTATTAAAGTCTTCATAGCTCTTCAGCACCGGAGTTTGTCTCTCTCTGCCGCTTCGTTTGGTACAGAAACAGCCTTGGTCACCCTGTATGATGACCTATGTCGGGAGAAAGACAGGGGGAGTGTGTTGATTCTCCTTGATCTTTCAGTGGCTTTCAATACCACCGACCATGGTATCCTTCTGGGACGACTGGCTGAGTTGGGAGTGGGAGGCACTGCATTGCAGTGGTTCCGCTCCTACGTGACTCCAGAAAGTGGTGCTTGGGGGGACATTGCTTGGCCCTGTGGATTCTCCAGTATGGGGTCAGTCTTGTCCCCCATGGTGTTCAAGATCTACATGAAACCGTTGGGTGCGGTCATCTGGAGTTTTGGAGTGAGTTGTCATCAGTACGCTGATGACACACAGCTCTATTTCTCCTTTTCACCTTCATCAGGTGAGGCTGTGGATGTGCTGAACCAATGCCTGGCTGTGACAATGGACTGGATGAGGGCTAACAAACTGTAACTCAATCCAGACAAGACTGAGAAGCTGTTAGTGGGTGGTTCTGTTGACCGGATGGAGGGTCTTCAACCTGTTCTGGATGGGGTTGCACTCCCCCTGAAGGAGCGGGTTCGTAGCTTGGGGGTTCTCCTAGAATCATCTCTGTCACTTGAAGCTCAGGTGGCCTCGGTGGCACAGAGTGCCGTTTACCAACTTCAGTTGGTGGCCCAGCTATGCCCCTATCTGGACAGGGATAACCTGGCTTCAGTTGTCTATACTCTGGTAATCTCTAAATTGGATTACTGCAATGTGCTGTACATGGGGCTGCCTGTGAAAACGGTTCAGAAGCGGCCAGATTGATAACAGGAACCAGAAGGTTCGAGCATATAAGACCTACTCTGGCCCGCTTGAGTTGGCTGCCTATACGCTTCTGAGCCCGATTCAAGGTGCTGGTTACACGATTTGGGACCACAATACCTGATGGAACGCCTCTCCTGACACGAACCTACCCGTACACTACGATCCATATCTAAGGTCCTCCTCCGGTTGCTTACTCCGAGGGAAGCACGGAGGATGGCAACAAGGGAGAGGGCCTTTTCAGTGGTGGCCCCCAATTATGGAATGATCTCCCCGACGAGTCCCGCCTGGTGCCAACATTGTTATCTTTTCAGCGCCATGTCAAGACTTTTCTCTTCTCCTAGGCATTTAACAGCATATGTTGAGGGTTTTATTGTTGTTGTGGTGGTTTGACCCAGTATAGTTGTTTTTAAATGATATTGTATTTATAACCTGTTTTTATGCTTTTTATGGTTTTAAATTTTGTATATCGTTTTTTTTTAAAATGTTCAATGTTTTTAATTTTTGTAAACCGCCCAGAGAGCTTCGGCCATGGGGCGGTATATAAATGGAATTAATAATAATAATAATAATAATTTAATTTTGTTTTTATTTTGATTTTTGTATAGGCCCAAGTACTTACAGAAAAACAAGGATTCCCACATCAGTTATTTGTTCCTCCTTGTCTTAGTTATGGGAACTATGGATTACTTCACCCTTATCCTGGACCTCGAATAATATTGCCCTCATATGGCATTAGCAGAAAGCCGCAGCAGCTGCCTCCGGTAACTTAAAATTCCTGTCAGCTTTTATTTTGCAATGCAGAAACAGTCAGAAACCATCCTTTCACAACCAGGAATGTCAGATTCTGCAAATGTACTATGAGTCAAAATAACATAATAACATGAAACTGGTTAAACATTCCACTTTCCTCTTCTATCTTCTCTTGTGATTTCTTTTTAAAAATATTGTTTTGTGATGGACATATTCACCATAGTTTGCAAATGATTCAGGTCTCCTGCACAGCAATCAAAATGCCCCTTTCGTCTTTGGCAAAAGAAAAAATGTTTTACAGGGCATCCTATGATATTTACTTAAAAATAAGTCCCATTGAGTTCAGGTCCCAGGTTGGTATGTACAGCCAGATGTCTTGCTGGGCTGAAATATCCAATGTCTGTATCCATTGTCGTGCTGGACTGAAGTTGACAGGACAGGAGGAGTGATGGAGGTGATCCTTGTTTCTCTGTGTTCTGATCGTTGCATTTTTCACTAGTGATGGCACTTCAGAGGGGGAAAGAAGATGGCTGGAAGAGGCTCAGGATAGCTGATATCCTAGGCTGACCATATGAAAAGGAGGAGAGGGCTCATATAACTTTAAAAGTTGTAGAGAAAAGGGGATTTCAGCCAGTGTCATTTGTATGCAATTAGTTCCTGGTGAAATTCCCTCTTCATCACAACTGTTAAAGTTGCAGGGGCCCTGCCTTCTTTTGTAAATGGTCACTCTAGTATAGTGCCTGCAACTTTAACAGTTGTGATGAAGAGGGGATTTCACCAGGAACTAATTGCATACAGATGACACTGGCTGAAATTCCCTTTTCTCTACAACTGTTAAAGTTATATGAGCCCTGTCCTCCTTTTCATATGGTCAGCCTAGATATCCTAGCCTCTCAGGTCTCCTCCCCTTCCTGCCCCCTGGAATGCCCCTTTCCCCCTCTCCAAGGTTGATTTTCCAACTTCAGAGGCCAGCCGGTGCAGTTCTTTCCCCGCTGGCTGTGAGGAGGTGGGAGAGGGGAGTCAGATCACCATCTCCCCCTTCCAAGGTTGGAGTGCTGTCTCCAACTTTGGAGGTGGGGATCCCCACTATCCTATAGCACTCAGACAGTTAAGTTCATCAACTGGGGTGGGTGGGTGGAATTGCGATTCCCTACCGTTACTTTGCCTCCTGCTTCTGTCTCACAATAGGGACAGAGCAGCTTCCTCTTTCTTCACATGTGGAAGAAAGAGGAAGCAAATGCCCCATTCAATGGGTGTTTTTTATGGCGAAAGCTCTCCTGCACATGGCAGGAAATAAGCCAATTAGCATTACAACCAGAAGAATCAGATTTTCTGGGTGGTATTTTGAAGCAGGAAAAACAACAGAAGGAGCAGAAGATGCATGGGAGGATCGCTGCATTGTCAAAATGTCCCACGAAGGTCCATGAGTGGCCAGTCACGAGCATGTAATAAAATGCTGGTCTGATGGTGCTCAGTGTCTCAGGGCCATAAGATCACTGTCTTAATATTTAATTTTACCAGTGATCTTATGGCCCTGAGACACTGAGCACCATCAGACCAGCAATTTATTACATGCTCGTGACTGGCCACTCACGGACCTTAATATTTAATTTTACCTGCCTCCCTGCTTTCACTAATAAAGGGAAAGGCAGGAACCGCCAGGGTATGACTGTCCTAATCTCATCGTCCCTCAATGCCAGAATAACCAAGCTGCCCAGTTTCAAAACCTCAATCCAGGTTCTCATCCTGGAGTTGGGATCTCTAAATTGTCCCTACTGCTATTCAATATGTATTTTGCTCCTTCATGCTGTAGAGAGAGGACTAGGGAGGCATGGATGGAAGCAGAATGTTTTCTTGTGAACCTAATGACCAAATTTCCACAAGCCTACCCAATTATGGCCGGTGACCTAAATGCGAGAACCAGTTCCAAACTGGCTGATCCATCAATTGAAAATATAAGCTTAGGGTTAAAAAAAGAGAGTCTGGGAGCTAACATATGACACTCAAAAGACCAGCATACCAATTTTGCAGGCTTGTGCCTGCTTCAACTGGTCTCCAGAAACAATCTTTCCATCTTCAATGGCTGCTCTACTAATGACAGATGGGGTGAGTTCACTTTTACCTCTGCTAGGGGCTCCAGCGTGATAGATTACATCATCACTCACAAACATTTAGATGCCAGGGTACATAACTTCAGAGTTGCAGAGCGTTTGGAAAGTGACCATCTGCCTTTAGAGCTTGCGCTGACTATCTCGGGGTCTATCCAGATGGAAGTTTGTCATCCTCATGTCTAGCCAGCAACTCACCCTAAACCACAAAAGAATCAAATGGTCCCCCAAGACTGCCCTGGCCTTTGAACATCTGATTGAATCCAACAGCTTATCAGGACACACAAATCAGATCCATGCATGCCTGTCTCCTGAGTTAACAGTTGCAGCATATGAGAGTCTGATCCAGGCTGTACTTCTCCCTCTACAAAAAAAATCATCAATTTAAAAGATCAAAGACCCGTAAATAAAAACTGGTTCGACAACGAGTGTGCCAGGACTAGAAGGAACCTTCAGTCTCTTTATTGCAGCTACCGCAATAACAATGAGCGACTACTTCCCAGGGTCTATTACAAAACCAAGAAAAAATACAATACACTTCTAAGGCAGAAAAAGCTTGTGGCGGACCGTGAGATCTGGCAGCAACTAATAGGGGCTTCATCTACGAACAGTAACAAAACATTTTGGCAAATAGTATCTGGGGCAACTAACAGTAGGACTAAGGATGTGGACAGTCACCTATCAGCTGATACCTGGGAAAAATATTACAAAGATATGTACAATGATGTCGCGGAGTCTTTACCTGGCGCTGAATTAAATTCAAATACCCCTGACTGGCGTGATGTCGACCCCAGTCTCATTGATGACCTACTTCTAAAGCTTAAAACAGGTAAAGCTCCTGGGCCCGACGGAATTCCATCTGAACTGCTGAAGAGTAAAATAGGCTGGTGGGCACCTCTACTAGCATCCCTCTTCACTAAGATTAACAAATCTGGCTGTATCCCTATTGCTTGGCGGAAGGCCTTTGTGATCTCAATACATAAAAAGGGCCCCAAGAACGATCCGAGCAATTACAGACCCATTAGCCTTCTGTCCACAGTCGGCAAGCTATATGCTAGTACTTTGAACATCAAGCTACGGGAGTGGATTAGTGATAACAACATCCTGGGTAATGAACAGATCGGATTTCAAGCTGGGAGCTCAACTAATGATCATTGTTTGGTCCTGCATCATCTGGCCCATAAATACTCGGCCCCGAAAGGAGGCACGTTATTTTGCACCTTTATTGATTTAAAGTCTGCGTTTGACTCCATTCCTCGTCTGCTCCTCTGGAAAAAATTGGAGCAGCTCTCTATCAAGAGCAGACTATTATTCCTGATCCAGTCACTATATTACAATACCTCTGCCCAAGTTCGATGTAGTAGACAGGGACACTTTACCAACGAATTTGTCCTATTCCAGGGAGTTAGGCAGGGATGTGTTCTTGCGCCATCCCTGTTCAACCTCTATTTGGCAGACCTCCCTTTTTCGCTGTCCCCAATTCAATCTCATCCCCCCAAAATCGGGCAATCCAAGGTATGCATACTCCTCTATGCGGACGATGCGGTCCTGCTGTCCCAGACCCGACTTGATCTTAAAAGACTACTCACAGGGTTTGCAAATTACTGTGATAAAAACAGGCTAACCATTAATTACTCAAAATCTAAAGTCCTGGTCTTTGCCAAAAGAAAAGTAAGGTTTTCCTGGACAATGGGTGGAAACAAAATCAATCAAGTTAATTCCTACAAATACCTGGGGATCTGGTTTCAGGAAAATCTCAAATGGCATGTGCACAGTAAATCTATAAAAGAAAGAGCAGAACAAACTATGGGGGCACTATGTCGCTTTTCCATCAAAAGGGCGGCAAATTTATTCCAGCAGCTACCAGGGTTTACAAAGCCAAAATGGTTTCACAGATTCTATTTGGGGCCCCAATTTGGTTTCTCACATTTAAGGGTACCCTCAAGAGCCTTCAATCATCATACTTAAGGTTGCTGTTTGGTGCCCCAAAGTGTGTGTCCGGGGCAGTACTCAACCTGGAGGCAGGTCTGTGTTCTCTGAAGTGTAGGGCATGGACTCTCTCAATCCAATATTGGCTTAGACTATACCATGGCTTGACTACAAACTCCTTGGTATCTCAGGTCTTGTTAGACACATTTGAATCCCCCTGGATTAATGCCAGCACAAAAAACCAATTCCCTGGGGTTATCCCCCTTTTTCTCTTATACATGGACCTGGGCTCTGCTCTACGGGCCTTCAGACAAAGGCTGCTGGATACGGACCTTCAGGAACTGCGGGGGTTGGCCTGTGGTCCATGTTCTCCATCCACTTTAGGCTTATCAGACCCTGCTGGCCAAGACTGAATGGCATATTTGGGCTGGTTAACGGTGCCTAAATACAGGAGAGCCTTTTCACTTGCTCGATTTAATACTCTCCCCTCCAAACTTCTGGAGGGCAGATATAATAAAATCCCAGCTGGTGCCAGACACTGTCCATGTAACAACTCAGAGGTTGAAACGGTTGAACATGTTCTATTCGACTGTTGTTTTTATACTGCAATGAGAGAAGCCTTGATATGGCCGATTACACATGCCTTAGCTGGTAACTCAAAAGGAACCCTGGTGAGTATCCTCCTGCAGAGCTCAAACAAGTATATGACCCTGCAAGTAGCCAAGTTCCTCCATTGCACAATTGGCTGCAGAGCCCTAATGGTTATATAGCATCTTATGGGTCCTCATGCCAACTCACCATAAAAACTATACCTTTTGGCATTTTAATCTGTCTAGTATTAAGTAGGTGAAAAGCCTCGCACTGTTGTTTACTCATATATTTATTGTAATGTATTTTACTTTTTAAGGGGTGAGCCCTATGTTCAGCTCACCAATGTTTCCTATTTCAAGTGTTTTAATACTAGTCCTTTATTATGTATTTTTAAATTATGTACTACTGGCCAATAGGCTGTAATAAAAGATTATATATATTTAATTTTACCCATCTACAAGAGTGCATCTGCAGAATGGGAAGAGCAATATTTAGGATTATGTGGATTCACACTCCAAAGGCCATGGACACAACTACGAGCTCGGCTTGGAATCTGAGGGCAGATTCTTCTGCTTCCCCACTCCTTGCAGCTGCTGCAGAAAGCAGCGGGGCAGCTTCTCTTCATTGTAGTCACAATAGCATCCTTGGGAAAGATTGGAGAAGGAGAAAAGGGAGCAGGATGGTGAGTGGGGAGGGGCAGGAAGAGGAGAAACCTGGATCCAGTCAATTCAAGAGCTGATCCATTGCAATTCCTGCCCATCTAGCTGAAAATAATTAATCAGGGGGTGGATAGGCTCTAAAAGCTTCTGTTCTCCTCTCACCCTGCCTGGCTCTTGCTGTAAAGGCTTTGGTTAGATGGAGCCCTCTTTCTATTGAATGACAATCCCTTAGGATTGTATTCTTAGAAATTACTGCTGTAGTTACTGTAAATGGGGTGGGGTGTGTGGATCTTTCTTAAAAAGGACTTGCTGGAGATTGGGGGCAGTGTGAAATGAAACCAGAGCAATCACAAATGTCAGTTCAAGAGTTAAAACCCTGGGGACAACTTTGCTAAGTGGGCAATCTGGTCCCCTTTTCCTAACCTGGCACTGTCAACAGCAGTCAAATTAGCCTATCTGCAGTCTCGCATGTTTCACACTGTACTTTACTGCCTTTGAGAGCTAAAACATCCAAGAGTATTGATGAGGAAAGGCTACACATATATTTGACAGTGCAACTGCAAAAAAATGACAAAAATTATATCACCCACACAAATACAGTTGCATGAATTCCTGGGGCTATAATAATAATTATTTAATAATAATAATATACAAAAATATTTGCAGAAATTTGGGGGGCAATTTTTTTTATTATGGCTCCATTTGTGCAAATTTTAGTGGTGAAGTTTGTATTCAGAAAGGAGCTGGCAAATGGGTGACAGCTTCTCCAAAGTGCCTTTGGGCTTCAGTGGAGGGGTTGCCACTCTGGGACATGCGAGATCACTTGGGAAGAATGGCAGAGGTTTTTGCCACTGTTGCTGAGCGGGTCTGTATCTGATCACTGCAACCTATGATGGGTTGGCTCTGCTGGATATGGACAACACACCAACCATCGTGGGCTAAACAATTGCAAGAACAAGCCATGGTTTGTCAGAGTGGCTTATTTGTGAAAAACAAGCCACCCTGAGGAATATGGTCCGGGTTCAGATGACATGACAACCCACCATGGCTTGTTTCAAATGACAACCCATGATGGGTTGTCATGTCATGCATACCCAATCACACATTCACAAAGACACATAGACTAGGGCAAGGTTAGATACAGGAAATTATACTAATTAGATAATAAGATCAAAATCCAGGTGGGAAACCCCATGTAACAGTAAAGCATTTTACAAATAAACATTGCAATCTTATGCATGTCTAGTAGGAAATAAGTCCACTGAGTTCAAGGGGGCTTACTCTCTGCAGTACATATAGGATTGCACCCTAAAATAACGATTAGTTAATATAGGTTAACCTATAGGAATATTTATTTATTTATTTATTTATTTATTACATTTGTATACCGCCCCACAGCCGAAGTTCTCTGGGCGGTTTACATAGGATTAAAAACAATTAAAAATAATATACAAAAATTAAAACAGCAAAAACATACAACATACACATAATCTGTACATTTAAAACCAGAATAGACACTCAATGATGTGATTTTATCACATTTCAAGTTTCCCTGCCCTTGGTTCCATGCAATTGGCTTCCAGTAGTGGAAGTAGAGAAACCCCTAATGTGATGACATCATGTCAGAGGGTGCCTTCACATTATGGAGGAGACTTGACATGGGGTGCCATTTTTATTTATTTTTATTTATTTTATTACATTTGTATACCGCCCCATATCACCAAGATATTCCCTTGCACAACTCCTCCCCCCCCATTTTAACTGAATGGCAAAGAACAACATATTTATGCTTAAATATGATAAGGAAAGAACCACAGAAAAGTACATCTTTTCTTTCAGTATTTTCCGTCTTGTCTTTATGTTTTCTTATAAGAGAATGGGGGAGGGGGAAGAGTTTCTCACTAAAGTTTAAAACTGAGGCCCAATTAATTTTGGCAACTATCCCAAAGCTTTCAGCATCTGGGTTTCTAGCTGTGCACAATGCATCCTGGGGGTTTATAAATTTTGCCTCCTTTTAGAAGAGTACTGGAAGGGTGGAGGCCTTGCTGATTGGTGGTTTCGAATTCTATCCTGGAGTTCTTTGTGGTTGTTTTCTTATACAAGCGTAACTGCTCCAACATTTATTTCTTTATAATCCCCCAAGCAATTTGTCATCAAACATGAAAGGTGTTAGAATGGAGTGAGTGTATAGGCTTAGCGTATGGAATACAGTACAGTTACTTCATTATATTTTGACTCTCTGTGTCTTTTTTGCCTTTGTAATTCACATTCACTGTTTACTCAATCATTCAAGAAATGTTTTGTTTAGTCTGATTGTGAATCACGTCTCTCTAGCCTTTGGAATACTTTCAAGATCATAATTATGAAAATGATGTGATTCTCTTTTAGTAAGTTATTTGTACATTACTGCTTGGATCTCTGTGAACATACAGAAATTTGCAGTTGACTATGGCATAATATTTTTTTTGCACAAGTAGGGAGCAACCCTATGGTCTCTAGACAGCATCTGGGGGACATAGGATATTTTGGATTCCTGCTATGGATTATTCACAATACTAAGCCAGAATGTTTAGTTCAAACTACTCAACCACTGTGGCTTAGTGTGTTGTCTGAACAAGGTCAATAAATGAACATTACTTCTGCAGCAATATTAACCGTGATTACTTTCTTAGCCCATGATTATGAAACCAGCATTAAGCCATGTTTCAGGTCCTGGGTTGAGTGGGAATGTAGCAAAAAGTGACCATAATCAACAACACTTCAGATGCAACAGTTTACAACAGTTTGAAACCTATTTGTGTCCCAGAAGAGGGGGGAGGTGCTGGAAGGGGAGAGTACATGATGGTTAAGTGACCAGGAACACTCCTCCAGCACCAGCTTAAAAAACAATTTCTGAATAGGCAAAGCATTACATATTAAATATATTGGACTGCTGCAGCTCTTCTGTCTTTGATAGCATCATCAGCCTAAGTTTCCCTAGCCTGTGAACTAGAAAGGAGCAAGGTGTTTCATAATTGGGGTAAATAGTTCAATAAGGGAAAGTTAAGGGAAGATAAACTGTAAGGATTACCTTTTCTTGTAAATAGAACATTAATGGTATACTATAAATAATCTCAGTTTCCCATATTCCATTTTACAACATGGATTTTTTTAAAATCAAGTATTGTATGACTGGAACACTTAGATGGCACTTATTCTGTTTTAAAAACACAATTCTGCCAGGTGGGCAACCTGGTGTAGAACTATTGGACTTTCTATTGTAAGTCGCCTTGAACCTTTTTTTGGTTTTTGTTTTGGAAATGTTGGTCACCGGTACACCTAGGGGTGATCATATTATACCAGCTTTAAAATCACTCCACCTGCTGTCAATGACTTTCCGGGTGAAGTACAAAGTCTTGGTCATTACCTTTAAAGCCCTACATGGTTTATGTCCAGGTTACCTGTGGGATTGCCTTTTCCCATACAATCCGTCCCACACACTCAGGTCCTCTGAGAAGAATTTACTACAGTTAACCAAAACTAGGCGGACAACCGTTACCCAGAGGACCTTCTCTTCTGCCTCTCCCAGACTGTGGAATGGTCTGCCGGGAGAGATTCGCCAACTTAACAGTCTTCCGGAATTTAAGAAAGCCATAAAGACTGATCTCTTCCAGCAGGCCTACCCAGTTGAATGTTAAGAGTTTTAAGAGTTTTCTTGGTATTTTAATAATGTATTAGTTTTTATATGTTTTATGTATTTCATATCATTTGCTTTTAATGTTGTTCCTTGCCTCGATCCAGAGGGAGAGGCAGGTAAGAAATACATTTATTATTATTATTATTATTATTATTATTATTATTGTTATTATTATTATTACCTAATAAATTTTAATAATAATAATAATAATAACCCTGATGATCTCATATCTTGACTTTGTTGGCTGAAGCTGAAGGGAATTGTAGTCCAAAATATCTAGAAGGCACCAGATTGCCTAACCCTGCCATGCTGTATTCTTGTTGCTTTTAATTTTGAAAAGCTGCTTTACAAACATTATTCCAGTTTTTCCATTAGAATATGAAACTCAAAGAAGTCCATCAGTATTTTTTGTTAAAATCTGACATGATGGTTTAGATAAAAGCAATACTTTTTTTCTTACAAAATATTTTTGACATAACTATTTTTATGTTCAAACGTTGACCTGCCTGCCATCAGGGTGGGAGATTAGAATTCTATCCTGTGAGGTCATTGGAGATTTAAAAGAATTCTAACAAATGGCAAACAAGTTTCCTTTGGAACACCTTCACCTGTCATGTTGATACACACCAGGTTTCTCTTAGCCTCTTAACAGCTGACATGGACTGTAGTTAGAGACCTAACTGTTTATGATAGCATCAGGTGCATTCCATCTCACCCTGTCTTCTCCTGTTTTCAAGGTTCATGAGGCGTTCAGAAACCTGATTTGTTAACGTTAATAAAGTTTGTTTTGATTTGTGGGATCTAGGATGTTTTACACAACCTTTTTATAATGTGCCTGCCATCCAAAAGACATAGCAATAAAAAGAAAAACAGCTGAAAAACTCAATCAGAAGAATTATTTGATCAAAATAGGAGGAGGATTTTGGGGGTAAATTGTTTTGGGATGACTAATGAAAAGCTTCACAGCATAATTATATTTACCATGCTGCTATTTTTTTGTTTGAAGTGTCTATGAAGTCCATATTGCTGTAATAATGTTTTATTGTTCTACGCAGCCAGACTATCAATGGTATGTTCCTGACCGGTTTCCGCCAGATGTGCAGCACAAGGCAAATGGTAAGGCAACAGCTGTACTGAACACACTTTTTAAGAGTTTTCTTTTTAATGGGGCCTTTTTTGTGTGTGATAGCTAGTAAACTTTCATAAGCACCGAGTGCGTGATTTGTATACAGCTCTATTTTGTAAAACTACAATACACACATGTGTCCAAGGCTACAGATGCTAAATACGATGCATCTGCATTACAGCTTTTAATATTACTGAGCTACCTTCAGCTATCTAATGTGCATTAGAAAATCACAGAAATCCTTTACTGAACACCCAAGACAACTGAATGATCTAGGAATTATATTCTTCTGAACTGGTACCATGATTCGTCTCCATTTTGATTAGCCATAGGGGCAAATAGTGCATCTAATTTTTAGCCTATAAGAAGCATATATCAGCCAGCTTTTTTCCTAAGGCCAGTCCAGAGGATGGTGAAGTCAGACATTTGCTGGGGTGCCAAGGCCAGCTTAAGCCCTGTTATCCTTACACCAGTGGCTGCTGGTGCCCATTGAGGCTGGTGGGGCAAAGGACAGGGCAGATGCTCACTATTCTACTGAAATTTCCAGAGGTGTACCGAAGACCACATATGGCACTTGGAAGCAGTGGAACAAATCCACCTGGTTGCTAGGGAAACTCTCTCCCTCAAGTGGGTAGGGGACAGGCAGAGGGTCACTGTCCCATTTGCCCTAAATATAGAGCCGCCTCTGCCCAATCCTGCCATAACTCGCCCTTGGACTTCACAAAGAAGAAGGTCAAAGGCAGTGTAAGATAATTATTTGTTTGCACGCTTTCCAGTTTAAGGGGTCCATTGAGGGTCCCCCAATCTCCTGGATCCAACACTGGACTTTCCTCTGTAATATAGTTTACCCTATTCCCAGGTTTGTTTGACACAGCCATAATTTTCAGGTGTATGGCTGGTTCAGCCGGAGCTCAGCCTTGCAGAAGCGGAGTGCATATTGCTTAGCAATCATAAAATGTTCTGTCTTTTCTTCAACTAGTCGAGTGGTGGATAATTTTTAGCCCTCCAGATGCTTTGGCCTACAACTCCCATCAGTCCTAACCAGGGAGTTCTAGGCCAAAACATATGGATGGACATAATTTGCCCATCCCTGGCATTAGGCTGAAGCCATTGGGCATCTTCATTTATGATTCACCAAGTAATTGTACAGTGTCTTTTCATTGGCAGCAACCTAAAGACATTTTCATCCTTAATGGAAAGAAAAAAAGATGGAAAAAGTGAGGGGAAAACACAGGAGGGTATCAAGGGGAAGGTGATGATGTCTGGACCCAGTGCAAGCTCCAGGCTTTTGAGGGCCCTTGGGCAAGATACCTCCAATGGCCCCCCTGCTTTCCCATCATCATTGTCACCATGGATATTCCTCCTCCTTCTCTTTCTAATCATTGCTATCAGCTGATTGCTTGATAGGCTGAGGGCCAGTGAGCAAGTAGGCAGAGGCATCTTCTGCTCTTTCTCACACTACCTTTGTCAGGGGCAGAGTGAGCAGCATGTGAACAAGCAGGTAGCAGTGGTGAAGAGGAAGAGCAAGTCCAGGGAGCCCCTGTAAGAGGGTGGACGCTTGGCAGCAGGTGCCTGACCGTGCCTACGCTGGCCTATCTGGACCCCTCTGTAAACTTCCATGAATGAGGCAAGGTGATTGCATGATAAAAGCCTCATCTGGAAGTGCCCTCATCCACTCAGAATTTTGTGTCTGACAGACCCTAGCAGATTGCTGCCCAATTTAGCTTCAAATATCCAGAAAACTGCCTGTTGTTCTTAAAATAAATGCTCCTTACAGCTCATGAGTTATTTAGCTGCAGGATTTCCTGGTAAGCCCTCCATATGAAAGCTCTTATAAGTACTTAATAACGCGAATGCGAAAAGCGTAGCCTTGCTGAACCAGCTAACCTAGGAGATCAAGCTGGTGGACTGCATGCACTTGAAGCCACAAAGTGCTTCAAGTGCATGCTGGCTGCAAAAGACACAACAAAAGTGTTGTGTCTTTTGCAGCCAGCTGTCCCCACAGAAACATGTGGGGTTGACAGGGAAAGCCAGTCTTTAGTCTTGGGGAAAAGGTATTTGGAACGCGTATGAAACTTCCTTCAATCTTTGTTTACGCATTTAGTGGGGCGAATGGGAGGCTGAAGCTAGTTAAACGAGAGGAAAATAAACTTTGGAATAAGCGAACAAGTAAATAAGTCAGAATCTTAACATAGGAATGCAAAGGTGAACCAAGTTGTGAGCAGTCCAAGGCAGTGAGGAGCTGCAATGGGAAAAGACCAGGAATTTTGATCCAGAAAAACATCTGGGATTTGTCAGCCTTTAAGGGCCAAAGAACATGTGATATTAACATGTCACTTCAAGTCATGTGAATTCTTCCCCCCAATTGGAAATAACAAGTGTGTGTGTGTGAGAAGGAACAGATTTGCAGGCAAGGGTTCCCCTTTCCTTTGCCTTTCCTCCCCTGCTATAGAACCCCATGACCCAAAGCTCAGGAAGGAAGATTTATTTATTTATTTATTTACAATAATTATGTACCACTCCCTATTCAGAATTTCGGAGCAGTGGACAAATAAAATAAGACTAAAAACAGAATAAAAACACATTGAAAGTACATTTTTAAAAGAAACAAAGTGCAATAAAACCAAGGGGAGCTTCCTTCCTGGAGCTAATAGCAACTTTGGTGATTTTTGCTGGTACATTGGAAAAAGTTAACCTCCCTCCACCCCCTGGCACCATCATCTTGATCCTGCTTGGTGTCCCGTATTTCCAGTTTAAAAACCTCCAAGCTTCTTGAAAAGACACATTCAGCATTATGTGTAGTTTATCCCTAAAAGAACTTCTAGTAGAGCCCTGATTCTCTAAACACAAATAAGCAAATAAATACATACTCCAGGCCATGAGTGTACTTTGTCATTGACACTGGATTATGCAAGCTCTTGTTGTGAGAATAAAATGGAGTGGAGGAAGACCATGTAAGCCACCTTAGTTTCTGTGCAAGAGGGGAAAAAGGTGGGATAGAAATGTAATAATAAAATATTTCATAATAGGTGTTTAAATTTAACTAAAGTTCACAAAATGGTATCCTAGTTCAGACACGCGGTCTTGGTCTAATAAACCATGGCAAATAAACCAGGGTTTATTAGCCAAAGACGTAGCCTTGTGTCTGTGCCTCCTTCCCTTTCCTACTCCCTTTCTTTACATTTTCCTTTATTGAAAATGTACCTGGTTTGTTAAATCACAGTTCTCGCCATAAGCCAAAACTACAAATCTATAGTTGCCTTGGCTAGCTTTACACCTTTTAAAAAGAACAATCTGAATACCCCTATGTAACATATGGGTAATAAATATTCTACGAGCATGCAGTGGTTCTTTCTCTTCTTCACAACAGTTTCATTCAAATGTATTCTTGATCTCTACTGCTCTCCTTGACTGATATACTCAGTGAAGTCAGTTCTGAACTAATCTGAAAACTATTCTACTTTCTTATCTAAAGCAACCAACGAGACAGGCCTCAAAAACATTCTACAAGGCAGTTAATCAGAAAAAGAGAATCATGTATGTTTTAGCCATGCATATATAAAGGATAACCACTGTTCCTCAGAGGCAATTGGTCATACCATTTCCCTGCGTGCAAGCTTATTTATTAGTTATTTATTTAAAAGGTGTTCATACCCCTTTTCAGCAAAAATAAAAATGCAATAAATTATAGCATGTTAAAATTAATTGAAATAAAAATAAATGAATAAATAAATGAATGAAAACATCTTGGTCTGGCACCAAAATGATAACAATGTTGGTGTCTGATGGGCATCATTCATTCATTCATCCACCCTAAACAACCCAAAAACAAAACATGGGTTCTCAAGATAGCTTCTAAGAAAAATAAGCCACAAGATTACCCACAGTTAAACAAACAGCCCACGGTTCAAAACAACCCACATTCAAGCAACCCACACTCAGCCCCACACACTTCCTGATCAGACAGCTTGATTCTCCTGGAATGTTTTAGTTGTAGCCACAGAAAATGTAGCTGCTCTGCTTTGGCTAAAGCTGTATGCTGACACCCAACTCCATTCATTTTTCTCCTGGCAGGGCTAGACAGCACATTTCAGAGTAGGAAGGTGGTTAGGGCGGCAGGAGAGGTCACGACAAGGCTTTGTTTTTAGATATTATCAGTAGTTATTCATGTACCTCAACTTGTGGCCCATTCTGAACAAGTGCTTTAATAAGACCCAGAAATGAAACACATCTCCTCCTAGCAGTAAGTGTAGGAGTGAGGAGACAGCATAAGCTGTCTCCAGCTTTAGGCTATGGAGACAATTTAACAACCACTTAAAAGTTCATTTAAAAAAAATACATGATTTTTTTTATTCTTCTTTAATGATGCATTTAATATGCTCTCTGCCCTTCACATATGCAGGATATTAACAAAGGAGTTTCCATGGGTTTTGGTAGCACAGGAATAAATGCCAGGCTGCACTGTGTAATGCTTAAGAGGCTCTTTTAAGAAAATGCATCATGCGTGCTGAAGAACATACGCCATTAATCTTCTCCCTCTGTCCATTTCCTTTATCTTCCTCCTGTCATCCTACTTTCAGCTGATGTGTCATAAAGAGACAACCTCAGGCACATCCTGGTGGTTGGAATGTGGGGAACAGGGTGTCTGTTTGCATCCTTCTGATCTCTGCAGCCTAGACGTTCTTTCCACAGAACTGCTAGGAACTGGCTGCCCTCCATAGCAACCATGGGAGAGTCCTGAGGGATGCATTACAGTGTCTGGAAAAGGATAGGGTCTTGCTGTCTTAATATTTTGCTTGTGTCCCTCTGTTATTGGGTTTCCAGCTGAATCCAGAACTCTTAAAACAGGGTTGGGGAAACAAAGTGTTGGTTTAGCCCTATGGTAACTTAATGGTGGGCTGCATGCTGGTAGTTGGCAGGGCCAAAACCAATGCAGATGGGCCAAAACTAAAGTGAGCTGGGCCAGAGCTGGGAGTAGGTGGGGCCATGTTCTCTCTCTTTCACTCACACACATACCAGAGTGGGAAGCAGCTGAGATGGGGAGAAAAGGGGGCTGAGCAGATCTATGTTATTTATTTATTTATTTTACTGCATTTTTATACTGCCCAATAGCTGAAGCTCTCTGGGCGGTTGTGTATGTTATCTGTTTTATGTCCTTATGGGAATGGTTTTATACATTATATAATATATTTTAATGTTGTTGTTTTTTTTAAAAATTGTGAACTGCCCAGAGAGCTTCAGCTATAGGGCATTATAGAACTGTAATAAATTAAATTAAATGCCTTACAATGTCAAGTACAAAGAGTATATGGACTTCCTCTACACTGAGGGCCAAAGTAGTTGGCTGATCAGAATTGGGACCATAGCATGGTGTGGTTTAACTTATTTGCCCCTGCTATTTTCCCAACAAAAAACAGCCCTTGAAATTGCTCCTTGCCCTAGAAGAAGAGAAACTGTCATTTGTGCTCATAGCAACTTTTCTCCCAAGAAGAATAGCTCCGGTGTGTATGAGGGATTGTCACAGGAGGAAAATCTCCCTCCTTTTGTGCTGCAGTCCAGATGGGATTCCTCTATGGTTGCTATTTTAAAAAAAAGATATACAAAAGTGATCACAACTTAATGGGTGCATTTGGATGGTCACTGGGGGGATGACGGGGAGAAGCCATCATGGCTTCTCTTCCCACTGCCACACATGTCATAGGTTGTAGGGTTGGTATAAAGCTGCCCCCACAATGCTGTGTGCAGGTAATTATGTATACAATCAGCACACACGTGAAACGCACGGGGAGAGAGAAGCCATGGGGGCTTCTTTCCACCACCATCCTGCGATCGTGTGAACTCAGTCTAAGTGTCATCTAATTCTGCCCTCAGACTTTCATAAGACATAAAAGTGACATTGCAATAATCTCATTGAATTCCATTATTGGTTTTTTTTTTCTTAGCATATAATAAGGTGGTCATCTTCATCAGTCAGGGTTGGTGAAGCTAACTAGTTAGAGACGAGTTGAAAAAATGCATCCAGAGCTAGGAAAATAAGTTGCTGGAATTGTTTTATTGGCTCCTCCCAGAAAGTTTACTACAAAGATGAGTGAGATGAAAAAGAATAGAGAAATGTGAAGATATGTCTAGGGGATCTGTCCATGGGTGAGAGAAGTGGGCACAAACAAAGAAGGGGTATCACAAGAATAGTCATTTGTACCACTGCTTCCTTGGCCCTTCTCTTTACTGTATATATCTTTTGCTGGGTACCAGATCTAAAAGTCAGCTGACTTCCTTTCAGTCGAGCTTACAATTACTCTTCCTTTACATTGCCTTTTTTAAAATTGTGGGAGGAGACAAATGGTTTAGAAACAAAGGACAAGAGGATTCCAACAAGTGTTATGAATGTCAGCTTATTTTGGCAGGTGGCTGGTTTGACTTCCTTCCTTCTCCAACTGTGCAAAATTGAAGAGACAGTTTTAAAATGGGGTTGGAGCTTTTCCCTGAACCTACTTTTAATAAACAAAATTGTCTGGGAAAGAGGTTTTATTGCTTGGGGCTTTCTTTGCATACTTGTGATTCTGGCAGGCAATGTCAGTTTCACTTCCAAAAGTCCATTTTGTGGGGGGCATATAATAAGAACTGACTCCCCTAGCACTTGTAATTTGGAACCACAGACCATGAAACCCCTCATTTAATGACTGGGTGTCTTACTGCTAAAGATTTGACTATGTGTCATATTTTATTTCAGGCTAGTATATAGCTCACTCGGTGCACAGATGAAGGAATAGCACTAATCTCTCCTCTTCCCTATATATATATTTCCAAGGGCATTAGTGACTTGGTTTGCCAGTACAAGCCTTGCAAGTAAGAAGTAGATAGTTGGGATTGAAAATGGGACAATACAGCATTTCTGATGTTGCAGATATATTATTTCAAGCATGTAGCAGGACCATTACATTTCATGCTGGCAGTCCTGTTAACAGGCAATTTTATTGTACAGACACACTTATATCTGCAAAATTAATTCTGATTGAAAAATCAGGCAGTTACAGATTTTAGATTTTTCTTTTATCAAGTAGAGTTGAAGGATGGAAGTGCAGCCTATGGGTATCTTTACATTAAAGAACACCCCCTGCACTCTTACTGGGCTTTCTTCTTCCTGAGTCTTTCCGGGTTTTTGATGGGCTCCTTTAGATGGTGACCACATGATTTGAAATTGAAAACTTCCCCTCTTGGCAATACTCTATTATGTTCAATGAAACAGTGCCATCTAGTGGCTGCATTATAGAGCAATGCTGGCTTTACATGCTGCAGATGTCCAGTGATAATTTTAATTACTACATAATCTCCATTACTAGCACGGGAAAAAATCTATTTTTCATGGGAGAGGTGTCCATATTTTAAAAATGACTGTATTTATAAAAGAAAAATCCATTTATTTCCAAAAATTTGGGCAGGAGGGAATGGAACTTAAATCCCCAGGATCCAGAAGCTACAAACTTTTTTGCAGTGGAAGAAAAATGTAGGATGGGCTTCCCTGAACTGGAACAAATAAAACCCTTCCTCTATGGGATCTAACCTTATTCTCTGTCCTATGGCAACAGCAATGCCTGCCAGAGTTATATTCACACAAGAGAAACTCAGTGCAGGAGTGCTGTACTCCCCACCCTTTTTTTTTTTCCAAATCAGTGCAGATCGGTGGCACCAAACCAGTGGGCCAGGGATTTGCAAGGGATCTGCCACACTGCTCGGACTGCCCTGTTTTGCATTGGGTATAACACAAGATTCTTTTCCCACTGCATTTGCTCCAGCAGAGGATCAAATTGACTGAGAGTTGTTGAGGTTCTCTGTATAATAGGTAACCTATAGAAAAAAATGCCCAGAAGCTCCTATCTTGCACAGCTGATTTTCATTAAACGTAGCTGGGACTAATTAATTCTCTGGTCTCATTAGGCTCAGACTCCCAGCAGCTTCTGTAAAATGAATCAGTATGAGTGGTAAGCCCTTAAGAGACAGAGAGGAGAGGCATAATTTGTCCCTTGATATTGTTAATTGGCATGGTAGTTTTCATTAAGCTGTGTCCATATATCATTTCATAGAGCAATGTCCTCCATACTGGTTTTCTGCTGCAGATGAAACCGGAAGGGAGGGAAGGTGCCTCAAAGAAGAGGTGACATTCAGTAGGCAGTTGTGCAACAGTCACTGTGGCTTACGAACAGTCTCTAGTACCTGTACAAAGAGTTGATTCACTGAGCCCCCAGGTTTGTACCCAGAGGGAGATCAAGGGTTGGCTATCACTGGGCTTATTCAGACAACACATTAAGCCATGGTTAGGCCGCTAACCCTTTTGCAACAAGTATTTAGTGAGCATGTTTAAACCGTGGTTATGTAGCCACCATAGGAACGGTTCACACGACACACAAAGTCACGGTTCGCACGGCACACAAAGTCATGGTTCGCACAACACGCCAAGCCATAATGTTTCGCTCAAAACTCTTAACCATTATGGTTTAACATGTTGTCTGAACAGGGCCACTCTCTCCTTATGGGATTGTGGGAAGGGAGAGAAGACACCCAGCTGAATATAGGGTCTCTTTGACCTTTCACGTCCCAGGGCATTGTCAGAAGGCACATGATGCAGCCACCTTCCTGGAGCTTAGCAGGTCTTGGTCTGATCAATCCCTGGTTGGGTGACCACCTGGGAACCCTATGTGCACTGCCTTCAGTTATATCAGGAATGGGGTGGGACAGGGGCCCTGTCTTCTTTTGTATAAGGTCACTCTAGTATAGTGCATGCACCTTTAACTGTTGTGATGAAAAGGGAATATCACCAGGAACTAATTGCATACAAATGACCCTGGCTGAAATTCCCCTTCCTCTACAACTGTTAAAGTTACATGAGCCTTGACCTGGATTTTATCTGGTCACCCTAATAAATAACACAAATAAGGCTTCCTTTATATAGCTCAATCATTGTGTTCTTCTCAGTGCTAAATTTAAAGCTGGCATCCACCTGTGTATTTAAAACTGTACTTCCTTGAATATTGTACTATTTGGGGGGGCTCTAATTATGCATTCAGCAATAGCCTTTCCAGTGCAAGAGCCTATAGTTTAGGCTGACCAGATAAAATCCGGGTCAGGGCTCATGTAACTTTAACAGTTGTAGAGAAAAGGGAATTTCAGCCAGGGTCATTTGTATGCAATTAGTTCCTGGTGAAATTCCCTCTTCATCACAACAGTTAAAGGTGCATGCACTATACTAGAGTGACCATATACAAAAGGAGGCAGGGCCCCTGCAACTTTAACTGTTGTGATGAAGAAGGAATTTCAACAGGAACTAATTGCATACAAATGACACTGGCTGAAATTCCCTTTTCTCTACAACTGTTAAAGTTACATGAGCCCTGACCTGGATTTTATCTGGTCACCCTACTATAGTTTCTCTGAAGAATGTCAGTCAGAAGGAAGTGCAGTGATAGAAAAGCACATCTGATTTAAACAGTAGCATGTTTCAGCAACCCAATCTCAGAACATCTGAATGTTCTGAGATTTATTCATTTCCTGGTCAAGGTGATTGTAAAGAGTTTAAAGTATAGTAATGATCTGGTATGAGACTCAGGGTGTGCCGGGAAGATATCAACGCATTTTTATGGTAACATATCTATCTCTGGTTTGCATTGCAATTGCATATGGCATTGGTAATGCTGGTATTCTAGTAATATACTTTTACATTCTCAGATGTTAATGGGCTGTGCTGCCCTCCCCCCCACAATTGGCTTCATGAGGCATTCATTCAACATGTGGAAAATCTTTGCTTTCCCATCCATTATCTGGAGGAGATGCAAAAATTAGTTCCATGTTATTTGTTCACTAATATAGATGCCACCACAACCTTGAAAGAATTGAAGTTGGGGGTGTTTGATTTGCTTAACCCTTAAGAATGAAACTGTTGCAAATGCTGCTTACGTGAAAGCTTATTTCTGTTTTACTTGTTGGTTCTCTCCTCCACCTCTCACTTTGCCAGTTGCAAATATATCCAGGATCAGGACTGCAATGCTAACTTGTTGCAGCCTGATCTTAATATTCTAAATGTGCTTTCTTCAAAGTAAGTCTGATTGAGTTCAATGGGACCTGCTTCCTAGTATGTTTACGAGGGTCCTCATACTGGTCAAAGAACCAGAGTCCTCCAGTCAATGGCTATGATTTTTAAGTATAGCTGAGTATGAAACAAAGCACTGGGCTGTATCTACAAATTGCTCTGACCGGGCTGCTACAAATCTGCCAGAATATCTGAAATGATCCAAGCTCTGTTTTTTTTTAAATGTTGTTTAATAGTTTTGATAACTTATTGAAAAACTGGAAAACACATTAGTTTTATAACAATTACCATAATTTCTTTGGGGTTCCTTCTTTTCTGTCTCTGTCACCAGAGGCCTGGCAAACTGCCATCCATGTCTTGTGTTGCATAGAGCCATGTTGCCTGTGCAACATGGGTATAGAATATTATTCATTTATGGCAATGTCTCCACACACTTGGCTTGTGTAAACAACGCCAAGATGTGAAATAAATGTTCACAGTTCAGCCAGGATTATGCAAGAGACTTCTGAGTTTCTAGCTCAGGATTTACTGTGGTCCCAACTGTCTCATGTATCATAAACCGAGAAAAGGGAGGGAGGAAAGGCACTAGCACAGGAAACCTATTTCACTTGTACAACTGTTGGAGCAGTTTTTCTGAAGAAACGGCTCCAACAGTCTCAGTTCAAAGTTACTCTTAGTAAACTGATTCCTGTGCACTTTTGAGATTGCCACTTCTCTTGCTTTGCATGTATCATAACCCCAAGTGTAGGGTGATCATATTTTGGAAACCAAAAAGGAGGACAATATGGTTGGCCCCCAACGGGCATCCCCACCAACATGTCCGCCCCCAGGGGACATGTCCAGCGCCAAGGGGGTCTGCCCACCTGAACATAGCCTTGGTCACATGTCTGATTTTACAGCACATAATTAAGACAGATCTGTTCTGCATAACATCTTCATGTTAAAATCACTGAAATAACAAGTGAGACATCCAATGTATCTGAAATTAACTTCACTCACCCCTACCTTTGTAGCTTTTGCTGTACTTTTTTGCTATACTCTGTGTAATACATTGTCCCCTTACCTCAAATATCTTTTCTGATTGTATCCTCACTCTGCTGCAAGCTGCTGCTTAACAGGGTTTGTTGCTGGCTGGCCAGCCGTCCGGCCAGCTTTTTTATTTATTTTATTTTTAAAGTTCAATTTTGTTTTGAAACTTGCTAAAAAAACAACAGATGGACAGATCTGCTTGAAATTTGGCATGGCTAAAGACCTACTTAAGATCTATCATGATGCCAAATTTCATCTCCTTATCTTTTAAAATGATGTTTGTTTGTTTTTTTAAACAAATCATTTTAAAACCTCATTTTTTAAAAAACAACAACTAAAAATCAATGGATGAACGGACCTGCTTCAAACTTGGCATTGCTAAAGCCCTACATAGGATCTATCAAAGTGCCAAGTTTCATCTCTTTATCTTTAAAAATGATGTTTTTTATAAAAAAAAATTAAAAAACTCAAATATTAAAAAATTCCTAAAAATCAACAGATGAACAGATCTGCTTCAAATTTGGCATGGTTAAAGCTCTACCTAAGGGCTGTCATGTTGCCAAGTTTCATATCTTTATCTTTAAAATTGACGGAGCTGCAAGCATTTTTGTTAATTCCCATTGACTATAAAGTACAGCTGCCCTTTGGGTGGGGGGAGAATGGGAAAAATCTGGATTTTTCTTCAAATTTCATAATCCCCCCCCCCCTTCCCGGGTTTGTTACCAAAACTCCTGACATGTCCTGGTTTTTCCTGACTTATGGTCACCCTACGGCCATGTGGCTAGGCATCAAGAGTAGGCATAGCTGTGCATCTGCCGAGTGCCCACACCCCAGCAGGGGCCCACTGATATTATCAGCTTCAGCTGATACACCAGCTGTGCCCCTTCCTAGAGTTGGAAGACCTAAAGACGGTAGTGCACGCACTTGTAACTTTGAGGCTTGACTTCTGCAGTGCGCTGTACATAGGGCTACCTTTGTGCCTAGTCCAGGAACTTCAACTAGTTCAAAATATCGCAGCCAGGTTGGTCACCGGTACACCTAGGGGTGACCACATTACATCAGTCTTAAAATCACTCCACTGGCTGCCAATTAGCTTCCGGGCGAAGTATAAAGTGTTGGTTATTACCTTTAAAGCCCTACATGGTTTGGGTCCAGGTTACCTGCGGGATCGCCTTCTCCCGTATAATCCGCCCTGCACACTCAGGTCCTCTGGGAAGAATGTACTTCAATCAGCCAGAACTAGGCTGACGAGTATTACCCAGAGGACCTTCTCTTCTGCCCTCCCTGCCGGAGGAGATTCAACAAATTAGCAGTCTTCTTGAATTTAAGAGAGCCGTGAAGACTGATCTCTTCCGGCAGGCCTACCTAGTTGAATTTTAAGATTTTTTTAAATAATGTATTAGTTTTATTTGTTTTAATGTTTTATCTATTTTATGGTCTTTGTATTTATATTTATTGTTGTTCCCAGCCTTGATCCAGAGGGAGAGGTGGGTTGGAAATAAATAAATAAATTTATTATTATTATTATTATTATTATTATTATTAGAACTCCCTAGAGTTGATCCTCCTCTTCACCATTGTAACCTGCTGGTTCACCTGCTCTCACCCTGGCCCAGGCAACAGTGGTGGTGAGAAGGAGGAGCCATAGATGCCACTGTCTCAGTGGCTCTCTGTCCATCAAGCAAGCAAGCAAGTGGCAACAATGGTGAGGAGGATGAGGAGCAGGTGCAACTGGTGAAAATGGTGGTGAAAAGACAGACTAAATGAAGAAGGGGGTTGTTGACAGTGCCTTGCCCAAAGGCAAGAAACCTGGACGCCTGGAGCGGCACAGTTGCTAGGAATCTAACCCACAGAAACATTAACGTGCATGAAACTAGTAGCAGAGAAACTCTCAGAGGACTGGGTGCATACTAACAAGGAGCCTGCCTTTACGGTGTTACTTTGGCACTACTGTGCCACTAAACCCTGTGATTTCTCTGCTGTGGGGTGGCAGCAGGTAATCTCCACAAAGGAGGTAGTGCTGGCTTTCCAGAAGCTATTTGGCTCACTGAGCCCACCCCCTGCCCCTTGCTTGGCTTCCGGCAACCAATCATAGGTTGCCTTCTGCCCAGGAACACCCCCAGCTTGATGCCGGAGCGAGGACAGACAGTGAAAGACCTGTGATGACCTCACTTTAGTGGGAAAAGTCGGGGTAAGTCCCCAATTTTTCTAATGCACAGCTTCGGCTATTTGCCCCACGGTGGTCACGAATCGGTGGCTGTGCCGTATAACAGCTGCAGCATCAATTCACAGCCACCGTAGGACAAAGTAAATGTTTGGACAGCCCCATGGTTGTGCTGAATGTTAACCTGTGACTATTTTGGGGTGAAATATGGTGTGGGGAAATAAAAGGCCCCTGAAATCCTTTTTTGTTTCTCATGGTCCCCTGAAAATCCTGGTACGAAACGAACCATTTTTAACGAGGAGAATAGCCAGGAAAAAGCAGGATCTTCCACCATTAGATCATGCTGTCTCAATAGAAGTGAGGCGAGGGGAAGTATTCAGTTCAAAGCACGTGGTCGCCCCTCTCCTCCTGTGTAATACAGCCCATAACAATCACGCCAAAGCTGCGGGTAAGCAACACAATTTCCACTTAATATATATACTCTGTCAGTGGGAAGTACACCTCTTTGGCTCAGGCTGAACTACTCTTCATGCAGAATGTATTGATTGGTCAGTTAATTTTCCTTCTTTTTATAAAGTTACACATTCAATCTATGTCACATTATTAAGGTCAAAATCAGCTATGAGTCCTATGGGTAGGAGATACAGTTACATATCTTATACATTTTACAAAAAATATATGATGTATACAAACCTTAAAGGAGGTATCCATCCTGTAACTGTCTTAAATGTCAATAATTTCTCAATTGATGAGCAGAGTATTACTCCTTTAGATCAGCTCTCCATTCTCAGTTGTAAGCTCCTGGGATTGCTGGATTTGGTAATTTATCCTGCAGCGCAATGTATATCATCATGACTATAAATCCAGATGTTGAATGACAAGCTTATCTAGACGTAACATTTTGGAGATTTAAATTGTTCTCTTGGGCCAAACTAGGACTTCATGTTGCTTGTTTTAATGCTTTACGTCCACGAGAGGTGATATAGATGGTGATTCTACCCCTCCCCCATGGGCATGTTTATAGCAGTATTTTACAGACATACTCGGAAAGCATCTTCAGGAATATTACTAGCAACATCAGGGAAATTTATACCCCCTTACCTGGGAGTAAGCTTTGTTTAATTCAATGTGACTTTGCTCTGAGAAGGCATGTATAAGATTGCCTTGCAGAAGACGTAGAAGTCAAGTTGAACTAAGCTCTTTTAACAGAAATTCACCTAATCCGTGTTGGGGGGGGGGGCTATCCTGAACACACTTCTCACTTGCCTCTTCCAAAGAGGGATAACACTGGGGGTGGGAGGAAAGCAGATAGTGAGATGGTGACCTTCCAAAATCTTTTCCTGTTCCTCACACATCTGGCAGAAAAGGTAGCACAGCTTCATGAATCGCAGCAATTTAATTATTAACCAATCATAGTGTGTTAACATCTGACTTTGAATTAACAATTTAAATGCCTGCAAGTGGTCTAAAATAAAAAAGTGTGTGTATATGTATGTTTGTTCCAAATTCCAAACAAGCAAACAGACACACATGCACACAAACACACTGGAATGTAGGTCTTCTAGCTGGAAAACTGTGCGTGAGTTTCTCTCTGTTAGTCCACAGATTTCAGCTTGCTTGCTTGGAATTGGAATCTGGGACACACATACACCTTTTAATTAGATCTATTGGGGTGGCTATTTTGCTATTATCCATACATGCCAGGGAAGGGACAAAAGGCAAAAACTTAACAATCTCCTCTTATTTGCTCCCATAGTTATAATTTTGTCCTCTTCTTTGCTCCTCCAAATAAATAGTTCTAGGTCCATCTCTGATTTCCAGTTATCGAGTAGATAGTAGGTAGTACTAGTTATGGCTTACTATACAAGTTGTGACCTGATTATCTTCAAGATCACATTCTGTCCTATTAACCCTGCCTGGGTTTTAAGATTTACCAGGGAGTTCCTTCTCTTGCTCCTGCCAGCATGAGAGGCCTGTTTGGTGGCAATGTCAGAAGAGGGCCTTTTCGGTGGCAGCTCCCAGGCTCTGGAACTCCCTGCTGAGGAGGGGATAGGTTGGCTCTCTCTCTGTTGTCCTTCCACCAGCATTCAGCGATATTTTTGTGCAGGCAGGCCTTTGGCATGTAAGCTGGCCAGTTACTGAAGGGGGTTCTATTTGGTTGGATGCTGATTATTTATTTTATTGTTGTGTTTTTAATTCTCATCAAAAGTGAGAGTGTTTTTAAGGGCCTAAGAGAGATTCCTGTAAGCAGCTACTCACAAGACCCTGGAAGTTATGTGCCAGTATAAGCTCTGACAGTGGGCAGTGAGGGTTGATATCGACCAGATCTACACCAAGCAGGATATGGCACATCGAAAACAGTTAGAAAACTGTATATGGAGTGTGTCCTGGGCCCCAACAGTTCTCACTACTGTTATAAACAGTTTTAAAGCAGTAGCGTAGATCCTGCCCTCATCTCTTCTTTCAGTTCTTGGTTTCTGGCAGTAGAAATACAGTTGCAGCTTAAGCCTACAATGGAACTTCATGAGAAAATGGACAAATGACACATTTATCTATGTGTGGATGGATGATTCCAAGAAAATAATATTAGCAAGACGCATGGGATTCCCCTATAGGGGGTTGGGCAATCAAAATGGCACCCATACACACCACACACACCTCTGTTCATCGGGGATTAAATAACCCACGATGAGCTGGCTGTGTTGTGAGAGGTAGTCCTTTCTATCATACTGCATTTCACATGCACTACCTTTACTGCTAATATGTCCTTATTGCTCCCTTGGTCTACTCTAGAATACATTATTAGAGATTATGATGATGCATGTTAATGATTTTTTTAGTCTTGGTAAAAACTTTAAATTAGGGAATATCTGGGAGAGAAAGATGTTGCATTATGAATGTCAAATTTTCTTTGACATGTGCATTCATTTGTTTATAGATGCCTCTGCAGAGAAAGACGTTTCCCATTTGTAGCCTATGAAGAGAAAGCACAGGAGCAAATGCACAAGTCAGCAGATTTCACCTTTCAACTTTTGTTACATTTTCTTCTCATATTGCAGTGTACTTTATATAAAATGCTTGTATACAATATACAGACATGGGGAGACTCCTGTAATTGTGGTGGAGAAGCATTCTCTATGCAAGCAGCAAAATGACCAAATTTATGTGGCTGTGTCCCACTGATAAAGGGGCCCAAACGCTTCACCCAGGATGGAGACACTTCTGAGTAACAACTGGATTTTATATATATATTTAAAATGGGATCAAACGTTTCGTTGTTTCTTGCTCCCAGCATCCCTAGAAACAGTTCCACGTCCATCCTGTAACCTTTACATGACCTAGTAGAGCCTAATTTGAATCTCTGCAGACCCCTTTTGCCCCATTCCATCTTAGGGCTCTGATCATCCATACACCACGGCTCCACCATCAAGTCTGGGTTTCCCAGACACACACATTTAGTAACATCTTGCCTGATGAAGAGATTGGGAAGTCTCGAATGCTTGCTCATTTTGGTGACTTTAGGTTGGCCTGATGAAGGTATTACACTAATATGGACTCTGGATTTTTTTTATGGCCAATACATCTACTTTTGCTTAATGTGTACAGAAACTCTGTTGGATTGCTATAAGCGGCTGGTGGGCTACATTTGATTTGATGGATTAGAAGTAGGACACACTCAAATGTAGATTGGGACACTGCTTGTGGTTCTCAGTCCCATTTATCAGAATGGTCTTATCCATACCAGTAAAGCTGCTTGCCAAGTGTCTGAAGGTTGAATCCAGTAATAATAACGTGCCCTTGTTTGCCAGATTTTAATTTCTTTTCCTTCAAAAAAATTCCAAAGATGTTCTTATTTACTCTGTCAAATCTTAAGTTTCTTATGAAAGAAACGGAAAGTACAAAATGGGTACAGCTTTAATTCTGTAGCAATGTGTACACATATGTATAAATCCAGTAGAGGCTGGTGGCTATGAATTTGGTGGGCCTGTGAATCCATTTTGGGTTTCAGTCAATGCCACCCAGAACTCTAAAAGAGCTATAGAAATTGCTGAACTCTACCCCCCAGATAGGTTCAGCACTTTGGATAGTTCCTTTAGAGTTCTGGTTGGTTCTGACGGTGAAATTGGAGCCACCAGTCTCCACGGCATAAATCAAACATTTCTAGAATAATGTCAATATTTTGTGCTGATGATTAAGATCACAGTCCAGCACAGAGTTAGGAGTGTTTAATTCCCATTATTTCAATGACACTTATATATGCAAAACCGTGCACTGGATTGTGGCTAAACAGTTAGATTTACCCATTTTAATAAACATTGTTAAACATATTTGCCTCTGGTATTCGATTTGAGAATAAATCTAATGCACCCTAAAGACAATTGCATGTTAATATATGAAAGAAATAAACATGACAGATGTTTGGTAACATATTGTAGGATTTAATCAGCTTATGGCTTTACCTATTTTTCTTTTAATAGGGCAGTCTTTATAGGATTCAGGCAGAGCTTAGCCTTGTAGAAGAATTGGTCTCAGATATATATACTGGTCATGTATCCAGTGGATGGTCTCAGCAAGCCAGGAATTCCTGCATGACTGAATCTAACTTTATTTAGCAATACCTTTCTAGTTCCCCTGCCCCCAAAATAGGGGTCTGACAGGCAATTTTGGAAAACACATAATCACATGCATATTCATATTCGAAATGAATGCACTGGGAATAACTCCTACATTCATAAAAACTCCTTTGGATTCTGGTACAACGACAGAGATGGTAGCATTAAAATAATGATTTTAAAGGATTAGGTGTGTTAAGTATTTGAGCCACAATGGAATATAATTCATTGTTAGATATTCCTTTGCCGTTAATCTGATTCCCTCAACACCTGCATTTTTATGTTCAGTTATCAGGGAGACAAATCACCCCCAACCATATCGGACAATAAAATGGAACCCGTGCAAGCCCTGATAATTCTCCAGAGCATATCTGTTTTTAAAATAAACTTGTGCAAGTTAAACTCATGCTGCAATTTTTGCCGTGGGAGAATAACGTGAGTATCCTTTAAAGGAAGATGGGAAAGATCAGTCTCCATGCGTGGGTAGGACGTTGGCTCAAGCAGCCACTATAGCAGCAGATAATTGAACTAGCAGACAGGGTAACTGTGCTACTCTTGATTAGTGATTTGGCTAATAAGGGTGAGATCATGGAAAATGCTAATGCAATGCCGTAGGAAAATCCAATTATAATGTAACCTAATTCAATTCAAACTCTCAGCAGGTGACCAGTGTTTGTGGGAAGAGCACCCCAGACGTAGAACTGTAGGGAACGCTCCAGACAGACAGGCTTCTGTGTCTCCAACATTAGAGCCAACAAGCCTCATTTCATTCCCTTCAACACTTCGGCTCAACTAATTATGAAGGTTGTGTCTTCCATTTGTGAAGCTTCACTCATTATCATTAAAGTTCATTAAAATGGAAGAATATATGCTAGCTGCTCAGACAAAAGGGGGAGTGGGCCAGGACCGAGGCGGGGAGAGGAGAGGGGGAGACTGCAGGCATTTTGCAGTCTTAAGATGCTTTCCCTTTCTTAGTGTCAACTCCTGCCTTTTAATGCTTTGCTGCCAAAGGTTTGACCCAGCAGTTCTTTAGCTGCTTAAAATTCCCAGGGGAATGAATTGTGAGAAAGTAGCAAGAGTAGAAAAGGAGAATCCTACTTTTCCTCCCTACTTATTTTATTGTGTAATGATGTGTTACAGTTATTGAACCTCAGTCTTTCAGCTAAGACCCCCTCTAGAAGGATTTGCTTTGGCGCCTGGCTGCCCGAGTATGCGCATATTCACGGAAGCGCATTTATGCCTAATACCTCTGTACGAGAGGTGGCGAAGTGCATTACGGGACGACCGAAACGCGCTTTAAACTTGTTGACATGCGGAGAATCGCATGTTTACATGGCGGTAAGGCGCTTTAACTGCCGCCGCAAATTAAAACTCGCGGTTTAACGCGCATTCGATAATGCGCATAATCGGAAGTTTAAAGCGCCTCAGCCCCCAATTTGCGCTCCTCTCTTGTAGAGGTAACATTTTTAATCAGCCTTGAAAGAGCTTTAAACCTCTCTTGTAGAGGCACCCTTATTTAATGTAACTCAAAGAGAAAAGTAGATGTTAAAGAATGCATTACGCTCTCTCCCTGTCCTCCCCTCTCTCTATAAATGGAAAGGATTTTTTTAAAAATCCACTGACAACTACAATAGTTCATTTCCAGTCTATGGAGGAACAGCCTTGGATGCAGTAGTCAAACACATTTGGAGGGCACCAGGTTGGGGAAGGCTGCTTTATGGCATTTGTTAGTCGTTAAGAAGCTCCCAGACTGTTCACCCATCTAAAAGCCGTAGTGTGGAAGCACATTTCCTGATTTACTTATACTTACATATCACACTCATGCACACATACTACACATGCTTTCTTGCGACAATTTCACATGTGAGCTCTTAATCACAGCTCACCATTAAAAAGTGCTTTTCTAGAATTGTGTAACTCTGTGGACTGATTTTGACATTCATGTTCACCATTTGAGAATTCGTCACTTAGTTATTGTCTGTTGTGTCCATTAAAAAAACAAAGCTTTGTCTTAGAATTGAGATCAGTTGTTATGAAAGTTCTATGTGTGAGTATAGTATGGATGATTTTATTTTAAATTAGTTGTTTAATTTTAAATTATCTCCCAAATTTCCTTGAAGGAGCTCAAGGCAATGGGGCTGCTCGCATGTAATAGTGAAAAACTAACCCATGATTTGCATCAGTGCATGTTGGGTGTATACCACAGCCTTTTTGAATATTCAGCCCTTGACTGGGGTTGCTACATTACCCAGATGCTATAGATTAATGGTGGGTTAAACAACCTACAGTTAACCTAGATCCTAATTGTAGGTTAATTGTGTGTGTTTTAAACCTATGATTAATCTATAGTGGCTGGGTTCAGACGTCATGTACTCAAAATCAATATTCAGAATGGCCATGGAACGTACCCAGCACACACCGTGGCAAGCTGTGGGTTAATTAACCCACAATTTGCCACCTTTATATGCAGACTGGCTGTGTTAGCCCCTGTTCCATTTTATCCTCACAGCCAACTTGTTAAGGTTAAGCTGAGAGATAGTGATTGCCCCAACATCACCAAGCAAGGTTTAAGGTTAACACAATTTTAACCTGGCTGTCCCCACCTGAGGGTCAAAACACTCTAACCATTACACCGCACTGTCTCATGTATGCAAGCCATCACTTGCTGTTATTCTCACCACCATAGGGCCAACTAGACATGACATTGTTCACACTATTAGCAGTGGTGCAAATGGTTTTTTTACCCTGAAATTTTATTTAATTTTGAAATAAAGTTAAAATAAAGGCAACAAAAAGAAAAACAACAATAAACAACAACAACAAAAAACAATTCCTGCTGCTTGGTTTTATTCTGGTTGTGTTTTTATATTGTATGTTATTCTGTGTTTTTAGATTGTGCCTTGTTTTATATATTTTAAAATGATTTCATGGTTTTAATTTTTGTGAACCGCCCAGAGAGCTTCGGCTATGGGGCGGTATAAAAATGCAATAAATAAATAAATAAATAAATAAAATAAATACATAATAATAAATCAAGATCAAATATATTAAGGAGTAAATTGCAAGGCACCATTCTGGATTAGAACCAATGGCGGTGGTAGTGTGTGTGTTTGTGTGTGTGTGTGTGTGTGTGTGTTAAAACCATGAGCAGAGATAGAATACAATAGATTAAATTAAACAAATGTAAGGCCTGGAGAAAGAAAAAATGTCTTTCATCTGGTGCCAAAATGACATTGGAGTATGCATCATTTTACCCTACCTGGGGAGAGCATACCATAATCAGGGTACTATTACTGAGAAGACACTGGTAGCCGCCCACTGTACTTCTAATGATCAGGACACCTGGAGAAGAGCCTCTGAAGAATTCATGTAAATCCCAGCGGAGACAGGCAAATTACATAGCCTTCCCCAATTCCAGGCTCTCTAAATGCATTGGACTACAGCTCCAATCATGCATAGAATTGCACCCTTCATTAATAAATCCCTTTTCCAGCATAAGCCAATGGCTTGCTGGTTGACAGTGTTATTCCCATTTACTTCATCCATAACCCCTGGGTCACTTCCACCTGTTCCATAAATAGGAACCCCCCAGGTGCTTCCTGTTTAATGGCTGTACGTCTGAGGCATGAGCCCACACTCTCCACACACTGTGGAAGTGAGCAAGTGGGGAACTTGAAAAGAAAAAAGAAAAAATGCTGGCTGCTTTTATATTGGCTCCTGGCTAAGGAAGTGGGCAGGTACAGTATGTGATAAAGCAACTTTTATTGATATAGCTGTCCATTAGAACATGAGATTATGGTTTGAGGAACTGAAAATATGGAGCTGATTAATAGAAACACTTCAGATCTGCATTTTACTGGATATTTTAAAAAGTGATTATGCTAATGTCATTTCTTTCCCAGGGGCTATGGGAGAGATTGAGAGAGAGAGAGAGAGAGAGAGAGAGAGAGAGTAAAAGTAAGGTAGTGTGCCGTTCAGTCTGACATCAGTGTAACCTGTTAACTTGGCAGACGACATCACTGAAGTGTATGCCTCAGATAATATATTGGATGCCGTTTTTTAAACTATAAGAAGCAATTCCAAAACTGTTAATTAAAATGTCTGTGCTAATGGCCCATTGCACAAATAAGAACATAAGAGCCATACTGGATCAGGCCAAGAGTCCACCTAGCCCAGCATTCTGTGAAATAGATGTTTCTAGGAGTCCAAGATACTTTGATCTATAGGGAATGCTGTGTTTGAAAGATATTCATAAGCTTCAGCGGTTAGTGGGGCTGCTCCAGAGGGTGGCAAAGTTGGGCATTTACCTGGTCCCACTGCTAATTTTCCACTTTGCATGTAGCTAAGAAAATAAGATGCAGCATATGACAAATATGAGTTTGCATGTCCTGCTTGTTCCAGGCTTTGGGCGGGTGCTGGTGGGACTGAGGGTGCCAAGCCTGAGGGCCCCCAAAATACTGGAATCAGCACTGGTGGTGTAAATAACTGACCATTCTCATAGGTTTTCTAGTCTAGTACAGAAGGAGCAAGCCAGTGTCCCTTCATGCCATTGTCCAGCCAAATCTTACTTGTCACATGCTTAAGATTATAGAATAGCATCAAGATGCATACTGAAGAGAATCTCAGATGTTTTATAAAAGAAAGTTCAAAAAGATACATTTGAGTAATTTATATGCCCCACTTTTCAAGCTAATCTTTCCAAAGCGAAGAGAAAAATAACAACAATACGATATAAAATAAAAATATAAAGCACTAAAACGACACCCACATTAAAAGACAGCACAATAAGGGGGAGGGTAAAAACAGCAGTCATAAAACACCTTCTAGAATAAAACTGTTTTTGATTACCATTTAAAACAGAAAATGAGCTTGTCAGACCTCCTTAGTGAGAGAATTCCACATGTGTGATGCACACCTGAGAAGGTCCTGGATCTGGTACCCACTGCCTTAATATCTCTATTCAGGCTTTCCTTTAACAGGGACTGTATCTGACAATGTTGAACCACTGAGGACAGCTTCATGTGGGTGATAATTTCTCTACATGAGCAAAGTGGTGGTGG
Organism: Anniella stebbinsi; assembly: GCA_029215795.1. Classification (NCBI taxonomy): domain Eukaryota; kingdom Metazoa; phylum Chordata; class Lepidosauria; order Squamata; family Anniellidae; genus Anniella; species Anniella stebbinsi. The sequence continues at coordinate 196,532,758 of JARDYH010000004.1, forward strand.
TGGTGGGGGATGTGTATGTTGAGGGGGAAATAGCCCAAGTGTCTCTCTTATAGTGACTGCATATGTTTGGAAAACACAGCACAAAGCAAAAAAAAACATACTGTAGCTCAAAAATGATGAACACTTTTTCTCTACAACAAAATGTGGCTCTCTGTGTCCTGACTAAAAGGAGTGATTTGCTATATAATATGCTATAACCAGGACTGTGCGTGGTTCCTAATTTCATGTGCATTCCATACATTGCACACAGAATTGATCATCCTTAGAATTGCTGCTTTCCTGAAATAGAGATAACGAAGATTGAAAAATAACCCTTTATTTATTTTTGTTTATTGGCATTTAATTCCACCTTGTCTGCTAAAAGCCATCAACAATTTAAAATAGCGAAACCTTAAAAGAATAAAAACAGTAAAGTCGTGGAAACATTAAAACTTGCCACATCTCCTCTGTCTTTTATTGCTGATTGATTGTAAGACACTCTGGGAGCCTTTTTTTTGACTGAGAAGGGGGTTAAAGATGCTAACTAAATAAATAACTCTTCTGGGCTCTGCTGGACTTCCAATGGAGCTGGGAGAAGGGGTAGGTATGTTTTTCAAAATTGGATTTGATGTTTCTTTTTGATGTTGTGTACGTCGCCCTGGGATTCTGTTGATGAAGAGTGCAATGTGACAATAACAGCAGCTCGGAGGACAGCAACAAAGGAGAGGGCCTTCTCTGTGGTGGTCCCTCAATTATGGAATGATCTCCCCGATGAGGCCCGCCTGGCGCTAACACTGTTATCTTTTCGGCGCCGGGTCAAAACTTTTCTTTTCTCCCAGGCATTTTTAACAGCTTAAGTTGAGGTTTTAACTGATGTTTTGGCCAGGCTTAAAAGTTTTAAATGTTTTAAATATCAGCTGTTTTATGTTTTATGGTTTTAAATTTTATATATTGACTTTTTAATGTTCAATCTTTTAATTTTTGTAAACTGCCCAGGGAGCTTCGGCTATGGAGCGGTATATAAGTGTAAATAATAATAATAATAATAATAATAATAATAATAATAATATACATTTTTCTTCTTCAATAAGAGTACATTTTCAGAACATAAAAAAGTTGCAGCTCATTTGTAATTTGGTGCTGCTAACAATAAAGTGGAGATAAAACTGAAGTGGTTGGAAAGGAAAGTGTCCAATTCTGATCGGAAGATAATTTCCTGCTTCAACCCTGAAGGAAAGTGTCCAATGCTGATCGGAAGATAATTTCCTGCTTCAACCCTGATAAAACATTATATTTCATTTTGGCATCATTCTTCTTTTTTGTTTTATTGCTCACGTACTACCAGTGGTCGTAGAAATATTCCCTCAGGCACCTCAGCAGTTACACTTTCGCTGGTGGTGTTTCATGCTATGAAGCTTCTTCTACAACAGTTAACAACCTTTGTGGTGTCCAACTGTTACACCTGCAAGAACAACAAACATTACTGCAGCTCTTTTTACACATGAGGATTGAAGTCCCTTGCAACTAAATTGGCCACTTGCGTTACAAATGCCTCTTTTCTGTTTTTTTCTTTCCCACAGATAATGATCAGTTGTTAGAATAAAACGTGTGAGAGATGCCCAGGTGTGAAAACATTCAATGAAGCCCATGTAAAATGTTACAGACATTTTTTGTTGCTGTTATAAATCCACTAGATGGAGGTGTTGTTTTAAACGATGCACTCTAAATCAACTGCTGAAACTAATCAGTTCTCCAAGAAGGACTTGTCAGAGATTTTTAGGCATTTATGTAACAGAACTAAAGCGAAAAAGAGTTTTTGATCACTTGATTGTGATGTCAGTTTTCTACAGTCAGCACTGCTTATCTTAAAGTTTAGGATCTGAAAAAATAAATAGTTTGTCACATTTCCGAAGTGACATTTTCAACCCTCTCTTGATCCTTTAATCTCTATTTTGTAGGGCTTTGAGTTTTGGCAAATGTTTCCAGAGGTCATTCTCTTTCCTTTAAATCCACCCCGTCCCTTCATGCATCACAGATGTAAAGAAGTTAAGCACACCTTAATTATGAAAGCTGACAGAAGTCAGAACACTTGCTTAATGGGTGAGAGAGGAAAATGCATAATTTGAGGGAGGGCAAAAGCCCCCATTCCAAACCTGTTGCGACTGACAGAAAGCTAATAAAACCTTCAAGTGTGGCAAGGAAAACAAGGTTTAGGGCCAAATGACTTCGAGGCCTGCCTGTCAGCTTTTTCCACAGATGCTGACACACCAAGGCCACCATATATCTTTCCAGGTCCCCTGACAATATATACTTTGTCTCACAACACTCTTTCACTGAAATGCATTTAAGGGCACATTTGTAGCCTATGTAACTATACGAATATGTTAATGTCTCTCAAGCTAATCTAAACAGTTTACCCAAGAAGTCACTACACTTATCATCAATATGGGTGGTATGACATTTGTAACACAGGCTGCTTAACGTTGTATAAAGTCTAGAAAAATCTCACTCAATACAGGGCAGGTCTCCCCTGTTCCAAAGTGTTTCCCCCCCAATAAACTCCTGTTTGCCTAGTTTAAAACTAGGCAGAAAAATAGCGTTTGGACACAACAATTCTACAAAATCCTTTTCCTAGAAGGGAATCACCATCAACTCCTATAAAGTTATTTTTGCAGTTAGATGTGCCTCTTTTTCTCCTTTCAGGATATAATATTAAAGATTATATAACTCATTTTAAAATTATTTTCTAGCGCTGATCTCAGTGTTTCTTGCATTTTGACACTTACAAAAGTGAAAATATAATGGGAAAATCTGCAAAAAGAAATCAAAATAACAGTCACTTCAGTTCCTGACAGAATGATGCAATGCAAGTCAGCACCTCAGAGAGATATTAAAGGGTGCAGCCATCTGGTAAACTCAGTAACAAACGCAAGGGCTTCAAAGGAGCTGGCTGGTCACCCATTGTGCCTGTGACGCTCTGTTTTTCATTTGTATGTTTCTTGCTAACTTTAGCTTGTCAAGAGGTTCACATCACATGTTGTTTGTAATTAAGGCTAGATTTTTGTTCCCAAGAGCTACAAATATATATATATATATATATATAGAGAGAGAGAGAGAGAGAGAGAGAGAGAGAGAGAACTTTCTGTGAAGCTTTACTCAATAAGTAAAGAAGGTTTGCTTTCTTAAGAAAATGTCAGTTTTCGGGTGAGAATGTAAATATGTATTTTTTCCAAAACAGTGCAACAGTTTATCATTCCTGTAGCATTTTAAATTTGGAAGCTATTTTACAAGCTTGATTGTATTTACCCTGGCAACAATCCTGTTGCTATTATGCTCAGTTGCTCATCCTATGTCATAGCCTTCCTACAAGCTGGAAATGCAAGTATACCTGAAGAGAGTCACTTACCTGTCTGCTTTTAAAATGGAGATGGCTAATTTGGAAAGGTGAGAAACCTGAACCTAGGGTACTCCCTCCCGTTGAAGAAAACAATGGCCAGCATGAATTGTGGCCACTATACAAGTTGTGTAAAGCCTGTCAGCATTTATCCACTATCCTGTGATGTTCATGCAGTTTCAGATACGATGTTGGGATCTATGGGTTGTATATAGCCCTCACAAACACAATGTCTGCTTGTACGATAGGACTTCCCTATCCTCTTCTCCCCCTGCGGCCTCTCCCCCTACACATGCCACATCTGCTCTGGAGGATCCCCCAACCCTTTTGTGTAGATGTGGGGGGATTAGCAGAGGTGGGAGAGGCTGAAGGGATGAAAGGTAGGGTGACCAGATCGCCAGGGGTTTCCTGGTCTTAACCGGAAAAACTGGGGCGATCTGGGCCAACCGGGCCCCAGGGGCAAACCTCCAGGGAAACGGTCGGCTCGATCTGGAGCCCTACACCATATTTTAGAGCGGGGCATCTGGCTGCCTAAGGAGCAAAAAGCTTCCACCACAGCACTCGCTCGCTCCCCTTCCTCCCTGTTCAAAGCACCGCCGCGCCAAGCCCCTCGCAGGCGACACTCGCTCATTCCGCCACCACGGCTGCTCCGCGTCGCCTCGCAGGAGGAAGTGAGGGCGCCCAGCTCAGGTGTCCCCCCCCCCCTAAACCAGCCCTGGAGCCGGCGTGCTTGGGGCGGCCCTGAGGAAATTTCCCCCTGGGCAGGCGAGGCAGGCAGGCAGGCGCCCCTCCTCGGCACACTTCCTCCAGCCCCTCCCCCGGGCGACCACGCAGGCCGCAACTTCCAGCCCTTCCTCCAGGCCGAGCTGAGCAGTTTCTAGTCCTGTGCAGTGTTCACTCTGGAAGAGGTTATTCTCTCGGGCAACTTGAAACAAGTTTGGAGACAAGGGGCCAGCTAGCATAGGGCACAACTCTGGCAGTTGTCTATTACATTAATATATGTTCATGATCAAAGTTATGGCAGGAGAATCTTTTGCTATTGACAAATAAGGTTTAAATCCGTCAATATACTTCTTGCTTGCTTATCTCCTAGTTAATATATTATTTTAGAATATTTAGATCATTAAGTATTATATGGTACAAATATCAACATACTGCTTAAAGGTATTTTAATTTAAAGGTATTTTAATTTAATGCATGATAAAAAAAATCTAACATACAATATAACTATAAAAAATAATATCCCTAGAATACAGCCCCACTTATGGCTTTCAAATTCTTTGAGCTTATCCTTAAAATATTATTTTCTCATCTTATTATCATACAAAACTTTTCACTGGTGATGGATTTGTAACCTGCCTGTCCTCCCCCAAGAATTATAATTCAAAGCAGTTTACAAACAATATAAAAATGTGAAAGAGTAAAAATACTAAAGTAAATGACAGGAAATAACTAAAATATCACAGTTATCTAAATACACTCCAATAAAAACAAAAATTGAATTAAATGTTATATTGTTTAGTAACTACTAGAATCTCATACTCTTTCCTTTGTCTCGTATCACTTCTCCTACACTCTGCATATATGAATATGCACCACATAAAATTAGCTCTTAACACCCTACTTTGCAAGAACGCTTAGATGTTCAAAATGAGGCATCACACCTGAATTTCATTCACACAGGCAAAATTGAACCACATAAAGAATTCCAGTAAGAGAATGAAATCTCACACTATGCTATTATACTTCTGCACATAAACCAAATGTATGCTTGTCACCTTTTAAACTCAACTTACCTTGATTTACTACAGGAACATAACAGAGTTTAAGAAAGACAGCCCACAGAGCAGTTGATTACCTGTATGTGGCTAATATAGATAGCCCTCTTCTGCAATCTCAACAATTATGCTGTTCAGTTGCTAGTGACCCTGTTCAGATGACAAGCCAAACCACAGTGGTTAAGCATTTTGAGCTAAACATTATGACTTAGCATGTTGTGTGAACTATCCCTAACTATGGTGGCTACATAACCATGGTTTAAATAAGCTCATTAACCATTCGCTGCAAAAGGATTAGCAGCTTAACCATGGCTGAACAGGCCTAGTGTTGTTATCCACCTCCTTCCCATGTCTCTTTTAATAATTTGTATTAGGGAAAGATAATGCTATGGGACTGTGAATCAGCAATACTAGTAAAGCTGACATTCTGGAGTACATTTGTTTCTATGTAATGCTAACCCATGGTTTATTTAACCCATGTGCATTACCTTGAGTTCCACAGTGGAGCAAAGTTGAGATACAAAATGGACTAAATAAATTAAAATAAATAATTCCCTTGCTTTAGAAGTAAAAGCCCCATAGAAATCAGTGGCACTTACATTCAGGTAAATTGAGGTGACACAAAATTTCCTTGGTGCTCAAATGTTTGAAAATTTTCAGGATGGGACACCACATTCCAGACATGTACAATTTTTAGGTAGTCCTGATTTGCAAAAATAGTCTCTCTAGTGTTAGTTTGTGCCACTCAATATTATTGAGTCCTAAATATTATTTATGTATTTTATTCTGCTGAATTTCATTTCTATCCTACCAGTAACCTTATAATCAACATCATAACTTTATTAATATTATTTCAATGTAATAATACATGAATTGAAACATTAAAATAATGACACTGTGAAGGTGATAACTGAAAACAGACTGAAACCAGCACTCCAAATACTTTTTTTTTTTTTAAGAGTAACATCTTTATACTTTTTGGAAAAGTGTGAAATACAATATTTAGAAGTCTCATGGACAGCAGTGGAAATGCCACATGGAGAAAAAGCAGAAGAAGAAATAATACATGCAAGAAATCTACAGATGGATGTGAGTTTTCCCCTGCCATAGCACACAAAGCCTGCTAGATTTGGTAGGAGTGGGGTGCAAATTTGACATCATAAAGGGTACAAAAACTCCAAACACAGGAAGATCTTATGTACAAACCTTGGGTTGGATCCAGATTTAGGCACCTGCAAATTGGTTGGCGGGAGCAGACTTCCCTACAGCTGTCCCTCAAGCTCCCAGACAATGGTACAGAGGACCTTACTGAATAGGATGAAAAAAATTGGGCAGAAGCACCTTCTGTAAACAGAGTCCTTCCATTCATGGCAGGCAGTCTCTGAGGATCATCCAACGGGGGTAATCGCATTTTCATACCATTGCTTTGCCTCCTGCTTCTGTCCCACCATAGAGACGAGCAGCTTCCTCTTTCTTCACACAGGAAAGAAAGAGGAAGTAAGCAATGACCACATGGCCCATTCAGGGGCTGTTTTTATCTCCTGCACACAGCAGGAAATGGTGGCAAGTATCGTTATAGCCCAAAAAAATTGTTTTTCTTTGTCTTATTTTGTGATGGAGAAAGAGTGGAAGGAGCAGAAGACACGCAGGAGGATCACTGCATTGTCAAAATCCCACAAAGAACCGTGAGTGGCCAGTCGCGAGTGGCTATAAAACACTTGTCTGAAGAAGCTGTCTATATCCAATCCCTTGTGTACATTGGACTATATGTTGAAGGGGAACCTCTTTAATGAAGTCGAAAAGGAAGTACAGTACTTCCAGGAGTTGGATGCATAGGCCACAATGTCCAATGAAAATAGAGCTGTATCGCCATATGGGAAGCAAACTGTGTGTTGACCTGGCTGCACTGTTTACTCCCTCTGTGGCATTGTGTCTTAGCAGTGGTGTCTCTCCACATTCCCCTTGACAATTCATTCCCCTTGTCAATTCATTGACAAGCTGGCCAGGTATCCAACCAGATACTGCTGTTGGTTTCTTCTGTTCCTAGATTGAATATTCTCATCCTGGATTGTACATTCAGATATCTCATCCTGGGTTGTGTATTCTTATCCTGGCTTGTATATTCTCTGATCTTGGCTTGTATATTCTCATTCTGGTTTGTATAGTTTCTGATCCTAGTTTTAATATTCTGACGTCATCAGGTAGGAAGCAACACCCTGACTTTGGCCTAGAAAGTAGTGCTGCTTTCCAAGTTGCACTGGCCAGCCCACCAGAATCATACTAAACAATTTGGAGCCTAGACAATGTTGTTGCTTTGCACATGAGTGAACTATCATAGCACATGCATGTATGTTTGTTTGTTTATTTATTTCAATAACTTCTATCCCACCTTTCTACTTACTAAGACTTCATGTGGTTGTGGTGATCTCACATGCCATGTTGTGCAGATGTTTCTGCTGTGAATGTTTTGTGTGAGCTATGAACACAAACGTTTGCATGCTATAATTATTCATGGAGACTCCCTACTTCAAAGAGGGATGAAGAGGCTACTGCCATTGTGCAGTGTGCATTTACGTAAGAGCATGTGTTAGTCTCCCCACAGCTGCTGCACAGATGAACTAGCCACCTCCTTCTCCACCTCCAGAGCAGAGATTGAGCTACTCTATCTCAGACAAGTGCCTATTGCTCGGAAAATTAGAATTGCCACTGAGTTTACTCTCACCTAAAGTAGCATTTGAAACAAATTTGGAGGCTTCTGTTGTGGTGAATCATTTTGTAGGTTATTTGAGGTATGCACAAAGTATTTTGGACAACTTTTGTTAAGCTTCTTTCCAATATGTATTTACATGAGGGAAAATAATTTGGATGAGAAACCCATCCAATGTGGAAGGCAACGCCCTAATGCAAAAGCAAAATATGCAAGGGCTATACAATGCTGTGAGGGAGAAACACACACACACACACACACTCATGGCAATCCATTTAACATACTGGAGCTTTCTAAATTTCCAAAGAATTCTGCAGCTGATTTATGGGCAAGTGAAGTCCTAATAGAGAGGTGGGGGTGGGGAGAGAAGAGGTTTAATGATCACCAAATGCAATAAAAGAATGGTGTCATAAATTTTGTTTTTCAGGAGTGAAGACCTAATATGCAGGTCCTGGTACAATCCATTTGCCATATCCTTTCCCCACCCAGCTTGGTGGGCCTGAATTTAATAATGGAGCTATCTACAGAGTGGGGACAGGCAACCAAATTTGGTATGGGAGCTGGATTGCCCCACTGGACCAAGCCAATGAGCTAGATAATATCAAGGGGTGGAGCCCTGCCCCCAAGCCCCATACTGTACTGTAACATCATCTCATCTGCCCCACTCCTTTTGCTCCCTGCACCCTCCTCCATGCAGAAAGAGGCACAGAGGAGAGGGAACGGTTGGGCAGAAGAGAAATCAACATGTACTGGTAGATGTCATGGTGAGCAGCAAGTGTTTCCAATTGCCAACTGTTTAACTATAGGAACAACAAATTCAGTATTCCCACCTATATTAGGCTGCTGACATTGAGAAAATTTAGAGTAAATGGGCTTTTGTTTGAAAGGACTGTGAGATCTCGGTTCAGTTCTGATAGTGAAAATAAATTCCTACGCTCAGAATGTGTTCAGAGGTACCCTGTTCTTTAATTCCAAGTGTATGTCTTTTGCACCTGGCTCTGGTTAGGGGATGTTGGGGTTCTACTAAAAAAACAGAGAAGATATGACAAGTCTGAAGTCTGCCCACCCCTGGTCTAGTAGATGAACTTTAATTCCTTCCCAGTTTTATAGTGATTGGTTGTAGGAGATGTAATGTAGACAACCAGCAGGGTTCAACTTGGTTACAGTTCTTGTAGTGGGACTACAGTGTACAGAATAGCTGCTCACTATGAAGGCTTTTTTTCATTTTGTCTGTGTGCAGAACAACTGCTAAGTTAGGCTCAAAACAATGGCATATGTTTCTGATTGTTTTCCTTTTCATAAGAAAGAAAGGGAATAGTCTTGTGTTAATACCATCTATCAGAACTTATGAATTACATTAGAATACATCCAGCTCGGTGATGGTCAAGTTATTAGACACTCTTGATTTGCTGTAATAATGGCTCATTTCAATCATCATATTTTCAGTATGAGTCAGCTGAATGTGCTTTGAGGAACTAGGTTTGCTATTTGACTGAAGAATAAATGGAAAGTTCTCACAGGACCTTACAAACTAGCAGACAGTAATATTTTGGTTCCATTTAGTGCAGGATGTCCAGCCAAATCTAAATGGAGCCACATCAGAGAGCTCATGATAGCTTACTCACAGTTGCTTATGGTTCTTTAGATGACATTGTGATCTTCCAGTTTCACTTCAGTTTTTAAAGAGCACTTTCCTGGATTTTTTTAGAGTGGGGAAAATAAAGTATTATTTCTGAACGTGAAAAAAAGGTATTTCCTACTTGTGTAATTGCAATATTCCACTATCGCACAGGTTATGTAACAGAAAAGCAAAAAAAAGGAAAACCTCTTTGTTTGAATGGATAAAGACTTGGTAACTGACATCTTCAATTTAGTGCCTTTTTTTGGTAGCTACGGAAATACCTGTGGGACGATCTAGAGAAGGAGGAAACAGGTGAAACTGACTGATTGAATGCACAAAGGGTTAATGGATATGTTAGTTGCCAGTAGAATAAACAGCAATCTTAATCAAGCCCACCAACTGTCTGTTCTACTGTAGCAAACGTGAGTTTTAAAGAGGGATTTTATGCACGAGACTGAAGAGAGGGTGTTGTGGATATTTTCAATTAACACTGCTTCACAAGGAAGGGTTCCCAAGGTAATAATTTCCTAATTAGCCAGTGTTCTCAAATTGTTTTAGGCTGCTCAAACTTTGGTGGCTTGTTCAATTTCTTTTCACAGATGAAACAGAATATGACTGATTCTCTTGGGTAAGAAAAATACTGAGGAATATTCAGTCTACAGTTCTCTCCTCCCCTCCCCCCCCCCCACATACTATACCTTGCAACTTCTTGCTTAGGATCCAGAGCTCCATCACACCTACTCCCCGCCCCTCAGCTTGCCTCTGTGGTTTTCCCCTCCGTTTCCTTAGCGAGTCTAGCACTGGGCACTTTCACGGTTGTGCATTGTTGCGCTCATGTATCTTTTCACCTATATGCTACTCTGCTGGCGAAATCTCCCACCCTGCCCCTACCTTCTCTTTCCCCCTGCAGTTAATTTTTTATATTTTTTTCCTGCACAAATACAATAGTATAGCAGCCTGAAACTGTTCAATTACAGTAAAACAACACACTATGCTTTTCCCTAAGATCATATTAAATAATATAAGTGAAGAGAAAGTATTAGAAATTAGGTTTTGTAGAAGTTTGTGGTCAATGTTGGCATGGCAAGGGGAAGCCAACATTGTTCTGGTCAGGAAACCTAGACATGCCTACTCAGGAGTAAGAATTATAGAGTTGAATGGGACTGAGTCCTCGCTTGCCTTCTCCGCTGGGTGTTTGGGCACTCTCTCTCCCTCCCCCTTCATGGTTAAGCAGTTGAGCAGAGAACCACCCTGCTCTCCTCTTTTGTCTGTGAGACCAACCTTTGACACACACACACACACACACACAACAAAAAAATGGATGGTCCAATATAGCGCAAGGAAAGCAATACATGGGATGGAGGAGTGGCTTTATTGCGCATGGAGGGGGAAAAACAGACTTTCCCTGCTCCACAATAAGATGGGAAATGGAGGGGAAGACACGAGTTGAGCACAGGACAGGGATGAAACACATAAAAACACATATCAGGCATGGCGAGAGTGCAATAAATCGCTGGTGTGATGGAGCTCTCACACAAGTTACTTTGAAAATTGAAAGATGTAGACAATGGCATGTGTGCTATACTATATGTGTGCAACAAAGATCTGAATAATTAATTAAAGGTGCATTGGATCAAATACTTAAAACTAACTGGATCTTTAATTATGCCTTTTTCCTATTCCTAGAAAATCCAAAACAGATTGGAACATTTATTCTTCCTATAATTATAAATGATAGCATGAATAAAGTAAAATGAATGTGTTATCATCAGAGCCAAGAAAATGATAGCCTCACCTGTGGTGCTGTCTGGGCTGCTATAACACAAGGAACAGCTTTGTTTGCAAGGTAAGCTATACACCTTGTGGTGTGGAGTGTTGAAATGTAGGGGGTGAGCATAAAATGATTTTGACTTAATTTCTACTCCCTATTCCTTATTCAAATCAATGTGCACTCCAAACGCAGACTCTCTCTCTCCCTGATTCCCTGGAAATTTACTTTAAAAGCATAAAAATGACCAAATTAAATTTATTTAATATTTCAACCCACTCCCCCTCAAATATAGATAGGGATCCATAACTAACAGGGGGAAAATGTATGTAGATCTATTCAGAAGTAAGTCCCACTGAGTTCAGTTGTTATTATTTAAAATAGTTGTTGGTCGCCTTTCAGGGCAGGAGCCCTGCCAAGGCAGTGTAAAACAATAATATACGTAATAAAAACTAATGTGACAATAAAAGCAGTGAAAGAACAATAAAAACAGCAACAAAAGCAAACATTCTAAAAACCATCAAACTTGCTGCCAGATAAGTGTATATAGGATAGCGGCATAACTGCCTTCCATGGTTTGTAGTAAAGGCATCAAGAGGTCATGGTATATTTTCAAAAGATCAGTCCATCAAAAAATCCTCTTGTACTTTCAATGGGGCCTACACACTTCACCATGAATTAGGCCTCAATAAATAATTCAGTGCTAAAGTTGATGGACAGTCTTGCATGGCTTGCTGTCTGATCCTAACAATATTTACTCAGAAGGCAATCCTATGTATGAATCTTGAAGATTACAGGTTTAGGTTGGGATTGCTAGGCTGCTAACTGGAGATTATAGCCATACTGTTGATTTCTCAAGTTCAACTGGAGATGAGGGGGGCATCTCTCTTGTTTCATCTCCCACTCCAGTCCTGCTGTGCAACCTTCCTCTCTTCTTCATGTAACAAACAGGACTCCAGATGTGTCATGCTGCAGGGACAGGAGAAGCAGACAACAAGGGAAGGAATAAAACAGGGAAAACACAGTTACCCCTCCACTGAATTACAGAATAAAAATGAATGTGTATAGTCTCCAGGTTGCAACCTGGCTACCCTACCTTAGGGCATCCTTGCATATTCATTTTTTACTCTTTTCTTCCCTGTGTAGTCCATAATCACCACCAGGCAGAGACACACACCTGTGAAGCTAATTGATCCAAGGACAGCAGGAAAAGAAAAACTCTTTGTGTAGAGCTCAGGTCTCAATTCTTTGATGAAACTGAAAGTAGTTAACAGCCTCTTGCAGAAAAGCTCAAACCTTTCCTGTTTTTCTGCTACGTAACCTTTAGCTGGCACTGTGCTATAGCAGAATATTGCAATTTCACAAGCAGAAAAATACCTTTTCTTTCACTTTCAGAAATAATACTCCATTTCCCCCACTCTAAAACCCCTTGGGAAAGTGCACTTAAAAACAGAATTGAGGGATCACACCATCATCTAAAGAACCTGTAAACAACTGTGAGTAAGGAATCATGAGTGCATAATAAATGCTTTATGTAGAAAAGCTTTGGGGGGGAGTTCTAATATTCACTGACCTTATAGGTATTGTTGGTGCTTAACATATTAATAAACACCTTTGGAAATATAAATTTTAAAAGTCCCCCCCAAAAAACACATTTTTATGTCCTGTAACCTCCCCCACCCTGAATTAGGCAGAATTAGACCAACATTTCAATGCTAAGAATTGTCAAACACATCCTGTTCCATGCAAAAGTTGCATATGCATGTGTGAGAAAGGTCACTATCTCCACAGAAGTAGAGCCCAGCTGGGTGTACTATCTTTTTACATAGAGCGTTACATGTAACCTTGGAGTTAAGTTCTCTAAAGAGAACTTCATTAAAGATATCATAGATGGGGGAAAATACTGTTGTAAAAACAGACATCTTGCTTAATTTTCTGTTCTTTTTCTCTCTCTAAAGAGGGTAACAAAGGTATCTTAGAAAAACTTTAAACTAATCAAATCAACAACAAAGCCTCTAGAGTAAAACAGAAGTGCATATCAACAGAGATATTCAGAGATAAAGGGGAAATAGTTTTAAACCAAAGATAAGGCCTATTTCAGTGGATGACATTATAGTGATTCTTTGTTGCATTATTACCCCAATCTCTTCACTAATCACTGTTAGTGATTTTAGAGTGTGGGAAAGAGCTAATGTGACCAGACTTGATGACTGGCCCATAGGATATTGGTTTCTAACAAAATGAAGAATAAGATGCAAGAGCATCCTTCCGGTTGATTCCAACCTAGACCAGTACTTGCAAGTACATTTTTAATTATTTATTACATTTATATTCTGTCTTTTTTCACCTTCAAGAACTTAAGGCAGCATACATAATCCTCCTCCTCTACATTTTATCTTCACAACAACAACCCTGTGAGATAGGTTGGGCTGAGAGTCTATGACTGGCCTAAAGTCACCCAGTGACCTTCCATGGCCAAGTGCTGACTAGAACCCAGATCTCCCAACTCCCAGTCTAACACTCTAGCCACTACACCACACTGGCTCTCTTAATTTAAGAGTAAGGATGGAAAGAGCTTAGATTGCAAAGAGCTCAAGTGGTGATCAAGTAGTTTTGTGCAGATTTTAGTACTCCTGAAAACACAAGGATCTGTGAGAGTGGTTTAAGTGCAGCCCTAGACAACACAATTAGAAACTGACATATTTATTTACCATGTTTTGGAAGCAATGTTATGCTGAAAAAAAGGGTTTGTCCAAAATCTGGCCATTGTGTATGTCATGGAAAACTGAACCTTTCCTAAAGCACTATTGTCTTTCACTATATTAGCAGCACTTCATTTGTACACACTGCTGAGGATGAGCTGGGAGTTATTTTAAAAGGTACATTTCTTACATGTAAAACTGCAAATCTTGCATTATATTTAAATGCTGCATTTATGTATTAATGGCCATCTCGACATACAAATATGGAACAAACTCAAGTCTATTTTGATGATGAACCACGCTGAATACTGTTTTTGTGGAAGCACCCAGAAATCATATGAGAGTTAATGGGTTTGTGATTATGGGGTGTCTTCGTAGCACTGGGTTGGTGCCATGTCCCTCAGAAATCCCGTGCGTTCCCTCTCCCAGGTGGCATCTGGAGCTGCCCCCGCCCTCTTCCTGGTGGAAGACATCCCTTTGCAGGTCGTCTTCCACAAGGCACCACCCTGCCATGCCTCCTCTGCAACTCCGACGCGAGGCTTTGGGGCTGTCTTGACACCGTGTTGCACATCCTCACCTTGCTCCGGAGAACAAAGCTGGGATAAGTCCCACCCTTTTTCTCTGCAGCTTTGGCAGAAAGCTCCGGGATGGGTGCGTGATTGTAGCATCATTGTATAATCGACAACGCACCATCTTGCACCCACCCCAGGGCTTTTGAGTGTTTAGACAACCCCTATGTCAGTCTATAATGTGTAACCTACATAGGCTAGAATGTAATTTGCTTTCTCTTCTGCATTTTTTCCTGACATTAGCAACACTCACACCTAGCACAAGCAGTGTGAAAGGCTGTTTGTGCTAGGTTTGTGCACACATTTTTATTCTTAGAGAGGAAGGTATAATATTCTTTCCTCTTACAGTATCTTTCTCCTGAATTTACTGCAAAATGATTTCACCCCCTTCATCCCATTTTTAGTGTGATAGAGCCATCAAGGAAATGCTCAATCTCAAGAATGCAGCTCTTTGTATTTTCATAAATGTTTGAAAGCAAATGTTTTCCGATATAGTGAAGTATAAATAAGTTGTGTGAGTGTAATGTATCAGTCCATTTATACAACCAAACACCTTACTAAATTGGAAGCTTGGGAAGGAGGGGCATGGGAAAAATTGCTTTGATGTTGATATTACATCAAACTGGCAGTTTGCAGACCAGTTTACAAAACCATTGTAATCCCTGGTGAGCTAGGCAGATTACTGCCTTTTTTTCTGTTTGGTCTGAAAATATGCTTGCAGTGAAAACTGGATGTCATGAGCACAGGCCACAATTTTGTGTTTCATGTCCATTCCACTTTACATAAGTATTGGTGGCATGCAAAAGGTCACATGAATTGTGTGCACTGGGCCTAAGAATCCCAAGGATAGCTTTCAACAGACTTGCTGGGATATCACTAGATCCAAACTCTGATTATATCCTTTAGTCTTTGGGGAAAATAAGTAAAAACTGTTTTGCTTGGGTCACTTCCAGTTTTTACCTGGTGAATCTACATATTTCATACATAAAATATGACAGGAGGTTTAAACTTGTCATTTTATATTTATTTATTTTTAGGTCCATCTTTAGTTTTAAAATGAGAAGTGACAACAGGTGAAGAGGGTGTTGTGTAGCAGGCCATACAGGGCTTTGGTGGGTAGAGCACCTGCGCAACGTTCAATCCCAAGTGTCTCTCTTGTTGAAAGGCTCAGGTAGCAGGTGACTGGAAAACCTTGGAGAGATTTTTGTTTTATTTGTAATCCACCCGGTAACTAATGTTCTTTATTGCCTGTATGATTACAGATGGACTGCTTCAGTCTTAAGGCAGCCACCTTTGCCCTGGGAAATTGGTGTGGGGAGAGTGGTTGTGGTGCTGTGTCTCACTAAGACACCAGTTTTGACTTCAGTTGCTCCCACTGAAGCAGGTTAAGTTCTGGCACCAGGTGAGCTATTAGTATTATCATTATTATTATTATTATCATCATTATTATTACTATTGAAGTAAAACCATTCCTTCCCGCTGCACAGCCTGAGGGAGGCTCTGCCTGCTCCGACCGTGGACAAGGCCGCCTAGGAGAGCGCGAGGGGTGGGCTGCGCTCCCTCCGGGACAACTGACAGGACTTGAGGAGCGGGAGGCGGGGGCAGCTGTGATAGGCTTTTGCCTGGCGTTGCCCAGGCGTCTGGTTGGTGCTCGGTGGCCCCGCGCGCACAGTGTGTGTGCGAGAGCGTGTGTGGCAGCATCAGGGCCAGGGAGGGAAAGTAGCGGGCGGGGTGTGTGCGTGGGGAGCGGCTCTTCCCGGCTGCACTCAAGTGACATTCAGCGCGAGCAACAACACACTCCTAAGTCGGCCGGGCAGGCAGGCAGGCAGGCAGCGAGCGAAGCGCGCACTGACGCTCTCCCCTCAGCTCGTGGCGCTTTATCGGGTTTAAATAACCTAAAATACATTGAAGAGCCCCTCCAGGCTCGACACCACTGTGGGAGCTGCTAAGGGACCCTCGCCGCCCTCCCTCCCTCCCCTTTTGCCAGCCCTCAGCCGGTTTAGATTCTCTTCTACCCTCATGAGAGGTTTCCTCCCTTTTTGAGAAGGGGACTCCTGAAGAATGGGAAGGACCTGTGCGGCTTGGCCTGCCATTCTTCCCGCCTCTAAAAGGACAAGAGCAAACTGACTTACGCGGCTGCTGCCAAGCGCCACTCGCGTGGCCGTGGGAGCTGCGACTTCGAGGGAAGTTTCTCGCTCGTTCGCTGGGGAACCAAGAGTCACGGGCGGGCTCGCTCCTCCTCAGAGCCAGCCCCGTCGCGCGCGCGCTCTCCCTCGCCGCCGTCCGCATCTTCTTCGTTTGAGACCCGCGCGAGGAACTTAGGGCAGAGTCGGCGCGGCCCAATCAAGGCGGCCCGGGCTGTTCAGGTAAGCGCAACGCGCCGAGTGTGCCGGCGGGGCGGGAGCAGTTTGTGCGCGGCTTTTAGGAGAGAGCTGCCTGCCAGCCGGTACCCAGGCGCAGCGGGGCTGGGGCAGGAGACAGAGGGCGGAGAAGCGTTCTGCGTCGCTGGGCTGTTTCTCACCACCAGGCTGGTGCGCTCAAGCAGGAGCAGCCCACGCGGGCGCAGAGCAAGTTTGGGCCGTGGGGAACGACGGTCGGAACTCGGAGCCGGGGAGAGGAGGACGCTGGGTGGGATGGACTAGGCTTGGCAGTGCGGGCCCCACGAGTGCCCTGCGGTAAGGGGGGCGCTCCTTAGTAGATGGTATGAATGCGAAATATGGTAAGCTAGCCCGGCTGCGTTTGGGGCCTCCTGCTCGTTTTGCTTGACTTCTGCCATAAAGTCTTGCCAGGTCAGCACCAAGCTTTGCCCATCCTTCACCGCTAGGCTGCCGGTACAATTCGAACTGTGCACCCCAGAATATTTCTACCGGCGCCCCAGGATCTCTTTCAATCCGAGCTATGCGCCCCAGGATCTTTCTACCAGGATTCTGGGGCACACTGCTTGGACAGAAATAAACAAATAACTAAATGCACAGTGTCCCAGGATCTCTTCCTTCCTTTCAATCCGAGCTGTTCTCTCCAGGATCTGCCCGGTACAATCTGCGCTGTGCGCTCGACGATCTTTGGCAAGGAGGCTGCAAGCAAGCCGACACTTGCTGCGATCCAGAAGCATCTTCTGCAAATATGGCAATAGATCTTGGAGCGCACGGACTAGCCTCGGTTTTCATCCCCTTCTCTCTCAACACTCCCACCCAGGAAAATATTTCTGCCTCAACCGGCCGCTCTGGGTATTTGTGCAGTCGGGCTGCCCAGTATCTGACTCGAAACCCGGACGAGCATCCGTTCCGACGGAAGTGGAGTGTTCTTGGGTATGGTGGGTGGTGGGAAGGGGTGCTTGAGACGCAGGAGGCTGATAGGATCGGCCCCATTCTGTTCGAGTTAGTGACCTATATGAGATCAGTTAAAGCGGGTGTTACCTCTTAGCACCTTTTAAATCCCGCTGTCGATCTCCCCACCCCACCCCCTCAGTACAGCGCATGCTTATGGTGGTTACACTGAAGGCTCCGATTCAAATTAATAACTGCAAGGCAGGTATCGTGGGTGTGTTCTTAATTCTGGATTAATTAACACGGTGTGTAAAGGTGTGATTTTATATGTGGAAAGGACGGAAATAAACTTGGTAAAGTAGATCGTTTAGTTCCTAGCTCCCTTCACTCCCCCTCAATGAATCTGGGACAAACTCGAGCGTCTAAACTAGTGCTGCTCTAATTTGCTCTTGATTCCTGTAAAAGCAAATGATGACCTGATGACCACCTATTTCTGTCTCCTCGTACCCTGCTCTTAGCCTTCCGATTTGACAAATCTCCTGCCTGTCTGCGTCTGATCTTCTCTTTATCCTCTTCACTTTGGGACGTGTGTGTATGTGTGTGTGTGAGAGAGGGATCAACCCGAGTTCAACTTCTTTCTGCGCCCGGGGTGGGGGAGAGATAGCGCCTTCAATGAGGAGCAACTTCACAGACTTGGGCCTCCTCCACACGGGGCGTTTAATGAGCCTTGAAGGCTCATTATAAATTTTACCTACACACGAGCGGAGCGCAAAACGGGCGTACAGGCGCGTTATCTCCCCGATAATGCGCATTTTCGAACGCGCGTTAAATAGCGACTTTTATTTTGCTCCGGCCGTTAAAGCGCATTTTCGCTGTGTGAACAAGCGATTATGCGCATTAACTACCTGGAAAGCGCTTTTTGGGCATCTTTTAATGCGCTTCGCCGCTTCCCGCCGCCTCCCGTGCAGAGGGATTGTGAGTAAATGCGCCTCCGCGATAATGCGCATAATCGCGGAACCAGGCGCAAAGGCGCATTCTTGTGGAGGGGGCCTTGCTTACAAGGTTTCCTTTCTCCTCGTTGCTCCAAAGCCGCCACCTCTCCCTCTTCATGCCATTTCCCTGAATGCAAAGTTGCATCGGCGAGCGGATCCGCATCAGTAGGAGAATTTAGCCACTCCCGATGAGTTTTCGAACAATCCAGTTTTTGGTGGCTGGATGGTTTGCTTATTAGGTTGGTTCCCTCCCTCCCTTCCTCCCTCCGCCCCCACGTCCACATTAGCGGATCTTCCCATTACTTCTAAGAAGGAACATTGAGTACTTTACCAGAACCCCCCACCCCCACCCCACAACCTGTCCATAAAAAAACAACAGTAAGATATTTCCTGGACTTCTGGAAGATGGATTGCAGAAGAGATAAAGGAAGGAAGGAAAAGGAAGAATTAGGGAAGTAGTCAAGAGGCAGCCTGTTCTTTAAACATAGCTTCTTTTCTTCCTCTTCTACTACCAGTATGTTATACCCTGTATTCTCCTCCAAAAAAAGGTCTGCAGAGTAACCACTGGTATGATATGGGAGTCTGGCACTTGCCTCTACCCACATCACCACTACAGTCTGACCAAAGCAAAATTTAAACAGTTGTTTAAAATGTTGCCAGAATATTTGCAGATATTTAAATGTTCACATTCTTTTCATTACTTTGGCTTCTCTTCCCACTTTCAGTGACAGTTGTTGAGTTTGTGTGTTGTAAAAAGTTAATGGGTAAAATCCAACCTAAGTCCTACTTAGAGTAGACACATGGAAATGAATGGAACTTATGTTAGTCATGACTAACTTAAGTTCCATTCATCTGCTCAAAGTAATCATGACTAGCTTAAATTCTATTCGTTTCAGTGCGTCTAGTCTAAGTAGGGCTTACTTTGGATTTTACCCAGTATAACTTTTTATATTGTTTAAAAATAAAGAGGAGCTGGAAATGGAAAGAGTTTCATTTTTAGAACCTGCTTTCAATTAATGCTATATTACTCTTGTGTTATAGAAAGTAACGTTTTAACTCTACCTAAGTTTCTAAAATTAGTCATGAAAACAACAACAATAAAACATCCTGCAGAAACAAATGTGCTTTTCCAGAAAGTTTTAAAATTTGTTTTCACTACTGCACCTTTTGGAACATGCAGTGGATTAGCCTAGCAATTGAGTTAGACAGTTGCCATGTTTTAATTCATAGCAATTAGAGCAAAGGAAATAGAAAGATGTTACTGGATGGAATGAATATGAAATACGTGTGTCTTGTATTGCACATTTATTTCAACAGAATTGAAACTGTGACTGTAAAGTATCTCTTAATCACTTGCAGATACAGCTTTTTATCTCTCAAAGAGTATATAATTGAAGGTTATCCCTGCTCTAAAAAAAAAGCCCTTACCACAAGTTTATTTGTTCTGGACCTATTTAACACTCATGTGAGAAAGTATCATGCCTTCCTCAAACTGTTTAGCTTATTGTTATAGATAAATGCAATATCCTTGCCAATGCCACAGAGAGAGAATGCTGCCTTTTGAAACAACCACGGTGGGTCACCCTAGGAAAGGAGGATTAACTATGGAGTGTAAGGACCAGATGATTCTCTTCTTGGTGTCTCAACCCTCTTGCTATCCCATAACATTTTTTTTTGTAAAAGTAAAGTATATATATGCATGTGGCAATTTCCACTAAAGTATATGTTTACAATGAGAAGGTCATTTGAAACTATCCTGCAAAAGCACAGATCTCATATGACTTGTTTACAGTGCTCTGCCAGGATACGGATTGCTCTGTAAAAAGGCAGGAAGTCCAAACGTGGAATAGAACATATTTATTTGTGAGTCAGTACCAGGCAAAGTGCTTGTGATGTCAAAATGGGATCAAGTCCCAATCAGGGGATCCCTACTGTACATGCCCAACTGTGTACCAGCTGAGTTGTTCCAGATTTTCACTGTTTGGTAGAGAACCTGCACCAAAATTTCCTATAGAAAGCTGGTAGACATAGATATTTGTCTTTATACTTGTAGCCCAATCCTGTGCATGTGTACTTAGTAAATCAAGACAGTGCTCAATAGGATTTATTTCCAGGTAAATCTGCATAAGCTTTAGGATGTAATCCTATGAACACAGGAGACTTACTTTTGAGTAAACATGTATAGGACTGGTTTATTTATCTGATTTTTACCCGTCATTAAAAACAACAATGTTCATTACACTAAGAGTAATGTTCTTAGTGACAATGATGGATGCTATATAATATAGAATATATATGCTTGTAACCATATCTTATATAACATTTTACATAGAGAGTGCCTCTTCACGAGAGGTTTAATGCTCTTTGAAGTCTCATTAAAAAATTTACCTCCACACCAGCGGAGTGCAAATGGGGCATAGAGGCGCGTTATCTCTCTGATTATGCGCATTATCGAATGTGCGTTAAATCGCGAGTTTTATTTTGCTCCGTCCGTTAAAGCACATTTTGACTGTGTGAATATGCGCTTATGCGCATTAACTACTTGTAAACCGCATTTTGGACATCCGGTAATGCGCTTCGCCGCCTCTCGCCGCCTCTCGGGCAGAGGGGAGGGATTAGGCATAAATGCGCTTCTGCGATTATGTGCATAATTGGCTAACCAGGCTCAAAAGCGAATCCTTGTAGAGGGGACCTCAGAGAATAACTTTGGGAATGGATACTGTAGAGCTGTCTTCCCCAGTCTGTGCCCCTCATATGTGTTAGACTATGAGTCTATCTACACTACTGCTTTAAAATGGTTTAAAACGGTTTATAACAGTTTTGAGAACTGTTGGGGCCCAGGACACACTCCATATACAGTTTGCATAATGTTTTCAAAGTGTTTTATCCTGCGTGTGTAGATAGGCTTGATGGCTTCTATAATCCCCAACCAGGTTCTGCAGATGCATTCCAATATCTAGCTGAATGTGGAAAGCACACAAGAAATTCATGTGAGCTGGATCTAGAAGGGATCCTAAATTCATCTCATACAATCATTTCTGAACAGATTGTGTAGGTGAACATTGTGATTAACTGTTTTCATTTTTTACAGCTACACTTTCCCCCTCATTTACATAGGAATCATTTCCAAATTCATCCTATAATAGTCCACTGAACTCCATCCCTTATATATACTGGGAGAAATCTCATAGCTCTCTGTATATCATTGATTTACCATCTCCCTCTTGTATCAAGAAACGTTATTTTTGAATCATTGTGTCCAGTGTAAGGGGTATGCAATTTTGAGTATAGGGAAGAGTGAAACATGGTAGGTTGCAGATTACTCACCAGGACTAATCTTTTTTTTTGGGGGGGGGAATCCATTTAAGATAGATGCAAACAGAAATATAGACGATAAATTGATGGTTAATTTATAGATATAGAATTCACTGGATTTTTGTGTGAATGTGAAGCAAATTAAATGGTTGATATTAGCATGTGTTGCTACTCTTTCTGCTTTGTGTTTTCCTTTCAAAATAAGCAGGAATTTGGGAACAGGAAATATTTACAGATCTTTGTACTGATGCGTTCTGTTGCCTTTAAACGAGTGAAGTATACTAATTTTTCCTTCATTCTAACATGCGGACATTGCAAATGATAACAATTTCTCACTATGGACAAACTCCAAATGTATATGAGAAATATTTGGCATCGTCTATAAGTATGTCAGGTTTCTGAGAAGAACATGATGAGTGCAGTGTTCTCAGCATTGGTTTGGGGTAAAAATACACTTAGTAAAGCATGCAACATAATCTAACATATTTTTCTAATTTAAGGGTTTGAATTTGTCATATGCATGTTAGGCAGATGTTTGATCGCTTGTGTTTGTATGCTTTTAAAAGAACTCTATTTTAAAGCTATATGGCAGCACAGCAGTAGCATTTCATAGCACTAGGTGCTATGTTACATATGTTATGGTCACTCATGGAACATATTGTTGAGCAAAGTACCGTGTTTTGGATAACCTGAACTTCTCCATCATTATATTTGACATAACTATGTCCCACTAATTCTAAACAACCTCAGAGCTGCTTTCCATATTTATAGTCCCTATGAGTCAAATATGAGTCTGAGAAAGAGTTTTGACATTCATCTACTGTTCATTTGATTCAGATGCACATCAGACTATTGTCTTATTAGTTATATAGGCAGTCATCTTTTAACCCTGTTACAGCTTCTTCCATATATGTGCTTTAAAAACATGAATCTGAAAAATACAGTAATCCAAAAAGCAACAAGCAAGTCTTCTAAGTATTCCTGCCCTGCTAACTCCTGGGCTTGTCCCCCCCCCCCCCCCAACCTCAGTATTGGTTGTAGCACAATGGTAGATCACATGTTTTGCATGCAAATGGTTCCAGTTCAAGCCCTGGCATCAGGTAAGGCTGGCAGATGAGCCCTTGGAGAGCCACTGCCAGTCAGTATAAGCAAAATTGAGTTAGATAGACTTGGTATAAGGCAGCTTACTATGTTCCTATAGTTAGAAGATGTCCGAAATTGAAGAAGAATTAAATTATCTTGATTTAAATTTACAGAAAAACAAAATATATGCAGACAAAATATGGTTTTAGATCCAGAAGTATGACTGTTATATATTGGTAGAGCTGAAAGCAAATGTATGCCTTCTCTTGCCCTACCAAGGCAAATGAAGGTTTCCCATGGTTCCCAGATATTCTCTTCCTTGTTCATTTCAGACATGCACTTGGACAAATTTATAATCTATCTAATGCTGTTGTTTGACACTGTTGCGATTGTGAAAATGCAGAACTTTCAAGAGCTTTTTTTAAAAAAAATAACAATCAACAAGAATTGCAGACAAGCAAACCATATTACACATACCAAGGTGTGGAGTTGCAAGTCTGGTATTTATCAATGTGGTGATTTACATGCAATCAATGAACATTGATTTTTTGTAATACAGATGTAGTTGTTTTTTATGAGGATGTGTCTTATATATCAATCCTAAGATTTATCCCAGGTTTATTTGCCTGCCAAAATAAATGCCTGCCAATCCATTAATATCTGGCATAATATCCTGGTTTGTGATGTACTGGCACAGTGCTGTTATTTTTCAGCCCCTAAGCATGTAAGTGTTGTTGCAGCAGACAGACTTAGAGTAAAGTTATTGTTACCTATATCAGTTAAGAATGGAAGAAGAACCCTGCTGGATCAGACCTAAAGTCTATCTAATCTAGGATTCTGTTCAAGCAGTGATCAACCAGAGGCTTATGGGAAGCCCACAAGCAGGACATGAGCACAATTAGAACATCTTCCTACTTGTGTTCTCTAGCAACTGGGATTCAGAAATTAATATTCCATATAGGATACAGTTAAAATAGGACAACTGGATTTAAGCTATGAAAATCCTATTGATTCTGAGTGCGATTAAATTGGGGTTAAATTCTAATGCATTGACTCAACTGCATTGTGAATTTGGTTATCCATCACTTACAGCAAATTTGCAAGCATTTTCTTGGCTGCTTTTCCCCATTCCTGAATGTATTTGTTCATGCCATTGTCTAGAAAAAAGTATTGTGTGCATGCATAACACATGGATACACCCAGCATGCAATTTCTGTGACGTCAATGTCTTCAAAAATGCTGCTACAGCAGTGGAATTACTAATGGATATGTCTATGTACTGCTGGTATGTTCATTAAAGGTGCTTCCAAATGGAGAGCTCCTAACGCTACCAATGAAAAGGCATTTTACAGCTATTCCATCTTTTCTTTCTCAATTTTTTTAAAAAGAAAACAGATGAAAGAAGCAATGGTAAACATGGGAGCATTACATATTCAGGATTTCTTCTGCCCTTCACTGAAAAATTCCATCAATGAGGCGGGACAAGTGCAGGTGCTTCTCAGACTGTCAGGCATGGTTGTGTGAAGTAAAGTAGCCAGGAAAGTGTAGTGGTTATTTGTCATTTTAAACATCAGTACTGTATATAAAAATGTGTTAGGGCTGTCATTGAAAATTACGGTAATAAAAAAAACTTTCAATAGTCTTGTGTGAAAGGGAATAACTATATGTCACATGCTAATATGTGGAAGATAGACCTACTTATTTATGTTTTTTGAGATGGGAGCAGCATGTAACCCTTTTCCCACCTGCTTTTAGCCCCTATCCAAGAGCGTCTCTACACCAGCAATATATGGCATGTTCGTGATTGGCTACTCACAGAAGTTTGCAGGTCCTTTAGATGCTATCATCAACCTCCTGCACATATCCCGCACCTTCCCCCAGTTATCCCATTCTAAAAAAACATGGATATCCTGATTCTTCTGAAATATTGCAGGATTTCCTAATGTGTGCAGTCAAACATGTGCTACAAAGCATCCACAAGAGGGCAATATCCCAATCAAGGCTATGAGCACCAAAAGGAGGGGAAGTTTTCAATTCCAAACCACGTGGTTGGCAATTCAAACCACATGGTTCACCTCTGTCTGCCCATGTAATGGAGCCTATCACAATCACACAAAGGAGCAGCTCCAGTGAGGCAGCATGATTTCCCCCTAAAGTAAAGACTGTCCAAATTGCCCCACTGAGCAAACAATTTTTTGAACTCTGTGGGAGAAAATTAACTCCATGGGGGATGGACTATTTGAAACTGAGAAATGGCAGGCAATAAAACAGTTTAAACTCTCTCATCCATACTGCTTCTTTTCTCCTAAATGCCTCCCCCCAGCTTTTTCTTTCTTTCTTTCAAAAATGATATTGGGTCTCTTTCATATGTTAGTGCATAATGTAGTTAGTCCCATGTACTGTCAGATCATATTTCAGAATAACTTTGATAAATTGTAGCGATCTATTTTGAAAATCCACCATGTTTTGCTTCTACATCTCCATTCTTACACCTGAAACGATGTTATAATTTAGGAAAACAGATTGTGCAAAATTTAAACATATAACTTTGCAGTATTAAAATAAGTTCCAAACTATGTAGAGAAATAGTAAATTTTGGGTCTGATGGTTGGAAATGCAAACACATTACTGTCAAAGGGGCAGATTTACATGTAAATGTGGATTTATTTATTTGTTAAGCAACTTCGAAGGCAATTTGGAAACCTTTAATAGACAGATGCAAATTTGTCAATCTATGTTTCAGATGTAGATTTTTTCTTAAAAATTTAACCTGACATGTTGCACACTGTGTACAGCAAAAAGCTTACCCATGATCCTTGTGAAAAAAATGTTGATCCTGGACACAAAAGCTCCTTGAATGTGAAAGGTGTTGGACTGCTGATTTGCGAAACATTCTTGAACGTACAAGTCTGCCCTCCCCACTTTTAATATGTCAAATATATCCTGAAGAATAGTGAATAAACACATCATCAGAGATCTCATTTTGTAAAAGGATACACTTCATGATGATATAAAAGACAAACTTTTGGGCTTAGCCTGTCAATTTAAAATTTTTTTTTTTTAAAAAAGGCAAAAATCTAACTTAAGTTTAGACGAAGGAACACCAGAGCTATGTTTCACTCTTGTGGTGCTTTCATGCAATGAAGCGACAGCTTTAACCACAGAACATCTGGATCCTAGCTTCTGTTACAGTAGAGCTTTTTAGGGGGAAAGCATGCCTTGTTTGACTGTGCATTCATTTAAAGCCATTAACTTTTGCAGTCCTTTAAAAGCATAAAAAATTGCATCACCATTTTAAGGGGCTATTTTCAGTTTCCTTTTCGATCTTGCCACTGTGGTAAAAGTTGAATTTAATTTGATTACTAAGTAGGTATTTATTATGACATTCCTCAGCTATTTTTTTTAAAGGTAGGTCTGCTAGTTAATGCATTCATTTTCACATTTATATTTTGCATCACACACTCTTGTCAGTTTTCTTTTCTCTCCCCCCCCCCCCTTTTCTTTTCTTTTTTGTAGCTCTGGCACAATGTTTTTATACAGGAGGTAATATAATAGAAACATAATGATTTAACAGAAAGCAGTACAGTTATAAAGCTATTTTTGGACTGCCTTTTGAAAAACATTTCTTTGTATTTGTTTCATCTGTTATCTTTCATTTCACAGTCATAAGATGGATGAAAGATGCATAGACAAGTAAGACTGAAATAAAGGTAAAATAAAAGCTTTTTTATTTTTACCAAGAGTGGAGTAAGTGAGAATAATGAGGTCATAGTGTAGAAGTTATACTTAGATACAGGAAATAAACAAACAATCTTTAACATATTTTAATTGTGCAGTCACCCTTCCTTATTCACAGAATTTTATGGGGAGCATTCAGACATTTATGACCTTATTCACATGTAATGACAAGTCATGTTTTAAACAACTTGTGTTGTGCACATGCCCAATACTTAAGCTTTTAAACAACAACCTTTGATCAGATCATTCAGAACTTGTTACAGTTATGTCTAAACCCAGACACTTCAGATTGTTTATGGTTTAAGCGCACCAGAGTTAACCCATGATTTGTTCTTAGGTTAGCTTTGGGTTATTTAACCCACAAATAAACCCAAAGTGTCTGGGTTCAGATGTCACACTACAACTTACGGGACATTCGTAGGTTGTTTACAGAAACTGGAAGTGGCTCCCATGCTGTGCGCGGACCCCCAAATCATAGGTTAATTAATTAACCTATGATTGGCTGCCAAATGCCCCTTTTATGTGCAAAATGGCCCATTGTCCTCCATTTGTAGCACCCCCTTGTTTTCCCACTGCTTCATCCATCTTTTTGCTTAACACATAAAATCCATTAAGGAGGAAAAGATGGAATAGTTGCACAATGTCTTTTGATTGACACAGTTAGGAACCTCCACTTGGAAGCAACCTTTGTCAGGCTACTTAAGTTCAGTTGAACTTATTTCCAAATAAGCGCCAAACTAATGGTGACATTAGTCAAAGATTGAAACATGCATGCTTAATGTGACTGCCTTTATTCTGGAGAAAAAGCAGCCAAAGGGCACCAATCTGGAACGTGTCTCTAGGTCTAGATTGGGGCTCATGCTGGTTTGATGTTGAACATTTCCCCCTACCTGGCTATTAAAGGTGCCAGCACTGAGGGTGGGGTAAAAAGCAGCCAGGAAGGAGAAATTTTCAGCAGAAAACCCAGATCAGAAGGCTGAGCCTGCATTTTCTCCAAAATAAAAGAAGCCACATTACATTGCATTTAAACCAATGTCATGTGTAGTTTATTTGGCCATACAATTGCAACTTTATGCACACTTATATAGGCTGACCATATGAAAAGGAGGACAAGGCTCCTGTAACTTTAACAGTTGTAGAGAAAAGGGAATTTCAGCCAGTGTCATTTGTATGCAATTAGTTCCTGGTGAAATTCCCTCTTCATCATAGCAGTTAAAGTTGCAGAGGCCCTGGCTTCTTTTGTATATGGTCACTCTAGTATAGTGCCTGCAACTTTAACTGTTGTGATGAAGAGGGAATATCACCAGGAACTAATTGCATACAAATGATACTGGCTGAAATTCCCTTTTCTCTACAACTGTTAAAGTTACAGGAGCCCTGTCTTCCTTTTCATATGGTCAGCCTACACTTATATGGAGTGTGACCAATTTCTTAATATACATATGATCAGGTGGCAAGTCAGACAAAAGTTGTAACCTTAAATGAAGAGAAAAATCCTTATATGTATCTGAAGAATGTACATATCTGGTAGTGCAAAGAACATATAAACTGTAGCTGTGTCTTAATTAAGTGAAAGGGAGGGAATTATCCCCGTCACCAGCAGATTTTTATTTATATCTATAAACTTGTGACTTGCTATCACAATATTTTTTAATCTATCTGTGTATACAGAACATGTTTTGAATGCATAAATAGATCTAGTTAATGCATTCTGAACTGCATGTTTCTTGTAGTGGTAAGAATCAAACTAAGCTAAAGGAGACTAGAATGCAATATGAAATATGAGATGATTTATTATTATAGCAAACTGCAGAGAGGTATCATGACAGGGACAAGTATTTATTCTTAGAATTGATGAACAGCCCAGGGGAGGAAGTCAAAATTCGAGAATGGGGATGATATGAAATTGGAGGGAAGTCAGATGTTGAAGCTATGAGGAAGAGAACCAAGGGAAAAAAACTGATATCTACCACTTAAAGAATACATTTAAGTTACTGAACTAACTTTATAGTTATAATTATCAGTTCAAAATATTAAAAAGTCATTAGGTTGGATCCAGATGAAGAATGAAATCCTAAACTCTTCCTCTAGTACTGATGGCTGGAGGGGCTAGCATGTTGGTCCCCCTATACTGTCCTCCCTGGCAGAGGATAATCACTGTAAGGGTGGTGCTGCCATGACAGAGGGCCCTGGTGTGCCCAGGCAAGCAGAAAACTGTCAGCAGAGATTCTCCCATCAGTGGTATCCAGCCCTGAAATGATTCTCCTTAGGGTGAGGCTATGAGGACTGCCATGTGAAACTCTACTCTTCAGAATCCACCACTATACCACTCATTTCTGGTTTAATACTTTTACAATTTATTGATGCTTGTGGCTCACTAGCGACCATGCAATCTTTTTTCCAGTGAACTGGACGTTGAGCATATTTTTAGGGAACAAATTGTTTTATTTATTTACAATATTTATAATAAATAAATAAAATAAATTGTCCACATCTAAACAGATTCCAGAATAGTGAACAATCAAGGATTAAAAGGGAATAAAACATCATGTTATTTTTTAAAAAAACAACAACAACAATAAAAATCAATAAAATCATGACCGGTTGATCAAGGAAGGTGTCTTGAAATAAATATGTCTTCAGCAGGTGCTGAAAGCAACACAATGTACCTGCCAGATCTCCAGCAGCAGGGAGTTCCATAGAAAGAGAGCCACCACACTGAAGGCTCTACTCTGGGTGGATTCCAATTGGGTATAGGTCCATGCAAAATCTATTATTTGTGCTTGATACTCAATCATTTGTACCTTTTTAATGAGATACACATTAATCCTCACTGTCTATTGTGTCCTTTGACACAAATCTGGACACTTACGCTTCACTTTGATCCTTTTTCGGTCACAAAGGTGGAGTTAGGTCAGCATTTTGCCTGCTTTGTACTTCTTAGATAAATGCCTCTAAACACAGATGCAGTAAGTATGTCTGCGTAGAAAAAACTGCACTATGATGAGTAAGTGTGGCTGGGAGGAGGACAGGCAAAGTAGGGCACAGCATGGGACAATCTTGTGTGGTAATCAAGAATTCATAAAAATAAAAAGACCTTTTAGGATGAGTACACATTTGCACAGGAACTGTGAAGTGGTTACATGCTTGTTGCAGGGAAATATAGATGGCTTTCCACCGGTTAGTACAACTGTAGAATTAGCTGCTGGAAAAATACATTTCCCCCACAACAGTGCATCTCTTGCATAAAACTAGGTTCTGGATAGTGGTCATAGTTGGACACCTTTTGGATAGTACTGGTGAGATGTTCTCCCTCTATCGCCACATACCACACTATTCCATTTTGTGAGTACCAAGAAAGTCTTCTTGCCTTAACATTTATTGGAGGTGGTGTCCTTTGTTTCTTCAGTGCTGAAACACATGGGCTTTGAGAATATTTGCTAGATTATGCCCACCTTCCTGGGAATTAAAACCAATCTCACTGTATTTGGTTGTGCTGCAGCTAACTAAAGATAGTAAGTGGTGTTTAAAACCCATGCTTCATTATCTGTATCACACAGTCTGTGAACAAATTCAGCTAAATTAATAGTTAAAGGACACTGTGGTGTTTATAATAACTTCTGTTTCTCCAAATTGACATTGTAATGCAGTGCCAACTCCAGAGCCCTTGGGCAAGATGACCTCAGTGTTTCCCCTCCCTCAGGAGTCTACCTTCTCATTGTCATTGTCATCAGCTGTTACTGTTCCTCATCCTCTTTCCCATCATTGCTTTCCGTGAGCAAGTAAGCAATGGATCTACTGCTCTTCCTTCTCACACCATTGTTGACTAGGCCAGAGTGAGAGGAAGGTGAACAAGCAGGTTGCAATGGTGAGGAGAAGTGATGACAGGGGGCTCTTGTCAGTAGGAGATATGGGCCCTTGTCAGGTGACCAACAATGCCTAACTTTGATGACAGCCTTTTGTGTTCTAGATAACAGAATCTAGTAATCATATAATAGATATCATAATTTATTTCAGTCTACAGACAGTAAAAACAGATGATACAATTTTGGTATATCAAAAGCACCACAATGCAGAACAATGAGTTAGATCCAGATTAGATTAGTTGCATTTAGTATCCACTGAAATCAATAGGACTTAAGTTATAACTAGCTGGTCATGATTAGCTGTGGATCCAACCCAATGTATGTGTGTATGTGTGTGTACACACAACATAGGAAAATGTGTGTCGAACAGCTAATGTGCATAACAACCAGCCGTTGTGCTCATTCTCCAGATCATGACCACATTTCCTGGTCAATATATGTACACTATCCTAGCAAAGGCTGTGCCTAGGGATGCCAGCAGGTTTTTCAGCCTTTGCAAAGTCAGGTCTATTCCTAGTTCTTTAGTAAAGTAGCTTTTGAACAGTGTTTGTTTTGTTGCTAGTATTAATACAGCTACATCTAATTATTTCCTTTTTCAGCTAGATCTAATTATTTGCCATACATATTTTTAATGCAAAAACAATAAATTAGGTAAGAATAATCTTCAACATTATTTGTACTGCTTCAAAATTCATCCTGAGCCTTTGTGGTGGGATTGGATAGAGTTTCTAGGTAACCTTCCTTTTCTTACCGGCAAGCTTGTAGAATCAAGCTTACAAACACAAAATCAGGTTCTGTTCCCCTTGTACTACTAAGTTTCCATTGCCATACATCACACATGAATATTCTTTTCCGCAAGCTGGGTAAACTGACAGCGTTTGAAATTTCCCTGCAACAGAGATCATGACTACCACACTTCTCTCATATAATAAAAAGCAGCCATGGTGTGAAATTTTAAAATATTAGAGTATTGGGAGCAGTTTAGGCACATTTTCTAGCCAGAGGCACCCTTGGATAATAATAATAATAACAATAATAATAATGACAGCCACAGTAGCCCTGTTTGCCTGGGATCTTATTTTACCCTGTTGTTATGCTCAGGTATGTATATTCAGCATTTCTACTTCTTGACTGCATTCAAATTTGATTTTAAGAGAGAATTCTTGCATTCCTAGCTGTGTTAGATATAATTGGGAAAAGAATAAGAACAAAGAAATGAAGTGATATTTTTTAAATTAAAAGTTTAGTATTTAGAGATATTTCTGCTCTTCCCACAAACTCCAGTAGTTAGATTGTGCATGAAAGAAATGACTAATGAGTGTAAGAAGGTTCTAGGCCAATATAGAGGCTTAAGGATGCCATAATTTGCAAAAACATTTGCAAAATTCCCATGCTTTCATGAAGATGAGATGCTCTGTTGCTTCTTACTTAGCTCAGTTGTATTTTATACTTATCTACTTAGATTTAGACTGTTTAAATTTACTTTCCCATTTTGAAATCTGATGCAAATTAAGCTATTTGCTGTCTGAGTTCGTGATAATGAAGGGTTTTAAGACAGAAAACAAAAACATCTTTGAGCAGATATCCATGTCTCTGCTCCATAGAAAATACTTTGTGGAATTGGAGGTAGAAATAACGAGACAACACAAGTGTGTTGGGTTTAAACAGGGCTACGTTTATTGAAATAATTCAGATCTGTAGAAGGGAAACCTAAGCGGGCATCGTCTAAACAGCGGATCCTTCCGCTATGCCAATGGGCGAGCCATTGCCAAGCCCCATAGAGGCGAATAACCTTCGTCTCCTTGGGGCCTTCGCCTTGTGGGTGGTAGACTCTCCGGTGCCACCCCACTCACGCCTCAAGCTCCGAATGGGTGACACCAGTTGATCACCAGGACAACCTCTCCTCTCTGCACCTGTGCCGTCTGGCTGGCAGGCGCCAAGGCTTGAGAATCATCCTCCACACTTGTGGGCATGCAATGCTCACCATCCTCCCTGCTCCTCGATGTCCGCTTACCTGCCAATGGGAAACAACAAGACTTCTGCTTAGTTGTTGCCCCCCCATTGAAGAAGGATAGCATCCTTCAAGCCCTTCTGCAGATCAGAAAGAAAAATGTCCAAACCTATCTCTGAAAGATGAACTCCATCGTCCCTATACAGCTCCCTCTGATTTCTTGTCAGTGAAAGGTGCTGGACACTCACATCACCGTGTTTAAGAAGTTCCTTATAAATGGTCCCATTGACTTTCCTACGAGCCCTTTCAATGGCCTTCGGGTCACGCACATCACTATGCAAGACTAAATAATGTGGATCCCTGGCCATTTGTTCCTAATTAACTGGAAATCGGCTATCGCTTGCAGGGACAGAGCCTGTCCCTCCAGCAATCCCAGGTCATTGCCTCCCAAATGGATCAGGAGAATCTGAAGTGGTGGGAAAAAGGGGCGTTGAAAAAGTGAAAAAAGTAGTTGATCTCACCTCATGCCTCTCTTGCCCAACCACTGAATGGAGGCCATTTTTCCTAGGCCGAGTTGTGTGCCCCAGCTTGTTCGAGAAGCTCTGCGGCCAGCCCAAAATATGAAACTGTGGCCACAGATCAGGACCTGCGCTGGTTCTCCACCCTTCCGAAAATCTATAGGGAAATATAAGGATTGAAACATAATTGCAATTCAACTGGGCAGTTGCCTCACGTATGATTGAAATGCCCCAGACTTCCATCTGCCCACGGATTTAATTTTGTCATTTGAAAGGCCAATAGCCGCTGCTGTGGAGGTGGCTCCAATACGAAATGAATGCGTACTGAATCGGTATGCCCCTAAGCCCATGGCTTGTAAAGCTTGTTTAGTGATGGCCCAGAACTGACTCCTTGTCAATGGGGTTCGATTGTCATGACGAAAAAGGTAGCCTTCCTCTGTGCCCTGCAGTGCCAAGTATGCCATCAAAGCCTACACTGGGCATAACGTCTTATCCGTAGCAGGGTGCAAGGTTACCGTGCTACCCGACCGCTTTGGTCAGTTTTAGAGAAGCGAAGGTCATGGTTCCGTGCACCAATGTTCTCTGAATATAACTCCAAAACCAAATGCCCTGGAAGCATCAGAATGGATTTTTAGTTCTGCCTCCAAGCGTGTTTCCTTTCTCCAGAAAGAGACTCCATTAAAGTTCTCAAGAAAAGATAGCCACACCTCAACATCATCACGCATGGGCTGCGTCACTCGAATCCTGTGATGCGGGCGAGCTAAACCCTGCATGGCATCACAGAGTCTGCGCATGAATGCTCTGCCCGGCGCCACCACCCTGCATGCGAAATTAAGGTGTCCCACTATCTCTTGAATCTGAACCAGGGTGACCTTTTTAGCCCTCTGCATTTCCATGAGCCTTGCTTTCAAAGAAATCAACTTGTCCATGGGCAGTCTGCACATCTGTTTGATGGAATCCAGCTCTATACCAAGGTATTTCAAGGTAGTTTGAGGGCCTTCTGTTTTCTCATGAGCCAGAGGTACCCCCAGTTCCTCTGCCATTGCCTTAAATTCCCTCATGAAGTGGGAACACTGGGAAGACTCAGCTGGACCAGTAAAGAAAAAGTCATCCAGGTAGTGGGTCGTTGCCCACAATCCTGTGCGTTTTTTGATAGCCCATTCCAAAAATAAACTAAATCGTTCAAACATTGAGCAAGAAATGGAGCAACCCATTGGCAAGGCTTTGTCAAAGAAATAATTCCCCTGAAATTGGAAACCCAATAAATTTAAATCTTTGGGGTGTATTGGCAGTATGCGAAAAGCGGACTTTATGTCACACTTGCCCATTAATGCCCCTTGGCCTTGTTCCCTAACTAGCTTTATGGCTAAATCAAAAGGGGCATACTGCACTGAGCAGAGCTGTTCAGGAATGGCGTAATTCACTGAGTCGCCCTTTGGGGCTGACAGGTTGTGTATCAACCTAAATTCCCCAGAGGCCTTCTTTGGGACAATGCCTAATGGTGAAATTCAGAGATTGGGAATTAGTGGGGCTGGAAAAGGACCAGCTACTCTACCAGCCTTCAGTTCCTTATCTATCTTATCTTTAACTAATTGTTTCATCAAGGCCACCGATTTTTGGTTCTTTACGAAGGTGGCTTTCTGGGTACCTTGGTATGGAATTCTAAAACCTTCCCCAAAACCCACTTCCAGATATTGCGCCTCCCTGCGCTTTGGGTATAGCGCAAGAAGGCGGAGTAATGAAGGAAGTCTAAGTGGGCTGGGATCCCTTTGGAGGAGGTGGTCGACTACCTGGTTTTCGTCCACCTTGACTATCTCTCGCGAAACCCCAACCACATCTTGGCCTGTTGCAATGGATGCCTGCGTGGTTGCCATTGCACCACTGGCAATCATGGTGAAAGCGGCGTTGCGCTCTGGAACAATTACCCCGGGAGTTAAATTCCCAGCAAGACAGGCGTTGTTGAACCGCCTGTCCCGCAGTCCCTTTAAATAGGGGCACGGGTTGCTGCCTGGAAAGGATGTGTCCGCTATCTGATCTATCGCCGAAACCAGGTCTTGCCAGGGTCATGTATTGTAGCCACAGATCCTGATCTCGGACGTCCCAACGAAGGGAATGGTCTAGGGTGGCTCTCATACGGAAATTTTCATCGTACGATAACCAAGCCCCGCCCTCATATTCCGTAAAGGCTCTGTAAATCAATTCTAAATACTTAGTCAGAGCGTATCCTCGGTTGGGGAAATGCTGCAGAACCACACCCATGTAAGTTAGGAAACCTGGGAGCCAGTTGGCAATTCCTGGTAACCTTTCTTTTTAACTTCTCTGTTTCCTTCTCTATATTGGAGTCTTTCTCTTTGGTCTCCATGTCCTGAAAAAGGAGAGAAAATATGTCACATATTCCCCTCTCAGTATTTTCTCCTTGGTCGAAGGCAGCAAATGAAAGCCCAGCGAAGAAGAAGTGCCTCCTGCAGGGATAGCCCTCCTATCCACACCTGCCAGAGGGTCATTTGCAGCAGGGGTGTCCTGTACATTAGATGTAAGTGGGGCTCCAGCAGGGCCCTGCCACACCTCCAGGCATTCTGCTGTGTCTTTTTTATTAACCTCTTGCAAGGTCACTCCCTCACCTAAGACCTGTAATGTAGTGCTTTGCAACGGGGTTGCCATGGAGTTTGACAACATTCCTTGATTATGAGGTAACGTTGTTTCCACAGGCCGTTCCTGATTTAAAACTGTATGGGCACCCGTAGCCGAAATAGGCGAGGGTACGCCCCCCTGGACTGTGCTATGGAGGAAACCCCTGACCCCCTTTGGGCCCTGCTTGTATTTGGTGGCACGGGTTCGGCCGACTGGTTTTCCCCTAAATGTGCCCTGACAAAGGTTGACAGTAATTGCAAGAGGTCAACCACTGTGGAAGAATTTGGGTGTGATGTGGTATATATGCTTCCGTACTCACCCGTTGGTGTGGATTGAGCATGTGCGGCACTGGGGCAGGTCTGCGTGCTTCCCCCCGGCCTGAAGGGATTGTAGATGTTGGAGCCATTGTTTGAGGTGCTGTTGTCGTCAGACCTACGCCAAGTGGAGCTGTACTGGGTTCACTGGCTGCTGGACTGTGCACCTCCCTTCCTGTTGCTGCTAATTCATGGGAAGGCTCCTCGTGAGAAGTTAAAATTGGGGCTGGACCCGTTGCAACAACTGTGGACCCCCCTTCCACTCCGTCAAGCCTTTGCTCATCGGGCCAGGCACCCTGGCCTGGCCTGCTACTGCTCCCCCAACTTGCAGCTCCTCTCAGCGCCGCGTTTGGGCGGGTCCCGGAGCCTCGTGCTTCCTTTGAGGCTCCCTCCTGCTGCAGCCGCAAAACCGAAAAAGAGAGAAGAGACAGGCATGACCGGCTTAAATAGCCGCTCCCTCCGCCTCTCCCACCCCCTCCATGTGACCCTGGCTATCCAATGGCTGGCCTCCTACTCTCGCCATTCTACCCCACCACAAACTCCTCCCTGTGCCCAGGCTGGCGCCGGGCGTGACAGAAGGCCCTTTCTTCTAAAACACAATTCAAAACAAATATTGTTCTGAGAGGAAGCTGAAGACCTAATATGGTCCTGAAAAAGAAACCGTTGCATGTGGACATACGCCTAAGACTCTTTGTTACTCAGTATGAAAAGACTTCCATCAGTCTCCAGTTGAATGTGAGAAATAATGGGATATAAGTAGAATTTTAATTTATCTGGAGAAATAAAACATCTACCTATTGCACTGTGAAAATGGATGAGGAACTATCCATCTTCTTGCCTAGAAAAAATCTTTGAAAATGGATACTTAACTTTGGGGAAATAGAATCTGAGAAAACAGTTATAGTGAGCAATTTAAATTTTTTGCATAAACGAAACTCAACACAACATCCTCCTTAGTTTCTCTGCTTAGTGTGTGAACATTAGTGTGTGAACTTAGTGTGCAGTGTCATGCTTCCTAACTGTTTTATATATTTGAATGACCCTTATAAATATGGATAAATAGTATTTTGCTTTAACAAAAAGAGCTGCAAATTACTTAAACGCAAGTGTAAGTGGGCTTTCTTTAGCTGGTTATTTGGGCTGGAGCATGAATTGTCCTGGATCTGGAGTGTGATGCTGGCAGAAGCTTTCCATGAGGAGAATTCCATGCATGGGATATTCTTCCTGGCAGAGGCAGGAGGCAACTTTCCTATTTCTCCTTGCAGCTCCTTGTGCTCCTGAGGGTTGGGGGACCCTCTGGAATAATGCGGTGAACTTCAAGGTGGCAAGAAATTGGTGAAAATTGCTCATCCCAGCTTCCACCAGCAGGATTCTCCACTCAATATGAAGCCTCCCAATTACAGAAGGAGCCATACTGTTCTCAGAAAGCACACTTGAGATTCAAGCCATTATGTTTAAAAATGCATCTACTTATATGTTGTTCCATTTTTATTTCTGTTTTAAATATGTCACAACAGCCTTCCTCAACCTGGTGCCCTCCAAATGTTTTTTTGACTACAGCTGCCTACATTCCTCACCACTGCCTTTGTTGGATGGGGCTGATCTGGAGGGCACCAGTTTGGGGAAAGCTTTATTATGGTGTAACACTTGTGATATTTATGAATTACCAATAGGTGGAGTTATGTGACGTTTGAATAGATGTAGAATTAGCTCATATAGAACAAGCCAGGAGACCTCCCATGAAAAACAGTCCATTTAGTCTTAGATAGGGAGGCATAAACCTCTTCAATTTTGTGGAATTAGACTGCATTTAGTTTATGCAAACAAACAGATTGGAAAGCGCAACCATGTGTGAAACTCCAGAGAAAAAGGACTACTCCAAAACATGGAGGCATTTTCATTTATGAAGTTTGGATTTAGTTAATCAGAGAATAAGAATCATAGGGTATGCAGAGAAGAAACTTAAATAGGTAAGGAAAATACATTAGTACTGTCCTGACTATGTGAGATTTGGTTTTCATTGTGAAAGTGGCCACTTTGGGAGGTGCAGCTGTAAACATGTTTGTGAAAAACATACACAATTTCTATCTAGTAAGTTGCACATTTTTTCACTTTTGTTTGCAGCCGTTGCTTCTCTATACTGTCGCTGCTTGGAGGGAGGGGACAATCCGCATAATCAGATTAGCGTTTTATTGCATGCTCATTACTGGCCACTCATGCTTTTTTGTGGGTCCTTTTGACATTATTGTCTGCAATCTGCACGTCTCCTGCTCCTTCTGGTTTTTTCCTCACGACAAAATAAGACCTGGTTAATCCGATTTTTCTTTGAGGTAAAACTTGCCACCATTTCCTGCTGTGTGCAGGAAAAGCAGCATGATAAAAATGCCCACTGAATGGGCCACGTGGTCATTGCTGCTTCCTCTTTCTTCCCCATGTGAAGAAAGATGAAGTTGTTCATCACTATTGTGGAATAGCAGCAGGATGCCAAAGCGATGGTAGGGAAACAGGATTTTCCTCCCATCTGATCGCGCTCAATGGCTTTGAACCAAATGTGTGTCTAATTGAAATTGAAGTGCTGTTTTTCTTGCACTGCTTTACTTGAAATGGGATGCATATTGGATTTGCAGTCTCGTATAAGCAAGCATCAGTCCAGTTAGCTTAGCGGCAGGCACATGTTTCCTCTTTCCCCAACATGTGCCTCCTTTGGTGAAGGTTTACAATGTAAGCGGTTGCTGAAAAGGATAGGTTCATTTTCCATGGGGTGAAAATATTCATGAAATGCATTCCACCTCCCTTTTGGCTCAGCACAAAAATAAATCCATGTTGTTTTTTGTGTAAATAACTCATCTTACAACCTACACCCCATTGATTTTAGTGGAAGTTACAACGGAACAAATATGTTTAGGAACGTAATCCTAGACTACTCTAAAATGACAGTTAAGGATGTTCTGACAAATGGAGAGGCCAATAGAAAATTCTAATTTCTGTTTATAGACTATAAAGAAACTTCTGTGTCAACTAATTTTCACTTGCTCTTTGATCAGTCTTTCCTCACTGATCAGAAAAAGGGTTGTGATGGATAGCCTAACGAAAACTTTGAAACTCATCCATGAGACATAGTAACCTGTAGCTCTGAGGAAAAACTGAATAAATATTAACTTCTTGTGCCTTAAGTCAATAGCAATATTTCTGAGGTCAGCAATTACTTCATGTCATAACTGAGCCTCCAGGTCTGTCCATATTCCTTTCTAATTGCATTTCTGAAGCAA
This sequence comes from Anniella stebbinsi, assembly GCA_029215795.1. Lineage (NCBI taxonomy): Eukaryota > Metazoa > Chordata > Lepidosauria > Squamata > Anniellidae > Anniella > Anniella stebbinsi. The sequence continues at coordinate 196,572,219 of JARDYH010000004.1, forward strand.
ATTTGAAAAATGTTAGTTTATTTGACAAAATATAATTCCTTTTCAGCAAGGAATCATTCATAAAATATATTGCGCTATATTTAGAACCTGAAAACATCCCATCTACATGCTTAAGGTGTCTGGATAAAATCATAGACAGTAATAAAATATGTCTCCTCTTTCTCATCTTGTTTGTACAATGCTTTCTGTTTTTGAGTAATGTTCATATTAGGATGGTTGATAAACCTTTGCTAAGCCTCATGATGCTTCTCAAAGGCAGGCAGTTGGATCCTCAACTCATCTAAGTTTATCTTCTACTTTGGAGAAATGGAATTCCCTTGACATGCATTCCAGCCCCCTCTTAATCTGGAAATAATAATGAAGAACAGGAAAGCAACTGAAGCAGGCTTTCCACCTCCTAGTCTCTACATATGTCCTCCAAATCCCCCAGCAGCTCCAGAAACATGAAGATCCTGAACTTTGAACTAATTACTCCCCCTGCCCCATGGAAACATTGTTTTCTTTTACTTCTCTTTTTAAAGAGTCACCTTTAAATCTCACACATGAAGTGGCATTGTTAATGCAAGAGGCTTGAAGGTTTCCAGATTGTTGTCCTGGTCCCTCATCTGTGATACTCTGACCTATGTGCCTGATTATATGCCCACTTCCCTTTTTTCAGACTAGCTAGTTAAAGGGCTAACCTTTTCCCTACCATGGACAAATAAACACCGAACAAGCAACACAGCAAATCTAAATCCTTTGATAATTTTATTTTGATAAATCTTATTACAGTTTTATCAGTGACTCTGTTAGTTCTTTTTAAGTCATTGCATAAATTATTTCCTAGTCAAAAGAGATTTTGATTACTGTTCTTAGCATATGATTACGACAATTGTTCAGAAACCAAAACATCTCAGAAAATGAAAAGCTAGGTTGATTTAGAGAATGAAAAATAAAAAGCAACTGAAATTATACATTAATTGGATGAATTAGGCCAAACTGGAGTACCAAAGACAGTTCTGCAGTACAAAGATAGTCAGAACTATTCCACGATTCCTGTGAGAGCATCCCATGGGAGCTGGAGCTGCCAGATTCCTGCTCCTGAGGCAGTAGACCAGGGGCTCATCTTCAACTACGGGCTTTCCAGGATGTGGGGAGGATCCTGGGATTTCCTGCTTCAAGGATCGTCCCCCAGCATGCATCTGCCTGTGCATCATCCCAGAAGTAAGGAGGGACGTTGCGGGATGCCATTCCCCCCCCAAAAGGAGACGGAGAGCAATTGCGATGCTGCGCCAGTATGTGTTAAAAAAGAACAACTGCGAGAGCCCTTGCTGCGATGGCAAAAGAACTCACCCTGATTGGCATGGACTCTCCCCTGCAGAGCTCCGTGCCTGGTGGCAGAGCCCCGCTACTTGCGGGGAAGAAGGGACGACCACAAGTGTGGGTTCCATACCACCTGCGGACCTCGGGGTTGTCTCGGGACTGTGGTAAAATTTTGGAAAACCACAGTCCCAGTTATCCCAGGTAAAGTAAGTGGTTGTCCCTGGTTAACCCCAGGATCCCCTGTGCATCATTTAGATGCTCAGAGATAACCACGTGACCAGCCCGGGATAAATTGCTGGTGTGGATATGGCCCAGGTGCAGAATCTTTTTCAACTCAAAGACCAATTTCATTTTGGAGGAGCTTTCAGTGTCATTCATGTTCCAGGCGTGGGTTTGGCGGAAGGCTAAAGAGGCAGAGCCAGAAGGGAAAGTGGGCAAGTCCGAAATACAAAAATACCAGCATATTTAGCTTAACACTCTTGGGAGAGGCATTTCAACTTTTTAACATTGGGGGTGGGGAAACCAAATAATAGATGTTTGGGGAGAGAGACAAGGGAAAGGGGCATTGTCTTCTGAAGTGCTTGAAGTGCTAAATTGGGGGCTTCCAAAGGGCCAGATTTGGCCCTGGCTCTAAGGTTCTGCACCCCTGCTATGACCTCAGGAAGCGGAATCCAATATTGGGCCATTTCCACTCCCCTGCCCCCTTGCAGCAGCTCCTCTTCCAAGGTCACAATCTCTTGGAGGCGTTCAGGGAGAGAGGAAAGGGGGTATTCTGAGGGGGAAAAGGAGAAGTGAGGAGAGTCAGGAGCCACAGGCTTCTGAAGCCTCTGTGTTTCCATCCCCACACACTGCTAGTAAGTGAGCTAGATTTTTTTAAAAAAAATTATAGGAGGGACAGGAGATGAAATAATCTCCTGCATTTGCTGGCAAGATATAGGAGAGATGGAGGGGTCCAATCTCGGAACCCTCCATCAATTGGGATGGTTGAAGTCAATTCTATGGTTGCTATTTACAGGTTCCCATCCAAAATGTCAGTTTACTTGGGAACTTTCTTCATCCAGTATTTTCCAATACTGAAAGGGACCTGGCTGGGTCTACTGGTGTTTAGATCAGGATATAATACAAAGACCTTTATTGATTGCAGCAAGTTTTGATTTGTTCCACAGATTTAGGTTTTATAAGTTGTCAGGAAGCTACTGGACAAAGCTTTTAATGTATAGTCATTCTGTCTCATTCACAGAATTTTATGGGGTTTCTGACACCGTTACACAATTACCAGAAAGTTAAGGCTTCCAAAATTTAAAATCAGTTTATACTAGGGGTGTGCATTGGATTGGGTCCGATACACGATCCGAAGCCGATCCGACCGAAATTGGATAAAATTATCCGATTACGATCCCGGCTTCTGGATCATCCGATCTCATCCGAATCGGTCTGGAAGGACCCGATCCGGTTCAGATAAAATCAGAGGATCGGACCTCCCCCTCCTCCTCGCGCTCCTTACCTGCTGGGGCCGTCCGCAGGTAAGGGGCGCGAGGAGGGAGGGAACTTACCTGCCGAAGCCATCCGCTGCCATCCGCTGGCGCCCGCAGGTGCCAGTGGACAGCAGCGGACGGCAGCAGCAGGTAAGAAGTGCGAGGGGGGAGAAGGGAGGCGGGAGGGCCCCCCACTTACCTGCCGGAGCGGCAGTTTCCCTCCGGTGCATCGACCTACTGAGAAACAGGCTTCGCGGCCTGTCCCTCAGTAGCGCGCCAGGTGATGACATCATCACCCGGTGCGCTACTGAGGGACAGGCCGTGAAGCCTGTTCCTCAATAGATTGATGCACCGGAGGGAAGCCACTGCCCCAGCAGGTAAGAGCACGAGGGGGGGAGGCCCCCCCACATACCTGGCGGAGCGGCAGCTTCCCTCCGGTGCGTCGATCAGGCTTCACAGCCTGTCCCTCAGTAGATCGATGCATTGGAGGGAAGCCGCCGCCCTGGCAGGTAAGAGCTTGATGGGGGAGGCAGGGGGGCACGTACCTGGCGGAGCGGCAGCTTTCCTCTGGTGTGTCAGTCTACTGAGAAACATGCTTCGCGGCCTGTCCTTCAGTAGCGCGCCACTACTGAAGAACAGGCCGCGAAGCCTGTTCCTCAGTAGATCGATGCACCGGAGGGAAGCTGCCGCCCCAGCAGGTAAGAGCCCGAGGGGTGAGGCGGGAGGGACAGGGAGGGGGGTAGTTAGGCCCCCACTCACCCCAGCCATAGGCTTGCATTGGGGGAAAGCTTTCTTTCCCCCAATGTAAGCCTATGGCTGATCCAAAAATCGGACTTCCGATTTTCGGATTGGGATCAGGTCCGATCCGAGGGACCTCTGATTTTGTTCTGAATGATCCAGGACAATCTCGGAGGTCCCGATCCGGGTCCCGATCCAACCGGGTGGTCCCTGCACATCCCTAGTTTATACAGCTATATTAAAACATTAAAACAGAGCAATTGATTATACAGAATAAAAAATGCTGAGTGAAAACTCCTTCAGCAATTATTAAGACAATTATCTCTGTGTAATTAAAATAGAAGAAGGGCCAAACGCGTTCCGACGATAATGAAAACATTCCGCTCTGCAACAAGTGCTCACTGACTGTAACAGCCTCTTGTTGCAGAGAGGAATGTTTTCATTATTGTTGTAGGTTTCATGGCTTGGGGGAGTGATACAAACTGACCTATTCTAGGGATATTGATAGTCAGCCCCACACTCAAGATATCTTTTCTTGCATATATATCAAGTCTATCATATCAACTTGTGCCGGAGGCCACTGAAGAAGACTAATCGTCGAAACGCATTTGGCCCTTCTATTTTAATTACACAGAGATAATTGTCTTAATAATTGCTGAAGGAGTTTTCACTCAGCATTTTTTATTCTGTATAATCAATTGCTCTGTTTTAATGTTTAATATATCTGTATAAACTGATTGTAAATTTTGGAAGCCTTAACTTTCTGGTAATTGTGTATTGTTTTTTGGTTAAGAATAGCACTTTTTTGTCGGGTTCTGACATCGTTGTCATCCACTTGTAATTTTTGGACTGCAGAAAATCCATCATGGAAAAAAAGACTGAATAGTTGCATAATGCTTCTGATTGTTAGTTCTAGGGATTCTCTAACTGGATGTATTCGCAGAATCAAAATAGTGAAAACCAAACCAAACAAGAATGTTTTTTTTGTTTTTTTAAACTAGGTTGTAATGATTTTTTCAGAGGCTGTCTATATGCTCCGAAGCCCTGTGGTGGGTGCACGGTGGTGCTATGTCAGTTATATGACACTGCAGCCACCTTGAAGCCACCATGGGGCTTTCCTGTGAAGCTCCACATGTAAAAAGTTGGGGACTTAGCCCAACATTTTAGGCTGGAGTGAGGAGAACATTGCTCTTCCGCCATCTAACCTTGCTCCAACATCGATGTGGATGCATGCCAGGGCAGAAGCCGACTCCTAATTGGTCGCTGTCCACCCAGGCAGAGGGCAGAAGGCAGGTTGGCAAGCCGCGTGGCCACCGGAAACTCCTCACTTTCCCTCTGTGCTGGGATTAGCCGCCGTCACCCTGCAGCAGAAAAAGCATGGAGTTTTAGCAAAAGCGCCGGCAACCTGGCACCGCATAGGCAGCCCCTCAGTCTGCATAACTATTTGGCTTTAGAAGACTTTTGTTAAACCTTGTGATACTTTAGTGGCCCAAACAGTTTTACCTTGCTGCAAGCATTACCTTGCTATAAAGGTTGATGGTTTCTAAATTTGGAGAGGATATCTGGTGCATGTTATTGGACCAATAAAAGAAGAAGAATTTGGCATGCATCTATAATACCGTAAGTGCAATAGGGGAGTAGTGAAGTTCCACTTAGAATAATTTTTAAAAAAATTCCTAGCTTTTGGCTCCTCATAGGGCCCCCAAGACAGCTCACAAACTTCAGTTAAAAAATACAATCAATATAGCAGTTAAAACAAAGAAAGGAACTGCAGCAAAATATTAAAATTAAAGGAGAGGAAAAATCAAAATCAAACCAATGCCATCCAGAGCTGCCCTAAGTCCTGGATCTGAAAACCATTAATCCATAGGACCTCCATCTTGTTTGGATTCAACTTCAACTGAATGCCTCCAAGCATTTAATGCTTTATAGGTACTAACCAGCACTTTGGATTGTGCTTCAAAATAAACAGATTAAACAATATCGGAATTTGATGATACAAAATCCAGGGCCCAAAACCTTGGCTGCTGCCTTTTGTACCAATTGCAGTTTTTGAACACATCTCATAGGCAGCCTGATGTAAACTGTTGTTGCAACATGTGACTAAGAAGCTATGATACACAAAACACAACACTTGTCCTTTTGAAAAATTTGCCAGAGGTTTTATTTTTTTAATCAAAACCATTTTTAAAGATGTATGCTTGCGTCATATCAAACATTGCGCTAGAAATGAATAGCTGAAAAATATCAAAAAGCACCAGAGTTGAATGGCTGAATGCAGAAGCTATCTCTTGAGCCTTTACAGAAATTGTGTTGTAACAGAGACCCTCATGAGGGAAGATGTGAAGGGGTAAAAAAATTAAGGAAATCTGAGATGTGTGGTTTGAGCAAGTAAAAGAAATAAGAGTAGCACAACTGAGTAAGCCAGCAAGCAGAGTCAATACAGCTGGCATATGTCTTGGTCTTGCACTGAACCAGTATTTTTCCTGATCATTTTTGAATGTTTCTTTAGTGAGGATGGATTTCAGCTAGCAGAAGCTTAAATCTGATATGTGGCTATTTGTTTGTTGATGTCAAAAGGATTGTTTGTTTTCTGTTGCTGTTCCATGAGTATAAAATGTACTTGCTAATTGATGCTGCAATCCAGGGTGCATTGGGAGCAAGTTCCATTGAAACAGATGTATCTCAATGTTATTTAATATGGAATTTCCAGGAAAAATCTATGGGTTGGATCTTGATGTAGTCACACTTATAGCTGACCCATTGAAAGCATTGGGGCAAGTTAGTCACAACAAATTTAACTAATCTGAATTCAACCCCCTGAGTAGAAATTGACAGGAATCTAGTATTCTGCTTATGGATCTTACCTGCAAAAACTAGTTAATTTTTCATTAACTTTTCCACTTGTATCATTCATGTTCTTTTCTTTTGTTGAGGAAAAATGTCAGATCACAACATTAAGGAAAGCTGAAGATTTGTATCTGTAACCTATTGTAAACTTTTATGCTCCTAAAGGGGACTCCAGAAAAATATGAGATTATAAATCAAGCTTTTGTTTTAAAACTGTTTTCATTACTAAGAAGCATGAAGGAGAAAAGTTATGATCTTTATACTTCTTGATCTCTATGAGAGTAAATAAAATGTGAGACAAAATATAACACAGCTACTCCATTTTAATGATTTCAGATTTATCAGCAAAATATTGACTGTTGTGTTTATTATTTATTTTATTTATTCATTTATTTGTATATACTGCTCCACATCCAAAAGATTTTGGAGTGGTGAACAGCAGATAGGCTAAAGAGTAAAAACACCTTGTTAAAATTATTACTGTTTTTAAAAAGAAACCAAGTTATGATAAAACGGAGTTATGATAAAACCCTCAGTCAGCATATTGATGACATTTGGCTCTAAATCCCCTAATGATCACTTCCAGCGAGTTCATATAGATGATAAACAACATTGGGAACAAGATAGTACTTTGTAGAACTCCATAATGCAATTGCCAAGGTGCTGAGGAATAATCACCCAATGTTACTCTGGGTGCCTCTACAAGAGTGATTTAAAGCTCTTTCAAGGCGCATTACTGAATTTACCTCTACAAGAGCGGAGCACAAATCAGGGGTCCAGGCACTTTTTATCTCTGATTATGCGCATTATCGAATGCGCATTAAATAGCGACTTTTAATTTACTGCGGGAGGAAGAGCGCCTTATGTTTGTGTAAACAACTTTCTGAGGAGGCACATTAATGATCAGAGTGGGCGGACTATGCTCGTGATGTCATGCATAAAACTGCCCCTTTGCTGGGAAAACCTCCCACTTTTTCATTTAGTTTTATTTCCTGTCTCCTGCTGGCAACTTCCTCCTTGTTCTCTGCGTCTCTGGATGGAAGCTCCAGAAAGAGGTGACCCAACGTGAACTGAAAATAAAGTTTCTTTGAAGTACCCTGATGGAATATTTTTTACATGGAGACACAGGGCCAGATGGAGGTGATTTCATGAGAAGCAAAGGGGTTAGGAAGGATGTGCGCATGTGCACATAATTAGCGATCAGCTTAGACATATCGTCCCCTTGCTTCTTGCTGGGTTCCTGACATGAGCTCTGTGTGTGTGTGTGTGCGCGCGCACGTGTGTATGTTTTACAACAGTTGAGCTCGCTGTGAAGAGGAGGGGGAAGGAATGAAGCAGCATCCCCCTGTCTGTTTTGGTGTGCGTGTGTGCAAGGCACATTCCCATTTACTCCTGAGCAGGTCACTTGAAATGGCAATCGGGCAAAAGGGGGGGGGGAGGAGAGGCAGCCCTGACTAAAAATAAGTTTTCAAAGGGTGCTGGAGGGGGAAACTTATGAGACACATTCCCATTTACTCCTGAGCAGTTCACTTGAAATGGCAATTGGGCGAAAGGGGAGGGGAAAGAGATAGCCGAACAGGTTAACCAGGTCATTACCGGCAGGTAACCAAAGGCGGGAGATTCTGGTGGGCGGGGAGAATAAAGGGAGGGGACCTGTTTGGGCAGTTCCAACGGGATAAAGTGCATTACTGTCAGCAACATTTGCATGTGATTCTCAGAATGTAAACAACTTTAAAGCATGTTTCATACAGCCTGTAATGCGCTTCAGTGCCTCTCGTGTATAAGTATTAGGCGTAAACGCGCTTATCAGGAAATGCGCATGATCGGGGAACCGGGCATCAAAGCGAACTCTTGTAGAGGGGGCCTCTGTGAAATTGCCCCACAAGTAGGTCTGGAACCACAGTAACACAGTGCTTCCAACACCCATCCCATGGCATCAATCCAGGGGGATACCTTGGCTGATGGTATCAAAACCCAATGAGAGTTGAGCAGAATTAGCAGGGTTGCACTCCCCCTGTCCCTCTCTCGATAAAGGTCATCCATCAGAGTGACCAAGGCAGATTCAGTCTCATAATCAGATTAAGGCAGGATCTACAATACTGCTTTAAAACGGTTTATAAAAGTAGTGACAACTGTTGGGGCCCAGGACACACTCCATACACAGTTTTCAAACTGCTTTCAAAGTGTCATATCCTGCTTGGTGTAGATCTGGCCTCAGACTGGAATGGGTTCTGGATTGGATGCCAGTGGGCCATAGCTGAGGTTGTTTGCTTTTCAGGGGTGAACTGCTTTTTCCTCTACCCAGTCCAGCCAAGATTTTTTAAAATAAAAATATGCCCCAGTTCCATCCTTGCATTCAACTGCAGTACCTATAACTGCAGTACCTATAACTGTGGGACAGTGAAAAGCAACCTCTGCAAATTTTTCAGTGCATTTGTAGTTGCTTATCCACGGGTTCATTTCCTCATTTATTTTCATCTCACTTCAGCCTTTGATTAACTCCTTTAATTGGGTAAACATGTGAGTTTGTTTACAAAATTGATTGTGTAAATAGATCAGTTGAAGCAAGATAAGAGGTTGGTAATCAAGATAAGTAAATCCAACAAGCTTAGTTTTAACCACAGTGTGTTTTTTGATCATATTTACATTGTAAACTCTTTTAAGTGCTTCTTCACATGAAAGAAATGCTGTATCAGAGACATTTAAAGAAGGGCCAAACTAGATGGTTGCAGATCTGTATGTTTATACTACACATTCATGTAGAACACAAGGAGCAGGAAGGGGTAGAGTTTTAATATCAAAAGGGATCCATGGGTGAGAGGCACTGAACTCCTTCCCCCACTCACATCTTACTTCCCCACAGGATATTCCTTATGCCATGCATTTTTCTTTCAGCAGAATTTGAATATCAGAAGTCACCTTCCTGGGAAATAATTACTTGGGGAGAGGGGCTTCATGGATGTAAGTGGTGGGTAAGAGTTTAGCATCCCTCAGCTATGTATGATCTGATTTCTGTTGCCGCTGAAATCAAATCATACACAGAACCCATTTTTACATGATTGTGGTTTAAAAACAGGGATCTGTTGCTATGGCATCTAGTTTGGGATGAAATGTGTATGGCTAGAGAGAGCGAGAGATAGGATATACCTGTATAGTAGTACAATACACATTATCTACAAAAGAAGGGAGGAACACATTTACTTTGGAAGCCAACTATTCCTTTGCAAGATGATCTGATGATGTTTTCCTTGACCTTTGCCTTGTTCAGTATAACTAAACTGAGATTGTCCTCAGAAATGGTCTTGACAAAATCTCTTAGTAGCTATAGCACAGGTCCCCACGGTACCACATATGGATGGTTTACAAAAATAAATCCAGTTGTTAAGGTATTTTGTTACTTTACACGATTTCTTTGATATGCTGATTTCCTTTGTTGCAATAATCTGTTCAACAAAAGGAAAAACACATTCTGAAATAAACTGTAAGAAAATACTCTTTTAAACTGTGCAACATTTTAACTTGCTAAGATTCTGAAATCATCAAAGGGTCCATTGATTCTATGTAAACTCCAGTGATTTTATTATACTGTATAGTGCATCAATATACTTTTTCTCACATGTACAATCTGTCATGTAAAGATGGTGCCAATCTACATTTTGAAGAGACTGAGCACCCTACTGACATTCTTCATTGCAACCGGATTAGGGCTACTCTAGAGTAAATGTCTTTAAAATTGTAAATATTTCAAATAGTAGAAATATTTCCACATTTGCTGAGCACACCAGCTGTCCCAAGGTCACACAGAGAGCTTCATAGCTGATGTGGGAACTGAACCAAAGTCTCTCTAGTCTAAGCTCCATATGCTGTCCATGCACTCACAAAGGGCTGTACATGCAGAGATGATGTGATAAAGTATTTCCCTTAGTGTGGGCAGCTGATTCAAGATTTTTTTCAGAAGTGCTCTTCAAAATGGAAAAAAACCCTAAGAATTATTATTATTATTATTATTATTATTAAAAAGCAGAACTAAGGCTTTAGCACTATTTGGTTTCTTAGAGCCTATCTACAAACGCTAGATAAAACGCTTTGAAAACGTTTTGAAAACTGTATATGGAGTGTGTCCTGGGCCCCAACAGTTCTCAAATCTGTTATAAACCGTTTTAAACTGTGTTAAAGCAGTAGTGTAGATAGGCTCTTAATCACTTTTGAGCATGCTCCATGTTCCACTAAGGCCCTTTCTACACCGTAGGGGTGTAGAGGGAGGGAGGGCAATCCTGGAAGTACCTAATACACACCATTAGCGCACAGGGAGGATGGGCAATCCTGGAAGTACCTAATACACACCATCGCCGCACCGGGACCAGGCGGGGGCCATCCCAGACAAACAGCCTGGTGTAGAAACGGCCTGTGAGAAATCAGCCAGGATGGAAATAGGGCAGGTTATTCAACTTGAATACAGGGATTAGTGGGCAGTAACTCAGCTGCCTTTTCCTCTCTTTTTTAAGAGTGGGTGGGTGGTGGAAATTAAAGTAATTTCAGTGGCTTACATGCATTGCTTTTCTATATGCTTTCCTGGATGCTAGAACAAACGACAAGCATTAGTTATGACAGGGGCAGACGGACATTGGGCCTCGTGTCTGTATCATCATAAGTGATTGACAGATCAGAAAGATACAGAAGGAACAATGTCATGCATTTATGAGTAAACATGCGTGGGTTTTATTTTTGAAATGTGTTGACTGTTTTTGAAATGAATTAATGAAATGTTTAGAATTTACAAGCAGAACTAGTGTATAAGTCTCACTTTGCTTGAATGAAAAGTAAAACTTGGGTGGTTTTCATTTTGATTCAACATGCACTCAATTGTGCTCTCCGTCTTAGAATAAACTGTAGAAGAGGTTGGTTGTTAGAATTCAGACTTTAGAATTTAAAAGCATATGTCTTACCAAAGTTTGATACACCTCTTGTCCCAGCTTCAGTCTTGCCCTCCAAGAGAAGGAAGACTGGGGCTGAACATCCAAAGGAAAGGGTGGGTGAATGGAGATTAAGTCGTAATAAACATGTTTACTGTTTATATGGCACAGAAGTTAAGGCTGAATTCCTTAACTTGCAATTTCTTTGTTTTGTGATATACGTGTGAATTTAACTGTCCTCTAAAACCAAAGCTTTTTAAAGTTTATGACATGTTTGTAATGCAACTCTTGATGTTGAAAATGCTCCCTGCACTTATATAGAACAAATACCAAGTTAAGTAATTAAGAGCTGATCTACACAGTCCTTTGGAACGTTTTAAAAAGTATTTTTAAACGTTCCAAATAGGTGCTTTCTAAAACGTCTTAGGCCACATTACTGAGTACTCACGTTACAGGAGAACAGTTTTCAGTCTTTAAAGCGGTGTGTGCGGTCACACACTGTTCTTCCCTGTCTCTTTCTCTTTCGTTTTTACAATGAGTTTAGGGCAAGGCATTGTGGGTGTTGTAGTTCAATCACCCACTTCCTTCTTAGTTCCTCTGTCATTCCTTAGCGCGTATAGGGCTAAGAATTGTGGGTGTTGTAGTTCACTCGCCCACTTCCTCCTTAGCCCCGCTTTCTTCCCCACCAATCAACTGCTAAGCATTTGGGCACCAGTAAACGAAGCACTGCCCCCATGAATCACAAACGGTAAGGAAGGACACATTATTTTACTTAAAACGATTTATTAAAAGTGAAACCATTGTATATAACTGAAGTGAGTTTTAAAAAACCTCAGATATACAACGTTATAGGGAGTGCGTCATGTGGCCCAAAGAGTTTTCATAACCCTTATAAAACGTCAAAAACCTCGTATGTAGATCGGCCCTAAGTGTTGGGATGCTAAGTACCTCTTCTTGGATACAGATGGCAAATGAAACAGTAAGCATTATAGTTCTTTAAGAATGCCAGATACTTTCTAAAGTAATATGTAGTGTCCAGGCTCCACGCCCACTATTTCAAAATCTCATAGGTCTTGAGCTCTTAAGGCTGAAATACCCACTTATCTGAGAGTACGTTATATTGAAGTTAATGGGAGCTTATTTCTGAGTAGACGTATAGCACTGCATGAGGTCCACAGTTAATTAGGCTGGTGATTCTCAAGTAATGGACCAAAATCCACTTGTCAGATGAGGAAGCCTCATGGATGGATTTCGAGGCTATCAATAAGAGACAATGCACCACAAGAGACTAAGGACATTACACCTCTGGTTTAAGAGTCACAACTCATAGGTGTGTTCTGAACAAAGATCAAGTTATATTTGTGAATTCCATTTATACAAGTGGTCAGTTGTTTAAAAAGTAGGATTATTTTCTTTTTGTTCTAAACACATTTACAAATGAAAATCAAAATTAATAACCTTTTCTTTATAAAGTGTTCTGCCACTGGAACAATGTGGTCTAAGGCGTGCCTATAAAGCCAATTCCTACAACTAAGTTCAAGAGAGATCCTCAAGCTAGACGTTTCTTAATGGAATGATGCAATAGTCCCTGAAGTCCAGTTTTAGCTATAAGTCACCACATTCACACGGTCTCCTTTGATTTATCAAAAGTTTCAGTTAAATTGTCCCCTGCAGATTTATTATCAGATGTGACACTGGGTAACTCATCCAAAACAATGCACTTGGATTTAAAAATAGGATTTGTGGGGCACAAAAGCATTCCCCCCTACAGTTACAAGAAATACAACGCACAAATGCCTGTGGCAGGCTGTTCTTTGAAATTATCCTCACTAAATTACAATCATGCACTTTCAACTCTCTGTAATTAAACATTTAGTTTTATTTATTCCAGATGCATTTGCTTCAAGTAAATCCAGACCTTTTGCTGTAGTAGTAGATTGTTTGCAGGTCTCAAGGACCTACGAATTGACAGAACATAAAGTGAATTGTTTCCTTAGGTTTAGTTTGCAACACATCCACTGGTGACTACTTCTTATGCTGTTCTGGAAGGGGATGTGTATCACAATTCCTTTAAGCATAAAATAGCTGATGTAATGACTAGTTTCTTTTAAAAACAGTTTTACAAATTCAGAAGGGGAAATGTAGTTAAACCTGAATGTCAAACATAATGCATATATTCACCCTTGATGTTAAGGAAAGATATGCATGCACTGCAAACTACCTCTGCAGCTCTTTACAATGCTGGACCAAACCTGTTTTTTTAAAGAGTTTGCCATAAATTTAGCTTTAAAAAGTAGTGGGTTAATATCTTGTGAAAATACAGTCAAATAAGTTATTGCTCCTTTTCATCCAGTTATTAATAGCCAAACAAGAATACTCTGTGGTCTGTGTTTGACGTGTAATGTACTAGAATTGTGTTTTCTGTAAAAGAAAGAAAACACATAATAGTGATCATCACTGAGCAATTTTCTGCTACATGCCCACGTAGGCCTACCTTTCCAAATTCCTCAAAATCATTCAGATGGTCCTGCTAGTCAATTCTGTTCCTTGTAATGATCTCCAGCTTTACTAATATAATTAGAGAAACCCAAGGATATTTATTTGGGATTGTTCTTCTTTCTACTATTGCTGTATATGCTAAAATAGATCCTATTTTGGAGCGCTGAAGCTGAGTTGATGTTGCAAGTCTGCCAACACACCTAGCAATCTCTGCAGATTCATATTCATTTTCTGTAGATTTAAATGTTGTAAGCAGCACCCTGGGTGACTTAATCGTATGTGAATGGTTAGTTGCCACATTGTGTGTGTGTGTGTGTGTGCACGCATGTGTGTTGGACGGCATGGGCTTGCATGTACTTATTTTTCTAGATTTTTCAAGTAAAGTTTTGGTGACTTCCCTGCTTTCTTTAAAATATTTTATTAATCCTTTCCTGTAGATTAGGCAGGCTGTAGTGAGAAATTCTGGAAGAAGGCACTGGGATTTCATTCTTTATATTAACAGGAAATGCCCAGTCTCTTGTCAGAAGAAGAGAATAAGTTTTATCTCCTATTCAACTTTCCTTACAGTTCTAATTATTCAAAATCTATAGACCAGAACCACAGAGTGTGACTAGACATTCAATTTAATGCTAAAATTAATAGTATTAGACAGACAATGATTGGAAAGCAAGAGCAGGGAGGTGAGAAGAGAAAATGAGAGAGGAGAAGGAAAAGAAAGGCCATTAGAGGGCACTTTTGTAATCCTAAAAAATAAAATTGTGTTTGCTATTTCACTTTGGACTGTTTGTTTTGGCTTTCACTTAAATTCAGGGATAGGAAACAGGCACGCCTCCTGCCAAATTTAAATATCTATCGACAAAATAAACCAAACATGTAGATGAGACTACGGTTATTTAGAGGTGATCCTATTAGAAGAAGGATTCATGCTCTGTTCTTGTATATGAGTGTTAAACATAGGCTACATTTAACCCAGGCAGGCTACCTGGGGCAAAGAAATTGTGATGAGGATATCTTCATGATACATGTGAGTATGAGGAAGTGGGGCTGTTATGCATCATGGCTGGTAGTAGTGGCTCAGATCCCCACAGGAAGTCAGCCTGGAGACTGAAAGAGGATATTGCTACAATCATGGGATTGCTAGATTAGCAACCCAGAAACTCCTTTATAAGCTGCTATTATAACCAGTAAGGTGAGGGACCATAGGCAGTACTCAGGCAGCACTGCTGAGCATAGACAGGGAGGGGGCACACATGCTTACCAGATACAGATGCAAGGGGGCAGCCATGACAGAGGATGGGAGCTATGTCAACACTAGTGCCCTGCAAATGTGGGGGCTGCTAATATCAGAGGACTGTAACTAGGGTGACCAGATAAAATCCAGGTCAGGGCTCATGTAACTTTAACAGTTGTAGAGAAAAGGGAATTTCAGCCAGTGTCATTTGTATGCAATTAGTTCCTGGTGAAATTCCCTCTTCATCACAACAGTTAAAGTTGCAGGCACTATACTAGAGTGACCATATACAAAAGAAGGCAGGCCCCTGCACCTTTAACTGTTGTGATGAAGAGGGAATTTCACCAGGAACTAATTATATACAAATGACACTGGCTGAAATTCCCTTTTCTCTACAACTGTTAAAGTTACATGAGCCCTGACCTGGATTTTATCTGGTCACCCTATTGAAAATAGAAGTGAATGCTGCTGATCTCCTTGAGGCCATACTGGCAGAGGAGAGGTGAGGGAGAATCTTACAGGCATGCCACTAAATTATAGTTTAGTGTCACATCTGAACTGAGCTTTTGTCTCTGCAGGCTGTGGCTTTTGGGACACATTTCATCTAGCTTTTCAGGTGTGCCAAGCCTGCTCTCATTCCTTACTCATATAATGCCTTTCCACTTCCAGACAGCATGCAGCTTGATCTCAAGCTCTTACTTGCAGAATGCAGCTCTTGGTGAATGAGGAGGCCAGGATTGCCATTCTGGTAATTTACCGCCAGAAATGTGCCTGTGATTAGGCATTCTGGAAACCAATAGTACACACAGGCCCAGAGCTAGGCTGACCATATGAAAAGGAGGACAGGGCTCCTGTATCTTTAACAGTTTCATAGAAAAGGGAATTTCAGCAGATGTCATTTGTATATAAGCAGAACCTGGTGAAATTCCCTCTTCATCACAAAGTTAAAGCTGCAGAAGCCCTGCCCTCTTTTGTACATGGTCAGGAGATAGGGCTCCTGCAGCTTTAACTGTTGTGATGAAGAGGGAATTTCACCAGGTTATATATGCATACAAACAACACCTGCTGAAATTCCCTGTCCTTTGCAACTGTTAAAGATACAGGAGCCCTGTCCTCCTTTTCATATGGTCATCCTACCCAGAGCACACCAGCTTCCTTGTAGAGTCCCCTTCCAGCCAGCTTTCTCATAAACATATTACATTCATAGTTACCAGAGTTCATAATTGTCTAGTTTGTAATAAAGACTTATTCTGTTTGTAATGCTTGGCTGCATGAAGAAATGAGTAGCATCTGTCTCCTCTCCCCAATTCTTTCTCAGCTTGGATTGAAGTTGAGACAGATCACCTGCCCCTCCCTGCCTCCCTTCTTTTCTCCCTCCCCATCACCTGCACTTCCCCTACAAGCTTGCAATTCCAGCTAGGATGGGGGAGTTTGCCCTTCCTAATTAGATGAGCATTTAGGGAGTCACTCACTCAAAGCCACAAGTACAGTGAACAACTCAGAGCCCAATTTTTCAACAGCCTATATATTAAGCAAAGTTTTACTTATATATTTACGAATATTCACAATAGCCAGAAGCAGAGAAGGCAAAGAAAGCAAATGATCCTAGCATTGTAACTTTCTGCTCAAGAACATACATGGAGGCCCCACAGTTTCCATATATAAACATAAATCTGCTGTAATCTGATACCACCAGTCATGTGGTCATGTAAATACTAATAATTATGTTCCACTAAGGGGTTAATTACATATGTGTACATATTTCTGCAGAAACCATAATGTAGCTTTGGGGGAGAAAATGGCACAAGGTAAAGGGTCAGATGCCCCCCTTCACTGTTGTTTTTAAGACGGCTATTCCAGGGTAAGTAGAGTCTGGGGTGTGCGAATTTCATTAGGGTGTCTGCTAACTTTTCTTTCATAACCTCATCTTTTATTTGTGATTTTATAGATCTGTATTCTGTTTGTTTGTAAACCACCCTGAAATCAGCAGTTTTTATAAAAGGTGGTATAAAAAGGTTTAAAATAAATTTATATAAAATATTTTGAATAGAGCACCCTCCTTCACCATCACCACCACAGCTGCTTTCAAGTAAAACAGAAAAGAAAAGATAGGATATCTGATGATATATTTCTTGGAGCCGATCTACACTACTGCTTTATAATGCTTTATAACCGTTTTAAACCGGTTAATAACCGGTTTAAAACGGTTATAAACCGTTATAAAGCAGTAGTGTAGATCGCTCCTTGTATAATGACCTGGTTCACATGTAATGACAACCCAAAATACAGATTGAGTATAGGTTGAGTGTGGGTTTCTTTTTGTTGAATCATGGGTTGTTGTTGAATCATGGGTTGTTGTTGAATCATGGGGTGTTGTTATGTGCAGTCCCTACACTATGGTTTAATAATGGGTTGTCAACCCAGGAAGGGAACACATGGTTTGTTGCTGGGTTGTAAACTCTGGATTGTTTGTGGTTAACAACACACAGTAAAACCATAATGTAGGGTTTGCATATAACAACAACCTGTGATTCAGAAACAACCCATTTTCCAACAACAACCCACAATTCAATGAAAACCTATACCCTATCCATACTCAACACATACTCTGGGTTGTCATTAAATGTGAACCAGATACATATTTCTTTTCAGCTCTCAGAAATATTGAAGGCAAACACTACAGTCACTTTTTCCCATTTCCTTTTTAACTGTCAGGCTAAAAATATTTGTTAAAGTTGAATAGCTTAGGTTATTGGGATTTGACCAAGAAGCCAAACCTGTCCATCTGAAATTTACAATGATACCCAAGTCTCATAGTTGGATAACTTGTGTATTAGTAGAATATCTCTTGACTTTCCTGCATACTGGGAACTTTCTAGAAAAATTAAAGGGCTGAAAAAAAAATCTAGTCATCATTTGTTTTGGGGTACGAAAAGGAATGAGCACAACCCCCCCCCCCCCGGATGCATTAAAACTGGGACTCCCAAAATGAACAATCACAGATGACTGTTCACATAAAATGTAAAATTTTAGTTTGCATGTATAATACTAGAGAGAAAAAGTGAAGAATCTAACAAAGGGGCTTATGGTGCTTGCTTACTTACTCACTCAGGCAAAATTCCAAATGACTTCTTATGTGTCAAGCCTGAATAAGCAGTAAAGACTGAACCTTATAAAAAAACTTGTATTATTATTAACTGAAGAAATAATCTTATAATTAGCTGTAGTAAATTAAGATAAGATCCTGTCTACTTATTTTCTAGTTGTTAATATGAACCAAAAACCTGTCTATAAGAGTCTTTAAAATGGATCATCTGGTTAAAAAATTTAAGAAGTGAAGCTTATGTGGATAATCCTATAATCAGGAGTGGTTTATTTATTTATTTTTTTAAAATATCAAATTGTATTGGAAACCAGAACTTGGAATATAATATTAAGAGCTCATAGTGGTTCCCTTAAAGGACACCATCATCAGAAAACTTCAGAATACCAGAGAATCAGCAATAATTTTTCTGATCAACTCAAAGACAGAATACTGACAGACTTTATCTGAAAAATCAAGGAACAAAGTATCTTGTTTTAATAAAAACATATCCTATTTAAGAATTGCATTATGGATGAATTTGGTAGGTCACCACGTATTTTGATTTGTGATCTCTGTGCGCAGATTTCTATTAATCTTTTATATTTAGCTGTGTTGTTATAAGAGTATCAGTAGCATGGCAATGAGAGTTGGTGTAGTGTATGGCTAAGAGCCTATATATGCATGCAGGATGAAACACTTTGGAAACATTTTGAAAACTGTATATGGAGTGTGTCTTGAGCCCCAACAGTTCTCAAAACTGTTATAAACCGTTTTAAAGCAGTAGTGTAGATAGGCTCTGAGAGACTGATCTATGAATCAGGTAGTCCCTGGTTCAAATCTAGCACCTGCCAAGATCTCACTAGGTAGCCTTAGGCAAGCATTGACCTGTTCACACATCACGATAATCCATGCTGAAAGCAAGCTATGGTGGGCTGGTTAATCACTTGCTAACAGATGATCAGGCGCTCCCTGGTTTGCCCTGGTTTGCCATAGTTTGTCTCCCCCTTTGTCCTCCCATCCGCTCTCAGTACATATCTCGGGCACAACTCTTCTACACTCCTGCTGTGATGAGATTCAGTTCCCCCACACATACACACTTCTTGCGTTGAAGAGCATTCGCACTGACATATTTATGCCATAGTACAACACAAAAAGTCTGTGGAGTAGAGGTGGGGAGCTTACCTTAGTTGTTCGGTTGAGGTGGCTGACAATTTTATTTTCTTTCTTTAACACTTTAAAAAAGCCTCCTTGTTTGCGCCTCACAGCTGGATAGGTGATGTTCCACTTCTAACTATGCGCATATGCGTGATTGACTTACTTCAATGAAATTTACAAGGACATTGACATGGAGCGGAGGGAAGTGCAAGTTGGAAGTGGGGTGGAAGAAACAAAAGGAGTGCTTGATACAAACTTTAATGTCCTTGTAAATCTCATCCTGCCTTCTCTTCTAGCAGTGGACATTTGCTCCTGCACAAGAGCACAGGGAAAAATGTGACCACATTCGGGACACTCACTGGTGTCATTTCTTCATGATTCCTAAAAGGGGGAAACATCACCCTGAGCCTGAAAAGGCATATGGGAGAATGGCAGCTAGTGACCCCAGTAGCAATTGCTCCAATAAAGAGCTGCGTGGCGGGGGAGAATCTCCTCTTTGCTGACTACATTGGGACACAGGGGAGTGTGAAAATGGGGGAGGACACTGACAAGTGTCAGTTGAAGACATAATAGTGGGAGTTATTCCCCGTCCTTGATGCTCCTTTTCAGAGCACTTCGTTCACTTTTTGTTCTTTTTTGGTGCTTCTGGATTGCGCAGATGGTTTCGTATTTTCTCTTAGTATTATTTTTCTCCCGGCCCATCACAAGTGTGTGTAGATTAGCCAATGTGAAATCTCACCTTGTTGATTTCCTAGTATGTTACTTACTCAAGGAAATTGATAAGGCAAAACTACACATAGCCAACAGGTGAATCTGCACTCTTGCACACTTGCAAAGGAGCAGGATTTTTACTAACTCATTTGTGTACTCCGAAGCCCTGGGGGGAAAAGGGTGGTGGACAAGTTACGGTCCCTCTAAAGTGCCATTTGGACAGGCAGTCACTGGTGAGAGAAGAGGGAGACTGGAGTGATTGCGAAGAGTGGCACAGACTTTTTTTGTGGTTCTTGGCAGGTGGCTCTTAACAAACCATGCTGAATGATCTGCGCTGGGTTTGCATGGCACGGTAAGCCATGTTGACACTAACAAGTCACACAACCCACCGCAGTTTATAATGTCGTGTGAACCTGGTCTCTCTTTCAGCCTCAGTCCCTCCCACCACTTGCAATATGGGGATAATTAGACTGACTTACCTTTCAGAGGTTTTGTAAGAATTATAACTTGATAAAGCATGTGAAGCCCCTTGGACACTTATTTATTATTTGTATCCCACCCTGTATCACAAGGATCTCAGGACAGCGTACAGATAAAATCATACAAACAATATAAAACAATAAATATACACAGTTAAAAACAAATTAAACCATTAATAAGCTAAAACCAGTATAGAATTTTAAAACAGCAAAAAAAAAATTAAACCAATTAAAACTATGTGCAGGCTTGGTGAATTTAGTCATCAAAGGTGCTGTGAAAAATACATGTCTTAACTTGGCACCGAAATAAAGCCCGTGCCAGCGCCAGTCGGGCCTTCAAAGGGAGATCATTCCACAGCCAGGGTACCACAACAGAGAAAGCCCTCTTCCATGTCCCCCATACCATATGTCTTGCATTGGTGGGGCAAGGAGGAGGGCTCCTCCAACAGATCTCAAGTCTCGGGCAGGCATATATAGGGAGAGGTGTTCCCTCACGTATTGAGGTCCCAAGCCATTTAGGGCTTTAAATGTCATTATCAACACCTTGGATTCTGACCAGAAGCATATAGGCAGCCAATGCAAGTCCTTTAAGACTGGTGTTATTTGGCCTTTGTGGGATGTACTGGTCAGCAGTCTAGCTGCTGCATTTTGCACTAGCTGCAACTTCTGAGTCGTCTTCAAGAACCATCCCACGTAGAGTGCATTGCAGTAGTCTAGTCGGGAAGTTACCAGTGCGTGCACTACTGTGCCTAGCTTATCCCTGTCCAGGAAAGGCCATAGCTGGCAGTTCACCTGAAGCTGGCCCCAAGCAGTGACAAGGACGCAGCTGCACCTGTTTGTTTAGAGGGAGTGTAATCCTATCCTGAACAGGTTGCTTAACCAATTCCCGGGCATGGGAACCACCATTCTTCTTCGTGGTCTCTGTGCATCACACATATGGGCTCTGCGCCTGCGTGGAGCCTGTTTCGGAAACTTCTATAGCTAAGGCAAACGTTTTTGGCGGGAACCCCTCCCCCACTGTCTACTGACTCCATGTTCCCGCCTTTCTCCTCAGTTCTTTTTCGACCGCCTTGCTGAAAGGATGTCTTGTTGGGAACTTCTGTCTTTCTCCTGAGGAGAAAGCTTTAGAGTGCTAAGGTTTTTAGTTATTTTACTTTGTTTTAGTTCATTTTTAGTCTTAATTAATTAATTTATTTATTACATTAGTATACCGCCCCATAGCCGAAGCTCTCTAGGCGGTTTACGTGCGATTAAAACAATTAAAAACAATATACAAAAATTAAAGCAGCAAAAACATACAACGTACACACGTACATTTAAAACAATATAATTTATTGTTATTATATTCTTAGATATTTTATTCTCCAGAGATCTTGGATCACTTTGAGGGGGATCGCACAGCCATTAAGGCCCCTTTTCAAAATGTGTTAAGTGCGTCAGCAAGCTTCCCCAGCAGACAGACTTTTCTCTGTTTAATTTGTTTTGGGAGAGGCTCAGGTCATCAAAACCTGTCGCTACATTATTATTATTATTATTATTATTATTATTATCACATTTATATACCATCCCATAGCCGAAGCTCTCTGGGTGGTTTACAAAATTTAGAACCATAAACATAAGACAGCTGACATTTAAAACATTTTAAACTGTTAAGCCTGGCTACAAAGTCAGTTAAAACCTCAACTTAAGCTGTTGAAATGCCTGGGAGAAAAGTTTTGACCTGGCGCTGAAAAGATAACCGTGTTGGCGCCAGGTCTATGGATAAAAACTCTAGAAGCCATGGTTTCTTCCAGACAATTGTTACACTTATGGCACAGGCTCCTCGATCTACTGGAGACATGGCCGCTTCATGCCTCATCCGATCTTCCAACATTTGGAAGCTCCCTAGCTGTATCTACAGCAAGAGAGATATCTAAGAAGGCTGGAGCCTTCTGGGGCTGATCGCATGGAGCGATTCTACGGAGGAGAGCCCCTCTGCGTCCTCGGACCCTGACTCTGACCAAGGGTCATTCCGATCTTCCAACATTTGGACGCTCCCCAGGCTGTATCTACAGCAAGAGGGATATCTAAGAAGGCAGGAGCCTTCTGGGGCTGATCGCATGGAGCGATTCTACGGAGGAGAGCCCCTCTGCGTCCTCGGACCCTGACTCTGACCATGGGTCATTCCGATCGTCCAATGTTTGGATGCTCCCTAGCTGTCTCTACAGTGAAAGGGATATCTAAGAAGGCCAGGTTACATAGGACTTCTGGGGACTGATCGCTTGGAGCGATTCTATGGATGAGAGCCCCTCAGTGTCTTCGGACCCCACCCTAACCATAGGTCGTTCCGATCTTCCAACATCTGGATACTCTCTACCTGTGTTTCTACAGCTAGAGAGAGACCAGGTTCCAACTCCTCTGCAGCTGTTAGCCCCCCCCCCCCGATACTGAGGGTGGCCCCTTTGGCAGCGATGACTTAACTGGCTCCTTGGGTACCGAGGTCTAAGCTCTCGATACTGGAGCTTCTAACATGCATCTTCGATGTCAAGATGAGACGTCTAGCAGGCAGAATCGACATCACAGGCTGAGACTCAACTGCCTCCTTCGGTACCGAGCACCATGGTACCGAGCTCCTTGGTACCGAGCTCCTTGGTGCTGACTTCCTTGGTACCGAGCTCCATGGTACCGATCTCCTTGGTGCCGATCTCCTTGGTGCCGAGCGCCATGGTACCGAGCTCCTTGGTACCGAGCTCCTTGGTACCGAGCTCCTTGGTGCTGAGCTCCTTGGTACCGAGCTCCTTGGTACCGAGCTCCATGGTACCGAGCTCCTTGGTGCCAGGCTCCTTGGTACCAAGCTCCTTGGTGCCGACTTCCTTGGTACCGACGTCTTTGGTGCCGAGCTCCTTGGTGCCGATCTCCATGGTGCCGATCTCCATGGTGCCGAGCTCCTTGGTATCGAGCTCCTTGGTACCGAGCTCCTTGGTACCGAGCTCCTTGGTGCCGAGCTCCTTGGTACCGAGCTCCTTGGTACCGAGCTCCATGGTACCGAGCTCCTTGGTGCCAGGCTCCTTGGTACCAAGCTCCTTGGTGCCGACTTCCTTGGTACCGACGTCTTTGGTGCCGAGCTCCTTGGTGCCGATCTCCATGGTGCCGAGCTCCATGGTGCCGAGCTCCTTCGTATCGAGCTCCTGGGTGCCGAGCTCCATGGTGCCAAGCTCCATGGTGCCGAGCTCCATGGTGCCGAGCTCCTTGGTATCGAGCTCCTTGGTACCGAGCTCCATGGTACCGAGCTCCTTGGTGTCGAGCGCCATGGTACCGAGCGCCATGGTACCGAGCGCCATGGTACCAAGCTCCTCGGTGCAAAGCTCTTGGTACCAAAATGAGATGTCTAACATGCAGCTTTGACGTCCAGATGAGATGTCTAGCAGGCAGAATCGACATCAAAGGGTGAGACTCAACTGCCTCTTTTGGTACCAATCTCTTGGTACCAAGAAGAGACGTCTAACATGCAGCTTGAAGTAGACATCTCCCCACCAAGTTAATTAGCACAGCCATTACAGGCTAGCTGCCAATTACAGGGCTGCTCCCTAGAGCTGCTACAATTGGAGTGCTATGATTTCAACAGAGAGAGTTTTTTTATGCCTGTAATGTCTAGGGGCATCATTCTCGGGTCCCTGTTAAAAAAAAAAAAAAAAAAAAAAGAAGAGGGACAGAACTTCAACTGGGTTGCCTCCCCCGAGAATGCCATACCAGTACAGAGATTGGCATCAATTATAAGAGGGACACCTCTTGCAATGGGTCCGTAACTCCCGTACCAGGCATCGATACCAACCCCTATATTGGTACATACGCCTTTCTCGATACTGAGCAGCTCCATCGGTATCGTGATTGCCACTGGAGGAAGTTTTCTTGCAACTCCCTCTAGCTCTACCAAGATCACTGTCATTGTGACCTGTCCACAGGGCTCAACCATTGCCTCATGATACCGTCGTGAATGCGTCAGTATGTCCACCTAGCTCTTCTCCTTTCCAGACCCACTCTGTGGGGTGTCAAAAAGTTCAGCTTGGAGAAGATGGGTTTAATCATAGAACTAAACCTGATTCCCCTCAATCCTTAGAGAGCTCTCAGTTGGACTCAACATTGTTCTCTTCTGCATCGCCTGTTGATGGGGTAGCTGTACAGAGTGGAGCCTCCTTTGGAAGACCTATATCACTCTCTGATTTAATATTTGGCCCACTCCTCTACAGATCTCTTCAACCTGTTCTGGATTTGAGATGGCTCCATACGTACATCAGAATCACAAATTTCTGATGACACATAAAGCCCTGCCCCAGAATATTTACAAAATGTATGGCACTGCTCCTTCCATTCATTTGCCTTCAAGGGGTAGAAATCTACCCATATTTAGACAACTGGCTTCTGGTGGCTTCCTAAAAGGAAATGCTATTGAAGGCAAGGTGACGACTCAATTTATTGAGCTCTTTGGGCCTCATAGTGAACACAGAATCCAGACTCCCCTGGATCTAACAACCCTACATTGGTGTACTTGCACAGACTATTTGCTACGGGGCATGCGCTTTCCCACTTCCTCCCCCATCTCAAGTCCTCATACAAACACTTTCCTGTTCAACTGGGAATGTCTTTGCAGCCCTCATTTTTCTTCTCATTCCATGAGTACTGTGGTATGATAATATTAATATTGTGTAGTCCACACAGTCTCCATCATAGTCACCCCTTGGTGGCCGAGGCAGGTGTGGCTCACTCTACTTCTGAAGATATCAGCCAATGGCGACCAATTGGGTTACCATCAGCTCCGCTGCAGCTCAAAAGATTAAAAAAAAAAAAAAAAAAAAAAAAAGTCGTGGTAAGTACCCGACTTTTAAAACCGGAGCTTCAGGGATTTGCTCCTGGATGGCTTCGGGATGCCAGCTGCATCATATAGATGACCTGCTGCCACTCCGGATACACCCCGACCGGAGGCAAAACTCTCGTCAAGATGTACCCAGACTGTAATTCCTAAATGGGCAATCTTTTGTCTTACAGCGCCTGAGTGGGTAGAAGAAAATAAATCTGGGGAAGCCTGACCCTGACACAACAGGAGAGTGGCTTTTGTCTTGCAAGGAGATCTGCTGGGCAGCTGATGAGGAAGCAGGATGTGCTTGGATGTAATTTAGACTGCGTCCAAACACATAAGAATACAGACAACTGGAGACTGACTGAGGAATCTGTCAGTCAGGCTGTGAGCTTACTGATGTTACTTAGTTGGGCATTGCCCCCTTTGGGAAATCCCAGTGGGGACATTGCCCCCCCTGCTACCCCCCTCCCCCCATAGTTTATGCCCCTGCCTATGCTCAGACCCATGGCATGGGGTATCCCAATACCGTAACTACTTTCGACATGAGGTCGATTCCATTTTTTCATGCAGCCTGCAATGAAGTCATATACTGCACAATGGGATTCTTTTCTAAATACATGGATCTTCAGGGCCTCAAGCCCCATTCAGCCTCCTTAACGATGTCCTTACACTTACCCCCTATACACTATAGGGCTAAAATAGTTGTCAATATGCAGGTATTTGACTGCTTTACGTGTTTTTGCACCAACCCCATTGTTAGGGGGTTCCTCTGGGCATTACAAATCTGTCTCCTCTAATTAGGAGTTTCATTCTGGCATGGAGTTTCTCTGTCATGCCACAATCTCTGACATTGAAACCAGTTAAACCAATGGTACCTTCAGATATCACATTATTTTTCTTAGAAAGTTGTTTTCTGATGGCTATATCAACACTACGCAGATTGAGTGAATTAGCTGCCTCAGTATTGATGCACCCTACCTGGGCTTCCACACAGGGCTAGAACTGACAAATTCCATAAGACGCAAGAGTAGCAATGACTCGTGGAGTGGATTGTACATGCTATTAAACTGCCCTACAAGTTGAAGGGCTTGCAGCTTGTTGGTCCAGTAACAGCTAAGTCGATGTGCAGTGCATCGAAGTCTGTATCTTTAGCAGGGGATTGTCGATCCCCTGCTAATATATTTATATTTGGTGTTGTTCCCCGCCTCGATCTAGATGGAGAGGCGGGTTAGAAATGAAATAAATAAATATGTAAGGCAGCTATTTGGTATAAGTCCTTTAACTTCATTACATGCTACCACTTGATTGTTTGTACCAGGACAAACTGGAATTTGGGGCAAGCAATTTCTTTGTCTTGTGAGGGAACATTGATCTACACCTACCCTCCACCAGGAATTTAGCTTGTTAATCGCCCATATGTGTGATGCACAGAGACCACGAAGAAGAAATGCAGGTTGCTTACCTGTAACCATAGTTCTTCGAGTGGTCATCTGTGCATTCACACAACCCACCCACCGTCCCCGCTTTGGTGTCGATGTAAATGTACTGTCGATACAGAGCGGTTTCTCTCCAAGTTATGGGGCCAGCAAGTCGGTCTCTTTGAACTGAGGAGAAAGGCGGGAACATGGAGTCAGTAGACAGTGGGGGAGGGGTTCCCGCCAAAAACGTTTGCCTTAGCTATAGAAGTTTCCGAAACAGGCTCCACGCAGGCGCAGAGCCCATATGTGTGAATGCACAGATGACCACTCGAAGAACTATGGTTACAGGTAAGCAACCTGCATATCCTCAGAACTTCTGTCTTATCAGGATTCAGCTTCAATTTATTAGCCCTCATCCAGCCCATTACAGCCTCTAGGCACTTGTCTAGCACCTTCACCACCCCAGCTGACTCCTACGACAAGGAGAAGTAGAGCTGAGTATCATCAGCATAATGATGACACACAACCCCAAAACCCCTAATGACCTCACCCAGCAGCTTCATATAGATGATGAACAGAATGGGGGATAGAATAGAATCCTGTGGCATCCCACAGCTTAATAGTCATGGGGTGGAACAGGAATCCCCCAAAACCACTCTCTGGAATTGGCCCTTCCTCCTACTCTCATTTCGCAGAGCCAATCCAGTAAGATACCATGATCAATGGTATCAAAAGCTGCTGAGAGATCCAGGAAGATCAACAGGATGGCACTCCCCTTGTCTTTCTCCTGGAGTAGGTCATCAGTCAGAGCAGCCAAGGCTGTTTCAGCGCCATGGCCTGAAACCAGACTGAAATGGGTCCAGATACTCAGTTTCCTCCAAGAATGTCTGAAGCTGCCAGCCACCACATGCTCAAGCACCTTTCCCCAAAAAGGGGATATTAGTGATAGGGCAATAGTTCTCACATACTTCTGGGTCCAGGAAGGAGAGGGTGTACTACAGCCTCTTTCAAGCAGTAGGCACCACCTGACAAAGTGAGGCATTTACCACCCCTGGACCCACCTTATCAGTCCTCATCTGCTGGAACATAGTAGCCAAAATGGGCAAGAGTCAAGCTTACATGTGGTGGGACGGACTGATCCAAGTATCTTGTCCACATCAGGCTGCAAAAAGTGCTATTCAGACGTTACACATTATTTAAATCAATGCTTAAATTGTTATTCAATCTTACAAGAGTTCATTAAGTTTCATTTTAAATATCCCTTTAGTTAGTACAAAAATGGTTTTATCATCTGTGTTTTGGATATTGATGTTATTATTATTATTATTATTTAAGTAATAATTATTAAAGAGTGGCATAAATAATCTTTAAAAGGATAGAAATATAATCCTTTTAAAGAGTAGTTGTGCTATTGGTATACTTGCAGCAACACAACTGAAGATAAAATATTAACAGTAGCATGTCTACTCAGAAATAAATTCCACTGAGTTTAATAGGGCTTACTTCCAGGTAAGTGGATATAAGATTGCAGCCTTATACAACTAAAATGAATGATTGTAGTTTTGCTAGGACAGGAAAAAGTGCTGTTGAAAAATGGGAGTATGTGTATATTGCATTTGCACAAAACAGTAAAAAAATAAATATTAGTGGTAATTTTGATTTTACAGAAATTTTTGAAAATGTTCTGTGCTGTAATGGAGGAAGATAAACATTAAACATGTAGCATGTTACATCTTACATGTAGTGGGTGGCTCACGTTTGCACAGTGGCTTTAACAGTATTTTCTCATGGGTGTGTGTGTAAACTAATGTGGCTTTTCAAGAAACTGAAAGTGCATCTACTGCCTTGCCTGATTATTAGAACAGCAGCTAGTTAAAGTGTGGAGTATAGTAGAAGTATTCAAAATAACGGACTATATTCAGCTGTGTGAAGTGCAATGAAACATTTTATGATTTACAGCTTCCTTTTTATAGATTTTATAAAGAACATGTATAACTGAAATTTCAACTGCTATCATTCATTTAATGTGGTATGATATCTCGGGAAAGAAATGAGAGAAGGGCTGTTGTTGCTGCTCTAGCAAGAGATGAGTGTTTATATAGTTGAAACAAAGCAAGAGTTATTCGATTTAGATTACATTACATTGGTGCCCATAGTACTGCGGTTACAATATTTTTACACAGAATCATTTAGTGGCTGGGGAAAGAAAAATACACACTTTGTGAAATATGATCAAAGGAATGAGAATTCGTAATGAGGACATACTGTAGAGTACCAGAATATTGTCAACCACTACATCTACCTTTTATAGTATCAAAGCAAACGAAGTACAAATTACAATATAATAAGTTCTCTTTTTGTGCTGCTCCCCATAGACCGTAATTACAAGTCTCTCAGTAAGCAACTGGATAGCTGTCTCTTACTCTTCTATAACATTGTTACACATGTCTGTGAATAAATCTGCCCCTCCTTTCTTCTTCTGAACTACTTCTTTGACATGGGCATGAGAGATACCCATTAAAAAACGGCTGGAGGTGAATTTAATTGGAAGGGAAAGAGAACATGTAACCCAGGTTTGGGCAACCTTGTGTCTTGCATACGTTTTGGACCACAACTCCCATTGGCCCCAGCCAACATGGACAATGGTCAGGGATTATGGGTGTTGTAGTCCAAAACATCTGGAGGGCACCCACTTTCCTACCCCTAGGAAAGAGTTACCCAAAGCTCTTTTTCGTTACAATTTTCTCAAAAATGTTAAAGGTTTTTTAAAAAGCCATTGCAGCATACAACAACAATGATAGTGTAGGTTCCATCCAAATACTCCATTGCTTTAATAGATCACAAAAGCAATTGATTTATGACATGGGGTTGGATTTAGAGAAACACTAGTGGAAAGGGATGTTTCTTTGGATCCAAAAAGGTTGTTTTTACACCAGCTGTTATATTAACTGGTCTTGTCATTTACAATGTGCCTTTTTTATATTGCTCTAGGATGCTTTTGCTGCATTGTTCCATGTCCTACCTCCATCTTCTCCTCTTCCTCGTGCTACCGTTTAGCTCCTGGACACAGAAGCTGCCCACTAGAGATGAAGAACTTTTTCAGATGCAGATCCAGGACAAAACCTTTTTCCATGATTCATCAGTACTCCCAGATGGAGCTGAAATCAGCAGCTATCTCTTCAGAGAAACACCCAAAAGGTATTTGGGTTCATTAAAATTTCTGGAACAAGAGATGTAGGTGTAGCTGGAGCTATGCAGATTTGTAATTTGCAGTGAAATCTTATACATGTCTACCTAGGCCCCCTCCACAAGAATGCGCCTTTGCGCCTGGTTCCGCGATTATGCGCATTATCGCGGAGGCGCATTTACTCACAATCCCTCTGCACGGGAGGCGGCGGGAAGCGGCGAAGCGCATTAAAAGATGCCCAAAAAGCGCTTTCCAGGTAGTTAATGCGCATAATCGCTTGTTCACACAGCGAAAATGCGCTTTAACGGCCGGAGCAAAATAAAAGTCGCTATTTAACGCGCGTTCGAAAATGCGCATTATCGGGGAGATAACGCGCCTGTACGCCCGTTTTGCGCTCCACTCGTGTGTAGGTAAAATTTATAATGAGCCTTCAAGGCTCATTAAACGCCCCGTGTGGAGGAGGCCCTAGAAGGCAGTCCCATAGAATCAAGTTATTTCTAGGTACGTGTGTATAGGATTTCAGGCTTAATTAAATTTGGGTTCAGGTATGGAGGATATAAATATTCATGCTACTGCCTAGAAATGAAAATCTGTGTAAGTTTCAAAATCAGAAGTTTCAGAAAGCTATATGTTTTTACACAAAATCACAATCTGAGCAGGGATAAAATGCCTCCTAGTCTTATCTCATGGTAATGAACATCTACTAATCTATTAAAGTTTCAAGCTTGAGTACAAATATTTCAAAGCACCTAGCAAAAGATGTAATCAGGTTTCCAGTAGCAGGACTTCAGTTTTGAAGGAGAAATATCTTCTTACTTAAACAAATGTCTCTTTCAATTAAACTGGGTTGAAATGACATTTTCCTTTCCAGACATACATATTTGCCATGAAAGATCTGTTTGGCAGGGACCAATGCAGAATGGGAGAGGAAAGATTCCTTTAGAATCTGTTGCCAACCTTGTCCCCTCTGTGGATCTAGCTGAGAAAACCTGAATTCAGGAAACATAACATTGGACATGAGTCATGTGGCAGAGTTAAATCATCTAGAAGCCAAAATTATCAGTTATTTCTGAACAGGTCTCCACCTTGAGAAAGGGAAAGGAGGAGGCAAGAATTTCAAGGGATTACTATGAGCAAATTCCCCATAGTGCTTATTAAAACTAGGCTGAATTTTCCCTGCCTTTCACAGGACCATTAATCATCCACACACAAAATGGGGGGTTGGGGCAACTTCAGCCTGGGCAGGTGAATTCTAAGAATTTTCAAGGTGGTGGTCTTGCGTATTTAAAAGACAACATGGAGAAAGGTGTTCCCTCCCCCCCTTTTAAAAAAAATACTACCATTTGAAGCCCTCAGCAGTCCGGTGGCATTCCTAGGACAGAAGCATATAGCTTCATTCCCAATAATTTTTTTTAGGTTGGGGTGGGATGGGAGAGAGGGTTGCTCCATGGGGCCTTCTGTCCCTTGAATGCCTTTAGAAAGCAGCCAAGCCACTGCTCAAACCAGCGGCAAAGCTTCTTTTTTCTTTTTAGGGGAAGAAATTAATTAATTAAATAATATTAATATTAATAATAATAATAATAATCTAATTTATTAGGGTGCAATCCTATGCATATTTAGACAGAAAAAAGTCCAGCCAGTATGGGAATGCTGGGGTTGCATGACTTTTTTATGTCTAAACATACATAGGGTTGCACCTTTAGTTTCCTTAAAAAAAAAAAAAGACCCAGGTGACAACAAAATTATTAAAATATACAAAATATAAAGTAACTTAAAATTTACATTAAAATTTACATTAAAAATTCTAAAAATAAGAAAGGAAGGTGCTCAGCCAGTTCATCTTTAAATATATGACCAAATCTCCTAAAAATTCTTAGAATTGCTGCTTCCCCTAAAGCTTAATGCTGGGGGGTGATTTTGCCACACTTATAAAACTTACAAATATCACTGGTCCAGATTCTTCAGCCCAGACCTGTTGTTTACCCTTCTCATTCCTTAGCTCATCAATGCACCCTTCATAGTGGAGAACAAGCAAAGGCACAATACTAACTTTATATAAAATACATTCATATCTGAATGTTTTATTGCTTAACCAAATAAGTTTTAAACATTATAAAAATATTAGTAATGAGATTACCACAGGTTCTGCTAGTTTAAAACATGAGAAACTATGGTTTTGTTGAGCATTTGCTTTTCCAGATTTAAAGACATGAAAATGTTAATCTTTCATAAGAAAAAAAAACCAACCTTATCCCAACCATCAAAGAATACAAAATAGTAATTAAATAGTACTGTGCTATGTGGGGATATGGATTGGCTCATGTGAATGGATTATAAGGAAGTGTAACGAGCTAGAGGATTCCTACTGAGCAAATTGATGTATGGTTAGATATATCACATCTATCATTAAATAAAAGTAGTAAGAAAATTATGAAATGAACAACATTTGCTATTTGATTGCTTTCATGCTAGGATTTGAATTAACGGAAAATATACTGTGAAGAATGTAATGCAGTTTTCAATCTTCCCATAGGTTTTTTTTTGTGGTTGAGGAAGATAACACACCCTTAGCAGTTACAGTAACTCCCTGTGATGCTCCTTTGGAATGGAAGCTGAATTTGCAGGAGCTCCCAGAGGAATCGAGCGGAGAAGGCTCAGGTACCACCAAAATAATAATAATAATAATTTCATGACAGTTATGAATAAGGACAAGTGATAACGGTTTACAAAGAGTTCCATCTGAAATGGCTGCTTTGAAGGTATTCAGATCAGTAGCGATTTAGAATTAGGTTTTGAAAAATTAAAGCATGGCTACACGTTACACTCACCCCTCAGAAAACCAGGCTCTGAGGGCCAAACCAAATGTTCCAGGGCTGAGCTAAGCGTGATTGGTTTATTTACTTCAGAATTTATTTATTTATTTATTGCATTTGTATACCGCCCCATAGCCGAAGCTCTCTGGGCGGTTTACATAGGATTAAAACAATTAAAAACAACATACAAAAGTTAAAACAGCAAAAGCATGCAATATACACATACATTAAAAACCACTATAATAACTTTAAAAAGCTGTAAGCCTAAAAACAAAAACAAACCCAAGCTCCTCAGATATTGCCAAATGCCTGAGAGAAGAAAAAAGTCTTGACCTGGCGCCGAAAAGATAACAATGTTGGTGCCAGGCGGGCCTCGTCAGGGAGATCATTCCACAATTGGGGGGCCACCACAGAGAAGGCCCTCTCCCTTGTTGCCGACCTCTGAGCTTCCCTCGGAGTAGGCACTCGGAGGAGGGCCTTAGATGTTGAACGTAGTGTTCAGGTAGGTTCATGTCAGGAGAGGCGTTCCATCAAGTATTGTGGTCCCAAGCCGTGTAAGGCTTTATAGGTTAAAACCAGCACCTTGAATCAGGCTCGGAAACATACAGGCAGCCAATGCAAGCAGGCCAGTGTAGGTCTTATATGTTCGAACCTTTTGGTCCCAGTTATTAATCTGGCCGCTGCATTTTGCACAAGCTGCAGCTTCCGAACCGCCTTCAAAGGCAGCCCTACGTAGAGTGCATTGCAGTAAACTAACTTGGAGGTTACCAGAGCATGGACAACTGAAGCCAGGTTATCCCTGTCCAGATAGGGACGTAGCTGGGCCACCAACCAAAGTTGGGAGAAGGCACTCCGTGCCACTGAGGCCACCTGCGTCTCAAGTGACAAAGATGGTTCTAGGAGAACCCCCAAGCTACGAACCCGCTCCTTCAAGGGGAGTGCAACCCCATCCAGAACAGGTTGAAGACCCTCCATCCGGTCAGCAGAACCACCCACTAACAGCGTCTCAGTCTTGTCTGGATTGAGTTTCAGTTTATTAGCCCTCATCCAGTCCATTGTCGCAGCCAGGCACTGGTTCAGCACATCCACAGCCTCACCTGATGGAGATGAAAAGGAGAAATAGAGCTGCGTGTCATCAGCGTACTGATGACAACACATTCCAGAACTCCGGATGACTGCACCCAACGGTTTCATGTAGATGTTGAACAGCATGGGGGACAAGACTGACCCCTGCGGAACCCCATACTGGAGAATCCACAGGGCCGAGCAATGTTCCCCAAGCACCACCTTCTGGAGCCGACCCGCCAAGTAGGAGCGGAACCACTGAAATGCAGTGCCTCCCACTCCCAACTCAGCCAGTCGTCCCAGAAGGATACCATGGTCGATGGTATCGAAAGCCGCTGAGAGATCAAGGAGAATCAACAGAGTCACACTCCCCCTGTCTTTCTCCCGACATAGGTCATCATACAGGGCAACCAAGGCTGTTTCCATACCAAAACCAGGCCTGAAACCCGACTGAAATGGATCCAGATAATCGGTCTCATCCAAGAGTGCCTGGAGCTGGCTCGCAACCACCCGCTCCAGGACCTTGCCCAGGAGCATGAGTGGCTCTGAGTTGGATTTGGACCATGGCACTCCAGGAAGGGGGGGGGGCGATTAAGCTTCCGTTGTCACCTGCTTTTGCCCTGTTATGTTTCCCCTGGGGGGGGGGGTGAGCTTAAAAAAGAAAGAACTCTTCCATTGAAGTCAATGAAAGCAGGTTTTTTCCTTCTTTTTTAACACCCTGCATGGTGGGTGGGTGTACAGTTTGGAGAGAAAAATGGGTGAGTAGAGTAGCTTAACCCTCCCAGAGTACCATGGTCTCAATCTGAATTAGGGTTGTGCGCACTCACTCTGAAGTAAATAAACCAATCACACATAGGTCAGATGTGTGTGATTAAGAGAAATACGAACTTCACTAAATACCAACTGTCCTGTCAGTTTCAGCACAGGAGGGCATAGGAAACTCAGAAGTCTCTGAGTTCAAAGCCTTCCAAGCAGCAGGAACACAAGCCATAGGATTGCAATCTAAGGCATGCCTAAATTAAAACTCTGAGGAGCCAGACATACCTCTCAATCATGAACAATCTTCATCATTCAAAAGAGATAGCAAACAAACTGTAAACAGACTGGGAAGATCTGTGCTAGGGAATCAACTTGTTATCTCTGATCACTGATTAGTTATTTCTAGGGGATTCTTCTCCCCACCTCCTTCCCTAGCCCCTTGTAGCCTTCAGGCTAAGAGCAGGGCTTGGGGAGGGGAGGGGCTTGGAGAGGGCAGGGAAGGGAGGGTGCCCAAGCTTCTGTGGGCCGGATGGTAACTCCATGGGCCAGAGGTTCCCCACCCTGACAAAGAAGTTTCTACATGAAGGTTTTAATCTGCTATATCTACTTTCAGTTTTGAGATCTGAGCTCTACATAAATACCTTTTCCTTCCCTGCTTTTCCACTATATAACCTCTAGATGGTCCTGTGGTACAGTGGAATAGTGCAATTAAACAAGTAGGGAAAAATCTTTCTCTTTCACAAATAATATTCCATTTTCTCCACTCAAAAAACACACACAACCAACCTTGTGAAAGTACTCTTTAATAACAGAAGCGAAACTAGTGTTCATCTAAATAACCTATAAACAAACATGAGTAAGGAAATATGAATGCACAATAAATATGTAATGTGGTAAAGCTCATAATACAAGCTCCTGAGAAGAGAGTTGAATTAGGATGACGTGGATGCATATGTGAACTGGGTGTTCACAAAGAATACATTAAGATTATGGTTTCTTTTTCAAATTAACATTTATTTCTCTCTCTGTGTTACGAAATTCACTAACAGGGGACTAATGAGTATATTAAAAGTTTTAAGAGAAGGTGAATATGAGCCCATCATAGAAAGCTTAAATCATCATACTATTCTGGGTGGTGATAAGGCAGATTTACCACCTGCCTTATAACCTTGGTACCAGCCAGGGCAAAAAGCGGGCAGCAGTTTTGCGGTGCTGTTTAGGCTGGCAAATCTGTGTTTGTGCAGTTTGCCCATTGACAGGAAGTGGATGAATTACCTGTGCCAACTCCAGGACTGGCATAGCTGACAGGGCCAGATTCTGCCTATAGTGCACTCTATTTCTGGTCTTTCTGCCCACTCTGGCACATCAGCTGGAGGTACAGAACACACTGTCCTAGCCCCCTCCAGCCATGAACATTATATAGTGGCATTCTTATTCCACTATATAATACCATAATATAATCAGGGCCACTAGGCAGAATGAAGTGGCTACCTCAGGCAGCTGATTTTGGGTGTCATGAAAAGGGCAGCAATTTGTTAGTAGTATTATTATTGTTGTTGTTGTTGTTGTTGTTGCACTTTTAATGCAATAAAAGGAATTTCCTGACCCAGGTGCTATAAAATAATTTGACTGGACTTGGGTACTATGCATCTTGACCCAGAGTAGGGTGGGGTGGGGTGGGGTGGGATGGGGGACATTTGCTGCTCTGCATCAGACAGCAAAATGTCTTGGGCCAGCACTGAATATAATAATAGAATTCTAGTGTTATTTATTAAAAAACAGAATGACCTGTAAATATGCCTGCCTGTCATTTTATGATTATTTGAATGCCAATAGGTAGTTGATTTAACACATAATATATATTTCCTCTGAGACACCTTTCTTTTAAAAAAAATCTTTGTGTGTCCTCTAGGTGAACCAGAACCACTTGAACAGCAGAAACAGCAGATTATCATGGAAGAAGGCACAGAGTTGTTCTCTTACAGGGGAAATGATGTTGAATATTTTGTGTCTTCTAGTTCACCTTCTGGCTTGTACCAGTTAGAACTGCTGTCAACAGAGAAAGATACACACTTTAAAGTATATGCGACTACAACTCCTGAGTCTGATCAACCATATCCTGAACTACCTTATGATCCAAGAGTTGATGTCACTTCCCTTGGCCACACAACTGTTACTTTGGCATGGAAACCAAGCCCTACAGCTTCATTACTGAAACAGCCAATGCAATATTGTGTGGTCATTAGCAAAGAACATAATTTCAAAAGTCTCTGTGCTGTTGAAGCTAAACAGAGTGCTGATGATGCCTTTATGAGAGCTCCCAAACCTGGCCTGGACTTTAGCCCCTTTGACTTTGCCCATTTTGGATTTTCTTCCAATATTAACTCTGGGAAAGATCGCAGCTTCTTAAAGTCATCATCAAAGTTTGGGAGACAGATTTATTCAAAGCCTAGAGTTGACCTGGAAAAGATATGCATTGGGAACAAGAACATCTTTACAGTGTCTGAACTGAAACCTGATACACAGTACTACTTTGACATATTTGCTGTAAATGTCAACACAAATATGAGTACTGCATATGTTGGCACTTTTGCAAGAACCAAAGAGGAAGCCAAGCAGAAGACAGTTGATCTAAAAGATGGGAAAGTTACAGATGTGTTTGTCAAGAGAAAAGGTTCAAAATTTTTGCGGTTTGCTCCTGTTTCATCACACCAGAAGGTTACATTTTTTGTTCATTCATGCCTTGATGCTGTACAGATCCAAGTCAGAAGAGATGGAAAACTTCTCTTGTCTCAAAATGTTGAAGGTGTCCGTCAGTTCCAACTTAGAGGAAAGCCAAAAGCTAAATACCTCATTCGACTGAAAGGAAATAAGAAAGGAGCTTCCATGTTGAAGATTTTGGCCACAACAAGGCCTAATAAGCAGTCATTTCCATCTCTTCCTGAAGACACAAGAATTAAAGCCTTTGATAAACTTCGCACATGTTCTTCAGTTACAGTGGCATGGCTAGGTACACAAGAAAGAAACAAATTTTGCATCTACAGAAAGGAAGTAGATGACAATTATAATGACGAGCAAAAGAAAAGGGAACAAAATCAGTGCCTCGGTCCAGACTTAAGGAAGAAATCAGAAAAAGTCCTCTGTAAATATTTTCACAGTCAGAACCTACAAAAAGCAGTCACCACAGAGACAATTAAAGGTCTTCAGCCTGGCAAATCCTACCTTCTAGATGTTTATGTCATAGGGCATGGAGGACACTCTGTGAAGTATCAAAGCAAATTGGTGAAAACAAGGAAATTCTGTTAGTGACGAAGGAAACATGAAGTATATGGACTGACTACTTATTCAGCGAGGAGTTGTGAACTGTATTGGTACTACGTAGAAAAGATATTAACATATATTTATGTTTACAAAAGTAATTGAAGGGACTGGGACAGGTGCTCTGCATTGGTGTCTGGCAGTTGCATTATCATGCATTTGGTGGTCTGCGTTTGATGCTCAGTAGATAACCAAGGTAGCAGGTAACATTGAAGGAACTGCCCTTTTTTTGCTTCCATATTGCATGAAGTGCTTCTAAGTTATTTTATTACTTCAAAGGCTGAAAGAAGTCATTCAATTACCTTGTTATTCCTATGCACAGACACACAAACAAAACTCCCACACAACCTCTATCTCTTTTCGTAGACTATAGAGTTATGTAAATTATTTTATAAAGTCTTGTTTGAAATGTCTATGTTTCCATGATTGTACACTATTAAAATCTTTCCCTGTTAAAACACAGATGTAAACTAAGTATTAACTGAACTACCCAGAAGTCAGTTTATTGCTAATGTAAATTCCTATCTGTTTAATTTTAAATGTTTAAATACTGTATGTATTTCATGTACAAATTGTCAGACGTTATATTCCTGTACATAAAATTAAAATATTAGATTATATGTTCCTTTTCATCCTTGATGTCCCTGAATGCATTTTGAGCATCCTTAATTAGTAAATGTTTTATATCCCAAGATGGCTACAGTGACTAACATCTTGATTTTTTTAAAAAAACAATGTTGATACAGGACAAAGACGCTGGACAAGTGGAAACTTTCTCAAATAATTGGAACAATAAACTCATATTAATATTGAAAGAGAAAATGATCTATTAATGCTTAAAATTGTTTTGGGTTGCTATGGATTCCTAATGCATAATAATAGCTGGCCCAATAGACTTGGCAAAATCCAGTGTATAATCAACCTCACCTACTTTCTACTGATTACTCTGAAGGGCAATTTGTAGTTACAATACACAAATGACGGGCATTTTTATAAATTTTTATTTTCTGCATTTCACAGAAATTGGTTGATTAAAATTTAGATCTTCCTGAAACAGATTCCCTTTGTTTACATTTATTTTTTGGAAAACTAGTTCCAACAATAGTTCCTTTATTTATTTTCCAAATACAGATGGAGTTTAACCAATTCAGGGTGCAATCGTAGGACATTTTTCTGTCTAAATGTGTATAAAACTGCCAGCATTCCCAAACTACCCAACTGGCCAGGAAATGCTGGGAGTTGTATGAGTTTTTTCTGTTGAAACATGCATAGGATTACACCCTTATGTTGCAAACCTGTACCCACTTACCTGGGAGTAGACACTATTGAACTCAATGGATTTACTTTTGAAGAGACATTTATAGGATTGCACTCTTAGTTACTTACATGGATGCAAATTTCACTGAATGCAATTGGTTATACTTCTAAGAAAACTTGTAATGTTCACATTAATTCAAAATTATGTAATTCAAATAGACTATTTTAACTTAAGTTCCTTTGTAGCACTAACAACTTAGCCCAGGACTAAAATAAACAACCAACTCTCCTTTAGAGTCTGAAGCATAGAAACTTTACAAAGGTTATAGTCTTAATAAATCATTTAGGTCAAGTAGGAGCACAGACAGGGTTGTAAATCCAACATTAAGTTGC
This sequence comes from Anniella stebbinsi, assembly GCA_029215795.1. Taxonomy (NCBI): domain Eukaryota; kingdom Metazoa; phylum Chordata; class Lepidosauria; order Squamata; family Anniellidae; genus Anniella; species Anniella stebbinsi. The sequence goes on from JARDYH010000004.1 coordinate 196,611,701, forward strand.
AAGTCACAATCTAAACAGAAACTGCGAACAGGATCCTGAAGACCAGCAATCTAGTCAAAGGCAGAGTTTCAAAGGCACAGGTTTCTGGATTAACAAGAGTTCAGGCTTCAGGAATAATTTCCAAGACAAGGTCTGAAGAACATGGAAGTCCATCAAGGTTCAGGCATAGTACAAACAAGAGAGTTTTCCAGTACTATCCATGAAAGTCTCTGAGCTGTGTAGCTGCTTTTAAATATAGGTGGTGCGCCTACAGTTCTTTGCCAGTGCACCTATCCCTGTAGGCAGTCTTTGTCTGTAATCATAAACTATGTCTAAGTGGGTGTCTCTCTTCCAATTGGAAGAAGATAGGTTTGAAACCCCCACAGTCTAAGCCAAGTCTCCAGCTTGCTTGTTTCCTACAGAAAACCTGTCAGCCTCCTGAGCTATAGGCAGGTCACTCAAGGTCAAATCTTGCAGCTGGTAAGGGGTGACTCTTGCCTGCTTCCAACTGAGAAACCAGGCAGAAACAGGCTCTCACTATTCTGACATTCCACTGCTTTGAATATCCCCCAAATTAGCACTACTTGAGTCTTAATCTTCCTCCAAGGCTGTAGTGCTAGAGGGGGGGAAGTCATGACAAATGTAATGCAACTTTGAATTATGGTGATTGAAATTATCTAGTGTTCAAATATTTAAGCTAAAATTAGTTGCCATGTTTACTTATGAATAAGTCTTTGGTTTTAATTAGACATTCAAGTTATGTAAAGATAATTATTCTACTCCCATTTCGTAATACATTTGGGCATGAGGAGCCACAATGAAGCACTTTTAGGTCCCATAGATTTCAGTGGGAATGTTAAACACATCCTTATCCCTTTGATATCAGGGTCTTATATGAATTGTAGCTTGGATCCAACAAAGTCTAGTTTAAGCACAATGCACTTCTGCTTATGCAAGGAGGGTCCCCTATTATAACGAATACCTTTCCATTTGTATCCCTCAATACTGCATTGGACACTATTTGCTGATGATGACCTGACAGCTTTTCAGGGAGCATAGGGGACAGTTGTTGCAGGGAGGGTGTGGGAAAGCCCCATTCCATAAACAGAACTGCAGTCATGGTTCATATAAAACTAATGTTAAGCATAATAAAAATATAAATTAGAAAATTGCACTGGAGGAGCAGATCTGTACATGCAAAGGAGTTCATGCCCATATGGAGAACCATCTAATTCCGCCATTCCCAATCTGGTGCTCTCCAGATATGTTGGACTGCAAGTCCAATAATTTTCAGCCATCATGTCTGGACGGTGCCAGGTTGGGGTAGGCTGGTCTAATTCATTGAACTAAATGGGGCAGCCCTCAGGAGGCATGGAGAGAGATCAGAACTCATGTGCCCATAAACTATCACTAGAATAGAGCAATGGATTCAAAAAGCAGTTGTGGAAGGAAGTATATAAATAAAAAGTGGGGAAATAACAAGAGTATGCATTCATGAAATCAAGACATGTTTCAAACTACCTTGAGCACATTCCCGTATGCAAAAACAAAATCTTAAAGACATGAGCAGCCGTTCTGTTGCTGATAGGCCATGCCCTTTTGGAGCTTAATTAAAAGTTTAATTCTTTTATTAACACTGAGGATTGTAAACCATGCCAAGACAGATTATATGAAGAAAAGCAAAGGACTACATTGTCACCATGGTTCCTGCGATCTGAAATTGTGCATTTCAAAGTCTGGTTATTATGGAATTGTTTGCTTGTTTGCCATAACTCAGTTCAACTAGATTCCAGCTGCAGCAGTTATGAATTGTTGGGAGGGAAGGAAACCTCGGTTTTCAAAATCCATCCTCTGTGCCAAAGTAACAAGCATTTCACTTTATCATATCACTTAATATTATCTCTGGCTGCTGTGGTTATCATGTGCGACATCTGGTGCAAATACAAGATCATGTAAATGGAATTTCAGTTCCTTGAAGTCAATGGCAAAATTCCCATTAGTTTTAATAGAGCCAAAGTCTTACCCATGGACTTCATCTTTGGAAATACATTCAGTATCTGAACAGGCTCCAGTTCGATCTTTGGAAATGAGTTCAGTGTCTGAACATGCACATTACAGCCAGGATGTGACATATTGATTCTATAAACGCATATAATACTATATAGGACACTTTTCAACATAACAAATAAATGATTGTGAGGTTTAATAGTTTTATCAAGGTTTGGAGTTCTATGATTTTGTTGGTACTGTGGCTTCACATGGCATACAGCCATGAACTTCAGGCTCATTTGATTAAGATATCTCAGTTTTTACAGCCTATAGTACAATATGACCAGTATGTCCCATTCATTATGTTTGACTTGACAACATGCAGTCAAATTATGGAACTCACTGCTAGGAGATACAGTGACAGCCACTAGTTTAGATAGGTTAAACAAATTCATGGAATTCAGCCACCGCAGTGGTTTCCAGTGACAGTGATTTCCCTATAATATCACCAGTTCATACCTGTGCCAATTGCTGGAGTCCATTACTTAAGTGTATCGTCTATATTTGGTCCAACCAAATCCCTGTTTTCTATTTCACCTTTCTCACTGCATGCCCTGGCTGGGTATTCCACACTGGGGTGTCACTATTGGAAGATCTAAACTCACATGCATAGGGACTTTCCAGCCTCTGTGAGACAGGTTAAAATCATGATCACCTTTATCAAGGGAGGAGACTAATATCAATTGCTGCAAAGAAACAACAGGGATATGAGGAGCAGCATCCTTTTTCATCCATGTTGATGGATCCCTGTTAAGAAAGACTTTAGCAGCAAAGGTATGAAAAGATAATGCAACGTAAGAAACCTTGTGTGTTTTTTCATTCTCAAAACAATAAGCCAAAGTAAACACAAAGCTATTTGAGTTTACAAAGACAGTATTGACAGTATACATATATGAATAGTCTAACTATCTAAAGTTATTAGTCATGATGACTATGTATTAACTCCAGTACTGAGGGGGCAGTATTCCTCTGTATACCAGTTGCTGGGGAACACAAGTGGATGTGTGCTATTACACTCATGTTCTGGTTGTGGGTTTACCGTCTTATGTTCTTACGTTTACTTGCCTATAATATGTAGTGGTAAGTCTTCCAACAGTCTTACATTTACAAGTTCTATGTATAGTTTATGAAGAAGACAAAACGTTCTATGGAGTACAAGATTGTAGAGATAACTATAGGAATGGTTTTATCATATTTAGGGCTCCATCACACCTACTTTTTCCCCCTGGTTTGCCCCCGCAATTTCCACCTCCATTTCATTAGCACATTAAGCTAATGGGCCCTTTCATGTGGGTTTGTGATATCGCCACTGTACAGGTGAAACCTCCTCTCGCTTGTTCACTCTCCCCCTCCATCCCGCCCCTTCTTCCCCCTCCATTTCATTGGTTGTGACATTGTGATTGATGTGGGAGCCTTCCTCCCCTCGCTCCAGCTTTGTTGTCTAACGTTTTACCGATCTAACTTTTCATTGGCTGGGTGCCATTTCTGTGGGCAATGAGAGTGGGGCTGGAGCAGCAAAAGTCCGTTCAACTGACTCAGTACAAACCCGTTTGTTTCATATGGCATGATGGAGGAGGAGAACCGCCCCGTCTTTCTCTTTCGTCAGCAAGACCTCCCTTCAAAGCACATGCCCCCAACAAAGGACATAATGCAGGGAATAGCAATACACAGGAGTGGAAGGGCGCTTTAATCCCAGGTGGAGGAAATAAACTGGACTTTCCCTGGGTATAGGAAAACACGGAAAAGTGGGGGAAAGATGTGGGGTGACTGCAGGAGAGGCATGAAAAGCAAACCTGGTATGATGAGTGATAAAATGCTGGTGTGTTGGGGCCTAAAGAGTAACCATCGTGTCATTACATTATTTGTTGTTGTAGTTTAAAAACAGAACCAGTCCTCTACCATGGAGCAACAGATTGTTGTGTCCTACACCCCTGCCTCCCAGAGAATAGTTATACTAAATCCAGCACTTATGTGATGGGAAGTCTTCCATGTTTTGCCTCAGTTTTCTTCTGTGCCACTTGGCAGAACTTGTTACATTTATAGTTAACCATAGTTCGCAAGTGCTAAGGCCTGCTTTCCCCTCATATTTATAGCATTTAGTCATGAGGTAATGTGAAAGTTGGAAAAATGACAATGCATTATTAACACTTGGCTCTGATTAAACTATCAGCTGTGTACGGATTATTCTTAGCACACCGTTGGCAATAAAAGTTTTTCAAGGAATCTCTCTGTGTGTTTATATAGACTGCAGTCCTATACATACGGAATAAGGCTGCACATAGAAAAATATTCACCTCAGGACTTGGGTAGTGGACTGCCTCAGCTCAGACACTCAATAACTTTGTATTTCACCTTGGATTTAAGGCAAGGACTTGCCTCTTTTTCCAAAGCCCCAGAAGTCTTTCACATTGAATGCATGGAGAGGGGAAGTAATACTCACTTTTTTTGGCAGAATTGGATATAATCTGCAGGCAAAATAGCCTGCTAAATATTAAACAAATAAGTGCAGTGGGATATGTGTTTATACCTCTTTAAAATGTGACATTTTTAAAAAAAGGAATGACAACAAAATCCAATCCCATGCATGTTTAGACAGAAAAAAGTCCTACAACTTCCAGCATTCCCCAACTAGGAGTGCTTGCTGAGGAATGTTTGGAGATGTTGGACATTTTTTCTGTCCAAACATGCATAGGATTGCACCCTTAGTTATTCTTTGGCAGAATTAGATTAAATTTGCATGCATAGCAGCCTCTCCTCTGAGGGCAGAAAGACTGCCAATGGATTCTGGGTTGGGGCATTTGTTGTCAATCACCCACAGTGGTGGGACATCATCTCCACGTTAATCATGGTTTTCATTCTTGGAAACTACAGAGATCCTGAATGCTGTGGTTGCTGCTGCTAACACAGTCAACTAGCAAAGAGCGAAGAATTCACTGAATCATCTTCTGATATGTTCCTTCAATATCTCTCCCCAAAGTACTCTGATTGGAAGAAACAAGAAAGCACTAGTAAAGGCATTCCCCTGATCAGATACAGAATGACACCCCCTCCCAACTCTGCTTAGAAACTGGACCAAAATAAGTAAAGAAAACCATTTTGATAAAAACCTAACCTCCAAACCAAGCCCACTATGTCTTGGACTGCCTTAGACACAAGCTGTCTTGGATTCCAAGGTGGTCAGAATTTCTCTGACATGGAGATATTTGTCTCTGAGCTGTGCTTCCTCTGAGAAAAATGCATGGTCTTAATATACATACGTGGAAGTAAATGCCAATGACCTCAACAGAAATTTTGCGTACAATTCCTTAGGAGTGTGCTTTTAATTATCAATCACATTTGTGCCACTCACTTCCTCTAAGAAGCTCAGGGCAATACACTTGAGTTAATCCTCACAATACTTTATCCTCACAATACTCCTGTTACTTACATTAGGCTGATAAATAGTGACTGGTCAAGAATTACAAAATGGGCATAATGTCTGAACAGGAATTGGGATCCAGTTTTCTGATCTAAGTCCAACGCTCTCATCTCTACACCACAGTACCTCTAATTTGTTAAGGGAATTATCATGTCCTAATCCAAGTTACTGCTTCTGTTGCTGAGACATTACATTTTTCCAGCACTCAAGCCACAACATTTAATTGGTGGAAGTAGCTGTCCATTGAGACTTTATTTGCTAAATTCCCAAAGGTCATTGCCAAGAGGCAAAGTTAATCACCAAAGGCAAAGCAAAACCCAAAATACATCATTCAGGTCCCTGCTAATAGGTAATCACCAAAACTAAAGCTCATTGCCAAAAGGACACATTATTTGAAGTGAACATTATGAGCACCTAACACCCTATCCAGGCTTGTTGTTCCCTTCCAAATATAACTCTATTGATGAACGTTAACCTAAGAATAGTGACACTACTATTTACTGAGACTAGCAGGAGACGAGGAAGGTAGAACAGCATGGGAGCGATGAAAGGAAGGAAAGAAGAGAAAAGAGTGAACAATATAGTGTCATTTTGGTTTCCTTCTTCTTCCTGGTAGCCTTCCAGTCTAGGAGACTGAACAGCTGGACTGAGGGCCTGAGGATGAAGGCTCCAAGCCATTCTTGGAGATCTGGCAACCATAATATCGAGAGAGCTATTCAGATGAGGGGCAGCACATTTTCTTTTGAATAAAATAAAAACAGCAAGAGAGCTGCAAGTTACATATCCAACATAATGTGTAGGCAGGGCCAGTGTCAAGGGTAAGCATGGGTACCATGCCCCAGCATGGGCCTACTAACAAGAGCACCCCAGACTTGCCCCTCCTCTTTCCCACTGCAACTTGCTTGTTCACCTGCCTCTCATTGTGGCCTAGACAAATGATGGTGAAAAAGAGGAGCAGTAGATGCCACAGGCTATTTGCTCACTGACTCTCTGCCCTTCAAGCAAGCAAGCAAGCAAGCAAGCCATAGCAATGATGAAGTGCCAATAGCAGTGAGAAGGTAGACTGAAGGAAAGACGGGTGCTTTGCCCAAGAGCACTTAAAAAACATGGAGCAGGTATGGTGGACATTTGAACTGTGGTCTCCCGGTTCTAAATCTAGTAGTCTATTGCCTACATTACCTGGGAACACAATGTGGAAGGTCATGAATTCAGATTAGATTATTCATGGGTGTGCATTATCTATACATATTCAAGTTGTTAATTTGCATTGGCAAATCAGTATTCAACATCTAGGAAGTAGATTGCAATAAATAGGTTTTTATGAATACTGAAAAGCTATGCAAAGAGGCATATGTATTTTACTGTAAGTCTCTTCATAAGTGTTTACATTCTCCTGACTATATTTTACACAGCTTTAAATAAAGAAATAGGGAAGGGTTTGTGTGAAAGTTATGTTGCATTTTCCATGAATTCAGTGAATTCTTAAACATTATTTTTAATCACCAATTAATTGTGAGCACTGTTTGTCTTCTCTGTTTCCTCGTTGTTCCAAATTTACAGTGGAAGCATTCTTGTTGGTCTCAGTTAAAATGCACAGAGAAATTCCTAGGGCTTGCAAAGAAAATATTTGATAAGCCTTAGGGTGCCACTATTTACAGAAGATTCATCTACCACCATTGAAAGTTGGGAAGGACTGAAGTACCTCTGAGGGATTAACTTTTTCTTTTATGCCTTATTTAATTTCACAATGTTTGCTATTGCTTTAAATATTGTTTCTAGACTGGTTAATATTGAAATAGGATGATGGAATGTGAAATCCCCTCATGGTTAGCATGTCATTCTAGTAATTTGACTATAATTCTGATACCTTTGTTTAAATGAATGTGGTTATGAGTATAAAACAAAGTCCCAAGTCCCAAAGAAATGGTGGGATATCCAGAGATTTCTTTTTCAAAATGGAGAAAACCAACGGCAGCTGAGATGGCGGAAACTGAGGTAGAAGGACATATGTTTCAGGGAGTATGCTGTTCTTTCTTTTAAAAATGACTTGTTATTACTGAAGAGCTACTTTAGGGCTGTTATTCACCACCACCCATGGTTACTATCAAAAGCCTTTCCAAATGGATCATTAGCACTCTTTTCAGACATTAGCAATGCTGGGTAGTGTACAGAGCATGTCGGGCCACAGTATAAGGGCCAGCCCAAGATTTGGGGTTGGATCCTGGATGAGCCTTCCACAAAAAGGAGCCTTCTAGAAGAGGAAGGATTCTGCTTGCAGAAGCTTCCTCCACCTGAATTTGAGGGATTCCCCCCTCCCAGCTCACCCCATTCAGCAAGGTCTCCTGATCCTTTTTGAAGCATTTTCAGAGGGCAGGAGGAGGGGCTGCCTTGGGAAGGAGAGGGTGGGGAAGTCCATTTCCATCAGCACCATTGATCCAGTTTAAATCTGGATCCAACCCTTCAAAGTCTGTCTGTATTTTTGCTGCCCAGGATGAATTAAAACCCACTAACCACCTCCACTTTGTGTCTTATAGTATGTTGGGCAGCAAAACAACAGCACCCAAAATGATAAAGCATCAGCCAGGATGCTACCTTGTCACACTCATGTTTAATGCCTGTTCCCTCTTTACACTTGTGACTGCCACTCTGGGTGGCCAGTGGACATTGGATGGCTCTCAGTTATGCCCTCTGGAATGCAGGGGGCATCACCTAGCCAGGAGATGTTAAGCAACCACTGAAAGGCTCCCTTTCAATGGGTCTTACTTTTGAGTAAATATCTAGGGATGGAAATACAGCCTGTGCAAGATTGAAACTTGACCACAAAGTTGATCACTATCTACTACTTTAAGATGCAAACAGGCAGAAAAAGCATGCAGCATAAAATGAACTATAATAATTAACATAGTAAACTGTAACTTATTCTAATATAGGAAATTTTCCTGTATCATCTTGTGCGCTTCCAGAATTAATCAGGGATTTTTAATTCCAGTAGAACAATTTTTTCAAGTTGTCTCCAAATACAGACACAAAACATGAAATGCTTCTTTTCATGAGTCAGTCATAGAAAGCTTTTATTTCTAGACATTGGCTACTGAAAAGTTCAATGAGACCCTTCAGATTTCAAGTGAGAGAGCATAACTTCTGGGGCTCATTTATTATTTTGAAAAGTGGGTGCAACACATATCACTAGCTTTGATTTTATATTGGATGTCAACATGGTGTAACATCCTAGCTGACGCTGGCTTGGTTGTCAACTGTATAATATCTGATCATCCGTTACACAAAGCCATGAAATTCATTAAACAAAAAACCTACAGTTTACAAAAACAACATTAAGGCTCTACAGTTTCCAACCAAGCACCAAAAAGCAGGGAAATTGGGAGTTAAGGCTTCCAAGCCTTAACACCACATCCTCCCTAAGAAGGCAGAAAGTGCAAGTGAAATTCTCATTCTCCCAAAGCAGATAAACCATGAGGACAGGATGGAGAATATGATATGCAGAGGTGACTGTGGGACTGTGGAAAACTGATGATGAACAACTTAGGGCCACCTACTTCTTTTTTTGTTGTTTAGAGCAGCCCTTCCCCAACCTGGTGCCCAACCTGATGCCCTCCAAAGGTGTTGGACTACAACTCCCATCATTGCAGTCAGTCTGTCCCATGGTCAGGAATGCTTGGACTTGTCATCTCAAACATCTGGATATGCAATATGATATGCAGAGGTGACTGTGGGGTTGTGGGAAATGATGATGAACAACTTAGGACTACATTTTAAGAAAATATTGGTTCTTTCAAGGGCAGGATATTGACCAAAAGTTGAAAGTGCCTGGCACATGCTCTGGTTCTACATTTGCAATGAATTCCTAGCTTTGCCTTCTTTAGCTGTGGAACAGCTGCTGTGATCTAGGCTACCAGAGGGGGCTTCAGAGGTGGGAGATCAGCCCATGTCAGCAATAAATGTGTGTGTGTGTGTGTGTGTGTGTGTAGAGGAGAACCCAGGCCAATTAGCAGTGTGGTGGATGAGTTCAAGAGGCAAAGAGCAATGTGATTTGTTAGCTGTAGTGGTGCAGTGTGCAAGCACTGGAGGTGGAGGGAAATTGAGAGATAGAGAGAAATAACAATATGAACCTACGCTGGGAGATTTTGCAGCAATATGTAGAGCAGAACCCTCTTTTAGTGATGAAAAAAAAAACATTCCAATCCAAGGACAAAGTGAGCCTGTTGGAATTTGCCTGGTAGATGACCTGGTGACCGACTGGCTGTAGCTTTCCTTGGTTGACATGGAGGAGAATGACAAGCGAGACCTGATGTACAGTGTCACTTCTTGTTCTGGCGGGGGGGGGGCAAAGAGGAGAGGCATCATCAGAGCCCAAGAAAGGCCCCCAAGTGTTTTCCGTAGCCAAACTGACTCTTGCTTGAAAAATAGTGTCGTGATGCAAGCTCACCCCAGGCTTCTGCTCACGAACTTTAGGCAAACTGACACACTCCAAAACAGTGAGACTTCTTTTATTGTAAAATCACACGGAATTCAAGGCATAACGGTTTCATTTCTGCATACACACACTTGAAGCTGAAGATGGACCAGATAGCTTTCAGGTACAACGGTTTAATGCGAACAGAAACTCACTTAAGGGGAGACATTTACAGTTAGCCCCTGTCCCATGTGAACAGGAATGGCCACACACACTGACTCATCAGGAACATGGGGAAACTCAAAGGAGAAACCCCAGCACAAGAGTCCATGAGGTCTGACAGTAGACAAGATCATCTTGAACCAAATCAAACTCAGCCTGTCAGGGAACACTGAGCTGATCACGTAAGCAAGATGTCAGGGGACGAATCTCTCCGACCTAGGAAGCCTTCCCTGCTCGTAGCTTTGGCTCTGAGGAAGGTTCTCTCGCAGGTCACACACACACACAATTCCAGAACAGCAACGATCAGCCTCTGAGTTCTCCTGTGCCCGTACTTTGGCTCCATGCAGGGAAAAACAGGCTATAGAACACGAATCCAGAACAGTAATCTGCAAGTCCAAATCTATGAAAAGCCACAAAGCACTTTTCATGGCATAGTTCTTAGAAATTCCAAGTCCAAATAGCAACAGAACATGTAGAGAGTGCATCCAACATCTCCAAACCAGATAGAATCCTAAATATGAGTTTCTTGGCAAGAATAGAACATTCGAACAGCAAACAGATGATTCCTAACAAAGAGCCTCTCCCTTTTGCTCTTAGCTATATAGGATGGAGGTTGGCTAATTCCAAGTTACTTTGACAGACAGGGCTTCAGGCCTGTAATCCAAACACATGTGCCAACAGGGTGGCACGGTTCAACCTCCTCTTGATGACGACACTATGTGAGAGACATCTTGCAAGATAGCCCCCCACCTTTTCAAAACATACTCTTGTTCTCAAGGAACATTCAAGGCCTCGGCCAGCAGCTACAGATAAGCACCTAACAGAGACAGACTTTCTCACAACAATTGCCAAGCTATCAACTCACAATTCACTAGGCCAGCCTAGTGAATTGTTTATGAAGCACCTGACATCTGACAAATAGTGAAGATCACTGAAATAACACATGGCTTCAAATAGAGGACTATCCTCTGTAAAAGTGGCCACATACTGTAATTTGTACATTTGCTGTGCACATTCATAGCATAACAACAGGAGCAAACGAGACTGAAGTTTGGATGGGGGAGTTGATATCCCAGGACAACTGATCATATGAATAGACTATTGAGCTTGGAGCTATTTTATATTCACTGCTCTGGATGAATCAAAGTTCATCATCATTTGAACATTGTGGAAAATATGGTGTGTTCATTTAGGCTTAAAGTGCTTTGATAAAACAAAATATATTTCTAGAGCATTTATTTCTGCTTACTTGTCCCCTCAAGCTATTGTTTTATTCTGTGTTTTCGGCTACGAATGCCATCAGTAGACATTTTTGGCTATGTGTTTTAATTCTAGTTGTAGGCTATATTTCAGCAAAATAATCTTACTAGTTTTTCTAGTAGTCTGATGTTTATAGTTGTTATTGGGGGAAAGCCTTTCATTACTCTTCTTTGGTTGCAGCACAGATTTTACAGGACATGTAATAGCTCAGGACAAAAGCAAATGTCTGTTTCAGTTAGCGAGTGGTACGACATGGAAATAGTTCAGCGTACTCCACAAAGCAGTCTTTAAAGTTGTTTGTAAACATCCAGTGTCAGTCCAGTTCATAATGCAAATTCATGCTTTGCATGAAATAATAAACTATTTAGGACCCTTACATGGCTTGGGACCACAATACCTGATGGAACGCCTCTCCCGACATGAATCTACCTGAACACTACATTCAACATCTAAGGTCCTCCTCCAAGTGCCTACTCCGAGGGAAGCTTGGAGGTCGGCAACAAGGGAGAGGGCTTTCTCTGTGATGGCCCCCCAATTGTAGAGCAATCTCCCCGACGAGGCCCGCCTGGCGCCAACATTATTATCTTTTCGGCGCCAGGTCAAGACTTTCCTCTTCTCTCAGGCATTTAGCAATATCTGATGAGCCTGGGTTTGTTTTGTTTTTAGGCTTATAGCTTTTAAAAGTTATTATAGTGGTTTAAAATACATGTGTATGTGATGTGTATATTGTATGTTTTTGCTGTTTTAATTTTTATATATTGTTTTCAATTGTTTTAATCTTATGTAAACCGCCCAGAGAGCTTCGGCTACAGGGCAGTATACAAATGTAATAAAATAAATGAATAAATAAATTTGTATGTTGGCATCAACTCCACTGTCATGCTTATGGTGGTGTCTAGCCCTGCATTTGCGCATGCAACTTTTGCTGATGTCCCTTTAACATACAGCATTAAAGCAAAAAAGGTTACTTTTATACAACAGGTCCTCATGAATAACACCAAATAATTCCTAAAGACAGATAACTATAATTTCTCGGTGCAAAGAATCGATTGTCATAGGATGAACTGGAATGAGATACATGGGAATGAAAGAATGAATTAAAGCAAATAAGATCATGAAGCACTATTGTTGTCTGCTAAAGAGTCAACAATGTTGGAGCCAGTGTGGCGTAGTGGTTAGAATTTTGGATTGGGAGTGAGGCGATCTGGGTTCTAGTCCCAGAAGGTCACTAGGTGACTTTGGGCCAGTCATAGGCTCTCAGTCCAAACTACCTCACAAGGTTGTTATTGTGAGGCTAAAATGAAGAGGAGGCAGATTATGTATGTTGCCTTGAGTTCCTTGGAGGAAAAAAGGCAGGACATAAAATGCAATAAATAAATACACAATGGGAAATTACAAAGATCACCAAACATCTGAGTAGTTCAGGAGGTGACCACCAGCCACTTATGTGATGCAAAGAAAGCAAGTACAATTCTAAAATGTATTAGAACTAGAGCATTGCTGTAGGGATGCCACCAAAAATGATATCTCTGTGGCATATTCTTCATGTGTATAGTGTTACCATGAAGTAATGAGCAATTGTTGTCCCCATCCCACCCCTGTATATCCCTAGTGGACACTTGTAGAGAAGAGGATGCTCTTCTATGGCATCTGGTATTCCTCTGCATTTGTTGGAGTGCTCTTTATTTTTCCATGACAAAAAATAAGAAAAATGTAAATATGGAAAAGATTTATACCTAGAGCTATTTGGGAATCAGACATAGTTATTATATGCCTCTCCTGTTTCTCATTTGAGGTGTATATTATATACTCTTGCTATAGGTCAACGGATGTATAATTCAGTCTCTCTCTGAGTCCCTTCTTGGGTAGCAAAATTACTGTTTTTCACTTTTGTTCTGCTTTTCAGAAGCTCGTAATGGGCAATTGAGAAAACAATAGAATAAACACAAATGTCATCTGTTTCTAGCTTTCCTCAACTGCAATGTAATGAGTCTGGGGAGATGCTATTTCTGGGTCTTAAACATTCAGTCATGTTTTGTTCAAATAGTCGCTACTTAATTGGGCATTAAGTTATGCCTTCTAGTTCAGGTACTCAAGTCTGAATGTTGAAGAACTGGACATTATATTTCTAAAAATGGCAAGAGTTGCTTTTGAGAGTGAGGTCAAAAACCAGCCAAGTTTCATTGGTCTTTCTTTTAACCAACTCCTTCTGCCTTCCCTGCTTCTATGTAATAGTTAAACCACCTCTCAAAAGCAGACCTTAAACAGGGCTAGAGCTCAGAATGGGTGAGCTCAAAAGCGTCTTACACGAAAACCAATTGCACCCTGCCACGATTATTACTCGGGAATATTCATAAAACCTTGAGGAGGAGTTGGCTAGTAATGACTGGTCATCTTCCACTTGCAATACCTTCATTCTCCCTCAAGGGAAAAAAGCTTCAACTTGGGGAAAGAAAGCAATACTTGCTGACAGAGGGTTCCTTTGCACACCAGAGAGGTCCAACAGGCGTTTGTGCTGGCTGGGAAAGACACATGTAGCAACATATCCCAATGGGGATGATAGTGCTTGTCTACAAGACCCATCCAGATTCATAATCCCTGGTGGAAAAAAAGATAGCACATGTCTATACTGGCTGACAGAGAGGCCTATGCCCCTCCCCCCAGGCACAAAGATGCCTCACCTAGAAGCACCCTTAATCTTTAGGGTTTGAGAGCACTGCTGCCTGAGTCTTTCCACAGCATTTAAGAGTGCATGCGCTTCACGTATATATGTGCACTGTTCCTTTTCCCAAAGTCAGTGTTGTAGTTGCTTTGATGGTTGCCTTAAGTATTCTCTTTAATTTGTAAAACAGAAAAGAAACTTCTTTGTCAAAAACTATTCCTTTCCCTGCAGATGAAATAAGCAAAAAGCTCTCTTTTCAAAGAGGCCACAACCACCTGTCTACAACCTTATTAAATCCTGTAACAGTTCATGTGTGTGAAGGGCGTGTGTTCTTTATTAGTACATAGCTGAATCTGACTAAGCAACTAATGTTCTCTGGCGTTCTAAGCATATAAACTGTGCTTCAAAAGCTTTTAAAAATGCTTTTCATGTAATCTATCCTATTTTGCATTACACATTGCTGCTCAGCATCATACAGTGAGCAAGATGATCCCTCAGCCTACGGCTTTGCATGTGGCCATCTGTACTGCCAACCGTCTGTAGTGCAGCTAAGGCATTTAAAGGCAGCTCAGGAATTTGTCATCTGTCAATAAGAATAAGAAGCCAGTAATGGGTTAAATGGATTGCTCAGCTGACAAGCCAACATTTCACTTCATTTGGCATTGGCAAGGTGCAATGGTGGGTTTCCATAAATCAAAGCGTGCCCAGTGATTTCCATAAAGGTCTCAACAAATGTGATGTAGTTGCTTTGAAAGTTGCCAAAGCAGACTTTTGCTTGGGGGTAGATTTTGAGCTCCGTGTCTTGAGTGTTTTGCTCGAGCTATAAGCCATATGTCTTTGTGAGCTATTAACAATAAAGAGGAGGCCAAGTGCTGCTATAGTTAAATGTTTAATTCACTACACGCATCTGGATGTAACACTCATGCTAATAGGAGAAACGAAGTATTAAGAACTTTAGCAGACAATTGCATTTGGCACAATAATATTTCCCCTCACAAAGAAAGGCTGTACAGGATTTTCCAGCGCAACACTCCACTTTCTGTGCTCAAGTCAAAAGTTTCCTTAAGAAGCATTATTGTTAAGTGTGTCTTGCATTTGGAACTCAGATCATTGTTTGCATCATTGTAGGATATCATTTTTATAACAATAATCTATAGATATAGCTATGTGTTTCGCTCAAACCAGTGGTGGGCAGGCTCCAGGCTTATGAATGTACTACTCCTTCTTAACTAGAACCATGAGATCTACCAGGTAGAACCAAATATCAAATGCCTGGTGGTTATATGCCTTATAATTACAGATCAGAGTGCCTCAGGAACCAGCCCAGGAATTTGTTTTCATAGAATCATCGAATAGTAGAGTTGGAAGGGGCCTATAAGGCCATTGAATCCTGCTCAATGCATACCTGACAGATGTTTGTCCTGCTGCCTCTTGAATGCTTCTAGTGTGAGAGAACCCACCTACTGCTCTAACAGTCAGGAAGTTTTTCCTGATGTCCAGCCGGAATCTGGCTTCCTGTAACTTGAGCCCATTATTCTGCATCCTGCAGTCTGGGATGATCAAGAAGAGATCCTGGCACTCCTCTGTGTGACAACCTTTCAAGTGCTTGAACAGTTCCATAACTGTGAGCATAGTCCTTTCAAACAAAACCCCACACCTACATTTTCCTCCAACTATCTTACTTCAGCAGCTGATTAATTTTTTTAGGGTGCAATCCTATGCATATGTCCTACAACTTCAAGCATTTCCCAGCCAGCATGATGGGCTGGGAAATGCTGGGAGTTGGAGGACTTTCATTCTGTCTAAACATGCATAAACATGCCTTTTTTAAGTCACTGCTACAGTCAAACAATAGAGAGTCGGAAACTCTTGCCAATCCACTGCAAATCACTCAAAGAACTATCAGTAGATTCTGATCTGTCTACTACCCATGCCTGGCTTAAACCACATGGAATGTCTTTTGTGCATGCTGTATTGGATCCAAAGAACTGTAAGTGGAAGCAAAGTAGTTTCTCACACTATCCCTCAAATATTTGAACTTGTGCAATATGTCTCTCAGTGCTATAACGGGCTCTATACCTTTTCTCATGCTTCTGTTTGTGCAAGAGGTTAAACAAGTGGAAGAACATAGTTTGATTTAGCATGTGGTCTAACAATCCCCCATCCATAAGCAGAAGAAACCTTTCTCATGGCGAAAAGTACCTTTAAATCCAACAAAGGATGCTCCCAAATGAGGCTTTTATTGTGCATTGCCTTGCCTTATTTACAGAACTTTATGGGCAGGGGTATTTCCAGATGACGATGTCTTCACATCATGACCCATGTTTTCCCACCTTCCTTCTTTTTTCTTAGCATAGAAAAGCTGCTAAGGAAAAGATGGAATAATTGCACAATTCCTTTTGATTAGTAGCTTTGGAGCTCCATCAGACAAGTGTTTTCTTGCATGCTCATTACTGGGCACTCACGGATTTTCGCGGATCTGTCTGCCTCCCGCACGCCTCCTGCCCTTTCAAGCCTTCTTCTCCCCACAAAAAACCACCTCAGTAAGTCCTACTTAAATAAAGATGTAAGTTGCCGCTATGTCCTGCTGTGTACATGAGAAGCAACGGGATCAAAATGGCCCACTGAATGGGCCAAGACCACGTTGTTTACTTCCTCTTTCAAAAGTGGAAGCAGTGAGGGACAAATGCACAGGCGGAGAAGCGACAGTAAGCAAACACGATTTCCCCCGTGCAATGATGCTCCTAGAAGGCTCCCATTTGAATGCAATCCAATTCTATATCTGGCCTCATCTACACCAAGCAGGATTTCGCACTATGTAAATGGTATGAAAGTGGTTTATAAAAGGCAGGAGCCACACTATTGCTTTATAGAAGTATTGAAGTGCACTGACATTTGTTGGGGGCTACTGACATATACCATATACCGCTTTCATACCGCTATATCTTGCTTGGTGTGGCTCCTGCCTTTTATATACTGCTTTCATACTGCAATATCCTGCTTGGTGTAGATGAGACCTCTGTTATATTTGCCTCTATCTTTCTTCTCTCTGTCTGCTGTCTTTTGGTTATATTAAAATATCACGCTGATACACATTGATGGTGTTAACAACAATGACTTATTCTGTCATAGCTAAGGCACTATTAGAGCATTGCCCGAGGGAAACCACATTTCAATACCATGACAGGTATTGCTTTGTGATTTTGCTGCTGGACAAGATTTGTAGACAAATTTTATTTTATTTGAATTTTTAATTTGAATTTTTAAAATTGAATTTAAGTGAACTGTTTTCTATTGGTTGATGAAGGAAAACTCCCGTAGCTTCTGACTGACTAGACTGCCATACAGTATTGGTTCCTGCCAAAGGGAAATATAACTGATTTTCCATAAACCATTTAAATCTGATTTTGATTTAACCAGTCAACCCACAGTTGGAACAAGAATCTGCCATGAGTTTAAAAACAACATGATAAACAGAAAGTGGAACAAATGTTCACACTGTATAAGTAGTATACAAAACTCATAATTAAATCTCACAAGTTTATTGTTGATGAGCATTTTAAAACAAACTTTTAAGAGAAAAATCTGTTACTCATAGGCTACAGTGCCCAAACTATTTTCTTTCTTGGATTAAAGGAATATTCACAAGGGTCTCTCAAATTGGTTTTTGAATTTCACATGTCTTTAAACAAACTGAAAGAACTTTATGGATCAGAGAGTATTCAGTTTTGAAACAGCTTACTCCAGTCTTATGTAGACCATTTACAAAGCTGAAAAGTAATATATTCCGTTTGTTTGGCCCTGTTATGCCTGAAGCATCATTGGATTCTACAGGTTCTAGAGCAGTCATGATGGATTATGATGGATGTCCATTGTCAATGGAGGCTGGTGGCTCTGATGACAGTGGGGCAGTGTGAATCCATTTCGGGTTTCAGTCAGACCTGTAATGGAGCTATCCAAGTTTCTGCACCTTGGATAGCTCTTTTAGAGCACTGACTGGTTACGACTGAAACCCGAAGTGGAGTCACACTACCCCACTGACATTGGGACCACCAGCCTTGTCTACTCACTGTGGAAAATTTCAGCTCTGTGTCAGCTGCTTGAAGTTTGGCTGAATCTTAGGCCCCCTCCACAAGGATGCGCTTTTGCGCCCGGTTCGGCGATTATGCGCATTATCGCGGAGGCGCATTTACTCCTAATCCCTCTGCACGGGAGGCGGCGAGAGGCGGCGAAGCGCATTAATTGATGTCCAAAAAGCGCTTTACAAGAAGTTAATGCGCATAATCGCTTGTTCACACGGCGAAAATGCGCTTTAACGGCCGGAGCAAAATAAAAGTCGCTATTTAACGCGCATTCGATAATGCGCATAATCCGGGAGATAACGCGCCTCTACGCCCGTTTTGCGCTCCGCTGGTGTGGAGGTAAAATTTATAATGAGCCTTCAAAGAGCATTAAACCTCTCTTGTGGAGGTAGCCAGAGTGACAGTCAAACTGAAAGCTTGGCAGCTTAGTAGAAGATTAAACACCTGATGAGGAGAAAGCATCACATCTAACAAGATGCTAATAATTGAAGCCACAACAGGCCCACAGAGAACGTGAAATCATTACATTAGTGGAATGTTTTGAATAATGTGCATAGGTGTTGATATGTCATATGTCAAACTGACTTGTGCAAAAATCTGCAAAAAAGCAGGGTCTTACATACACTTTCTCCTAAATGTGTGCTGCATAGGTTCACGATGGAAACACACATGCACACATGCACACGCCCTGACTGTGAGCAATATAAAAATATGCTATGAAAGGTGGCCCAGGATTATTTCTGCCCTGAAAGTTTTCAGGGCTTCTGCCCTGAAAAGCAGCCAAGAAATATTTTAAATTAATTAATTAGTTAAACAAACAAATAAACAAACAAACAAATGTTCTGAGCACATTCAGGGGCTACCATCTTCTGCTACTTCTCCCTTCTGCTCTGGGATACTTCTGGATATTTTCTATTTCTTCTCTCCCTGGGCAGGATCTACACTACTGCTTTAAAACAGTTTATAACAGTTTTGACAACTGTTAGGGCCCATGACACACTCCATATACAGTTTTCAAAGTGTTTTATCCTGCTTGATGTCAAACTGGGTTGGTATGGCTTAATTGGAGACAAGTGGAACCTTGGCATCAGGGAGAGCAAATACTCTACTTCACAGATGACATTCCTCTATTTGAAGATCAGTCTGAGAACAGTCCTCTGTTTGACTGTGTCCTCTGTTTGAAGGGCTATACAGTCCAAATCTGGTTTAAGAATAAAGAACCAAGAGAAAGGAAAGGAGGAGCCTTGAAGTTATCTGTCAACATTGACCTGGATAGCAGCCTGAGCAGGCACACAGGTCACCTGGTCAGTTTTCCCAATTATAGTGAGATGGATTGTATCTCTATTTATAGTTATTATGTCTAATTTTGCATCTATACATATAAACTAGCATATGCAAACTGGTGCCCTCTTTTTCAGGTAAGTGGCCACCACTGCACTGATTAGCTCTGATGGAGATTAAAGGATCTGTGACCTGTGGATTGATATATATGAATTATGTGTTTCATAGTGGCATAAACAAAAACTGCTAGGAAACGTAGAAAAACCAGATGGGCATGAGCGCATTAGGAGAAAGAAACTAGATCCATAGCTAGAGCCACAGTTGGGTTCAGAGCAGGGCAAAAGAAGTATAGGAAAAGGAGCAAGGAAGATTAAGAAGGGAAGGAAGGAAGGAAAGAAGGGGGAGGGAGGGAGGGGGTGGGAATCACAGGGAGGGAAAGGATCGATCAAGGCCTAGGCAGTATGGAGGAGATAGTGGGAACCTGGAATGAGGAAGTGGAAGAGGGAATTCAGGCCTTGGGAAATAGAGTCAGTGGTTCAGAGACCCTATGGTTACAAACATAGCAACACCATGAAGGGTGACGTCTTTCTCTGGGTCAGTTTATGATCATGCATCATAGAATACGAATCAAAGGCCATTGAAATTTATTTAGAAAAAAGAGAATAACAAATATGTACTGGGTTTATGCAATGTCACGACTAGCTTGCATTTGGCAATGGTGGCTGCTACCAATGCACTGATGGTTGATCCACTCTGCTGCACCAGGTGAATATTCTGTGCGTCAGCTTGGAGTGCTGTTTCTGATCCTGCACTTTGATTTACTGGTGCAGTAGCTCATCAGATTAGGCTGTACATTTTCTTATTTATTTATTTATATTTTTCTCTAAAAATGTATTGAGATGTGTACTTGAAAGCACACACATGCACACACACTTTCGGGCTCAAAATTCATTTGAGGTAAGCAATGACATATTTAATACAGTAGCTTGTTAATTCTCTTTAACAAATCAGTTGAATTATTTTATTGATAGCAGGGGAAAGATTTTTAGAATGACAACCTAAATGGAAATGTTAATTAATGCCAGAAGGTTTGGGAAGATAGGCTGACCATCTGAAAAGGAGGACAGGGCTCCTGTAACTTTAACAGTTGTAGAGAAAAGGGAATTTCAGCCAGTGTCATTTGTATGCAATTAGTTCCTGGTGAAATTCCCTCTTCATCACAACAGTTAAAGTTGCAGGCACTATACTAGAGTGACCATATACAAAAGAAGGCAGGGCCCCTGCAACTTTAACAGTTGTGATGAAGAGGGAATTTCACCAGGAACTAATTGCCTACAAATGACACTGGCTGTAATTCCCTTTTCTCTACAACAGTTAAAGTTACAGGAGCCCTGTCCTCCTTTTCAGATGGTCAGCCTAGGGAAGAGCTACTTTCATATAACAAATGCCACCCCTTTCGAATGATGGGTAAGAAATTTGCTTCTAGCAAATCAAAGTATGTTAAAGGATGAGTAACATATGCTTCCAAAATCCCCAAAACCATAGACAAAGCAAACAATATGACAGGTCCAGAGGAAAACAAAATACAACACACTTCTCTTTTAGGTGGAAGATGGAGGGGTTAATATGTCAAGAGGGCTGCTTAATTGTTGGGGCAAGTAGATCATGCCTTTGAGTTCTTGTAAAATGCTTGTTGTTGTTTCTGACCCTGTTCAGATGACACGCTAAGCTATAGTGGTTAAGTATTTTGAGCTAAACATTATGGCTTAGTGTGTTGTGTGAACCATGACTTCGTGTGTCGTGTGAACCATTCCTAACCATGATGGCTACAGAATCACAGTTTAAACACACTCACTAACCATTTGCTGCAAAAGAGTTCGTTGTGTAACTATGGCTGAACAGGCCATTGTTAAATTTATATACTACTTACCATATTAAAAAAGCCCTGCAAGTAGTTTACAAAGAGAATAAATAGAATAAAACCTTTATGAAAACATTAAAACCAAATACTCACAACCATAATTGATAAACAGGTTGGGCAGTTCAATCAATCAGGGAAAGCTTGAGTAAAGAGATGGATGGGTGTTCAATTAGCACCTAAAGCACACAACAGTTGGATTTCCCAAATACCAGAGGGTGGAGAGACATTCCATAAGTTGGGAGCCACCATGGAGAACAACCACTTGTTACTCAGTAACTAGCAATGTAGAGGCAAACTGCTCTGAACCTGGAGGTAGCATATAGCTGTGAATAGTAGCTAAAGATAACAGCCCTATTCTCTGATTTTATTAAATCTTCTTTTAAAGCCACCTACATTGGTGACCCTCACCACATTATGTAGCATCTAATTCCATGTCACAAGTTAATTATGTGCTGAGTGCTGAAGTACTTTTTGTCTGTCCTGAATGTTCTACCATTCAGATACATTATGTGACCCCAGGCTGTAGTATTATAAGAAAGGGAGATATAGTTCTCTCACTGCACTTTCTCTACCCCGTTCATCATAAGAATATAAGAAGAGCCATGCTGGAACAGACCAAAAGTCTATCTAGTTCAGCATTCTGTTCACACAGTGGCCAACCAGCTGTCGACAGGAAACCATCAGAGCTCAGAAATGAGGAAGGGATTCCCTTACTAGTGCTAGTATGGGAACTCCCAGTCAGTGCTGCCATGATGTTCTCTTCCTCCTGCTGCCATCTCCTCCTCCTCCTCCTCCCTGTCATGTCATTCTTCATCTTCTTCCTCTTCCTCCTCCTTTAAATTGCAGCGGCTGATACAGGAAGTTCTGATGGACCACATGTCGCCTGTGCTTTTTTCACCCCTGACGTGGAAGAAAACTCAAAGTATTCTTTTAATGGTTATTACTTAGCTGGCCATAAAAGAGTCTAGAGCTGCAGCTGGCAGGAATGTGTAACTCCTCTAATGACAAATTAAAGCTAAACGAATCCTTGTTCCAGCAGGGATGACTTGGGGATTTCCAAATGTTCTTTTACAGTGTTAAATGAAAGTCTTGGAATCACCCTTTCAATTACAGGAGAAGAACAAATTGTTTTCTATGTTTCCCAGCTTTTAAATAATCATTATCCAGTTGAAAGTCATCTGAATAAATGAAGCACATCTGTGTCAAAAAGCTAAGCAACAATGCATCCAATGTATCAAATCAGGTGTGTGTGTGATTTCCAAGATATATTGACACCTTAGTCACATAAAAAGTGAAGGTATGTCCTGTAGAGTAAATCACAATTTATTGTATTAAATACGAGTTTGCGTATGAGGCACATAATAACAAAAACCTAGCAGTGCCTACTCCCTGGATTACTACCTTATATACCTGGATATCAAAACTCATCTGGACATTTGGTTAAACCTTAAAATAGTTGCATTCTATGGCCAAGTTGTGTGTGCCCATTTTCTTACCTTTGACTTGAAAAAGTATTACAAAGATCCTTAAACTCCCAGTTACCAGCAGTTGTAACTTTATCTGTGGTTGCCTCACAATGACAGCAAGAAGAATAAAGTAATTACACCCTTTGGCTTACTTGAAAGGGTAGCCATGTCAACGAGGGCGTTTGGAACAAAGCAAAAACCAAAAGAACAAATCCAGTAATCCAGAGTGGCCTAGTAATTAAAATTATAAGATGTAAGCATACAAAGTTAAATATAGAATTTTAAATACTGCAGGTTTTTCAGATTCTCCTCCCCATCCCTGTTATTCTCTGCTCCTCCCCCCTCTCTTGCCTTCCCCAAATGCATTATTTTTCTTTCAGCCTTATAATCAGATTTAAACAAATACATCTCTCCGCTGGGAAAAGAACAATCTTTGGCCAGCTCCAGTTCGCGCTTTGATAAACTGTATAGACTAAAACAATACTACATGCTCTCTGGACTGAATTCCCATCTTAAATTAATCTGTTGAATAGAATGAGTTCACTTTCAGGTCCCCTGTCGTTCAGAAAACTGCTTGTGTATAATATACAATATTAGCAAAATAACCAAAAAATGATTTACAGCTTGGTGTTCAAACTGGGACTAGATATAATATTATTCAAAGTGTAATGTTCCACCTGGGTGCACTTTGTCTTTAATGATGCATTTAGTTTTACCGCATAGGGGAGTATTTGGCAAGAGGATTTTCTATGGATCGTCTCCTCCTCCTATGTTTTCTGAAGCCATTGAAGTTTGGGATGATATGGATGCCTTCTGGAAAATGGAACCTTAAAAACTCAGGACTTAAGCAACTGAAGACTAACAAGCAACTTAACTTTATACTACTAGTACTATCACTTCTAAAGTGTATATCCTGTCCTTCAATAGACAATCAGAATTCCCAGGGCAGCTTATCAAAAAATTCCAACAATAACTCCTTAGCTAGGACGCTCCAGGGACCTTCTCCCTACTGTGGTACCTCCTTGGAATTTTACCACTTCTGGAGCAGGCAAGCAAGAAGGAGCAGTCACAGATACCCACATCCTCTCTCAGGGCCTGCCCAAGACATTTTGCTGCCTGAGGCAACACCATCTCCTATTCCATGTACAGAAGCTGACCATACTGCCTAATAGAAGGGCCAGGTCTGTCCTCTGTTGCTCATCTTCTCTGGGCACCTGCCTAGAGGCAGAGCATGAGCAGCCACCCCTGCTTGTTTGCTCATCCTCTCTTGCTGGTTTGTGCAGCAGGGAGGGCTGGTCATGGAAAGAGGAGCCATTTCATGCCCATCCTCATCCTTCCTGCAGCATTGCCCAAAGCAAAAGGACGAGCAAGCAGATAGTTGCAGAGGGAAAGGGCAGGTGAGTAATAGGAGGCTGCTGCAATCAGCACGTGCCCAATCCGTGCTGAGAAAGGCCTAGTGATTGTCGGGAGGCAGCTGCCATTGCTTATTCCTCTCTCTCATCCTCTCTCTGGGTGGCAGAACAGAACTGCCACTACTGGGAAAATTCAGGTGAGCAAATGAGAAGATGGGTTGGTTGCTACTTCTGTGAACAATCCTGTATGCTGGATCACAGAGAGAGAGAGAGGGAGAGAGAGGCAGGTTTTGCACAACACATTAGGCAACGGAGGGGGGGGGAAGCAACCGTCAGTTGTGTTGCTTATCGTGTCGTGTAGAGGGTTAAACACCACACACACACAACTGATGGTATGCTATTCTGCCCAATTATGCAACTGAGAGAAACAATGGACTTGCAAGTTGCTTAGTCCAAAGCCCATTGTTTAAAGTGTCATCCGAAACCAACCCCCCTCCCTCCGTGCACTTTTCCGTTTGGGCATAGAGTTCTGCCGGCAGGAGCAGCAGAAAGCCCCCGGCTGCTCTGATACAGCTGGCAGAACTTGCGGTGCATGCTGGGATATGGCTGGAGGACTGAGGGAGGAGACGCAGCAACCAAGATGGACGCTGGAACTTTCAGCTGCTCAATGGATGGGGTAGCAACGTGTCGTGTGGGGAGCACCACTTACCTAACGCATGGTCAGTACACTATTTCCCCCACCGTTGCCTAATGTGTCGTACGAAACCAGCCAGAGAGAAAGGCCTGTTTCGGACGACACGATAATCAACCGGGGGGAGGGAGGGATAATCGTCAGTTGTGTTGCTTATTGTGTCATGTGGAAGGCAACACACAACTGACAGTACGCTATTTGGGGCACTTAAACAACGGAGAAAAACAATGGGCTTGCACGTTGTTTATCTCGAACTCCGTTGTTTAAAGTGTTGTGTGGAGGGAACCCTCCTCCTCTCTCCATGTACTATTCCTTTTGGTCATAGAGTTCGCCAGCTGGAGCAGCCGACCCCCCTCACCCCAGCTGCTCCAATACAGCCAGCAGAACTTGCGGTGCATGTTCTGGAAGACTGAGGGAAGTCGGAGCCGCACCACCACCAAAATAGTGCATGGTCAGTATGCTATTCCCCACTCCGTTGCCTAAAGTGTCATCTGAATGCTGCCAAAGGGCTTACAGAGGAGAGGAGAGCCATGTCCAAATCTGCACTCAGATATCTAGCCAGCCTTGGCCCAGCCACTCTCTCTTGGCCTTCCATTGTTAAATAGTTCCTTCCACGCTGCAACTGAACCTGTGAACATGTGTGCATCCAACCAAGGAGGCTGTTGCCCCTTGGTGCACAGAATTGCAGTTTGCCTCTAAGGATAAGTGACTTTTGTGGCGCCACAAAGGTGTTTACTGCAAGACTAACAGCACAATTGGTGCCTACTCCAGGGTTTTGCGGGCCCTTGGGCAAGACACCATCAAGTGGCAACCCTCCCTCAGTGAGTCTACTTTCTCACTGCCATCGTCACTAGTTGCTATTGCTCCTCTTTCTCATCCTTGCTGCCACTTGCTTGCTTGAAAGCCACAGAGCAAGTAGGCAGGGGCATCTACTGCTCCTCTTTCTCACCATCATCACTGACTGGTCCAGAAAAAGAGGCAAGTGAACACGTTGGTTGCAGTGGTGAAGAAGAGGAGAAAGTCTAAGAGGCTCTTGTCTAGGCTGAGCATATGAAAAGGAGGACAGGGCTCATGTAACTTTAACAGTTGTAGGGAATAGGGAATTTCAGCCAGTGTCATTTGTATACAATTCGCACCTGGTGAAATTCCCTCTTCATCACAACAGTTAAAGTTGCAGGGGCCCTGTCTTCTTTTGTATCTGGTGACTCTAGTATAGTGCCTGCAACTTTAATTGCTGTGATGAAGAGGGAATTTCACCAGGAACTAATTGCATACAAATGATGCCGGCTGAAATTCCCTTTTCTCTGCAACTGTTAAAGATACAGGAGCCCTGTCCTCCTTTTCATATGGTCAGCCTACTCTTGTCAGTGGACTCCTGCTATGGTGTGGACTCTCAGCAGGTGCCTGACCATACCTACCCTGGATGCCCTGAGCACAATCCTATATATAGGTTTACTTAGAAGTAAATTCCATTGTATCCAATGGAGCTTACTCCCAGGTTTATTTATTATTTATTTATTTAAGATTATTTTAATCCTTTTTATTTTGCTCCTCCAAGGAATTCAGGGCAGCACATATAGTTTTCACACACACAGCCAATTAAATCCTCCCAGCAACACTGCTCATGAGACGGGTAAGGCTGAGAACCAGTGAGTGGCCCATCATCACTCAGTGAGCTTTGTGGAAGAGGGAGGATTGGAACCTAAGAGCCTATCTGCACATGCAGGATAAAACACTTTGCCCCCCTCTACAAGATTTCAGTTTGACGCCCGGTTCCCTGATTATGCGCATCTTCTCTCAATCGCTTTTACGCCTAATCCCTATACATGGGAGGCGTTGAAGCGCATTACGGGCTGTATGAAAGGCATTTTAAAGTTTTTGACATGCTGAGAATCGCATGCAAATGTTGCTGAAAGTAATGCGCTTTGTCCCAGAGAAACTCCCCAAACCGGTTCCCTCCCTTTATTCTCCCCGCCCACCAGAATCTCCCGCCTTTGGTTTCCTAGGTTACCTGAAAGGAATGAGCTGATTAACATGTTCTGCTACCTGTCTTCCTCCTTCCTTCGCATTGCCATGACCTCCTCAGGAGTAAATGGGAATGTGCCTCGCGCACACACACACACCAAAACAGACGGGGATGCTGCTTTGTTCCTTCCCTCTCCACTTCCCAGCGAGCTCAACAATTGTAAAACATACACACACACACACACACACAACTCAGCTCAGGAACCCAGCAAGAAGAGAGGGGAAGTCATGTCTGCTGATGGCTAATTATGCACACATCCGCACATCCTTCCTACCCCCTTTCCTTCTCATAAAACCACCTCCATCTGGCCCCGTGTCTCCATGTTAAAAATATTTCATCAGGGTACTTCAAAGAAACTTTATTTTTGGTTCACGTTGGGTCCCCTCTTCTTGGAGCTTCCATCCAGAGAGACGGAGTACAAGGAGGAAGTTGCCAGGAGGAGAGAGGAAATGAATCTAAACCAAAAAGTGGGAGGTTTTCCCAGCGAAGGGGCAGTTCTATGCATGAGATCACGACCACAGTCCAACCCCGATCGTTAATGCGCCTCCTCAGAAAGTTGTTTACACGGACATAAGGCTGCCTCTACAAGAGGCATTTAAAGCTCTTTCAAAGCGCATTAAAAATTTACCTCTACAAGAACGGAGCGCGAATCGGGCGTAGAGGCGCGTTTTCTCTCCGATTATGCACATTATTGAATGCGCGTTAAATAGCGAGTTTTATTTTGCTCCGGCCGTTAAAGCGCATTTTGACGATGTGAACAAGCGATTCTCCGCATTAACTACTTGTAAAGTGCATTTGAAACAACCGGTAAGGTCACCTGTTGAATGCTCAATTACCTCCTGCATACAAGCATTTACGATAAAGCGCTTCCGAGAAGATGCGCATAATTGGAGGAACAGGCGTCAAACGGAATCCATCTAGAGGGGGTCTAAGGCGCTCTTACTCCCGCCGTAAATTAAAACTTGCTAATTAAGGTGGTAATTAGACCGAGACGCGCATTCGAAAATGCGAATAATTGGAGAGAAAACGCGCCTGGGCCCCTGATTTACGCTCCGCTCTTGTAGAGGTACATTTCTTAATGCGCCTTGAAAGCGCTTTAAATCACTCTTGTAGAGGCACCCCTAGAAAATGTTTTGAAAACTACACCATACAGTCTCTCCTGGACAGCAACAGAAGCACTCTGCACTAATCTAAGGTATATTGAGCTCTCAATCGCCCTTGCAGCGCTTGACTGGCGAGGCTGCTTGCAAGAAAAAGAAAACCTGTGTCTCGCTGGCCTGCCAAATTGGTCTCTGCTGAGCAATCCCGGAATCCTTCGCTGCTTCGGGCGTACAAGAGCTCTTCTTTGCAGCTGGATGGAATCTTTGCTCTCCCCCCTCCCGCTCACTTTCACAAAACTTTTAGCCAATGGGAGTGGAGCCTTCGCCGAGCTGTGGCAAAAGCCCCTGCCCAGCCCCGACTGTAGGAAGTCTGGCGAGAAGAAAGCTCCACCCTTTCTTTCCAGCAAAAGGGGGGGGGGTGTCTAGCAACCAGCGCTCCTCTCCTTGTCCCTTCCCCCTCCCTTGTACCCCCGCACCGTCCCTTTGGCAATGCAAAATGCCTCTTGAGTACCCCCCCCCCCACACTGTAACAGCTAGAAGAGGCTAACCCTCCCTCTCCCCCCCGTCCCGTGAGCGCAGAATGCTGGGCATGTACGTGCCGGACAGGTTTGCCCTGAAGTCATCTCATATTCAAGACGGGATGGGGCTCTTTACGGCCCGGAGAGTGAAAAAGGTGGGTGATCCTTGCTGTTGGCCCGTTAAGGTGAGGGGGCAATCAAGGGAGGCCAGAGGCTAGCGAGGGCGATGGGAACATCAGGCTAACTGGGATTTCTTCTGCAAACTTTGGCTTGAACCTCCTTCTTCAACCTCCTCCCCCACCCCCGTTCCGTTTCAGCTTCTCATATACGGGATTCTCCCAAGAGAGCCCGCCACGTATTACAGGAGGTCTCTCTCTCTCTCTCTCTCTCTCTCTCTCTCTCTCTGGCTTTAGAGTGTAAGAATTAATCCCAACGCCCCCCCCCCCCTCCATCTCTCTCTCATTCCACTTCCGTCTGCTTCATCATGAGCTGTGGCGGCGAGTTGGGAAAAGTTATTAAACGTACTCTCGAAGTTAAAAAGAAATCCTACGAAGTCTGCCCTTGTCTTTCTTTCTTTCTTTTTTAAAAGGAACGTTTGGTATACCAGAATTCAAATAAATTAGAAAGACGGGGCGGGGAGAGTGAAGAACAGCAACATAAAAGAACTGAAAGCTAAAAACCGATTCCCAGGCAGAACAGATTTGTTTAAAGCAGGAGTTCAGTTTGCATCATGCAAATCCATGACAGGCATCAGTTTCAAAGTATTCCGGCTATTAGCTTCCCTACCAAGAAGAACGATAATACCCTCCTCCCCCCCCCCCCACACACAATTTCTATATATATTGCAAGCCTGTATTTTTAAATTATGGGGAAAATTACGCTGCTTTAGAAAACATGTACAGTAGAGAGTAGTGGTTGTGAGGCTTTCTGCTTTTCTTTTGATTAGGTAGCCAAAACATACCCAAATTATAGTAAACTTCCTTATTGTCCTATGTTTCTAGTTGCTCCACTGGTTCCTGGTTCCCCTTGACACACCTGCGTACCTGCATCATATAATGTAGCATGGGGGAGCATTTCATGTATCGCCAGACCCCCCCCCCCCCCCCCACGGACAGTAACAGGTTATTTGGACTAAGGTTGACAGTGTACCTATGCCATGGTTGAGAGAGTCACATGTGTAATCCTCTATGAGCCAGCATATATGTCTGGACTGTTCATTTTTACCATTAAGCATGAAAAAACTGCAGTTGTTAAAGAGCCAGTTTCAAACTAAACATGTTGACAGAGATCTATGAATGCATTTAGGTTTCTTTAAATATTTTTCTTTCTTCAAACAGGAGAACCCCTTTCCCCGTTTGTTGTTTTTCTGGTGAAGCTCCCCCCACCCACCTCTTCCCAGTTCTTTGGCTAGAAAAAAACATAGGGGCATTTGTGCTTGTTTGTTTTACCAGACATACAGCAGCTTTGGGGGCAGGGAACTGATTTCTATTGGGAACTGGTGCAGGGGATAGAGTAGAACCCCCTCTCTCCCTGCAGGTTGAGTCTGATGTGGATGTTTCCTACCCCCCCCCCCCCCCATTGGCTGCTGTTTCAAAAACATTTAAGAAGATGGAGGTGCAGCCATTCACACAATTATTTTGTGTTGTCATGTATAGTTTAACTTACCAAATATGGGTGAAGCTAAAGTTTGCAATAAACTTTCTGGGACAGAAGGAAAAGTGCCAACATTGTTTTCTTAACATCATTTAGGGTGAAAAATTTGGACCGTTTGCAGGAGAGAAGAGAATGCCTCAGGAGCTAGATGAAAACACTGACTGCAGGCTGATGTGGGAGGTGAGAATTACAAGACTAACCCTACTATTGCGACTGTGGGGACTCTGCTGGAACATTGTTTTACAAGAGGAGGCCTATTTTGGCTACTGTTTGTGGGTCTAGATACTACTAAACATAGAATTTTTGCCTCCACCTCCAATTTCTGATAATACAGAGTTGTGATGATGTTCTATAATACATTGTGTTCAACTAGATCTTATGATGAAGAGGATAGGAAGCAAGGGTGGTACGAGGTACCAAAGGGAACAATCCTATTTTCCCTAGACGACGTCTGGGGGATATAGGATTGTTCCGTTTCCTGCATCGGAGCTTGAAGACAGGGCTGTGATCTTGGAGGCAGGAAACTACCCTCTTCCTCTTCCTCCTTGTAGCTGACACAGAGAGAACCATCCCGGCTACGAGGGGGAGGGGGTGGAGAGACAGCATCTCCATACAGAGGTGGGAGAAGGGGGCATTCCTGGGCAAGGGGAGGAGATTGGGCAGCAGTCATACGATAGATGGCTGTCCCAGTGGAAGGAAAGGTGGAAGTCTCCCCTCTAGCTTTTAAGGCTGGTGCCATCATGCTATACTCCCTGTTAAGGGAGTAAGTCCTAAGGTTTCCTAGTATCTGCAAGGCTACTGAGTTCAGATGGAGAAAGCAGGCTTGTATTAAGGCAGATGATGGCATTTGAGCCAAATCTAAAAATCCAGGACACAGCTCAGAAGATCTGGGGGCCATGCTTTGGTGGACTTTTCATAACACCGCCCATGAAAGGAATCTAGAATCGTAGTAGCTCTATGCCACATCTACTATGAGAAGGTGGCTAAACAATTACATGAGTGCTAGTGGTTCTGCTAAGTGTGGCAAATGGTAAATGTAATACCTATTGAAAAGAAAATATGAAAGACCTAAGGAATTATTTCTTTCTTATTGTTACATTAATACTTAAGAGGGGTTTGAGCAAATAATTTGTAAGCACATAGGCCTTGTACAGATTTAATCAACCTGGTCTCCTAACCATGGTTAAGAGATTTAAGGTAGGCCATGGGCTCCTTCCTCTGTCACACAAATCTGCGCTCTTCTTTCCCCAATGTTAGCCATAGTTTATCATTATGTCTTCATCATCATCAAACATAGTTAATACTAATACCCACCTCAACCCAAGTTTAAAAGCTAACTTTTAACATTGTACCAAGGTTGACTCAACTTTAGAACAGGCTGACCTCACAGGTGTGCATTAAGTTTCCATTTATTGGTCAGTCCGATACTGATTTCAGACACTGGTTCAACATGTCACATCTCATTTATTTATTTATTTAATTAAATTTACATCCTGTCTTTTAACCAAAAATAGTGCTCAAGGCAGCTAACAACAATCAAATAGAGATTTTTTAAAAAGTAACTTCTTAAGCATAACATAAAATATGACAGACAGTTTGCCCCTGTTCTCCTGTGGGACCAAATATCAGTTGACTGAACTTCTTTGGTTAAATAAATGCCTGCATTGATGTAATTTTGGGTGGATGTCTAATGCTCATACATGAAATGTGATGTGGCCTATTTTAGTTCATAGATTGAGTCTGCTTCATTTGCAGTGGTACATAGACAAATAGTATGAGTCATTATGATCTTTTCCAATGAGTTGAAGACAGAGGTACTGAAGGTAATATCACAGCAACAGTCATGTCATTGGCTTTAATTAGGATCAAGGGGTTGCTGCAATTCAGCAATTGCAAAACATTCTGTTCACAGTTGCAGAAATTGGCATAGAAGGCAGGATTCAGTATCCTGAAATTCTTCTTTTTCCCTCTCTCTCTCTCTCTCTCTCTCTCTCTCATTAAAAAAGGAAATCTTAAGCAATGCTTCAAAGTATGGTTAATACTTGAATAGTAAAAGTTTTAAAAACAGGATGAGATTTCACAGACTTTCAGGAGTCAGGAGGTGTCATATGAATGCCCCCTCCATTATTTTAGCCTTCTTGTGACTGTAGAAGTAGAATAAATTATGCAAAATAACTGATATATTAATATGCATATATATATATATATATATATATATATATATTTGTGCCATCCAGATTTTCATGGCATGGGATGTAAGGTAAAATTGGTGCAGACTTTTAAGCGTAGAATACATATAGCCTTTGCATTATCTGTGTTATAAAAGCATCAATCTGAGAATTTCTGTGAGTTGATGAATGATATCATAAGTATTGGATTATTCAGCCTTATAGGTATGTCGCTGCTTATGTAGGTTTCTTTATTGAATGCCATTTTACAGTCCCAGCTCTAGGTTTTTGAAGGCCATTGGGGAAGAAACTTCAAGGGGCCACCTACTCACCACCACTATCACTATCTGCCATGGCTCCTCATCGTCTTTTTAATCACTGCTACCACTTGCTTGCTTGACAGGTAGAGAGCCAGTGAGAAAGTAGGCAGTGGCATCTACTTCTCCTCCTTCTCACTACCGCTGCTGTAGGTGAACAATCAGGTTGCAATGGTGAAGAGGAGGAGCACATCCATGGGACTCTTGTCAGTGGGCCCCTGCTGGTTGTAGGCCCTTGTCAGGTGCCCAATCATGCCTACCCTTGACCCTTGATTTCAGCAATAATTCTTCTTAAATGCATTCACTCTGCAGTCAGAAGATAGAGACTGGGTTCAGACCACACAATAACCAACGGTGATTTAAATAGTTGGTTATCTAATCCACCATGACTTATTGTGTTGTGTGGAGGGAGTTGTTTAACCAGCCACCATTGGTTATTTGTTCAGCCACAGAGTTGCCAGGCAACAGAGGTCAAAGCCGCGGCTGCTGCTCTAATCCAGCCAGCAGGATAGATTTTTGGCAGCAATGGCTGAAGGGATACTAGTGGGAGGAATGAAGGGGGAAGAGGGGGCGTGAGTGAGTGAGTCAACTCAGTGTGGACTAACAGACAACTCAACGTTGATCTGAATCCATACCCTGGTTGATTATTATCATGTTAAACAACTGTCGAGTTGATTATTATCCCACAGTTGATTATCGTGTTGTCTGAATGCAGCCAGGTAGTTTTAAGATACTCTAGAAATATCATAAACCTTTGAATGCTGTAACTTGTTTAATATCAGTTTGAAGATGTCACAGTGTGTCTACCAATGACACCTATACAGCCAACCATAAAATCAGGTTTTAGAAGGCTTTTTGTCAGTATTCCTTATTTTTTCCCTTCTGACCTATTTTTGAAATCTTGCACAGATTCCTGCATACTGCATTTTATGACTTCCTGAATGTTTGAACCCAAGCGGTTTACGTTTAGAGACGGTGATCTAAATACAAGTGTTGTAGTGCATTATAAATCATGCTGCAAAGTGGCCTTGAGATTGGTGCCAGGAATAAATAAAGTAAAAAGCAACTGTCCAGGTTTATATAGATAGTCATTCCAGAAGCTATGAAGGCAACTTCGAACTGTTGCCAAGTTAGTGACCATTTTGCTGGAGTGCATATAATTGTGTATTATTACTCTTTTATGAGTACATTGCTGTGTCCCTAAACAGAGTTAGAATCACTCCAGTTTATGGGGAAGCACCCTTCTTCATTGGCTAGGTAGATGCAGAAACACAAATTAAAGTACTAATTTTATAAGATCCCTTCTTGCTCTTGGCAAGGATGATCTAGCTAAGTAGAAATTAAATGACTGGAGCTGAACCTGAGCAAAATACAAAATTAAAAAGTAAGCTGTTAGGTTACTAACTGGGACTGGGTGCCTGTGTTTCGTCAGCTGCACTGGATTCCAGTCCATTTCCGAGCCCAATTCAAAGTGTTGGGGTTGGGACCAGAGTATCTAAAGGAACATCTCCTCCTGCATATACCTACTTTGACCCTTAAGTCATCTTTGGAGGCCCACCTCAAGGTGCCCCCGCCAAAGGAAGCTAGGCAAGTGTCTACAAGAGAGAGGGCCTTCTCAGTGGTGGCACCCTGCTTTTGGAATGCTCTCCTCAAAGCAGTTTACTTGGCACCTATGTTGTTATTGTTTTGGTACCATACAAAGACCTTGTTTTCTCCCAGGCATTTTAAAGGCAGTCTCTAGATTATTATGACTGTTTTATCGATTCCTGTGCTGTTTATTGTTTTGCATTATGTTTTATTATTTTAAATATTTACATTGTATTTTGAATTTTTAACTGTTATATAGCATTTTGTTTTTTTTAACTATTTGTAATCCTCCCAGAGATCATTAGTTGTTGGGTAGATTAGAAATGTAATAAACAAACAAACAAACTAGATTTGAAAAAGAAGTAATATAGGTCCAGCTTTATCCCACTCTCCAGGCAGGTTAACACACTTATCTGAATGACATTTCGGCATACTTGTGATGGACTGTGAGCACACATCCCTGCCCCTCATCAAGTTAGTGGGGTAATATGCAATGTGGGTGCTATGCTCATAGCTCTGATTTGTGTAGTCCTCTCCCTTCTCTTCCAAAAAAGGGTAAAGGGCTGAGTAAATTGGGTCTAAGGGCAGGAGTGAGCAACCAGTGACCCTCCAGGTATAGTCTAACTGCCATCATCCTTCAACATTTGTTGTGCTGGTTGGAGTTCAAGAACAACTGGAGATTCAGGTTGCCCATCCCTGATCAATAGAGCTATATGTAGAGCTGTATGTGTGTAGTATCCTTGTTACAAGTTAATTCTTCCATGCATTGTGCAAGAGGGTGTGCCCGTGTTCCGTCACCACAGATACTCAACTGATACTTTGCATGGTGAGTATATAAACAAGCCCTTAGATTTCTTAGCAGAGAGATTTCTAGCACTTGGACCAATTCTCTCCATCCCCGTTCTGTGCTGTACCTCTGTCTGTTATACTTCATCTTTACAAGCATATATTTATAATCATCCCTTGAGGTGTCCTTCCAAATCCCACAAAGCAAATGTCTCTTCTCTTTTCAGGATGCCGGCCATTAACTTTTTTCAGTACCCAAATCACCTTCACCACATACATTTTTTGTATGTGTGGCTAACACTCTGGCATCACTGAACAATTTGAATGGTCTCCCATGTAAACAAAAAATCCTGTTCGTAAATAAATACAACATGAGAGAGAAGGCTAGGCTAGAACTTTTCTCCCTGACATTCTATCTTGATGGGCAGGGAGTTTTTGATGTCGTGGAACATTGAATCATGTGATTCTTCCATTCATACTCTGAAGTAATACAGTCTCAAGGAGTCTGTACCACATGTCTTTTATGATTGTGTAGATCAGACTTGAATTCAGTCTCATCACTAAGACTAAATGTTGGTCAACCTTTGCAAAGCTTTGCTTTAGCTATGAACCTAAGTGTACTACGACTTGCAAAGCCCTATTGATTTCATTAGGGGTGGCAGCCCATACCTATGGATAATGTGGTCCGTGTGACACCAGTTGCTGGAGAACATGGGTGACAGGGAGCTGTTGCATTCATGTCCTGCTTGTGGGTTTCCTGTGAGCCTCTGTGTGAACAGAATGCTGGACCAGATGGACCCTTGGTCTGATCCAACATGGCTCTTCTTATGTTCTTATACAAAGCTGTTGCTTGATCTTTGGTGAGACTAACATTTATGGAGGGCTTCTTTAGGAAGCCATGCTGGGTGGATTGATGTCTTTCTTTTGACGTCGTGGAAACAGGTCTTAAATGAAATACTTTGTTTTCATAGAATGACAGTATTTGTGATCAAGATTTATCATTGTTCTGCTTGCAGTGCTTTTGCAATTGTCTCTTTTTGAGGAAATTAAGCACCAATACATCTTTAGTTGACAGGGATTCTTTCTACAACATCCAAAACAGTTCCAGTTTTGAATGCTGTAATGGAACTAAAAATATGATTTGAAGTTTGTAACTTGGAAGTTTTCATTTTTGCAGTATCAATAAAACATCAGTGTAGCAATGTCCACTTGAGCAAGATTGTACTGTGTTCTTCTGGCACACTATAATTTAAAGGAGTTTTCCAACTTTAATTGCCATATCTTTTGCTAAATGTTATTTATGTATTTTTTATGTTCTACCAACTCATAGTGTCCTTTCAACCTTGTGGGCAGCTGAGCTTAAAATAATCCATGTATAAGTCCAAACATGATATGCTTTTCAAAGTTTGCTTTTAAATTCTGGTCTTCAACCTTACCGTTGTTCCAAAACAGACATCATGTTTGATCATGTTTACCATCGTGAATTGGTAATTGGCTATTCCTCCCCACTTCCAACTGATGTGTTTCCTAACTGATTCAGTTGACCGAACACACACTTTCCTGATCTAACGCCAGTGTTAATCAAAACATTCCGTATATTCAGCACTATTCCAAGGTGCATTTTTTTTAGGAAACAGAGACCCTCACCTGTATTGCTTAGAGAAGGGAGGAGTAATCCTGGTTTCTGACCATGCAATTCTGACCATGCGATTGCCACTCTGATGTGGCTGGCAAAGACGTTTGGCAACATTAATTTGGCACCTGCTGGAAACCATCAAGGCCAAGGTTTCTGTCCTAGCAGAAGGTTCAGGTTAGTTTTTGATCAGTTTGGTGTTCTGTGGAGAACAGGCCATTTCCTACTGAGACTAAGTAAATGGACTTGGGTTTCCTGGGAAGAAAACTGTACCCTTCAGTTAAAGTGAAAGATCCAGGCAAACTACCCCAATCTGTGATCCTGTTAGCTCTTAAAGGTCATATTCCTGGAAAACATATATAAGTGGTAGGTTCGAATATATAAGACCTACTCTGGCCCGCTTGCATTGGCTGCCTGTATGTTTCCGAGCCCGGTTCAAGGTGCTGGTTTTAACCTATAAAGCCTTACACGGCTTGGGACCACAATACCTGATGGAACGCCTTTCCCGACATGAACCTACCCGAACACTACGTTCAACATCTAAGGCCCTCCTCCGAGTGCCTCTTCCGAGGGAAGCTCAGAGGTCAGCAACAAGAGAGAGGGCCTTCTCTGTGGTGGCTCCCCAATTGTGGAACGATCTCCCCGACGAGGCTCACCTGGCGCCAACATTGTTATCTTTTCGGCGCCAGGTTAAGACTTTCCTCTTCTCTCAGGCATTTGGCAATATCTGAGGAGCCTGGGTTTGGTTTGTTTTGTTTTGGTTTTTGTAGCTTTTTGTAGCGTTGAAGTGGTTTTTAAATGTACAGATTGTGTGTATGTTGTATGTTTTTGCTGTTTTAATTTTTGTATATTGTTTTTAATTGTTTTTAATACTATGTAAACCGCCCAGAGAGCTTCGGCTATGGGGTGGTATACAAATGTAATAAGGAAATAAATAAATTAATAATGGCTGCAACACAATTGTTATTATATTTCTGTTACACTTCTGCTACAGTGGTTTGCATGAATTTGGCCAGGAATCATTCCAGAGCTCCCACATGGAACTGTTGAACTACTAGCACAAACCTAGCTGCAGGATTTTGAGGGTCTCAGGCAGTGGTCTCAGCCTTCATACTCCATAACGGCCAACTCTGCTGTTCCATGAAATGTTATGGAACATAGTAATAGATTTGCAATGCACGCTTGAGCAAATATAATCCACACAAATTGTCTTCCATATGCCAGTTTTTATGGCAAGTAAAGCAAACTTTCCTGGTTGGAACAGTTTCTAAATCATCCCAAAGACCGATTGTACTCAGTAGTCAGACATTTTCTGGAGAAACATTTAGCCCATCATCGTCATGTAGGCTGAAGTGTAAACTCTGATCCTTAAATCATGCCCTTGGAGCAAACTCTGTTGAAGTGAATGGGTTTCTTTCTAGCTTCAAGATCAATGCAAGGCGAACGTTTAGCTGCTACCAACAGCCAATACGAGGCCTCATGTGTTCTTCCTCAAAATTAAATTAGAGCCTAGTCACGGAATATCCCCCTTCCACTTAGTTGTTTATATGGGAATGTAGTTTCTTGCAGTTAATAACAACCCACGAAATGGTCTCCAAAATTGCAAGCAATGTGTTTACTGAGTGCGGCAGAGGAAGCCATCTGTTTATTATCATTGTTGTGCTGACATTTTCCCCTCACTGGCTGCAAAGTATTTGACTTCAGTTCATTTCCATCCTTTAAGTAGTGCAAGTAGTGCAACGGAATACATTTAAGAGAGCTATAAAGACTGATCTCTTCTGGCAGGCCTACCCAGTCGAATTTTAAGAGTTTTATTGATTTTAATAATGTATTAATTTTATATGATTTTAATTAGTTTTATGTATTTTATATTGTTTGTATTGATGTTGTTCCCTGCCTCGATACAGAGGGAGAGGCGGGAAATAAATTATTATTATTATTATTATTATTATTATTATTATTCCAGTGGCTAATACTTTTGGCCAAACTCTACATGATTTCATTGCAAGCTTAAGAGAGCCATCTAGTAAGTCACCTGAGCCACCTTGAGACATATGCCAGCAAAAGCCTTTACAATTATTTCCATCCACACCAGTCAGCTTTTCTACTCCCTCAAACTGGTGTCTTTTCATGTTGCCACTGTTGGCTTAAATCCTCCAAGAACACCTCCAAGGACAATCTTTTAATTTGTGTAAACGGCCCAGAGAGTTTCGGCTATGGGGCGGTATATAAATGTAATAAATAATAATAAGAATCCACACAGATGAGGAGTAGCAGTCCAAATTCCTTTGGAAATGAGTTTGAATCGGAATTCCAATTAGGGAAGTCACTTTTGCATCACCAAAAAAAGAAAAAAAAAGAAGAAAGAGGTTTGATAAAATTTACATGTAATGCAAATGTAAAAACAATGACAAAAATGTAAAAACAATAAAATATTTCTCACCATAATGGGCAACACTGTGACCAGGTGATCTGTGTGGCTTTTCAGTTGGCTCTCCATATGCTAACTGTTGATGGGCAACTTTAAGATACTTTCTTAAGTTTCTTTCTCTTTAAACCAGGCTTGGATATGACAGCCCTTCAAATACAGCAGGGTGAGGAGCCTCTTTCAGCCAAGGCCCGAAATCCAGTTTGGAGAAGCTTTTGAGGTGCATTCCAGTGGTGGGGCCCAAGGCAAAAGGGGTGGGGCCAAAATATCCCAAATAGCATATTTTAACATAAAGTTCATCCTGCCAGATGATCTGTGGTTGGAGGAAAGGAGGTGGGGCTAGGTAAAGGGGTAATGGTCCTCTGGGAGGAAAGAGAGGGGGACAGAGGTGTGGTCATCTGGAGATTCCAGGAGGGCTGGATTTGGCCCTGGGCCTAAAGTTCTGGACCCCTGAAATAGAGGATGTCTTCCAATAGAGGATGGTCCTCTGGCAGCCTTTCAGAATGAGGAATGTCCTCTGTAATGTAGTACACATGGCCAACCAGCATTCCAGTGATGTGTACAAGCCAGTGGACTCCAGTTTTTGAAAATGTGTCAGCAGATGGAGTTGAATCAAACTGGGAGGCAATTTGTTGTGCATCACAACAAATTCACTGGATGAGTCTTGGTGATACAGAAGAGAAAGTTTTCCTTTGCTGATTTCACTGCCATGGATTGTCAGCAAGACTCCATTAGCACATGCCCCCAACAAAGGAAAAACCGAGAGGGGAAAATAATCCAGACTTTCCCTGTACCAAAATAAAACGCAAGAAGGGGGGAAGAGGTGAGATGAGTGCAGGACAGGGACAACCTCATGTGAGTACCGCGTTGCAGGGACAACCTCATGTGAGTACCGCGTTGCAAATCCACATACCAGGCATGGTGAGAGTGCACTAAATAGCTGGTGTGATGGAGCTCATTGTCACTCTCTGGGCTGTAACACTTCAAACTGATGGTGGTGGTGGGCTTCCATACAACCTCCCCCCCCTCCAATTTGAAAACTAAATGTCAGGGATGAGGTTTTCTGTGTGGAGGTCTTGTCTTTTTTTCTTTTTTTTTGCTATAGAGGAGTGTTTACAGGAGTTACAACAAACCCAAAGAAAAGAAAAGAAAATATGACAAAAAGGGGATGTGGCTGAAGTAAGGTGGAGGAACAAGTGGCTTTTAAAATGGAGCCTTGATTGGCTTGTTTGCAACATATCGGCAATGAGGCTGATTAATTATTTTCTTACCCAGCATCCTTTCATGGGAGATGTGCCTGAATTCCAAGTTAATTTGGTTTGTTATCTCTTTGTGAAGGTATTGTTAAGTGTATTTGTTCAAAGGTCTCTGTTAGGCCTTTGGCGTTGGATATCAACCTTCTTCACGTTGGTGCCCTCCCGTCATTTTGGATCACAATGCCCAGCATTCCTGAACATTGGCCATGGTGACTGCGGCTGAGCTGAAGTCCAAAACTTCTGGAGGGCACCAGTTTGGGGAAGGCAGGTGTATAACTTGGCTCAATGGCTATAGCCACTATTGTCTGTTGGATAAATTTTTGTGAACCGCCCAGAGAGCTTCGGCTGTGGGGCGGTATAAAAATGCAATAAATAAATAAAATAAAATAAATAAAATGTGTTGGCTACAGAAAACCTGGCTTCAAATTTCAATGAGTCTGTTGGATAACGTGAGAAAAGAAACTTCCTTGGCCTGATCCTTCATCTTTATAATGGGAATAACTATGATCTATCCACAACACTACATGCCAGGGTGGAGGGAACGTACAAAACTCCCTGACCTAAGAATACTAAGGAAATTGATGAACAATAAATGGGCAGAAGTCACGAGGCTGTTTTTCTTTTGAACCACTATGGAAGATAGAGATTATCAGTGCAATCCTATATGTGTCTACTCAGAAGTAAGTCCCAAAGAGTTCAATGGGGCTTACTGCCAGGTAACTAGATATAGAATGACAGCCCAAAACAAAATAGTTAGGCTTCCCCAATTCCATTGAAGTCATTGCACTTTTAAACAGTTTAACTGTGTACAAGATTGCAGTCATACTATTTTCCAAAGGAAGGTTCCAATTTTTATGATTGCATTACTTGTCTGCTTAGTATAATGTGCAGTTTTGTGTACTGCAGCAGTCTCTTCAGGCTTTCAACCCTTTCATGTTGAAAACGCAGCATAAACCTATGCTATTGTGGAAATGTCAGCCTGTTTGAAACATGATCACTTTAATTTCATCCATATTCATGCCAGAATTAACACTGGCCTTGCTTGTCTGTCCCAAACAAAATCTCATAAATAAAATGAAACTTTTGGAACAGATTTTGTTTTTTTCACAGCCATATACAAATCCGGTTATCTTTAAAAATAAGTTGTATTCATATATCTGTCTCTTTAGAGAGGGAATCTCTCTTTGGAGAAAGAGTAATAAATTGGAGAGACTTTTATATTGCTTGCTAAACCTCAAAATAAGTTTTTGCTTCTTTTTTTTAAGATAAGAACGGTGTCAAGATCCCTTACTCTAATGAGGCTTTTGTTAAGCTTTGTCATATTGAGACTATTTGTATCTGTCAAAAAAGAAATAAGAACCTTCCCAAGGGTTATGAAGAGTCAGTGTGGTGTAGTAGTTAGAGCAGCCTTCCCCAGCTTGGATCCCTCCAATGTTTTGGCAACAATTCCCATCAGACCCAGTCAGCATGGCCAGTGGTCAGGGATGAAGGAGATATCTGGAGGAATCCAGCTCCCTTTATCGCTGTCATATTGGACATGCCAAATGGGGCTGATGGGAGTTGAAAGCCAAAACATCTGGAGGGATCCGGGATGGGAAAGGCTGTGTTAAAAGATTGGACTTAGACTGGAGAGATACAGGGACAAATCCCTATGCAGCCATGAAACTTACAGGTTAATCCTGGGCCAATCACTATCTCTCAACCTAACCTACCACACAGGGCTGTTGTGAGGATAATATGGGGGCTCCTTGCATGATATAAATGTAATAAATAAAAGAAACATTCATTGAATATACAGCTGAGCTGCATCAGATCAAGGCCATTCTTGCCCAGTGTTCTATCCTCACAATGGCCACCGAAATGCACACAGGAATACCATAAGTAGGTATGGTATTTGTGGTCCTCAGCAAACGGTATTCAAAGGCATGCTGCCCCAGATGCTGGAGGTAAGTATAGGCATCATGACCAGTAGCCATTGCAGTCTTTTCCCAAGCTCAGGGCAGGGGAATCAATAGGAAAAAGATGAACAACAGTTGCCTCTTAAAGCTCTTGGATAATAATAATATTAATAATGCAACAAGAAAAAGTTACAATTATTCCATTAAGGCACATCAGTCACTGGCATCATCACATCAAATTTTTTTTCCAGAAAACCTTCAGAACTGGGCCTACCAAAATACATCCACACCAATATCCAGAGAGCAGTCGTACTTAAAACATGTTCAATAGTCAGGAAATGTTTGAATCAGTAAAAGACAGCATGTCTTGTCCATCTAGAAAAACTGCCATGAGCGAGAAAAGAAATGATGATATAATAATAATAATAATAATAATAATAATATAATAATAATAATAATAATAATATCTTAAGGTACTTTTTAAAAGTGAGGGGAAAGAAACAAAAAACAATTTAAAAACATACACAGGAGCAAGTTCTACACCAGTGTATAAGAAGTGAAATCCATGCCCCCCTACTCCCACTTAATAAGTGATTATACAATTTCCACATTGCTGAGTCATCATGTGACCTTAAACATTAAATCAAATATAGTCACAGTGTTAAACAGCACTAGCCCCTTAAAATTCAACTTGCCCAGCCCTGTCCTAGTCCAACACCACTGCATCATGCTAGAAACTGCTACTATCTCTTATTGAGTTGAGTATTCTGCTCTTACGTTGGACTGCTAACAAGTAGACCAGAATGTTCATGTGATGTGAGCAGTTATACATGGGGTTTAGACAATGGATTGAATCTTGAAAGGGAATACTCCGGAAGCAAAACCTACCCATCTCATGCTTCTCTTTCTTGCTCATTCCTATTGGGGGAGGCCCACCAACGCCTTGAAAATTGTATACCCAATTACCTGGGAGTAAGGCCCACTGTACCCAATGGGATGCACTTCTGAGTAGACATGTATGAGATTGCAATGTAAGGCTGCAATCCTATGCCCATTTACCTGGGAGTAAGCTCCATTTAACTCAATGAGACTTACTTTTAAGTACACATGTATAGGATTGCCCTGTTAACGGCTTCATCATTACTCCCCGTTCCTGTGCAAAATGTATATTCATGCTAAAGACGTATGTTATAGTGTCTCAGAAACATGGGTCAGATGCAATCTTTTCCAGTGCAAAGCTGCATAGTTTGTTCTTTTATTTCCCAAGGTCATAGAAGTGCAAGTTAAATGTGTGTGTAAATATGTATGTATATTAATAGACTATGTCAGTTAATATTATTGAAGCATGACCTTCCCTCTTCAGAGGCCCAAGGAGTGGGTTTTGTAATATGAAAGCATAAAGGTATACATTTTCTTCCAGCAGTTGGAAAAATGCTGCAGCTACATGCTGTGAGGAGCAGTACAGATGTGGGTTTTGAAAGGCAAATGAAGAGGGATGGTAGGAGATGAAAGTGCTAATGAGTGCACAGATGTGTTTACCTTTTCCCAACTTATATTTGAATTTGGGCGCACTGCCAGTAGCTCTGTTGCAAAGGGCTCTACAAGATCTTTCATCAATTTCACTAGCACATTGCTTTGGATAGCCTAGCACCGTTATCTGTAATGTGTCCAGCTGTGAGAGTTACTAGTTCTCATTTTTATTGCTCAACACTCAGCTGAAGAATCCCTCCATTAGTGTAGACCAACATAAAATGGCAGCAGGTCGGCAAACTATCTCTCCCCAACCTGGAACCCTCAACTCCCATTGGCCATGCTGGGAGTGATGAGAGTTGTCATCCCAATACAACTAGAGACTGCCGAGTTGGAGAAGGTGGAAGTCTCTAGTTGTGTTGGGACTAGCTTTGTGGTTTAGCAAAAGCCAGAAATGTGAGAAGAACAAGTAAGCCAGTCAAGTTTTCACCTGTCCTTTCCTTGTGTGGATACCATATACCTTAATCCTGAAGTTATCCTATTTTCCATCCGAACTGGTGCAGAATCAGTGCAGTCAATCCCTTTGAGGTCAATGGGCTTAGCCCCAGGTAAATAGGTATATGATTACAGGTATAAGTAGGTATAAGGATGCTGGTTGCCTTGTGCAGTTAGATCTGCTGACTGCATGCATATAAGCCTTGAAAAAAGACCAGGCATTTCCCAACCACTTACACTAGTTCTGTGCTGAGCTGTATGATACAGACTTCCCCATGTGGAAGATGTT
Source organism: Anniella stebbinsi (assembly GCA_029215795.1). Lineage (NCBI taxonomy): Eukaryota > Metazoa > Chordata > Lepidosauria > Squamata > Anniellidae > Anniella > Anniella stebbinsi. The sequence continues at coordinate 196,656,119 of JARDYH010000004.1, forward strand.
GTTTGTGTGGGCAGCACTTAGCTGGGTCCAGTTGGTGAAGGGATGAGACAAATTAGAAACACAGGCATAGCTGGAATAATAAATTGGCCACAACTTTATTGATTCACTTGGCTTGGCGGCAGCATAGGGCATGGATCCTGTAATTGGCCAGCCTGCCTGCTGACCAATTCTCTTTCCTGGCTCACATGCCAGGGGCACTGTGGTGGATGGCAGGGCCAGGGCGCACCGTGGCTTGGACCATTAATGTGAACCCTTTTCCACCACCAACCTGACGTGGCCAGCTTGCAGCCCCCATGCTGGTCTCGTCTTGGCATCACATCCCTGAGATCCCTTATGGGAATCCTCACTATGGGGGAGCAGGGAGCCCAATTCCGCTCCCCCTCACCAATGGACCCAGCCCAATGCCTATCACACCAATTTAAGTTGTGACAAATGTTATAAAACGAAGCATCCACAAATAATTTACTGATAGTCCAGGTCAACTCATTTACAATGGAACTAATCTTGTAATGGGGAAGGCAAAAGCCCTGCACAGTTTTTGCCAATTGGTGTGAAGTTAAAATTCCTTCCCAGCCCCACTAACTGGCAACTACTTCTGCCACTGCAAGTCATCTTACTGCCAGGAGTGAATGGGTGGGTAAGTCAGCATTTGAAATCCTGGAGTTGCATGGGAGCTCTGCTTTTGGGAGCCTGAAGTTGAACTGGAGGCAGAAAAAAGGAGAGATCTCATTCTGTTGGGTCCGCCTCCTTGACCCCACCCCATCATCGCGCTGATTGGCTCAACAGTCCCCTCATTGGAAGAAGTGCAACCGCTCTTCAGCCTTTCTCCCTTTGCTGCAGGCCTTCACACCTCCATAAATCACTGTTCCCTGTTAAGAGGGGAACTCGGCTTGGATGCAAGGTGATTTTCCTGGGGAAGGTTCTTGCACAGGATTCTTTAGTGAGGAAACAGCCATTCAAAACACAGACATTTGTTTTTGGCTGTAATGCCTGAGAACAAAATATAAAAGAAATCTCCTTCAAGAAATGATAAAATACAGAAAGTGGTGGATTTTTTAATATATTTTTTTAAATGATTATAACAATACAATCCTCCTCCTGCTGCTTAAATAACTTGATAGTATAGAAACAGGAGGAGTAAAGCAGCTGTCTGGTTTAAAAAAGTTCCCAAGTTATTTACGCAATGATTTTATCTTGAGGACAAACTATGCAGAAGTTATTTAAAATTAGAAAGGAAGGAGCCAAATTGAAATAAGATAATAAGTTCATAGTGAAATAAGGAAAGAAGCAAGGAAGCCTAGAACTAAAAATATGAGACAAACCAAAATCCCATGAATGGGGGAAAAAAAACAAAAACGGGTTGGGTAGATATAGCATGAAGGTTGTGGTGAAGCCATTCCAACTTGAACAGTGTAAAAATGTATAGAATGGATGAGATAAGGATGTGAAATCAGAATTCGAAGAGGGTTAATAATGGACAGGGACCAGTTGGTGATGGGGTACATGGGGCAAGGAAGTAAAATGTGAGAAGTCCCTGACAAAGAGACAGATTTGCTTTTCTTGCCAAACAGGATAGGGTAAGACAGAGAATCCAAGAAATCTGCCTTTTTACAATGCATTAAAAAACTTTCTCTGTTCTGCAGTTTTAGTTTTATCCGCTTGTTTTTGCCATTTCAGGTGCGTGGGAATAAAGGTGAGGTGCTTTATATCCTGGATGCCAGCAATCCAAGGCATTCTAACTGGTTACGTTTTGTACATGAAGCACCATCTCAGGAGCAGAAGAACTTGGCTGCTATCCAGGTAAATTGGTTGAATTCTTATTATTCTTACAGGTCAATCTTATACACGTCTGCTGAGAAGTTAGTCCCACTGACTTGGTTTGCATGTCGTGGTGGCAATTCCTAGGTCGTTTAACCCTGGGTTCTTTAATCTAGGAATTGCAGGATGAGTGGATGTTATTTAACCCCGTAACAACCCAGAGGTTCAGTTGTTGTTATCACAAAAACAACCTGGGAATGGGGCGTTCCTGGATTGTTAATTAAAAGTAAAAATGAGGACTGAGCAGGTTTCCATAGTGCAGGATGTGTTATGCAGATTTAATTTGATTAGTCTCTGTTTAGATGCAAAATAGATTTCAGGTTGCACCAATAAGACAAAGAAATAATAGCGTTTGTTCCCTGTTTTTAAAGGTTGCAATCAAGTCCATGTCAAATTTTCCATGTGTTTTAGTGGTTGTGAATTTCACTTCATTTCGAATAAAATACAAAGCTGACTTGGGTGGGTTTATCCTGTGGAAAAGTGGCACACATGATGAACTAAATAAATAGATGCTTGTGGTGTAGATCCCTCTTTGTGCATGGGCTTCCTTCCCTTGGCTCTTAGAGACCATCCAAACACCCATGAGTCTCTTTCCCTGTTAATGACTGACTCTAGTTGTAACTTTTTGATGTCAATGGTGTCATTCACATCAGGCCTTTGGAATAAATCAATCAAAGGTTCTTTTGCACACATGAACAGTTAATGCAGTACTGGAGATAAAGAGAGGTTTTATTCCATATTGTTTTGTAATGCGAGTGTATCTGTTCAAAGATAATTTATATATGGCATATCCAGACAAAGCTATGGGGAGATCAAAGTTCATATCTCATTTAGCCATGAAGCTCATTCACTGGGTGACCTTGAGCCAGTATTTCTCTCTCTCTCTCAGCCTAACCTACTTCACAGGGTTGTTGTGAGGATAAAAGGGGAAAAGAGCCATGTACATCTCCCTGAGTTCCTCAGAAGAAATGTAGAATATAAATGTAATAAAATTTTATATTTATGTGTTTGTATATCACACACACACACACACTATATATATATATATATATATATATATATATGAGATTGAATTCAGTGGGAGAGATTTCAGTACATACTTCATTATCCTGTTGAAATTAATAGGGATTAAAAGTGCTAAACTTCGACTCCATGTCTACAGGACGGAATCTAGACAACTAATTTAAAGTAAACAGCAAGAATAATTTTTAATAGCCCAAAACTATGCCTTGTGGTATGTGAAATTAAAAATCATACCTAAATAGATGTCTAAATAAAAGTGGATTTGCCTTTTCACAGTGCAGTCCTTTACTTGTCTACTCAGAAGTAAGTCTCATTGTTTTCAATGGATTTTACTTCCAGATAAGAGTGTATAGGATAGCCTAAATGTCCCATGCCTGTGCTATAGAAATTCTAAAGGATTGTAAAGACTATTTATAAATTATTTAGAACTTCAAAGGGCCAAAGTAAACAAGTTTTCTTTACCTCCATACAAGTGTGTACAGCCTCAATTCAGATCAGAAAGGTGTTTTTTTTAAAAAAAACTCCCCCCTATTTTTGTGTGTGTGTGCAAAATTCCATCCCCTGCAAGAACGGGGTGGGGGGGGGGGAAGAGGGTGTTTTAAAAAAGAAAAATAAATCACTCCAGTGGACTCAATAGAGTGTTTTTCTGTTTTCTGTTAATCTCCCCTGCGTGGGGTGTGTGGAATTACACACACACACACAAAATACCTAGTGGGGCAAAGTTTAACCCCCTTTCTCCTGTATTGCTACGGTCCTGATCCAAATTGGAGTCACATGTGCTTACATGGAGATAAAGAAAATATGGTTCCACCACCATGTTACACAGAACATTTAGTTCTAAGTATGTTTTGTTATTTTGATAATAATGCTGGCCAGTACAGAAAGATTGCAACTATGCTGTCTTGTTTCCTCTTTGATGTATGCATGATATATTTTATGAATGCCTCTCAAAGTAAGGAAATGGTTAATCAAACTGATTGTGATGCTGCCAAATTGAATGACTAGTTGTAAGGCCATGTACGACATAGCCATGAAGTCATTGCCCTTTCTTTGCAAATTTTCATCAGTGTGACAGCAACAATAAACCTTCAGTCTTTGCTCCTGTCAATCAGCTGATCAATGAAGTTATAAAATCCACAGTGCCTCTCAAACCTAAAAAAAGCCATGTTTCTCTGCATACCATTCAATAACTTCAGCCTGCTAAGAAATTATGTTTTGAATAATTGGGTGGAATAAAAAATATGCATGGTTTCCTACGATTGCCAGTTGTAAATATTATATGCTGATGACTACTGTATGGGGAAGGCCTCTTGGTTGTTAATGTCAAAACTTTTTATAAACAGAATCACAGCCAACCCTTTATATTCAAACACTCTGTTCATTAAGCACCAGACGTTCTGGTGGTCTGGACAAGCTCAGCAAACTGGAATAATGAAATGGCAAAGGTTAATGGGAAAAGAGGTAGTTACTGTGATGCAGTAGAGTGGTTTAAAGTCATACTTAACAAATGTTACAATGGAAGATTAGTATTTGGGAATCAGTCAGCACTATAATAAATCTGAAACAACTGGTCTATCTCTATCTCTCCGAATAAAAGACAGGCAAGAATTGGGGAAGAGAAGGAGAGAAGGTACGCCACAGAGAAAGCAAAGACAAATGCCTTGAGTTATGTGGCGTGTGTGTGTGTGTGTGTGTGTGTATGCCCATTTGAAGGAAAGTTCAAGGAGGTTTTTCAAAACAGTAGTTACATTAGCAAAGTGTTGATGCCTTAATCAGGAATAAAGAACATTTGGTCCACCAGATGTTGTCAGACTGCAACTCCTATCAGCTCTCACCATTGGCTATGTTGGTTAGGGCTGATGAGAGTTGCACTCCGACAACATTTGGAGGGCCACAGGTCCCCCAACCCTGGTCTACGTATGCCATGCTGGATCAGACCAAGGGTCCATCTAATCCAGCATTCTGTTCATACAGTGGCCAACCAGCTGTCAACAGGAATCCACAAGTAACGGGTGTACATGGGCGTACTGCCTCTGTCACTGGAGGTATCACATAGCCATCAGGACTAGTAGCCATTGATAGCCTCCAGAAATTTGTCTAACTCCCTTTGAAAGCTATCCAAAAAGGTGGCCATCATCACATCTTGTCGTAGTGAATTCAGTAGTTTAACTTTGGACATAAGATCTGTTCAGTGTTTGACATCTCTAAGAGAATGCAGGACAAGCCCCAAGTTTGAGGGACCCCTTGGCAGAGTCGCCCCTGGCTCACCGTTTCCTATGCTGGTGGGCCCTGCTGGACTTACCTGGCGGTGGTGGTGGCAGCAGCATCGCGTAGCAGCACTACCATTTAAATTTTCCACAATGCCCCAATTTTTGCAAGGCATTATGGGAAGTTTATATGGTGGTTCAGACCTAGCTGGTCAGAGTGGGGAATTCAGGGCTGGCATCAGCATGGTGGTGGGCCCTGCTGGGCATTTGACCTCCATCAGCTATTACATCGCTTGGTTCTGAGGTTCAGCCCTACCCAGAGGAGGACTCTGATTCATATGGGTTACTGATCACCTCAGTTCAGGGGGAGCCTTAGCACCCCCTTCTATACTTTCCCAACCAGAGGAAGTAGTTCTACCATCATCTGACTCTGAGGATGACTCCCCTGGAGCTTCTACTGTCCCTCAGCTATGCAAGAGCATGGTACTACAAAAACAGTCACTGCCCCTTTAAGAACCTCAGTTCATCCATAGGGGCTTGTTATGTTGTGTGAATCTAGCCATGCTAACAAACTATGGGAATGACAACCCACACTCAGTGCATACTCAATTGTGTGAACCATGTCATTGTACCATCCCCTGGGCCTCACACCTAGACAGGACACAAGATGCCTCAAGATATTGCATGCTAATGCTGAGTCTGACAGAATGAATAAATTCTTCAAAGATTATACACATTTTAGCACGATAATTTAGACTTTCTAGTGGTTATTATGATCTAGTGTTTATAATGTCGGTTTGAGACCTACAGAGGCAAGGTAATAAACTCAGGCATAGAGGCTTGGTGTTTTCTGTTGGGAGGGGGTATCCCTGAGAGGAGTAGTTTCACTTTTCCAATTAAGGTTCTTTCCCTGGTTAAGTTTCATTTTCTCCAAGTGGGAGTGTTACTCACCCCACCTCTACAGCCTAAATCCCATGTTACTGGGAAGGGGAAAGTAAAAAGAAGGAAGGTGGGACTCTTAAGGAGGCATAGATCCTTAAAGAGTTGTTCAGGGAGTCCAAGGCCAGATCTACACCAAGCAAGATATAACACCTTGAAAATGGTTTGAAAATGGTATATGGAAGGTGCTATGGGATCCAACAGTTGTCAGTGCACTTCCATACCATTATAAAGTAGTAGTGTAGATCCTGCTCAGGTCATAGAAGGAACCCTGATATACACCCACTAAAATCTTGTGTGGTCTTTTACATGGATGTTTCTCACACTTCGTCTAAATTTTGGCTTTCTTCTATTATCCCACTTATTCCATAGGTGAACATCACTCACATGCAGTTGTGTATATGAAGCATAGCTGTTTATAATGACTTGTAGGTTAGCGGATGAATCCAATTTTGGCACTAGAAGCACAGAATAAATCAATGCATAGTCAACTCCAGAGGAAGATCATCCAGCAGCTTCATGGCTACTACTGGAAAGGTCCTGCTGTTAAATTCAGATGTATGGGCTGCATACAAAATGGAAACTGAAGCAGGATTTGATTTGAGTTACATAGGTGCAGACGGGGAGAAACTTAAATTCATGTGCGTCCCATATATAGCTTGAGGTTGTCATCTCCTCCTCCTTTCTAATTATGCACATCACACACACATATCCCAGGGATCCCTGCCATCAAAGTATCAAAGGGCTCATCTATGCCTAAGTGTAGTGGGAGGGAAGGGGGAGGATTGAGAACACACCAGCTTACGCAGTCCTTCCCCAGCTTCTATATGGCTGTGTGATGTCCCGGAAGGGAAGGAGGACGTTCTGGGTGCCAGTTTTGTTTTGAAGAGGGGCCAGTCACGTGGTGAAAAAGTAAGTAATGCCCCACCAAACTCTGTGTCCCAACCCCCCTGCCATCCCAGGGATGGCAAAATTGCTGCTCCCCCACCCCCATGAGCATGGAGCCATCCTGCACAGCTCCGTGCTTGTTTGAGAACCGAGGAGCCCGTGCCACACTAGCTGTAGTCCTCGGGGTTGTCCCAGGACGTGGAAAAACCGGGACATCCCTGGTTTCAGTTATCCCAGGGAAATATTCTGGTCATCCCTGGCTGGCCCTGGGATCCCCTGTGCCATAATCTGGATGCACAAGGATGACCTGGAGACAACCCGGGATAACTTCATGGTGTAGATATGGCCAAAATGCAAACGGAAGGCCGTCCCTGGAAGCATTCCCCCCCCCCCCCCCCCCGATAAATCCAGGGCCAGAGTATATGTTTTTGAAGAAGTCAGGGCTGCTTCTCCTCCAGAATTCTTTCTCATATACCCAGTTCAAGGGCAGCAGCAAACAAATTTACTCCGGACTAAAGAAGTAAAAAGCACAAATCAATCTGGACAAAAGTAAACTGAAAGGTCTGTGTGCCAAAGCATATGTTGCCTTGAAACAAGTCAAAGTAGAGACAAAACTTTTTTTTACTTTACAAGAAAAGTCAGTGCCCTAATACTTGATTTATTTTAAATTTAGATTGTGGTAAATTAAAATTCCCTGGAACATACAACAGTGCCATAAGAAGAAAAAGTGACTCTTTGATGAAGGCAAGATATCACAATAGCTATCTGGACTGCACTGTGAAATATATATCTTGAAGAAAATGTGTAATTAATTTTCTTCTCCCATTCTACCACTGATCTAAGAGCAAACATGTGTCTGGTCCTTGAACACTGTTGGTCTCGTCAAGTTTATCAAATTAAATAGATTTTTTCCCATTTCATAAATAAGTCATTTTAATCCATTACAGACATATCTAAGTTTTAGAAGTATGATATCCCCTGTTGGCAGTTTCAATGCATCTTAGCATATTGCAAATTAAATATCATTATCTCGTCACAAAATATATGGCTGCGTACACTGTAAGCAAGGTTCAATTAAGTTCACTGGATGCGAATCAGATAACTATTATGATTTATGACAGTGTTTGTCAGTCTTCACGAGGTAAACGTGATTCCCCTTTTTGTTTCCTTGGCTAGCGCCAAAAAACGCTTGACTCTTCATGTCATGGTTCTTTACCAAGTCTACATTACCGTGCAAATGTTGACTCAACCATTTGAAAGTGGAGGCCATGTATATTAGTTCTCAGAGAGGGTCAAAAGCAAAAGTCCTGCTGATTCCATTAAAGCTACAGGGACTGAGCATAATATAAATGTAATATAAACGTTTTTGAAATCATTTGAAAAGCATCCAGAGTTCAGTGTCAGACAGAAAAAGCACCCTGATCTGTCAGCTGCTTTTGAGCAATATGAAAACAACAACGAGCCTTATGGCACCTTAAAGACTAACACATTTCTTATGGCACAAGCTTTTGTGTACTCTTTAAGGTGCTGTAAGACTCTTTGGTGTTTTTGCTGCAACAGGCTAACACAGCTAGCCCTCTGGAAATATCTATAATTTCTACTCATGGGGGTCCTATGGGGCTTAATTAGAATAAATTTGCAAAAACATAACCTGAACAAAGTATGTCTTTAGTAAGCATCAAATTACAGAAATAAGCCACAATTAATCCTTCAATGTCCAAACCCAAAAAATATGGCTCACTTGTCAGTCCCAATACTCCAGATGCTGAGTATTTCTGGAAGTCCCTTTTGTATAATTTCTTAACTTTAATTCACAGGGCTATCCCCAGTTTGTAACACAATGTTATTGTTCAACATATTAGCCCTGCAATAATAAATTAATTACGACAAATATCAAGGATGCAAAAAATGATTCCCATCTCGTTGAAATTCTACTGCACACAATAACAGTTCAATTTACCTTACACAAGGTGATAAGAGCCCATAATTGTACAGCAATCCTTTAACATTCAGCTTTCAATAGAACAAACTGACTCTTTTTTTTTAGTTCTTTCTTCTCTTAGCCCTCCCTCTGAGTGAAGACTCTGCCCAAGGGACTAAATCATCTACTCAGTAGGGGTTACATATCTGCTTGGAAGCATTGTGAATGCTTAAATATATTTAGTTGTTTATTTTTCTAAAGGGGCCGTCCAATCTCTTGCTGTTTCCAACAGGAAGGAGAAAACATTTTCTATCTAGCTGTTGAGGATATTGAAACAGATACAGAACTGCTGATTGGTTACCTTGACAGTGACATGGAAGAAGTAGAGGAAGAGGAGGAGGAAGTAATTATTAACCAGGAAGAAGATGACAGCAACAACAATAGTAATAGCAGCCAAAAGGAACCACAACAAATTAATGAAAAAGGTATGGATGGAATTAAGGTGAATGGAAATAATTCATACATTTCTGTTTATAAGCTCATAATAAATATCTCCTAATTTAAGTAAAGCTACCTTTATACATATAGTCAAAGTTTCTGGTAATTTCTAGGAAGAAGACCACTGAATTGAATGATTTCAGTAGGGCCTGATTGTCTTGTCTTGGTAGAAATCTTAACACAAAAGTTAAGGTTGTTAGTGTGCTTGTGGTCTAAACTTATTTATTGGGTTGGATCCAATCCAACCCATGAAATACTTGGGCTACTGTTTTCAGAACCTTAATTTCAAATTACTTCTGTTACAAATCAACAAGACTATTTTAGACTTAGTACCTTTCAATCTGGATGAATTCAGGATTGAACTGTGCTCTTACAAATGACTGAGAAATTCCATTTCCTAGCCAAAAGCAATCCAGTGAAAGAGGTACCATAAAATATGCATAATTGGATTCCTTCTGTTTTTAGGTAACGACTGAATTTATAAAACATGTTTCTGCAGTAATAATGATTTTCTCTCTCTCTCTGAAAACATTATAAATATTATGGATTCTCCATTGTACAAAGATTATTTTAGAATATAATCTACCAAATGTTATCTTTCTTAATCCCCCCCCAATGCAGATTCTCTTAGCTCTAAAGAGGACCATGCTTGTCCCAACTGTGAATCCAGTTTTGCCAGCCAGGAAATTTTAGCTGAACACCTTCAGACATTGCACCAAAAGCCCAGCGAAGAAAAGGAATTCAAATGCAGGAATTGTGGAAAGAAATTCCCAGTTAAGCAAGCTTTGCAGAGGCAGTAAGTCTATAGCATTATAAACTATGGATTGACGTCATTAAGGCTGCAGTCCTGTACATACTTACCAAGAAGCAGGTCCAGTTGAACTCCTGCATAATGTGTGAAATGACAGCCAGTAAATGGAAGTTTGAGGAAGGTATGGCATGCTTATTGGCTATGCTTATATGCTAGTGTCTAAATATAAATTTTAAGTGCCACAGTTCATGTGATGCGTTGTCCTACCTGTGTTCGGGATTGCGAACGAGGCTTGTTTGCATATTTTGAGAGCAAAACCTAAAGTCTGGTACATCCCTATTTTGAAACATGGGGTAAACGACCCTTAAAGAAATGAAATGATATACAATTTGGGCATTGGGGCCACAATGAACCTCTGGAAATTACACAGTTCCTATCTCAATCAGCCCTACTTTCCAGAAAAATTATTATATAGTTTTTTAATTTGAACTTTGAGACGTAATCTGTGTAAGGTACAATCCTATGCATGTTTTGACAGAAAAACTCCCTTAAATTCCCAGTATGCCCCAGCCAGCCATGCTGATTGGGGGATGCTGGGAATTGTAGGACTTTTATGTTTCGAAACTTGCATAGGATTGCACCCTAAAAGACTAATTAAATAAGATGGCAAGATTTTTCACAAAAGCAGTGGCAATTTTGAAATGGTTTTCACTACTTTGGTTATATACTGCAAACATCTGTATGTCCGTAGATCCCTAGTGGATCAACATAAACCCTATAACCTATAACCTATAAAGCCTTACATGGCTCAAGACCACAATACTTGACAGAATGCCTTTCCCAACATGAACCTACCTGTACAGTACACTCAATATCTAAGGTCCTCCTCTGGGTGTGTACTCTGAGGGAATCTTGGAAGAAGGCAACAAGGGAGAGGGCTTTCTTTGTGATGCCCCCCCTCCAATTATGGAATGATCTCCCTGATGAGGCCTGCCTGGTCCCAACATTGCTATCTTTTCAGTCAAGACTTTCTCTTTTCCCAGGCATTTAGCAATATGTGATGAGATTAACTGATCCCGGGTCTGTTTTTAGGTTCGGCTGACAGTATATAGTTGTTTATAGTTGTTTTTAGATGTATGTTTTTGTGCATACTGTATGTTTTTATGGTTTAAAATTGTGTATATCATCATCATCATCAACTTTATTGCGGCCGACAGGCCAGAAAAAAAAATTGTGTATATCATTTTAATTGTTTTAATCTTATGCAAACTGCCCAGAGAGCTTTGACTATGGGTGGTATAGAGATGATGATGATGATGATGATGATAATAATAATAATAATAATCCCACTGTGAACAACTCTTTCTGAATGTATTGGTGTTTGCAGAAAGTTAGTCAAAACCAAACATATCATGGAATGTTTGACTTGGGTTTTCTTTTGTCTTTTCTAATAGTGTTCTCCAGTGCACAGAGAATGTCAACCCGGGAGATCGATTGAGAAGTTTTCAGTGTTCTGTTTGCAACACGCCCTTCAGCTCAGAATCGAGGTTCCATGTCCTAATTACTGGGCTACCCTCATCCTGCTGCTGACCTCTCTTTGCATGCTTGCTTGCTTTCCAGTTTCATAGTTGCTTTGCGAACGCTAACTGTGCGAGACAAGAAATGCTGTCATTCCTACCTGGAGTACGTTCTGCATGGAGCAGCTCCAGAGGTCTGCCACGCAGCATGTGTTAAGTGCCCTTGAAATGCCTGCTGAGAAGCTTTTGGGGGTATTATTATTTGGTAGCTCTTTCTTGATGTATTACTTTTCCCTTCCCCAACTATCCCACATCAGCTATGAGCAACACAAAGAAGCATGCCGAGGTGATGCCAGGTTCATATGCAAGGCTGATAGCTGTGGGAAGAGGTTCAAGAGTAAGGATGCCCTGAAAAAGCACAAGGAAAATGTTCACACTGGTAAGTAAAATGTCAAAATTGTAATTGATTAGGGGCCACTTTTCTTCTAGCGTTAACATTTCCTTAGGTAAATTCAAGGAAATGGTGGCTATTAGCGAGACAGCTAAAATGCAAGATCTGAGTTCAGAGGCAGGATATTCCTGAGTTCCAGTTTGTGGGAATAAACAACAGGGCATGGTTGTCACCATCATCAGGAATTAGGCAGCTGCTGAAGCCCAAACACCATGGCAGGGCCCTCTCTATCCCTGCCGCCAGTGCCTATTCAGCCCTTCAACCCATTCCCGTGGGATGTGGGCTCATCTGGACAGCAGTAGATGGGCCTTCGAAGATTAACACGATGTGTGGCTTTCCAGATTGAGCCACTGCCGCTAGGTCAACCCATGGCTGGTTGGAGGAGATCAGTCTTCAATTACATGGGAAACCCTCTTTTTCTATAGTATGATCTCTGGTCAGATTGATCAGTCTACCTCTGCCTCCGGGACTGGGGTTGTGGCAGAGGTGCAATGTCTAGACCTGAGGGTGTTTAGTGGCAAGTAAAGCAACCTTGGGAACAGGAGATAGTGGACACCTGTCCTCTTCCATGGTCCTTTTTGTTCATAATCTACAAAAATATGTGCAATAAGGATGCACAGTGGCTACTGGAAGAGATGGGTCCAGGGAAAAGAGTTGTGCCATTCACAGGATCCTTTATGACCTGGCACACCTTTTTTTGATGCAGAAGTGAAATAACAGAGACCCTCTGTCATGTTGTTGGGTGTTTTTTTATTCATGCTTGTATATACTTTCTGTTTAGCTTTGCACCTTTTTTCCCCTTGACAAAAACCAAAGTTGAGGTGCAAAAATCTACAAAATTAAGATGATTTAATGTTAAAAAGTACAAATATTTTAAAAGTATCCAAAACATATGTGACACAATATATTTATTTATTTATTTACTTTATTCCATAGCCGAAGCTCTCTGGGTGGTTTACAAAAATTAAAAACATTGAACAATGAAAACACCAATATAGAAAATTTAAAAACATAAAGCATAAAAACAAGTTAAAATTACAATATCCTTCTGGGTCAAAGCACAACAACAACACAACAACACAAAAAAAACATATCATATGTTGTTAAATGCCTGGGAGAAGAGGAAAGTCTTGACCTGACGCCGAAAAGATAACAATGTTGGCGCCATGCGAGCCTCGTCAGGGAGATCATTCCATAATTGGGGGGCCACCACTGAAAAGGCCCTTTCCTTTGTTGCCACCCTCCGTGCCTCCCTTGGATTAGGCAACCGGAGGAGGACCTTCGATGTGGATCGTAGTATACGGGTAGGTTCGTGTCGGGAGAGGCGTTCCATCAGATATTGTGGTCCCAAGCCGTGTAAGGCTTTATAGGTGAAAACTAGCACCTTGAATTGAGCTCGGAAACGTATAGGCAGCCAGTGCAAGCGGGCCAGAGTAGGTCTTATATGCTCAAACCTTCTGGTTCCTGTTATCACTCTGGCCGCTGCATTTTGCACAAGCTGCAGCTTCTGAACCGTCTTCAAAGGCAGCCCCACGTAGAGTGCATTGCAGTAATCCAATTTAGAGATTACCAGAGCATAGACAACTGAAGCCAGGTTATACCTGTCCAGAAAGGAGCGTAGCTGGGCCACCAACCGAAGTTGGTAGAAGGCACTCCGTGCCACCGAGGCCACCTGAGCCTCAAGTGACAGAGATGGTTCTAGGAGAACCCCCAAGCTACGAACCCGCTCCTTCAGGGGGAGTGCAACCCCATCCAGAACAGGTTGAACACCCTCCATCCAGTCAGCAGAACCACCCACTAACAGCATCTCAGTCTTGTCTGGATTGAGTTTCAGTTTGTTAGCCCTCATCCAGTCCATTGTCGCAGCCAAGCACCAGTTCAGCACATCCACAGCCTCACCTGATGAAGATGAAAAAGAGAAATAGAGTTGTGTGTCATCAGCGTACTGATGACAACGCACCCCAAAACTCCGGATGACCTCTCCCAACAGTTTCATGTAAATGTTGAACAGCATGGGGGACAAGACTGACCCCTGAGGAACCCCATACTGGAGAATCCACGGGGCCGAGCAATGTCCCCCAAGCACCACCTTCTGGAGCCGCCCCGCCAAGTAGGAGCGGAACCACTGCAGTGCAGTGCCTCCCACTCCCAACTCAGCCAGTCATCCCAGAAGGATACCATGGTCGATGGTATCGAAAGCCGTTGAAAGATCAAGGAGAATCAACAGAGTCACACTCCCCCTGTCTTTCTCCCGACATAGGTCATCATACAGGGCGACCAAGGCTGTTTCCGTCCCAAAACCAGGCTTGAAACCCGACTGAAATGGATCCAGATAATCAGTCTCATCCAAGAGTGCCTGGAGCTGGCTCGCAACCACCCGCTCCAGGACCTTGCCCAGGAGCATGAGTGGCTCTGAGTTGGATTTGGACCATGGCACTCCAGGAAGGGGGGGGGGCGATTAAGCTTCCGTTGCCACCTGCTTTTGCCCTGTTATGTTTCCCCTGGTGGAGGGGAGCTTAAAAAAGAAAGAACTCTTCCACTGAAGTCAATGAAAGCGTTTTTTTCCTTCTTTTTTAACACCCTGCATGGTGGGTGGGTGTACAGTTTGGAGAGAAAAATGGGTGAGTAGGGTAGCTTAACCCTCCCAGAGTACCATGGTCTCAATCTGAATTAGGGCTGTGCGCACTTTCTCCCGACCTTGCCCAGGAATGGAATATTTGCCACAGGTCTATAGTTATTGGGTCTAGGGAAGATTTCTTCAGGAGTGGTCTCACTACCGCCTCCTTCAAGGGGCCTGGGACCACTCCCTCTCGTAGAGAGGCATTAATCACTTCCCTGGCCCAGCCGGCTGTTCCATCCCTGCTAGCTTTTATTAGCCAAGAAGGGCAAGGATCCAATACAGAGGTGGTTGCACGAACCTGTCCAAGCACCTTGTCAACATCCTCAAGCTGTATCAACTGAAACTCATCCAAGAAAACAGGACAAGCCTGTGCTCTGGACACCTCACTAGATTTACCTGCTATAACACTGGAGTCTAAGTCCTGGCGGATGCCAAAGATTTTATTCTAGAAGTGCCTAGCAAATTCAGTACAGCGGGCCTCAGATGGTTGTAGCACATCCTTGGGACCGGCATGTAATAGCCCCCGGACAACTGAAAAGCTCCGCTGGGCGGCAGATAGATGATTTGATGGTGACAGCAAAGTATTGCTTTTTTGCTGCCCTTAGTGCCCCTGAATATACCTTACTATAGGCACTTACCAGTGTTTGATTGCATCCATCAGGAGTTCATCTCCATCTGCCCTCAAGCCGTCTCCTATTTTGTTTCATTACTCTCAGCTCTGCAGTATCAAATAGAAACAGAATTGTAAAACCTAAAAACTGTGATTTTAAAATATTATTGTAATATAAATAACATATATTACAATATATATCTCTATCTATAATAAAAACCTTTAAAAACAACAAATGGGACAAACACATTTTAACTTTTCATCTTCAACAGTGACCGATGCAGAGCAGTACTATGGCCTGAGCTCTAAAATATTCTTTCACTGGAGTGATGAATATGTATTCATATATCTTTGGTGGACATTCATTCTAGGTTGCCATTACTTGATTAATATAGTTGCCAAAATAATTTTAGCAAAGTGGACTGAAAATAAAACATATCCTTCTCCATTAGCCAGCAGTAATTTCAAGTCTTCTTACAAAT
This sequence comes from Anniella stebbinsi, assembly GCA_029215795.1. Classification (NCBI taxonomy): domain Eukaryota; kingdom Metazoa; phylum Chordata; class Lepidosauria; order Squamata; family Anniellidae; genus Anniella; species Anniella stebbinsi. Next base: position 196,671,844 of record JARDYH010000004.1, read on the forward strand.
AATAAGAAAATTCTCCAACATATGTCAGGAGAGGTGTCACATAGGCCTTTGGTTAAAAGCAAAGCATGTAATTTTTTCCTCTGTAATAAAAGCATGTCATTTTTTTCTCTGTAATAAAACAGCCTTAATAGAAGGAAAATATTTATAATGATGACCTTTTAGTGGGTTCATAATTTTATGGGACAGGCCAAATAATTATGTAGGTTCTTTTGTATTTGATTACAAAACTGTCAACAATAATTCTGTTCCTTGCTGTAGATTTTGCAGGACAGTTTAGTTACAGTTCTTCAGTTCTACTGCTTTTTCTGAAGAAATAGCAATTGAGGCATTGACCAAAATTGTTCTTTTTGATATGCTATTGAGGTTCTGTTTGTCAAATGAATAAATAAAAACATTTCACAGATTCTCTGAAGGCTACGAAATTTGTTTTCTGTACTTATTTCCAAGACAAATTTATAAAATTAACTATGTCCATGACATATTCATTCATTGTGTTTTTGACACACTTTTTTGTTCATCGAATGAAGAGGTAAACACTGGCTATATTCAGACTTCATGTTAAACCATGATTTTGCATGATGTGAACCGACCTAGCCTTCTCCTGGGCTTGCACCACTCCTCCCCTCTCCTATTTCCTCATGGCTTTGCTTTTATTAAATGTGGGTTGCTGTGTCATCTGCAGTGACAAACTACGATTAATAATAACTATGGTTAATTTTAAAAAGCTAAATTTAAACCTTGGTTTCTGAAGCTGGATTGTTTAAATGAAACCCCAGTTAATATTAACTACAACTCACAGTTAACTAAAAAGTGAAGAGAACGGTTCTGAACTCTTCCTCTCAACTGCATGGGGTGAATAGAAGGCGGGGGGGGGGGGAATGCACAATCCCAGAAAGAGGCTAGGCTTGTTCATGTCCTGCTAAACCATGTCTTAGTGTGATGACCAAATGCAGTTAATGTATAGGCTTGACTTTGTAGAGCTGGATTTTTGACCCTGAGAATTACACAGTGCTGGAGCTACAGTCTGGTTGATCTGGTCCATTACTGGATGGGTTTGCACAATCATGGAGGGAAAATAAGCCACGGTAGCTTACTTTCTCTCCCTGTGTGTGCTGGTACATGAGTCGTCTAATTAGCACAATTACACTAGGCACTCATTATCATGATGTCTTTGGATGGCTGGGGTGGTTTACAAACTATCCTGAAACCCTAGAACAAACCATGGGTTTCAGGATGGTTTGTAAACCACTCCAGCCATCCACTGTTGCCATGTTTAGATGTCACAACAACCTGTTTCTGGTGAGGGTGATTATGCTAATTAGACACACACGATGGGCACACGTGGGGAGGGAAAATAAGGCACTGTGGCTTATTACTGAACCCTACCCAGACACTGTTTCTGTCCCTCCACAGCCTCACCAAAATTCAATGAGACTCCCTTAGGTCTCTAGGACTAAATCAATCTAACCGATGGACTGTGAATTTATGCCTAGCCACTGCTTTATATAGTCAGATTTGGAAATTACTAGAACATAAGCAGTAATTAATATAGAACTAAAGGGTTAACATACTCTGAGGTGGATATAACTAAGTGGATGTGGTAACGCTTATTGTACTGAGTGATGCTGGATATATTGGAGTCCTTTGAAAAAAACCCAGAAAAACCTTTGTTGGTCTACATTCCACAGCCGAAATCTTCTGTAGGGCACCCACAGAGAGCTGTCTTGTAACTCAATACATTAGAGGTGGGGGAAAAGTGTAAAATTCTTATATCCATCAAATGGCCTGTGAAAAATGGTACAGGCAGTGAAAACATTTGGCCTCTTCCTTTGTAGTTCTTTATTAAAGCTGTTGGTGGTATTTTTGTTTCTGTTTTAGGAAACTCTAGGAAGAGGCTGATGTGCTCTGTGTGCAATAAGAGGTGCTCTTCAGCAACAAATCTTCAAGAGCATCGGAAGGTCAGTAAAATGAAGGGTGACCCTCAGCAGGGGTTGACTTTGCTATGGGATAAGGCCATAGAGTACGGTCACAAGAGAGTTGCTGAAACACAAACGCATCGGGCTGCCTGTTTCTTGCTGACAAAGACAGTAGTCTGCATGGATCCTATTTATTTTTATAACCACAGTAAATCAAAATTAAAGCAAAAGCTATCTTGTATTCTTTTGCCTTTCCAGTAGTTTATGTTACTATTGCGTTTCCCCTTTTCAACCATATTCCACTGAGATATGAACCTATCCTGAATCCTTGATAACCAAACACTCGGCAAGACTAGTTTGGTAGTTAGCTAAACTGCAGAAGCTTTCTTTAGGAAATACATTTATTTATAACCAGAGCTCTGAGAGAGGGAAGAAAAAATTATTGCTTGGACTGGAAGAAATTGTGCAAGGTATGCATTTTGTTTTTGCTTCTGCTAGTGTCAGAGGGAGAAAGAAAGCTATATAGGATACAAAGGCCCTGATTCTAGAGGTCTTGTTTAACCTCACAGCAGCATTTGAGATTTCATTAGGTATTGCCCACACACCTCCAAGACCAATCCTAATAGTCTTAAGGGTTCAGGAGTACCAAATTCTTCATTTGCATTGTGTGAATTTTTATATATGCTTCCAAACTGTTTTAGTTGACACAGCTGCATAAACTAAAACATTTTGAAAGCATCTTTTTGAGGTGCAAGAACTTGCCATGTTGCCCGTGATGAAGAGATGTGGGCCATGTCTACACCAGCAATTTTCCCCGGGGTTATCCCGGGGTCATCCCTGGGTGTCTAAATGATGCACAGGGGATCCCAGGGGCAACCGGAGACAGCCCTGGGAAAACCCTGGGATAGTGGAAACCGGGGATATCTCGGTTTTCCCGCCATCCCGGGATGTGTAATGGGCGTGGAGCCACGTGGGGTGGCTCCATGCCCATGGGGTTTGGGGGAAAAGCAATTCCGCCATCCCCAAGATGGTGAGGGGTGTGGGGGTCCCTATCTTTTCCACCACTCTCCCGCTGCTCTCTGTAGCTTTAAAAAACAAAATAAAAAACGGGGCCTGCAACGTCCCTATTTGCTTCCGGGATGTCACGCTTCCTGTTTAGAAGGTGGAGGACAATCCCAGAAGCTAGTAAGTCCGGGATCTCCCCAGGCCCTCCCTCTACACCCTTTGGTGTAGAAAGGGCCTTGCTGAAATGCATTGGACAACTTATTTGCATTAGTGAGCTCCCTTGGGTACCCAGTTTGAGATGTACTTCCTTTCTTAGTTTTAGGGTGCTTTTTTGCTGTCCTCCCTCCTTTTTTTGATTGCATAATTAACAGACAGGCTTATTGAGTTGTTATGCAGTTGCTGAAGCTCATAGGCCCTGCCATAAGGATCCTAGCATAAGGATCCTAGCAGCAGCAGCAGCAGCAGCAGCAGCATGCGTTTCTAATCTCTCTCCGTCCTAGCAGTTCTGTTCAAGTGCTTACTCCAAGGCACTGTATGCTGGTGCCATATAAGGATAAAGAGCTTTTTTCAGGGCTGGGCAGGGCAGGTTTGGGTATTTTCCTTTGTGTAAAAAGAGCTTTACCTGGGAGATTAGTGGGTTTACATGGCAAATAAGTCTGAGATAGTAATATGGACTTGATTGTCGTTCCTCAGAAAGGAATGTGTGAGGATGTTTGTTCCATGTTATATGTTATGAGAATGGCTGGAAATCACATCAAGGGGTTGGGGTTCTGTGCTCTTAAAACCTGGATATAGGCATAAGGTCTGGTTTATTAGAGTTATTTGACTTTTAGAGTTAACCTTTCAGGCATACTACATCATGTTGACCCTGTTCAGATGACACGCTAAACCAAGGTGGTTAAGTGTTTTGAGCTAAACATTATGGCTTATCATGTAATGTGAACCATGACTTAGTGTGTCATGTAAATGATTCCTAACCATGGTGACTACATAACCATGGTTTAAGCATGCTCACTAACCACTTGCTGCAAAAAGGTTAGCTGCCTAACCATGGCTTAGTGTGTTGTCTGAACAGGTCCATTATGTCATTTATATAAGAAAATAAATAGTTGTGTTGCTTTCTTCATTTTACAAAGATACCTGAAAGCCCTATAAAACAGCATTTCTGTGAGCTGTACAAATAAGTTCCACATAAATCAATGGGACTTAGGTCATCTGGTGACCACTTTGCATTTGAACCCGCTTAGTCACTGATCACAGAGCCTTCCGCCATGTTGAACATCTGCCAAATGAAGAATCATGCCCCAAGTCAAGGTGCATAGTACCCAGGGTCAGAAAATTAATTTTGGCACTTGAGGTATAAAACTCCATACCAGTCTTCCTGCCTGGCAGTAAAAATAGAATAATAATAAGAAATTAAATAACTATTTGCTGGCCTTTCATAATATTGACAGGTGCCTGAGGTGGCTGCTTCACTCTGCCTAATAGTAGGGCTGGCCCTCTGTTGAACTTCGATTTAGGAACCTTAGGTTCACATCCCACTAAGCCATGAATCTCATGCAGTCGTTCAAGCCCTGCAGCCATTTTAACTAGAGATGTCCTGGATTGGAACAAAGGCCTTGGGAGCACAAATCATTTGATTTGATCCTCCACTGAGTTATAGGCCTTTCCCATAGCTTGAACACAAAATGTCAACTAAGAACTTCCCTTAGAATTTAGATCCATGAGGATTCATTTCTTTACAATGCAAACATTGGTTTACCTGTGTACAAGTTTACCTGTGTTCAGAGCTTCTAATGAAAGGATTCATTTACATTATTGTAGCTACAGTAATAAACTTATTCAAGAGTATTCTTTGAAGGCAAAACATGGCCCAAGCCATAAGACAGTTCTGGAGAGTAGCACTAAAGAATGAAAAATCTCTCACACAGACATATACTTGTAAAGTTAATTCCTGTGTAAAGTCCAGGACAAGCCAGATATTTAGAATTGTCTTAAAGTTTGAAAGGTCAGAACACATTGCTTGGATTAGTGAATCTCTTTAGGGGCTTATGGTATTAACTGAGTTCTAAGGAAAAACAATCAGGCAAATTTATGGACTGTAAGTCAGTGTCTGTCAGGAAGTATCCAATCTTATGAATATCCTTTAACATGGCTATGAAATGGTTTGTAGAGCGCTTTTACAATGTTCTTCTGTATTTATTCTTCCCTGCTGATTTTCTTCCAAATCAACAACTAGCCTTTTGGTCCATTGTCATGTCATTGCTGCACACTTATCACCCATGAGGGTTTTTTTGTGTGTGTTTTTTCTGCCTACCGAATTAGTAGACTGAGGAGAAAACTAGAGGTGATAGTGGCAGACATGTATTTCCTTTGTGTCTGCCCTGGTCACATAAAAAGCAAGCTGTGTGTGTTTAATTCTAACACCCTCAGTGCCTGTGCATTTAGTGCTAATGTGCAAAGGGAGCTACACTTATAGTTAAACTATGCATTATAGTTAAGCTGCAACAAGGTCACCTTTGCAAAGTTTTTCATGTTCTCATTCCCTCTCTATAATAAGATAAATGAAGATTTTTGAAACTCACTTTTCAGAAATGAAGCAATATACTCATTTTAGGCAAAAAAGGCCTTGCTAAGGCCCAAACAATTCAGATTAATTAGTGCTTTGAAACCTTTTTGTCCTGTGCTTAGATCTCAAAATACACTAAAAGTATTAAAGTAGTATACTTGCCACAATGTAGACAAACTAGATATCAATCAACAGGGTGCAACAAGGTCCAGGACTCTCTTGACCCTTGCTATGCAGCTCTGGGTCTGGCATGCACACCAGCATATGACCCCAGTGGCAATCCAATGACACTGGGGGCAACAAGCCTTTGACAGATTTGCTCAGCCAAACAGTGACATTTTTGCACGTGGATATGAGCCTCATGGGCAGTCTGCAGTCTCTTTGTCGGTGGGGGATGCTCTTATACCACCCCCTCCAACAGGCAGTACTTCCTATATTACAGTAGAGCAGGAGTGGGACCATTATCCCTTGAGGATGGCTTCCTACTCATAGTAGTCCCATGCTAGAGACGTACGAGAATTTTGTTTCAGTTTACAAAGCACTCGAAAATGCCCTGGCGGCAACCCTGAATGTGAGCACAAGCGCATGTTCTCAAATGTCCACAAGTTCCTGGACTTGCATTTATGTTCACAAAATGTGCCCTTGAAAAATGTGCAACTATCTCAAAACGCACAACTGTTGAAAAGTGAGTAACTTTTCCCATTTAAATGAATCAAAAAACTGGTCTCAAATGAGAATGAGAGTAAGCTGAACCGAGCTTTGAAGTAAAGGTCAGAGAATTTCAGCAAGCTTGAGCATTCCTGATACTCCCAACTCTTTTCCTGATCTTCAGGAGGGCAGTAACCTAGAACAGGATAGGGCAGATTTTATCCTGCTTACTTTCTAGTTGTCAAGACAGCATTGGTTTGCACCCTGCTCTCCCTTTCTCCTGAGGACTATCTTTGGCTGCCAGATAAGATGGACTTCCTGTCCATCCCATCCACCTCAAGATGATGGCCTAGTGCGTTTGGCTTGTAATAGCTTCTTGGAAGAGTAGAGTAGCTGCTGGACGCAGCTTCTGCCTGTAAACTATCCCTTTGAGGGTGGGGTGTTTTTTTTGGTGTTGGGAATAAGTAAAATTTCTAAAAATTGGAACAGAGCAAGAAATTACAGGGTGTACCTACCCAATACTGAGCATCCTTATGTTTCTCTTTTCCCTTAACTCTAAGGGACTTGCAGTTTGACTATTAAAATTTACCTGGTGGCTGTTTCTGGTTTCCACCATCTTGTAGATAGTTTTTCAGTGTTTTCCCGCCCGTTGGTGAGATGTTTTATGAAATGACCTGCTTAGCTTTCAACCTGTGGTTACAACATTTTCCCCATCCTAGTTGGAACCTTTCTGTTGTTCTCTCACAGTTAATGGCTAAGCTGTTGAATCCCTGACTACTTGCAGTTTGCTTCTGCTAACTTTTAAGATTCTTTTTCTTGGGTCCATTTCCTCTGATAATGTATCAGTCCTCTGTACCTACTTGTGCTTTCTTCCTACTAAAGGTTATTTTTTCTTTTCACCCAAGTCCTCAATTTATAGATGGTCTTTGTTAACCCCTTCTCACAGTTGGAAGTATCTTTAGATACCTTGGATATTCAGTGAGCTCCAGCATTTTATTTGGGCAAGCTTCCTTGTCTTTTACAAGGGTCCTAAGAATGGAACTTCAGCATCCATGCAGTTATTTGTTCACTGGATTTCATGTATTGTTCAGCTCTGCTATAAACTGACCAAATTCCCAGTTCCAGGAGAGGTTCATGCATATTCCATAAGAGCTATTGATTCCTTCATAGCTTACCTGTAGAGTGTGAGTGCTGGAGTTGCGGTATACTCACAGTCCCACAGTTTTGATGCTTAGGCCGTTCAGAAGGTCTGTGCTACACCTAGGCACCAGTCTCTCTTCCATTAAATTAGCTTGCTACTCATCCGTATGTGGGAATGCATAAGGACCAATAAGAAGAAGAAGTTGCTTAATGTAATTCTGGTTCTTTGAGTGGTCATTGTGCAGTCCCACAACCTGGTATTCTGCAAGTCTAATATTGCTTGTTCTTACTAGATGCTTCCTTTCCTGAATGCATACAGTTAGGAATTAAGTGGGAGCTATGTCTTTTGTGTATGCATACTGAGTGTGGGGGTGGAACACATGCCAAAATGGTATCCTAATTCTAGAAAGTTCTGAAATGAGGCTCTGCATGTGCAGATATTCTCTATATGTCACTGCATATGGCCAGTCAAAGAATCACATTTACCAGTAAGTAACCTGTTTTTTCTTCTAAGAAGTCCGTGCATATCATTGAAATGTTATCTCAAGTTTTATACCAGCAGCATATAGTTTGAACTTCAAGAAAGCGTTCCATCAGAATAAAGGCTATGTGTGTATCTAATACTATTTGTATGTAAGAAATTATATAGGTTTGTTTTCAGATAATGTTTCTTGGAGTTCCCGATATAATGCAGAGTAGATCTATTAATTGTAATGCATTTGTTAAAAATAAATCGGTTATGGATTATGGACTCTGGCAATTTTTGCTCACTAGAACAAACGTTTAATTTTGGAGTTGTGGTTGTTAAGCAAGGGATAATTAAGGAAGGAAGTATATCCATGAGTATTAGCATAGCTCTGAGCTAAGGAATAATTACAGTCTGTTTGAGGTGTTCTTTTATAGCTTAAGATGTGTGATCTTGTGTAAGACACATACTTAATTATCATTAAATACTCATATTGCAGGTTCATGAGATCTTTGAGTGTCAAGAATGTGACAAGAAATTCATTTCAGCTAACCAGCTAAAACGCCATATGATAACTCACTCAGGTAAAAAAAAATGTTTTCCCATCAAATCAAGCTTAACATATTACCTTAAAATATGTGTGTTAGAATATTAAATATATTTTTGGGATGGGGATTGGGGCTAATTAACACCCCCCCCCCCCAAAAGGTGGGGTTATGAAGTTATTGGGTAGTTGGTTCCATAGCCTGGTTAAGTTGATTTCCTTGGATTTAAGATGATAAGTCTATTGATATGAACAACAGAGGCATGGCACTAAACACTTTCTTGTAACTCTTGCTTCCATGTAAGCGTGCTTGGAATTGATGATTGCCTAAAATGATTTAACTCAAAGGGACGGGTTCATTCATGTGTGGGTTTCAGCCTACATGTATAATCCTAGTACTTTAAAATTAATACGCTTGCATTCTCTTTAGAAAGCCCAACATTGCTTACATAGCCTCCTGTTTCCAACCTCTCCTTGGACATTTCTTTACATCCTGATCTCTTGTTTTGAAAACTGAATTTTTTAAAAAAGCCTAGTGGGGTCCATTGTATAGTGGAAATGATATAAGTGGTGTAGAAATGGCTGTTTTCATGGACTGTCACTGGCAGAATAGAAATAAAGGGAAAGGCATTAAAATCATCTATAGATCTCTAGTTATCAGCAAGAAGCTTTCTCCAGAGCAGACCATATCCCACCTTAGACAGCAGCAACATGAACTGAATCCCCCATGCCAACACTTCATCTTGCCTGGATCTTGATGGATCTGGCAGAGGGAAGCCCTTGACATAGTTGCAAGAATCACTGTATTGTCCAATCGAACTCTGCCACTTATTTCTGTTCATTAAATTCTGGCATTTCCATGTCTTTCATTCAATAATTGGGAAAAAACTGTACCCAATCTAACCAAAATATGATTCTCTGTTCTCTCCCCAGTTGCTTTAAAAAGGTTTTCAACATTGCAAACGCTGTTGGTGTAATCTGCTATCTGTATCTCACTGCATGTTCCAAGTACATTTGTTCAACCGAGAAAGCAAACACAAAGCCTGTGTCTCGGAGGCATTTAGCTGGCTTTGGAGTTCTGGATTAGAATGTTGTAGCGCTAGGCTTCAACTAGCAATTGGAACATGAAAATGTATATATACCACCTGGGTTTTATTGAAAACGAATATGCTATGTATATTATTAATTAAGTTTTAAAACACTTAAAACTGTCATGCCCTTTTTCACAGTTGTAGTCCGGCAACAGGCTTTGCCCCTTTGAAGTCATTCTCTTTTGATTTAAACTAATTAATCAGAGTTTAGTTTTCACCGTGATAGTTGCAAAGAACGTGCCAATTTCTTGAGATGCGCCATGGCTTATACTTTATGAAGCGACTTAACTGTGTAACGTAAAGGGCATTAGATGTCTTTCTAATTGGTTTAATCTTAATTGGGTTGACTTCATTGCAGAAATCTCTCTGAGGAGATGGCTGTCTCTGCCTTTCATCTTCTACCCCTGTATAAACAGGAGATTAAATGTCCCCCCACTCATTTTCTGCAGAAAAACGCCCCTACACCTGCGAGGTTTGCAATAAGTCCTTCAAACGACTTGATCAAGTGACTGCACACAAAATAATACACAGTGAAGATAAGCCCTATAAATGCAAGCTTTGTGGAAAGGGATTTGCCCACAGAAATGTTTACAAGAATCACAAGAAGGTAAACAAAAACAAAACAAAAAAACCACTCTGCTGTTGTTGTTTACAGCTCTGCCAGCCTTAGTTCTGCAGCTGTTGCTCATTTCTGTGATGGATCAGTACGCTTTGCAATGCTTAGAAACATGAGCTTCAAATCTTGCAAAATATATTAGCTAGCGTTCCGTTGCAATTGCCTAGATATTAAGATAATCAGTGGGTTCCTGGTTATTGTTTGGTGTTTCTTTTAATCAACCCCAAGTAGCTCCATTAACTTTGTTTCTCTGGGAATATTTTTTTTAACCTATAGTAATGTTGTAGTCATTCCTTATCATTTTGACTACTGCAAGAAACATTGAAGTTTGTCTTCCATTTCAGTTAAACGTGATTACAGCAACAGAAGAAGCTCTTCCCTAAAAGTATAGAGGAACCTCACATTCAGCCTCCACTAAAAGACTCCTGGCTGTGTGATTTAAGCTCCAATCTGCCTGCCCTAATTTCAATAATGCCTGTCATTACTTTTGACCCTGGGTTACATTTTCAATGGCCTGGCTGCACCCTTGACTGCTGCTCCTTCAGAATTGCAAAACTGTAAAAAATTATCTGGCTAGTTTCCTGCTTAGTCCTTGCTCATTCCCCTCTCCCATCCCCTCCCGTCCGCCCCCAACACTTAGATGAAACAGATATACCAAGGCTTACATATTTTTTACAGTTTGGCTCATGTTATATGCCATCTGGGAATTTGGCACCGGATCTTTGCACCATCTTTTGTGTTTCCAGCCATAAATCATATGAAAGTAATAATAATAACCAGAATGCTTCTTGCAGGGTGAAACAATGATGACTGTTCTTTCTAACACAGACAGGATGCATGAGCCTGTTGAAAGACAGACTAGCTTGCGTACAGATCACAATCATAGCTTACATATGTAATGTCCTTAAAAAAAAAACTACCTTACAAAGTGGCTGCATTTAGATGAAAATGACCAAAAGCCTCTCTGTGTGGTCACCTTTGAATTTTTTAAAAAGGAAAGAAAGCGAAAGGTACTTTTTTTCTTTTGCCATTCTTATGGCCTAAAGGAAAACATTAATTAAAATCACTGAAGCGTTTTGCTCCACATCAAAACCCAGTATGGTCCTTGCTCCTGAAAATGCTTATGGATCACTTTGAGAGGCCTGGAGTTAGGTCATGGAAATAGGACTTATTAAGGTAACCATATGGAAAGGAGGACAGGGTTCCTGTAGCTTTAACAATTGCATAGAAAAGGGAATTTCAGCAGGTGCCATTTGTATGCATGCAGCACCTGGTGAAATTCCCTCTTCATCACAACTGGTAAAGCTGCAGGAGCCCTGTCTTCTTGACCAGATACAAAAGATGGCAAGGCTCCTGCTGCTTTAACGGTTGTGATGAAGTGCTGCATGCATACACATGACATATAGAAAACTAGCATGTCACGTTCTTGACAAGTACAGAATATGGCTCTGCTGGCTAAACCAAGTAGTGTGTGAAGAGGATGAAACCCACAAGGATATTGATAAAAGAGGAATATGCCTTTGTGCAGATACATAGCAGACAGGCAAACTTGCGATCATGTGCACTTGAGCAAGATCGCAATAATTTTTCACAAAAAAATCCAACACTATTTGTGCAAATTTCAAGGTCCCCCCTCCAAAAGAAAGTGTCGCCATTAAAAAACAACAACTGGAATCTGCGGATTGGCTCGATTCGCTACAGATCAAGTTGTCACCAGTGGGATCGGATGGGGGAAACGGAATGAAATCCACAGGGCCAAACCAGAAAAGTGCATCAAGTTTTCACGGAATTCCCAGGAATTCCCATCTTCCTAACCTGAAAAGCTGCCTTGTCTCATTTCTTTGTTGGAACTATAAACTCTTGTGGACTTAGTCTATATTCTGAACTTTAGTCTGTTTGGGTCTGTTGTAGAGAAACCCAGAAACTGATCCTGGTTATGGAACTACATTATAGTCTGTTGTTTGCAGGTTTATATTAGGACTATAAAGGCTTAAAGCCAATTACTGGAATTACTGCTGTAAAAGCCTTACTAAAACCTGAGCCAAAGTGTTGGGAAGTCAGAACTTGACACCTGGCTAGAACCCTTCTCTCTGATATGTTGTTTTCTGTATGCAGGCATTTGTTTATTTTATAGTATGGAGGAGCATTCTATCATGTGAGCCCCCATCTCCAATCTGTCGTGGTACCAATTAGACATAGGTTTGCTACCACTTCGAAGAGAACTAGACCTGAGGTACCCAGCCAAATTATGAGCCTGTTAAGACAACATGCTAAGCCCTTTTGCAGCAAATGACTAGTGAAGATGTTTAAACCATGGTTATGTAGCCACCATGGTTAGGAATAATTCACACGACACACTAAGCTATAATTCTTAGCTCAAAATGCTTAATGTTTTAGCGTATCATCTGAACAGGGTCAATAGCAATCTCCTTTGTATTCATTTTGTGCTACTCCCTGTGTGGTGCTTCAATTGTAAAAGGATGGGGGCTGAGATTTAAGCTTGTTTATATCCTCTGACCTAGACAACCTTCCCTTAAACCCTGGGTTAACTTGATTGTAAAAGAAAGTAACTGTGCACTTTTGCAGTGCATCAGGACACACAACTTTGAAATTAGCTCAAACACCCATTAAAAGTCCAAAAACATGAATAGATTCAGGAAAGGAGGGAAAATACAGAAGAGCAGTTATAATTTTGTGACTTCAGAGGAAGGGGAATCCAAAGGTCTTCATTTCCTGGTTGGTTACCAAAAATTAGAAAATGCTGTGAGCCCAGACTACCTTCAGCTTTCTCAGATTAGTTCCAAATTACAACAATGGGGCACTTATAATGCCACCAATAGTACTGCTAAATAGCAAATTATCAAGAAACAGCCAGGAAAATGGCTTTGATCATTTTGGTACTTGCAGCAATGATGAGGCCACTGAATGAAGGCTAAGCCATTATTAGGGACCACAGAGCCACTACAATTTTGGTTAAAATAAAAACAGCTTTTGATCAAGAGCCTTGCCAATGGAGCTTCTCCCTAGTCCCCAGTAAAATTCAGAAATTTAGTGTTCAACTTGAGACTTTTTTGTAGCTGCTTCCCAATGCTCCATACTTCCTATGGTACAAATTCCACCCTTTGGTCTCAAAACCAACAATCTCCAGAATGGTTGTATAGAGCTGGCAGGTCATGCTGCATTACATGTGGAACTTGGCTTTGGGCTCCATGATATGCTTTGCTCAGAAGTATAAAGATCCAACTGATCTATCCCAGAAGGCAAAGCTTTCTCTTTTGGTATAAGGGCCAACCAATCTATCTCAGGAGGCAAAGCTTTCTCTTTTGGTGTAAGGATCCCACTGATTTATTTGGAGGAAAAAGGAGCAGAAATCTGACCCTGAAAATGTGGGATAAATACTAGAGCAGAGTGGAAAATCATGCTAGGAAAGAGTAATGAGAAATTACATTAAAGATCAGTCTGACTTCGGGTTTATTCTTAGAGCTGAGAGACACCAATGGGAGGGATGCCAAGCAGAAAGAATGCACATTGACTGCCCAAACAACAAGGGAAGCTTTAAAAAAAAGGGGGGACAATAGTTTAGTACTGGCCACTGAGTAGAAGGTGCAAGGAGTTTCCATGCCTCTTGATTAATTTTTCATCTTGCTTGCCATACTGAATAGTATTGCCCAATATTCATATCAAAAGGGTGTCATTACGGATGCTCAGGTAGTGCTTGACCTGGCTGACCTGTCCAGGTTGTTGGGGCACTTTAGTATTGAACCATTTTCTTGCCAGGGATACACCAGTTCAAAGGTTCCTTCGTGGATTAATTGGATGGCGAGGCAAACATTTGCATGCTCCCCCACCCCGGGCCGTAGGGAACAATCTTCTTTTGCCAAAGAAGAAACACATACATTCTGCGGCTCCTTTGCCTCTGTGGCATTTCCAGAACTTTAACATCAGTCTTGGCAGCTTTCAGGCTTTTGCCTTCTGGAACAAAATGGATCTTGATCCTAGGTGTCAGGGTAATGTCAGTTAGATCCATCGTGCACATTATATGTGCAACAGAGCCAGCACATCTGGTGCTCCTCTGTAACAGCACATGTTCAAATATATCCCCCTTGTTATTGTTACTGTGCATATCCCAAGTCTGAGTTCTGGCATGGAAAACACGTTACAGAGCTAAACCATAGTCAAATTAAACTGTGTTGCTGAGTGGCTTTAAGTTGGGAAAAGCCATAGTTTAGGGCTAGATCACATACTGTGCGTATATAAGGTTCAATTCCTCTCCTCTAGTTAAAGGGTTCTCAGATAGTTGGATTAGGAAAGAGCCCTGTTAAGAGATTTCGGAGAGGCACTGCCAGTCAGATTTCACACAACACTGGCCTGGATGGACCTGGCCAAAGGACTCCTCCTGAGTAGCAGGCATCCCCTGATATTCTAGCCTGACTTGACCCTGAAAAACACAGCAGTTGCTTCAAATTCCAAAATACATCCAACAAATCACAGCAAGGCATAGGCTCAGAATATTTTTTCTAGCGTTCTACATCTGCAATAGGCATGGCTTGTTCAGAAGTGCAAATCCAACACACATAACAGAAAACATGTTTTCAAATTTGATACCTTCAAATAGATATGCAAAGTAATCTTGTGGTCTTTCCATTGAATTTGTATTAGAACCATTTCTTTTAAGAATGTCTTTTTTATATGCTTTTGGGCAGAGGTTGCCTTGTTGCCTAGGAGTAATCTTCTGTAGATACATAATCTGGTGGTGTGCTGGAGTGTCAGAGTCAAATAAATTTGGCTGACACAAAATGTGTGTTTGAATATTTTCCAAGTTGTGGCGGTGCTGTAGCTGATGTGGTTTAACATGGCATTTTCACAATAAGGACTTGATTTCAGTCAGAGGTAGCTCAATTTACCCATGTGTAGGCTACAAGGCACTTTTACTGGAATGGTGCTTCCTTGATAAGATGGTTGGCAATTAGAGTCTTGATTGTGCACTTTTTCATTTTAATACATTGTTGAAGGTCCCATTTAAGAGGCCTGTTCCCCCCCCCCCCCCAATAGAATGACTCCTAGGTATTTAGTGAGGCATCCATTAAAGGATTTTTGTGGTGTATTGAGTTTATTTTATATGCAGAAAGGCCTACATGTGTTGAGATGTGCACCATGTTAGAAGCTGCGTAAGAAGGAAATACATTAAATTTCCTTGTTGGAAGATCTGATTGAGGATGATTGTCAGGTTGCTTTTTCAAAATGGTAAATCACCACAAGGTGACTTTATATTTTTTAAAAATCAGTTTCATCATACGCTGAATTTTTTTTAAAAAATGGGTCTAAATGTACAGTCTGGTATCTTTCACATCCAGGAACCTGGAGTTTGCCATATCATTTAACTGAACTATTCAGCATGTGACCTTGATACAGAATAGTCATTTCATGGAAAAGTAACCACATGAAAAGAGCCAAGTGAACTTTTAGTTTATTTAGGGCACTGTTTTTGCGATGGTGTTCTGTGGGGGATTGGAGTTGCTTGGAAACTTATCACAGGTTCTTCAAGTAATGTAGGTTTCGCAAGCCTGGTTCGCATGTGACACTAAACTGTGATTCATGTAATCCATGGTTTGTTGTGTGGCAGACAGATGAAGAAACCATGGTTTGTTTTCTCAATCCCTGGGTAGTTTGCTTCCCTCCTTCTTCTCCTGCTCTCTCCCTGTATCCCTTTGCGGCACTATACTAATGTCTTAAAGAGCGGCTGTGGTTTTTTTTCACCACTCTTGCCCATGATAAAATAACCCGTGACTCTGGGTTCACCCATAATGACAAGCTGTGGTTTAAACAATCCAGAGTTTGCAACCCAACAGCAAACCATGGCTTCTCTTTCTGGTTGTTTGTTTGTTCACACATCATGACAACCCAAAATTCAACAACACAAACCATGGGGCAGTTCACAGAAAGGTAGATTTCCCATAGTCTGTATCTTCTCCTGCCGTGTGCATCCAAACAAGAGTGTTAGGTATGTTCTGACAGAGACTCTTAGTTCATGCAGATCATCAGTAAGGCACAATAGGTCTCTCTGTGCATTGTTATATACAGTGTGCAGTCATTCCATAGTGAACAGAACAATGTTCTCATGAACACATGTTAGAGTGGAAAATATTTCCTTGAAAGCAGAAAGTGTGAAAACTAGTGTGGTGTAGTGGATAGGCCATTTGACTTGGGTTAGTGAAACAAGAGTTCTAATCCCTGCTCAGCCATGAATTCACTAAGTGACCCTGGTCCAGTCACACTCTCTCAGCCTAACCTATCTCAAGGTTGTTGTGAAGAGGACATAGGGCTGGAGGCACGTGCAGTATCCTGAGCTCCTTGGATATATATATATATATATATATATATATATATTACAAGCAAGTGGCATAGGATAACATGCTGGTTTTGTACAATGACGTTTCTGGCTTTGGTTTCCACTGTGGATGTTTTTTTCTGTCCAAGGGATACATGTAAACATTAACAGGAGTTTAATAAAAGTGGGGATATGATAGGGAGGGATTCTGTACAGATAACCAAGTTCAAATCCCTGCTCAGATGTGGAGCAGCCTTGGTGACCTTGGGCCAGTCTCTTTCAGCCTAGCCTATCTCATAGGGCTGTTGTGAGGATAAAACAAGGATGTGTTGTGGTGGGTGGAAACATGTGTGTTGCCTTGAGCTCCTTGAAAGAGAGGTGGGATATAAATGTAATAAAAATGCAAGCATTCCCCAACTTGGTGCCATCTAGTTGTTTTGGACTACAACTCTGAGAATTCCTGATCGTTGGCTATGCTGGATGGGGCTGATGGGAGTTGAAGTCTGGAGGGCACCGGCTTGGGCAAGACTGGACTGCTATGAACTGTTCAGTTGAAGATGCTTCTTCACTAGGGCTGCTTAGAATTCAGAAAATTTCTGTCTTCAGGCCATCTGCGTTGCAAGCTACTTTTAGAATTCTACTTGGATTCAAAACCCACTTGTTATGGGGCAGGAGATTCTGTTAGAGTGTCTGGACTCTGTTAGATGTACAGTTATTTGCCCAGTTCTCTGAATTGTGACCATAGTCAACAAAAGTCCTCCTGTATTTAACTGAGAGCCAATTTAAACAGTACAGCTCCTGTATGAAGGCAGATTAAAAAAAGAGCTTATCATTACGCGCTATGCAGCAGGCATAACATTTTAAAGCTTCTTACCCAATGTGTTGGCTCAAACTTGTCCAGTGTCCGTATGCCAGGGACAGCAGTGGCCCAAGATGTGTATTGCTGATGTTTCAGACATTTCAAATGTTAACTCCCAATGTTTATTAATGGCCTCAGTGATGCAGATAAGTAATTTTACACTCTGGACCTCATGGTCTTATGGAGGCCACCTTTTAAAGACGGTAATGTGTATTATTTCACTTACTCCAAAATATGGTAAGCCAGCTCTACTGCATTTTGGGCCTTCCTGCACGTTCTGCTGAGTGGGGACCCGACCTCTGTCCCAAAGTCCTGCTCTTGTGGCGCCACTGAGGAAACATTTAAATTAGCCCTGATAATTCTTGCAGGGGTGGGAAATGGTAGTTGTAACCCTCTATTAGGCTGTGGTTTAGAACTAAAAAAGCTGATAAAGGACTGTTAAATTGCAAAGTTTGTTTACATGATCAGGGAAGCAGAGACTGGGCCGGATTGCACGATAACAGCAAGGGAAATAAGGTATGGTGGTACCAGTGGAAGCTGGCACCAGTGGAGGCTGGTGGCTTTGTTGTCAGTGGGGCAGTAAATTCACTCTGGGTTTCAGTCAGAACCAGACAGAACTCTAAAGGAGTTATCCAAGGTGATGAACCTTGACTGGTTCTGACTGAAACCCAGAGCGGATTCACCACCCCACTGACATTGGAACCACAGGTCTCTACTGCCTGCTGCATATGCTGGCAGGCAGTTGTGCTCTATGCTGTTGTGGCTTACCATGTCATCCAAACCCATTCCTCATTGTGGGTGGGCAGCAGCAACCCTCAAACAACCCAACAATAGCCCATGTGCGATTGTGTGAACTGGGTCATTGTTTGGTTGTGGGTTGGAACAGCTGAATTAAAGAAGAAATCCCAAGGTGATGTGGCCACATCTTCATGTCCAAGGGCTGCATTTTTGCACTGAATTCTATATTCCTTCTACCTATATCTTGGGGCCGAACCCTGATTCCTAGATGAAGCGGACGAATTTGCTCTGACTCGGTCTGAATCCGGAGCAGTACCAGATCAGGCTGAGGCACCATGAAACGGATCGGAATGGGTCCAAAAGCTTTGGGGTGCATCGGCCTGATTTGGGATGGTGGAGAGCCACTGCCCCCACCCACTCTGAGGCCGACTGGAAGTCCATTGGATGACCAGTCACCCTCCCTCTCCCCCTCCCTTTCTCCCCTCCCTGCTCACTCCCAGAACCTGGGACTGCTGCCCCCACCACCTGTGGGACTTACTTTAGCCGTGCATCCTCAATTAGAGCTGCCATTTTACACAAATATGAGGGCTCTGTAGTTTTCCTTGATCTATGGTTGCAAACTACGGTGGCCATAAAGAGCTATTTGTGACCATAGTTCATGTAAAATGGTGGCTCTAATCTTTGACAAATGGCTAAGGTAAGTCCCACAGGAGGTGAGGGCAGTGGTTCTGGATTCTGGGGGTAAGCGGCGAGGGAGGAGAGTCCAACAGACACCCGGTCGGCCTCGCACCTGGCTTTCCTGAGTGCTAGCCGAGCAGCTGCTAGGTTGGCACCTGGGAACTCGTAATGGCCAACTTGCCTCAGGGGGGCCTGAACCTCGCTTTGGAACTGAATCCGAAGTGTATTGGCACCCCAATTGGCCTCCGAGGCAAGGCAGGGGACAGCCCTGCCCTATGATATTATGTCTCATATTAACCTGAGAATCAGAATCTTATTAATTGGGGGCATTTCCCCCTGCTTTCAGTTTGATTTAATCTCTCTACAATTCCTGATCATTACAGAATTGGAAGTTAAGCCTTTTTAAGGAATCGTAAGACCAAGATAGCTAATCACCTAAACAAGCCCCGAGTCTCTTCTCAGTGGCGGGTGGGGAGTTCAGAAAACAGGTGAATTTTTCACTCATGCATGTTGCCAGATTAACAGCTCTGGAGACTGAAGCCTTCTATTTATCCACAGAACAGGTACAGCACAGTCAGCAGCAATGCAAGCTTCCCCACAGCAAAGTACCATCCAAATGTCTCAGCCCTGTTCTGGAGGATCCACCTATTGAGGTGAGAAGGTAGCTCAGTCTCTTCGTGTCCAGGCATGGCTTGGCTTTTCTCTAGCAGCTGCTGTTAAAAGATAAAAAGCCCAGAAAATGTTGTGAACTTTGTAGAGAAGAATTCAGATTTTTGTACAAACCTCTTCCCTAAGAAGTGTCATTCAATGGCAACACAATGTTTTGGTTCCTCAAACCAAGGGACAATTTATAAATATGGCACGGCGGTCTTTCTGGATGGGGTTTCTGCATCACTTGCCATATCCTAGCAGGAAATGACAGCTGGGGGGCATCCTTTTGTCTGCCTCCTAATTAAATTCATGCTGTTTGGCAGAAAATGATGCTCCTATGCATGCTTAGGAGTGTCGTATCTAGTTAAGCTGGAAATGTCCCTTCTATCTCTAGTGAGCCTTCTGGGCAGGATCTACACTACTGCTTTTATAATGGTATTGAAGTGCACTGACAACTGTTGGGGCCCAGGGCACATTCCATATACTGTTTTCAAGCTGCTTTCATAGTGTTTAATCCTGCTTGGTGTAGATCTGGCCCTGGTTACTCCCTGTCTTTTTTCAAAGGTAATTTGTTTCGCTTGAGAAGATGGGGACCCCCCCCCCCTTTGCCCTTTTTAAAGCTTTCTTGGAAACCTCAAAGCAGCTCAAGTTTTTTTCCATAAGCATCTCCCACTATAGCTTGCAAAAATGAATGGGTTTTGAGGTGAGCTGTGGATAGTGGGGAAGGGAGCGTGTGTTGCCCATCACTTTTCCAGGTTTCCCATATGTCCCTCTGTTATCTGCCCAGAGATTATGCTCCAGTTAACTTGTAGCACAACCTCTGGTCAGATGAGACAGCAGGATTGGCTAACACATGTATTATGACCGTCGTCTCGTTCAAACCCAGTTCCTCGGTAATTCACTGCATCATTAGATAGCAACAGGAGACTACTTGCAACAATTCCTGTGATCTGTCAGGGGCTTCTCTTTGGAGGTACTCTCAGTGCATTAAATAAAAACAGCAAGGTGCACATGTCCATCCAGTTTTGGAGCATCTTTCCTCTTTAGATTTGTCAAAGTCCAGGAGCAATGTTTGACTTCTTTTATTTAAGGGCTGGAGAGAACTGTTGGGATAGTTTAGCTTCATGTTTTTAACTGTGTTTTGAGTAGTCGCATCTACATTGGAAAACTGCAATATATTCTACATAGTGATGCCCTGAAAAAGCATTTGGAATCTTCAGCTGGTGGGAAATGTCGCAGGCAGGCTGATTTCTGGAGCCTGTTTTGCTGATCATATCACCCCAGTCTTGTTTCTTCTGCACTGACTTCCAGTTCATTTCTGGGTGAAATTCAAAGTGCAATTCTTCCCTACACATCCTAAACTGTTTGAGCAATCCATCCCATAATGCTCATCTCATATGGCCCTTCTTGCCCACTGTGTTTGACATTGGAGGCCCTAGTGTGCATCCCAACCATTTCAGAAGCACAATTGTTTGTGGCTCTATTGCAGGTTCTTTATTGCAAGAGGCTAACATCTTTTTATTTCACCAAGATTTTAGTGTGCGTTAAAGTTCAGTCTCCCTGTTTCGACGTTGAATTGTTTTATCCTGTTCTTAGTTTTATTGTATGAAATTGATTTTAGTGATTTTGAACTGTTTTACTGATTTTTTGGACTTTGCTGTATAGAATCATAAATAGTAGGGTTGGAAGGGGCCTATAAGGCCATTGAATCCCAATCCGCCTGCTCAGTGCAGGAATCTTTGTCAGTTACTTTGAGATTGTTATATAAAGAAAAGTGGGAGATAGATTTCTAAAGAAAGGAAGAAAGAAAATAGATTTGCCCAGAAGCAAAGAAAGAGAAATGTAAAAGGAATATCAGCAAACACAGGGTACAGTTGATACTTGTTAAATTCAGTGACAAAGCTCTCATTGGGTTGTATGTAATAATAATAATAATAATAATAATATATTTATTTATTTATTTATTTATTACCCGCCTCTCCCTCCGAATCGAGGCGGGGAGCAATATCAAACACGAATGATATAAAATACATAAAACTGATTAAAAGCATATAAAATTAATACATTATTAAAATCAACCAAGTCTTAAAATTCGACTGGGTAGGTCTGCCAGAAGAGATCAGTCTTTATAGCTCTGTTGAATTCTAGAAGACTGGTAAGTTGGCAGATCTCTCCCGGCAGGTCGTTCCACAGTCTGGGAGCGGCAGAAGAAAAGGTCCTCTGGGTAACGATTGTCAGTCTGGTTTTGACAGATTCTAGTAAATTCTTCCCAGAGGACCTGCGCATGCAGGGCGGACTGTACGGGAGAAGTCGATCCCGCAGGTAACCTGGACCCAAACCATGTAAGGCTTTAAAGGAAATAACCAATAGGGCTGTGCACGGACCCCCCGGATCGGATCGAGACCCGGATCGGGACCTCCGAGATTGTCGTGGATCATTCAGGACAAAATCGGAGGTCCCTCAGATCAGATCGGACTCGATCCCGATCCAAAAATCGGACGTCCGATTTTTGGATCGGCCGCCATTTTTGTTTTCCCCATAGACTTGCATTGGGGGGAAAGAAAGCTTTCCCCCAATGCAAGTCTATGGGGAAAAAATGGCGGCGGGTGGGTGAGGGGGGGCCTAACTCCCTCCTCCCCCCTCGTGGTTCTTACTTCCTGGGGCCATCCACTGTGGACAGCACCGGCAGGTAAGCCCCCTCCCCCACGCTCCTTGCCACCCGGGGCCATCCTCTTCCATCCGCTGGCGGCCGCAGCACCACCAGATGGAAGCGGATGGCCCCGGGGGGGGAAGCCCCCTCCCCCTGCTTACCTGCTGGGGCCGTCTGCTCCCCTCCGCCGCTGGCCGCTACTGCGAGCAGGCTTCGTGGCCTGCCCCTAAGTAGCGTGCCTGGTGATGTCAATGCAGAGGTATTTGTCACCTCCGCCCACAGATCTGTCTGTTTGGAACTGAAAACAGCATCGAGGGTGTGACCTGCTGAATGTGTAGGTCCAGAGACCAATTGGGATAGGCCCATGTTTGTCATGGATGCCATGAACTGCCGAGCTGTATCTGTCGAATCGGCCCAAAATGGGATGTTGAAGTTGCCCAGAAGCAAAAGCCTGGGCGACTCCAACGCCAGCTCCGAGACTAGTTCCATGAGCTCAGCCAGGGAGTCTGATAGGCAGTGAGGTGGCCGGTACACTAACAGAATCCCTAGTCTATCCCTGGCCTTCAGACTCAGGTACACACATTCGATGTGACTCAGTTCCCGGACAGGAATTATGGAAGGTGTTTTATCCTAGCAAAGGCATTCACTAATAGAAGGGAGAAGCATTTTTCATCCCTTCTCCCTGCAGCCCCCATTATTCTTAGGATTGGGGAACCTTAAGAACAGCATGGAAGCTGATTTCTCCCTACCTTTCCACTAGCAGATGTATCTGCTAGGTCAAAGACCCTTCCAGGAATGGAAAGACTCCTTCACTTTCAGAAGAGCGCCACTGGATGCATCCCATTTATTTTAATGATGGTTGGATTTCACCAGTCGGTTACACACACGTATATGTACATTCTAAACTCCTTTGTTTTTGTAATTATTTCTTGCATGTCTGGACTGCAGATGTCTTTTGTTTACTATTTTTATTACCATTAATTATGTGTAAAGACGGTCTTTTAGCAAATAAATATTTGTGTGTGATTCAAATGGAGGGGGTTGTGGTTGTGTTCCAGGAAGTGAAAAGGTATTTTACCAAAATCATGAACTTGGGAAAGTTCAAAAATCATTTGGAGAGTTTGAACAAGAATAGCAGCAAAAGTGAGTGAAGGACTTTGATGCAGCCACAGATTTTACAGGTGCAAGTTTAGGTCATGTACAAAACCGCCAAATAATCTAAAATACTTCTTTACAGTTTATATTTATTGGCATCTTAGTTTTTCCTTCCTCCGTGTCTTGTATGTGGAAACAGACTGAGAATTTGTGTTGCGTATTCATTTTTTGCTTTTAGCCTAAATATAGCTGTGTGGCTAGTAGCTGTGCAGTCTGTAATGATACAGTTTCCATCATCTGTCCTGTCACCAGGAATCAGAGTCTTTTGGTTGAAATAAGTGTAGTTCTGGATCCACCCTTGAGGCTTTATATCAGGATAATGTTTTGGCCCCATGGACTGGATCAAGTGTTTGCCAGGGTGCTGGAGTTCATGCCATCAGCACATGCAGAGGAGCACACATGTGCACAACACACACACACATAACTCATACATATACATAGTACATAATACACAATACATAAACACATAACTCACAAACATTGGGGGGATGGCTGCTTCTGGATTGCAGGGAGGAGGAGAAACAGGATGCTTAGTCTCCTCCCTTTCCTGGCAACCCCAAACAGCATTCCTGCTTTCGCAATTGCTTCTGGGTTGCAGCATGGAGGAGAAGGTTTTAGCATCTTTCTCTCCCAGCACCCTTGGTGGGCTTTCTGCTTCCACACTGGCTGTTTCTGGGCAATGCGGGAAGAAAGAGGCTTTAGTCTCCCAGTGACCCAATGGGACATCACTGTGTGGTCATTTGAGGCCCGTGGACCACACTTATTGCACCCCTACTTTAAACAAACAAACAAACAAAAAATATTTATCTGAAAATTAGAGAGAACTAAATAGACAGAAGTATTGCAACAGTCAGATTGTTTCTAGGAGTAGATTATGGCTCTCCCCTTCTCCACAAATTCTAGTGTTACAATCCATGAAAATGAGTCATGTAGCACTTATTTTCACCCCTGTGTGTCTTCAGAACCATAGTTTTATGTTTTATGCTGTTTGGAGTTTTATTTCAACTATCTTACACTTTAAATGTGGAAAACAAGGTCCTAGGGGTTTTCCAGACAGTCAGCTCCTCTGCTACCAAACAAAAGACATTGTACAGATATTCCATCTTTCCTTTCCCGACATATTATTTTTGTGGTAAGGAAAAAGACAAAAGGAACAGTGGGAAAGCAGGGGAGGGTTATAAATGAAAGACAGCATTGTCTGGACACCTTGTAATAGTCCATGTTTGAGTCAGAATGATTGCATAATAAAAACCTTGTCTGGAAACCCTCATAGGCAGGACCTACACTACTGCTTTATAAAGGTATTGAACTGTACTGACAACCATTGGGGCCCATGACACAGTCCATATCCTGTTTTCAAACCACTTTCAAAGTGTTATTTCCTGCTTGGTGTAGATCTGGCCCTAGTCACAAAAATGCTGATATTTCTGACTTTGGTTTCAAAATAACAAATAAGGGTGAACTGAGAGACTGGATAGGATTGAGCCCTGACAGGTTTTTAAGCTTCAGAAGATGGAGCTAAGCAGCTAGCTAAAAAGTAAGCCACAATTAACTGAAGAAATGCCATTCCTTTAGGTGCATGTCTGCATGTAAGGTTTGGAAGGCCTTGTGATCTGGCATCTGGTGAAACACCAAACAAAACCTAAAGTGGAGTCTTTATCTTTATGGCCATGTTTATATGCCCACCTCTTTCTATAGTGGACATCTGTCTAACACCAACCAAACCCAATTACTAACTTTCCCTTAACTGGAGCATGTGGGATTAAGGCTTTTGTTACTACTTTGGCGAAGTGAGCCACTGCCTCTTCAGAACTCAGCTTGCAAGGTTAGCCACAATTATTGTAATGACTTCTAACTGATCTCTCTGAGCCTTTCCTCTTAAAATATATTGTGTTTCTTCTACAGACCCATTCTGAAGAGAGACCGTTTCAATGTGAGGAATGCAAAGCATTGTTCCGAACCCCATTCTCTCTGCAGAGACACCTTCTAATACATAACAGTAAGTGCTAATACAGAATCATACAGCATCCCTGACTTGTAAGCTGTGAGAGTAAGTGCATTCTTAGCTCAGCATTGAAGGAGACTCTCTGGCATGAGCAGACACACACTAATCCATACCAAATCACAGTGATGCTTTTTGGTTTAATAGAAAAAATATCTTTAATTATTATTATTTATTACATTTATATACCGCCCCATAGCTGAAGCTCTCTGGGCAGTTTACGAAAATTAAAAGATTGAACATTAAAAAGTCATATACAAAATTTAAAACCATAAAACATAAAACAGCTGATATTTAAAACATTTTAAACTTTTAAGCCTGGCCACAAAGTCAGTTAAAACCTCAAACTGTTAAAATGTCTGGGAGAAAAGAAAAGTTTTGACCTGGCGCCGAAAAGATAACAGTGTTGGCACCAGGCGGGCCTCATCGGGGAGATCATTCCATAATTGGGGGGCCAACACAGAGAAGGCCCTCTCCCATGTTGCCATCCTCCGAGCTTAATGAAGGAATAGGTTGTGCAATATAGAAAGACAAATGCATTTATTGTCAGGATCAGCCATGATAGGAAGGCTGCCAGCCTTCTCCAACCTGGTATCCTTCAGATCTTTTGGACTGAAAATCCCATCAAACCAATCCAGCATGGACATTCTGTACATGTGGAGGACACCAAGTTGGAGAAGGTTGCAATATATGTCATATTTATGCCCAGCACCATATTGAAAGCATCTCCCTCTGCCAAAACTACCTGGCGACCAAGTCTACATGGACAACTGTGTTCAGAATCTTCTACATTTACACTGCAACTTCAGGTGCAAGATAGGGCCTTCATCTGCCTAATGGTAAGGCTGTCTTTGAATGTGATGACAGCTGCAGTAGATTTATAAACACCCATTAGTATTGTATGTTAAGCTAATTCTGTTATTAACATATCTTTATTCCTTCCTTTTGCTTAGGCGAAAGAACCTTTAAGTGTGATCACTGTGATGCGACATTCAAAAGGAAGGACACACTGAATGTTCACATACAAGTTGTTCATGATGGCCATAAAAAATATAAATGTGATTTATGTGACAAAGCCTTTGTGACACCATCTGTGCTTAAGAGCCATAAAAAAGTAGGTATAATCTGTCATTTGTAAAATAAAATATAAGTGATTATATTAGGGCAGTTTTGCTCAGCTTATACCATACTTACCTTACAGATGATGGAATTTCTTTTGAAGAAATAGCTTTCAGTTGTGGACAGTCCATATCAACGGTATTAAATGCAGATGAAAAGCATATACAAGTAGTAGAATTAAGGCAGCTAGAAATACAGTTTTCTTTCCAATGAGTGAAAAGATTGATATCTGTATCAATGTATTTATTCCAGATCACTGTGCTTTTATGCAAAGCTGCTAGCAATAGGAAGCTCTTATACTTGTATCATGCAAGCATCCGATCAAGCATGCATTCAACTGTCTCGCTGAATCAGGACCCCAGCAGGGTGTGAAAAGCTGGAATAAGTCATACTTTCTACAGTTTAGCTTTCATTGCCTTAATATATCTGCTAGCTACTATTGATAAAAAAGGGCCCAACCACTCAAGGAACATAGCATGTTATGCAAAAGGCTCAAGTCTTCCATTTTCTAAAGCCATTGCAAGTTGTATGACCTCTTATGACCAAGGCTATAGTCTAGAGATTGAAGTGTTGACTGGTTCGTATTTGTCTTAACGTTGATTTCATTATGGTTGTGTGCTGGTGCATTTGATAAGATGAGCTAAGTCAATATTGTCTCTCTCACACACTCTGCAAACTTTGACTTTCAATAAATAGAGTAAATATCGGCATCGCTTGTTCACTAGTGATGTAGGAAATATTGGGATTGGAAGAAGCTGCTAGAAGGTCATTTCTGTCATCTTACCCGAATGACAGAGAAACTTAGAGTTTTGATTAAACTGTTAACAGTTCCATGTGTGCAATGAAAATTAGTTGCCATATTGGCATGCAAAACACAGAACTAGAAGATGTAAGATGAAGCCTCCGTTCAGGTGATTTTGTCCTGCACTTGTATCTAGAGAGAGATTGATAGTAGGCCTTGAGCGTCCATGTTCCTTTGCATTCCCCTCCATTGCATCTTACCATAGAAAGAATTAATGACTGAATGCAGTATCTAGCAGTTAGGTTCTTGTTGAACTCGCAAAACTGAATCTGCCTGACTGTTCAGCAGTATCCATTGCTGTTGGCCGTTGACCAGCACTCACCTGCATGGTGCAGTCCTATTAGCTCCTTTGAATTTGCTGCCACGTTATGATACTGGCTGTCACTACCAATCTTAAAAATATTCAGTGCTGTCTAGGCAAATTATATTTCATGGTGAAATCCTATTTGTAGTTAAGCATTCCCAAAGGACTTATATGTGCTTAGCTTTGTCTGAATTCTTCTTATTATATTTACTGTGGCTAGGTTCAGTGCTCCATCTCATATTCACTAAAGTCCCAAAAAGATATTTCAGTTGAGAAGAGTGTTGGATCAAGTCCCATTACATTGAATATGAATTGCAGTCCAAGTTATGTGACAAATATATTTTCTTATTACTAACCAGCTGAAATAAAAATGCAACAAATCTTCTATGTAATAATCTTTCTGACACAAGTTTTTACAACATTCAAACCTTTTTCTATTGGAAAAAAACATTTTTCAAGCCACACTCTTTTATTTTAGAATAATATTAGTAGAACTGGACACAAATATAAACTTTGTTATGATTTATGGAACCTAAGGTTATCATTAAGAAATCAAGCTAGTATTTACTATTTTGAAAAATCCTATCAAAGAAGTAGTGAAAATACAGAAGTAAGATGGATCTCTCTCTTCTGTTGCAAGTATTTTCAAGAGCCAGTCAAGATTAATGGATTCTTTATGAGCTAAACCATTTCAGGAATAAAAAACGAATTTGCCTGGTAGTTAGGCTAAATAACTTGGTTTATTTTGCAATAAACAGCAAGATCACTTTAGGAATTTTATAGTGTACTCTTAAAGTGCAACCATTGTTAAACTCTCAAAATCTGAGTTTGATATCACAGGGTACTGTATAATAGATGATGTACAAATTAGACTCTTGGAAGGTTAAATATAAAATATGAGCATATTTTTTTTTGTGGTGGTGGGGTTTTTGCAACCAAGTTAAATGTTTATACGTCTTTGTGCTTTGTAGACTCACACAGGTGAAAAGGAGAAAATTTGTCCTTACTGTGGGCAGAAGTTTGCAAGTAATGGAACACTGAGAGTCCATATTCGAAGTCATACAGGTATAGTATTACATTGTATGAAATCAACAACCTTTCCTCAGCACTTGAATTGCACAATTTTATAGTACAGGTTTGTCTGCTATATCTTCCATGCAAAAATGAAGTTTTGCCTATTTTTTTTTTGAGGAACTATTTAATTGTTGAGCACCTTTTTCTCCTATAATAGTCCTGTCAGTTAGATCTTCTTACTAGCTTCAGGTGAAACATACTAGTGTAAAGCTTTAATAAGAGAAAGTGAAATTTGACTTATTTATACTGAGAGAATTAATTATCTACAAAGTTAGAAGTTTCTTCCAGTATGTAGAATTAGAAATAAAAATGGCCTGAAAGTCATATCCCTTATATTGGCCACTTCCTATTTCCTCAAGCAAACAAGAAACACTTGCCAGAAGTCCATTTGCCCAAAGTTACTTTACGCAGTGTTGGCATGGCTTGTTCTTAGGTTTTTCAGAGTGGTTAACAGACCATACTGCATGGTTAAAGAGCAACCCTGTGGGAAAACGCTACATTCAGACAACACAATATTCCATAGTTCAAAAACAACCCACACTGGGTGGGTTAGCATGTTGCGTGAACCCAGCCAATAAAAAGAACAGAGGGAGAGGAAAGAGTATTATTCTGTGACCCTAAATATGTAATGAAAATATTGAGTAATAGGGGGAAATGTCCATAAAAACATCCTAATAGAAAATGTTCTGTGTTTGTTTTGGGGGGGGGGGGTTAGTACCTGCCTTTCTTTTTTCAAAATTCCTTCTCCAATTGTGGCAATAACTGATTTCTTAGACTAAGGCTCAATTCGGACGACATGATAGTCAATGGTGGGGTAATAATCAACTTTACAGTTGTTCATTTAGGGGGTACTCCCCACACAACATGGTAATAAATAATCAATTGTGGTGTGGATTAGGATCAGAACTGAGTTGACTATGGCAGCATTTGGATGACACAATAGTCAAAACAACTGACAATTGTTTCCCCCCCACTAGTTGTTTATTGTGTTGTCAGAATTGAGCCAATGAGTAAAGATCTTCAATACAGCAGAGTGGACCAAGTTTATTTTTTTAAAATTTATTTATTATACTTCTATACCGACCAACAGCTGAAGCTTCCTGGGAGATTCACAACAATTAAAAGCATGAACTATAGCATGATAAAATACAATATAAAGGTTTAAAAGTTTTAAGCAACAGTGTAAAATAAAAATAAGGACCAAATAAAAGCTAGCAGTAGTGCAAAAATTATTAATCTAAAATAACAGAAATTGAAAGACAAAAATGTCTAGGAAAATAAGAAGTTCTTCACCTAGTGCCAAAAGAGCATAGCATAGGCACCAGCTGAGTGACAGAGTAGCACAACAGAAAAGGCCTTCTTCTTAGTAGCCACCTACCTTGCTTCCTTTGACGGAGGCTTCCGGACAAGGACCGCTGCGGACCGGGCAGGTATATAGGAGAATGATCATAAGCCTGCCTTCATCTTCAGTACATGTATATGGAGGGAATGTACATATGCATAGAGCGAGAGTATTAGATCTGCTGGCTCCTGTCATCCAGCCTCCTTACATTCTATAGAAGGTGAATGGTCTTCTACACACATGTAACTGCACATGCATAGGGCCCACTACTCACAATTAGGCACCCTAATTGTGCCTGGCTCTCCGTACACACCTTACATCAGCCTTCTCAACCTGGTGGCCTCCAAATGTTTTGTAGGTCACCCTCATGAGCCCCATCCAGCATGGCCAGTGTTCAGGAATGCTGCGAGTTGTCATCCAAAACAGCTAGAGGGCATCAGGTTGAGGAAGACTGGCCTACACACATACCATTTTGTGTGCATGGCATCTGTTTACAGCTTCTATTGAACACACTGAGGTGGGGCCAGGAGCGCACACACACACACACACACACACACACACACTGAGGGGCGAGAGCCCTTCAGTAGATGTGTATAGTATCACCTACTTGTTTCTGTTGATAGAGGGCAGACTTTGTTTCCAAAAAGCAAACCATTCCACATTGTGCAACCTAAAAGGTAAACTGGACCGTTGTACATTTCTTTTAGCTTGCATGATGGGTGATACATGAAGTGTAATGTACGAAGTGGCCCTTATGTTTTTCCCTCACAGAGGCGTATGTTTTCTCTTTTGCATAGGATAAAGATTATGCAAAGGCTATCGCATGAGTATGTGTGTTTTTGTTTTTTTGTCATGGGTACACAACTGTGGGTCGATACAAGCAGAAACCACTGGATACATGGACGTTTAGCAAAACAAAACCTAGCATTCCACATGTCAAACAATACAGAGGAAGCTCTTTTCCCTACACTGAGATGACTTCCATGTAGGAGAAATATGATGTGTATTGGGCATTTCTGGGGAAGATATATGGTGCTTTTCATTAATTTGAGGGCAAAAGTCTGGCCTGGAGGCCCTGCAAATTCTGTACATCAGGCTTGACTTCATGTTCTTTCCAGTTGAGCTTGTCTGGATCCAAGTTCCCTTCTCCAACTCCTTGTGGTTTTCATTGTGTCATCGCTCACTACCTTCATGTCCTCCCAACACTAGCTTTATACGTCTCTGTTATCACCTAATATGAAGTAGTTCTACTTATCTACCGATCTGACGTTACACAATAGATAAACATTTCCCGTACAAAGTAGATGCCCCCAAGCGTCATGTTCACCACAGGCTACACATTCAAGTTATTGGCAAGCTGCTGAGAGTTTTCGTGATGTTTGGTTTCCAACTTAAAAGGGTGAGGATTGGCGTTTGACATGCAAAGTGCTTGTTAACAAATAGTCTGCCTATGACATTCTGTTCAGTTTTGCATAAACAAATTTGGCTTGCAGGAAGATGACAGAACATGTGCACTTAATCACTTGGCTTCCTAATATGTTTGATAAGTCTTAATCACTTCCATCTCTCATGACCACCTGTTAAGATTAAAGCTGTTTACTTGTTTGGTCCTGTTTGTAATTCTGACTCTAACCAGGGCTGAATACTGATTATTCCAATGAAAGTTTGGATTGTGTAGCTGAAACAGAATCCCCTTTTTTGGGATGGACTAAAATCGTGGCTGAACCAGAAGGTTAGGACTCAGCAGAGGGTCACAGAAACCTTGTTTGTTGGGTCAAGAGGATGATAGCAAATAATGCTAGGAAAAAGAATTTGTAAGGAACTGAGGGAGGAATGGTATTCATTTATTTATTTATTTACAATATTTCTTGGCTGCCTTTCAGGTCAGAAGCCCTCACAAGGTGACTTACAACAATAAAATACATAAATACTGTTAAAATAGTAAAAGTAATAAAAACATAATAACAATAAAATAGCCATTTAAAACAATAAAGCCGACAAGAAAACCAGCAAGAAAAATAGCAGCAATAACACATCATAGGAAGGCCACGGTAAAATAAAATGTTCTTAAGGCATTCTTAAAAGCCTGCAAGGATGGTGCATGGTGGACCTCCAATGGGAGTTTGTTCCAGCAGTTTGGGGCCACTGTAGAGAAGGCCCTCTCCCATGTAGACACCCACCTAATTGCTCTCACAACTAGTCATAATAGATAGTGGACACTTGCTGCATATTTATTCATTAATAATGCAGGGAGTTAGTAAGACTGACTTACATTACAGGATTGTTGTAACGATTAAA
Organism: Anniella stebbinsi; assembly: GCA_029215795.1. NCBI lineage: Eukaryota > Metazoa > Chordata > Lepidosauria > Squamata > Anniellidae > Anniella > Anniella stebbinsi. Next base: position 196,703,839 of record JARDYH010000004.1, read on the forward strand.
CATAATGTGCGTGAAGCACGTTGAACACTAAAAAGCACTATGATTACTATTAACATAAATTACAGCCACTAAAACTCACACAGCTAGGAGTATAGAATTGAGGTGGTGGGCAAAAAGATTACACTTCAAGCAAGTGTAATCACTCACCAGCATGTCTTGGTCCTATAAATCTTACTAGGGTGCTTTCAGACAGAGGGATCCTAGCGTTACCAGTTAGAAGTCATTGTGCAACTATTTTGTCTTTTTTCTTCTTTTCACTTAATAAATTTCCTGCAGTAAGAAAAAAGCTGGAAGAAGTGGTGAGAAAACATGGGAGGGTTACGACTGGAAGACAAAGCTGTCTGAACCCCCTGTAAAAATTCAGGGAATGACGCAGAGCAATAGCATGATAAAAGCCTCATCTGAAAGCACCTTTATTCATTCTTTCCATTTTACTCTCAGAGATTGTCCCGGCAGTAACTTTCTGTGTGAAACAGAACAACTAAGCAAGATCACACTTTCCTCAACCTCTGTTGTTTGATGCCTGGATGTATGGCAGTTAACAAGATAAAAGTTTGTTTCTGCCATACTTCCCTGTCTCATCAGTGAGATCTCATTTGTCCACTGTTTTGGTTCTTGAGAAAGCATGTTCTTGCATGATGTGTAGGTGCATTAATATGCTCTGTTCATAAGTTCAGTGTTAACTCAACTTTTCAGCTTGATAGTCTACTATAAAGTAAACCAAAGTCTACATATAGGTACCAGTTTAACTGTGTTACTTGGAAATCTTCCATTGCTGTAATTATTATTATTTAACATTTTAATAGTTTGATTTGGTACCAAGGAGTTCACAGGATGTAGAAGTGATTCAGTCCCAGTAAAGAGGGATCTACAATCCTTATCAGATGGACATGAATGGCAGGGAAAGTCCTGGATTGAGAGATCAGTGATAGGGATGGGATAGGGTTAGATGATCCAGGTAATATCAGGCTCAGTTGATTCAGGAAGGGCTGCCCTAAAGGATGAGCTTTGTGCAAGAACATGAAGCTAATACAGAGCCTGAGAAAATAAATGCGATATAGTCTTTGTCCAACTGTCCCCATTCAGAATGCAGGTAGATCACTGCATGTTTGAATGATTACCCACCTCAGAAACTTTGCACACAGAAAATCTGAACATTAGAAAGAAGCCTTTGTAGGAGACATTTGTTCTGACACTGTAGTTTTTGATGGATAGGGAACTTTGGGCAATAGGGGATTCACATGGAAAAGTCTCTCACTGAAACATGATGTCTGCCAACATCTCAAGATGACATCAGTATGGTCCTCAGGCTGCAGTCCTGCACTTCTTTACCTGAGAGTAAGTTCGATCAAACACACTTAGACTTACTTCTGAGTTAACATGCATAGGATTGGATTGTCAGTTTGTAAAAGGGCCTGTTCCCAGGCCACAACACAGTTGGCATCCACTGGAAATTGGGCTTGCTCTTTACCGAGCGGTTCAGTACAATATTAATGTCCACAGTGGAAGAGGATATTTTCAAACGTCTTGGCCTACACAAGTTGTGACCCACCAAGCCAAATTTAGCCCACCACCTACATATGGCAACCTAGCAGCAGCTCGATTAAGTGTCCTTTTTGCAACCTGCCTGGCATTGCAAAAATGGGGCTGTCAAGAACCTTGTAGTCCCACAATACATGACCAGTGGGATGCATCCAACTTCATGGGTCACAACTGCAACAGGCCTGCCTTAAAGGAATACAAGCTCCAAAAGACTAATGGTCAGGGTTATTTAATTCATGGAGGGTTTTTTTCCCCCTCTTCAGAATATTGCAATGTGTGTTTCGCCTTCTTGTTTTGATGATCAGCTTTGCAAAAATTGCTTGGGGCTGCCCAGGAAATATCTCATTCAAAGCCACCTTGATTCACATCAGAACATGGCAGATTAGTCTGCAGTTTTGTCATTCAGGATTCCATCACTGGAATGACCGAGATAATACTTGTGGGTCAGCTGGAATACTACAGCACATTTGCCATTGCAATATCCTGCTGGTTTATGGTTTTTTAGGGTCGCAGGGAGCTGGGGTTAATTCAGCGAAAGAATCCTCTGACTATGACAAATTATACCGGTGGTTCATAAATTGTGAAAGAAACTCTAAGAAGTAGAATTTGGGGTGCTGAAGGGCTGTGGGCCAGGAGGTTAATTATGTGCCTACAGTTACATCCAACATTCAGCACTAATATATACCGGCTGTGGGTTGTGCTCGGGTCTGCCTTGTGCATGGCCAACAAAATCTAATCACTGTTTTATATTGAAATGATCTGGTATCTGGCCCCATTGCTGGTTTGTCATAAGAACGATGACTTCAGATACAATATTTGCAATGTGAGAGGTGCTTTTTTGTTCTATCCCAGCTACTGATTTTGGAGACTGGAAAAAGTAGAAAGGGGGATTTGTTCTTACCTACCACAAGTGATTTGGACTTGGGTAGGTATAAAGTAGTCTGGAGGCACCAGGCTGAAGGCATACCATTGACTCTGTCACCTGCAGGCTCTTGCGTGGAGTTGTCCCGGGTTCATCATAGATTTGTGTTAACAATTCTTCAGAGTTTTGGTATCTTCTCCATTACCTTCTTTTTACTTCCCCTGGTGATAAGAAGTACCTGGGGTTGTGCTTCTACATGTTTTTAACTAGAATCTTGCACAGTCTTTGTAATGAATACATATATAATAAACAGGACATAAATGCACTTCTATAAGAATTATTTGCATCAGTTCCACAGAGAGAACCAGCTAATTCCAGCTCCTAGCTCTCCTTCCTGGATTCAACCTGCAAACTGGCTTTCTTTCCTATGGGGCACAAGTCTTAGACTCCACCCCTTGTAGGTAGATTGCCATTCAGTAATAACATCTGCCCTAGATGTTGGATTCCATTGAGGGAATTTCAGCTGATTTTATGTAACTGTTAGCTAGCAACCAGCTTTATAGAGGATGGTCCCAAAAATCTTCTATGAGACTATCTTATCTCAGAGGTCTGGCCCCCATACAAGTTCCACATTGTTCTTACAACTCTTCCTGAAAAAGGAGACATTGTTTTGATACCCAAGGTTGCTAATATATCTTGTCTGTATTGATTCCATTATTGGATAAATGTTGGCAAGTTTCTTCTGTTGAATTACTTTTCTCTTTCCATTTTTTAAAAATCTTGTAATTTTGTTCATAAACATTTTCCCCACCCTTCCTCTCCACACTCCAAAGTAGGTACAATAGCTATCCTCTATTCCTTCACCAATAATTGATGTGCTGTGGTGCCATCAATTGATATTCTAGATTACCAAATAACCCAGATGTGCAATAGATGGGGATAGTTGGATCTCATATCCTATCACATATTTTATAGCTTGAAAAATATATTGGCAATATTATTTAACAGAGCTGCATTGTCCAAATGTGAGCAAAGGTACCTCTTCACCTATCCCACCACCAGAAAATATTTGATGCTTTTTTGCAATTTTAACTGGGGTATAATATAACATATATAGCATCTGATAAAAATGATCTCTTTCAGGTATGTTTAATATAGCTCTTACTGCTTTAATATAGATATTTGCTATCCCATATCAGAAACATTAATATGACATTCCCTCTGTCACAACTGTGTTATGCAATTAGTTCTCTTGTCTCTCACTTGCAAAATACCATATATTTTGAACAATAACCCTTTTTTCTCCATAGATACTAATATTCTTAAAAGGTAAAACAAGTCTGTTCGCATCTACCTGTCTGATAATAGTTTGAATGTAATTCCTAATTTGCGAATATAGTAAATGCAAAGTGGGATGTCTTTGTATGAATTGAGCATCTGAAATTATAACTCCCTGAGAAATAGAACGCCCAAGTCCATAGATACTTTCATTAATCCAGTTACAAAAAACATATTTATTTCTATACCTGCCTGGATGACACACCTTGGTGAAGCCACCTATAGGCTGCTGGGTTCACCAGAATTGCCCACCTCTCAGACTAGCACAGCTTTTGCAGTGGTAACTTTCCTGGTTTAGGGATCCCTATGGAAGAAGCAGAGAGAACTGGGACAACCTCTGGCCACATTGTTACGATATATGTATTTTTTTGATCCGATCAGTGCGGATGCTGCTTTACAGAGTACAAGAATACAGGTTCATACTTACAATCTAAAATTGAATGCAGGAAAATGCAGTGGAAGCGAAGGTTATAAGGTAAACAGTGAATCAATGTATGGTTGTTTCATTTGCACATATTTAGGCTTAGTTGCAGGCTGAGTAATAATAGGTTGTGGACATTTGGGGTCTGTGGAGGGATTTGAATGAACTAAGAGATATCTTCATGCAGGTGTTCTGGGAGGCATTTCTGGGCATATGGGGCAGCAAGGGAGGAAGGGCAGAGTTTTCTGAGGGAGCAGGAGACCTTCAAATATGGAGAGGAGTGGAGCTGCTGGAGTGAAGATCAATGGCAGGCTTATATTGGGATAGAAAGGCAGACAAGGCCATGGAGGGCTTTGAAGGAAAGAACAAGGAGCTTGTGGAAGGGAAACTAGCTTAGGGCTCTAAGACAAACCTAACTTCATGCATTTCTGTACAATACTCTTGCTTAAAATGTGTTTTAGTGAGGGAAACGAAAAATAATATTTTATCATTTCTAATGCAAGGCTTGTTTACAGTAGATATTATATGAAGATACTCTCCAACTCTCTCTCTCTCTCTCTTTATACAATTCAGGGATGGTCCTAAGGTGAATTAATTGAATTCAGCCAGAGGAGGTCAACTGAAAAAAGAATTGAGGGCCTTTGACTCACCTTGCTGATAAGTGGTTGGGTCAACAATAGCAGAGTTGTTATCTCATTTGGGTATAGATCAGGGTTCCATAGATTAACAAAGTGAACTGTGGATGACCCAAGATAATCTGCAAGGGGGTGTGGCTGAAGGAGTTTGGTATTCCTTGTTCCTCTGGATAGCAATACTTGAGTCTTAATTGGTTAAACAAGCACATCAGATGCTTATTTACTCTTGTGCTTGTACCAGAGAATTCAGTACTGAATACACATGTATTTGCTCCATGTTTACTAGCACAGAGTGTCAGTTGTGTGACACTCTGGATGTCCCATACAGAACAACACATAGATAGATCCCATACAGATCCAACCATCTTTCTATTTGGGATGTCCATATCTTGGGAGATTTTTTGGAACTAATCAGATGCAGCATTAGTAACATGTTGGTCACTGAGCTTCCAGCTTGGGCCCTTTTCTAGAACAGAGAGAGTTTGCATGCACAAGATTGAGAGGAACTGGAACAGGAAACTCTGGGACTTGTGGTTTGAGACACAGAGGAAAGTGTGCCTTTCTATGCCACATGTTAACTCAAGAACTAGAAGGCTCAAAGCTCTTTAGTTCATGCTGACATTTCCTGAGCTCTGTTACAAAAAGTTGTGGCAGCAGGAGGAAGGGAGAAACACCATAATAATCGGGGAACATATGAAATGAATGAGTTGGTTCTCGGACACCTGTCACTTGTGTATAATTACTGCCATATCTGGCTATATATACAAATCAGGCAGCAAGAAATGTGAGGTGTTTAAACAAAGGACACTTAAAGAAGCTAAAGGACACTAATCGATTGTCTTATTTTCTGAAATGGACAAGAGTCTTATCCAAAAATAGTCAAGGGGCAGTGCTGTGTCAAAAATAGGATTCTGTGTTTTGCCACATGCAGTTTCAATTACCACTATAAGATTTTTTAAAAAATGCAAAAGGGAGCAGATATCATTTCCATTTGTTTTATATTTTAGACTAGTGTTTATTTCTTTTTATTGATTTATGCAACTCCACATATGTAGAAGCAATAATGTGAGGAGCAATAACAGAGCAAAGAAAGGAGAATGTCAGAATTGTTAAATTAATTCTTGCCTGAGAGGATTTTTTTTAATGTAACGACTGCCCTAGGATAGTGAAAGAAACCAGAAACTAGATCTAACACATCCGTACGGATAGCCTAGTTGCACCAGGTGACACATAGAGGATGTAACCTTAGCTATAAGGAATAGCTGGTTGGATCCTGCACTGAACTATATATAGTCAAACTGCACTGCTACAGACAGAAGCAAGTTCACTTGCAGTGCAGATGACTCTTAATCAGCAGTTGGGAAAGTGCTTTCTAGAATCAAGAAGAGAGCTACAGCTGTGCAAAGCTCATTTTATACTTTCAATAGAAACATTTAAAAGAATCAAGCGACAAAGTGTTTCCTGGACTATACCATTTCTGGCTGCAGGGGTATATGGGGGCAGGATCTCTCAGTGGTCAAGCATTTTGCATTTGCATTGTAAGGTTCTGTGTTGTCTCCATTTTCAATGAAAGCATCTAAGACTTGTTTCTGAGACGTTTCAGAAGGTGACACCTGCCAATATAGGCAATAGAGCTAAATTGGTTCTAAATTAATTTATCATACTTTATTGGTACATTTCAGTTACTTTATTAGCTTTACAGAATTTTTTAAAAAGCAGATAACACCAAATAAGATGTTTAAATGGTTTTGATACTTCATTCTGTCTTTTTCTCCCCCCACTCCCAGCCTATAGCCCTGACGTCATTCACCTCGTGCACTGCTGCATAGTAAATTTCCCTGATCTTACTGCAAACTTATTTTATAACAAACACAAGGGTGATCTTTTTCTTTTAAAAGAAAGAATCTGTTGTCTATAAAAAAAACTTTCATTCTAATAAGCCGCAAAGTTAAAGAGTTCTGCATTCTTAACCTTTTCGGGTTGTACATCATTGTCTATTTTATCTCCCTGTGACAGTTAAATCTTCAAAAGTACCTGTAAAGTCTCAGGCAGCTGTCAGCCTCCTGTTGGTTTGCTACTAGTGGATGAGAGAGACACATTCTTTCAAAGGATGGTTGGCCTGATTGCTAGTGACTTCTTTAGATCAAATGAATTACAACACCTAATAGGCTGATGATTGTGAAGAGCTGTAAAGAAAACCAGCACTGGGTTCATAAGGGTCAGACATTTTAATGTTTCTTTGGAGAAGCACTGATTCCATCCCATTGAAAGCACAAGTCCTACAATCCAACACAGTAAACATGCTTCAGCCCTTTGAAATCAATGGACTAAGTATGAATAACACTTATAAGAATATAAGAACAATTAAGGGCGCCATGTTTGGACAGAAAAACATCCTACAGCATGACTGACTTGGGAATGCTGGGAGTCGTAGCCCTTTTTTTGGCTGAACATGCATAGGCTTGCACCTAATAGTTATCTTACCATAAGAACATAAGATCCATGCTGGATCAGACTAAGGATCCATCTAGTCCGGTGTTCTGTTGACAGATTGGCCAACGAGCTGTCGACCAGGAACCCATAAGCAGGATATGAATGCAACAGCACCCTCCATGTTCTCCAGCAACTGGTGTATACAGACTTACTGCTTCCAACACTGGAGGGAGCCTATCGCCGTCAGGACTACTAGCCATTGATAGTCTTCTCCAGAAATTTATCCCATTCCCTTAGTTTAACTATGTGCTGTGTGAAGAAGTGCTTCCTTTTATCTGTCTTTTTTATTGTAACCAAAGTATATATCTTGGGTCTCTCCTAACCTAAGCAGGGCGTATTTCTAAAGTAAATGTGACTTATTTCCAAATAGATATATTTAGGCTTAGAGTGCCAAGCAGCTTACTTAGCTCCATCACATTTTGGGGCCTGAAAATTATTTACATCTTGAAAGTCACTGTAAAATATGTGGTCCTGTCCCTGCTCTAGTAAACAGCCAACCATGCATTAACTTTAATGAGCCGCGATTGCATTACAGTTAAATTCATAATGTTTGTTTGTTTATTTATTGCTGTAATTCAAGATTTCAGTGTTACACTACCTCGTGATATTTCTTTTTAAGACCTCTAAATGCCAGTACTCTACGAATCCACAAAAGCTGTAATGACTGCACTTCCCAAACCCTGTTTTCTGAGCCAGAATATATTTCAAGCTCACCATTTAGCTGGAATTGATTTGGATGATTTATATCTATTTGGTTTGCAAAAATTGAGCATTATTTGGATGTTATGGTTCTCTTTTTTTTTTCACTGAGCAATTTTAAAAGCAAGAGGTTTACATAATGAAATGACAGAAAACCCTTAGCCAAACCTCAGTTATTCCAACAGCCTCAGTCTCTATCTTCAAAGTACATTTCTCATCTCCTGTGTGTGCTTAGAAAAATATCACCCCCATTTTTCTTATTTCAGATTCTCCATAGCCTTGACGTTTCCTAAGCTGTTTGGATAGCTGGGTCATACTGTATTATACATTTCTTGAAAGCATAGGCAAATGGGTCATAAATGTGTAATGTTCCATAGCGATACAGATTTCTGCTGGTTTTTACTTACCAGGAAGAACTGTACTATTGTTTTCAGTTAACAAGGGATAAAATTGTGGAGGTTTTTTCTCTCTGTCTAAGAAAAGGCCAAACCCCTAGATTGTGCAATTTCAGTAATCTTTTCTCACTTGGTAAAAAGTGTAAACAAATACTTCTATAAGCCCTATCTAAAGGAACACAGTTCGAAGTATATTCCAAATGTATACCGCTCTTCTCCTTTATCTTAACCTTTTTGCTCATCTGTACTTGTTCTTGCCTGCTGTCGTCACCTCACACTATCTTTGCTTAGGACAGCTCTCTTAACAGCTTCCCTTCTGGACTGCTCTATTGATCACCTGGCAGGGGGTGTGGAATGTATGATCCAGATGGCCTTCTTTCCCTCACCTCCCATGACCTCCTGCCCAGGAGAATTGCCTTGATTTTGCAGATAATGTTGTCGTTGCGATTTGGTGTTGTTGACTTATAGTGCTGTTGAATTGGTGAGGTTTCTCTTCTCCCCTTAATCTGATTTAGGATACATTCTGATCAGGAAACTTTAGAACTAAGGATTAATATTTTTATTTTGGATTCCTCTTTTATCAGCAAGAATATATGTTGAGAGTGATGAAAGAAAATGATCTTTGACCAAACTTAATCAGTTGCATATAAAAAATCTGTTTAACAGCCTGTTGAAAGAAACTCACAATGTAACTGTATAACAGAATAATAGTCTGAACGTCCATTTTAGGTTATACCACTTCAGTCAGTGTGTAAATACCTATTCCTGGGTTTCAGTAAACTGTGCAGGTGTTGTGTTCACAAACTTTCTCTTTCTCTCTCTCTCTTTCTCTCTCTGGGCTCCTTCACATGGAGCTTATGTACTGCGATCAAGATTGGTTACTCACTGAAGTTTGCGGGTCCTTTCCATGACATCATCATCCTCCGGTGCCTGTCTGGCAATTTTTTAGGTTTATTCCACCATGATTTAACTCACTGAAAATACAGTAATCAGTGGGATAGCAGAATATTGTTGCAAAGTTACGCCATGAGCTGGCTGTATAAATAGAACATATGGACCATCCCCCACAAAGGAAATTGCCCCAGAAGGGGGGGAAGGGGAAGCACATGTATTGTGCCCATCAAATTTCTGGAAAGACTCCGCAAGAAGAAAGCCCAGTTATGAGATCTTTGCTTAGTGTAGAAAGCTCTCTCTCTCTCTCTCTCTCTGGCTGCCTCTACAAGAGAGGTTTAAAGCTCTTTCAAGGCTGTTTAAAATTTTTACCTCTACAAGAGAGGAGCACAAATTGGGGACTGAGGCGCTTTAAACCTCCGATTATGCACATTATCGAATGCACGTTAAACCGTGAGTTTTAATTTGCGGCTGCAGTTAAAACGCCTTACCACCGTGTAAACATGCGATTCTCCGCATGTCAACAAGTTTAAAGCGCGTTTCCGTCGTTCCGTAATGCGCTTCGCCGCCTCTTGTACAGAGGTATTAGGCGTAAATGCGCTTCCGCGAATATGCACATAATCGGGCAGCCAGGTGCCAAAGCGAATCCTTCTAGAGGGGGTCTCTCGCCCTCTCTGTCAGGCACACATGTTCCCTAAGGGCTTGTTTCTACATAATGCTATTCCTTCAAGGCAGAATACAAAGAGGAGTATCAGTGAAAAAAGTAATGGGTGGGCAGTTGCAGCTCATGCACCTTGTTATGCCCAACTCTGTTAATTTAGGGTGGGATTTATTTCAATGCATGTTGTAGTTGACACAGGAAAAAACACATCAAGTATTAATCATGTGTGGACTTCTATTTTTCCTTTCAGTCTTTTGATATTTCCTTAGACACTTTCTAATACCTAACTTCTCTGAAATATTTGCCTGCAGCACTTTCATTTGATATTGTGATAAAACTGCACATGCATTAATTCTACCAATAGATGGGGTGAAGATGAATACCTGAACAAAGGGGAGAAAATTTGGATTCTTTGTTTTATCCTGTGCAGTTGCATCTTCAAAAAATGCGGTGGACAGATTCTTGCCATTCTGACGTTAATACTTGTTTATACTACAATCCTGTAGTTCCTGGGACACCATCCAGGGGCTGTAGAATGTGTTGAATCTCCTTCTCCAAGGGTGGATGCAGAGGTCCACCTTCAGAGGAAGAGTTCTGACCTAGGAACCCTGCTCCTTAATACCATGGAAGCCTGTATGGCTGGTGTTTCTCCACCATCTGAATTTCAGTGTTAGAGACAGGGGGAAGCCTGCATGTGGTGGGATGAAGGTCAGGAGAATGCATGGATCCACAGGAACCAAAGCCACCTGGTCCCCAGGCACACACCCAAACCAGCAGTAGATCTACCTCAGCCCAACTGGTATAGATTAATTTCCTCCTGCTGAAACTAATGGATGGGAATTTGTATTTTGTTTTTGTTTTTTAAAAAGGCCTGGAAAAGGGAAAAAACACCAGTGAATATATGGCTTCTCCCTTCCGCCCTGCCTGCATGAGCCTGGCGGGACTTTGGAGACGGTGCTTTCTCGCTCCTCACTCTGCCAGTGGTGGCAGGATTGCCCTGCTAGGGTATGCTGTAGATTTATCAGAAGCAGAGGCAGTATTTACACACTGATTACAGACGTACCCTTTCTGTAAAAACTACTCAGGGTGACTGTGTTGAGCTGGGTTCTGGTTCTGCCAGGTCCAAGTCATCAATCCGATTCTTTTGCTTATCAAGATGAAACAAGCCACTTGTGCAAAACAATGACAGTTTATTGATGGAAAACGGATGCAGAATATATACATGCAGAGAGAATTAGCAGCTCCTTCTAGATAGACACCCAGCTGTGAGAATGTGATTATTGGGGGGTCCACGATAGACAGAAGCCATCCCTTTGAGCCATAGCAGATTCTCCAGGCTGGTTGCACGGTTTCTCCTGGAGCAAGGCCAAAGCATGAAGCCTGTTCATTGGATTTTATAGGCTCCCCTGCTAGATGCCTGCCTTTCTCTCAGGAGCTGACAGGCTGGCTGCATTCCTCCCCCCTCTCGCAGGTTCCCAAAATATTGAATCTTGGGAAATGAATTGCCTTTACTAGTGAAGTAAAGTGAAAACCTCCCAGCGCAACCTGAGATAAGTCTATGAGAAGAGGATGACCTAAGTATGAGGGAATGAGGCTTGCTCTTGTCAGCTAAAGCTGCTAAAAACTACTCACTGGCTCAATTCGGACGACACGATAGTCAATGGTGGGTTGACTAACCCTAACCCTAGGGGATACTCCCCACACAACATGGTAATAAATAATCAACTGTGGTGTGGATGAGGATCAGCGCTGAGTTGACTATGGCACCATTCGGATGACACAATAGTCAAAACAACTGATGATTGTTTCCCCCACACCAGTTGTTTATTGTGTCGTCCGAATTGAGCCACTGTGTTAGTCTACACAGATCTCTTAGCAGCAGTTTGGAACTCTGTGAAGTCCATATTTCTGTTCAGTAACAAACTCACTACAGTGATTTACTCAGTGCTCCCATGCCAATAGGGCTGGAGCCAGAATGGGACCACTGAGAAACAAGAGGGAGGCAAAAGCATTCTCAGATGAGTTCCAAGGTGTGCAGAAGTACAACCCCATACCACCCCCACCTCGAAAAGCCCAATGAGAACCAACCATGTTTTGTGGCATTCAGCACTACGGAATGCTGAGTGTCAGTTGGGGAAAAACATGGAAAGGTGGGAGTTGGGAAAGAGTGGAATAGTCTGAGTCTCAGATAGCTTATAATATTCTGGAAGAATATCCTGAAAGTGACATGGCTGTCTGGCTGACACCCTGAAGAAGTACATTGTGTTGCACGTTTCAGAGGTCAGAATGTTTTTCCATGGCCAAAGTTGGGGCCAAGCTGGAGGAAGGGGGTGATAAGGTTACTAAAGCTGCTATGTAAAAGGTAATCATCATCACCACCTGCTGTTCAATAACATCATTTTTGCTCATTGTAAGTTCTATTTGGATTCATGGATTATAGATCTTTAATGGATTTATGATCAAAACATTATGCCGGATAGGCATAATAAATCTTTTAAATCTTTGTGTTTTATGGATTCTATAAATTGAACCATGTTAGAGCCTCATACTGACCTTTCAGACTGGACAAGCTTTTACAGATCTACGATTTCCAGCCATGCTGTGAACAGTATTCGATGGCAGATACCATCAGATCCCTTATGATCAATGGTTATGGGCTTGTGGATCCCCAGAAATTGAAGATCTTTGGCTGTGTCCTTTATATGCATTGCCATGTTCAAACATTTCTTGGGAATATTATATCTGAATTGCAACCTGAATACACAACCTGCCTGACCAAGATAGCCAAGTAACTTAGCAGATTGTACTTTTTGCCTTTGCTGCCTCAAAGAATGAAGGGAGGGGTCTCAGTACTGAGCTGTCAGCACTCATCTGCTTGCAAACCTTTCCAAACTTTTCCCTTGAAATGCAAAAGCCTCAAAACATAAAAATGTCAACTGGATTAATTAAATGTTTGAGCCCCAACAGCTCCTGCAGTGTCCAAAGGATGACAGCATGGATTAGTGACATTGGGGGTCACGAGAGATAGTGTCACGTTTCAAACAGATGTGAAATTAGGAAATCAGAGCACTTCGGACAGCTTGCAGGCCTTGTTAAAGATATTTGTCCAAATCTGTACTTTCGGAGTTAATGAGCTAAGGCAGGGCGATTGGAGTGGGAGGAAAGAAAAACAAAACAAAAACCAATCCATTTTGTAAGTACACCACTGCTATATTTTTTCTGTTTGTTTCTTCAAGTGAGTTTATTCCCAACAGCATCAAAGTATAGCTATGCTATTAGAATTCCAGTTTATAGAACCCTGTTCTGCAATCTCTCTGTGTGTGTGTGTATCTCAAAAATAAGATGATGGAACAGAAATACATCTAAAACTGTTTTGGCTTCTACCTTCTCTCTAACAAGCTTGGTATTTCAAATGAACACTATGAGCTAAGATGATAGGTTTTTTTAAAAGAGAAATTAAGAGCTAGATAGAAATTAAGTGTTATCTTCCAGATTGAGCCCATGGGGCTGTAACCTCTTCCTTCTAATAATCCCTGCATCTGATGGTCGTTCCATAGGAAATATTCCAAAGAGAGGTTATGGCTATTAGAATAAAAATGTTTTGAAATGGGTTGTTTAGTTTATTTTGGTCAAGACTGCTGATTTGTGGTTTCTGAATTGTGTATGAAGGTCTGTTGTTCTACTGCCTTTTTAACTTTTTGATGTTTAAATTTATATTGTTGTTCTTATGTTTTTTTAACTGTGCACTGCCCAGAGAGCTTCGGCTGATGAGCAGTATAAATATGAAATAAATAAATAAATAAACAAACAAACATACCATAAGTAGCATCCATGGTGTTTGCATTCAGCAGTGTACATTGCATTGTTAAATTTGCAGGCAATAGTCTATTTAATAAAATGGGTTTTACCAGTTGTTTTGCTTTTTTGAGGTAACTGTTTCTCAAAGGTTGGAGCAGGTGACAACAGTGATTAGATTCACAGTGATTTTTGATTGGTGGTTTTATTTCAGCTCTTATCAGTAAGCTTTCTTGACGTGGAGGATGGCAAAAGGCAATGAAAGGAGGATTGCTTATGGCTTTTGCAAGGTGTTGTGAATTGGCTACCAGTCAGAAGTTCTCCTTAATAGCCAGGTGAAAGTTGGGAGATGCCAGATACAGTGTTCTTTGTGACATCTTCACTGTGTCTGTTGGAGCAATAACACTCTGCAGAATATATATACTCAGAGTATGTTGCAATCAATGACAAGTGCAATCAACACCTGTGCAGAAGGTGTTTTTGAGTTCGTTGCTGTTGTTTCAGTTTGCACATAAATAGACTGGCATAATATGGTACCATATATGTGCCCATAGATGTGTGCCTTGTATTAGTTGGGCGTGTTTCTGGTTCAATGTAAAGTTGCTGCAAGTATGGATCAGTTCAGCTAAGGTGGGGATAACTTCTTTAGGGAGTAAATTGGAGTTTCTGCTATTTAAAAAGTCCTTCAGAGCCCTAAATTAACCATAATCATGTGGTATATTAGTGTAAAGTGACATCAAATGTTAGAAGTACAGTATTGGTGTCAAATTGGTATTTCTTCAGTTTTCAGTAGAAAATCATTAGTGTCTTTGATGTATGAAAGGATATTTTAAACCATATCTTGTAACTAGGTATCAATATATAGGGATATTGTTTCTGTAGCTGTGCTTGTTGTCAAAAACAATGGCAAAAAATAGCAACATAAAATCTTCCAGGTGTTGGATTAAGGGTGATACACACACACACACACCAATATGACTTTTACAGAGTCAGAGAGGGTAAGTCTCTGCTCAAGTAATTTATAATATAAAATTCAACAGAGGGGAGACAACAGAAGTACAGGAGGAAAGTGGAGGAGAATGTTCAGTTGTATGTGATTAGACTGAGTGACAGGCTGAGTTAACAGTAGGGCATGGGAATTAGGGGGTTGTGCCAAAGGCTTTACAGAAAAGGTGGGTTTTGAGGAGGGATTTTGTTACTTAAGTTTTTATTTTAAATATTCTTTGCAAATGATCATCAAGGCAGCTTACATAAGTAGTTTAAAAACAATACAAGAACAAAATATCAGCACATATAATTTAGCACATATAATTTAAAGCAAAGTGATATAAAACGGGAGATAAAATAAAAGTCAAATTATGTATAGCAAGCAACAGGTCCCATATCAATTCCCCACAAAAGCTCAGGAAAATAAAATAACTCTAACATGATACCTTGAAGATATAGTAGGCAATGTTCTGTAACTTAGACACCATCACTGGCTTCCGCAGATGACGGTTCTGTAAGCAGAAACGCAGATGATGACCTCAGCAGAAAGTCAGGGTCGTATGGAAGACGTTAGTCTTTCAGAAACTAGTCCCAGGCTTTTATGTTTTTTTTTAGGTTAACTTTAAATTGCACTTCAAGTTGTGCCTGGAAACAAATTGGAAGCTTGTGACTGTCGTGATTCTAAGCCCTCCCCCTAAGATGTGAGACAATAAGAGGTCTGCCATGCAACCCACAAAGCTGTATTCAATAAATAGACATCTCTTCACACCTGAAGGGAGTGTGAATGCTAGGAGCTATCCTCTAAGCTTAATTAGCCTAAAACGCAAGGCAATTGCCTATCAATTGAAATGACAGTTGATTGCAGTGCACGACAGGCTTTTACCAAACCCCTCCTTCGGGGAGGGTCTTCAAGTTGTAACCTCTGGAGAATAGTTAACTTAGCAGACCGTCTCCCACCTCCTCTCAACTCCGCCTCCCTGACCTTGTGGCAGACTCTGGGATCTGTCAGTTCTGATGTACCCTCCCCCTCCAACAAAGACTGAGTTCCCAGGGACAGGGAGAATGATCTCTAAGCCTGGGCCTCCTGTCGGATAAGCTCCTGGGAAGATTCCTCCTAGACTCCTGGAGAGTCTTGGAGAATTTCCTCCTTTGCTTCCTGTCTTAGCTGGTCTACTTTTTCTTCTCCTTCAAGCTCTGAGTCCAATTTGGAATACACACGAGGGAGACCGAGCCTGATCCTGACACCGACGATATTTAAGCACTGGTATGATAAGGTTCCTTGCATGGGTATAAGGTAACTTGGCCACCATATTCTAAATCATTTAAAATTTCCAAATGCTTTTCAGAGACAGCCAATATATAACACTTGGCAGTAATCCATCCTAGAGGTTACTAAGGCATAGATAATCAGAAAGATAATCTTTTCTGAGGAATGGATAAAGCTGATCCATTATCCAAAGTTGGTGAATGGTAATCTCTGCTGTGAACATCACTTGAGCATCCTCAGCAAACATGATCCTTAGGGGAAATGCAATGACATCAAACTCCAACTCCACAGTCAGCAGTTCCACATACCATCAGCACCTCTGTCTTGTATTATCCTTTAACCAGCCTATTTCTGGTTGGATGCTGTCTAAGACATCTGCTGCTGTATTCCTGAGCTGCATGGAAAGTTAAGAGGTGTTGTTGTTGTTATATCCATTAAGAAAATGGAATCATCGTGGCATGGTTTCTTTCATTAGATGGTCCTTTCATAACATGGTATTCTGACAATAAGTCTGATAATGCTGCCAGGCAGGAATGAAAGTATTGAAGCGAATGATGCTAACTTCCGTTCTAGACATGCATTTCTTTCTGGAGAAGCAATTCCATTCTCGACAGCCAATACTATAGTTGATGGTACTGAAAGCCACTGAGACATCAGAAGGATCTCCAAGCAATTGTCATCCTGTAGGGCAAACAAACAATGAGTTTCTGTTCTGGTGTATTGCAGCGTAATTGTGGTGTAATCAATTGTAATGTAATCAAGCTGGCTCCTTTTGAACCGTTTTGTCACTGCATTGTACAATGCCTTTGACTGTTGTTGTTTTTTAATGGAACAGAAGCTCCCAGATACTATATTGTCAATGACCTGGAGTGGTTTATTTTATATGGTTATTTGTTTTAAACTATTTCAGTCTTGATTTGGAGGGTTAAATAGATCAACTAGAAGTGATGCAGCACACTTAAATAGATCAACTAGAAGTGATGCAGCACACCCCACAGCAGCAGCATTCAGCTGATCTACTGTTTGTTAAACGAGACACATGAATAGAATGGATTGAGGTAATTAAATTGGATGGTGACACCCAGATGGCTCTAATGACGAACAGCTGTGAGGTCAGAGAAACATACTGTACTTTGAGAACAATTAATGGCTGTCCATAAAAGTGACTATAAACTAACCATAATATAAGTCACCCTAGCTATCATATCTCATAACAACACCAAGCAGCTCTCCTTTTGATCTTGTCCTGCATGATGTAGATATTTCTGTTCTTTGGTTTCTTATGTGTGTAGTTGCCTTAAAGCTTAGATGCCTCAGTCTCTCTGTCCTCCTTCACACACCCACACACCATTATGGAAATTGCTCCAGTGTGGTACAGTTCTGTGTATGTGCATGGATCATAACCATGTGGTACCAAAGATAGTGATCTTTCCCAGGCCACTGGGAACAAGGCCTTTCTTGCATGAACTGAACATGAGCAATTGATCACAGAAATACGCCTCCCTTTGGCACACATCCATGCTGTGCTTCTTTGATCTTTTTAGCTGGCACTTCCTTTTCCTTGGTCCATATTTTTTTTAAAACCTGGCCATGGTTTGAAGGCACATAATTCAGCAATCTTGGGGAAGCTAAACAGTTTCGGAACTGAGCAGTGCCTGGACAGGAGACTATCTGAAAACTCTACTTATGCCATGTTGAATTCAATGGGAGAAAAGGAATACAAATGTTGTAGTGTGTGATAATTATGATCTTATTTTCAGGTGAACGTCCTTACCAGTGTCCTTATTGTGACAAAGCTTTCAGCAAGAATGATGGATTAAAAATGCACATTCGTACCCACACAAGAGTAAGTATGGATCTGTTACTTCATCTTGTGATTTGGCTGTTTGTTTGACAACTTAAAATGGGCAATGGAAAGAGGAAGAAAATGAGAGGAGAGGCATCATTACAGTAGTGGATATTAACTTAATGTCTGTGCTGTTTAAGTTCCTTGTACTAAATGGCCAGAAGACCCAGAGTATTTTGCCCTACTCATGAAGTTAGAAACATTTGCATTAACCTGGCCAGAAAATCAGACTTAGTTTTCTACAAGCATTGTATGTGATACTAAATCTCACTGTTAAAGAGTTGATCTTAGGGTGGTGGTGCTGTCCTTTTGTTGCGTCACAAATCTTCACGTTTTAATCAAAATAACCTCATTTCTAAAACAGAAAGCAGGGATTTCCACAATCACTTAACTCAAGCCATGTGTGGGATGATGGTTTAAATATGTCTGAGACATTGTGACTGATTGTGAGATAAGAAGATGGAATGTCACGTACCTCATCTCTTGTGACAAACACTTTATTGGAAATCCTTGCAGCCATGTTAAGTGTGATTAAAAATATACAAAACAGAAACAGAAGTCTGTTTGAACTCTTCACGTTTAGTCCTGTGATGTTGTTTACACACTGGAGTTCTGAAATCTAAAAATTGTTCTTGTTTATACCTGACTGACATTTTGTGTAACCTCTCACCAAATTAGGGATCTTTCGTTTCAAAATAATGGGCCCTGGTGCTGGGATGTCAGTGGTCTAAACCACATTCACTTCAAACACTTCAAACAAACAAGAATACAAAAGAGAACCCTCTTTAAATGAATAGATGACTATTCTACATTTCTGCCACAGGGTGTAGTTGATTACATTGATTGCTTACTTACTTTATTTTAATCAAAGCAGAATAGATTCAGTTATTGCTTGCAGCATGTCCTATAGATACATCCCTCAAAATGTTGACGTAATCAAGACATTTCAAGCCCCAAACTGACGCCTGCTTAAACTCTCTGTGGTTTCCTGCTTCGTTACACTCCACTTATACCATATATGCTTGCTGTGGACAGCTGTTTGCCATAGATGCCAATAAATGGTGGATGAATTGTTCAGCAGCAGGGTCTTCTTTGGATGGCTAGCACAAACATTAAGCCTGTTTATTCGTATGTTTTAGCCTTTTTTAATTTTACTATAATTTGCGAGAATACAATGAGACACGTAATGAAACTGAGGTCTTAATCCTCTTGAAATAGAGTTATGTGCCTGTGGACTTTTTGTTGTCCATTGCTGCTTTTCATCAGTGAACATAGGGAGTATTCCCCTGGTATGGATTATGATGTAAACATTTTGGCAATCTGAATTTATTGCACTATTCATTTAGTTTTCGTTGACGCCAATGGGAGGTTTTTCTTCCGGGGTAATAGCAATACAGGAGGGCTTTTTGTAGGGATCACAGTGCAGGAGAAAAAAGTTAAACCTCCTGTGTCTGCATGCTGCAGGCCTGATGAACCCCCCTCACACTTTTTGAAAAAGTGATGGGCTTTCTAATGATGTATTTATGTCATCTGTAGCATGGTTCTGCTTAGGCAGAGTCCTTTCTCAGTCCTGGAACTGGATATCTTTAAGTTGAACCTTGGATCCGTCCTCAACTGCTGAACTAACTTCTAGGCTCCCTAGAAATGTTGTGATAATTTCCATCTCAGACAATAACCGAGTCTGACAGTATCTGACATTTTGACTGATTGCTCTTTAGTTATAGTTGCTATCTTTAACCTTTAATGGTATATTTTAAAGCAAAAATACATGCCGTCTATAGAAATTGAATGTACTTATTTTTCTTTGAAGTCTGAAATTTGAAGAAGAGTATGAGTAATTAAGCAGCATTGTATTGCTGTAAGGAAAGGCATAACTCTCCATGGGTAAAAAAAAATGACTATACCAATTTCTTATTGGGTTCAAATGCACCCCAAGAAAGCCATACAAATGAAGTACTTGGTGGAAGTTAGTAAGCATGCCATTGTTTGCAAGTTTAAAAAAGCATAACTTTATTGAGCCCTTCCCCTTTTCATATATATGGGATGTTAGTCATTCAGATCAACAGTATCCCACAATATAATGTACAAAATATACACAAATGGTATCTGGGGTCTGGTATCTGAAGGCAATATACTATCAACATACCTATAACAGTCATGCAAGTATAGTAGTGCAATGATATTGAGTTATGAAATACCAGAAAGAACAAGGAAGATTGCCAGCAACAAATTGAAGATACTACTTGAGCAAGCTATTCACAATTACCACATCTCATAACAGCATGAGTAGGGCAGACAAATTGTTACATGAAGCACATCATTACTGTGATTTTCTGTCATTGCATTGATGACAGTGATGACAAAGGCCCCTACTCTTGAGTTAGCAGTGGCAGGCCATACCAGTTCTGAGGCTGCCTCACTTGATGGCCCAGGGACTAGGCTGAACCTAGGGTTTGATCAACTCTACTAAAATCAACAACTTTTGGGGTGTTTACACCATTGTGGTGTAACTTCCAAACAATAGGGCATTTAAACAAGCAATTACACTATATTTGAAAAAATACCACTGGTCACCATTTATTTTTATATTTGCTTTCAGCCACTCAAAGAACATTCTGTTTTAGGTCTGCATACAAGTGTTATTCAAATGAAAGTAAGAAAGGTGTTTGGATGTGGAGACCATTCACTCCAGGTGTCTATACCACAGGAGTGGACAACTGTGCATCTGTCCACCTCCATATGTTTTGGCCTACAATTCCTATCAGCCCTAGCCAGAATAACCACTCATGAGAGATGATGGGAGCTGTAGTCCAAAACATCTGTAATAATAATAATATATTTATTTATTACTCGCCTCTCCCTCCATATCGAGGCGGGGAACAACATCAAACACAAAATACACAAGTTCCCTGCCCCTGCTGTACAGTCTTTAGTATTCACATCTAGCATTTGGGGCTTTGTTGTGCAATATTTGTTGCTGGACTGAGGACATGCTCATAGCATCTAGCAATTTGACAACAGTACTGGCCATCTATTTCAGGGAGGGAGGGACTGAGTATTGTCCACCCATTTCTCCTCTCTTTCCAGAATAGATTATCAGCCGAGAGTTGGCCATCTTATTGATGAGTAGATATGTGTGTATCTGCTCTTTGACTTTTCCATTATTTGTCGAAATTAGGGATGTGCAAATCAGAAAAACCCAAGGAATGCAAAGTTCTCCAAATTCCATCTCAAAGCTTGTTCTTACTAAAGTACATATTGATTGTGAACTTTGTTTTAGATTTGCTTTTCACATGAAATCTGTGTGTATTTTCATGCATATTTTCCAAACTGTATGTATCCATTTTATGCATCTTCCTGCACGCAAGATTTTTTTTTTTTGGATGGGGTAACATTCAACCATATGATCTCCCTGGAATCAACAAATAATAAATCTATATCGTGTGGTTCTACTACATGTGAAAATTGGCTATAATACATACATGAGTGTTTTCCATCTCCTGAATCTTAAAGACCATGAAGTACTCTGATTTCTTATCTATTCAAAACTAAATTGGAAGTGGCAGCAGTGGAAATATTTATTTCTCTTTTGTATTGATCCTTGGTTGCTAGAGAGGCCAACTTCATTCTTTGAGAATTTTTGGGCAAGAGAATCATTCAGTTTGTACAGAAATCTTGAATGAAAAATAAGGTAAATGCTTTGTTGATTGAAATGATGTATGATTTACTATTTAGAAGAAGCCTAAAGCGAAATAAATATGTGCAAAGTAGCTTTTAAAAATAGAATCTTCCATCTGTGTGCTGTAAGAGCAGGAAGATGACTAGATAGTAAACTGTGCCCCCAACCAAGGCAAGTGAATGGTAAAGGATTTCCAAACAAGAATGAATTGCAGGCAGTTGATAAACAGCAAACGTGATGGTGGCCCCAGGTATTCATTGTAACTGTCAAGGAAACACTGAAAAGAAACTCAGGAACTCAGTCACAACAATATTCAAAATAACGGCATGCCAGCATCAAATTAAATGGAGGAGACGATTCGATGAATTAATTATTTTCTGTTGCAGAAATAACCCAGCAAAACTGAGACCCATGGATACTATTGGTACTACGGCCTTATAAATCAGTGGCAAACAGCTTGTTTAGAATCGAGTGCCCCATAGAAACTGATTATGAGCCAGATTATCATGACGAGATCGAGAGCAGCAGTTTTGATGTCCTACAGTCATGGGAGCTTTAATACAGTTACATATGTGGCATGTAGATGTTATGTTTGTTTTTTTATATATGGAAGTCATTTGATAGCGACATTCAATATTCTAGCTATAAATGAGCCTATTCTGAGTGGAAGGAGTGGAAGGAGAGGATATGAAACAGGTAAAAGAAGTAAAGCACTGTAAATAAAAAGCTTCGGAGCTTGACGTTGATATGAAAAGTGCGAAAGTGCCAGTGGGAAGAGTTAGGATCACATGATCATGGCTAGGAGAGGGAAAAGTTTACTCAAGTGAAGGCATTTTGAATTGATTTCATAGCGTGGTGGGTTTCAAATATGTTTGTCCTACCTGGAGATGCTGGGGATTGAACCTGGGACCTTCTGCATGCAGGACATGTGTTCTACCACTGAGCCACGGCTTCTGGAGTCTGCTGAGGGAATATATTCTCAGTTCATTCAGAACATTAGCTGGACTGTTGGACCTTGCTGTCACCTCATACACATGGAGGGCTCATATAGAAAGAGAAGAGATTTCCGAAGGAGAAAATTAACAGGGGTGGTGGAATATTGTTTAAAAGCATGTTTAGCACGTTTAATGGACTGGTGTATACATGCAATGTCCTATATGTGATTGCGTCCAAGACTATGTGAAGCCACTGTTAGTATTTAGACCTGGTGGGATTACATATTATTGCCACTTGTACAAACAAGCGTTTTCACATGGGTGTTTATCTATGTCTGGCTTGATGTTCACAGTGGCAGCAGTTTAGAAAAGTATGTTTGTGATCTCAGGAAATGGGAAGTCTGCAGAGACAGTATCCATCTGGAGGCACATGTTCATACTAACCGGATGACTGTATGATCCCAATAAGGTAGTGAGTTTAGCAGCAACTTTACCCTCTCTTGTGATGACCATGTGAAGAGCCAGCTACCATATGTACCAACCATTTCCAAATCAGTGTGGGATGTGTATAATGCTCTATTTAGCATTTTTATTAATTGGTTAATTTAGTATGTGCTTGGCCTGCTGGAAGAAAAAGTTAACATCTTTTAACAGTATTCTTGTCTTTGCCAAACAAGAATAAATGAGGAACTGAGTTTGACTGCTAAGTGAACATTGTGGGGGATTTTAAGAAAACAGAATGGATAATTCCATTTACGTTTCCCTGCTAGCACGTTCAGAAAACATCATCCAACGTATGCGGATTTAAAGATGTTGGCCACAATCCAATGTAGTGCTTAAGCCTCTTTAAAGTTGATAGAATTTTAAAATGCTCAACTCTGCACTGGATTGCAGCCATGGCTTTTATTGCTGCTATGGGTTTGCATTCGACTTATTTTTCAGGTCTAACTTAAAAGATGATGATGGGTATTATTATTATTATTATTATTATTATTATTATTATTATTATTGTTTCCATTTATATACCGCCCCATAGCCAAAGCTCTCTGGGCGGTTTACAAAAATTAAAAACATTGAGCATTAAAATATATATATGCAAAATTTAAAACCATAAAAAGCATACAAACATGTTATAAATACAATATCATTTAAAAACAATTATTCTGGGTCAGACCACCACCACCACAACAAAACCCTCAACTTACGCTGTTAAATGCCTGGGAGAAGAGGAAAGTCTTGACCTGGTGCCGAAAAGATAACAATGTTGGCACCAGGCAAGCCTCATCAGGGAGATCATTCCATAATTGGGGGGCCACCACTGAAAAAGGCCCTCTCCCTTGTTGCCACCCTCCGTGTTTCCCTCGGAGTAGGCAACCGGAGGAGGACCTTAGATGTGGATCATAGTGTACGTGTAGGTTCGTGTCGGGAGAGGCATTCCATCAGGTATTGTGGTCCTAAGCCGTGTAAGATTAGGATTCCAGTTGACCTGCAATCCCCTCTTGAATTTTTCTAATTCAGTAAACTATATAAATGCATATAATAAAATTATAACTGCGGAGGAAAAAATATAGAGTAGCCCTATTCAGGTGTTCTGTACCTGAATAGAGCGAGCACTCCCTGTAATCGCATTTGCTGCCTTGGAGGGCAACTGTCTGAAGAGTTATCCATGAAGGCCCTCCGCAGGAACCAGAACACTGATTGCCAATCAAGGTATCTTCTGTAAGGGAAGTAGAAGATGGTCAAACTTCGATACAACCCTCCCCCCCAACAAACCTCAACAGACACAAGGCAGGTGGGAATTTGCACTGGAAGAAATGAGCGCTAAGAAGAAGGAAGGGAACCAGGGTAGAGCTATGATAGTGATTGGGAGCCATGGGCTGTAATAGGGGGCCAAAGGCTTGTGGGGGCATCTACATGTCTTCTATTATTTGAAATAATTAGTCTCATCTTTACCTGCAGGTATTTAACTTGCTTTCCAGTTTTAAAGAGAATACTATTTAAACATTGGTTAATAAGGATTCATGTGTTAGGGCTTAATCTTATGCATGTTTAGAAGAAAAAAAGTCCTCAACTCCCAGCATTCCCCAGCAAGAGTATTAGCTGGTGAATGTTAGGAATTGTAGGACTTTTTTCTGTCCAAATATGCAGAGGATTGTGGCCTTAGATAGCTTTAATCCGGTAACAGGCCTATTATTCATCCCAAATGCTCAATGTCCGGTCCCATAAGTTGTAGGCCACAACATCTGGAGGGTCACAGTTATCCCTGGGCTATAGGATATGGTGAAACCCTGCTAACACCAGATATGGCATGACCACAAAAGATACACTGGTGGAACTGCTCAGCAATGTGGAACATTCTGCTGATGTAGTTTCTGCACTGGTTAAAATGTGTTGGAGAAATAATCAGAATGGAGTAGGGTTGTGGACAGGATGGGGGGAAAGCACATTTATGCTAAAACCCGAGACGCACTAAAGACATCCCCTCATTGAGAATACAGCTTATTTTCCCCACATTGAACTAAATTATGAAATTTGCACAAATTTGGTGAAACCTGCGCAAATGTCCCATTTGGTGACTACTCGTTTTGCACAAATTTCCTGTTTGCAAGCAGCAATCGCAAATGCGAACAGGAATCAGGCGTGAGACAAGTGGCAAGATGATCCCGAGAATCTTGAATATTGCTTGTTTGCCCATCCTTACTGCACCCCCAGGGGTGTGGTGATATTTTACATACCAAATCTAGCACACCAGGGAGAAAGGTATACTAAAAAAGGTATACTTCTATGTTGAGAATTTTTATTGTATTTTTCCAGGGGAGAACATTAGGTCACGACTGATCCCCCCTCCTTTCTGCTCTGCTATAGTCCAAACTCAGGTTTAGCGCTTCATCTAATGTTTGTGAAACTTAAATCTTTGTTTTGCACGTACAGGAAGTTTTTGATGTGGGGATACTTACAAGCAAGCATGTCCATACTGAGGTTGTGTGATTTCTTGAGAGGGAAGGTACCATATGCCAGTAGGGGCATCCTAGCTGCTCAGAGTAAGCACAGAGGAATAACTTATTGCTTCAAAGTTGGCCTCTCTTAACAAAATTCTGCCACAAAACTAAAGCAAGCACTGTAAATAATAATAACAACCACCCTAGTTTTTGTTAGAGGTGACTGATATTTCAAGCAGAGAGAACATTTGCAATGTGGAAAAATATGTTGCCTGTTCCACAATAGTAAATCTATATAAAACACAAAGATAAAAACGATAGCAACGATTTTGGGAAGAAAATCAATGTCATTAGGAAGGGCAAGGGGGACGCTGAAGACATTAAAACAAAGATGAAAAGATTGAAAAGCACAGAAAAGGGGATGGAGGATAGCTGAACTATCAGCAAATAGAAGGTCATCCGGAAAATGATAATAAAAAACAACCTGACTTCACAGGCAGTGAAAGGCTGCTAGGCCTGTAAATTCCAACTGTTTTCGGAGCACCCATCAGATTGTACAAGCAACAACGTCTACTCATCAAAGTAAAAGAATGGCTTCTGTTTGAATTTACTGATGGCAATAGGGTAGTATGAATAGCTTTCCCTATCATTAAGTAGCTTCGTCAATATCAAATAGGGTCATCATAAATCAAAGCATATGTAATAAAGGCAGCTCTTTAACCTTCCTCTTTTATGGAAACCAACACAATGAAAACACATATCTGGGCCATATATTAAAGCTTCAAGCAGGAAAATACCCTCTTGCCAACACTCTCCTCCTTGTGCTGTACTCCTTACCTGTCTGACCGTAGTCAATGCCAATAGTCAATGAGTGATGAACATGCACGTGTGAACCAACCCTATTAGTGGAAGTCATAAATGGCTCTATTCTACTCAACAGCCATACATGGACATTTGTAAGAACAGCTGATTCACACGAAAAGACAAGTGGGACCTGCAGCAACATCCTGCAATGTATCTCTGGTGTGCACGTACTACCTCAGCCTGTGGCTGAGGGGGAAGAAAAAATCAAAAGGCAGCATCAAAGTCAAGTGTTCCTGCCCTTACGTGGGTCTTGCATCATATTTACAACATCTTAAATCAGTCTGTATAGAAGTTAAAGGAGCATGCAAAAGACCTTCCTGGGATGATGCAGTAGCCAGATTGATATCAGGAACCAGAAAGTTCGAACATATATGACCCACACTGGCCTGCTTGCATTGGCTGTCTACGTTTCCAAGCCCGATTCAAGGTGCTGGTTTTAACCTATAAAGCCTTACACAGCTTGGGACCACAATACCTGATGGAACGCCTTTCCTGACATGAACCTACACGTACACTACGATCAACATCTAAGGCCCTCCTCCGAGTTCTTTCTCCGAGGGAGGAGGTTAACAAGAGATAGAGCCTTTTCAGTGGTGGCCCCCCACCTTTGGAACAATCTTCCCGACGAGGCTCGCCTGGCGCCAACACTGTTATCTTTTTGGTGCCAGATTAAGACTTTTCTCCTAGGCATTTAACAGCACATATTGAGTTTTTTAGCTGATCCCTGGATAGTTGTGATGATATGTAGTTTGTTTTTATGCTTTTATGCTTTTAAATTTTGTATATTGGTTTTTAAAATGTTCAATGTTTTTATTTTTTGTAAACCACCCAGAGAGCTTTGGCTATAGGGAGGTATATAAATGTAAACAACAACAACAACAACAATAATGTCTTGATGGGATAGAGGTTGGACATGTGTTGCACTCTGAGAGGCAGGTGTGTATGTGTGTTTTACCTGGGAATCGAAGCCAGCCTCAGACCCATCTCTGTCCTGTAGTAGACTATGGCCCTGTTCAAAAAATACCTTAAACAACAAAAAAGCCTTAACCACCATGGTTTAAGGTGTCTTCTGAACAGGGCCACTATTAAGGGAGTGCTGTAAGCTACGCTCTCAGCACCAGCCCTCAACATGCAATAGGGGTATAACAGAGAACTACCTGGCAAATTACTTTCTCAGCTCAATCTGCAATGTGAGAATACAAGCAAAGGATGCTATAAATTACATTCTCCATTACAGCTCAGATTGTGGTAGGGACCTAATAACTCTAGACTACACTTCTAAACCACTCAGAGCCTGCAGGGCTGTCACAAGCCACACTTTTCCAGTCATAGCCTCTTTCCACTTGCATGATTTGGTGACAGTGAACTGCATTTGCTTTGAAATTTCTATTAGCAGAGTTATTTTTAAAATATTTCACACTGAATAAGAACTGAGCTAGAAAGACAAAGAGCCCTTTGCTGCTACCTTTTGGGGTTTGGGTGATGGGTGGACTGGGGTGCCCAGTCACAGCTACATTAAAAAAATTGGAGTTTTCCATTAATTTCAATGGGCAGATAAAACTTCCATCCTTGGGGAATTTAAAGATAGTTTTTCAGTTTGAACTGGGAAACAACCTACGCAGACAATGAAATTGTTCTTTCTACCCTTTTAAAAACTATGTGAGTCTTCCACAATTCAAGCAAAAATTATAGCCCAAAATTATAGCTCTACTTAAACATTGGTTTAAAAATCAGTAAACGGTGTGTCATAAGATGGTGATGATAAATGTGTGTTGAGGTTCACTTTCCTGATTCATCGCCACCCACATCAAAACTCCACCCTTTAAAATAGATGGAAGAGCAGCACTAAAAGCATCTATACCTGTGGAAAATCCAATACTCTTCTTCTGAAACAAATTAAACTTTCTGCAGTCTGGAAAAGATGGAAGAAGCAAATGAAAAGTACAGAATGACAATGATTGGATGACAGTGTCATATGGATGCTCTGTAAAAACTGAGTAAACAAAGCCTAGCTATTACACACTAAATGCCTAGTGTGAAAGCACCCTCTGTCTGCCTTCCTAGCAATGAGGTTACTAACCACTAGGGATGTGCAGCGGATCAGTTCCGATCCACGATCCGGACCCGATCCAGGCAAAATCGGATACAATTATCCGATTCCGATCCCTAGCTATTGGATCGTCTGATCTAATCCGATCCGAAAGGACCCAATCCGGATTGGAAAAGATCAGAGGATCGGACCCCCTCCCCCCTCACGCTCCTTACCTGCTGCCTCCTCGCTTCCGTCCACTGCCGCCCGCTGCTTCAGTACTACTGAGAAACAGGCCTTGCAGCCTGTTCCACAATAGAGCGACGGCACGCCAGGTGACATCATCACTTGGCGCGCCCTCGCTCTACTGTGGAACAGGCCACAAGACCTGTTTTTCAGTAGTACTGAAGCAGCAGGTTGCAGTGGATGGCAGCGAGGAGGCAGCAGGTAAGGTGCACGAGTGGGGGGAAGGGGGGAGGGAGGTGAAGGTCCCCTGTTACCTGCTGGTGTCCCACACTGCTGTCTGCTGCTTCCGTACTACTGCTAAACAGGCCGCAAGGCCTGCTTATCAGTAGTACGGAAGCAGCAGACGGGAGCACAGGACGCTGGCAGATAAGGCGTGTGAGTGGGGGGAGGGGGAGGCAGAGGGAGGTCCCCACTTACCTGCCAGGACCATCCACTCCAGTCTGCTGGTCCCTTCCACTGAGAAACAGGCTTTGCGGCCTGCCTCTCAGTAGCGTGCTGGGTGATGACATCACCCAATGCGCTACTGAAAGGCAGGCCGCAAAGCCTGTTTCTCAGTAGAAGGGACCAGCGGATGGCAGCAGATGGCCCCAGCAGGTAAGGAATGCAAGAGAGGGGGAGGGAGAGGGCGGTTCCCACTTACCTGCCAGGACCGTCCACTCCAGTCTGCTGGTCCCTTCCACTGAGAAACAGGCTTCGCGGCCTGCCTCTCAGTAGTACGCCGGGTGATGACGTCACCCAGTGCGCTATTGAGAGGCGGGCCGTGAAGCCTGTTTCTCAGTAGAAGGGACCAGCGGACGGCAGCGGACGGCCCCAGCAGGTAAGGAACGCGAGAGAGGGGGAGGAAGAGGGAGGTTTCCACTTACCTGCTGGGGCCATCTGCTGCCGTCCACTGGTCCCTTCTACTGAGAAACAGGCTTCGCAGCCTGCCTCTCAGTAGCGCGCTGGGTGATGATGTCACCCAGTGTGCTACTGAGAGGCAGGCTGCGAAGCCTGTTTCTCAGTAGAAGGGACCAGCAGGCGGCAGTGGATGGCCCCGGCAGGTAAGGAGTGTGAGTGGGGGGAGGGACAGGAGGGGGGAGCCATGTTCCCTCTCACCCGCCCCCGTGTTTTCCACATAGGCTTGCATTGGGGGAAAGCTTTCTTTCCCCCAGTGCAAGCCTATGGCGAAAACAATCTAAAATGGCGTCTGATCCGAAAAGCGGATGTCCGATTTTCGGATTGGAATCGGATCCGAACTGAACCGGAAAGACTCCGATCCAATCCAATTCGATCTGAAGCATCGTTTCCGTTTCCAGTTCTGATCCTATTTCTTGGGTCCATGCACACCCCTACTAACCACTGCAGGTAGAGGCAGTGTTACTGGCAAGTTCAAGTACATTATACTTGGACAACAAATGAAAATGCTGGCTTTCGGTGTCCTCAGCCCAGTGTTTCCTGGGAGCGTAGTTATTTCTTCTTGGAGGGTTTTACTCAAGGATTTTCTTATTCAAGTGTCCACTTCTTATGAGTCATCTTCAACTTGTAAAGATAGAGTAAGCCATGTATTTATTGGACTATTGCACAACATCCTCAAATGGCAGCACAAGAAAGCTACAGCTGAAATGTTTGTGAGGGATGATCAACGACCGCAATGCTGTGATCGTTCTGTATAATGACCATACTTTGTCTGCATCTCAGGTATTCAAACTGCTTTCTTCACTTTTATTTTGAGCTTTCTACCCTACAGCACATGCATATAATAAAATGGATTTTCAGAGGGCTTACATGAAATGTGGTTTCCATTAACTACAATACAAAACAAATTAAGGGTGTATTGGTGAAGCCTGCTTTTCATATGGTTGAGACATATATTTCTGTAAAAATCATAGGGGGCTGTCTATTTACTCAATCTGTAGTCAGGGAAAAAAATCATTGACGTAAAAGCTTGAAGATGGGACCAACAAAATTCCTTTTAAAATATCTTGCTTGCTAGGAAATAATCCTATTCTGCTGGTTACCCAAAATAAATATTAAAAAGCCACATAAGTGGATAAACATTTCTTTGAAAAGGAAAACCTATGCAAAAGAGCTCCATCATCAGGATGTATTTGAGACTACATTGCGGAGTTCTTATGCATAGTGCATTGGTCGATATTTTTATTATGCATTTGGTGAGTTTAAAACTAACATTGAACTACTGAAGTATTATTTGTGTAAGTAATAATATATATTTTATATAGGTCTTTTTAAAACAACCACAACAACCACAACAGGAATCTCCATCCAATTTGTTAAACTGAAGAACATGTCCAAAATCTGAAAGACATTGCAGAGACAGCCCAGAGTTGCTATCTGTGGTGCATGCACAGATATTTCCCTTTCATTATATGTTTCTGGGAATCCTCTCACTTGCGGTCTTTGGTGTTATGGTTAACGGGATTAAAAATGGCTTCAATCAAAATGCTTCTCCAATAGATTGTAAATCAAGCTTTCTGAGACTGTATGTTCTTTGGTTGCTCATATTCAGAGTTATGAAAAACAGACTCACAACCAGATTTCTGAGGGGAGTGTAAGATCATTTCTCTGTGTTGAAGTGGAGGCTGGCAAGCCACAAGTTTCCCACCAGGTTTCTGTCCATCTTTCAAGACTTCTTTTGCTGGTCTTTGCACTGACATCTGTTTCTTGGAAGCTGATATAAACGCTGCACCATCCGGCATTGACTCCTGGCCTGTTAACAGCTTGTGCACTGCACTGACTCATTTTCATTCCCTCTCTCGTTACTGTGTTATAGGAAAAGCCTTACCAGTGTTCCGAGTGCAATAAGGCCTTCAGTCAGAAACGTGGCCTGGATGAGCACATGAGGACCCACACAGGGGAGAAGCCATTCCAGTGTGATGTGAGTTGGGTTTTCTTTTGATCTACTTGTGTTTAAACAAGAGATAAACTCCAGAGGGATTCCCCTCAGGCTGCAATCCGGTCCTGCGAGTAAGTCCCATTGAACTCCATGGGATGTACTTCTGAACAAACATGCTTAGAACTGGACTGTAACTGTATTTCCAAGAAACATTTCCACATTTTTGCATAAATTTGTCCCATTTTGCAGTCCTTACTTGATTAACTAATGAAACATCACAATGATAATTATATTAGCCTTAGATTTATTTGTTTGTTTTTGTTCTGTTAGGGGCATCCATGAACATAAATTTATGCATATGCCCTCCCAAGAATGGTTTGCACCATACCAATTGCAGTTACTATTTGAAGTAGACCTCCATTTTTTGTATATAATGACTGCTGCTTGACAGTTTAAGAGTCAGAGAATAACCTGGACAGGATTATTATCAATCACATTCAAATTTGAATCTATTCTGCTTGTCTATTCTGAAGTAGGGATGTCCATTGCTGGGAAATCCATTTCAGAGTTCTGCAGCATGTACGACTTGCTGTGTACCTGCCAACTGAGGTATGGGCTGTTCCCTGAACTTTGGGCACATTTTGTGCATTTTCCCCCGTGGAAGGTTGTGCAATATGCACAGAGTTCTGAGCAATTTGTGCAAATTACAAATTGCACGAATTTGTGCAAAATACGCAGATTCTTCCATAATTTGTGCAAATTTGTGCAGATTTTCACAAACTTGGCCATAATTTACTCAAATTCCAGAGTGTTCCTGCACCCACCATGCACACAATTCAAGAAAAGCTGATGCAGTGCTCAACTCACTGCAGAACGTGTTAGGTGCCACAGCAGACACTGAAACGAAATCTGGGAGGGGACAAGCCTAGGAAAATCCGTTGACTTCCACCCTCCCAAATGGATTTCTCTGACATCCCTACTCTGAAGTAAGCTCAGCTCAGTTTAGTGAGACTAACTCCCAGGTAAGTATGTATAGGATTGCACTGTACATGGTTTAAAAGAATATATATGTCTTCTATATATTCAAAAGAAAGACAGATAGGTTTACCAGCTACTCTGAAAACTTATTTAAACCATCATAAAAATATAAAAATGACTTAATTTCCAAACGGGTAACTGCAAAAACAATGAAGAGCCTTGAGGAACCTTAAATGCTAACAAATGTATTATGAGATAAGCTTTGATAGATCAGAATCCACTTCATCAGATGCATGAAGTGTAATCCTAAATTGGTAGGAATATAAATTCATGATAACCCAGTTCACACATCACATCTATCCAGGGTTTAAACAAAT
Source organism: Anniella stebbinsi (assembly GCA_029215795.1). Lineage (NCBI taxonomy): Eukaryota > Metazoa > Chordata > Lepidosauria > Squamata > Anniellidae > Anniella > Anniella stebbinsi. Next base: position 196,736,551 of record JARDYH010000004.1, read on the forward strand.
CTTGGGTATCCATGAACAAGCATGAGTGAGCAAGTATGCTGGTGCTTACAGTTCTGCTTCTGCTGGGCTAAACAACCCAGAGACACCCTATCCCTATGTTGGTGTCCATGACATCCAAACCTGAAATTGTAGGCTGTTGCAGGAGGAATAAACCATGCTTTGTAACCCATGGTGGCCAGGAGACAGCATGCTTGCTAACTCCCTCTTCATTCACATCAACTCACGGTTGTTGCAGTGTCCAAACTGGGCCAATATGGGATCAGATTCCTAGCCCAGTTGTACAGTGTGTCTTAATTCAGCCATTATCAATTATTTGCATAGCAGTGAATCACAAAACTATGCATGTTTTCAAGTAAGGGCCAACTAGTTGATATGCATTTAGTTTTCAAAATTTAAATACCAGCATGGAGAGCCCCCAATCAGAATCCAAACTTCATGTATGGGAAAGAGGGTTGACCCTGTTCTCCAACTCTGTGGTCCTGAAGAAAATTGCCACCCCTTAAAGCTGGTTTTCCCCCTGGGTGGGAAGCCATTGGTGCCTGATCACCTCCTCCTCCACAGTGCTATTTAATTACATAAAAAAACACAATATATGCAATGCATTCCTCAAATCGTCCAGTTTGGCCTTATAAACAAGTAGGATTACAAGCTTTAGTTTTCAGACTATTTGCAGTGTTGTGTCATTTCCCCATAGTAATTTTTCTTAATGTTAGTGTTCATAATTACATGTGTAGCCACCATGCACATGTCAGGGATGTCTATTTGGGGAAATATTTTAGAGACTGCATCTTTTTTGTTTGACCTTGTTTCCTTCTGGTTAAGGAAGTGATGTAGGGCTAAAGGAAATTACAGCTAACCTTATGTCTTACTTTAATTAGAAAGTTGGAATTAAAAAGTAAGGATTATGGGTTTACATTTCTGTGGGTCCTTCTTTCCTTTGAGTAATTGCCTATGGTTATAAGGAATTCTTAAGGAATCATTCTCTGATGTATAATTCTATTGAGTTCTTAAATTTGATGATGGTCCCTTGGGCACATTTGGAATGTTGAGAGAATGTCTCGAAATGGCTGCCATGGAGGAGTGTGTCCATTCACAAAATGCTCTACACAGTCACAGAGGGAGGGAGGGAGGGAGGGAGGGAGGGAGGGAGGGAACCTACCCACCCATCCAGAAAGTAGGAAGGGAGAGATCAACACACAGAGGGGGAGGGAGAGAAGGGATAAACACATATGGGACACACATGGTGGGGTGGGGGAGAGAAACACACAGCAACACACACACCACATTGGAGAGACCACAAATTCACATACACAATTTTTGCCTTTGGCTGAGTCTCAAACCTCACATCAGTGTGTGTGTGTGTGTCTACATTAAGGAAAAAAACCTGCACCCTTACTGGGGTTTCTTCTTCTGGGATCTTTCCGCATTAGATGGCGACCACGTGATTTTGAAAACTTCCCTTCTTGGCAATGCTATTAAGTTCAATGACATAGCACCATCTGATAGTGGAATTATAGTGCTACGCCAACTTTACATGCTGAGGACATCCTGCAATATTTTAAATACTGCATTTTCTGTTATTGTTTTTCAAAAGAGAGATTACAGGGGGAAAGTGTGGGAGATGTCTTGGAGGTTGACAGCATCGTGTAAAGGACCCGGAAACTTCCGTGAATTGCCAATCACGTGCGTGCAATGGCTAATCTTAACTTTTCTAGGTACTAGACTTTTCCATTGTTAATATTAATTCAGCTATTAACATCAAGAAAAGTCTTTAGTGACAAAATATAAAGGAGATCAAGTTTTCCTTATTATAGTACAACACTTTTATGTGCCTGAGAAGAATTCTGCAGTAGCAGAAAATACTGGTTTTCTGCACATTAGAGAAAAGTTCCTTTTAAAGTGTAAACATTCCTTGTCTTCTGTAACTAGAATTAAAAGCAGAAATATGTCTGTGCCAACCCCCTTTTCATTCTAATCTACATGCAGGAGCCATGTTGTGTGCAAAGTGCTTTTGTTTCTTTTTCTTCTCTGGTAATGTCTGAACTGACACCAGCTTACAAACCATAGTTTGTGAGGGGCTGCCTAACCAGGATAACTGTTTTGTTGTTTTGTCTGATTTCACAAACCATTGACAATCCAGTTAGGGGTATTGTTCCAGCTCAGGAAGAACACCTCTTCTATGAGTATAGGAATGAGCTTTTGATGCCATTTTCTGAATACAGAGAAAATGAAACAGACAAGCAGCAGTAAAACTTGTTTCATCACTCATATCTACAGAAGTTCAAACTGAGGGGGTTTCTTAAGTATGATTAATACAAACCATGGTTTGACATGATTGAGTTTTATTTGAGCCGTTGCAACTTTTCCCCTCTTAGGTGACTCAACGTAGCTGTGATAGGAAAGCACCTGCCTAACTTCTCCCTTCTATGCCACTAGTAAAGACACAAAGCCATTGGCAGAAAGGCAATATATAGATGTAGCAAATAAATAAATAAATAACAAGAGTCTCTGCCTTTACACCCCTGTTCTCCAAATTACACGACATTTGAGTCCCTAACAATAAAAGCCACACTATTATACAAAGTACTTGCAGAATAGGTTGACAGATTTCCAGATTGTTTATGTGCAGAATTCCAATTCTGAATTCCAGGTTTCTTTCAATCAGCGTACTGCAAAGCTTTCAGCAGAACATAAAAATATTAACAACTAAGTGCATAATAAACAGTTTATAATTCCACAATGGTACGGTACAAGATTATATTGGCATGTCAGTTGTTCCCTTATTTTGTTTTTGTTTGACAAGAGGTTGGCAAAAGCCAAAAACAATACCACTATTGCATTTAACAATTCCCACTGAAGGGGCTTTTCTTCAGCGCTGTGTAAAGATTTTAGGTTCATAAGACAAAGGGTGAGGTGAGAAAAAGTAGGTATTGGGGCAGGATCTAAGCTATGACTTTGCATAGTTTAGTGCCTGAAATGAATTATTTGTCTTTTAAAGGACTCTTCTTGCATAAGCTACGTTTAGAGTTTTAAATATTAAAATGTGCCCTAGGCCTGTAGTATCTTCCCTCCTGTATTGGAGCTATACCAGACGTTACACTGCCCACAGGAATGCCACTGAAAATGGCATCCCCATGATAAATCTTCTACACACACCAGCTGCTATAACATATTAAATTGTCTTAGAATCAGGATAATACATCATTGCTAATCATGGTAGGTTTCTGTAATCTGTACTCAGGATCTCAGGCAAGGCACCTCAATATTTTCCTTCAGTCTTCTTTTTAGAAACCACTTTTTGTGTAGATCCTTTCTGGGATCCAACAAGGCACCATTTTCATATTTCCTTCCCCTCTTATCCCTTCACTTTCCATGCTACCCATTTCATAGCAACTTAGAGTTGGAAGGGACCTTGTTCGGTCATGTCATACCTCATGTTCAATGTGGGATTTGCAGTGCAAGATACAGTCACAGCTATGGATGTCCAGCTTTAGTAAAATCTGCCCCACGTGTGTTTCATGGATTGTGCAGTGTCGTTTATTCCGGTGTCTATTCACAAACAGATTTGATATTTTTTTTTGTCTCCATTATGCGGAAAAATACGCAACTAATTCACAACGATTTACATAATTTATATTAGTACATAAGATTTAGCATATTGTCCCAGATTCCCTTCAACTTTTATCCCTTTATATTTTCCAGTCTGGCACATGTCTCAGCAGAAATTTGCATAATTTCCTGTGAATGAATTTCCTTAAATTTCAGGAAAGTAAAAAAAATAATCTGGAAATTCATGGATTCCGTGAGGCCTGGGAAGCCGGTCCACAGCAAATTTCACAGGACAGATTCTTAGAAAGCCAAGCTCATTTTAGTCCATCTCTGTTTTCTTCAGCATCTCTAACCACAGCATCCTTGACAAATGACTGTCCAATTAAATAACTCCAATGAAGGAGAACCCACCACCTCCTGATGTAGTCTGGTTCGCTGTCAAACAGCTCTCACTGTTAGGATGTTTCTCCCAATAGCCGAAATCTGCTTCCCTGCCATTTCCACTCCTTGGTTCTTGTCTTGCCCCCAGAGTGAAAGAAAACAAACCTGCTCCATCTTCTGCATGACAGTCTTTCAGATATTTGAATATGGCTATCATGTCTCCCCTTAATCTTCTCTTCTCCATGCTAAACATACCCAGATGTTCCAACTATTCTTCAGAGGACTTGGTTTCCAGTTCCCTCATCATCCTGGTTGCCCTTTTCTGCTTTAACAATGACCCTGTTAAAATATGGGCACAGTGCTCTGATTGCACAGAATAAAGCGGAATGATTATTTTCTGTGATCTGGACACTGGGCTTTTACTAATCCATTAAGCCTAAGATCACATTTTCTTTTTTTAAACCCAGTGCACTGCACCGCTGGCTCATTTTCACCTTGTGATCCACTAAGATCCCTATATCAGTTTTTCATGTAATGCTGCCAAGCCAGGTCTCCCCCATCCTATACTCATGCTTTTGATTTTTTTGTGCATAAATGTATGACTTTATATTTATCTCTGTTGAATTTCATCATGTTAGGTTTATCAAGTCCTGTTTTCTTCCTTCACTTTATACTTTAGTGATGAATGTGTAGTTCAGCTCTTAGTAAGCTCCAAACCTTGTCATGTGACCCAGTTCTCCTTGGACTGCATCACTTCAGACTGTGATTCGGGAGAGGAGGTTGATCACAGTTTTGGATATTCTCAGTTTACATCCTGATTATGGAAAACACTTCTCCCTCACACATTAGCTTTCCACAGGCAGGAGAAGCATTCAGTCATGTGATCCTCTTACTACAGTCCAAGGAAGGGTTGTACCATGTGATACTTCAAAGTGTGAAATTCAATTCTTGGATACATCTGTGTTTTTGTACAACACTTCGAGTATTGTTGGCTCTTAAACTTTCCATTTAAATTCTTACACTAGATTTTAAACTCATTTAGCATTACTTTAACTATGTGCAGTACTTGGTCAGTGTATTTCAAAAGCTTTTTCTTTTAGCTTTCAAAGACTATGTTGACATTCTAGAACGGGTGTTGAAACTTTTTCAGACCAAGGACTGAATTACATTTTGGGGACTTTTTTTTTTTTTTTTTTGGCCGGGGGGGGGCACATTCCAGTGGTGAGTGGAGCTGAAGGTCAAAAGGGTGGAGCCAAAAATACCAAAACATGCCTGCATATTTAGCTTAAAGCTTTTCCTCCCAGGAACAAAGCCTTTGGAGGGGCATTTCAACCATTTAGAATGGGAAAAAAACTGCACAAAAGTTGGGGAAGCACCAAATGATCAGTGGGAGGAGAGGGGGGGGCAGGAGGGTTTCCATGGCCATCTGAGAGGGGCATCTTGACTACGGGGCTTTGTTGCTTGTTTGTTGAAACTCCCGCAGCATCACAGCTGCAGGTGGGAGTGGCAAATCTCCATTGAAGGAGGGAGTGTGGGTTTTCTGGGCAGTGCTGGCAGCCATCAAGCTAATCAGGCCCACCCCACTCTCTGTCTGGCCTTCCCACACGTCCCCCTGAACTTGCTCCGTGCTCAGAATGCCCACCAGCGTAGTGCAAAGTGAGGTCACCACTGACAGATGGCAGGAAGAACATGGAGACCTCTCAGCAAAAGGAAAAGCTGAGACAACCCAGTTTCACCTGAAAAGCCCGTGGAGGATGCGAGTTAGCAGCTGTGTTGTATAAATGATGTAGTGCCACTGCACAACCACCACGGGATTTACAGGGCGTATAGACAGCCCCTGGGAAACCCCAGATTGGGTTGGATTGGGAATCCAGGCCTGAGGTTTTGCAACTACATATCAGCAAATAGAAAACTGCTTTCAGATGTTGCTTTTCAGAATGTCACAGGAAAAGTTGCATTTTGCATGACTCACCTTTCTTATTTGAGGCAACCCATCTTTTACTTTGGCTTCATGCATTCAATTACTACTTTACACATCTTTTGCACGGCTTTGTTTTGTTTTGACCTTGGCAGTGCACCCTTCTTTATTTATTTGCAGGCTTTTGAAATGTTTCAGTTATAGCATATCAAGAGGAATTTACTGCTCAGTGAGGAATAAGTATGAAGTGTGCATCTGTAAGCAGTTTATTCTTCTCGTTTTGCAAAGATAATGTGCCATTGTTAAACTGTCATCACTGTATGATTGAGACTCATTAAAAACTACTTACTGGTAGCAGAACTTGACACAACCCATCAGCTGAGGATGAAATTCTTACAATTTATTTCCAATAAGATAAATCTGTGATGTTCATACATGGATGTTGATGTAAATGTGGTCATCTATACTAGTCGATGGGTTAAATGCTTTTTGTTTGTTTATTTGTTTTTGTAGCATCTGTATCTGATGCCATTTCAAGGTATTGGGAAAAGGGACATTTTATAGTTATCAGTTAAGTGTGCAAAATTGACAGTCAGATTTCCTGTTTAATCAGCATGGGAAAATCGCCCATATAGTTGCATTTGACCGTGTTGAGAACAAAGAGAAGGTAGAGATGGCCAACCCATTTCCATAACAAGGATTACTTGCTGAAAGTTCTGCTCATGCAGCTGTTTTTGTTTACTCTGAAAGATGGTGCTTCATCTTTTGCTTAAAGACATTTGGCAGTATCCAGTGCTGCCACTGTGCCTCTGTTGTTTGTATTGCACAAGCAGGCAATACAAACAAGAAGCTATTGTTTCCTAAAACAACCTAGAAATGAGCTGAAATGTGCATTTCCGGAATGTGACAGGTCAGCAGAGCTCTCTTCTGCTAGCTTCGATGACCTGTTCTGTTCCAGAAATGAGCATTTTTGCTTGTTTCCATTTGCTTTAGGAAATGTTGCACCCAATGTGGGTACCAGTTGCACCCAATGTGGGTACCAGTTGGACACTGCCCATAGTAAAGTACACTCTGTGTGTGTATACACGCACATACAAGCCATATTCAGGCATTCTTTTACTGGGTAGATCAAACACACAAGGAGGAAAAGCACTCTAGCCCACCTCCTCCTTGCATGTTGCCATTGTGCTCTTCTCATGGAGGGCAATGTCTGAGGAGGCCAACCTCCTGTAGCCATGGAGGTCTCCATACAACTAAATGGTACACTGCAGAGATTGTACACAACCACTTTTTCCTGGGTATGGGTGATGATGACCAGCTGATTCAGTTGCCCTTATCTGTTTAGTAGATAGCTGTGAATGTATTAAGCCTCTACATATAATCTTCTGAAATAGGCTCTTTTGGGGCAGATTGATCAGAGAGTACCCATCACAGAACAATAGTGGGGAAAGCAAAACAACTTGACAGGGGAGGGGACCTTTTTAAACACTGGAACAAAGAACATTTCCTACCAACACCGTTGTCTCTCATACAATACACATCTGTGTGGGTGGGACATTCTCCAGGAATTGTGACCTTCTTGAAAACAGATGCTGCTTTGCCTCACTGACTTTGTACAATCCACTGATTCTATCATACAGAAGTACAAACCTTCCAAGTAGCTCTAGGGTATTGCCAGGGATATGGTGTGCGGCTCCTACCAGTGTCAGAAATGCAGCTGTGACTTCTGGAAATATGTCACAGCTCAAATGCTAATGTTTTACCTTTCCCAGCAAAGAATGAGGACATATCATACAAAGCATAAGCATGTGAGTCAGTGCTCTTGACAATGTACTGCACCTTAATGAAGAACTGGACAGGTTGTGATGGTATGCCACTCACAGAGCACACTCTTCTGGCAGTTCCAGTGTATGGCTTGGGGTGTATCCAGTACTATATCCATTTTTACATATATTCTGTATTATCATCATAGGGCTGCCCACTTGACAGTGTCTTTTGTCGCAACTGTGGTGTCTTATAGACGCCACTCTCCTGGAGGTTTGTATACATCATTTATGTTTGTCCTAAGCTTTGTTTAGGGTCAACACCAACAGTTTCTTATTTATTTTGTATGGGTTTTATTTTAAAGTTATATTTATATATTCTTTTAAATCCAGTTAAGGTCTTTCATTAGGATTATTGTATTTATTGCATTTTTGTAAACCGTTGACCTATTTTATCTCATGTACAGCGCTTTGTTAGAAAGCACTATATAAATAAATTTTATATTAGTACATCTCTCACTCATGGCGGTTTTTCTAGACAGACATGATGGGCTGTGCCAAGTCATGGGATTTCCTTATTATTATTATTATTATTATTGTTATTATTATGTACCTTGGGAATAATTGGCATGAAGATCCATCAATTCTCACTGCTTGACTCCCAAACGTAGCGTTGTCAGCGGTATGCCAGCTTGTAAAGGACACTCCACTGGAGGTTTGGGTATATGATTTAGGGTGGCCCATAGCTTATTGTGGATTGCACACCTCCAGTTCTATATACATTGGGTATTATTGACATGGGGTGCTATCCTTCACAGTCTCTTGGACCCCACCAAACAGTAGGCTGGATGCAAAGCTGTGATGTCTTATAGAGGCCACCCTCTCTGATGTTTGGGTATATTATTTGGGGTGGTCCAAAGTTTAGCTTGGAGTGTATACCCCAGAGTTCCTTATTCATATTTTGGCTATTGTTGGCATGGTGACAATATGCTTGATTGACGCCCAAACAAAGTATTGGCGTGGAAGAGATGGTATGCCACCTTGTAGAGGCCACTCCCTTGGGGGCTTGGTGGTCTGTGGTGACTTAACATTTATTGTGGGGAGCACGCCTCCAGTACCCTATCAATTTTGACATATATTGGGTATTATTGGCATGGAGGCACCATGCCTGAACCTGTCTTGAGCCAAATGACAAGTTGGGCCCAAAGCATTGCTGTGAGGTCTTGAAAGGTCACTACTCCAGTGATTTGAGTGTATTATTGGGGTTGTCCAAATAATGTTGGGGTGCATACCCCTAGTTCCTTATTCATTTTTATTACATTGTATGTTATTGGTATGGGGTGCCATACTTCACAGTGTTTTGTGCTCCAATGAAGGGTTGAACTGGATGCCTGTGGCATCATGTAGAAGCTTTTGGCTCTGAGGTTTGGGTGTTGATTTGGGGTGGTCCAAGGTATAGTTTGGGGTGTGCACATCTAGTTACTTATTCTTACATACATATTTGGATATTATTGGCATGGTGGCAGTATGCTTGACAGTGTCAGGCAGCCAAACAAAGCATTGGGCCAGAAGTGATGCTGTGACACCTCACAGAGTACATGGTACAAGAGGTGTGGGTGACCACACAAAGCACTTTTGGTATTATATCCTCCCTTGCTGGTTCTGCCCGAAATGCAGGCACTTCCCCTTACTGCATGGCAGGGCCAGCCCTCAGTAAAATAAATTGTAATCATGCCAAAAACAAAAAACCCACATGATTACTGCAGGTCTACCACTTTCCCCCCCAATATTTCAGGATGTAGACCTTGCTAAAAATCACATTGAGTGTTATTCATTGCATATGCTGAGAATATTTTTCCTGGATTGTGGTCTGAAAGATAAAATAACACATTTTTCAGTCCCTGTCCCCTGGAGAGACCCTGTTTACTGGGATCCATATCATAGGCTGACCATATGAAAAGGAGGACAGGGCTCATGTAACTTTAACAATTGTAGAGAAAAGGGAATTTCAGCCAGTGTCATTTGTATGCAATTAGTTCCTGGTGAAATTCCCTCTTCATCACAACAGTTAAAGGTGCATGCACTATACTAGAGTGAGAGACAAAAGGAGAGCAAAGCTCTGGTGCTATGTAAAAATATATTTTTCTTTATTTCTTATGTCTTATTCTCTGTATGCTCGACGCGTTTCGGTGGTGAAACCTTTGTCAGGAGCTACACAAAAACATTTGTAAAGCATTTCTTTACAAATTGTTGTTATTATTCTAACAGAAAACAGTTTAAAGTTTTTGCTCATATACCGTCCCGATAGTCTCGAGACGAATGAGCCTATCAGGACGGTATATGAGCAAAAACTTTAAACTGTTTTCTGTTAGAATAATAACAGCAATTTGTAAAGAAGTGCTCCAGTTTTTGTGTAGCTCCTGACGAAGGTTTCACCACCGAAACGCGTAGAGCATACAGAGGATAAGACATAAGAAATAAAGAAAAATATATTTTTACATAGCACCAGAGCTTTGCTCTCCTTTTGTCTCTAGCTTGTTGGTGCTTCCTTCCCTCTTTGTTCCATAAACTATACTAGAGTGACCATATACAAAAGAAGGCAGTGCCCCTGCAACTTTAACAGTTGTGATGAAGAGGGAATTTCACCAGGAACTAATTGCATACAAATGACACTGGCTGAAATTCCCTTTGCTCTACAACTGTTAAAGTTACAGGAGCCCTGTCCTCCTTTTCATATGGTCAGCCTACCATATCAGAAACTGTATAACATGGGTCAGTGCATAAGTATACCAGGTTTCATACTTTTAACCCAAAGTGTACAATTTTAGGTTGAACTGTGCTGCTAAAAATGCTTTCTACCTCTCTTCTCCTGCATTATGGAGAAATATTTTTTACCTAATTTTTATTCAAAAGAGAATGTGGTGATGGAGCCACTTGTAACATTTAATCATTGAATTGGGTAGTTGGGACTTGAGAGGCTAATGTTTATTTCCTAACTGAGCTTTCATTGGGTGGGTCGGTGGATTCCTATCAGGCATGGAGCTTACCTTTATGTTGCAGCTGCAGATTCTGATACACATAGGAGAGGGTCAAATTCCCAATTGCCTGTGGCAACCAGGTGAGCTGTTTAATATGAGGCTTCACTAGAGCCTAGCTGTTAGAGGCCCTGGTTTCATAACCATACCTTCACAGGACCTTACAGTTAATGCTCTTTCCATTTTGCAGATGGGAGAGTTGAAGCTAAGAGATAGTGACTTTCTTGAGCAAAAGAGTGACATGTTGGTTACCTCTAGACCCTTTGCAACCACACCATATGGTCCCATAAAATTGCCCACATCTGCAGGAAGATGAGGTTGCTTGTTTTACCTATAATGGCGCAAGCCACTATCTGCAGCAATATAGCTAAAGAATCCTTACATGATTAGCTGGGAGATTAGGAAAACTACCAACATTTCCTCATGTCAAAAATGGTGAAGAAGCTTGCCATCTTCCTTATCTGAATTTATGCATAACACTGAGTGCTTGAATATCTACTTACGGCATCTGTCTTCAGTCAATTCAATGGTTTTATTTTGTTTTTTGTCTTTTTATTAATGCTTTAGGTTTGTGACTTATCGTTCAGCCTGAAGAAAATGCTGATCCGGCACAAGCTGACTCACAATCCCAACCGCCCCATGGCCGAATGCCAGCTATGCCACAAAAAGTTTACAAGAAATGACTACCTCAAAGTGCACATGGAAAATGTCCATGGAGAAACTGACAGCTGACTTTGGCTTATGCAAGAGAAGTGTCCAGTGTTCCCTTTTGAGGCATATAAATACCAGATTTCTCACCTGATTGGTGAACTCAACACAAACACACTATTGTGTTCACATAATCGCTTTTTTCATGTTGTGTTGTATTGTTGTTCAGGCTTCAAAATGTCTCTTAAATTAAACAAGGTCAGAATCAAAATGATTAACGTTAAGGATGAATTGTCAAGATCATTTTAGATGGACAAATTGTCATTAAAATCTGCCCTCAACCTGTTGTGGTTAAGATTCCTTCCTGAATGTGCCCCCTATGTGATGAAATCAGTCGCTATCTTAAGCTGCTGCCCCTAGTGCATATAGGTAGTATGCGGGTACATATCCCAATAAGAAAGTTTTTTGTCTGCATTCTAACCATGCACATTGGGGGGGGGGGGGGGAGCATGATTTAGACTTAGATTGTGCTCCTGAGTTAAGACACAAGCCTTCCTTCCCTGCATGCAGCATGTCTGATTAAGATGCTCCCCTGCACCTTTCATTAAGTAAAGATAATCTGATATGTAGCTGCACACTGTGTACTTACAGAACATCTGTTTGGCGACTTGCTGGGGTATCACCTTCATTGAGCTCAGTGGGATTTACTTCAAAATAGATATGTTTAGGATTGTACCACACAACCTGGAAAGTGAAACAGTGCAACATCTTGTTGCCAATATGTGGCTAAATATCCATTTCAATAGGTGACCGTGTGTTACGTATTTCCATACAAAATAATACTATAAACTCGCTGTGGCTTTAAATCCCAAGCATTTTCACTTCCAAACTTAAAATCTTGCACACTGGGGATGGTGTCTGGGTTTTGGGATGTCTTTAATTGACTTCATAGTTTCACAAGCTTAAGTCCCTTAGAAATCACCAGGACTTCAGCACACATGCCTACTGGCTATACTGCAACCTGTGTTTGTGGTTGGTAGATTGGTACATCTGTGCAACAGTTTCTTCTGCTGTAGTAAAACCATAATAGTGGATAGATTTTTATTAACTTAGTGAATTCACTTCTATTCTGTTTACCGGCATAGTTATTCAAGCAAAGTTTATTCTGGCTTATAAAAACTTGATTAAACTCAGAATTGATATTGAAATACTGGAATATTTTTCAAGAGCCACTGTGGTATAGTAGCTTGGCTATGGGGACTTGTTGTCTTAGGTGCTTCAGAATGGTTGGTATTATGCTTGGTTGCCATTGTGAAAGGCAAACCAAAAATAAACGCTGTGAGTGATTTATGTTGAAATGCTGTGTTAGCCCTAATGTAATATTTGTAAATGCCAAGGCAAAAGGGAACAAAATCTTAGACTGCTACCCAACATCAGATTAAGGCAAGGAACATGTCATGAAATTGCTAGGAAGAATTTTTACCCCACGGGCGTCTGAACGGTCTAGGACGAGTCTTGTGCGATGCATCTGTTAGTCATATTTGGGTTTGGTATTATTATGAAGACCAAGGCTGGGTTAAGAATAATTTGTTAACTTCATTACTCTTTCAGCAAGTAGTTTCTGTTCATTATTGATAGAAAGTCTCTAAATTATCATACTTGAATAATAGAAGCCAGTGCATGGCATAAAGGAAGTAAATAAGGCACTAGGGTGTCATCATCAAAGGATACAAAACTGTTTTACGAAAATGTGGTTGTAAGTTAATATTATTTTAATTTGGTCAGCAATGTATTGTAAAAACATAAGCCTTCACAGTATGGCATATAACGTAAAAATGTGAATTACAGATTAACATCAAAAGAAGAAAAACATAGTCTAGGCATTCTAATTATTACCTCTACGGTCTACTCCATTGTTGTCCACAGCATCCTTTCTAAATTTAGCTCCCAATTCAGCATATTGGGACATTTTTTAAAGTTTCATTTTTATTTGCATCATTTAATAAATGTTAGTTTATGCAACAGTTCTGGGGTTGGGGGTGGGGGGGAGATTAGGCCTAACAGTTCCTCTTAATAGGGAGTTCAGACAACCACCATCATACATTAAAAGCACATCTGAGGGGCTGGATGGCTAGCTTCACCCCCACCGGCCACAACCCTTGCCTGCTGTGTGCTTGGTGGTCATGGAAAGGGTCCCATGGAAAGGTCCGTACAAGTGTACTGATGTCCTTACATAAAGCTCCTCCACACGTGCTTTTCGTGCATGAAGGAATTTGTGTGAAATCCCTTGATGAGTTCTACAACACGCCAAAACAATTCAGTGTGTAAGCTGTTCAGTAGGGCCCTAAGCCACATGGGGAAAGCTTTGATTCATTAGGTGTATAACTGTACCACCCCAGTGGACATTCTAGGGACCAGAACTCTTAGTTCCTCCCCTGTTAGCAAAACTATTTGCAAAACGTGTCCCACTTCATTCTTCATCCTTGACAATCTTAGTGAATTCCCAGTAAGTGAGAAAAGAAAGACTGTGTGTTTCTGTGAGCAAAAAAGAAGTGCAAATACACTAGTAGCCTTCAACGATTTTCAGCAAGCTGAGCAATTTCTTTCAGATACTCTGAGATGGTTTCTTGTATCTGGAAAGATTATAACAGCCCATTTTGTGATGAAATTATAAATGAAATCATATCGTGTATTTTAGCCTTCTCTTTTAACTCAGTTTAATGATGAGAACAATGTTTTCCCTTGATGACATTGTTCACAACCAGTGCCCAAGCATAATTTCTGCCATTTTGAAAACTGGATGATTGACTGGTGTCTTTTTGCTTCTTTAGTTGTCTTTGTTTAAGCTCCTTACCTTTGTTTAAGCTCCTTAACTTTCTGGCTGCCTGGTTTGTATTCATAGCCAAGTCTGGTGGTGTAGCACTCCTGTATAAGTATATTAATTATACAGGAGTGACAAATATCATTTAGGCCCCCTCCACAAGGATGCGCTTTTGCGCCCGGTTCGGGGATTATGCGCATTATCGCGGAGGCGCATTTACGCCTAATCCCTCTGCACGGGAGGCGACGAGAGGCGGCGAAGCGCATTAATTGATGTCCAAAAAGCGCTTTAGAAGACGTTAATGCGCATAATCGCTTGTTCACACGGCGAAAATGCGCTTTAACGGCCGGAGAAAAATAAAAGTCGCTATTTAACGCGCATTCGAAAATGCGCATTATCGGGGAGATAACGCGCCTGTACGCCCGTTTTGCGCTCCGCTGGTGTGGAGGTAAAATTTATAATGAGCCTTCAAGGCTCATTAAACGTCTCGTGTGGAGGAGGCCTTAGACACTGCTCCCGGCCTCTGTTTTGTGTTTAACTCATTCACTCACTTATGTTCAGCCAACCATACTCACTTTATTGTGTCTTAGCAAATTGCCATTATACACAATTACAGGGGGAAAATACTACACAATTTAAAACTCTACTAATAAACCATTAAGAGTTGGATCATTTTCCATACAGTCTTTAAACTTTGTGGCACGTATTTGTAGAGCATTGACAAAGAATTTAGAAATTCTAAAGGATACATACTTCTCTGCATCAGACAATAGGAAACAAACCTTAACAAGGGATGGCCTTCCCTTCAATGATCTTAACAACGGATGAATATATTTGGTTCTGAGATCATTATACATAGAGCATTCTAGCAATACATGAATAGTATCTTCAATTGATATGGAATTGCAACTGCATACTCTATCCTTCTTAGGAACCCCCTTATGCTGACCCACCCAATCTGCCAATGGGAGAACATTTAATCTTGCCCGAATAAAGGCTACCCTCATTTTAATATTTGCTAAATCTACAAGGTATTTTGGAAAAGATAAATACAAAGGAGTAAAGGAGGCATAGAAGTTATTAGACTGGCAAGTCTTTATCTCAGCCACCTGAGATTGAATCTCAATGTCCTTAAGCCTTTGGAGCAGTAATACTTTAGCTCTGTCATAACCTTGAGAGAAAAGAGAATGAGAATCCCAGATTCATGGCAACAAGCTGCATTTTGTGCTTCCATGAGCTTGGGCCCATCTCTTCTAAAACCATCAGAAGAAATTCTGATACCTGCTTGAAAATGATTTGCAGAGCTAGTCTGAGAGTTTCAGCTTTGATTGTCATTACACCCAGTTCTGCATGGAGCAATTCTAATTTTGTAGAAATGGGATGTGCAAGGAGCCTACACAAAAATTTATTTTGAGCTCTTTCTAATGGATCCAAATTGGCCATAGCCCACAGTGGTGCTCCGTATAGCAATTCTGGCAGAACGCTGATCTTGTACAATTCTAGAGTGGGCTGAACCAGGTTGCCCCCTTTTGTGTGATATAACGGTAATAGTCCATTTAAAGTTCTATCCGCTAACAAGGTGCTTGATTGAACCTGCAAAGACCATGTACCTGTCCACTGAAACACCATACCAAGATACTTAAAAGAAAATTCTTGCTCCAGTTTATTCCCATCAAGTGACCAGTTGTGGAATTTCTTAGATTTACCAAATATCATAACTTTTGTTTTTTGGTAATTGATAGAGAGAAGCTCATTCTTACAATATAAACTGAACCGCTTCAACAATCTACGGAGGCCCAACTGAGTGTAAGAGATTAGAATTGTATCATCTGTGTAAAGAAGGATTGAATATTTCTGGTTTCTTATTTTAACTGGAAAATAGTGGTCATCTCTTAAGAACTCAACTACTTCATTTAGAAAGAAATTGAAGAGAAGGGGGCTAGTAAACATCCCTGTCTTACTCCTTTTGTAACTGGTACAGGGTCAGATAGGTGTCCTCCATCAATTCTAATTCATAAGGATGTTCCAGAATATAAAGCGATTATACATTTTAGAAGCTGCATGTCAATGCCCATAGATTGTAATCTGCTCCAAAGGCATTCCCGAGGAATAGAATCGAAATCAGCTTTCAAATCAATAAAGGCCACATAAACATGCTTTACAATTCCGGCCAAATATTTATCAATAATACATTTCAGCATAAAGCAATTATCTAGAGTTGACCGCCCCGGCGAAAGCCAGCTTGTTCTGGAGCAAGCAAAGTGTGATCTTCCACCCAATCCTCCAATTTATCAAGACTAGACCTGGCATAAATCTTCCCTGGACCATCTAATAAGCTAATTGGCCTATAATTTCCTGGATCATTTCTAGACCCCTTTTTGTAGATCGGGACCACAATAACTGATGACCAACTTGGAGGTGAAATCCCAGTGATGTTAATTAAGGAAAATAATGATGCAAATATTGGAGCCCATCAGTCAGGGAATGTAGTAAAGAGATCAGGTGGAAAACCATCTTCTCCAGGAGCTTTACCATTTTTTAGTCTTGGGATTAGTGACTTGACCCTATTTACTGAGATATTTTCAAAACAGTGTTCCCAATTACATTCAGAAGAAGCAGTAGGAAGGTTGGGCTCATTAAATATCCTTCTAAAATGGCTTTCCTATTCGATCTTAGCAATGGTTCCCTCTAGAACAGGAGCAGATCTTTTTTCCAACCTTGAAAATATATCCCAGAATTTACTTGGGTTCTTTTGCAATAGTGCAAGGCCTAATTCCTTTCACTGTTCCTCATAATAGATTCTTTTTCTATCTCTGATTAATCTTTTATACCTTTTGCGCATTTCATAAAATTGAGGGGATTATAGAAGAATTACTTGTACGATATGATTTTATAACTTTTCCCATCTGCCTTTTTAACATCTTGCAATCTTTATCGAACCATTCATTACCCCTTTTGATTTGATAATTTTCTGATAGGGATACCTTTTTATAAGAAAAATGGTCTGAGGGAATTTACTAGTTGTACATATAATTGATTCGCTAATTCAATACTACATGCTTGGAGCAGATCATTTCTTAATCTCAAAAATTCTTCTGAATATAGTCTCAATTCCAAATCTGCTTGCAGCAAGGAATTCCATTTAATCCGCTTGTCCGATGTTAGTAGTGCTTGCTCAAAATGTAGATGCATGTCAAAATTTGTAGTAACACTGTTAGACCACTGCAAGGAAAATCTAAGTGGCTGGTGGTCACTACCAGCTACTGAATCTACTGTGAAAGATAGAAATGTTGATCAAAAAAGATAAGAAATCATCACGTAATCTACAATACTTGCACCTAAATTACTTATATAGGTAAACTCCCCTCCTGAATTATCTAGTTGGGAGCCATTGATTAATATTAAATTTTATTTTATTGCTAATGCAAAAAGGATGAGGCCAAAGTCATTAATCTTCATTTCTTTGGATTTTGGGGTTTCCAAGTCTTCCCATAGCTCAGTTGGACTTCCTAGAGCCATAGCGATAGCCTGGTTAGTTGAACCTGTACGTGCATTAAAATCACCAGCCACCACTAGCGGGACTAAAGGAATTCATGTTCAAGCTCAGCTAAATAATCTAACTTGTTCCAACAATCTACATAATATGGTGAGCTTCTAGAAGGAGCATAGATACTAACAAAAATATAAGAATGTGTAGCATTTTTAATAAGGACAGCCATGGCACATGGGGCCAACCCTTTAAGCTGAATGATTGAGGCCTTAGAGGAGGTAGATATTAGTATAGCCAATCCCCCACTTGGTCTACCACCTTTGGAGGAAGAAAATGCAGGGATTGAATAAGCCACATATCCAGGTAACCAGATTTCCTGCATTAACCAGGTTTCTTAAAACAACAAAATTTGAAAATTATTTATGTACTATAAAAATCATTATCTTCTAGCTTATTCCTCCAGCCAGCCAGGGTCCAAGACAAACAGGAAACTACTGCTTTTAATTGTGTTGATTGTCATTGCTGTGTTAGAGCCTCCATTTCAATAGCCTTTCCTGATCTGGATCCTGATCTGTCAGATCCGGATCTGTGCACAGCATTCCCTCCCTCCCTCCCCCTCCCCACTCTATCTGCTTACCTGCTGCCTCCTCCGTATCGTCCTGCCATTGTCCTCTCTCTTCGCTGTGTGCCGCTGCATTTCCCGCTCGTGTAGGGTGAGGGAATGCTGTGACCAGATCCAGATCAGATTGCGGATCCGATCCGGCCTGATCCGGTCTAAGACTTGTTTCACACATGGCATTTCCTCTACATAAGTGGACACTTATATCTCCTCTTAGTTGTTTCAGAAAAATATTTGAAGCTTGAGGGAAATTCGAACAATAAACAGAAAGGAGTAAGAAAAATAAGAGAGGAGGGTTCTTGTTTTTTTGACAGATAAACACTTTAAACAAATACAATCACTTTTCAATACCTTTTCAGATTTTATTTTACAGGAGGCATCTCTTCTGGATTTTTCACAACAGTCAAATTTATTTCATTTTTATCCTGCCCAATAGCTGAACCTCTCTGGACACTTAACGACATGATTTACAATAATTACACAGTTGTAGGCCGTATATGTGCATAGGCAACAACAGAAGGCCCTCTGAACGTAAGTGGTGCCACTGCCACATAGCAACTAGTGGGGGGGGGGGGACATCGGAAGCTGCCTTATACAATAAGTCAGACCATTGATAGCCTATGGTCTATTATTTATTTAGTTGTCTAATTTATACCCTACCATTCAACAGAATTCCAGGGCAGCTTACAAAAACATAAAACTAAAAAAACACAAATTGAAATAAAAGCATTAAGGGAATGATCCTATGTCCCCTAGACAGCATCTGGGGAAGATACAGGGGTGTTTGGTTTCCTGGTTCTGAGCTGGGAGCCAGGAAACTGCACCCCACTCTCCCTTGTAGTAGCGCGGAGAGAACTGCAGTGGCTACATCTGTGCACTCGCAAAATGGAGTGCGGAGATGGGGAAAAGGAGGCGTTCCTAGGGGAGGGGAGGAGACTGGGGGCATGGGCCTACAAACCATTCCCAGATGTCCCCTCCCTGAAGCCTGTGCTAGATGGGTGAAATTGCCCATCTAGCTAAAATGCAAAGTGGCTGGAGAGTGGATCACCTCCGTACCTTGAATTGGATACTGGGTAGCCTCCAAGTTGAGAGGCTACCGACTATCTTCATAGGATTGTGGCCTAGAACACTGCAATATAAAAGAGCAGAGTAAAACCCATCAATAGAATTAAAAGAAACACCAAGCAGCACAAAAGCAATGTGCAGAGGGTTAAAAAACATGAGAAAATAAAGCGATTCTTGCCTGGCACTGAAATGAGCTCAAAGTAGGTGCCACATGAGCCTCTCTGATAAAAGCATTCTAAAGTCAGGGCACTATCACTCCTAAGATGGCAGAAGCACCCAAAGAAGAGTCTCTGTTGAAGATCTTTAAAAAGTACAGGCAGAAGAGGCACATGTAAAGACAAGCGGTTCTTCAGAGATCCCAGGCCCAAACCACAAAAAGCCTTAAAGGTCAAAATCAGCACTTTGAATTGAGCCCGGAAATGAGCTGGAAGCCAGCTCATCTGACAAAGGACAGGCATAATATGATCATAATTCCCAGTCCCAGTTAACAGCTGCCCACAAGGCACCCACAAGCAGGACAAGGCCAGTCTAAGAATACTGTGTACAGCTCTGGTCACCACACCAAAAAAAAGGGTATTTTAGAGTTGGGCAAGTAAAGGGCAACTAAAATGATCGAGGAGAAATTCCCCTATGAGGAAAGATTACAGCATCTGGGATCATTTAGCTTAGAAAAGAGGCAAGTGAGGCATGATAATTTTGAACAAAATTATGCATGATGTAGAGAGTGAGGCCGAAGAGACATTTTCCTCCCTCTCTCATAATACTAGAACCTGGGGTCATCCAATGAAGCTGACTGGTGGGAGATTCAAGACAGATAAAAAGGAAGGACTTCTTCATAGAGCATGTAGTTAAACTATGGGATTCACTACTACAAGATGTAGTGATGGTCAGCAAGGTGGCTTTAAAATGGGATTGGACAAATTCATGGAGAATATGGCTATCGATGGCTACTGGTCCTGATGGCTACATGCTACGTCCATTCTCAAAGGCAGTATGCCTATGTGACCAGTTACTGGAGAACATGGGTGGGAGAGTGCTGTAATACTCATGTCCTGCTTGTGAGTTTTTTTGTGGTCAGCTAGTCAGCCACTGTGTGAACAGATTGCTGGACTAGATGGACCTTCGTCTGATCCAGGAAGGCTCTTCTTATGTTCTTTGCAGCTTGAATTTGGCTAGTTATACTTTTGAGATTCTCTTCAAAAATTACAATAGTTTAATTTGAGGTTAACCAGGCATGGATTACTGAAACTAGGCTATCTCTGCCCAGGTAGGATTCAACTGACATACCAGCCCAAACTAGCAGAAAATGTTCCATGCAACAGAGGCAGTCAACAACAAAGGTGAAGAGTTGAGCACCTCCGGATTGCTAACATGTTCCTTTAGAGCAGGAATGGGTAGCTTGAGGTACTCTGAATGTTTTGGACCATATCTCCCATCATGCCTCATGATTGGCTAAACTGGCTAGGGCTGATGGGAGTTGTAGGCCCAAACATCCTTCTTTAGGGGGGTTGCAGCTATATCTAGGCTGACCATCTGAAAAGGAGGACAGGGCTCCTGTCACTTTAACAGTTGCAGAGAGAAGGGAATTTCAGCCAGTGTCATTTGTATGCAATTAGTTCCTGGTGAAATTCCCTCTTCATCACAACCGTTAAAGTTGCAGGGGCCCTGCCTTCTTTTGTATATGGTCACTCTAATATAGTGCCTGCAACCTTAACGGTTGTGATGAAGAGGGAATTTCACCAGGAACTAATTGCATACAAATGACACTGGCTGAAATTCCCTTTTCTCTACAACTGTTAAAGTGACAGGAGCCCTGTCCTCCTTTTCAGATGGTCAGCCTAGCTATATCAATCACAGGGAAAATATCACTAACCTGGGCAGAAGAAATGCCCATCAGAAAGACATCTGCCTTGACTGGATTGAGCTTGAACATATTGACCCTCATCCCCTCCATTACCATACCTAGACACTGTACCCTCAGTGGGAGCAGCTCTCCAGGGTTTCAAACAGGAGTATTTCCCAGTCCTACCTGGAAATGCCAGAGATTGAACCTGAGATCTTTGTGTGTGCTCTAGCACTGAGCTTCAACGCTATGGGGGAAGGGAGTTGTGCAGAGCATAAGCCACTGTGCAAAATCTTCTAGCTGTTTGTGCAGTTGTATTAGCAGCACCCACAGCCCACAAGAGGCTGCAGAATTGCACTTTGCAGATCTATGGAAGCAGCAGGCCTGGCACAAGGTCTCTTGGCACCTGAAGCAAGAGAGAAGTTGCACTGTCACACCACACCCTTGTCCGCTTACCTTTACTTCTGCTGCTGTCTCAGCCCATGGAGAGCTGTGTTGGACGAAGCAGTTGTGGGGCTCCTGTGGCAAATGCCATGGCAGGAGAGCGGCTGGCGGAGCTCTCCAGAACACCCGTGGCACAATTTGCAGCTCCTATGCTCTTCTGCCTGACTTAGGCATATCACCCTGCTTCATGGATGGGCCAGCCCTATCTAGCAGCTAGTGAGGGCCCTTCTCTGCTTGACCACCGAGCAGCAACAGGGACCTGGAACTGCAGCAGGCATCACATGTTCTAGTTTGAAAACAGGCTTGTGCTTCCTTTAATTTTCAGGTGCAAGTGTGAATTAATTTTCAACTGACAGCTTTGATGCAAAAGAGTTGATTATCTTAGTTATGCCTCAATCCTTTTTCCTCTTGGCCATCAACCCAGTCTCCTATTTGCAAACCACACACTTAAGCTATCTAACCACACATTCCCTCCCCTCAAGCACCAATATGTGGTGCTGGAGAGCCCTCTTTTAGCCAAGGCTCCTGGCCCCTTGGAAGAACTGGATAAGAATTGTTCATCAGTCACACAGTATGTTCTAACTCACAATCTATGTGAAAGTGTACTATACATTCCTTTCTGCTGTGCATAGCAGGGGCATCTTTTCAACCCAACTGCTGCGATTATGCACCCAATTGGGAGGATAATTTTGAGTCCCTTCCTCAAGTGAAGTGCACCAATGTAAGGTGGATCAGAGAAATTTACAAGCTGCTGCTGCTATGTAGTTGTAATTTGAGATTCATCGTTCTGTCAAGTCTGTTTTAAGATATTCATAAATGAACTTTCAGCTGTCGGTTGTGCTGACAGGCACACATGGGATTTCTAGTTTAAAAGACTTATAGTAACTGACTTTATTGAATCATGTCACTTGTGTTTAGCAGTTATCACTCACTCATGCACATTACCGTGTCAAGAAAAGTCCTATCAGCTTTGTTCAGTGCAAAACCATAGGGTTATGATGAAACTTAGAGTTTTGGGTCTACGGCTTTGCAATCAGCAAAGCTGAATGGACTGTTCTAATGTAAATCCAGAGAAAGGGAGGTATTGTATAACAGGACTCTGCAGAAATAGCTCTTACAATAAAACATAGGAACCTGTGTTTTCCTAACATAAGAAAAAGAAATAACAAGAAACAAGCAAAACGGCATTAAAATTAGACAACTCCAGATAGAGAACGGTAGATTTGTATAGTGCTGGGTGAACTCCTCCCATCTTGAATCAATTGTGCCACCAATTGAAGGCACAATCCTGTGCAAGTTTAGACAAAAAAAAAGGTACTAGAATTGCCAGCATTCCTCAGCCTGCACTGCTGGCTGTGGTCTGCTGGGAGTTGTAGGACTTTTTTTCTGCATAGGATTGCACCCTAAAAGTATTTTCAGCAAACACTTTAAAAAATAGAAAAGACTGACCAATGGGGAAAGCCATCATTTTACTCTATTGGTCCCTCTATATAATGTCGCTTTGGCGCCTGTTTCTCCGAATATGCGCTTTTTCCTATGTTTGATTTTACGTCTAATAGTGGTAGACGAGAGCCATGAAGGCGAATTACGGACTCCATACAATGCGCTTTACAATTGTTTATATGCGGAGTTTCGCAGCAGAGTCGGATCAGGGGTCTATGGTTGAATGAGGAAAAGTTGATGAAAGCATCACCCTGTCTCCTGATGGTACCTCCCCCGGACTTTCCCGCTATTCGTTAACCCCGCCCACCGGAGTGGGTCACCGTTGATTACATGTTAGCCCCTGGCCAATCACGATCGCACATTACTTCACATGTGGGTACGATTTCTAAACATTGGATGTGCCTACAATTAGAGTTTTTAGCAGGGCAGCATTGGCTTTGGGACCAAATGTAAAACCATAAAAGCATCATTTTTCTGGGTACAGGACGGCCATGCCGAACACCTGCCCGCGAAGCGTCTGCCCCTCTATTCCTCCCACCAAGAATCAGATGCTGCACACTCCCACCCACCATGCTTGCAGCAGCTGCCCCTTATCTCCAGCTCCCTAGCAACCTTGGCTGTCTTGGGAATGCGCTGCTTGAAGGGCAAATTTTTGTGTTGCCTTTCCATTACAATGTTGCATTTCGCACTACTGTCTCAGTTCCATACAAACTGCCCATTATTCTGTCTGTCTCCGGACCCTGAGATGCCAGCTCACAATGGTTCTGGGCTGACCCATGCTGAGCGGGCTAGAGGGCAACCTTGCCATCCCAGCAGGTCTCTGCGTCGCAGAGGTGGGTGACTGGGCAGGCAGGAGTGGGGAGGAGGGATGCTCGCTGCCTCCCAGAAAAATCCTGGCTGGCACTGATGTCTCTTTGTCCTCTATTCCCCACACAGTGCGGGTGATGTTATTCCACCTAGCCGTACTCAAGAGGCAGAAGGGGCGTTTGCGGCTGCACCTCCGCAGTATGGTACGCTTATTGCATTTTCTTCAGCATCGCATGAGGATACTGGAGCATATAGTCTGGCGTGCTGCCCTCCGGTACCTTTCCGCCAACCGGCTGTGCCATTGGAATGATCGGGCCGGCAGTGGCCACCCCAATGTGAGTGGCGGCTGTGACGTGGCGTCTGTGGACTGACGAAGAAGAAGAATTCTTTATTGTAGTCTATAGACCATAAAAAAGCAAACAAATTTTAAATTTACATCAACAGCTGTTAGACACTTAATCAATTAAGAACCCACCAGTTGCACTGTATACAAGGTAGACATTCTTTGTATAGACATTCCTTCCCATGCAACTGTTGCCGTTTGCCTTTTGGTCACTGCATTCTGCGCAAGCCCCTGTCTTGCCCCTCCTGCGGCATGCCTTTCGCATTACTCTAACCATGCTTTGCAATGGGCTTGTGCCCTCATGTAACCATTTCTAGAATAAAGATATTGCAGTGGTTTCTCAGTACTAAATGGTCTTTTTGGTGTGATACACACACAGTCATACACACACACAACTTCCCAGTAAAGCCATGACAGAAGGGAGAGGGAGGGAGGTAACAGGAGTAGATACAAAGCCCAATCCCCGATCCTGCGCCACGCTTCCGGGGGAGCGAGTCCCCCCACCTGCTCAATGTGCCTTACTCCTGAGTAACAGCGCAGAAGAAGACAGCTCAATGGCAAAAACTCGCTTGCACTGCACGGAGAGAAGTTTCCTTGCCTTTTTCCAGCCAGGATCCAGCCAGGGAGCCGGGGGGGGGGAGGAGGGGAGAGAAGCCTTAGCGGACCTCAAATTATATTCAAAATGAACAATGCACATCCTTATTCCAAACTCCTTGCTTCCTGTAGAACCAGTTCCATGTGAGTAGCCACACGTCTCGATGAAAGAAAGATTCCAGTGGGGATTTAAAAGAAACTTTACTTTAAGTACCAATAACTTAAGGTCAGCCATTACTGAACAGTCCATGAGCCAAGGGAAGAAGAAGAAGGAAGTAGGAGGGAGGAGACAGGAAATGACAAAGCAAGCATTGGGTCAATCCCCTCCCACCTTGTCCACAACTGGGAGGGGTAGCCAGAGAAGGGGAAGTCATTCAGTCATGACATCACTACCAAACTATGCCCACTATTAGCATTAATCTCAATGGTCTGTAGATTGGATACATGACGATAATGCGCTCGAACTTCGGAGAAAAATTAAAAGTCACGATAAAACGTGACTTTGAAAATGCGCATTAACAGAGGCTATAAATCGCATAGACAGCTGAATTGTGTCCTGCTCGTCTGTCCTAAATGCCGTCAGAGCGAAGTCAAGGAGGCGCAAATAAGCCATCTAGAGGTAACCCAAGACTGTCCCTGGGGATAACACCACATTGTGACGTAGTCCAACTCCCAAGGGTGTTGTGTCCCAGAACATAGCAGAGTTGGTTGAAGTGGTGTCAAAGTGTTTTCTGGGTGATTTCAAAAGAAAAAACACCTCATGTGTAAGGCAAGAAAACTGCCCTACAAATTTGCCTCCCTCCCCCAAAGATTAATCTTCAGGGAACATTTTTTCCCACCTCAAAATTTTCTGAGATCACTGGGCTGAATACTTCATCATAGCCCTAGTTTGAAGTGTACACTTACAAGACCATAATCCTACATGACCTTTTACTTGGAATGCTCACAAAAGATTGACCAATTTTCACATGAATAGCGGGATACTCATGCGTCCCTAATGCAGAGTAAATTGTTTCACAGGAACCAGCAGTTGATTTTACCAATCTTTTATCCCACCCCTTTCATCAATGGAGGGATGGCATAGATTTGTTTCCAGACATGCCTTTAAGTCTTGTATTGACCTGTCTCAAGTTCAGACAATTGGAAGAACTGTTTGTGCCTTTTAAGCAGGTATCTTTGGACAAGGAGTATGCTAAGTTGACATCATGCAGATGGCTCTGACATATAATGGCAGCATATAGATCTAAACTGGAAAAGAATAGGAAGAACTGCCAATATCTTACACCCCTGATAGAAATCTATGGTGCAACCATACTTGGAATACTGTGTGGAGTTCTGGTCACCACACGGCAAAAAGGATATAGAAGAGTTGGAAAAAGTGCAGATAGGGGCAACTAAAATGATCAAGGGGGCTGGAGCAACTTCCCTATGAGAAAAGGTTACAACATCTGGAACTGTTTAGCTTTGAAAAGAAACGAGAAGAGGGAGACATAACAGAGATATACATGGTGTGCAGAATGTGAATAGGGAGACATTTTCCCTCTCTCATCCCAGGGTCATTCCATGAAGCTGATTGGTGTGAGATTCAGAACAGGTAACAAGAAGTACTTCACATAGCATATAGCTAAACTATGGAATTCCCTTCCACAAAATGTAGTGATGGCCACCAGTTTGGATGGCTTTAATTGGGAATTGGACAAATTCCTGGATGATAAGGCTATCAATGGCTACAAGTCCTGATGTCTATATGCACCCTCCTATGCCTATGTACAGCAGTTGCTAGGCAATATGGGCAGGAGGG
Source organism: Anniella stebbinsi (assembly GCA_029215795.1). NCBI lineage: Eukaryota > Metazoa > Chordata > Lepidosauria > Squamata > Anniellidae > Anniella > Anniella stebbinsi. The sequence goes on from JARDYH010000004.1 coordinate 196,763,115, forward strand.
TGCTATTGCACTCATGTCCTTTGGCCAACTCAGAGAAAAAGGAAATCTTGATTTACCATAAATTCATGATCTTGAAGATACTCAATGGATAATTTATACCCTTGGCAATAGGCTGGATATGGGTAAAGGAGGGAGCAGGGCCTCATCAGGATTGCCTTCCACTCTTCATACATTCTAACCTGTTGTTGTTTGAACCATAGCAGTGTTTCATTTGCTCTTCCTTTAATTACTCATTGTATTTGCCATAAAATGAGGATCCACTGCCTTGCCAGGTTTGTTCCGAGAAGGCTGGAATACCCCTGGTGTAGTCAGAGTTTGGCCCTGCTTTCCACCAGGAGGAATGAAGGTCACCTTCAAGTATGGGAATTTATTGTGAGTAAACTTATCCCATTTTCTTCATCTTTTAATTTTGAATGCAGAAGAAGCAAAATGAAGGGCATTTTTTTGTCTTACAACTCAGCAGTTAATGCAGTATTGAGTGTTAACTGACACATTAAGTATCACTTTCCCTGTATCTTGTTAGTTCTGCTCATGTGACATCCATCTTTCAGGCAATTGAGGTGATGGTTAACCCTTGGTTACTTCTCAGGTTACAAGAAAGTGAGATCAGAGGCTTTGCATGACATGCACTCTCTCATCACCCTCCAGTGACAAAAGAAACCAGGAAAAAACAGCTATCCCGAGTGGCAGAGATAGAGAGAGACCAGATGCTCCACATTTCCCCCCATGGATTCTATCTGAAGCAGGCAAGAATGCATTGCTGGGCCTCATGATCTAGGTCTGGCATGAGATTAGCCAGCCTGGGATCAGCAAGGCAGCAGAACAGGGGAGAAATGAAGGCAAGGCGAAAAAATAAAATAAAAAACCCCACACAACAACCATGGAGGTATATAATGTTTGGGGAAATGGTTAGCATGAGCAGGCAACTGAATGAACTGCTTTGGATGCATATATCCTTTCAATGAGATTTATAGTGTGTGAAGTATTAAGGCCACATTAGAGACTGCAGCTCAAAGATGGAAACCAGGCAAAAGCCAAGGTGTGCCTGAATTAAAAGAAGAAGAAAAACATTGGTGTTTGGAGAAGATCTTCATGGGACGCAGAACATTTACTGCTTTTCTAACATTTGTCTCTTTGAGGACTGGTTCACAATACTCCAAAATCCTCTAAGCACCCCTGGGGATGTCAGAAATGTATGAAGAAATGCATACGCCGCAGGACCCCGCTTAGATGCAGTGACCCCACCCCCAGTAAATGAGGCAGCTGAAAAACATGCCCCTGTGCTCACACAAATCACCACCAGAAAGCAGCATCTATTACTGTGGTCAGATTGGCTAGTGAAACTTCCTCTGCGGGGCTGCTCAATTTTGAGGATCTGTGAGGGTATGATGAACTGGCCCTTGAGTCACCATGTCAACAAAGAGAATTGTTGCCCCAAACCTAAACATACCTACATGCATGCCACGTATATCAGTCGCCTTCACAAACCATCTCGACATCAAATTGGACCATTTAGGTACATATTTCACCGGTATCAGCCTGACCGCACTTTAAGATCAGAAAGAGAGGCCTTTCTCATCTGCCCACCAGTGAGAGAAATTAAGTGGGGCTGCCTCTACAAGAGAGGTTTAAAGCTCTTTCAAGGCACTTAAAAATTTTTACCTCTACAAGAACGGAGCACAAATCGGGCGTAGAGGCGCGTTATCTCTCCGATTATGCGCATTATCGAAAGCGCGTTAAATCACGAGTTTTATTTTGCTCCGGCCGTTAAAGCGCATTTTGACTATGTGAACAAGCACTTATGCGCATTAACTACTTGGAAAGCGCATTTTGGACATCCGTTAATGCGCTTCGCCACCTCTCGCCGCCTCTCGTGCAGAGCTATTAGGTGTAAATGCGCTTCAGCGATTATGCGCATAATCGCCTAACCGGGCGCAAAAGCGAATCCTTGTAGAGGGGACCGGAGTGTCCACATGGAAGAGGACCTTCTCAGCAGTGACCCCACACTTGTGGAACAAACTTCCATTGGAGGTCCACCATGCACCATCCTTGCAGGCTTTTAAGAAGGCCTTAAAACATTTTATTTCACCATGGCCACATAAATAAGTATTGTTTTACTGCTATTGCCATTGTTCTTGATGATTTTATCATTAGTTTTTACTATTAGCTTCTATTGTTTTTAACTGATATTTTACTGTGTATGTTTTTATTGCTTTTAATGTTTATACTGTTTTTATGTATTGTTGTAAGCCGCCTTGGGAGGGCTTTTGTCCTGAAAGGCAGCCAAGAAATGTTTTAAATAAATAAAAATAAAATAAATTCAAGGCTTGTCACTTTATAAATTGGTATGAGCAATGAGCTTGATTCTCTCTTCAACTGCTCCTTTATATGAGTGTCAATCCAGTACAGTTAATGCAATAATTAGTATCATTGCATTGCATTTCTTCATAAAATGTAGCTATTTTTGCCATGCCCTATTATCATTGCTTTTAGGGTGGCTAACAAATACATGATAAAACAATCAAACACTTATTCGCATAAATAAAAACAAATAGTTAGCAGCATAAAGACAGAGCATCTAAGACCACAAGGAAAAAAAACTCAGCCAACATTTAAGTAGCTTGGGAAAATAGGATGGTCATTACTTGGGACCAAACTGATGTAAAAGTAAGTGCCAGGTGAGTTCTTCCTGTGAAGAGCATTCTGGAGATGGGGTGCCACAACTATAAAATTGATGATGGCAAGAGTCTCACTGCTTGAGAGACACAGTTGTATTGTGGAAGGTAAAGAAATAGGCATATAATGCACATCCTTCACACACACACATCTGTGTATTTTTAATTGTGTTTTTATTCTTTTATTCGATTTGTCCACCGCTCCAAAATTCCTGGAAGGGGAGTGGTATATAAATCTTGTAAATAAAAAAAATATTATTAGGTTTTTATTATGAGGCAGAGCACTGATCCTGTATACAAAATAACTTTTCTTATGTTCCCCACATGAGCACTCAATGTTCACTCAAGAAAGAACTTTTTTTTTTAAAAAAAAGTCCGCTATGGAAAATAACCTAAAACTGCTCCAAGATTCTTTCAGGTACCATTCCCATATCAATTATATATCTCTATATTCCCTTTGGACATTGAATGGTGGAAATAAGGCTGCACTTTTTGACAAAATATAAAACACTCACTGAAGAAGGACAGTTCATATTGACCCTCACAAAGAGTGTTTGCTTCTGTGAGGAGAGGCTCTGTACTTTCACATCCACAATCTCAGTTCCAGTTTGAACAGCTGTTCAAACATAACTAGAGGAAATTTTGAAGCAGGTTCTGTGGTAGCATAAGCAATGTATACCACCTTATTACATTTTGTCAGGATTAAGATACTTCTGTGTACCTTGCTCACTTTAACTCTCTCAGTATTATTTTTGCAATAAGTTGGGCCCCCTCCACAAGGATGCGCTTTTGCGCCCGGTTCCGCGATTATGCGCATTATCGCGGAGGCGCTTTTACTCCTAATCCCTCTGCACCGGAGGCGGCGAGAGGCGGCGAAGCGCATTAATTCATGTCCAAAAAGCGCTTTACAAGCAGTTAATGCGCGTAATCGCTTGTTCACACCGCGAAAATGCGCTTTAACGGCCGGAGCAAAATAAAAGTCGCTATTTAACGCGCGTTCGAAAATGCGCATTATCGGGGAGATAACGCGCCTGTACGCCCGTTTTGCGCTCCGTGCTTGTGGAGGTAAATTTTTTAATGAGCCTTCAAGGCTCATTAAACGTCTCGTGTGGAGGAGGCCTTGAGCACACTTTCATGTTGCTCTCTGAAATTTTTCTGTTTGAGAACGTAAGAATTTCAAACTTGCATTTCACCACAAGTGAAATAATATGGTGTCAGAATTAGTAAGTTTGGATGTTGGTTTGCCTGTGTTTGCCATGGCATATGCATTATCACTGCTTCTAAGATGCCTCATATACTATGAGAATCAGAAAACTTTAATTCAGCAACAACCAATAATGTGCACGCAATATATGTAAGATGATGTTGTAGGAGGGACCATCCCTCACATTTAGCAGCCATCTTGTTCTGGAAGTTTTCTTCCTGATCCAGATATAGGAACATAGGAAGCTACCTCATACTTAGGACATTGATCCACGTCGCTCAGTACTATCTACACTCCCTGTCGAAGGAAGCTAAGTTGGCTCACTGGCTGTTGTCCTTCCACCACCAGAAAAATTGTTTTTATTCAGGTAGTCTAATAGCATATAAACTAATCTGGTATTGAGGGGAGTTTAAATTGGTTGGTTCTGATTATTTCTTTTATAATAGTGTTTTTAGTAATATTTTAATTTATTTGTTTATATTATAATTTAATTAAGATTGATCATTAGTAGTAGTAGTAGTAGTAGTATTTTACATTTCTATACTACCCAATAGTCAAAGCTCTCTGGGCAGTTTGCAAAAGATGAAACTCTTAAAATGATATATAAAAAACAACGATCAACAGTCTGGATTTTATTGTTAGCTGCCTTGAGCACTATAAATTTAAAATTATAATTAAATAAACAAATACATTATTGGAAGAGGTTTTGAACAGGTGTTTCCCCAAGCCCTATTTAGAAATGCTAGGGATTACACCTGAAAACTTATCTCTGAATAGCGCTTAGTTTAGTTTCAGAATGGCACTGAAGACAGAACTGAAAAGGTGGGGGAGGGGAGAACAATACTAAAGAGAAACAGTTTTGCTAGAATGTCAGCAGTGTAATATTTAGAGAGGGAAAAGAATGTCAGTAAATAAGGTTGATGGTACTCCAGTCTTCCCTGAAACAGAGTGATTCTTTGCTAAGCTCAATGCTTGAGGGAAAGCTTTGTAGGGCAACTGGACGTTCTGCAAAAACAATTCTTTTCTATTAAAGCTGATCTATGTTAGTGATTACCGCCCCCCTTACACACACACACACACACACACACACACACACACACCAAGGCTAGGTTTAGGCAACTTTATTCTCCTTTACAAAAAAATAAAGGGACCCTTCCTGCCTCAGTCATGGGGGGACCTTGGTTTAAATGTACACTGTCCTCCGAGGAGCTTCTGAATATCAGAAAGAAGCCAGAGCCAAGGGTCAAACGAAACCAGCTTGTGATGCCTGAGGTGCATGAAAGCTAGCCGAAAGACCAGGACAACATGTTTTTGAACAAGCAGCCCACTTGGATTGCAGGATGAGGAAAAGCAAGATCACACATTCCCCTTCTCCCCCTCCCCACTCGCAAGAGCAATGTTTTCGACAACAAGGCCTAAGAATGCCATCTCAATGCACTTATTTATATGGCTGCTGGCGCAATACATTTCTAATAGTCTTTTTCATGAACAACAAAGCCAAGGTCCACAATATTTATTCACTGACTTATTTAATTGCTTCAAATTAGGCGTCTGTTGTTAGGATGAAGCTAGCATTTAGGACTACAGGGATGTCATTCACTTCTCCATGAAAGGGGGGATATATTGCTTCAAAAGCTTCCTGCAACACAGTAAAAGTCAGGCATTTTCTTCCTGCCAAATTTGGAAAGAGGGCAGGCTGGAGTCGTGCAGCTCCTGTACTTGCTCCTCAAGCGTCTGTGGTAACAGACTTTGCTTGATGCAAAAAGCAAAGCAGTTTCTTGCTAGATCGTTTCAACTGGCTTTCGCTGTTCTTTCTCCACCCAATATCCCTCCTTTATATTATTTTGAGAAGAAACAGAACCACAAAAATGCACCTTTTCCCCCCTGAAGCCAAATAAAATGGATCACAGATGGTTCCTTGGATGTGTATATTCTCTTTCTGTTTTGCTGTAGGTGAACCCACAGCTGCTGTTGATTTTGTGACTAAATTGATAAGCACAGCTCAAGCTTCGTTCAAGAAGCCAGAAAAAAATTACATGTATCTACATAGTTCTATTTTATTTTATCTTTATGTAGAAAGGAGAGTTCCCTTCGTCCCAAAAGTTAACCCCAAAATATTTAAGATCTGAAGCTGTATCTTCTAGGAAGCCCATTTGAATAAAAATAATTATTTAGTTTTGTCTTGAATTCATCTGCTAAACTACTTTGTAGACTTAAACCAAAATTATTTGCTTCCCTAATTAGAAAACGTTTTTTAAAAATTGATTCTCCATTCAAAAGGATGAAAATGGTGTAATTATTTTGATGATGCAATATCTGACTAATATCACTGTTCTGCTCTGCTGTTTCCTGCAATGGTTTTTTGAAAGGATTCCCAATACCCCCCACCAGAAATTCAGACTACCTCTTAATCCACATCCTCAAATCTACCAGCCCACACTAGTGTATAGCCACAATCACATCATGCAGTGGACTCTGCCTTCTAATCCAGTATGTTCTCTGGGTCCTCCCCTATCTTCCACCTCTATTCTGCTATTGTGTATTGTGCCTTTCTACCAGACTTGCAATGCACTATGTCAGGCTTGCACAATGTAAGGACTGACCCCCATTCCCTGTCTGTCTGTGTGCTCCCTGGTGAATTCCAAATATGCATTTTTTGCAGCATTCCCCCCTCCCATTTGTGGGACTATCAAAGACCTAGCCAAACCTATCAACATGGGAAGAGACACGAGAGAATGCCCACACCACTATGTATATATTGATTCTCTCTCCAGATTTAGTGGTACATGGTGGGCTTTTGGCACCAGTCTGTCTAGCCAGCTGGCTACACTGGAGAGCCCATTGCTGGGAGAGTGAAGTAAATCCCACTAAGTACAATGGGGTTTATTTCCAGTAAAATACTCTTGGGATCTGAAGGGAGAAAAAGAAGAACTGAAAAATAGAAGGGCAGAGAGACTGAGGATGGGGTGAAGTGAGAAAGGGAGAGAACAAATAGTGCAGAGATACCTGTGGTGGTTCAGGGAAATCTGAGGGGGGTGGGAAATGAAAGAAAGGCCACCAAGAAATATGAGTGCAGAGATAGAAAGGGACTCTTGAGTTATAGTGGCAGAGCATTACTTAGGCCTTGAAATATAAGTAAGAAAACATACAGGTGAGATTGGCCAGTGAAGAAGCAGTTTCCCCATAGGTGGTGGCAGTGGTGCGCAAAGAAAATCTCCCGTATTCCTCAAGCTCATTTCGCATTCCTAGCCCACTGAGGAGAAAACTTGTGTTCACTATGTTTGAAGACAACATGGCAGATTTCTCTGTAGACGCATCATTAAAGCAAAGAGTCTTCCATAATTGCAGCATACTTCACACAACACCAACCTCCCCATGTGTCTTGCATTGCAATTCCACTAAATCATTCTTTCAGCTGCTTCTTTTACGTCTTCATTTTCATCACATTTAGGTAGTTTGAAGGGGTGGGTTATTGTTCTAACTGGAGCGCATTGTGAGACATTAATATAACCCCCCTGTCAAGGTACATGAAGTGGAACAGTTTGGTCTGTAGCACCAATAAAAACAGATGGAAGAACACAGGGCTGGGTGTGATGTAAGATGTACAGAAATGTGGATCGTGCCAATTTATCATGCAAGACTGCTGACAAACAAGTGACAGTAATTGATGTGCCTCTTGAGATGCAATCTGGAATTACTGCACCCGGGGAAGATTCATTCATTGCTATGTTGGTGGTGAGTAACTTCCTTGCTTAACTGATTTCCAATGATAATATATTAGAATTGAGTGTCAGTGTCAGGCCTACAACTGCAATAACTGTTGCAGTATAATGGCAGTATCCGCTGCCGTTCTTGTCACACAAACAGTCGAAATTCCCACGACGAGGTCCTGGGTCCATGCTGGCTCCAAGTTTCTGAGTGTTGGGGAAACACTCTCAGTGGTACCCCTCCTTCAGTGAGTCCACCTCCTCACCACCATTGTCAACAGTTGCTTCATCCTCTTTGCTGTCATGGCTACTACTTGCTTGCTTGAGAGGCAAAGAGCCAGTGAGCAAGTTAGTAGTGGCATCTTCTGCTGTTCCTTCTCATTGTCACCATTGTCTGGGCCGGAGCAAGAAATGGGTGAACAAGCAGGCTGCAATGGCGAAGAGGAGGAGCAAGCCCAGAAGGTTCTTGTCAGTGGGACTGCACTTGGGTGTGGACCATTGGCTGTAGACCAACTATCCCTAAACCCTACATGCCAGCCCTTCTTAACTGTCTGCAGTGACTGGGTCAGGTTCAGAGGCAATATACCTCTGGATAGCAGTTGTGGAGGACAATAATAGGAGAGGGCTATTGCCTTCATATCCTGGTTGTAGGCTTTCCAGAAGCATCTGGATGGCCATTGCAGGAAAAAGGATGCTAGACCATTGATGGGCTTTTGTTACGCTTTAAAATTCCTTGGAGAATTCACATAGATTGCAGACCTTCACCAGCGTTTTGAGCAATTTCTCTTACGGTACATTAGAGTGACATTTGTTTATTCATTATCATGGGCAGATTAGATTGGAATGCAATTCAGACCATCATTTTTTATGTAAATTAACATAAAACATTAAATAAATGACATGTTAAAGAGATTGTTGATCAAGCCTCAGCACTGGTCTTTAAGTGCCATCCCATACCAAAATAACTGAGAGGGGGGAACAGTTCTGTGTAACTTGAGTGTGCTGTGTAACAAATTGAGACAGAAAACTGCCTAAACATATTTTCCCCTCAAAGTACAGCTGAATTAATAAATTCATAATGAGAAATTCATTGATGGATTCTGTTTTTTCTATTACAGTATCTGAGAGGAATGTGAATTATTCATTTTAATGATGATCACAATTAGTCTGACAGCTGTCGTTTGTGAAATCTTAGCTCTGTTCCCCTAATCTAAGAATATATATCAAGATCTATATTGTGTTATATAATTCTACTGAATCAGATAGTAGTAGCACCAAACTCCATATAAAAATGTTTTCTTGAAAGTGTGCATAGATTGGTCACTATTGTGCTGACCATCATAATAAACCTGCCCCTTCCACCATCCGCCATGCCCTCATATTTAAAAGATAAAAGGCCAAGGGTACATCTTGATGAGGGGTTTGCCCCAGGGTGGATTCGGAGTGGCGGTAGGTCATCTATATGATGCAGCCACCATAGTGAAGCCATCCAGGGGCAAACCCCCAAAGCTCCGCTTTAAAAAAGTCGGGCACTTACCCCAACCTTTTTTTTGCTTGCAGCGAGGTGATGACGGCATCTGCCATCTGTTGCCTTGCTCAGGAGCTGCTGCGGAGGTGTGCCACAGCCGATGGTGTTCAATCAGGCAGCTGGTTGGCTGCTGTGTGAACAGAATGCTGGTTGGTCTGATCCAGAACGGCTCTTCTTATGCTCTTATGCCTGAAGTTGGCTAAATTGCTTAAAATCTGACATATATAGGTCCCAATCACACAATCAAGGCTTTCATAATCTGGATCTTGTGCATATAGGCAGCCTTGGGATGTATTGCCCCCAGGAGGGCAAGGGGATAGGTCCAGCCTTGCTCCATTACATATGATCAGCTGGATTGGCTTGATTTCAACTTATACCGAGAAAATCTAGTAAATTTGTGCAGGCTACCACAAATGCCCTGAGAAGAGGCCTAAATCTACCGGATGGGACTAAATTAAAGGTTTTGGAGGCTCTCTGTAGAAACACAGTCTGAAGTAAACTGTCTCCCACACCACATCCACACAGGTAAAAGCTCTAATTATTGGGTGCTCTTCTCATGCTAACTTTATGCTTCATAGGTCACAAGTGCTTCCATATGTTGCTTCCATATATAAAATTCCTCTAAAACATAAGCCATTTTAGAAATGTGCCTTGATTGGATCCAACAGTGTCCTTGTGTGTATGAAAGGAATCAGTGCAGGCTTTTTTGTTGGTGTTGGTGTTAACACAGACACACATACATGCTCATTAAATGTCTGTGTGTGTGTGAATTTCAGGATGCAAATGCTAGATGGAAGGTTTAATCCTCCATTCCTGGTGTATGGCGATCCTGATCTGAATTGGGGCCACATGTGCTTACTTTAGAGTAAAGAAAAAGCTAATCCTCTGTTACATGCTACATAATTTGTGTAATGTATGGTTTGGCTCTTTCTTTTCATGGAAGGTACATGGATCTAGATTATGGTCCTTCTAATGGAAGGGGGGAGATGGTTTTCACTCATTTCTTCCTCTTCCCCTTCACTACTTTCCATGCTGCTCTGGAGGATCCCTCAATCATCTACACCAAATTTGGGGAGTTTCAGCAGTCTGAAGGGGGAGTTAACAATTCTTTTATGCATTAGCTTAGTGATAGAGCATATATTTTGCATGCAAAAGGGACCAGCTTCAATTCGTGGTATCTCCATGTAGGACTGGGTAAGGACTCCTGCCTGAAATCATGGAGGGCTGCATATAGACAATGCTGAACCACATGGATCAATGGTCTGACCAGGGTATAAAGGAGCTTCATATGTTCCTAACCAAGTTCTGCTTTCAAAGGGATTGTGGATTTATCCTATGGAATTGCAAGGATGAGAAATATTTAAGTGCAATAGAATATCATATATTAAAAGGAAAGGAAAACTTTCCATTTTCTGGTCATAGCTTCATCATAAGATATAGCTGTATTAGCATACCAGTATGGGTCCAGCATCAGTCTGTAGAAAAACATACTTTTTCCTGTGTATTTTGGAAGCAGACATACAATAATTGTATAACTGCTTTATTCTGCAATCTATCAGAGTGAGGCAACAATAATTGAATCTGAAAGAGCTTTACCCAATGGAAATGAATAAGACAATTGGGACGAATGTACTTGGACAAAGTGTACCAAAAAGATCAAAGTCTTGGGCATCATCATAAGTAATTCCCAGTTGCAACAGAAGGCTGCCACCTGGTTTCACATAGTTTTAACAAATCCCTGACCCACCTTTTTCATTATTTTTACCAAAGTATTAACTTCTGCTTAGTAGCCTATCCTTTATTCAAAGAAAGTTCAATGAAATGTAAAACAAATGTTGCTGATCCTCTGGAACTCCTGAATAGCCAGGGTAAGTTCATAGAGTGACTTGTATAAAATGATGCAGGGTGCATAAAATGTCTAACAATGGACTATTTGCTATCAGTAAAATAAATAGAAAAGCACACAGTCAGTAACTGAAAGTCAGGATCATTAAAGTGGGGCCCAACATTTTATAAATACAGCAATGATAATATTTTATATATTACCACAAAACTCAAGAAAATACAGTTTGCATTTTGCTAAACAAAAAGGTAAAATAACAAAATATTTAAGACGTCATTAAATTTTTACCAATGAAATCTTTGGACCGGGGTGGGGGGCTTTGGGCTGGGAATTTCTTACACACATACACCCCTGCTTACTTTTTTTGCATACTCCTTGCCATCTGTTCACAACTACTTCTTTCCCTAATATAGAGCTTGGATGTTTGTTTGTTTGTTTGAAACAGTCTTCTTCCTGACGTGATTCCAGTGAATGTGATATAGAGCATAATCAGATGAGCGTTTTACAGCACGCTCGTTACTGGCCAGTTACAGATGTTTGCGGGTCCTTTTGACGATGCCATTCCCCTCTTGTGTGGCTCCCAGTCCTTCTGATCTTTTTTTCTGTGACAAAATAAGACCTGGAAAATCAATTTTTTTGATTGAAGCAAAACTTGCCTCCATTTCCTGCTGTGTGCAGGAAAAACAGTGCGATAAAAATGCCCACTGAATGGGCCATGTGGTTGTTGTTTGCTTCCTCTTTCTTCCCCGTGTGAAGAAAGAGGAAACTGCTAGTCCCTATTGTGGGACAGAAAAGCGATGGTAGGGAAGCACGATTTTCTCCTGTCTGATGACACTCTTAATCATAGTATTATGCAGCCATTCAGATTTGGTTATGTGATGACATAATACATCTAAATCAGAGTAAAGATAAGTTTCCAGAGGTAGGCCTTAAAGTAGATTATTTCAGAGCATGCCTTCTTCCATATCAACCTGCCCATTGACTGAGATCTACCGATCAGGGTCTCCTCATTGTCCCATTGTCTGCACAAGTACATCTGATGGCAAATAGGAGCAGGGTATTTTCTGTTGTGGTGCCCTGCTTTTGCTATTCTCTCCCTGCTTGTCGTGGAACAGGCAAAATCCTTGATGGTGGTTAGATGCCTGTTGAAAACTTATCTGAATACCCAGGCAGTTGCTAATTTGAAGACCTAGCTTGGTAGATTGTCTTTTCTGTTTTTTATCTTTGTATTTTATTTTCATTGCAGCTTTAATGCATTTTGTACACCACTAGTGATTACATAATGAAGGCTGATATATAAATATTTATTTTTGTTTCTCAGCATGATGGAAAAATGAAGGCTGCTATGGCCTGGATACTCCATGAAATAGGATTGTTTGTGACTCTGTTCCTGCAAAAATGGACTGTGGAAATTTTAACCATTGGGCTTTATAGGAGGGAGTGTCAAGAAAAGGAGTATGGGCATCAGCAGGGATATGGGGCACATTGTTATGATAGGTGCTTACTGGCAAGCATCTTACTGACCCTTGAGTTCTCATGATCTCTTTTCCCTTGCAATAATTGCCCATATGTAGAGTGGAAATGTTTACTTGCAGTCTTTAAGCATATTTTGAAATATTAAAGTGTACAAAGGGGAGCTGTTACAACAGCAATGCTCACCTTGAGGAGGATGCAAGAGATACAAAAAACAGAATTAAACATTATGTTAACAGCATGGAGCCCCACTTCAGTCGTGCCCTATTGTAGTACAAGCATTTGACAGAAGAACCTTTGCTGGATAAGCAAAATCTATTGTGGTGCAAAAGTGGAATTACATTCCATATATTCAGCAGTTCTACCAATCTCTGATATATTTGCTACTATCATTGTTCCATCCAGCCTTCTTGGAGTGATAATAGAGAAAACAATGGGCACCACTCCTTCCCAAATCACATGACAAAAGTTCTTTAGGATTGATGATCTCCCTTTCTCCCCCCCCCCCCCCACCTTAAATCTTAGATATTTAGAGCTGGAAGCCCCAGACAAAGGGTATTACTGAATATTGCTGGCTTCAAAAGAAATCTCTCGTATGTTGGCTCTACAAGCTTCCTGGAGGGGATTTTGTAACATCCATGCCTTCATATCTATATACTGCACATGTTTTCCCTCACACCAGTATTACTTGTGAGCAATGACCCTAAGTTTTTTTAAAAAGAAAATGTGTTTACAACTAATATTATTAAATCATTTTTAATTCTGAAAATTAGATGGAGTATCTGAGCAACATCTTCCAGTCTGTGTATTTACTAAACTTTGTGTAAAAACCTGTTTCATTTAATAGTTTTACATTTCTAGAATAGGAACACTATACTTTTCATGGTGTTTTCCACACATGAAAATATCACCAAAACCGCAGGATATAACTGGATCAGTGACTGTAAGAAGCTTCTAATCTTACATCATGGAATTGAATTTAAATGGGTTTAGCTGTTCTGGAGGCCTACAAAACCCATAGCAAAATATCTTGCTTGAAAACATAAGCCTCTTTCTTTCTTTCTTTCTTTCTTTCGTCTAGCACAGACAAATCCTTAATGTTTTGCTTACTTAAATATTTAGACTTTGATAGATAAACAGAAAAATATAAAGCAAAAATAAATTGTGTATGTAATTTTTTTCCCTGAGAAAAGTGGTGACCATCTAATATATCTGAATGTTTGAAGAATGTCTAGCCCAAAAGGACAAAATGCCCACAGAAGCTTTGATGGGAAAAATAAAAACAGACTTATCAAGAACACACACCATGAATACATCATAATTAAACAGACCACACCCCTACACCATAGAAATCTGTGACATTAGTCACTGATTTTAATGCAGTTCATTTTTGCTAGATTTGAGCAATTAAAAAGCCCTTAGAGCCTTCATTTTAAAATGTTATTCATAACATGCTCATATATGTTGTAAATGGTGTCACAATGGCATATTGCTCATTTTTGCAATGTTTTGCAATTATCTTTTTATTGTTGTTGCTGCTGCTAGAATATGGGGTTCAAATTTATTTAAAATTCCACAGAGCAAAAAGATAACATATTCAGGTTTTAGATTCTCATTTTGTCATAAACCATTGTCCATAGCCTTAAAGCTACTGAGCAAGACACTGCCAACGTAGGGCCATAGAGTTCAATGGGAGAGAGAGAATCATGTGCTTAACCTTCTCACTTGAAATCAGTGGGGATTAAATGTGCTTTAATTTGTCTGGATTATGCCCACAAACTCCCCCCCCCTCTTTTTTCCTTTAAAAAACAAAACAAACCCAAAACACTTCTGTGTGCAGGACGTAGACTGGTGGACTGGCCTCCTTTTTACTCTTCAGCTTAATGATTTCCTTCTGGGCGAGGAAGCCACACATTTGTAAAATTTGCACCTGTATAAATATCCTGTGTCCATGTGTGTGTGCAGAATTTTTCAACAACGAAAGCTGAGCAGATTCAAGATGTGTTGTAAATGTTTTGCGCTGCTTTAGTGAGCAGGGACACACGTTTGACAACTGCTATGGCTGGGAAAAAGAAACTCCATCAAAGTAAGAAAGCAATTATATATTATCAGGATCTTTGATGGTTACATAAAGAAGAAATCATGACATTCTCTCTCTCTCTCTCTCTCTTACACACACACACACACACACACACATGCTAGAGCTGTGCCAAAAATTTATCCTATGAAAATTTCAACTTTGATAGAAAATAAATTGCTTTCCAAAAAAAATTCAAAGGAAAAGAAACTTCAGAGAAATTCTCATGAGTTTGGTCCAGAGTTCTTGTGCTTACCTTACTCATCAGATGACTTGAGGGAAGTGTGTGAGTGTCCTGTCGTTCATTGTACAGTAACTTCTCTGACAGCCTGTAGCCTCCTTGGCTTCCCACACTTCCTGTCCAGGGGAAGTCATAAATTTATTCCTCCCATAGGGCATTTTTCAGATCAGGAAGTTGAGGCAGCTTGAGAGAGTATAGAGCAATGGTGAGATGTGTACTAGAAAGAAAAATAAAGGCAGTACCCGCAACCACTTCACAGTGATTAGTTAAGGTCAAAAAGACCACCCACACAAATTCATGGAATTTTACAGCGGTACAGAACATGTTTGTCTTACTTTATGGCATTTATGCCCTGTTTTTTCCCCTCTTGTAAGGAACCCAAGGTGGCTTACATGATCCTCCAGTTCTCCTTTTTGTCCTCACAACAACCCTGTGCGGTAGGTTAGGCTGAGAGTCACTGAAGTCACCCAGTGAGCTTCATGGTAGATCATATCCAAAGTCAGAACAATGTTAGAGTAGACCTATTGAAAGAATGAGATTTCAGTTCATCCTGACGAACTGAAGTCTCATTCATCTCAATAGGTCTACTCCATGTAGGACTAACATTGGTGACTATCCTAAGTGTTTTGATGGAAGGAACAGAATAATAATCAGTGGCACAAAATGTAATCAGCTCCATTTAACTCCTCCTTCATCATTCAAAAACATGTTCCAATGAATAGGTTCATATCACATCACACGATGCCTAAGAGTAAAATAATAATAACAATAACAACATAACAGAAGTGTCAGAATGTAATAATTCAGATTCTCAGTCTGGTGCAGATGTACTCAAAGAAACACAAAGACACCTTTTCCTGTGCTTAGATTGTTCCATGATTTTTTTCTCTCTCTCTCTCCTTCTTAAAACCTTCTTTCACCATTGGTTTTGTAAAGCAGATGTTTATGAAAGCTGGATAACATGCTAATAGACAGGATTTACTGATCAAGTAATACTATAGAGTAGTTGTAGTTAGGTGGAAAAGATACAGTTTCTTCTACAATGCCTAGGTATTCACTGGAATCTGACATGTATAAATGGCATTGGTGCTCCACAGGGAATCAAATAACTGAGCTGGTGCTTGCAATAATCTTTGGTTTATATGAAGCTGGGAGGCTCTTTGAAATTAAACCAGTTATCTAGTGATGCATATTAATAAATCTAATTTGAGTTCTCTGCAAGGTTGGAAAGATTTGTATATATTTTGGAGGTTTGGCTAACTCCCCATCCCACCCCTCACTCTGAAAATCCAGTTTCTGGATTTAATCTGATGGAAGTGGAATGAAAGCTCCTTCCAAAGACCTGATACATACTATTCCTATTTCAAGCACTGTGTGTTCATCCCATATGACCTTGCTTCCTGATGATCTGGCCCGATGCCTGAGCACACTTCAGTGATCCCCTGAATAGCTTGATTCTGCCATGTGGGAGACAATAAAAGAGCATGAGGCATCAATTATCCTTCCCCTACTTCCAGTAAAATTGAAGCACCAAACATTTAAAAAGATTGTATATAAAATCTGGATTTCCATTAACTAGAAACAGTTGGTGTAAATAATATTTATGCAAACTCTTTGACCAGCCTTAGGTAATATATGTCCTTCTTTTTTATTGTGTGATGGCTGAATTTTATAGGTGCAAAATATTTCACACCTGCAAAGGAAAAATATATATTCTGGCAAGTGAATTGTAAGAGCATTTTATATAGCATCACACTTGTCATGGCACAGTGGAGGGTGGGGGGTGGGGGGTGGGGGGTGGGGGGGGAGAAAGATTGAAAAATAAATGTAGAGATATGATGTTCTAATATAGCTACATGAAGTCTAACTCCTTGATGCTAAACACATACATGGATGTGAGGCTAACAATTTCATTGGTACATATTTCCAACTAAATGTTTCTAGAATTGGGACCAATTGGTTCAATGCAATGTTATGCAAATGGACTTCCACTTGCACAATAGTTTCCCTCCTCTGCCCTGCAAAACCCCATATGCACCCCACAACAAATCTGCTCTTAATACACCATTGGATACAATCCAATGATTAAAAAACCCCAAACAACCTTCTATGCCCTGGCAATTTCCAGGAAAATTATGTGATTAGTGTAATTGTGAAAGATAACAAGAACATAAGAAGAGCCATGCTGGGTCAAACCAAGGGTCCATCTAGTTCAGCATTCTGTTCACAAAGTGACCAACCAGCTGTGGACCAGGAACCCAAAAGCAGGACATGATTGCAATAGCATGTTCCCCAGCATGTTCCCTATGGTGTTCATAGGCTTACTGCCTCTGCTAGTGGAGGTAACACATAGCTATCAGGACTTGTAGTCATTGATAGCCTTCTCCTCCAGGAATTTATCTAACCCCCTTTTAAAACCATCCAAATTGGTGGCCATCACTACATCTTGTGGTAGTTAATTCCATAGTTTAACTATGCACTATGAAAAAGTACTTCCTTTTATCTATCCTGAATCACCCACAAATTATGCTCCTAATCAGATTAATCAGACAGGGTGGAAATCTGTCCTGAATCTCCCACAAATTATGCTCCAAATCAGATTAATCAGAGGGGGGTGGGGAATTTTGTTTCCTTACAGTTGCTTCTCTGACCCTGCTCCTGTCCAATGATACTTCCTCTTTCTAGCCGGAGGAGAAAGAGGAAGTAAACAAAGACCATGTGGCCCATTCAGGGGCTGTTTTTAGCACACCATTTTCCTGCACACCACAGGAAATGGTGGCATGTTCCGGTTTTAAAAAAAGTCAGATTAAAAGGGGTCCATTTTTGTGATGAAAAAAGGCAAGGAGTAAGAGGCGCACAGGAGGTGCACAGGAAGCAGACGTTGTCAAGGACATGCGCACATCCGTAACTGGGCAGTAGCAAGTGTGCGATAAAATGCTCATCTGAGGAATCTCTCAGGCTTCCAGATAGTTTATTAGAAACAGAAATGCATGCTATATTAACTCTATTTAGGCATTATTTAGCTAGTGTTACTCACCACACGAGCAGGAATGGGGTTGTGCTGAGTAGCCTCACCGCCCAACTTCACATCATCATGTAGCTCTGTCCAAAGGCATCCACATATAGAACTTGAATGCCTGTGGCAGGAAGGCCTTTGTGTGCTTAGCCTTTCTTGCGATTCAGAATGCTGGTCACACATATCTTGGGGGTGTTGGTCCTAAGTGTAAGTCCTCAGCAACGGTCAGGCTCCAGAACCAGGTAATGGAGCTGGCTATCAATCCAGCTGGACCAGAACCAGGTGTATGGCTTAGCCAAGAGGGAATGTAGTTGGATTGTCATTTTTCTGTGCGTGGGTGGGTGTGCTCCATTTTACACTCTTGATGGAGGGAAAAGTTGTTTGTTAATTTTATTACTGGAAATGAAATGGGAGTTTTACAAAAGTAGATTTATAACGTTGAATGAATCAGGGCCAGCTTTGCAATTATTCTGAACTTTTACCTTAGAAACCTTCTGGTTTTTGATAATAATCTCTCAATATTAATTAGGCATTTTTGAATGCATTTTCATCTGTCAGTGCTTGTCATGATCTCATTGTTGTTAGAGATCACTTATTTCCACAATGCAATCTGATTGGCAACAATAATTTAAATAGTAGACTTGGATGATTTTAGAGTAATGATCATCTACATCATGTAGAATAATGCATTTTTCAAGTGTTCTTAATTAAAGCTAAGGACAGCAACAATTAAAGCAAAAAGTATGAAATTGGTTAAAAGAAGATTTTGGCTGGATCAACTATTAATGATTTTTAAATTATATAATATATAGCCTTAATGTATTTGCTGTTAGTGATGCAATGTTGCCATTCAGTGCTGTTGTGTTGCTGTTTTTTTTTCTTTTTCTGTTTTGTTAATGTGGCTGGACTCCCAATTTTTATGTGGTTTTATGGTCTTATTGCTTTAAACATTTACTATTCTGAATGTTTTTCTATAAATTGCCTTGGAGGTCCTTCCTAATACAGTTTTGTAAACAAGCAAACAAGCTTTGATAGAGTCCCTAGACTGGTTTCTGATTAATAGACTTTTGCAACTATTGGGACACATGAGCACCAATGTTGAATTTACACTTCTTTTTGGTGCAATTTGCAACTTCGTAGTCATCCCTTCCTAGGGTGACCATATTTTGGAAACCAAAAAGGAGGACAATATGGCCACCCCCAAGGGCACGTGCCCACTAACATGGCCAAGCCCCAAGGGGGAGTGCCCACCAACATGGCGTTGGTCATATGTCTGATTTCACAGCACACAATTAAGACAAACCTGTTCTACATAACATCTTAATGTTAAAATCACTGAAATAAAGAACAATATATCAGAAAGTAACTTCACTCATTCCTATTTATGTAGCTTTTGCTGTACTTTAAAGCTTTTGCTATACTCTTTTTTGACTGCAAATTCTTCACTGGATGACTATAGTCTCACCTTTCCTAACATTTAACACTCTTTCCCCATCACCTGGAACAAACTGGACCAAAGGTTTGTTGAAATCACTTCTCACTAGCACTTCTTAGTTTGTTTCAACCTCATTTATCAGTGAGAAACCAATCTAAAAATGTGTCATTATATCTCTGGTTCATAAGCCATGTAAACAAGACCATGGTCAGTAGCAATTCAAAGAAAGGCTAGAACGGATGCCCATTATCACGCTAGACAAGGATCTTTCCCTTCTTTTATCCAAATATCTCCTGAATTTACACTGCCTCAGTGTTCAGAGAATACAAATCCGAATCAGGGACTAAGGAAAACTGCCCAAAGAAACATCAGGAATAAGTCTCATTGATTTCAATAAAGCTTACTCCCAGATACATGAATATAGGGTTGCAGCTTCTTCACATCTACTCTAGCAAGTGCAAGCCCTTCCTGTCAAGGAGAACTATGCACTCACCAGAACCTGGACTCGTAGATCATGCAACCAGCAGGTGCTCTCCAGAAAGATGCTTTCAGAGCCTAGGAAATCCAGATACATTCAAACAAGTCAAGCCAAGCTACACCATGCTGGGACAGAACAATTCTGGGACAAGATAATACTTTGCAATCAACTATACGTAACATTCATAAACAAAAAAATAAAACACAACTATCTCATTGACATAACAATACCTAATCACAAAAATGTTGCAGAAAAGGAAGAGGAAAAGAGAGAAAAATATACACCACTGCATAACCATATGAAAATGAGGATAGGGCTCCTGTATCTTTAAGAGTTATAGAGAAAAGGGAATTTCAGCCAGTGTGCTTTGTATTCATACAGGTGAAATTCCCTCTTCATCACAACAGTTGAAGCTTCAGGAGCCCTGCCCTCTTTTGTATCTGGTCACTCTAGTGTAGCTCCTGCAGCTCTAACTGTTGTGATGAAGAGGGAATTTCACCAGGTGCTGCATGCATACAAATGACACCTGCTGAAATTCCCTTTTCAATACAACTGTTAAAGATACAGGAGCCTGTCTTCCTTTTCGTATGGTCACCCTAACACTGGCTATGAAAATTAAAGAACTGTGGTAGGAGGGAAAAGTTACAATTATTCCGTTAGTCACAGCAGTCACCAGTATCACATCATTATTATTTTTTTTACAAAAAACCTTCAGAAATTAGGTCTACCAAAACACATCCACGCTAACATCCAGAAAGCAGACATACTTAAAACCTGCTCAACTCAGTAAAATACAGCATGACTTGGCAAAGCCAGTCAAGTTCATCTAGGAAAACCACCAATAAAAGAGACCAGATACAAAAGAAGGGTATGCTCCTGCAGCTTTAACTGTTGTGATGATGGTGTAATTTCACCAGGTGTTGCATGCATACAAATGACACCAGCTGAAATTCACTTTTCTCTACAACTGTTAAAGATACAGGAGCCCTGTCCTCCTTTCCATATGGTCACCCAAGGGGTTTGAGAGGTAAGTTGTGTAATGTTTTGATGTACTTGGTGCCAACTAAAGCCACCTGAACTTTTAGAAGTTTTGCAATATGTATATATATATATATATATATATGGTTGTGTAATATAAAACAATAGCTCCAACACTGTTTTGTGAGATCAGTAGAGCCAACCCTTATAGTCTGCTAACCAGCAATTACTTTGTTGTTGGACTCTACATAGAAAAATAATCTTTCTCTAGTTTTTTTTAAAAAAATTGCTACCAAGCAAGGTTTTCCTCCTCCTTTTAAAACATTGACTTTAGTAATGTTTGCTCATATACATAATTTATTTATTAATTTTCTATCCTGCCTTTCCTCCAAGGAGCCCAAGGTGACATACATGGAAGCTCACTAGGTGACTTTGTGCCAGGCATAGACTTTCAGTCAAACCTTCCGCACGGGGTTGTTATTGTAAGGATAAAATGGAGGAGGAGGAGGAGGAGGAGGAGGAGGAGGATTATGTATGCTGCCTTGGATTATTTGGAGGAAAAAAGGCAGGAGCTAAATGTAATAAAATAAAATAAATAAATAAATGGACATCAAAGAGTTAAGAGAGGCCAGGAAAGGAGAGTAAATGGGAAAGGGTCCCTAGACCTGAGGCTCTTTGTACCTGGTGCAATGTTACCACCTGATATTCAGTTGGGACAGGAACCAGATTGATATTAAGTATAGGACTACTTTTAAATTCATCACTCTTGCTATGCATGGTATTGCAATGTCTCCATCTGCTTATTATAGACGACTTCAGTGGAAAATGGGGTGAGAGTGTGGGAGTCTTACAGGTTAATTCTGAAGTCATATACTTGCAGTTTACCAGCAGCACAATTTGGTGGGGGCTACTCTTGTCTTTTTGTTTTTATGTAGAATTTACGTGACTTCTGCCAAGATAATTGGCTTACCACAGAAAATGGAAAGGATTAAAAATAGAGATGTAAATTGGAAAGGAATTGATAGGGTAAATAATATTATTTGCACTTCGGGGAGCCATAAGAAATGGAGCAATAAGCACCTGCTTCTGCAGATAGAGCAAAATCTATGGAGTGAGAACATATTCCTCTCAACCTTTTCATTTCAGGGCTTTAAAAATGGTATTATCTTAAAATATGGAAAGAAACTTCATATGCAACCAGTGATAAATTATCAATATGATACTTTAATTTACAGGTGTGAGAAATTCATATACCACTGTCAGGATCACCCAACATTTTGTATTTCTACATGGTTGTAAGCGAGGATCAACCTGATGATAATTCTTAGAACTTTCATGCTGCTTTCAGGGACTTTAGAGGAAGCCCGTCTATACTATCTTTAGTAGACAAGTGTTGACTTGGGTAAAATTTATGCTGAAGTAGGGCATAATCCAGGCAAAGTAAAGCAACTTAATCAACAACACTGACAATCTTTTCTTCTCTTCCCCACAAAATCCTTCCTTTTACTCAGTGTTTAAATATATTTAAAGCACAATCCTACACATGTCTACACAGAAGGAAGTCCCATTGAGTACAATGAGGCTTTCTTCCAGATAAGTGGGTATAGGATTGCAGCTTTAATTTTTAGATCATCTTATGTTTGTCAGTAGCATTTACACTACAAACTAATCATGCATATTAAAATTACCTCTCCCCATGCTGCTGGTGTACTGTAGCTGCTCACCCCGGCTTCTTACCCTGCACATTTTCGCCACCTACCTAGCAGGCCCGCCAGCCAACATTTAGTGTGCTGCTGGGCCCAGCTCCATGTTGATGCTGGCCCCAGTTTCTTGCCTTGCACGCCGCTGGCCAGCTACCCATCTGCCGTGCCAGGCTGGGCCGGGTGCTCCTGCCGCCACCCGCACAGCCCATGCTGGCCTGTCCGACACAGTGATGGCCAAGAAGAAGCACTGCGAGGGGCGGCAGAGGCCCGATTCTGGAAGTGCCAAAATCGGCCTCTCCCGCCTCTTCCGCATGGGCATCAGGGCTCCTCGGAGCTCATTGACATAGCGATGAACCACAAGGAGCCTAGACGGGCCATGGGAGAGCCTGCAAAAGGCCTGTTTCGGGACGTCCAGAAATGGGCCTTTTAAGCTCCGCCCACAGCAGATCCGGGCTACTGGTGAGTCAGCGACATGGGGGGAATTACGGGATTTCCCCCTGGACCCGGATTTGCTTCATTTTATATTATTTTTACCCCACCTGTCCACCAAAAATGACACTCAAGTTGGCTTACATACTTTATTTATTTAATTAATTAATTTAAAACATTTCTTGGCTGCCTTTCTGGGCAGAGGCTCTCATGTGGCTTATAACCAATTAAAATTGATTGAAACAATACATGAAAATGCAATAAAAACATAACAATTACAGAAAAAAAATATTTAAAGCAGCCCCAAACCCACCAGATTTGCTTGCAGGTTAAAGGCCTTTTTAAGTAAAGCATTCTGTGCCTGCCAGAGTAAGGTCATCAGAGAGGGAACAAACCTAGCCTCGCTTGTATGGCATCCAATTTGGAATGGATATGATTGATTTTATCCACAATGTGTTGCACAAATTGGTCACAGAGGTCTAAAGAGTGGTCCACCTCTTCTTGTGGACGAAAGCGTAACAGGCCTCTGATCATCCGAAAAAGAGTTGTTGGGCAACTCTTAGCAGATACAATGGTGGCAGAGTATTACAGTTCCTTCACTGTCCTCATTTCTCCATTTCAAAGAACAACCAAGGCTTTGCCAGAATCACCTACTCAGGAGACAGGAAAATTCCTCAGAGATATCAGAAAACCATCAATACATCAGTCCTTTGAGGTGAACCATCCTAATAGCCCCTGAGTCCTAGTAAGTCTAAATTCCTCCATGACAGCAGAATTATAGAAAGTTCCTCCATAGAAAGCCATCATCCCACCCTACCCAGAAAACCAGTTCCAAAGTGTGCCCTGCTGAATTAGTAGGGCCAGAGACTAATTCAGACCTATGGTTGCCATGAAGGCCATGAAATCCTGAGCCACTCCTAATAAGGTGGCTTCAGAATGAATCTTGAAATCCCCAGCACAACAAGCCATAGAGACTCCAAGACTGCTTTGGCTAGGTCAGCAAGGGAGACCGTTAAATAACAGGGAGGGTGGTGCACCAATAGAATCCCAGTTCTGTCTTGAACACCCACCTACAGATACATACACATTTTCCCATATGAATGCTATGATTGTAATACATTTAAGATATATTCTAAAGATGCACTCATTTTTTTTCAATTCTGTTTTATGCTGTTAACACCCCTCTGAAGACTTTAGAACATTGGCTGAGCTTTGCACATACTGTTGAAGTAAGTACAAAGAGCCATATTGAGAAGAAATTTGCCAGGGGAAAATCATATTAATTTTTTTTTTAAAAAAAAACACGCTTACCTGTGTTCTGCTGTTCTGCAACTTGTACAGCACTTTTTATTGATGGAACATGAATACCTGCAGATAGAGATCCACGGGGCCATAACGTTGCAGCCATCAATTATTTAAAGAATGTTTGCCCGGAGAAAACCATGCCAAGGACTTAAATCTAATTTAATATTTGGTGGATGTGGATGCATATGCTTGGGGGATTTAAACCCTTTATGAGGAATATTCACATGATATGAATAAGCAAAGAAAGAGGCAGTCAGTTTGATTTTAGCAATTACTGTACAGAGAGATACTACCTTTTTTTTTTCTTGCTACCCGAATTCACCTAAATGTCAGTTTGTCTTACTCAGGTTGGGCCAGGTGGCATATTTATTTATTTATTTATTTTATTAAAACATTTAGTATTAGAGTGTCAGAATAGGAATGGAAATTGGGGAGACCCAGGTTCAAATCCTATCTCAGCTCACTGGACAATGTTGAACTGGTCAACTTTCATTTAGCTAACCCTACCCCAGAAGGCTGTTGCAGGTGAAAGGAGGGGCAGGGGGAATAAAGAGACAAGACACAGATGTATGGTATGAAAACTGGGAGACATTTATTGAAACATCTGCAAAAGTGAAATAATTGGGAGGGCCACTAAACTACACCATTAATCAGCCAAGTGATATCAGGTGAAAACATTCCATGCCTGCAGGGTGGCACTGTAAGATTGCTACCTCTCAGGATTACCCTGATGGGGGAAGGGAGGCCTTCCCATGCCACCCCTTCCCAGGCTGCGAAACACTGGGTGGGTGAGTGGATGAGTTGGCCTCAAAAGTAACCTTTATTCATCCATTGGGGCCGCAAAACCCTCACTGAGAGGCCTCGGACATCACCTGTCACCAAAATGGTGCCTCAGAGTGCTCACTATCCCTGATGGCCCTAAACATAAGGCAGATTTGCTATAGACAATCCCGCCCCACTTGCAGTGTGAAGTAAACAAAAAGACTCATAGCCCCAGCTATTCAGACTATGAGCCCAAAATTATTACTTGGCCCCCAAAAGGATGACCAACAGGGCCACACTGCATGCAGGGAGGGAGGGAGCCACAATTTGAAGTGGGGTCCCAACAGCTAATAACACCTTGTGAGTTCCACCGCCAGCCAGTGTCACCACTGAATCACCGCCAATAGCAATCCGCCATCTCTCTCTCTCTCTCTCTCTCTCCTCAACAGCCTCCCCGCTGCCAGGCAAGCTGGACATGAGATAAGACATTTGTGAGGAGAAAATGGGATGAGAAAGCCATATACGCATTAAATGAGTTAAATGAGGGTGAACATAAAACCAGACAATAATATAAAGAAATTTTAAGACAAATTAAGAAGAAAAGCCTGCGCTTTTTCCTTATATAACGGAGTGGGAGGGAGAAGAGTGGATACCTTTGGATAGAGGGAAACAGGTCTGGAATCCAAGAAACAGGATACCTTGCAGCTGAGAAAGAGAAGGTTTGGCAGCACAACCAAAATGAAGCCTTGAAGGAATGTACGACAACAGCTTCAGTTTGTCCACAGAAGAGCGTGCTTTGTAGTCACATATGCTGCAATGGCTAATGGAATTAGATATGGGATTGGCCCTTGAAGGTCCAGCCAGCCACCATACATAGCAAGATTAAAACAACAGCAGGTTTTCCAATAGAAAATAAATTGGAACAGAAAAAGTTCTTTTGTCAAACATCTAAAGTACAATGAGAACATTTTTAAAAAAAGTTTGGACCATGCTTGTGCATGCAACTAATAACATTTGCTGCAACATTCGTAGTTTTTGTCACCAGCAATATTAAATATTTTGTAAAGACTAGAGTCTTTAATGTGCTTTGACCATTTGTATGGCGTCCATAAAAAAAGTTTATGTTACAGAATAACCCAGTTTGTATTATCACAGAGGAGGAAATAAGCCATGGTGGCTTGTTCCCTTCCACCCCCATGCACTGGTTGTGTGCTAGAGGAATGTGCATAATTATAATGGCTTGTTGTATTGTGTGAACCTGGCCAAGGTGTCTTCTTCCTGTGGGTAACAATCCACCCAGAACCCAACATTAGCCCATGCTCATTAGCAACAAGCCATCATGCTCAGGTTTGCATGGCACAACAAACTGCGCTGCTGAGGGTAATTCTGCAAATCCCCCAACATGTGACTGGTACATGCATGGGAGCAGCGGAATAAGCCACGGTAGCTTATTTCCCCCTCTGTGATTGTGCAAACCCAGTCATTGAGGCTGTTCACACAATACGCTAACCCACACTCAGAGGTTGAGTATGGGTTGTTGTTGAACTGTGGGTTGTTTGTTGAACCATGGGTTAGCATGGTGTTTGAATCCAGGACATTTTTCACAGGATAGCTTGTTAACTATGCAGAGTGGCTTGTTAACCACCCTGAACAACCCAACCACAAACCATGGATTCTCAAGGTGGCTTGTTCAAGAAAAATAAGCCACACTACATGGTTAACAAATCACCCTATGGACAATGTCCTGGGTCCAGACAACCCATGGTTCAACAAATAACCCATGGTTCAACAACAACAACCCACACCCAATCACTGATTGTGGGTTAGCATGCTTTAAGAAGCCAGTTATTGTCTGGATAAACCAATATGTTTAAAAGGGAAAGCAGAAATGCAACGGTGTGTGCCCTCAAACTGGAGGGTTTCAACAATGACACTGTGGCTGCATTCAGACAACACAATAATCAACTGGTGGTGATGGGGAAACAAACAATCGTCAGTTGTATTGACTATCATGTCATCCGAATGCTGGCATAGTCAACTCAGTGCTGATCCTAATCCACACCACGGTTGATTATTTATCACCATGTTGTGTGGGGAGTACCCCCTAGATGAACAACTGTAAAGTTGATTATTACCCCACCATTGACTATCGTGTTGTCTGAATGCAGCCAGTATCTCTTATTCCTCGGACCTATGAGAAGGTTTAATCCCAATGCAAATGATCTTTCATTTGCCCCTCTGCAGGCCCCCCATTTTATTGTACATTCTCCTTGCCTGGTTAGAACTACATGAATGCTCCATCACATCACTGCAGGTTGGACAGTGGATGGAAGGACCCAGTTAAGAGCCCCAGTTCTTAGAATGTCTTTCATCCATCTATTTCATGGCAGTGATTACTATGTCCATTATACACAAATATTAAAGGACTGAACATATGCAGCCAAATCTGCTGGATGTTTACTCAGAAGTAAGTTCCACTGAGTTCAATTGGTCTTTCCCTCAGGTAAATGTGCATAAGATCTCAGTTTTAGTTTCTGAAGCATGGCTATCTTACAAAAGGTGGATACTGGAGTAGTTCAATGGCCTGGATATCAGGTAGGTGAGCCACTTTAGTCACAGAAGCTTGCGTTTGTCCTGAAATTTCAGGGCTTTTCATTATCCCATAATTATGTTACATTACTGAGAAACAGCTATCTTTAAAGGTCATACAATGATGGTGGCATTTTTAGACTCAGTAAACCTTTAACAATAAACTGCCATCGCTAATGGAATTGCATTGCCATGAACAGCAATAAACCCTTGTTCTGTCTTTTCCCACCTAGTGTAGCAATGTGTATGCAATCTGTTTAGCAAGTTTACTGGAAATTGAAGTCAAGGTTCAGGAGGTACAAGCCATAAAGAAAAGAAAGGACCCTTAGGCTAAGACATAGTGCTGCTGAATGCAGGCCATACGTGCAAATATGTACAGGGCTTCTTGTTGTTTTTCTGAAAGTGGCATTAGCTTCATTGCGTGACCAGCTACAGGGGTCATCTATGTGTAAATAGAACAATGCTGAATGTATATTCATTTAAATATGTGCTTTGCAGAGGTAATGCAGCATGGATTTCATCATTTGGCCTTCTGTATGCATCCTTAGGATGCCCACAGGCCACCTAGATTTTTATTGTATTTATTATTGAAATGGGAGTTGTTTTATGTCCTTAGCATTGAAAAATGTAAATCTGTCATAAAAAGGTACACATTTTTATAGAGGCAGATGTTACATACTAGTAATTTTACAAACTCAAATTATTCACAGCAGGGATAATTTATCAGAACTGAGGATATAATTTTTCCACAGATTTCGCATCTTTCTTTCTTTGTTCTTTCTTATCTGTTTTTCCAATTTTAATCCAATAAATTGTTATCTAAAGCATAAGGACCTTTGAGCCAGTATAAAATTCAAGATAAATGATAGCTACTTGCTTTTACAAATATAGGCACAGATCCGGTACCAGAAATCCAGCATTACTTACCAGTTCTTAAAAACTGGATCCAATAGTTCAGAAAAGAGAATTCCTATTCATGCAAGTAATGCATGAATATTAATTAAATAACAATAGGGCATGACACAGAGATTCATGAAAGGCAATAATGAATGAAGTAAAAAGTACTGGTTTGGATGCATGTTTGAAAATGAATAAAAATCAATGGAATGTATTTTTCTATCCAGGCAAAAATAGCCTGTTCATGTAGAAAATGAGGCTATTGTCTTTGAGTAAACATTGTATACATTATTTATTCACATATTATGTGAATAACATGTGAATAAATAATGTATACAATGTTTACTCAAAGACAATAGCCTCATTTATGTGAATATATTATGTGAATAACATAAAATGTTATTCACATAATATGGTGTACATACCTTGCAAACGCACCACCACCACCAACAACCTGCTGAACAATAATACCCATGTACAAACGTTTTGACACTTAAAGCAGAAAATCTTGTAAAGCAACATGCCTCTGGGTGCCAATTGCTGGGGAACTGTTCGTAGTATCGAACATTAGTCCTATATAGAGTAGACTCATTGAAATGAATTAGACTTAAGTTAGTCACAACTAAAGTCCCCTTCATAGGACTACATTGGATACCACCCAATAGCAGAGGCGGCCTATTCCCTTCTGTCCTGCTTATGGGCTTCCCAGACATATCTGATTGGACTCTGAGAAACAGAATGGTGGATTAGAAAGGCCTTTCCATTGGTCTAACTGGGCCCTTCTTATGTTCTTATGAGCATGGATTTGCTAATTGGAACTTCAGGAATTCACCTACTTCTTCTGTAGAGAGAGGAGTAGAAAAGACAGAACACAGTGGGGGAAAGAAAAACCCTTATGTATTTCACAGTTCTGCTCATATCTAATGCAGAGGTACATATTTTACATTCAGACGTTTTTGAAAATACATTATGGATTTGTTAAAGAAAAAAGTTACTTTATCACACTTGCTCTGCCAACGAGTGCATGTGGGGAAAATAAATTGGTCAAATGCTAGCATTCTAACATTTATTCCCACTTCTGATCAGTAGTATATCATAATCGTAGCTCCCTAATGGGATTGAAAGCAATAATTGTAACTACTCTGTCATGGAACTACAGTGGAACAGCGGTTTTGTAAACTTTACTTATTCCAGTGATAATTTAATATTACAGCTAATCCATCAAAAAATAATCTTGGCTTCTCTATAAAAAATGGCTGGTGGCAGTGGAAATACTAACAAGTGCCAGGCTGAATCACTTTTTAGAAGTGGAAAAATTGCAGGATATTCTGGGAGTGATAGAGAATTTGGTCGGGGGTAAATGTCATCAGAATCCATCAGCTTTTGCAAGCCTTTTCTTATTCGTGTGCTGTTTGTTTATTCATTCTGGGTCATTTTTCACATTGTTAATTTAATACAATGAATGGATAGCAATGTCCGCATTCAGTCTAAAATAAATCTTTTTTAAAAAAGACCATGACATGAATTAGATTAATGGAAAGAGCTTTCAAGAATGTGTTTATTTGTAATTCATCTAATATTCATCTGAGTTTAGCCCTGTTCAGGTGCTTGCCTTAACTAGTGAGAGCTAAAAGTGCATAGTGGGACAGGGCTGTGCATGTTGCGGGGGGGGGGGGGGGCAAGATCCCTATGCATGCAGGGATACTCCTGCTCTTTTCCTGACCTCCCCATGTTGAACAGGGAGACCTGAAAAGGAGCTCATATTACTTGAATGTGAATTGAACTCCCTATACAATTATGCAGAGAGTTCCATTCCAGGTCATGTGAGCAGAACTCATTTCTTGGCCTTGTTCAGTCCTTGCTAAGGATGGGTGAATCTATCATGTTGGTTCCTCTCAGTTTCTTATTTTTCCAATCTTAACTTTGGCTCAACCAAAACTTTGAGAATTCCTTTTAATTTCGCATGAAAATCCATAAGCATTTGTGTGCACATTTCTCAGAATATATGCATTTTTAGGCATTTTTGACTGATACAGATTCAATGCAAGAAATACTCCTAACATAATGCATTTTAATATTATTATCCCTAATATACACATTTATGTAATTGGACAATTCCATTGTGGAATTCGGAGAATTGCGAATTTCAACGGATAACAGCGTTTTGGTTCGCATAGTTGTTTGAAAGTGTGAAATTTGCATTATTCACCCATCCCCAGTCCAGTCAGAGTGGACTATACTGGATTAGATGGTCAAATGATCAGTCTCCAATGTCAGGAATGAGGAAAACAAGGCATGCCGGGAATGAACTAGAAGTCCTGCCAGGAAAGGTTGTAGATCCACAGGATTCACAGACCTCCTGGCCCCAAGACAGATAACCAATCTGGTTGCTGAACAACGCCATCCCTGGCTTCAGTGGGAAGGAATTCATGATTTTTTTAAAAAATAATGCCAACAAGGAGGCATCTTTCCTCTCTTCTTCCAGCCTGGCTCATGCTGGCAAGGCTTTGGAGTCAGTGGAATTTTGATGTTGCTCTACAATGATTGGTAGGATTGCTCTGCCAGGCTTGTATTTTGCATATATTTTTTTAACCCTGGGTTGAGTCTTCAACCCTGGGAAATGCTGGGTGTGCATGAGAGAAGAATGCAATTGCTGAGCTTTCCTCAACATCATTCCTCAGCTTGTACAAAACTCTTTATGTATCAGAGACCAATAGACCTTTACACTGCAGCCAGTGTTAATTGTGTGTTCTGTTTTAATGATTACCTCTAAAGAACATGAGGTTGCAGCTGAATTTTTTTCCTAATACATATTTTAATGGGAAGAAAATGGGAAACAAGGAATTATGGGATGCATCTGGATAATTCTTTGTGGAAAAATTGTTAAAAGACTATATATATATATATATATATATATATAGCCATGTACACAATATCCTTACATAGCGTAAGCTATGGATGTGAAGCTATGCAGTAGAATGCAGACTAGAGATTTTAAAAATGCACAAGGGATAAGTAAGAATATAAACAGTACAAAAGGTTGCTGGACACATACTTTATAGAAATAGGAAAATGAAATAGATGGTTCAGATTTCAAACTATAATATGCAACATCCACTAAACGGTGAAAAAAATGAAGTTGTAGCAGGCAACACTGAAATATATTTCTTGCTGCTATCATCATCATAGTCAAAAAGGCTGGCCAATGGCACCCATGAAATAAAGGCCATTGGCAGAAAAAAGGGAGGCCACTAACAAAAGAAAATTGGTTGATGCGATTTGAAGATTTAAAACAAAACATTTAAGGAACATTTTGCTCTTGCCCTCCTTTACCTATCTTTTGCTTTTATTAGATCTTTAAAATGTAAGATATTGCACCTGCTTAAATATCCTTAAAACTGCCATTAAATTGGGGAAATGCATAACAGATGCCCAGGTTAGCCCTGCTGCTGAACAAACTATATTAGGCACACACAATTGTCAGCAAACTTTTCACAGGCACATTTTTCACCTGCTCATGTGGCATCCACCTGTAGTTTGCTGGCACCGCACTGCAAGGTCATCCAATTGAACACTAGCCTTGATGCTCAGGAAGGTACTTTCCCTCATTCTGCCTTTTACAGAGTGTCCTCTGAATGTCCAAAAACAGTCAATAGCACTTTCAAATATAGAGTGATCTCTGTTGCAATATAAATTCAGAACCTACAGAGATCTATGTGGACGTTTAGTTAATATAAGAAAGACCTTCTAATCATTTTCACAGCCAGTCTCTAGTCCTAACATGTTTTACATTAAAGCTCACACTGTTAACACTTGGCCAATGCACCATGAATCTCCTAATGCACACGAATTACAGAAACATCTGGGTTAAATAGATTCATGCCAATCCACTGAAAAAATTCACAGAGGACCTGGGACTCCTAAAAGAAATTACTCATGTTATATAGAAGATAGCAGGTTACATGGTTAGGGTCATAAACCCATTCATGGACACATAGGAACCCTTTAGATTTATAACAGCCTACAGTGAATTTCCTATTAATTGAAGAACTGAGATGCTTTTATATGGTTCTTGAGGTAGGCGGGAGGTTATGGGACCTCTCTTTATCATAACAGCCTATATTTGTGGGCACCCCCCAAAGGATAAATTCAGAGCTGTATCATGTGCCACAATTTACCATGTAATTCCCATTAAGAGTAGTGTCTAACATAGAAATATGGGGGATTGCTTTTACAGCAGTGGAGGATGCTGAAGCCTACTGAATTCAATCCACCCAGATTAGGTTGGGAGTCAGTATCCTGGGAATTGCTTCTGCTTTTGGTTCACCCCTTTAACACACTTAATTGAAAGTTCAGGAGAAATGTTCTAAAAAAGGTTACTATGCAGTAGAGTGAAAATCCAGATGAAACTTACACCTTATAAACATTGAAGGCCATGATGGCTTTGCTTTGAAGGCGTACACAACTATGCATGGTGTGGAGAATGTGGATAGGGAGACATTTATCTCCCGCTCTCATAATACTAGAACCCGGGGTCATCCCATGAAGCTGATTGGTGGGAGATTCAGGGCAGATAAAAGGAAATACTTCTTCACACAGTGCATAGTTAAACTATGGAATTCATTACCACAAGATTTAGTGATGGCCACCAATTTGGATGGCTTTAAAAGGGGGTTGGATAAAGTCATGGAGGAGATGGCTAACAATGACTACTAGTCCTGATG
Organism: Anniella stebbinsi; assembly: GCA_029215795.1. Taxonomy (NCBI): domain Eukaryota; kingdom Metazoa; phylum Chordata; class Lepidosauria; order Squamata; family Anniellidae; genus Anniella; species Anniella stebbinsi. The sequence goes on from JARDYH010000004.1 coordinate 196,796,179, forward strand.
GCTATATGCTACCTCTAGTACCCGAGGCAGTAAGCCTATATGCACCAGTTGCTGGGGAACATGGGTGGGAGGGTGCTCTTGCAGTGTGTCCTGAATTGATGGTCCCTGACCAACAGCTGGTTGGGCACTGTGTGAACAGAGTGCTGGACTAGATGGACCCATGGTCTGATCCAGCATGACACTTCTTATGTTCTTATGATAACAGGTTTCAGTAGCGTAGCCATTTAGTCTGTTCAATCCAAAACAACAGGGAGACTTGTGGCATCTTTATTGTTTTTGATACCTGCATTCTTCTATGCTCAAGGAAAAGGCACTTTTTGGACAAACCATAGGGCATGGGTGGGTAGCTTGTGGCCCTCCAGATGCTTTGGTCTACAGCTGCCATCATCCATCAGCTTTGGCTGTGTTAGCTACCAATTATGGGAGTTGGAAGCCAAAACATATGGAGGACCATAAGGTGCCCACTCTGCCATAGGACATCACTGTTGTTTTTACAGGCACAATCTGTTTCAGCAGTGAGAATTAGGGATAAGATGGTTGACAATGCTGTTAGTAAATCATACTATCATAAGGCAGTTTTGTACACTGCCTTATATCTTTGGATCAAGGGTGGTTTTCTCTCTCCTTTTCAGCATCATCATGTTCTCTGTTGCTATGGATAATTATAACCATGATGGATGCAAAATGGGTTGCATTAACATCCTGTGTAAAGCCAGTGGAGCAGGTCCAGCTTACTATGTTACTTATCAGTTTTAATTCCATTTGAACACTTTCATACCACTTGTAGGGGTATTGCAATATAGTAGTCTCCTCTGTGCTCCACATGTCCCTCTGTCCCACCAAAGCTTCAGATGATTCCTTTAGGTGGTATCTGATCCTGGTGATCATGGTCAGTGTAGCAGATGTATCAGAAAGCTTAGGATGATGTAACTGTGACCACATGTTCCATGGAGCATCTGATGATGTGACTGTGACCACCACATGTCCCATGGAGCTTCTGTGCCCTCTTGGTTTCCAAAAACCCATGAGACGCACACACAAACACCCACTCTTAAAATTTTGGGGGATTTCAGGAGCTGTCTCTGAAGCAGCATGAAAAGCTATGAAAAGATCAAACAAAAACCTGGAAAACGACATTCAGAAGCAGTTGCATTAATGCTCACTGTCCTTTTTTTTTAGTGGCTGGCAAATGAATCCAGGGAGCATACGGAACTACCATAAGGGTCTCCTCTAATGACTGACATGAGAAGGCAGGAGTGAAACAGACAATGTGGTCTCTTAAATGACTTGGTCCTACATTGTTTAGGGCCATGCACCTTAAACTTGACCCAGTAGCAGAGAGGCAGCCAATGCTACTCTTTCCTATATTATCTAACTCTGTTAGATATTGGCAATAAATATTTTGCACTACACAGCAACCAAGCTGCTGCATTTTGCACCAGCTGCAGCTTCCAGACCAGCCTCAAGGGCAGCCTCACCTACAGCATGTTACAATAATCCAATTTTGAGGTTACCAGGTTATCTTTATCCAAGAATGGACATAGCTGGTGTACCAGCCAAAGCTGATAAAATGCACTCCTAGCTGCTGTAGTCAGCTGGGCCTCAAATAATATATGAACAAACATTCATCATCAAAGCCTCAGGCAACTGCGATGAACACATTTGGGATTGCACAGGTCTTCAGCATTCATTTCACCTGGCACCTTGCTTTCAAGGAGCTCTGCAGGCATGTCAATGGCCTTCATGGAATATACCCAGGAGCCACTGGATTTGGGCCACTATGTGAATTAGCAATGCATGAGTCTAGGAAAACAACCTCTGACACTTCCCAACCAACCATCTTAGCTTTTGGTTTTCATCAACCCCATATGCTTAGAGTATTGTACATGCAGCTGGTTTCAACTTTACTCTATTTCCCTTGGAAAATTATGACCCTACCTAACAAAATTTGCTTTTATGAAAGAGTGAACCTGTAAATCTTTCACTGATTTAATGTATATGTGTGTGGTTAAGTATGCTGTGGGAACCCTTCCTTGACTTAGCTGCTTACTTGGAGCAGGTGGATAATGCCAAAGATGCTAGAAGAAATAACAGGTGAAATGGAGCATGGAATTTTATCCCAGTCCAATAAAAGCACTGGCATTTAAAAAAAGAGGGTTTGTCTAGGGAAATCTGCTGCCTAAAACCAAAAGCAGAGAAATGGAAATTATATATGTGGTTGGAGCCAAAAGTTCCATAGTTGCATTTCCACCATAGGTCATTGTGACCTGTGTTAATTAATAGGGGTAGTGCAGACCTAGCAGAGTGGTGATAAGCACATTTTATAGGTAGTTCATAAAATCCTGCCAGTGCTCTTTGGAAAAAAATGACCTTTTCATAAAATAAAATGAAATAATAATAATAAAATAAAATGCCAGTAAATCATAACGCTTTCAGTGCATTATGTTATTCTGTGTCACTGCCTTTTAATAATATGAGGCACAACCTTCAAAACATTGTTGCTGTGCTGTGTCCATTGACTTCATTGAGTATTTAAAAGAATGGAGGCTGCACAGCAGAAATGGATGATGAACTGTGCCAGGTGGAAGTAGAGGAAATTCAGGGGCAGGTTCTAAAACATGTTGGAAGAGCATCTTCGGAGCCTGAATGTGGGCTTTAGGCTTAGAATCAGGACCATACAAGACATGAGAAAAGAACAACGTTGGCTGTTGGGTTGGTCTCAAAAGGGTACGAAGTAGGTTCAAATGGTATCTTTTATGTTGGATGATAAGAACAAGACTCTGTTGTTTTAGAATAAGGAAGTTATCCTGCACTGAGCAATGAAAGGTATTTCAGGTAGGCAATGCATAGCTGGACATCTTTTTTTCCTTTGCTAAGGACAAGGATGCCATTTCAATTTCCACAGACCAAACTGCCATTTTATGCATAATAGCTGCACCTTCTTAATTTGAGTGTACTGTTAGAACCTGATAACACAGACGTATTATCATAGCAAATGTTTCTAGTCAAGTATTAAATGTTTCTAGTCTAAGGATTAAATATCATCTAAGGCAGGGATAGGGAATGTGTGGCCCTCCAGATGTTGTTACACTGCAGTTCCATCATCCTTTGCTGGGGCTGATGGGAGTTGCAATCCAGCAACATCTAGAGGGCCGCATATCCCTCCACCCCTGATTGAAAGGCAGTTCTTGAGTGGAGTTAGTCTCAGCCCTGGAAATTAGATTAAGCTACAAAGATAAGCACTGGGACATAGAAAAAGTGCTTTTGAGCACGCGCAGTGTGTTTCCTTAACTACCAAGTGACTTTCTGATAAAACCTGAGTCTGAGATTTTCTGTTCTTTAGAAATCACTCTAGAATTGCGTACATCGTTATGTATGTCTCAAATCTATGTTCAATGTGTTCCAAGAAAATCCTGATGATGTCAAGAGGGACTGGTCCAGAATCAAATTGCAGGTTGCAGTCCAAATCCAATTTCTCAGATAAGTGAAAGATGTGTTACTTCAACTTCAGTGGTCTTATTTATGTGACCCGGTTTCATCACTCAAGCCTCAACTGCTTTGGTATGTGGTAATAAGGGCTGTAATGGAAGCATTCCCCCATCCTAACCCCATAATTAGAAATAATAGACTACCTTCTCCAAATTTGAGGGAATGTTGGATTTTGTATGCATCAGTTGCACTACATGAATGTTGGCAAGAATATTGAAAGTGTTGCTGAGTGTTATAAATACTCAGTTGGATGTACTGAAACTTCACAGTATAGCCTCTTTCTTTCCTCATTTAAGTCATAACAAATACATTATCTTTGCCAAAAGGGATACATGCAAATCAAGAGAAAGAAAATAACTTATATGTCCTTTTTAATATCCAGCCATCTATGGAAACCTATGCCAAGTTAAACTGTTTTAATCCACTTTATGCCAAATAAGATCTACAGTTTAAGTATTATATGCAGCCATGACCTGGGTGGGACTCATGTTCTGAAGCTCACATGGTTGAGTGCTTAGTCAACTCTTATGAAACTGATGTCCCACAGCCTTTACTGGTGGAAGTCATAGGAGTCAATTGTAGTCAATACCGTTCCTATGTATCATTTATTCTCAAGTTCCCATCTTTGTATCTTTCCTTTTGCTGATTGCAGTTACAAAGCAGTAGATCAGGGAAGGGTATAACTGATACTCTTCCAGTGCACTGATGCAGTGAGGCATGAAGCAAAGTACAAGAAACCACTGAGTGCAGTTGATGACACAGGTGAGCTAGAACACATGGTTGCTCACCCATCTATCTCTATTCAAAACTTTTGCTCTCTGATGGTGTTTGTATATGCCTCTAACGGAAGGGAGATGCTGTAGAACAGTGGCAGAAGTTCCATGGTTCAATGCTTGGCATCTCCAGGGAAAGCTAGGAAAGACTCCTGCCTGAAATGCTTCAGAGTTGCTGCCAGTCTGTGTCAGTAATGATGGGCTAGATGGACCAATGGTCTGACTCAGTGATTAAGGCAGGATCTACTCTACTGCTTTATAGCAGTATTGAAGTACACTGACAACTGTTGGGGCTCATGACACATCTGCACCAAGCAGGATATTGCACTATGAAAGCGGTATGAACGCAGTATATGGTATGTGTCACTGAGGACCAACAGTTGTCAGTGCACTTCAATACTGCTATAAAGCAATAGTGTAGATCCTGCCTCCATATACTGCTTTCATACCACTTTCATAATGCAATATCCTGCTTGGTATAGATCTGGTCCTAGTTTGCACAACAGAGCAACCCACCATGGTTTAATTTACCTGCAGGGGCTGTCATGTCATTTGTGCATAGCGCCCGTGGGTGCCCAGCTTGTTGTGGCTTGTCATGTAGTGTGAACCCAGGCAACAGCTTTTTTAAGGTTTATTTGAGGGTTGTCTAACCTTATGTTGCCTAACCCTGACGTTTAGGTTCACACGACACAATAGGCCATGGCAAGTCGGGTGCCTGTGGGTGCTATGAAGTAATTGCACCCATGGGCATCTGACACAACATAACAGCCCCTGTGGGTAAATTCAGCCATGGCAGGCTATTGTGTTGTGCAAACCAGGTTAATATAAGTCAGCTTCTTATATTCTTATGTACTTGTGGCCAGCAAATAGGGTAGGCAACTTTTGGCCCTCCAGATATCTAAGTCTACAACTACCATCTGCTGTTACCAGCATAGCCAATGGGAGGCATGATGGCAGTTGTAGGCCAAACATCTGGAGGATCACAAATTGCCCACCCCTGGAATAGACCTTCAGGCTGAGCACTGAAGAAGGAGGGAACTGATTAAAACATAATTCTCCCATTGCATGTGTTGGTTCTCTGATTCCCATGGGATCTGAGATGGGTCTGTTTTGTGCTGGCCAGAATGAAATCCAATGTATGTAATGCCACATCCCAAATGATGTGGTTTATTAGGGATCAGGTCAAGAAACTGACAGAGCTAGAAAGATACTGGTAAAGAGTTTGACTGATGTCTTCTGGATAAATTTGAGGCCGCTGTTACAGTATCCTTCCAAGAGAAAAGAAAATTGACATTGGCTTGACATTTCAGAAAGACTTTATCCTTTATCTCTGCCTTTCTAGTACACAAACACAACATATCTTAAATATTCCAGACTTCCAGTGCAATGTATAATGGCTATACTATAACCCACCAGTTTGTATTAGTTTCTAGGAGAAGTTTTATTTAGCTTTAAGATAATCACTTTACAGATAAAGCACAACATGTTAGTGTCAGAAGGAAGAATACTAATTTGATGGAAAGGTTAAGATACTTTAATAACTCTGCTCTTGGTAAGGACAACATGAACACAACCCCTTCACGATTTTCTCTTAGAAAATAAAAATAGCAGCCACTTAAGTCTGATATAACTAATCTGTTCCCGCCTTCAAAACGTTTTTCATGGCATTTCCACCAAACAAAAATATATTCTTCTGGAAGACACTAGAAAGCTGTGTGGACTGACTTTATCTGCTGGGTCACAAACCTACCTTTCCCTGACAGCTGAAACGGCATCCTTTTGCCAGCAAACGAGGCAAAGATGTCCTGCTCTGCACCTATATATTACCTTTCCTTTAGGCCATGTAGCTGTTCCTGACTTGTCCCTATTTCTCATAGAATGGCCAGATCTACACCAAGCAGGACATAGCGGTCTGAAAGTAGAATGAAAACAGTATATAAAGGGCAGGAGCTACACCGAGCAGGATATAGCTGTATATGGTATGTGTCTTATGGGCCCCAACAGTTGTCGGTGCACTTCAATACTGCTATAAAACAGTAGTGTGGCTCCTGCCTTTTTTATACCTCTTTCATACTACTATATCCTGCTTAGTGTAGATCTGGCCAATGTTTCATAAAAACTTTTGCCAGTCCTGCCTAAATGTCCCACGACCCCTCTAAGAATGCCTTTTGTCAAGGCCAAACAAGATGAGACAGCTGAAGGCAGTGGATATTCTTAGCCTACAGGAATAAAGATCCAGAAGGGATGTATTGATGGGTTGGTTTTTTAAAAATGTTTAAAGGACTTCAGACAGGAAGGAATTATTTCTCACCCCAATCTGGTGATGATGGGAAAAGATGCAGTGCACAGAAGTGACAGGAAGTTAGATTAAGGTTAAACATTCTCAAGAACTCCTTAACTAGATGGGAAGCTCAGCAGTGGAATAAACTATCCAGAAATGTTATAGAATGTCCCTCCTTGAAGGTTTTGTTTTTGTTTTTGGTTAGATGGGAATCAGTTCGGAATGTTTGTTTTAGGTAATGGGCAGTATCCAAGTCGACCCGAGTGTTAATGTAAATGATGCTTTGCTGTAGTAAGTGCAATGACAATAACATTAGCTGGTACAACGTGAAATTAGTTAACACTATTGCTGTTGCGCTAGAGGACTTCTATGCTAGCACAATGTAATTTGTTAGCAGTCATGTCAACTTCAATATTCCTCAATAGCTTGTTTTAATGTTGAATTAAAATGGGTGGGAGACCTTTGGCCCTCCAGATATTGTTAGACTACAATTCCCATCATCCCTAAGCATTGTTCAAACTGGTTGGAGCTGATGGGGGTTGGAGACCAACAACATCTGGAGAGCCATGGGTCCCTTACTTCTGAACTAAAATATCTATTTGCCTACTTCTAATGGTATGATGATGACATTCAATCAGTTTTCAGAATGCCCAGCTCCAACCATGACCAGCCACTAAAGGTTTTTGTGGTTTTATTGCACTAGGTGTCTTGACTGAGATTACTATTTCTTTTACATCTCTCATGGGTTATTGAAAAGAAACATATCGCTGTCTCCTACTTTGCCAAATGTGACATTTGTTGTATATTTGATACCCGAAGGAATGTTGACGACTGTCAAGTAATGGTAATATAATGGTAATGTAACACACATAAACTTGCCTGTAAATAGCACTCAAATATACAATCTTTGCATAATGAAGGGTACCACCAGTTATAGATTACAGCTAAATCTTCTAGTTCTGAGAAATTCAGAACCCTTATTTTGCCTGTTTGAGCAGAGTACCACTGGTCTCCAGGTGTTGTTGTTTTTTAAAAAAACACCAGAACTACTCTAATTTTCATTTGTTGCTTTACATTGGATGCTTGAGTTGCAACTAATGTTAAATAAAAGTCTAGAGCCAGTGTGGTGTAGTGGTTAGAGTGTTGGACTGGGAGTTGGGAGATCTGGGTTGTAATTCCCACTCAGTCATGAAGTTCACTGGGTGACTTTGGGCCAGCCACAGAATCTCAGCCCAACCTACCTCACAAGGGTGTTGTGAGGATAAAATGGAGAGGAGGGTTATGTACATCACTTTGGGTTCCTTAAGGAGGAAAAATGGGATATAATAATAATAATAATAATAATAACAACAACAAGTTGTTTACGAAAAGAAATTCTATTGATCACATGAGTGTACAAGAAAAGCATTAGGCATTGGTTCAATATTTTGTGCTCATGGCTGTTTGACTGTCTCTATATGCATGCTAGCTAAACTGAACAAAATACATAGTCTTCAAAACACTCAGCTAGAGTTGAAGGAATATATAATCTATGCAGCACAGTCCTGTACGTGTTTACTCAGAAGTAAGCCCGATTGACTTCAGTAGGTCTTACTCCCAAGTAAGTGTGTACAGGATTGTTGCCTTTTACATGGTCAGGTTATTTCTCCGTTTAGCCCACTATTGTCTACTTAGCCTGATTGTAGCTCCTCAGCCTGATAGTAGCTCTTCAGAGTCTCAGAGACTTTTCCATGTACCCAGTTCTCTGGAGATGTCAAGGTTTGAGCTCAGGACTGTCTGCATCCAAAGATCATGCTCTGCCACTGAGCTACAGTCCTTTGTCCGGTTGTACTTTGCAATAAGCTCTTTAAAACTTCCAGTTTAGAACAGTTGTGTCCCATCTCCCTTTGAAATAATCAAGTTGAGTCGGTGAAGCCATCAATGTTGAGTTTTGATGTGGTGATCAGACCTGCATATCCTGTGACATGTCCCAGAGTAGGCATGAGATCGTGGGATACCACCACTTCCTAAAAGACCTTCAAAATGTGGGTCTGAGATGTATCAGAATGTACATGCATGTAGAATATGGATCATGTATTCATATCTTGCTAGAGAGTTCCTTCACAACTGTATATGCTGAAGAGAGCACTTTTTGAATGTGACCTGCAAGTTATGTGTGAGAGGATATGTAAGCACTGGGACTAGTATCCAGCCAAGCAACAATTCAAGTGTTCTTGGCCTCTGGAGTTAAAAGAGCAAAAAAACACAATAACATTTCATTCGTTCAGCTGTATTACCTCTGTCTGCCACCACTGAGACGCAATGGTTTTTCTCTTTTGAAACCTGTTAAGTATATGATTGTGCAGTTTAGGACATAAACAGGCAAGAGAGACTGTGATGATGATAATGGGAGGGATGGAGGGGAACCTTCTTGGCATGCGGTGTTAGTTTCATTGATCCACTAAGAAGGAAGGATACCATAGAGCAATGAGCTTTAGCTTCTGTACTACAAATAAACGGAATATTTAGGTCCCCTCTGGCTCAGTGGGTGGTTCTCTTTGAAGAAAGAGTTGTGATTTTTGGCAGGCGCTGGTAACACATGGGCAATACCAGTGAAAGGAGTATACCAGCCACATTTGAGGCCCAGCTGCCAAGAATAGAGATTTTTTTAGCAATACAACCACATACTTCTTTAGGTAGTCTCAGTTCCAATTTAGTTTAAATTGAAGAAAATATCTTGGCCTCAGTGCCACTCTGTGGAGGGATTATCTTTGTATAAAACATGTAAGTTTGTAAATCTATTTCTCTGAGGAACATGTCCTCTTTCTTCTCATTGTTTTCTACTGCTGAAATATTCTACTCACTGGCTCAGTTTGGACAACACATTAGGCAATGGGGGGGGGAACAATCGTCAGTTGTGTTGCTTATTGTGTCGTCTGGAGGGCAACACACAATGCACACACAACTGACAGTACGTTAATCAGGCACTTTAAACAATGGAACGAAACAACAGGCTTGCACGTTGTTTAGCCTGAAGCCCCGTTGTTTAAAGTGTCGTCTGAATTCAGCCCCCCCTCTCTCCGTGGACTATTCCGTTTCGGAATAGAGTTCTGCTGCCTAGAGCAGCCAAAAAAACCCAGCTGCTCTATACAGCCGGCAGAACTCACAGTGCATGCTGGGATACGGCTGGAGGACACACGGAGGAGAGGCTGCAACCAAAATGGCCACCACAAGTTCGTAGCAGCTGGGGCGTTTGCTGGTTCCGAGCAGTGCCGGCTGCAGAGTGTCGTCTGTGGAGCTCCTCCTGCCTAGCGCACGGTCAGTACGTTACTTACCCCTCCGTTGCTTAATATGTTGTCCGAACTGAGCCACTATCTCACAGTGGATTGCGATGACCAAGCGAGGTTGTGATGACTGTGGTGAAGCCACAATGGAAATGTTTGTGTTTAAAATTTTCCAAAAAGCTATAAGCTATGAGTTTTGCCACGACTGTGATAGGTCAGACCAATCAATTGAAATGGTCCATACACCAAAAAACCACTTTGCAGTAGCTTTACCACTTTGGTCACCATCTCAACTAGTCACCTTAATCAGTTATGTAACACATCAGGACACTCGGCTAGTTTTTTGCCCTGCTGAGGCCTAGAACCAGTTGGGAGTTAGTTAGTTAGTTAGTTTGTATTGCACCTTGTTAGGAGCACCTTTTATTGTTGAATGCTTTCTGCTATATCACATAACAAGGTATCACAAGAGTCTTGCTGGAACAGTCCAGGCCAAGCCAAGATATTTTACTGCCTAAGGCAAAGGACAAGATGGCACCCACCTCTCATTCTAAATATAGAAGCTGACCAGGCTAGCTGTTGAAGCCTATTGAAACCCTGGTGATATGATAGTGTTTTCTAACACATCTGAGGGCAGCAGGTTTAGGGATCACTGGGCAGACCATGTGACATAGGTCTGTCCTCCAAGACTTTTCCATTGCTTACTCTCACCATCACCGCCCAGCATTCACCGCCTGAGGCAGTTGCTTCACTCTGTCTATGGTGCATTGGACCAAAGGGCCCATCTAGTTATCATTCAGTTATCAATAATAGCATTGGATGCTTCTGGGAAGACCACAAACAACAGCAGGGTGACCATATGGAAAGGAGGACAGGGCTCCTGTATCTTTAACAGTTGCATATAAAAGGGAATTTCAACAGGTGTCATTTCTATGCATGCAGCACCTGGTGAAATTCCCTCTTTATCACAACAGTTAAAGCTGCAGGAGCTATACTAGAGTGAACAGATACAAAAGAGGGCAGGGCTCCTGCAGCTTTAAGTGTTGTAATGAAGAGGGAATTTCACCAGGTGCTGCATGCATACAAATGACATGTGCTGAAATTCCCTTTTGCTGTTGTTAAGGCACATAGACACTTGGAAGGACACGCACACAAACGTTGTTTATTCCACTTTATAAAAGTTCACTGTACTGCCATCACAGCAGTCATTTCTTTTGGATGGGGCCCACAGCTGTGTGAACTCTGTTTTGCTGCTGATAATAGAAGCTGTTGTGAGTGTCCTATGGGTCTTTGTCATTGCCTTGGAAATTCATGACACCAGGAACAGGCAAATAGGTGTCTGCAAGCATGAATTTATTTTTAGTTAATTTATTTATTTATTACATTTATATGCCACCCCATAGCCGAGCTGTCTGGGCGGTTTACAAAGATAAAAAACATTGAACATTTAAAAACCAATATACAAAATTTTAAACCATAAAAAGCATAAAAACAAACTACATATCAACTATCCAGAGGTCAGTTAAAAACTCAGTATTTGCTGTTAAATGCCTGGGAGAAAAATCTTAACCTGGCATTAAAAAGATAACAATTTTAGCGCCAGGCAAGCCTCGTTGGGTATATTGTTCTATAGTTGCGGGGGCACCACTGAAAAGGCCCTCTCCCTTGTTGCCCCTGGATACCTTTCTTGATACCCATCACCTCCCTTTATTAAAAAAATATTAATAACACATTTAGTCCCAGCAGCTGGGATTGCTGTGAAATGGGTCTTTGTTGGTGCCAAAAGCTGTGGGTTGAAAGGGGTTCTTTAGTGTGTTGGGGCTCAGGTCCCACTTCTGCCTTGTACCCAGTATTTCAGTCTGGTTTCTTGTCTTTCCTGCGCCATTTTGTGGTGGTACCATTTCTCAAACTGCCAAATGTACTCATGGGCTGAAAAGATTGCATACCCCTGTTTTAAATACTTTATTTGTTTATTTATTTTATTGTTCAGCATCATTCATGTTTATGTTCTAAGTATGTCTCTGTTTTTAAAGTAAGCAAGGAAGATTTATTCCTTGGCTCTAACCCTTATTCAATTTTAGTAGCACATTATTAGACCCTAATTGGTCATTTTAAAACTTGAGTGTTTTTTTGAAGAATGTATTGAATACCCTCTTAGGAATGAATATTATATATATTTGACCACAGATGACTAATTCAACAATATAATAATTGAGTTATTTTAATTCATAACCTCCTTGCCTTATTACTGCAGCCCCTAGAGTCTGGTGTTCTTGGTCCTGTTTCTGCTTCAGTGTTCAAAGGCTTTGTCAAAACTCTTTAACAGATTCCACTTATATGGATTAATGTAGTGATTTAGGGTTTCAGCATTAATTTCACATCTGCTCCAGCCTCTAAGTTTATTATAAAACTTGGAAAATACCTGGTACATTGGGCTGGTTCTAATGTGAAATGCAAGGCATGGGGTTCTTAAAGGAACACATTGGGTTATTGTTCTTGCTCTGTAGAGTAGAAAGGTTTAGTAAACACTGTGGTAAGAGTCTTAAAATTTGACTCATGTAGTTTCGTGTCCCAACCGTCACTATCCCAATCAGACGAAAGACACGTGTAAGATCGAAGACTGGCTGCAGCTCTTTAATTTCTCCTTCTTGCAAGAAGTGACCACCTAGGAATCAAAACCTAGAAAGTGGTACCGAATACATATTTTGATCAACCTTAAATAGAAAAATCACACAAGGATACATGGATCTATGCTCAGTTAAACAGTAATTGATTTCTAAATTATCTTGAATACACATAGGCTTCAAAGAATCTTCTGATGTGGATTCAGTTAACTCTTATCTTTAACTAAGAGACGGAATCCACAAACATTGCAATCTTTGTCAGATAGCCTGTCTCCTAGGAAGGCAGAGTTCATTGATGTATCAGTTCCTGCTTTAACCTTTGTTCTCTGCTTTTAGGAATGTAGCTACTTATCAATTCCCCACGTGTTTTCCTCTTTGTCAAGTTAACCTGAGGTCTTTCATGAGACACACTTTTATTAACTCTTATTTCAGAGGCACTCATAAGGGAATTTTGAATTATCTTACTACAATCCTCCGTTTTGATCCAATGCATCTTTAAACGTCATTAGGATCATTCTCCAGACTAGATAATTCAATCCAAGTTTGTAGCTCTCTCATCCTATTGTCAGTTATGCTTTCACCAGGCATGTTCTGATACATAATTAACATCTGTTTATGCACTCCTTTTTTCCAAAACTTCATCATACATTGAAAGACACAGGGAGTAATTAAAACAATCATTATTATAATCAATACAAATATAATTATTTGTTTTAACCAATTCCAATTTGGCAACCAGGAATTTAACCAATCCCATGGTTTTGCTACTCCAGAGTAATTGTCTATTACCATTTCTTGTAATTTTGACAACTCATCTTCGATAGTTTTATTCATATCATGGAAAACTACTTTGCAACTTTTCTGGATAATTTTACAAAAACCTCCTTGCTTTGCTAGGAGGTAGTTAAGAGCCATTCTATGCTGAATGAGTTCTTGATTTAATTCTCCAATCTCTGACTGCATTGCCTGTACAATTATCTCTGTTGCATTAATAGTTTTTTTTTTTAAACAACATGTAAGACTCAAAATACTTTTTCTATTTTCTTGTGCTATTATTCCAGGATAAGCACCTAAGGTTAAAATTCCTGTTATTAATCCACCACCAACTCTGTTTTTTTTTTCAGTTTCTGACAGTTGTTTTCCTATTATAACCATATCTTTACAATTGCTGGGATCAGAAAACAAAGTATTCTTTTGCTGTAATGCTCTAACTAGTATATCTGGACTTTCAATAAGAGCAGGCAATAAATGAAAATAATCTTATCATTGCTGGATATTCATAATACAAAATTGAATAATTCTCTCATTGCTTAAACATTTCTAAAGCTTGCCCTTTTGGTATACAAAAATTTATACAATATAAAATGAATATTACTTTCATATTTATTTCTTTTGAAACCTTAATCTTAAAGGGTGTGTTTCTTTATCAGTAAATCTCACTGTCCACTGTGGTTCCACTGAAGGAGAGTGTAATTCTGCTGTGGGCAACACAGCCCAAGTTTTGTCAATTTTAGGATGATGAGCCTCTGCTTCTTGTCCTGCTTCGTCCATGCAATTCGGAGAAGGACACGCGTTGATCCCTCGTGGCGAGACGTCCTCACTTTCGACCCCTCTCGCTCCAGCGAGATCAAAAGGTCCTTGTGGGTTTTTCCTAGCACAATGCGTGTAATGCATCCAAGCCCTTTTTCCTTTTACTTTCAACGCAGTATGAGTGGTCATCAATACAAGATGAGGGCCTAACCATCGTTCTTCCAAACCGTCTGCTGTCCAGATTCTCACGTATACTTCATCACCAGCCTGGAAAGGATGTGCAGGAGTATCCAGTGGCAAAGGTTTGGCATCTATCACGTGCCGCCTGATCTTCTGGAACTGCTTCTGGAGCTGTATAATATAAGCAACAAAATCTTCATCCCCTCCTAGTAAAGTTACATATGGCCTTGCATACTCCTCGTGAAGTTGCATGTGTACATGCAAATGCCTCTATCCAGCCTGTCAACTTGTCTAAAATTACTAACATCCATTGATACTTTTGGAAGCGTGGCATATGGGCAAAGTCAATTTGGACTGATTCAAAAGGGAGCTGTACCCAGGGCCTTCCCCCTATTTGGCCCAGAGACTGAGGTTTTGCATTTTCCTCAGCACACACAGTACAAGCTTGTACCACCCTTTTTGCCATCTGATGAACCCCAGGGGCAAACCAATTTCTTGCAATTGCTAATGTCAATCCAGTCTGTCCCTCATGCCCCTGATTATGCTGTTTTGAAACTACTGCCCTTAATCCTGCTTTTGGCAATTGTACTTCTTTAATTACTTCAATGCAATCATGTGGAGCCTCTGTATCCATTTCTGGTAATAAAGTGGCAGGATTAAGTACGTTACATCTTAACACAGTCAATTCAGGAGTTTGCAATAATAAAGTCTCTTTCTTTGTATATCTTGCATTTGTAAAATGTTGAATATTCTTTTGCGTTAATAACGCAGAAACAGCATGTGGAACTCATAATTGTGATGGGTGTCCAAGCACAATATCTTGTACCTTTTCAACAATCAGAGCTGCTGCAGCTATACTCCTTAAGCAGGCAGCATATCCCTGTGCAACTGGATCCAACTGTGCTGAGTAATACCCTATAGGTCTCTGATGCGAACCCAAATATTGACATAAAACCCCAGATGCAACACCTTTTTCTTTCATGTACAAATAAAATAAAATCTTTCTGATAATCAGGGAGACCTAGGGCAGGAGCAGAGACTAAAAGTGATTTTACTTCTTTCCAGGCATTCTCATCTGCTTTAGTCCATTCAATTTCTTCTGGGGCTTCTGCTCTTGTTTTCTCTAACCAGGGTTTAACAATTTGTGAAAAGCTAGGGATCCATGCTCTACAATAACCCAACATTCCTAACAGAGCACGAATTTGACTTTTTGTCCTTGGCACCTTTGCCTGCGTTATTGCATGTATACGCTTACAAGATAATTTCCTAGTTCCCTCTGACAAGACATGTCCCAAATATTCCACCTCTTTTTTACACCATTGTAATTTTCTTTTTGCAATTTTATGCCCACGTTCTCCTAAGGCCTTGATCAAGTAAATTGAATCAATTTTACAATTTTCCTCCGTTTCTGCACATAATAATAAATCATCAACATAAATCACAAGTGTGGACTGTCTAGGAAATATAATTCCTTGTATATCTTGGTGTACAATTTGTGTAAATATTGTTGGACTTTCCACATAACCTTGAACTAATCTCTGCCAGGTATATTGAATTTTATTTTGCCATGTAAAAGCAAATAAATACTGAGAATCTTTATGTACTGGGATACTAAAAAAAACAGAGCTTAAATCCAAAACTGTGTACACCCGTGCAGAAATAGGTATACTACACATAATGGTGGCAGGATTCGGGACCACATTGTGTCTGGGGATTACATATTCATTGATTTTCCTCATATCCATTACTAAGCGATAAGTGGGAGCCTTTCCCGGTTCACTCTTTTTTTTCACAGCCATTATTGGAGTATTACATGGAGATGAACATGGAACCAAAATTCCCTGTTCTAAAAATTTCTCAATTGTTTTCCCTATACATTCTTGGGCTTCTTTTGTAAGGGATATTGTTTTCCCCTTGGGGGTACCATGTCATTACGGACAGTGATCTTAACTGGGGCAGCTGACTTTAAGAGCCCTACTTCCCCAGAATCTTCTGCCCAATAATGAGAGGGTATTTCCTGGAGCTCCAGTGGGAATGTGGTGCTATCCATTTCTTCTGTTTCACTCATAAAAGCCAATACATTCTCAGCAGGAAGGGACACAAACACACCATCAGCAGTACATTTTATAGCATTTAATTTTGCCAATAAATCTCTCCCCAATAAGCTCACAGGGCTTTTAGACATCATAAGAAACGAATGATCACATGTAAGGGGCCCAATTTTAACTTGCACCGGAGTGCTAAGGGGAGTGGAAGAAGAAATCCCATCGATTCCTACCACCCTTTCTCTATATCCAGAGAAAGGCAAAACAGTTTTATTTAACATACTTCTGGCCGCACCGGTATCCAGAAGACAATTGTATGGCTGACCATTAATGGTCAAAGTCAAAAATGGTTTATTTAATTTTAATTTCCATGAATTCGGCATTTCCCCAGTCTCCGCCTTTTTCACTTCTGTTCCTAAATCTCTTTCTACCAGTCATTGCGACATCAGCTCAGCTCCTTGTATTTGACTAGACTGTTGTCTCAAAATACAATCTTTCTTCCAGTGTCCTGGCTTTTTACAAAAAACAACATCCCTTCTCACTTTCATCAACATTTCTCTCTACTTCTCTTTTCTTTCTTCAACTTTTCTTCTCTTCCACAAAATACATGATAAGCTGTAGCCAATACTCGCGCTACAGTATCTCTCTGCCAACCAAGTTTATACTTCACAAACTACTCCTTAATATCTGGGGCTGCCTGATCTACAAAGATTCCAACCACCAAGGAGATATTCGCTACTGCCTCAGGATCAATACCACCATACATGCGGAGACTACGGGAAAGGTGAACCAAATAGTCAGTTGGCATTTCATCTTTATCTTAAAACACCAATTTTTACCTTTGACCCATTTACAGACTTTAACTTTAAAAGGAGTATGCACATACGATGTAACACTCTGTAATTGTGCTGGCACTGCCGAAATGGCAGGAGCTCCCCCCACTGCAGGAACTGCCGCAACTGCGGGTGCTGTCACTACAGTTTGAATATTACTCAACAATGGATAAAGTCCCTCCTGAGGAAGTGCACTTTCCTCTGGAGGGCAATAAGGAGGTGGGGGTGCAGTTGCAGTAAAAACTTTCTGATCAATACTTTGAAAAAAATACCTGAGAAGGCTTGATTTTAAAACCTTCTGCAACATGGATCCAAACATACAAATTTTCTAAATATCCAGGATATGATATCTCTAAAACACCTTTTAAATCTTTCAGTATACCTTTTTTTTTTCAAATAATCCAATATGTGGCCTTTTTAAATCCTAATTCTGGCCATGTTTCAGCACATAATTTAACAAGTCGACTTTTCTTTAAATCAGATTTTCCCAGGACAGTTTTCTATTTCTCCAGGACTACATCCAATGGAGATCCTTCCGGAATACTCAGTTTTCCTCCCATTTATTCCTATTTTATTTTTTTTATTTTTTTTATTTATCTTCTCTCCAGTAATATTTGATTTTGTTGCAAAACTCAAACCAAATATTCTAGAAGATAATCAACCTGGTCTTCACTACCCGCAATATTTGTAGTTCAGTGTGTTTCCAAAACACATCTCTTGAACTATTTCCCTGTCTTCACTACCCGCAATATCTTGGTTTTTGCTGCGTGTGTATCTTTCACCACCTCTTTATAAGCTTTCACCAAAATATCACCGAAGACCCCTTAAAAATATTACCGA
This sequence comes from Anniella stebbinsi, assembly GCA_029215795.1. Taxonomy (NCBI): domain Eukaryota; kingdom Metazoa; phylum Chordata; class Lepidosauria; order Squamata; family Anniellidae; genus Anniella; species Anniella stebbinsi. The sequence continues at coordinate 196,814,034 of JARDYH010000004.1, forward strand.
AGACCTTTTACCTGCTTTATATCCTTCGATCTTACATTCATTGAAGGGAGTAGCCTTGGTTGATGACCGCCCGTCCCTCCTCAGACTGTAAGTTTCCCTTAGGTTCAACTCACCTATGCCGGCAGGGCTTGTTCCAGTCTGAAAAAGGGCGCGATGGTCATCTAGTTAGGCCTCCTGGCTGGCTCGCCATTTGTGGTAAGAGTCTTAAAATTTGACTCATGTAGTTTCGTGTCCCAACCGTCACTATCCCAATCAGACGAAAGACACGTGTAAGATCGAAGACTGGCTGCAGCTCTTTAATTTCTCCTTCTTGCAAGAAGTGACCACCTAGGAATCAAAACCTAGAAAGTGGTACCGAATACATATTTTGATCAACCTTAAATAGAAAAATCACACAAGGATACATGGATCTATGCTCAGTTAAACAGTAATTGATTTCTAAATTATCTTGAATACACATAGGCTACAAAGAATCTTCTGATGTGGATTCAGTTAACTCTTATCTTTAACTACGAGACGGAATCCACAAACATTGCAATCTTTGTCAGATAGCCTGTCTCCTAGGAAGGCAGAGTTCATTGATGTATCAGTTCCTGCTTTAACCTTTGTTCTCTGCTTTTAGGAATGTAGCTACTTATCAATTCCCCTACGTGTTTTCCTCTTTGTCAAGTTAACCTGAGGTCTTTCATGAGACACACTTTTATTAACTCTTATTTCAGAGGCACTCATAAGGGAATTTTGAATTATCTTACTACAACACTGATCTACAAAACAGGGGATGTATATAGAGAAGCACTTGGAACATTCAAATAGAGCAACACTAAGATGTGTGTGTGTGTGTGAGAGAGAGAGAGAGAGAGAGAAGGTGGAATTCCATGACAGAGGAACCATCACTTCCTAAGCCTGGTGGGCTCGGGGCAATGTCTACTGTGCAATTCCCAGTCCCCCCCCCCCCAATTTCCCCTCCCATTGACACTAGTTGGACAGGGAAATAACTATTCCAGCTCCAGGCCAGTGGAGTTCGAGAGCTCAATTTGAGTGTATTGCTTGGTTTTACTTGTCTTTCCTTCTCACCTTCTTCTTTTCTAAAACCCCTTCTAAAATTATAAAACTTTCTCCTCTTCTCTGCATATCTTTACATAATCTGCTTAGCCCTGAGGCCAAAGGGCCTACATCTTATTTATTTATTTATTTATTTATTGCATTTCTATACCATCCAATAGCCAAAGCTCTCTGTGCAGTTCACAAAAGTTAAAACTACCAAGCTACTATTTAATTCCTCCTGCCTCATTCCTGCCCCATGCTTACCATTCTTTCGGGATGTTGAAGTACGGGGAAATAAAATGAATTCTAGGGCCCAACTGCCAGGGGAATGCAAGTGTTCACTTCGGGCCTCTCTGAAGAGCCATGTTGGCCATAAAAAGTGACTGGCACTGCTTGGCCAGGCCCAAATGCCCGGCTCTGAGGGGTCCTTCATTACAATCAGGCATCGTAGGAAATGTTGTCTCTGGAGATTGCCCACAATGCCTGGTGCTATGGAAGGATGCACTCAGAGCCAAGAAAATTGGGCCTGACTGTCTCTGCAGAGCCACGTTGGCTGCTTTTTACAGATGACACAGCTCTTCAGAGAGCAACAGCAACCATAACAGCTATGGAGGTAGCAATGGGGAAGTGGGTGGGAGACAGGAGATGTGGCGGGGGTGTAGATGCAGCGCACAGTGGGGGAGGAGACACGGTGGAGGCGCACATGTGCTCTTCTCCCTCAGGCAGCAGGAGAGGTTGTGCCAGCCCTGGGAACAATTTACATGTTGCTGGAGTGGTGTAGACCACTGGATCCAATACTACTCCAATGGCATCTGTTGGAAGCGATCACATAGGTGTGATGTGGTTACTTCCCACAATGCCATTCTTGGCTCTGTCTGAGACAAACATTCCAAAAATACATTTCTGACAACTAGGTAGCATGTAAAAATCTATCATTAATTAATATACCAAGGGATATCCCAGAAATACAGAGGTGATTTAATAGGGAATATCTAAAGTTTAGCCATGGAGAGAATGGGTCTGATTCATTCAAGGAGAGCTATATCATCATAAATTCTTAATTTTGGCCTGTGCCACAGAATTTTTTTTTTAATGTTTTTACTTCACAATACAAATTAGAATGTAATCTATCTCAATTGAAGTTACAATTTTTTTTTAGGATAATACAATGAATTTCAGATTGGTCTTCCACCAACACTTAGTTTGAAATTAAGTGGATGGAATCCAACTCTTGATGAGAATATGTTTTCATGCTTCAATTATGAAAAGGCTGAATTCTGAATGTTAATACGGGTTCTGGGGAAATTCCTATGTAGAACTGTACAGAAAATTTCTTGGTTCTGCTTTACAGTATCCTTTCAAACTTGCCCCAGTCTGACAGGTCTTCAGTATGCAGTAGCATCCTTTCCTCCAATAAAACTGTTCATAATCTCCGTCTGTATATTTAAATGCCCGTTTCCTATGTGAATCTAGCATTTGGAATCACACGTGGTCGGTTTTGCTCCGATACCTCAGTTCAGCCTCTGAACTTGCCTGAAACAGACTTTGCCCGTTCGGAGTTAAATCGAAACAGAAACTAAAAATGGAGCACTCAGGGCACAAGAACAGTGCGAGGGGGACGACGTCATGCGAGTCCCATGCTGAAGAGTGGATCAAAGTCGCGGTGAGTGTGCTTAAAACTGTGCATGTGATAACGGCCTTTAAGGATACTGCTGTTGCAACAACCCTGGTGAGGTTGGGGGTCAACATCTTGTTAATAGTGTGCTATTAACCAAGTTACAACAGTCTCTGTTTACTTAAAATAGTTGCTTAAATTACACCCAGGCTGTTCTTCCATTCATAGCAAAACAGAAACACTGAAATGAACCATTAAAAAACAGCACTGGGAACTACAGAGCCGATTCCTCATTTTTCTGCTGCACTAACATTCACTTATTACATTATTTGTTTCACAATATTCCCTTCTCTCATCCAATCTCCAAAGATTCCAAGCCAGTAGCTTTTTTTTAATGATGTTTTGTTTTAAAAAATATAATATCCTTAAAGTATGTATCATTTAACAAACCTCTAAATAGTGTCCTTCTCGTCCATGATCTTCAAACGTTTGTTCAGATACATCTTGCAATGCTCTTCGGAAATATGTTTAATGGGTCTAGAGGAAAGAGATTTCCTAACTGGGGAGTGGCTACTTAGAAGGACTACTAATGTATCCTTACTATCTATGCAACAATGTTTGCTGTTAATTTTAGTTTTCAACCTCCTTATGGCAGGAACAAGCCCTGTAGCATAGGAATGAGCAGATTTCAGAATTTCAGTATACTTGCATTGGTTTATACTAGAACATTCAGATCCACCAACTGGAGCTTGGTGCAAAAGATGTACACTTAGAATTAAAGAATTCTGAGCTTAGGAATTTTTGGTGTGTACCAGAGCTTAACAGAGCTCATGGTTGTTCCATGCAAGAATCCACTTGTGGTTCTACCCACTCACTCAAGATTTCTTAATTTCAGCAGTATAAGATTGGATGAGTATCTTCATATTGTTGCTAATGCTAAACAATTCAACATTAGTAAGTCATCCTTCCTGATCAGCTTGTGGCCATTGGAAAGGTGAGTGTTGCACAAAACAAAATTCATTTGTGACTTCCTCCCTGTAGACTGGTCTAGATGTTACCCTATTTCCTTGGAATACTCCACAAATAAATGAAAAAGCTTCATGAAATGATATGGAGTTTTCTACATGGGGCATTTGCTATGTGCTTGTCATTCCCCACTCACTGTTGTTTATGGGTTCTTTAGACAACTTTGTGACCATCCAGGTTTGCTTCAATGTTTTTTTTTCTTTTTTTGAGCAGGGAAAATGCAGTATGATTTGCAAAAGCAAATACTTTTTCCACTTGTGTAATTGTACTCTCCTATTACACAACAGTGCCTCCTAGAGGTTATGTAGAAGAAAAGCAGCAAAGGAAACACTGCTCATCTCAATGTTATGAAGAACCTGAAAGTAGATACAGCGGATTAATAGCCTTATGTGGAAAAGCTCATGAGTACTGTTATTGACATGGATTCAATAACATGGATTCATTTTCTAAATATGTATATCGCCCTCCAATAAGTATTCCAAGGGTAGTGGTAGATGCTATCACTGTTTAGCAAAGTGTTCCTCATTCCATATTATAGAGTCTGCTGCAGTGCTCTTGTTACTGCTTGTACAAAGGATTGTACAAGCTGCCATAGAAACATAACATTATTATCATTATTCTTGTTATTATTTATTTATTTTACATTTCTTTATTAAATTTATATCCCACCTTTCACAAGAACCTGCCAATAGTGGCTAAAAATAATAAAATAAATACAAAAAAATCATATAAAATGTTGCAATATGAAAACAGCAGATGAAAACAAGTCAGTAAAACAGATGCCAATTAAAACTAACACACACACACACACACACACACACACACATAGAAAAGCCAGATAGACGAAAGTTGTGTTTAAATAAAAAGTCTGTTGAAGGTCATCATTTAGTTTGAGTTTTCTTGAACAATGTTCCTGTGCAAGATGTAAAACAGCCATGAGTAGAACTCTTCTGTGAGCAGAAGGGCATCTTTGAATCGAACCCTATCATCTATCTATCTATCTATCTATCTATCTATCTATCTATCATCTATCTATCTATCATCTATCTATCTATCTATCTATCTATCTTTCATTCATTCATTCATCTATCCAATCTATGTCAAAATGAGCATTTTCTACAAGATTTATGTAGCTGGGGATTGCACAGTCCTCACAGAGTTTCTCTCTCTCCACACACACACAATTTACAAAACAGTGGCAAGTACAGGAGATGAGTTGTGTCCCTGTGACAAGCAATATCCAATATGCTGATTTATAAATTTATTATCTCATCCTTCCACCAAGAACACAGGATGGCATGCATGGTCCATTTCTACTCCCACTTCTGCCTTTTATCCTCAGAGCAACTTACTGAGGCAAGCCAGACTATGGCCCTGTTCAGACAACATGTTAAACTATGATTATTAAATGTTTTGAGCTAAACATTATGGCTTAGCATGTCGTGTGAACCATTCCTAACCATGGTGGCTACATAACCACAGTTTAAACATGCTCACTAACACTTGCTGCAAACAGGTTAATGTCCTAACTAGGACTTAGCGTGTTGTCTGAACAGGCCCTAAGAGATGGTTACTGACTCGAGTTACTCCTGGCTAAGTCAGCCTTCGAACCAGAGATTCCTCAGGGATAGTCCAGTGCTCTAGCCACTAAAACACACCAGCTCATAACACCAGTGCAGCCCCATTCCCCTCAGAAATTGAAATAGCAATGAAACCATGTGCTCTCCAGGAAGAATATCCCATTTTCTCAGTTGTACTTGGACTGCTTGGAAATGTGATTATCTCTGTACCTTTTTGAGAGAAGATGCATGGGCTGTGTGTACAATAAAATGGGGGAACAAATGCACATTTATTTTTTTTTAAAAAAACCTGATAGTGCAGAAAGGCCTCCATAGAAGCAGAGGATATGATATCTATCCTCAACAGGTTTTCATGAAAACACTGTCAGAACTAATGCAAGTGTTGTAAAAGTATCTGTCACTATAAATGTAAGTAATTGTCACAAGAAGATGCTGAATTTTTAACTAACTGAAAAAGATGCCAGCTTCACCATTCTGTGAAGTTATGAATTCAAAACATACATGGTGGCAGGGATGTGGTTAAATGGTGTGGATGTAAAATTTTGACCAATAGGTATTTTTCATAATAATTACTAGTAATAATATGTTATTAGGATTATCCTCCTTGCAATAAAAAACAAAAACAAATTTCTTTCTTTTTATTTGCATGGAACAGACCTTCCTTAAACCTACTCTAGACAGTTATATAACTAAATTGCAAAAATAAATCATGCAAGGTATAAAAGATAATTTCCTTTTCTTTGTACTAATTTTATGTGCAATTAATTTTGAACCATTTATTTCCCCTTCTTTCACCAACATCTTGGCAATCATAAATGTCTCTCTTTCTTGTATTTGCAAAATAAAATATCTCACAATCTGATTTATATAGTCACAAAGTTGCTTCTATGACTCTATGCAGGGGTGTATTGATCTGGTAGACCTCTAATTGTATGCTAAACAGAAAATACAGTATTTCATTATTTTTTTATGGTGCCCTCCATTCTATTTCTTCATGATGACAAAAAAAATCAGGCAGAATTACTTGACTGAATAACTTGAACAGAGTTATACTAATTGAATCTGACTTTCTTCTGACAAACTAAGTTTAAAGAACTCATTGGAATTTATGAAATAAACATCTGCATGTGTGACAAAATGCTATGTCTGAGTGACACCATTCTGAATATACGGTGTCACCAGCTGTAAGCCTTTGCCTTGATATTCAACAAATCTATACGTCTTTTTGCCTCACGGTGGCTGTGCAGTGGCACAGCTCCACATTAAAAGAAAAAGTCGGGGACTTACCCTGACTTTTCCCTTCCACAGTGGCCCTTCCACCACATGACTTTGGTACAGCTCCAATCCGGGGGCATTCCAGGGTGGATGGTGACCACTGCTTGGTCACCGAAGCTGGGCAGGGGGCAAGCCCGGCAAGCTGAATGGCTGCTGGAAAGCCAATGCTGCCTCCTGCAATTAAAATTTCCCGCCAACCCTCCACAGCAGTGAAACCACGGGATTTAGTGGCAAGCGACACTATAAAGGCAAGCTCCAGGTTGCTAAGCCCATGCTTGGATTGTAACCCAATTATAGAACTCTAGACATGGATCAATTAAAATTACAGACCCATTAGTCTTAACTCTGTCCCATATGAGTTGGTAGACTGTATTACACATACTTTAACTTAAAGAAGAATAAGTTTTACTGAGGAAGAATCAATAAGGCTTATACAAAGAGGAGTCTCTCTTCACCTAATTCTTTGAGAACATCTACAAATATAAGATTGATCAAGTAGCTATTGGAGTTCCAAAAAACCTTTCTATGAAGACCTTCCCCACATGTTCATAAAATTAAAAGTTATGAGAAAAGAGGACATTTCTTCTTAATGATCCCTAATTAGTGAAAGAGCAGGAGGCAGTGGGTGGGAAGAAATGGACAGTTCTCACAATACTGGGAAGAAAGCAGAGAGATTCCTCAACTATCTATTCTGGTATTAGTGTGTATTTTCTTTTGATGGCAGCAAATTGTCAAGCTCTTCAGAGTTCCAGATGGCGATGGACTAAAGACTTCCCCTGTGTTTTGATTTTTGGGGATGGGGTGGAAAAGGTGAGCGCAGTATTCTTAAAGTGTTTTTCAACCTGTCCTCCCCTAACCCTCTCTTAGTATGAATCAATTTATTTTATGGCTTTCATTTTTAATGGAAAGATTTTAAAAATACAATTATTGCATTTTAGAAATGTTGTGAGCTACTTAGCTGACTCCAATCAATAGCCAATATATAAAATTTGTAATAGATACAAAAGATGTATCTATTCTATTATACATTTAATAGATAATAGATAGACAAGTAGATAGATAGATCCTAACCAACTTCCCACCCAAATTCAAGCTTGGGCCACAACACTGAAGTGACATTCCATTCATGACAAGTAGGACAGACAAGTCTTAGGGCCAGATCACATGTTCTGCTTATTGGGTAGCGTGTGGTCTTGGGTTTTTGATAAATTAATTACAGATACCTGGGTGGGAGGGTGTCTTACTTTGAATGCAATGTGTGCTTAAGGGAGCTTATCTCAGGACTGGCCTACGTGTGAAGCAGGGTGAAGCACCCATATCAGGTGGCGGAGCAGGTGGTGCTATGAACTTACTGTGCTGCTCTGCTCCCGCCACCATCAGGAGGGGCTTCTGCTGCAGCCTCCAGCAGGTGCTGTAGAGCGCACCACCACCTGCTCTCCCACCATGGCATTTGCTGCAGTGGGGCTCTCTAGAAAAACCATCTATGCTCTCCTTCTGATGTCACTTGCAGCCAGAAGAAATGGCCATTGAGATTCTTCAGTCTATGCAGCTATTCATAGAACTAACATGATGGCAAAGGTAAAGGTAAGGGGCTGAGGGGTGGGTTGGGAGAAAGGGTTGCAAGATGGGGAAAGAGGCTGCAGCGGTGTGTCTTCTCTCTTGCCCCTGGTCTGAGTTTGTCTCTTCACTCCTCAGCCACGTTTAACTGAAAATTACTCCCCCGCACAGGTTGAAGCTTTAGGAAAAACGTTCCCATTGGCAGTTGGCATGCTGCTGGGTACTGAAGAGATCAGTCTCCCCTCACCACGTGCTGCATTGAAAGTAAGGAAAAAAACCCTTACCTTTAATTAATGTGTAGTTTGGAAACACTGGTGTGCAGGGCCAAATCCAAGTTTGAGGGCCCCTTTGGCAAAGCTCCATTGGCCATCCCCCACCAATGACCTTCAGCCTAGTGGGCATACTGGGTGATGGGGATAGGACAAGCAGTACCAGTACAGGAGACAACAGTGACCATGGCACAGAGAACCACAATGAACAGCTGCAAGAAAGCAGCCTCCATTTTCATCCCCCAATGCTCCAAATCAACCATCACTCTAGAGCACCACCAACGGTATATTTTTTTCTGTTCTCAAGATAAGAGTTTATGCGAGGGATAACCCACTGATACTTTTTGTTCTAGGACAGGGATGTGCATGAGGAACATCTAGATCTACTGGCAGATCTCTGGATGATTTGCAGGAGGTCGGCAAGGGTTTCTGACTCTCCTGCCTAGCAAGAGCAACAAGTCCCCCCAATTAAGTTAGTGAAAAAAGAATTTGAAACACTTGAGAGGATGGGTGGGAACCAGGATTGGGTTTTGGGTGGGTGAAAGGATTTTGTTATCTTGGTTCTGATACTGCCTATAGATGCTTCGTTATGCCTGAGCATGTTCTTTCCTCAGGCATATTTCTAGAGGGGAGAGGGAAAATAATGAGTAGACACGCATAGAATTGCGCTGTAGGGCTGCAGTCTTATACCGATTTACCTGGGGATGATGATGATTTATTACATTTGTATACTGCCCCATAGCCGAAGCTCTCTGGGCAGTTTACATAAGACTAAAACATTTAAAAACAATATACAAAAATTTAAACTGCAAAAACACACAATATGCACATACATTTAAAATCACTATAATAACTTAAAAGCTATAAGCCCCACTGAACTCAACGGGTGTTACTTCTGAGTAGACATGCACAGGATTGCTCTGAAACAGTGCAATTCTATGCAGGTGAGTCCAATCACATTCAATGGCACTTACTCCCAGGTAAGTGGTATATGATTGCAGCCTTAAGCTATCATGATGCTTCCCAGTTAATCTGTTTGAAAATAGAAGAATGAACTTACACGTGCTGCTTTGGGGAACAAGGGAAGATAATAGAGGCCAGGCTTGATTCTACTATATTTACCAATAAATCTTCTTAGTGGCACCATTTGTCTATCAGGGCATTATTTTCCACCAAGAATGAAATGGTTTCACAGCCAGCTGTTTAGCATTGGCCACTGCCTTATAAGAACAATGTACTCATCAGGGCAACTACACATTACTGTCCATCATCCTAAAGACACCAAAGCAAGTCATGATAACCTTGAACTGTTGGTAAACAGTTTGTAGGCAGGAACATTAATGATGTCAATCCATTATCTCACCATGAGGTCTGACAAGCAGACAGAGAAAGTGATAGCTTTGGAACTGGAATTTAACTGCTTCTGGTCGGAAATTGTCTTCAAGCTATTATAATATCAGAAAAGAAGGACGGCTACAGTTAACACTTGCAGGAGAAATAAATGTTTTCTGTTTGTATATATGCAAGTAGACCAAATCTGTTGTGTTGCTCCAAGCCAGATTCTCAATTAGCATTCAGAAATGAATGTTTACATTTTTAACACTTTAGAGTTCTATTCAAAGAATGAATTAAACTTTCCAACACTTGCATTAGAAGACTCAATTATGCCTATATTATATAACTATAATATATACTATTATCTGGAAAGTACAGATAAAGCCCTTACAGGGCTATTCTAAACATGTTTAAACTCAGTCCAGTGGGACTTCAGTTTCTACTAACAGATCTTAGGATTGCAGTCTTAAACGAATACATTTTCATAGAAGTCCGTTTAGATCAGTTGAAGTCAATGAGATGAAGCAAGCTTAATAGACTTGCAGATCACAGTCTAAATAACTAGATATTCTCATCTTTCACATGTTCAGTTGATAATTAATCTATGCAACTGTCAAACTGAAGAGAATTGATCCATGTGTCTACATTTATTTTTCTAGACAGGGCACAGTGCAGCAATGGCTAAAATTTGAGTATTTGGATCTGTTTCCAGCTGAGTGTGGAAATACAGGAAGTTGAATTTTCTCTTCACCTACCCAGAATTTATTAAGAAATATAGAAATTTCATTGAATATGTTGGACATATTACCTTAAATAGAACACATTTTTAAATAGGCAGAAACAATATGGAAAATGCTTATGAAAAGCACAACAGATCTAATCATTTATAAGCAAATTGTCAAATTGTTGCTAAAAATGATAATCCCATAAGAAAACTTTGAAAATACATTCAATATATATTCAAAGTTTTATGGGATTATCGTTTTTTGTAACAATTTGGTAACTTGCTTAACTTATTAGATCTGTTGTTCTTTTTATGAGCATTTTCCATATTGTTTTTGTCTATATAAGAGATTTTTTTGTGGTCAATTTAAGTTAATATTTTAATTTAAGTATCTGTCAATATCCAAATAGTGGCTGTGTTCAGACAACACAATAGTCAATGGTGGGTTAATAGTTAATTCCACAGATGATTATCAAGAGGGTACTCCTCACACAACATGATTATAATCAACTGTGGTGTGGATTAAGGCTAGTGTCGAGTTGACTATTAGTCAACAGTGTGTTTGATTGATACATCCCCTGCCCACTCTCCCTCCCTTGATCCTGCCATTGGTAGCCCATCAGCCATGGTGAGTTCTGCTGGCTGGACTAGAGTGGCAGCTGCCCCTTTGGTCACTTTTGCCAAGGGACTCTGTAGTTGCCAAAAATAGCCAACTGTGTGTAATGAAATAGTCAACGGTGCTTGACACATGACACAATAACCAACGGTTGTTCAAAAAATCAAATCTGAACAGCATTAATTACTTGCATTAGTTATTTCGTCCGAATAACCAACTGTGGTGTGAAAAAGCCCTGAGGGATGTCACAATAACTAACCATTGACTATGTTGGTTATTATTATTATTATTATTAATTATTTGTTACATTTATATACCGCCCCATAGCCGAAACTCTCTGGGCGGTTTACAAAAATTAAAACTTTGGACATTAAAAATTGATATACAAAATTTAAAACATGAAAACATAAAAACAGACAACATATAAAAACAGTGTACATTTAAACAGCGAACTCTCAGCCAGGCCTAAATATAGTTCTGGGGTCAATTAAAAACTCAGTATATGCTGTTAAATGCCTGGGAGAAGAGGAAAGTCTTGACCTGGCGCTGAAAAGATAACAATGTCGGCGCCAGGTGAGCCTTGTTGGGGAGATCATTCCATAGTTGGGGGGACACCACTGAGAAGGGCCTCTCCCTTGTTGCCATCCTCCAAGCGTCCCTCAGAGTAGGCACCCAGAGGAGGGCCTTAGATGTTGAGCGTAGTGTACAAGTAGGTTCATGTCGGGAGAGGCGTTCCGTCAGGTATTGTGGTCCCAAACCGTGGAAGGCTCTATAGGTTAAAACCAGCACCAAACCCAGTCTGTATCTCCTATTCATAAAAGTAATAAAAGGTTACAAGATACTCTAAACTATTCTGCCTACACTTTACAAGATGTTCTTCCATTAGTTGGAACTAATGGATCTCGCCATTTCTTTGTGGCCAATATTTTGGCTGCAGCTGCAGTTAATAAATTTCAGATTAATTCATAATCTCTTGTCTTAATCTTCTATCCACATGATGTAATAAAGCAAAATAAATAAAGGGTCTGATGGCATAAAATAATCAGTCATTAAATTGCTAGTGCATTCTCTTATAAAACCAGAACCATAGGAGCATCTCTCAGAAAGCCTACTGAATGTGTCATTTGTTGTCTATATCTACAGCATCTGTCCTTGTTGTTAATTTATATTTTGCTTAAATGTTGCTTAATCGGTACAATGTCAGGTACCATTGATATAAATTGTTCTAAACATTTCCCTTAATATTTAAACAAGATGACCAAGCTCAGCCTTTGGTGCATATTGAATTCCAAACATCCAGTGCTATTGACAATCCTAACATCTTCTTCCACCTATTTTTGAAACTATTGCAAAAGTTTGCATTTTCATGTAGAAAGTAAACCCAGATACATTTATTTAAAGTTGCCATATGTAATTAGATACCATGGACCATTTCCCCAAACTTTCCTGTCCTCTTTGTGCAACTTTCAATAGCTGGATCTTTTGGGGAACGTTAAATGTATGCATTATGGAGAAGTGTCTGAAATAGAGAGGCACGTTGTTAGGTATAACAATGGGTGCATAAATCGTAATATGAACAAAGGCACCTCTGTACAATGGGGGTCAAATAAATGAGATTTTACTATGCATGTCATCAATACTGTATATGTGTGTTCATTGGCCAAAATGATAACATTCTCATTGTACAAATGCACGTTACACATTAATTTTTGAAATTATGCCAACATTCTGAAGGCGTGATCCAGAACAGAGGTAGGTTGTTTGGACTAAAACTCTCATGAGTCCCAAGCTGCCTCTACACCAGACGCTTAAAGCTCTTTGAAGTCTCATTAAATTTTTTACCTCTACAAGAACGGAGCGTAAATCGGGAGTTGAGGCACTTTTTCTCCCCGATTATGCGCATTATCGAATGCGTGTTAAATAGCGAGTTTTATTTTGCTCCGGCTGTTAAAGTGCATTTTGACTATGTGAATAAGCGATTCTCCGCATTAACTACTTGTAAAGCGCATTTCAAACAACTGGTAAGGCTACCAGTTGTGCGCTCAATTACCTCCTGCATACAAGCATTTACGATAAAGCTCTTCAGTGATTATGCGCATAATCGGCTAACCAGGCATCAAACGGAATCCATCTAGAGGGGGTCCCAGTCAGCATGGCCAATGGTAAGGGATTATGGAAGTTTTAGTCCAAAACATTTGGAGGACAACACGTTGCCTTCCCCACATCCATATCAGGCAGTGACAGTTTCTAAGGAACTTTGTGGGTCCTTTGCATCCTTGGATGCACATCAGAGCATAGGGGTTAGTGACTTCCATTTTCTTTGCCTGTTTAATTAAAACTGGGATTTATTCAACATTCCAGCCTCAATTTCTTTAAAAAGTTTTATTTAGATTTTCCATATATATATATGCAATATTTTCTTGCTGTGGATAAATATAACCTTTATATCCTCCCCCCATAAACGCACACACACACACACCCCAATTCAGTTGTTTAATATACATTTAATTTTATTCTTTCCTTCTTATATAAAATGGATACTGTTCTCTCCCTTTCCTTCTGGCAGAATGTTGGCAGAATGTCCAAACTCAAAAATATATGTTAGAAGACATCTGGGGATGCTGTTAAATGATGATTTTGATGTATGACATTGTTAAGATGATTGAAGAGAGACATAGATCAAAACTGGATTTTAAGGTTTTTATAACGACTTTGACCTTAACCCATATATTTCTTACGAAATGTATAAATGAGGGGTTAGGTTTTATTGTTTGCTAACGGCAAAAATATACATGGCTCCAGACATATATTTTATAGTTGCTCTCCTGCACCATTGTATATCACCTCTTAATGACAGCAGAGGAACCTGATTTTTGTCCTCTTGGCTAGTCAGTGTTTTCATTTAAAACCCTTACTTCGGATCTTTACACCTAGCCTGGTTCCTCCTCCCCCCCCCCCCCGCACCCAAAGCTGTTACTCTGCATCGCAGTACACACAAAAAATGTCTTTCAGATACTGGTGTGCAACAGGGACTGTCAACTGCTGTGGTACAGAGGTCTGGGATCTGTAAATTATTTGGCTGTAGAGCCTGATCCCTTCACAGGCCCTCAAGCTAGGCTGACCATATGAAAAGGAGGACAGGGCTCATGTAACAGTTGTAGAGAAAAGGGAATTTCAGCCAGGGTCATTTGTATGCAATTAGTTCCTGGTGAAATTCCCTCTTCATCACAACAGTTAAAGTTGCAGGCACTATACTGAAGTGACCATATACAAAAGAAGGCAGGGCTCCTGCAACTTTAACTGTTGTGATGAAGAGGGAATTTCACCAGGAACTAATTGCATACAAATGACGCTGGCTGAAATTCCCTTTTCTCTGCAACTGTTAAAGTTACATGAGCCCTGTCCTCCTTTTCATATGGTCAGCCTACCTCAAGCTCTAGGTAAGAATGTAGAACATCGCATCCTCAGGTAGTTGTTCTGGGGGTATCACTGCTGCTGCTGCCCGAGGCCCTCTTTGCTGGTATTCCAAAGGGCACTGTCGACTACACTTGACAGAATAATTTTCTTCTGTTTATGAGTAAAATGGTGTGCAAAATCTATACCACATTGAGGCTGCAATCCTATACGAATTTACCAGGGAGTTAGCCCACTGAATTCAATCAGACTTACTTCTGAGTAGACATATATAGGATTGCAGCCCTAGAAATAAGAGAGGTAGGGTTTCTGAGAGTTCATGGGTCAGATTTTGCCATCCCTGCCTGGCAATAAATGTCTGCTCTGAGAACTACATCCACACAATCAACAGCCCTTAGCTGACCACCTGAAAGAAAGGACTCCTAAGGGGCATCACGTTTACAATGAACATAATAAATGGTCATTTCTAAACAAAACAACATCAAAACGTCACCCTAACTTGAGCCAATGAATGGTTGCTTAACTGCTCCATTATTACAGAATCATTATTTCCAAGTTAAAGGTTTATTCTCCTTGAAATCACTAACCTAGGCTGACCATCTGAAAAGGAGGACAGGGCTCTTGTAACTTTAACAGTTGTAGAGAAAAGGGAATTTCAGCCGGTGTCATTTCTATGCAATTAGTTCCTGATGAAATTCCCTCTTCATCACAACTGTTAAAGTTACAGGCACTATACTAGGGTGACCATATACAAAAGAAGGCAGGGCCCCTGCAACTTTAACAGTTGTGACGAAGAGGGAATTTCACCAGGGACTAAATGCATACAAATGACACTGGCTGAAATTCCCTTTTCTCTACAACTCTTAAAGTTACATGAGCCCTGTCCTCCTTTTCAGATGGTCAGCCTAACTAACTCTAAAAGCTATATTAGTGTACACACATTTCCCCACCACTATGGTTCCCTTGTTTGCTTTACTTAAAATTAATTTGGAATGTGTCTTGAACCAAGAATGGGACACTTGTATGTGTTTCCTTGTATAGTAGTGCACTAAACAATCCCTTATTAATAGTGAATCTCTGACAAATCAGTGTCACAGTTTGTGTTTATGATTGTGGAAAATGAACATGGATTTCCCTTGAAAGAGAATTTATGTAATCTAGGCTGACCAGATAAAATCCAGGTCAGGGCTCATGTAACTTTAACAGTTGTAGAGAAAAGGAAATTTCAGCCAGTGTCATTTGTATGCAATTAGTTCCTGGTGAAATTCCCTCTTCATCACAACAGTTAAAGTTGCAGGCACTATACTAGAGTGACCATATACAAAAGAAGGCAGAGCCCCTGCAACTTTAACAGTTGTGATGAAGAGGGAATTTCACCAGGAACTAATTGCATACAAATGACACTGGCTGAAATTCCCTTTTCTCTACAACTGTTAAAGTTACATGAGCCCTGACCTGGATTTTATCTGTTCACCCTAATGTAATCTGTTTGATCAGTGATTTAGTGGGATGTGCCATGCATGTTTCTGTTAGCCTATTGCCATGGAGGGGCAGCTGACCTTTCCTTTACTGGCTCTGAGATGTTGGGAGTTGTAGTCAAACACATCTGGAGGGCACTAGGTTGGGGAAGGCTGACATAGAGTAACTCAAGGAAATGGGAACTAAAATAGAAGCAAGCACACAATGTCTGCTTAATGTTCTTTATGGTTTATAAATCAAAATAACATCTTTTTTGTCACCTTAGGGCCTCTTTTAAATTTTACTGGCTTTTGCTAACATTCCATGCCTTTCTCAAAGCAGAATCGGCAAAGCCAGATGTTTGGAAATATGGATATCAAATACAGAATTGGAATTATTGTTACTTTTCATCAAAATCTAGACTAGAAAAAAAGATACTGATGGAGAGGTAAATAAAAAACCCAATGATCATTAGCTGACTTCTTTCATCGAAAATGTCCAAAACATCTGTATTCTGATTCTAATCAACCCGGACATTTCCTGCAAATTGAAAGTGTTCATCGCATATGAGAAACTATTATTTACTTGTTTCATTGTGTGTGTTTTTAAATGCAGATGACGACCATGCCTATTTTGATTCCTTCGGGTGATTAACAGCATTTAACACAACCAATGAAAATCCCATTATTGTATAGTACTGTAATATTGTATATTACTGTAAATTAAAAGTACTACATCATCACTTAATCTTGACCACTGTAAAGCAGATTGTAAGACTTCTGTCAAATGCACTGGCTTAGACTAGGGTGAAACTTTAGGGAATGAGAGCTCCATATTTATTTGGCTGCCACTGTGAACAGTTTCTAACATGCCCTTGACCAATGCTCATTATACACTCGATGTACAGATGGTATTGTCTTCAAAGACTGACTATGAAATTGAAGTTATTTCACAAACCCAGGATTTACTCTCTAGGCAAATTCCCTCCACCTTGCAAGTCAACACCATTTGGAGCCTTCATCTCAACCGTCTTCTTTCCATGGAGCCTTCATTTCAACTGTCTTGATCAGCTGTATTGCTGCAGTCATAAGAGATAGTTGAGGATAGCACTTGACCTCTGCCCTAGACCCCTTTCCCCCCAAAGTCTGAGGCAGTGGCCAAGGGCATTCCAACTACCTTCCTATGGTCCTGCTACTTTGCCTGCCAGATGCCTCATCCCATTGAGAAGCTACTGGCTGAGGATCTGACCCACCAAGGTACATCAGAGAGCTTCTGAATCTTACATTCTGGGAAATGCATTGTTCATATATGCAACAAAGTGGCCAGTTGCTTATTGTAAGTGGCTGCCAATTAGTTTCCGAGCGAAGTATAAAGTGTTGGTTATTACTTTTAAAGCTTTACTGGTTTGGGTCCAAGTTACCTGTGGGATCGCCTTCTCCCGTACAATCCACTCTGCACACTCAGGTCTTCTAGGAAGAATTTACTACAGTCAGCAAAAACTAGGCTGACAACTGTTACCCAGAGGACCTTCTCTTCTGTTGCTCCCAGACTGTGGAATGGCCTGCCGGTAGAGATTCTCCAACTTAACAGTCTCCTGGAATTTAAGAAAGGCGTAAAGACTGATCTCTTTCAGCAGGCCTACCCAGTTGAATTTGAAGATGTCTTTTAATAATTTATTCATGTTATATGCTTTTAATTATATATATATATATATATATATATATATATATGGTGTTTTGTATTTGTTGTTGTACCCCGCCTCGATCCAGAGGGAGAGGTGGGTAAGAAATACATTTATTATTATTATTATTATTATTATTATTATTAATTCTTGTGATGCTCATGTGAAAGCTTCTTGTATTTTCTTCTAAACTACAGCTTTTCCATACATTTATGCCGCTCTGATAAAAAGCTTCAAAACAGGACTTAACAGATGTAATTCTCCATTTTATTTGTTTATTTGTTTGTTTATTTCAAACATTTGTGCCCCATCTTTCCATAACCACCTTGAGGCCCAGCACTGGGCAAAAGGCAGCATACAAATAAATAAATAAATAAATAAATAAATAAATAAAGTTACTGTTCAAGGCAATGATCATTAACATTATAACAAAGTAAAGTAAAACAATAACCCGAAATAAACATCATTAAAAGGTAATCTAAAAATAGTTCAATTATCACTAATCAGTGGCAGCTTGATCTGTTTTGGTTTTGTTTTGTTTTTTAAGCAGCAGCCAAAAGGGCCTACTAGTCTTAGATGCTCACTGAAAACTAAGCAGGGATGGGGCCAGTTGGACTTTCCTCAGGAAAGTGTTTCAAATTCTGGGGCCACAACAGAAAAGGCCCTGTTTCTCATGCTCATCTGCCATACTTCTAATACATTAAATGGTTATCCTATAAGTAAAGCACTATTTATGAATATCAGACTCAGTGGAAGGGCGGCAGCAGCAACTTGAGCCCCAATAGCAGTCCATACAGAAGGTCTCTGAGGGATGCAGGCAGGCCAAGAGGTGACCATATGTGCTTTAGAGAAAGGGTTGATTGTCTGGGTTTTGCAGACAGTAGCATCACTGCCCTGCACTTGTTCATATCTGACTAAAATGTAATGGATGTACTAGACACACAGTTCTCACCTGCAAAAGGCTCTCAAGAATTATTTCAGTACACAGATGTGATCAAAGGTGAAATCCATGTTCAGACATTACTGAGGTGATGGGTGGGTGGGACTGATTATGCAGAGGCATGAGCGATTCATGCATTTGTAAACCCAAATATCCAAATTAGTCTTGTGGGTACCAACTTCCTGAAGCCCTGGTTGGGTGCTGTGAATCTAATCTGTGTTGACTGGCAGAATCAGGGCAATCTAAAGCATCCTAGAGAAGTACCCTTCAGAGATCAGAAGCAATAAAACAGTTATTCTGATCCCTACAGTTAGAATCATCTGCAAATGCCCATAGGGAAGCAATGATTTTACCATTTTCCTCCTATTTCTTTTCAACTGTTGACATAGAGCTAAATTCAGCATGTTGAAGGTGTTTCCATGTGTCACTTCTAATAGGATACAGGTGTCAGGCAATGTGAGATTATTTCAAAACTGATTTTGCTTGAGTTAAGGTGAAAACTACTGCACAAGAAGCAGATGTCTTTTTCAGCCCTTCTGAAATGTGTGGTTTCACAGCGAACAGCATGAGCTCTATTGGGAAAAAGCAATTAGAGATTACACAAGTTTACTTTTTCCATGACTGCATATATTTTTTTAAAAATCCTTCCTCACTGCACCTCCACAAAGTTCTTTTCAATGTGTAGAGGTAAACTGAAACCCCTTATATGGAGACATCATCTTTAATCCCACAATGAGGATGCTAGTAAGTCTCCATGTTAGACTTTCCTTGGTTTTTCTTTTCCTTATAAAGCCAGCTTCTCTTACACTTCTGAAGGTGTCAGAACCAGAGCAGATTACGAACAGCTAGACCCAACTCAAGTCCTACCTGTAGGATATGGTGTTCAGTACAAGGTCCCTGGGGATCTGAGCTGGAGCTGGAAAGTTACATGCAGAAGGTGCTATCTGTTGACCAGGGGGCTGTCTATACTTGGGGAAAGCCCTGGGGTGGCTCTGTAAAGTTGCTGTGTCGCTTATACAATGCAGCAGCCATTGCAGAGCCATCGTGGGGCTTTCCCCTGAAGCAAGGCAAGGAGGCGCATCTGCCATTTATCACTGCTCCAGAGTCACGGTGAAGGTGTGGCTAGGTGAATGGTGACCCCTGATTGGGAAGAGGTGGGCCAATGAGCTGAATGGCTGCCAGAATGCCCCTGCATTTCTTCCGGCATGGGGAGAAATTAAGTTCTCAGTTCCCTTGGCAGGGAAAGCCCTGTGAGGTAAGAGGGGAAATCAGGGAGGGACAGGCAACGGGGCAACGTTGCCGGGGCAACGGCAGTAGCAGAGCATGGCAGTGGTGGCTCCTCCTCTGATGGATGTAAAATGGGGTTTTGTTGTGATCTCTGCCTAGAAATCATGATATCACCATGAATTATTTCTCAGCTTTCAGTCCACATATGAATAATGTAGAAACTGCATTGTAGATTAATGATCTACCTAACAGGGTTGTTGTAAAGGACATGGTCTCCATCAATGAAATGGAGTTTAATATTTAAGCCCATATTATGCTAGGGTAACTTAGCATAGGCCACATCCTAGAGGAATCTAGTGCTTGGGGGGAAAACATTGCTTTGAACATCACTTTTGGTGGTCTTTATCTGGATGCTGAAAATATTTTAAAATTATTTTCTGATTTAAGTCTTAGAATAGTATGTATTTTAATTTTACAAAAATCTATTCTGGACAATAAGAACCTGTAGATATGAATAAGTATTAACTATTATTTCAAAGTTCCTGATTTCTAGAAAATGAGATTTATCTTTAGCCCTATCTGTGGTTAAAGGGAAGACAGCTAGCTAAAGAGATGAAGTGGTTGAAGAGATGATACTGTTAAACTTTTTTGGGAATGGGGATGCATAGCTATTGAACACTCCTAATAAACACATAAGGATCATGAGGGTGCCTACTCATATGCCAACTAGATTAATGAGCTTGCCAATAGCTGAATGGTGATTTATATTTTGAGAAAAGGAGAAATTTGATCCAAGATATTTAAAAAGGGATAGTGCAGTCTCAAGGGAGAGATGGATGTTAAATCAAAGCATCTCCAAAACTAGGTCAGTTGAAGAGAGGGAGATGGAAAGCTAGTATATCGATTTCTTCAACTTTAGCTGCTTGATCCGTTCTTTCAATTACTTGCTACACGTCTTCCTTTGCTCCCCCAAATTTCTTTTCCAACGCCCCCAGCCCACCGGATTGTTGAGGAAACAGCACATTATCACATAATCTTGTTGGCCTTACATATATTACTATGCTTCCTATTTTTATGGGTGCAAATCCGTTTTGGAAGATGATCTAAGCAGTGGCTTATGGCAAATGGTTACCAGATTTCTTTGCTACTAGCCATTGTCCATGGATTGAATAAACTAAAGTATCACACATATTCTTTGATATATGAAGTTTAAGAAGAGGCTCTTACTTTCTAATTCTGGGATTCAGATCAGGTCAAATGATAAACTATTAGGCAATTAGCTGCCCCATTAAAAGTTCCTTCTGTGCCACTGGACCTGGGAAAACGCCTCTACATGATGTAGGAGTACTCCGCCAGAAGCTTTTGCAAAGTATCAACAGCCTCTTAAGCCATCATCACACTGCTAGTTTTCTCCCGCTTTCCCCCCGCGTTCCCTGCTTCCATGTCAAATTCGCTGATAGTGTGCTGGCTGTTCACATGTGTGGTATTGCAGCTCTACTCAGCGGTATTTCACCGGTATTCCACCTCACTGTTATTTTCATCTGTGCTGGTTGTGATCGGTCTTATTCCATTGTAACCTCCCCTCACTTATCTCTCCTGCAATTGCTGCCTCTCTTCAGCCTGCCCCCTGTGCCCCATATTACTTCCCCGGCACTTAATTGATCATTGCAAGAGTGAGTGGCATTCTCCACTGGCATGCTCTGCCCCACCCCTCCCGCCTTGCTTCACCCCTTCCTACACCACATCCAGAGCCGGTTCATCATGTACATTCCTCTTTTATTCTCCTTTTCCCCTCCTTTCCGCTGCAGTGTTTCTGACTTTGTCTGGCAGGGGGCGATAATGTAATGGCTACATTAGAAGTACTGACCGTCTGACCATCTATCGCTGTTCTGGTTTTCCAGAGTGATGGTTCAACTGTTCAATGCCATCTCAGCATCTCAATAGTGATTACTGTGTATAATTTTGTATTTGTCACTTGCTGTGCAAAAATTCCACACTAGCACCATTGTACCACAACTCTGGATGGTGGGAAATAACCCCATCCAAAGAATCAAATCTGCAACGTCCTTCCTATTCTCAAGCACTGTCGAAAGAATCCCCTCAGTTTGTATTCTTTAGAAATGAAATGCATCCTCCACTTTTCCTCCAGCTACCACTCTCAGGGAAGGTAACACTTCCAATACGGTGAGGGGAGGGCTTATTCAGTCATCTCCACGGTGACGCCCCGGGTTCAGCGCAATATCCGTTCCCAAACAACTTCCTGTTTCACTTCCTGTAGGTAGGACACGCTTGACGAATGCATTCTTTTGAAGTTCTCAATTGTGGAAGGTGAAGAAATTTTTCACTTTCCAAAACTAGGCATTCTTCTTGAGGGATTGTGAAAAAGGCTTTGATATGAATATTTTCAGATGTACATTGGTCACAGCACTGCGAGTGCAGCTTATATTGTACTAACTTCTCTGTTGCTTCTCTCCAAAGCAGGACTAGAGAAGGCAGGAGCGCCAAAGGTGGGCACCCATCATGCTAATGTGGATGTGAGTGGTGTGTATGCTCTTTGGATTCATCCTCTACTGCTGGATGTCACCGTGGCTATAACACTGAGGGAAGATGTGAGCATCACTCTATAGATGAGTGAGCTACACAATATCTAGGGGAAAGTAATTTGGGTTCATTGATTGCTGTGCTGTAGAACATTCTGGGAAAGTGTGTGGAGGGATGGAATGTTCTAATATAGACTCTCTATGGCCCTTAACATCCGAAATTATCACTAGAGGCAATGTTGAATTCACATGGGGGAACAACTATCCAATGTGCTACTTTGGATGAAGTGAGTTGGGCAGCTCCTGGTAGATGGCCGACGACGGAAAACATGATACGGTGCTAGCCCCTTTCCTGCAGCAGGTGGTTCAAGGCAGTGTTCCTCTGCACCAATTGAATGTACAGTTAGCCAATACATTGGGCAGTGCAGAACACTGCCAGGGGTGTGGGTGGGGGGTGGGGGGGGAAGTGAAACAGTCATGTTGAGCACTACGTACACATCCCTGAGTTATCCTTGAGGGGAATGGGGAGAACGGCTGGGTCAACATACATGAGATCTGCCAAAAGGGTAGAGTGCATATCACCGTGAGTCAGACGAAGGCGAGGCTTAACAGCAAGAAACATAGTCCTATGCAGGTTCCAGAATATCTCGTACATTACATGGTTGCAAGGTGGAGCACAAAGGGGGTGGTGCAGCAGCAGCAGTTTTGCTAAGGCAGGAGATGTACTTTTGGAGACAAGAATTATAGCAAGGATGACATGCAATTCACCATCACTACAAATGGGAAGGGAAGAGTTTCCTATAAAGAGTAATGGGACAAGGATACATCCTATGGTAGAACAGAAACTGCAGGCAAGAGTACATGTGTGCAGGAATTAGTACAGTGGAACAACCACTGCGCGGTGCTGGGGAAGGTAGTCACATTTGCATACAACATTGGGCCATGTAACTACCCACTATAACCCACCAGGTAACGCAATAGAATCACACCATGACATCTCCACTGTTCTATAGAACAGAAATTTTATTTTACTGAACTTGGTCCGTCATTGAGCAGGGGAGTGGTGGAAAGGGGCTGCATGAAAGGTCCGAGCAGCCTTCTGGAGTATCAGCAGAGAAGGAAAGCAGGAGCTCAGAAAAAAGGGTTCACATGCTAGTAGAGTGACCAGATAAAATCCAGGTCAGGGCTCATGTAACTTTAACAGTTGCAGAAAAAAGGGAATTTCAGCCAGTGTCATTTGTATGCAATTAGTTCCTGGTGAAATTCCCTCTTCATCACAACAGTTAAAGTTGCAGGGGCCCTGCCTTCTTTTGTATATGGTCACTCTAGTATAGTGCATGCACCTTTAACTGTTGTGATGAAGAGGGAATTTCACCAGGAACTAACTAACTAACTAAAGAGCTTTGAGCTTTATGCGCACAGCCATGTTACTTCCGAGAGTAGAAGTAGGTTCCGTAAGTGTGCCAGTAACAGTAGTGGAAGGGAGGGACGTGGCCTTTGAAATGCCTGTCAAGTGAAAGACCGTCCTACTGTGTTGGCAGCGCAGATTCAACTCTATGCAAGGGGGGAAAAGAATGTGCAGCTGCCCTACAGTACTTCCGGTAAAGCAGAATTAGCGCATGCTTTGGGATCCTCCGGAGACTGTGATGGCTTGTAGGGGAACGTACTGGCGCGACACAGAAGTATAGCTCATGCTGGAACTAGTGCGGGAGAGCAAGGCGGTGGCAACAATAACGAGAAGTACTCCTCTACCCATGGCTGTCGCCTTCAGAAGAATTGTGGCCTGCATGGCAAAAGAAGGGTTCCATAGGACGCCAGGGCAAGTGCGCTCCAAATTCAAACGCCTCAAAGGAGCGTTCTACACCTCTATGTAGGTCCTCGAGGGAAACCCACCACCGTGTCAGTGCCCACTGTTCTTCTTGCAGCTTTACCAGATCTGGGTGAGAGTGGATAAACCTAGCTGGTTAGATCACCACCCGCCTGGTAAGCATGCCGCTGAAATAGACACCACAGGGCAGCCATACACACAAAGGGGATGTTAGCAATACACCTTTCACCATGTTCAAACAGTTTTGGTCCACCCAAGTCGTTCAAAGGCTGACCCAGAGGAGGAGGAGAAGCCAGTGGAAGAACCTGCGGGAGAAGGTGGGTATCGTATCCATGTCCAGTTCAAGGTGTACCCTGCGGTGCCCTGTACAGTAATCCTTTGTAACCTGGAGGAACCTGGGGGAGCGCTTCCCGGAAAGGCTATCAGTAAAGTGCTCAGGTGGGGTGCACTGCAGGTTCCAGTATCAATCATTTTCACTCCTGCAAGTCTGTGGGTATACATCTATTGATCAGAAGAGGGTTCGAAGCATGGTGGGTATTTAACCACCGTTTCAGGTAATGTATGCGATAATAGGATTAGCCTAAGGTGCTGCAGCAGGATGATGTGCACCCATATTACAGAAAATAGGGGATTTCAGTCCGTCATTGACCAAGTCCAAGTCCTCCTATAGAATACCCGAAGGAAGGCACTACAATGAGAAACTTCTGGTCAGTCAAGTGAGTGAGATCTACTAACATGCTTGGTGACTGATACAGCGTAAATGACCACATGATACTGTTTCTTCAATTCATACACATATGATCCGTCTTCTGCAGTTCAGCCTGGGCTGGTGTCGTGGGAATTTGAGTCCCCCAGGGAGGCCTATGACTTCCTCTTATGAGAAAGGGGTCATTTATTGTCACAGATCCCTTATGAGAAAGATCTTTACTCTAATTCTTTATAATGCTTTGATACAGTAACTGGCCTAAATGTAGACTAGGGATGAATAACTCTAAGATGGGAAGGGACCTCCCATAGATCAGTGACATCCCACCCAATAACTTCAAAGGAGTTATATTCATGCAAGCAACTAGACTCAGTTTACAGTGGAGACCAAAGATACTCACGTATGGTTTCTTAAAGGTAGGTTTATTGAAGAAGACACATCAGCTGAGGGAGCCAGAGATAGACCTCTGACTGAATTTAGGATATAGGGTATCACTCTTATATAGGGAACTGGAAACATCAGAATTAGCATATCTAGCTCTTTGTACAGAATCACCTGTGTACTAAGGGAAAGTTTACAAAAATACAGGGTAGTACATAGGAATGATGTAATTTGTCTCTAAGTCAAAACAGAGAAAGGCGCCACATATGAATGATGGAGGTCAAGATAAACTAAAACAATACAGAATGCATATAGTTGCTAGTGGACCAAAGTTCATTATGGTGAGGCTTAACACATCTAGCTAGTACATTGCTGGTTCTATCTTATAGGAGAACAGATACATGTGTTTATTAGAAGCATGAAATCAATATTAGTTTCTCAAGTTATTTGAATGTTCTTATTACAAGCTATTGGTATGATCATATCTAAAATATTCCCGCAACAGTTGGCACGCCCAGAAAGAATGCCTTGGAGAGAGCTGATGGGTGAGTACTTAGTACTGGTAGTATCAGGTACAGTAGTCGTTACAGATAGTTGATAATTGAGTTCTTTCCCTTAAAGGTGGGGAATCAACAGACAGCAGTCTGTTGATTCCTCAACACCACTGCTTGAGGGTAGGTGAAACAATAGTTAGCCAATCTTACATACGCGCTTGCCTACCGTGTGGTGTCTGTTTTTGAAGATAGGGAAGGATAGGCGGATTGCTTGCCGTTGTGGATTCCTCACAAACCTTTCACATTCCCAGAGGAAGAAACAACAGTCCAAATGGACCGCAGCAGTACTGGTGGGGAAACTGCCTGCTTCTCCCCAGCTTCCAGCACATCACTTCCAGCGCAACAAAGGGAGAGAAGTGCCCAGTCAGACAGAAGGAAAGGTAACACATTACCAAAGTCTGCAACTGTGTTGGTGGTTGTTTTGCATAGAAAAATGCAGATAGTGTTCTTAATTGTCAAAGCAAGTCGCGTTGTAAACTCAGATTCCTTGGAAGGCCCATCTAGACGGACTGCAACCAGAAAAGGATATTCAAAAGTGGAATCAGGGAGACCGCAGGTAGAAACACGCACGGCACCAACGGAAGATCTCAAGGCATCGGTAGTGGCTCTTCGGCTGGAAGTGCAGCACGGATGTGAGTAGCATATCTGTGTTGGTTGTGTCTCTGCATCAGTACATAGTCAGGCTGCAAACATGCCTTTGCCAAAAGCGAGCACTGCTCACCACGCCACAGCCCATGGTACAACTTTAGCACGGTGGTTGGCGGGAATACTCTATGTCAGAAGGTCTAGTGGGGACCGCTGCTGCTTTCATTACCCAACATGTACAGTCTGAAAAGTCTGTGCTTAAACGTGTAGTTAACAAAAGACATTAGGAGTTTAACCACAACGAGACACATAGCGTTAAAGGCTTTTGAAACTGGAATTGAGGGACTGCATGCGTAGATAGCATTAGCCAACTGTGCTGCAGCAGAATGGTGTGGGAGCGTACTCTGACAAAAAATGAATTTATTTCAGTATTGACCCAATAATACATTGTTTATAAAAGTACCGTTGGGGAGAGACAACAGTGGGAAAACAAGCCTGATTCAAGTGTGGGTCTATGAACAAACACATCATGGAATGTTTGCACATTCTCCTGCATGTTATTTCAAGAATAGCAGGTGAACTTCCCAATGGATTATACCCCCTGGTCAGGTCTGCCTGAGGGCCAAACTAGACTAGACATTAGGGGATCCCTAAGTGAATCTTCTTGCAGGATCTGGGCAGGCAAGATCTATTTCATGTGTTTTCTAGAAAAGTGAGATCCATCAAGCAGAGGCTGGTGCAAAAGACATACATGTAGATGTGTTTTGAGTATCAGAATTGAACGGAACTCACAGTCCTTCCACATAAAGATCCACCCCTGCTTACTCCATGGCAACAGCTATAATAACAGGAAATAGTACACTACATTTAGCATGTAAGACCCTCTTCTGGGTGCCTCCTCCAAGGGAGGCTTGGAGGGTGGAAACAAGGGAGAGGGCCATCTCGGTGGTGGCTCCCTAATTATCAAATGATCTCCCTGATGAGGCCTGCCTGGTGTCAACATTGTTATCTTTTTGGTGCTAGGTTAAAACTTCTCTCAGGCATTTGGCAGCCTATTCAGGTGACACTTTGGGCAATGTGGTTATGCTAACCATGCTTAATGTGGGTATCACTAATCATGTCTAGTGCTGCTGCCACGCAACCATGGAACCGCATCCTGCTGCATGGTTTGCCTAATCACACCCTAAATATGTATCTCTCTACTGATCCTGGTAGTACGCCTACTGGTCCATTCTGTATCCCAGTATCCTTTGTGGCCCTGGGCAGCCATTTTCTGGCTGTTGGTGGCAGCCATGCTGAGGCTATGGTGCCTGCAGTGGCCCACTACAAGATTAGCTGCAGCTCCCACAGCTATTATGAGAGCTGTGTGTTCTGTCCCCATCTCATGACACATCTATCTTGGTGGCCCCAATACAGTCATACAGGTGTGCCATATGTGGGGATTTGGGGTGAGAACACAAAATGGCAGTTGCTAGACAGAGCAGCCTGGCTGATTATGGCCATTCTTGCCATGGAGCTCTATGGTAGCGTTGATTTAACCTCAGGGGTTGTACAGATGATTCGCTAAGCCATGGTAGGGCTGCTAACCATGTTGTAGCATGCAGTTAGTGAAGGTGGTTAAACCATGTTTATGTAGCAACCATGGTTACGGAAACACCCTACAGAAGACACACTAAGCCTTCATAGTTAACTCAAAATGCTTAACCACTATGGCTTAGCGTGTTGTCTGAACAGGGTCAATAGGTTTAATCAGGTCCTGGATGGTCTTTTGATTGATTGTTTATAAATTTGTTCCTAGATATATGTTGTCTCTGTGTGTGCTGTCTGTTCACATGTTTTTATGTAAATAGTTTTACACTGGGTATAAAGTGTTTTTAAATAGTTTTAAATTTTTGTGAAATGCCCAAAGAACTTTGGCTATGGGGCAAAATGCAATTAATAATAATAATAATAATAATAATAATAATAATAATGCAGTCATAATTAAAACATGCTCAATCGTCAGGAAATTCCTGAATCTATATAAGACAGCATGTCTTGGCAAAGCCCATCATGTCCGTCTAGAAAAACCACCACAAACAAGAAAGAGAATAATAATAATAATAATAGTAATAATAATTGCATACCCCAGCTACATTTCAGATAATCCATTCCCTCTGAAAGCAGGGTAAAATGAGACAAAGGCCCCCTCCACAAGAATGCGCCTTTGCGCCTGGTTCCGCGATTATGCGCATTATCGCGGAGGCGCATTTACTCACAATCCCTCTGCACGGGAGGCGGCGAGAAGCGGCGAAGCGCATTAAAAGATGCCCAAAAAGCGCTTTCCAGGTAGTTAATGCGCATAATCGCTTGTTCACACAGCGAAAATGCGCTTTAACGGCCGGAGCAAAATAAAAGTCGCTATTTAACGCGCGTTCGAAAATGCGCATTATCGGGGAGATAACGCGCCTGTACGCCCGTTTTGCGCTCCGCTCGTGTGTAGGTAAAATTTATAATGAGCCTTCAAGGCTCATTAAACGCCCCGTGTGGAGGAGGCCAAAATCTAAATACTCTGGTTTAACTATTGTGGCTTACAAATTCAGTAATCACAGGTTTCCAGGGTTCTTTCCCAAACAGTAAGCTATAGACGCCCAGCAGCTAGGAGCAATAATAAATCTCTTTGAAGACTTATCTGCTGTCGTATTTTTGCTGTGTTCTAGAAAAGCTGAAATAGTTTCATCATTTAGCCCCATTTATCAAACCTCAAAATCCCTAGCCTAGTTCCAAAATAGTTTCAGCTGTGAGTAATATTTTGATGACACCCAATATCAAATGGGCGTTTAATGTGTGTCAAGAACAAAGGCATCCTTTTGATATTTGAAAGTACTATTATTCCTGCAGGCAAATAAATGTGCACCTTGTTTTTATGGAGTTTTAACTCAAATGCAAATGTACCTCAAAGAAGAGCTGGCAAAAGGCAGTCACCTAGAGACCAGCATCTGAAGGGGCCCTGTGGCATATATATATATATATATATATCATTACATTTTTAAAATATGGAAATGAGGTCTGGCCCTTGAAAGTGATTGTGTGAGTACATGAAGATATGTGCTATCGTGCTGCAACATCTGTGTGCTGTGCTTGGATATTCTCATTGCGTCAAATGACAATTATATTTTAAAAAAATTAAGTTTCAGCTGAAAAATGTTTATCTAAAACAGGGGTGTTGAACCTTAGGTCCGCAGGCCAAATCTGGCCTGCTTAAGGGCCCCATACACCTGTTTTCCACAACCATCTATTGTTTGGTGCATTCCAAGCTCCTGCAAAGATTCCCCCCCCCCAATTCTAAAAGGTTGAAATCCAATAGTCGAAGCTCTCCTAAGGTTTAGTGACCGGCAGTAAGAGCTTTAAGCTATTTAATATGCTGGTATTTGTATTATTTGTCCCCACCTAGGGTGACCAGATAAAATCCAGGTCAGGGCTCATGTAACTTTAACAGTCGTAGAGAAAAGGGAATTTCAGCTAGTGTCATTGTATGCAATTAGTTCCTGGTGGAATTCCCTCTTCATCACAACAGTTAAAGGTGCAGGCACTATACTAGAGTGACCATATACAAAAGAAGGCAGGGCCCCTGCACCTTTAACTGTTGTGATGAAGAGGGAATTTCACTAGGAACTAATTGCATACAAATGACACTGGCTGAAATTCCCTTTTCTCTACAGCTGTTAAAGTTACATGAGCCCTGACCTGGATTTTATCTGGTCACCCTATCCCCACCCCCTTTGCCTTTGGCCACATCCCATTTGCCCTTGGCCCTACCCACCACTAGAATGTGGTGGGAGGGCCAACAGCTTCTCTGAAATTGAATTTGGCTCTTAGGCTGAAGGAGGTTTACCACCCTGGATCTAAAAACTAGATGGCCAATGTGAAACGTGGGTACTGTAGAGGGAGTTTGTGATGCTCTAGGGTAGGCTGACCAGATAAAATCCAGGTCAGGGCTCATGCAACTTTAACAGTTGTAGAGAAAAGGGAATTTCAGCCAGTGTCATTTGTATGCAATTAGTTCCTGGTGGAATTCCCTCTTATCACAACAGTTAAAGGTGCATGCACTATACTTGAGTGACCAGATACAAAAGAAGGCAGGGCCCCTGCAACTTTAACTGTTGTGATGAAGAGGGAATTTCACCAGGAACTAATTGCATACAAATGACCCTGGCTGAAATTCCCTTTTCTCTACAACTGTTAAAGTTACATGAGCCCTGACCTGGATTTTATCTGGTCACCCTACTCTAGGGACCAGTGAGGCCTGTGCGAAATTCCTGCTTGCCTGTCAAATACTGTGCCACTATGAGCAATTGAGCTCTACAGACCAGAGGTGGGTGTACTGTAAAGCACACTTTGTCATGTGCTTTATTTTGTGTGTGTAGCTTTGACTCTTATTATTTTAGTCACTTTGGCTGCCATGTGTGCAAGAGCAGGATATATATGTGAACAGTCTATAAATAAAAAGTGTGGTATTCACTTAGCCCCTCCAGCCGATAGATTTATTAAATCTCTTAATGCAGAAAAGCTGAACTTAATGTTAGCAGGGCTTTGTTTGTTTGTTTGTTACTTGCCCTAGAATCTCTGTTGAAAGTGGTGTTTACATCTTCTAAATAAATAAATAAATAAATATGTATTTTATTTGTTTAGTTTATGTCCTGTTCTTCTTCCAAGAAGCTCAAAGCAGATTTCAGATAGTTCCTGGGAAGATTCCCAATCATGCACCCAGAGAGGCCGTAGCTCAGTGGTAGAGCACATGCTTTGTATGAAAAAGGTCCTAAGTTCAATCCCTCCCTGGCATCTCCAGGTAGAGCTGGAAAAACTCCTGCCTGAAACCATGGAGAGCCTAATACTGGTCTAGATGGACCAAGGGTCTGGACTCGATATAATGCAGCTTCCAATGTCCTTAATAATTTTCATCAGTGGAACAGGGAGGAGCTAATGCCATCTCTTCCCTGCCTCTCCCCTGTGCACCCTCAAGATCTACTTCAGGGAGTGGTTGAGTGACCCCTCTGAAGCAGCCTGGTGGAGGTCTGAAGTGGGAGAGAGGATGAGGGGAAAGTCCCCTTGCATGTGGAGAAATCTACTCACACAACAATAGATTTCCCCCTTAAACAGAGGGATTTCCCCCTTAAATCCTCCTAACTTGGAGTTGACTTGTTGTAAACTTGCCAAAACATTGGCCACCGCTGGTCCAAAATATGTATAAAGAAAACAGTCAGAATTCATCCAAAATACACTGTCTAGCCATATTTTTCAAAGGCTAATTGAAAAAACAACAACCCTGAATGATACAGAAAAGTCCCTGGAGAGGGCATAAGATTTGCAGTCTCCAGTGGGCCACCATAAAGAAAATCACCTTCTAACACATTAATGCGTTACAGTTTCCTGAGGGACCAAAGTCCTTGTTATTTGTTTTACCTCGTCCTTAGCTTCACGTCACAGGCTTTTATTCTACCTCCCGTAAAGATTTATCGGTGTTTTCCTAATATAACATTGCATGTTATTCTGGAAAGAGTCAAAATATAGCACAATTCTTTGTCAGCATGTGGGATGCAGATAAAACAGAAGTACAATGAAAACAAACAGCACAAGTGTGCTCCCACACGGAGCAGCTTATAAGATCAGGGGCGAAGTGTGAGGCAACCTCCTTGAGAGAATGTGAGAACCATCACCAACAGCAACCTTTCAAGGACAGAATAAGCTTCATCGTGGATGGGAATAAGGAAGTGATCCCTGCTAATTTTTGTAACACAAACAAGCTTGATTTTCCCCACGCCCGTCTAGCTACAGAGCTATTATGTGCTTACT
This sequence comes from Anniella stebbinsi, assembly GCA_029215795.1. Classification (NCBI taxonomy): domain Eukaryota; kingdom Metazoa; phylum Chordata; class Lepidosauria; order Squamata; family Anniellidae; genus Anniella; species Anniella stebbinsi. The sequence continues at coordinate 196,846,221 of JARDYH010000004.1, forward strand.
GGACTTTCTTTTTAATTAGTCCATCTCAAAGAAGCCTTTCTATGCTCAGCAATTTATTTTCAGGCTTTTAATATTCCTCACTTAATGAAAATGAAAGCAATGTTAGTCTTTGGTGACCAGGGAAAATATCGACTCACAGAAAGGTGTTCCCCATATGCTGTAACCCACCAAAGAAACAACTCAACTCCTGCTTTATTTGGAACAGTAAAGCAGATCTGATACTGTAACAAGACTGGCAGGTGCAGGGAGGGAATCCATTACAAGGATAGGCAGATGCCAACGCAAACAAACCTCAACCTTTGTCCTATTCAAATCATAGCTATTATTGCTCCAGAGAGGAAATGATTAAAACCATTATTAAAAGGAAAGAGAGAAAGAGGGAAAACCTAAATCTAGAAGCTTTGATATTGTTGATTTTGAATGGCAAATAACCAGAAACTGAAGTGGGCCATGAAAGTTTATGCCATACTAAATGTTTTCATTTTTAAGGTGCTTCAAGACTTGTTGTTGTTGTTGTTGTTGTTGTTGTTGTTGTTGTTGTTGTTTTCAGTAATACATGGTGGCTGCTGCTTCTACTGGGTTGTATTCAACAGTGTCATTCCACCAGCAGAAGGCCATATTTGGTGGAATGGATCCGCCCTCTGTAGTCCCCAGCCACTCATCTGCTCCTGAGGGTTGAGGGAACCTCCAGAGCATATTTGGTGCATAAACAGGGGGCTGCAAGGGGAGGTTGGGGAAATCCCATTGGGCAAGGGTTGGATCCAATGCATTGTTTTATTTATTTAATCAAAACATTTCTAACTCACCTTTCCACCACATTGGGGTAACACACTTATTTCATAGCCAATCTGATTTGGGCCTGGGAAAGCTTGCCCATCACTGCTTATGGCTGGACAAATGTTAAGAACATAAGAAAAGCCCTCCTGAATCAGACCAAGGTCCATCTAGTCCAGCATTCTGTTCACACAGTGACCGAACAGATACCCATGGAAAGCCCACAAGTAGGATATACGAGCAATAGCCTCCTCCTGTTTATGTTCTCCAGCAACTAGTAGATGAAAGTATACTGGGAATAATATATGGCCATCATTACTAGTAACTACTGATATCCTCTATTAATTTGCCTAACCCTCTTTTAAAGCCATCCAAACTGGAGGCCATCACTACATCTTGTGAAGGGAATTCCATAGTTCAACAATGGACTGCGTGAAGATGTACTTCCTTTTATCTGTCCTGAATCTCCAACCATTCAGCCTCGTGTGATGACCTCAGGTTCTATTATCATGAGAGAGGGAGAAAAGTATATCCATGCATAATTTTGCAAAATTCAGCTATGATGCCTTAGGAACACTCTGCAAACAAGGTCAGGTAATTCAGAATCCCCAAATCTGGGACGGATTTTTTTTTTTTAAAGGACCCCAGTTTTGGATGGATAGAAAATTTTACATCAGACTTTGTATATGAGGCAATGCCAGTTAGCCAGTCAGCAATGCATTATAAGACCCAAGTATTTGGAACATTTTTGTCATACTACTTACTAGTGGTCCAACTAGTAGGGAAAAATAATTAATACATGCTAATAGATATACCACTGAAAAGGTTTATTCGCTTGCCTTTTGGGTGGAAATATGTGACAAAAAAGTAGTTAAAACATGGTTGATTATTTTTATAACTGAATTTTCTGTAGTTTTATTCTAGTTTTGCATTTTTCCAATTTTTATTTTCTAATGATTTGTGGCTTAATTTCCCCCCCTGATTTTGATTTAAATATGTCAGCTATTTACGCAATTACTATGTGTAATAATTTCATGATTCTAAATCAATTTGTTGGTGAGATGTTTACAATTCCCTTTTAAACAGTGATGAGCTTTTGTTCCTTAACCCTGGTTAAATACTTTTAAGACTCAGGGCACATTTAAAAGATAGGAAAGAATGTGGTCCCTATGAAACATTATTGATGCAACATTATAAATGAGAAAATGTTTTAAAAGTCAATTTCCCCTGACAATAAAGGAGCTACAAGATGAAATGTATGATGGTATCTTTGTGTACAGCTAATAATGTACTTCCTGAAGATAATTAGGGGGATTAATAGTTGGAAAAACCCCAAGAGTACCCCATTATTATACTGACGATTTAGCTAAATGACTAACAGGCTTTTCCAGGGACGATCCATTATTATTTGGGTTTTACTGGCTTGGCGGTGAAAAAAATAAGCCGCCACATTGCCACGAGCATGAATTTGGCAATGAGCACAGTCTGAAAAGAAATGTAGCAGCTAGGCATGTTGGATTAATCCATAACGGAATTAAACAGGTTCAGATTTCTATGAATCCAACCTGTGTATGGGCTTTTCCTGAGTCACACAAATTTTGTGGACTTCCATTCTGTTAAGTTGTTAGAATTTTGCATAAATTTAGTAGTACAAAAATGTGCAAATTACAAGAACAACACTGCCCCAAAAATGTGCACTTCCTCGATAAACTAAAGCATGAAAATGCACATTTTGGAGGGATATGTGCATTTCTGCAAGTGCAAATTTACGCAAAGGCAAATTTGTGCTAATTCGTGAACTTGGGGAAAAAATCTAATTCCATCAATGAATAGATGACAGAAAGCAAGGTGCCTGGCAATCAACGAAATGCAAACGGAATGGATTTTACACAATCCCTAGTAATAGCTAGATAAGAGTGTTGTCTTTTGGCAGAGACACCATGAAGCCAATCTGTTAGATAGTTGTCTCCATTTTTATTAAAGATGCAGAGGTTAGTGGCCATGGTGGTTGCTGGGAAACTAACATACCTCAGCAAAAGGATTTTGTTTTTTGTATTTGTTTGTTTGTTATATTTACATATCACCCCAACCAACCAACCCCAAATACAACAAGAACTATCAAATTAGAAGTATCAAAATAATACAATAGTAAACATTAAAATATGAAAAATATGAAAAACCTTAAAGAGAGAGCAGTAAAATTAATAACCATTGCAAAAAAGTAAAGGTTAAAGGCACTGTGTTTGTGTAGACTGAAAAAAGCCCTACAACTCCAAGTATTCTGGAAGTTGGAGGACTTTTTCTGTCTAAATATGCATAGGGTTTGTGCCCTAAATGGCAGCTTGAAGAAGAAGGTCTTAACCTGGCATCTAAATGTAAACAATGAAGATGGCAGGTAGATCTCTCTGGGAAGGGCATCCCACAGATAGTGAAACACTACAAGAAGGCTCTTTCTTTGGTAGTCTCTATTTGCACCATTTATAGACATTCTAAAGATGCTATGCAAACTTTCAGATGACACAGAACCTTGTCCTAGGTGATCCCTAGGAATAACCAACACGGACTCATCACCACTTAGTACATACAAGCTGTCTATTGGCAATCACAAGGAAAAAAAAGAGGTGTGGGTGGTCAAAATTTCAGGGTGGAGGGAAATTCTCCTTCTTGTTTTTTTGCTTATTTATTTATTTATTTAAATATTTATATCCCACCCTTTATCACTGAGACCTCAGGGTGGCGTACAGATAAAATCAGAACAATGTAAACATAAATAATATATACAGCTAAGAACGTATTAAATCGCTAACAAATTTAAACCAGTAGAATTTTTTTAAAGCAACAAAAACAATTAAAAACAATTAAAACTATGTGTAACCATGAGTAATTTAGCACTCAAAGAGCCATGTTTTAACTTGGCACCAAAATGAAGCCAGCATTGGTGCCAATCAAGGCCTCCAAGGGGAGGGTATTCCGCAACTGGGGTGCCACAACAGAGAAAGACTTCTCCCATGTCCCACCATAATGTATGTCTTGCTTAAAGGGCCAAGTTTTAGGATGTCCATGAGAACATCCTTCTAAATGAAATGGGACATACCAGGATCTCATAGTATAATGTTTCACGATCTTCAGTGGAAGGACTATTCAGAGCAGGAAGCTGGAAGATATGTTACTTGGGCTACTTCAACACATAATATTGTTCCTCCATGGAGATAATCCTCATGTAGTAAAAAAACAAAAACAAAACCATCTTCCATGAGTATGACATTTTATTTATTTTTTGTGCCGAATATGTGTGCAAGGAAAACAATGCATGTGGCCAAATAAATACAAATTATATTTGCCGTACTGTTCTTAGAAATTCAGTACTTCAGCATTGTGTTTAATTTCTTTTAACTTACATTAGAGGGAATATCCATCTTCATTCAAAGCAGAGTTTAAGACCAGAGTAAGAAGAACTAATAAAATTTAAATGGTTGGCAAACTGATTTAGAGAAAAAGGCAATTAATTGTGCATTTCAATCTAGCACAATGTCATTGGCATAACAGTGAAAAAGCAGAGGGATGAGACCTAAGTTTCTATTTAAATTGCCATTTATCATTTCAATAGGGGTTTCTACAGGTGAAAGAGATCATTTTCCTTGCTAGTGTTACTGAGTTTTGAAGGCATATATTTTCCTACACATTGCTGAATAGAAGCAAACCAAGGGCCAAGTGGAAGAGAAACAAGGCCATGAATTCCAAGGGCCCTGTGAAATCCTGCCACATATAACATTCACTTCCTTTGGTTTCATGATCTGCCCTTATTACGTGACATGCTGAGATGGTGAATAAAATAATATTTTTCAGGATCAGAAAGCTAGCATTTCTCAAATATTTGGCAACTTGTTTGTCAAGTCAAGTGCTCCATATCTATTCCAACCAGTAACAATTTTTGTACTGCCATCTAGTGAAAATATATTTGAAAATTGCTATCCTCAAACTGTTTATAGAGATCAACAATTCATTCCATTTAGCAGTATCCACCACTAAAACAAAGATCCTCAAGTACACAGCATGATGCCTTGCTTTCTCAATATTCTTTAACAACCAAAATAGCTCTGAGGGCCCATCTTCACCACCATTTTAAAACAGTTTATCCCTTGTTCCCTATTCCCCCAGAATTCTGGAAACAAACGTTCTGTGAAGGAGGCTAGGATGTCCATTTTGTTAGATAGTGGGGAATGTCATAGAACCAGTTGGAAGGGGCCATTTAGGCCATCGAGTCCAGCCCCCTACTCAGTGCAGGAATCCAGTTGAAAGCATCCCTGACAGTTGGCTGACCAGTCTCTGCTTGAATGTCTCCAGTGACAGAGAGCCACCTCCCTAAGCAATTGGTTCCATTGTGTGACTGCTCTGACCAGTAGGAAATTTTTCCTGATGTTTCACTGGAATCTGCCTTTCTGTAACTTTTGTGTAGTCTGGATGATAGAGAAAGGTTGCAGCTTCTTTTGCATGACAACCCTTTAGGTATTTGAAAAATGTTAACAAATACCCTCAGTCTTTTCTTTTCAAGGCTAAACATACCCAGTGCCTTCAATCTTTACCCATAGGGCTTTATTTCTAGTCTTCTGATCATATTTGTTGCCCTTCTCTGAACTGCTTCCTGTGGCAACCTTCTTAATACTTTTCTTCAGTTTGATGAGGAACTATTGACAAGAACTCTTCGTGTATGTTTCTCCAGCCAGCTGTAGATGCACCTAGTGGTTTTGCCATCCAGCCCACATTTAACTAACTTGCTGATTGAAATATAATGGAGCACATTGTCAAATGCCTTGCTGAAATCAAGATATATTGCATCCACAGCATTTCTACAATCTAGTAAGGACGTTACCCAATCAATAAGATTCTTGACATATCCATTCTGGCTTCCAGTGATCACTGCATCAGTATCAAGTGCCTACAGGTTGAGTACTTTATAATCTGCTCTAGAATCTTCCCAGGTACTGATGTCAGGCTGACTGGTCAATAATTCTCTGGCTTTTCTTTTTTGCCCTTTTGGAAGATTGGGACAACATTGTCCTCCTCCAGTTCTCCAGTACTTCACCCATTCGCCAAGGTTTCTCAAAGATAATAGGTAAAGGTTCTGAAAGTCCATCTACTAGCTCCTTCAACACCTTAGGATGCAATTCATCTGTACCTAGAGACTTGAATCATTGTGCTTAGGTATTTCCTATCTTCCTCAAGCTGCTCTCCTACCCTCCTTCAGCCTATTTGAAGGCATCCACCATTTGAAGGATTGTCCATTCCAAGTCCTATTTAAAATAAGAAACCATAAGGAGGAAGGCCAGGGGGCTTGAAACCACATATTGACAATATCTGGACAGCATATTGAGCAAGCGCACAGGTCACTTGGTCACAGGCTTCCCTGCTACATTTCTATTTCTAAAATTGCATCTATACATGTAAACTAGCATATGCAAACATAGCAAATGGAAAGAAGCATATGAGTCTTCTTTTTGCAGGGTGTGATTCATTTCTCTTTTTCGTGATGCATAAGTGGCAACCCTATATCTGATTGTGTCAAGGTCTTGAGGTGAATTTCCACACACCTCAAAGACTTCATTCAGATTGTCCAAATATTCTTTAGCATGATTCTTCATTATCCTCCTAACTTCTGCCCAGCCCTCCTGCTTTTCCTTTTTTTTTCAACTTAGGTCTTCTCAGCCCAATTTATCTTTGGTATCCCAATTTGGATTTCTGGGTTCAACTCTCAGCTGGAAGAGTTCAATCTAGTTTCCTTAGGAAGATTCTGGGTTTACCTTCTTGTGTTGAGAATGCAGCTTTTTACTTGGCGGTGGGTATTCCATCAGTTGAATGCCAGGCTAAATGCCTTGAAATGGTGGCTACATATGGATGGCATGAGCGTCCAACTGGGTTCGCAGAGCAGCAGACTCCCTTCCCCCAGTCTAGACCTTGCAGAGCCAGTTGGGTGTGCCTGGTTCGAGTGCAGACCCACACCAAAGTGCTCGCGAGGCCCCCACAGGCACCTGTCTGCCCTGGCTTCTCGCCCTTCCCCCCTCTGTGTTAATGCCCAAGAAATTGCACATTTCCCCCCATTGCATTAATGGCGGCTGCCATTAATGCAGCAGAGGGAAATGTACAATTTCTGGAGGCTCCAGAAATCACGTGTTCCTCCCCCCCCCAAGCCTAAATGGAATTGTTAGTGCTTCATATTTGAATACATTGACTGTTTCCAGATACAGGAGAGCATTCATGCTCACTCATTTCAATGTGTTGCCCTCTGCACTGTTGAGTGGACAATTCAATAAGAACCCGTTAAAGGACGCCTGTGTCCATGTGGAATGAGTGCAAGAGTGTCTGTTGATCATGTACTCCTATACTCCTATACTGTAAACTGTATAAAGGCTGGAGAGAGAATCTGATTTCCCCCTTATTAAGAACTTACTCAGAATGAACTTCTGAAGAGTTGGAAATGTTCTGACTGAAGGATGATTCTTCCTTTGTCATCTATCTTACAAGACAGTCACCAGTTGTTTAGTGTGAAATAGCCAGTCCTCTTATACATAGAGGGAGATGAGGATTACTTTCTCATAGAGAGTTCCACATGAGAAGAGTCGCCAGGAGAGAGTGAGGGGTTTTCATGGCAGAAACATGCATCTGCCATATTTTGACTGTAATTCAAACTTAGTGACATTTGGGATCAGCCCTAATAAAAATACTTCAGTGAAAATTAATGTTGTTATATCCTTTTTCTAAAGAAAAGGATAAATTGCTAGCAGTGTTATGGTGCTGGTAAAATCAGCTTGTGCAGTTTTTTTCTCTGTTAAAAGTGTAAGATCAACATGCCACAGTGCAAACTACAATAATTTTTCAAGGTGAAGCTAGAGAGACTTTGCTAATAAGGGCAGATTCCTAGCTGTCAGGTCTTACACAGTATACATTTTCTAGCTCCGTCATTAGTTCTTATAATCTCTTAGGGTATTTTGGCCCAATGCCCAACAACTGATATAGTCAAGAGTTTCCAGCTAAAACAACAGCCTCCACATCTTTATCTTCCCATCCATCAGAGGTTGGTGGAACATAGATCTAATTTGTCATTCTACCCATTTGGAAACAAAGTTTGATAAATGGTTTAATTAGATGTTTAAAAAAGAAAGAAAAAGCAGTTGGCAGCTTGAAGTTAGGAAAGCAATGTGTATGAGATTTATTAGAAAATGAAAATATTGTTTCTCCAACTGCGGACACTCAACTGTAACAGAGAAGTGAAAGTGATAATTAATTGGAAGAGTTCAAAAACACCTTGGAGCACAGGGTAGTGACTCAAAAGCAAACACCCTCCCACCGTTATGATAATACACAGAGTCTAAGGGCCAAACTATATGTTACATCAATTGTGTATTTAAAATAATATGTTTAGGATTATACATGCTGTTTTTCTAAAAATGAAAATCAGCATATCCCCTGATTCAGATCAGTATTATGGCATGGGATTAAACTGCTCCCCCCCACACACATGCATGAATTTTTGTCCTGCTAAAAGCTACCTTCAACCTGTTCCTTGACCCCAAATTTGCTATTTGCAAGAAATAGTACATTTAATGCCAAATAAAACCTTCTAGAGGGGTTTTTCCTTGGGAATCTCTCCATGTAATGGTCCCATTCCATATTGGGACCCTCCTGTTGTGTCCACAGACCTGGGACCCTTGGAAATAGGAATCTGGTTCCACACAAAACTTAGGTGGTAGTCATTTATTTTAGTGTTCCTTCTTTGCAAGTAGCCACAGGCAGACTGGCCTTTGCCTTGTCAGTCTGTTACAAAACCTGGGATGGATTATCTGTGCTTAATGCAGGTCATTCATAAATCCTGGCCTGGCTCAAAGAATGGACCTGTCACAAACACTACACCTCCGAAGCTGCTTGTTGCTAAAAAAAAGAGGTGCGGCCAGTCTGAGTGTGGTGTGACTTCTTCTGATTAAAATTGTGATCAAGATATGATTGTTATATAAGGCTTTGTTGAAAAGCAAGAAGGAACCATTTATTAGAAAAAGCTGGATGGATTTAGGTTTGGCCATGAAGCAAAAGGGTGACATTGAATTTTGGAAGACAGTCCATTCAGGTTGACACACTTCTAAGCTTTAACTAGAAGGTCAAATCCCTACCCACTCATCCCAAATAGGTTCAGCATCTTGGATAGCTCCTCTAGAGTTCTAACTGGTTTTGACTGAAAGCCAGAGAGGATTCACAGTCCCACTGACATCAGAGCCACCAGCCTCTACTAGTTGCAAGGGCATTATCCTGGAAGCACCATCACTTATTGCGCTTCTGGAGCAGATCCAAAGCTGAGTTCCCCTCTTAGTGGGGAGCAGTGATTTGTGAAGGCCAGCAGGCCAGCAGTGAAGAAAGGCTGGTGAGGAGCTGCTGCATAGTTTCAGTAGCAGCAACTCCTTCCCAAGAGGGAACTGCTGAGCCAATCAGCATGTTGATGGGGTGGGGCTAAAAAGGTGAATTCAGCAGAGTGAATTTCTCCTTTGTTCTGACTCCAATTCAACCTGAGGCTCCTAAAAGCAAACCTCCCATCAGAACATATATCATACAAAGGATGAGACAGAAGTAGGTTGGAAATCAGGCTTAAAAAAGAGGGGAGAGACACCTCCCTGGAGCAACTCTTGTTAACTGAAGGTGCTTGCTGTACATGCAGAAGAGTTTGGAACCTCAAGGAAGAAAAACTATAATGGAGAGATTTGGATCTGCATTTAGGTAATGATAATAATGACCAACCCTTTGGCATTATGTTTTTCTCCCTGTTTGTTTTGGATGGTTACTTTGGTTAGTTTCTTGGTTTCAGATTTCTTTATGAAGACCCTGATCCTGTTCAGACAACACGCTAAACCATGGTTAGGCCACTATTGTTAGTGAGCATGTTTAAACCATGGTTATGTAATCACCATGGTTAGGAATAGTTCACACAACACGGGAAGTCATGGTTCACACAATATGCTAAGCCATAATGTTTATCTCAAAATGCTTAACCACCATGGCTCACCGTGTTATCTGAACAGGGTCTATGAGATTTTCAAATATGTCATTGAAAGGTTGGTTTTCTTTTCTTTTTTTTAAATGGAAGTTATCTTGTTATTAGATGTGCCTGCAATGTGACTTACTGTTGACAGGGGTTAAATCAATTAACTGAAGGTACAAAGTGACTGGAGTAAAAATATATATTTCAGAACCAAACTTTCAGCTTCCAGCAAAAATGAATGTTAGTGTGCAAAAGGCAAATATTTTTCAATTAAGCAGATTTCAAAACTCTAGATATTGTATGCTAATATGAACTGACATCCAGGTCAGGACATCTATCTATATTTCCCCTAGGAAATGGAAATGAATTAGAATAGCATTTCTTGCAGTGACTTAGACAATCAGTTTTGCCTTCTTGTCAATAGAAACCTTTTGTACTTTAAATTGTAAATCTTTGGGGAAAGCAAAGCAAAATGCCACAATGGGGGAAAAGATAACCTAGAGGTCACATGTGCAGTACCAGCTCATTGCATGTTCCTATTAAAAACTATTTGTCTCTTATACAAAATGCTAGAAATTTTAGAATGAGACTTTTATATCTTCAGTTGCCTCTGAAATAATACATGGTATCATGATACTAAAAAGTTTGCATCAATTGTATGCCTCCAATACTGAAATAATTTTCTTGCAATGCCGATATTAATGGAGGCACAGTCGTGCCTCCGTTGTTAAGGGCCGTCAGTAAAAAACACATTCCGCCATGTTAAAGTGATAATTGGGGGGGGGGGTCATTCTAACAGCCATAAAATTGAAAATGTTTTACCAACCTTTCTGAAATTTACAGGTGCCAGAAAGAAATGTTTGTTTTACATTACCTGAAAATTTCAAGAAGATTGGTGAAAGATTGAGGGAAGGAGAGCAGTTTAAGGTAGAAAAGGAATACAAACCTGTCTCCCTGCTTTTGTAAATTTACTTCTGGGTTGAGACTTTTTGTGCTCACAATTTGCATAATTTCTAGAGTCTTATTAATTAATCCAGTGGTGGGGTCTTCTTCCTCCTTGACTGTAGTTGGTGGAAAGCTTTTCGTTTTTTTAAAATTCCCTTCGGTTGACTTTTAAGGACTATTTTAACCTCTCATTCAAGTCAATGAGGCGGCCATCTTCCCTCATAACGCGACACTGACACATGCTCAGTAGCGTCGCTCTCCTCCCTCCCTCCTGCCTTAGAATGTGGGGTGGGTGAGTGAAATGGCCGCTGCCTCTAGCACAGACCTTTTGAGTGAAGAAGAAGAAGAGTTTCTCTTTTCTCTTCTGGAACATGCATTCCTTTGGCTCTGAGAGTATTTTGGGCTATCTTCATAAGGCCAGTTTGCTCTTTTGCTCCCTGGTGAAGCAGGGTGTGGCTCCTCTGGATCCATGGTAACCTGATCTTCAGATCTCTCCTGGGAATAGGTAGCTATACCTTTCTTTTAATTTCCCTCTTTTCTAAGAGTTTGGTCCATACTGCTATAAAGTTGAAAGCTTTAAACACTTCATTTAATTAGTTTGGGCCGGTGTAAGTTTTAAGTACAATGTTGAAACCTTTCAAAGTGCTTCTGGGCCTACAACGTTGGTTTAGGCCTAGTCACCCTGTTTTTTTAATAAGGTTTAGAAACAGTTGAGGTGTCATTTATTTTGCATAGTGTACACATGGATTTTCTTTCTAATCCTTGCAGTCTACACTGGCTCCCTCCTTGATGTGTTTTTGGAAGCAGACAAACCCTTTTTTGTTCCAGCAGGCCTTTGGCAAATCATCTGGACCTCTGTTTATACCTTTGACTTTTAAATTGTTATGTATTTAAAATGTTTAAAATGCTTTAATATTGAAAAGTATTTAATTATATTTTTAACTTTTGTATATTTAGGCTGACCATATGAAAAGGAGGACAGGGCTCATGTAACTTTAACAGTTGTAGAGAAAAGGGAATTTCAGCCAGTGTCATTTGTATGCAATTAGTCCCTGGTGAAATTCCCTCTTCATCACAACAGTTAAAGTTGCAGGCACTATACCAGAGTGACCATATACAAAAGAAGGCAGGGCCCCTGCAACTTTAACTGGTGTGATGAAGAGGGAATTTCACCAGGAACTAATTGCATACAAATGACACTGGCTGAAATCCCCTTTTCTCTACAACTGTTAAAGTTACATGAGCCCTGTCCTCCTTTTCATATGGTCTGCCTAGTATATTCCTATTTATAGGTTTTAGCTGTATATGTTTTAGTTTTGTAAGGCTGCCCTGAGGCCCAGCATTGGGCAAAAGGCAGGATACTACTACTACTAGTAGTAGTAATGTTTCAGATTTCACTTCTGCATCTGATGTTCTTTTGCATTTACTTTTCTTTATAAACCATTCATATCTTAAGACTTCTTGTGTGGCATGTTTTCATTGGTTTAACAAGTTAAAAGGGGTATTCACTGTTTTCATGCTTATGTTATAAAATCTATTTTCAACAGGCCTAGTAACTTCAAGAGTAACAGAGTTGGGGAAAATCCTCAATCTCTTTGCTATCAGAGGCACTGAGTAAGGTACCCCTGGAGATAATTTAGACTGACCCCAACCACAAAACACTATTCCCCCTTCTGAAGAGATCTGGACCACAGACTACTAAAGACAAAAAAGTAGCAGGCCATAAGAACAGTTCTCATGTGGCCATTTGCCTTATGAGGCAGGTGCTCTGTGGGCTACCAAATGGAGGGACTAACAGGCCATAAAGTTGCCTGGCTGGGTCTGCCAGAAATCCAGCCTCAACACTCCTGGAAGGTCCATGTTCTATAGCACCTGCTGTCAGATGAACCTGAGGGAATCCCACCCTCCACCCCTGGGTTTAATTTACTGGCTTCCCCTGGCTGGACCTTGCAGGAAACTATAGGGACAGACAGAGCAGGCATTCATAGCACACACAGAATGCTGAGACTGGCAAATCTAAAAGCAAGTGTGTTGCTTTTCAAGAACCAAGGAAATTCAATGGGTCTTACTTTTGAGTAAATATCTAGGGATGGAAATGCAGCCTGTGCAAAAACTGAGTAGGGTGACCATATTTGGGAAACCAAAAAAGAGGACACCTAGTGGGGGGGCAGGAAAATGGCTTTCTGGAGCCACCTTAAAGTCCCCAATTGGAGCGGAGGAGGAGAAAGCATGTCATTCTCACCCCACCCCACCGCTCCAATCAGGCAATTTCTATAATGCCTGGGAATGACACGTTTTTCCCTTTTAAGGCCTTGATTGGAGCAGTGGGAGAGAATGACACACCTCCAGAAAGCATGTCATTCCCCCCGCCATGCTAATGGTGGCCTTAAAAGGGAAAGTGTGTAATTCCAGGTCATTATAGACTATTGTATAAAATCCCCCCTGACACTGAGGATAGAACAAAAACCAGGAGAAACCTGGGGAAATCCTGACAGTTTTTAATTATTTATTATTGCATTTATATCCCACCTTTTTTCCGCCAAGAAACCCAAGGCGGCATACATAATCCTCCTCCTCTCCATTTTATCCTCACAATAGCAACCCTGTGAGATGGGTTGGGCTGAGAGTCTGCAACTGGCCCAAAGTCACCCAACGGGTTTTCATGACTAAGTGGGGAGTAGAACGCAAATCTCCCAGCTCCCAGTCCAACACTTTAGCCACTAGGCCACACCCTAGTGATCACCCTAGAATTGAGCCATGCCAAGTTGGAAGCAGATCGGTTCGTGCCTTGATTTTTAGGATATTTTTTTAAAAAGTTTGACTTCAAACATTTTTCTAAAATTCAGGGCATGAACCAATCTGCTTTCAATCTGCTAAAGCCTTACTTAAGAGGTACCATGGTGCCAAGTTTCATCTCTTCATCTTTACTTTCTTTTTTTTTTTTTAATGTACTGCTCAAGGCCCTAGACCCCAAAGAGGAGTATTGGGTTTGAAGTTTTAAAAATTCCTAAAACTCAAGGCATAAACAGATCTGCTTCCAACTTGGCATGGCTCAATCCCTACTTAAGAGCTCCCATGCTGTCAAGTTACATCCCTTTATCTTTAAAAATGATGGAATTGTAAGCATTTTAGTTAATTTTAAAAAATAAATTGAAGTTTTAAACATTTCTAAAAATCAAGGGATGAACGGATCTGCTTCCAACTTGGCATGGCTAAATCCCTACTTAAGAGCTACCATGATGCCAGGTTTCATCTCTTTATCTTTAAAAATGAGGGAGATGCAAGCATTTTGATTGATTTATTAATGTTAAAAGTGAGTTCAACACATAACACTAGCTTTGATTTTATATTGGATGTCAAGATGGTATAACATTCTGGCTGATGCTGGCTTGGTTGTCAACTGTATAATATCCAGTCATCCGTTACACAAAGCCATGAAATTCATTGAACAAAAAACCTACGGTTTACAAAAACAATGTTAAGGCTCTACAGATTCCAACCAAGCACCAAAAAGCAGGGAAATTGGGAGTTAAGGTTCACAAGCCTTAACGCCACATCCTCCCTAAGGAGGCAGAAAGTGCAAGTGAAATTCTCATTCTCCCAAAGCAGATAAACCATGAGGACAGGGTGGAGAATATGATATGCAGAGGTGACTGTGGGGTTGTGGAAAACTGATGACGAACAACTTAGGGCCACCTACTTCTCTTTTTTTGTTTAGAGCAGCCCTTCCCCAACCTGGTGCCCTCCAAAGGTGATGGACTACAACTCGCATCATTGCAAGTCAGTATGTCCCATGGTCAGGAATGCTGGGACTTGTCATCTCAAACAACTGAAGGGCAGCAGGATGGAGAATGCTGTTCCATACCCTTACCAAATACAGGGTCTGCCCAATACTTTTCTCTCACACACATCTCGCATATAGCAGCACTCTTGATAACAAAAGGGGCACTATTCATTACTGATCTAGAACCAGAGCATGTGCCAGGCACTTCCAACTTTGGGTCAATATCCTGCCTTTCAAAAAACCAATGTTTTTTTTTCTTTAAATGTATTTATAAAAAATATACTGTTCGCTCCCCACAATCCCTGCACAATACATCATCTCATCAAAGCAACAGCGGAGCAGAAGAGGTTTAGTTTGGCTGTCTTGAACACCTTTCAGATGAGATTAGTTTGCAATCCTATACCTCTTGGGAGAAAGCTCTAGTGAATTCAGTGGCACTGGCTTCTGAGAAGAGATGTATAGGAGTCAACCTTCTCCAGCCTGGTGCTCTCCAGATGCGTTGCACTGTAACTCCCATGTTATGTTTTATGGGGAAGACAAAAATCAATTCATACTTAATTTTAAAATAATACTTATGCATGAAAGTATTAGGTGGTAGCTCTGTCTTTAATCTCACACTGCTGAACAAGTAAGAGAAATCCTTTATTTGATATTCAAGAAACAGACATCCTATGCCATGTGTTGAAAACTAATGTTGATGTCTGAAGGGCTAGCTGGATTAGGTATTCAAGATTCATTCATTGTTGTTTCATTTGGTTTTGACAGTTTATTTAAAGTGATGCAGCTCTTTTGTAGTTCCTTGATTGATCACATATCTTAATGCTGGAAAACATCATACTTTAGTACAGATGTGGGCAGAAAATAGATCTATCCTGATGATTTGGACATCAACTCGCGGCATTCCTGATAACTGCCCATGCTGATAGGAGCTTTTACAAGTTGAATTCCAAAACATCTGGAGATCTGCTTTCTGCCTTCCCTTGTTCTTGAACAACATTCCCCAACCTGGTGCCTGTCAGATGTGTTGGGTTGCAACTCTTAATAAAAGGAGATGCTCTAAGAAATGAGAAGCAGCTGGTCCTAAGTTGTTCGTCATCATTTCCCACAACCCCACAGTCACCTCTGCAGATCAAATTGCATATCTAGATTTTTGAGATGACAAGTCCCAGCATTCCTGACCATGGGACATACTGATTTGCAATGATGCGAGTTGTAGTCCATCACCTTTGGAGGGCACCAGGTTGGGGAAGGGCTGCTCTAAACAAAAAAAGAGAAGTAGGTGGCCCTAAGTTGTTCGTCATCAGTTTTCCACAACCCCACAGTCACCTCTGCATATCATATTCTCCACCCTGTCCTCATGGTTTATCTGCTTTGGGAGAATGAGAATTTCACTTGCACTTTCTGCCTCCTTAGGGAGGATGTGGCATTAAGGCTTGTGAGCCTTAACTCCTAATTTCCCTGCTTTTTGGTGCTTGGTTGGAATCTGTAGAGCCTTAACATTGTTTTTGTAAACCGTAGGTTTTTTGTTTAATGAATAATGTTATGGTTTGTGAAGTTGGTCTGGCATAGTATAGAGGATCCACACAGCTATTTTAAACATGGTAGTCATATAACCTCTACACCACTGAATTTGACCTGAAACAGGGATGGATTCCATTATAGTCACCATTTGCAAGCAGATAGTTAAGGCAGTTCTGAAGTCAGGTATGTGCATTACAGCAGAATTGTATCTGAAGTTCCATTTTTCTCCCAAATCAGTGATTAGTTATGTAATTATCCATATTTTACACACACACACACACACACACACACACACACACACATTTTAATGGCTGGAAACATTAAAAGTTAGGCAAATGGTTAAGAGGTAATATGGATAACAATGACTAAATATCCATTAAAAGCTGATTACAAAGGGGTATCTACATTCAGAGGTCAAATTAAACAGTATAAACATACACTGAAACTGGCCATTCCTACTGATTTATAAAAATGGCACAAGGACACTTCAAAGAACTGTTTCCTGTTATATTTGGCTTATTAAGTGAATGGTTCATTTATAACTTGGCTGCCTTTTAGGTATTGCATTGTTATGTGCCTTAACCACTTTCATTGTTATGTTGATTCTGTTGTACTTGTTAAATGTTTTTGATCAGATGCTTTAGACACTTATTACCCACAGTAAATTAAACACATCTGCTGGGAATGAAATATAAAAATAATCACATGCGTGGAATGGTAGCTATATGTTGAATAATAACAAACTCTGTTGGAAATTCATGCCTAGCCAGAAGGCTATGCTTGCTTTAATTCCATTGCAAATCATTCTTTCAAGATGGGTGGAATCCAAGGTGCTCTCACTCCACCAAAGTCAGCCTCCAGTTGACCCCCAAATACCAGATTCACTGAACTAATGGCAAAACAGAGATCAGATAACAGGCAGGTAGAGGTTATAGCTCATGCTATTTCTAGGTATGCATGCATTTTAGCACAGTAGCATGGTTCTTTGTACCTTGAATATAAGGAAGTCACATGCACTATGGCCTTTCCTTCATAAGTGGGGCCTCAATCACTCCTTTATCTGAAAAGTCCTGATAGCTCTGCAAAATGGTTTTGACTGAATAGGGTAGGTGAGCCAATGGTGGTTAAGTGTGACTGACTGGTCCAAAGCTCTCATACAAGCTGAGCAAGTCTTATGACATGGATAAAAGGGAGAACTCATCACATCTTGTAGGTGTCAGACTCTGAGTTGATGAAATCTTAAGGATGCAATAAAATCAGGTTAGTGAACATTGCTCAAGATGGCCATCTCTGGATCATGAAGTTCCCTGCATTAGAGAAAGTTTGCACAAATTCCAGCAGCAAGAGGGGACAGCTAGGGAGGTCACTCATTACTAGCAATTAAGATGTGTCTTCCTCTGGAAATTTTATTTTTGAAGAATATTTATATAAAAAATTTAGAAAACAAACACACACTCACACACATTCAAACACAAATACAGTTTTGCTTAATTGAAAAGTCAATCAAGGTAGGTGAAAGTGGCGTTCTGTTAGCATGAGCACCCAAAATGGCCACCACATAACCATTTTAAATTTCAGTTATTTCTTGTGGTAATGTTTTTCATGTGGAAGTAGTGTTTGTGCAGAGGTTCATAGGGGATTTTCACCATATGTCCACTAATCTTTGGAAGAGCAGATTTATGAGGGTGTGGAGAGGAAAAAAAATCCCTGATCCAAATGACTTGATGCATGCTACTGAGAACAATTAAAATAGCCTATCCTGGCAGTTGTTTGGTGTGCACTGGGGTGTACAAAATTATGCATGGTGTGGAGAATGTGGATAGGGAGACATTTTTCTCCCTCTCCCATAATACTAGAACCCAGGGTCATCCCATGAAGCTGATTGGTGGGAGATTCAGGGCAGATAAAAGGAAGTACTTCTTCACACAGTGCATAGGTAAACTATGGAATTCACTACCATAAGACGTAGTGATGGCCACCAATTTGGATGGCTTTAAAAAGGGGTTGGATAAATTCCTGGAGGAGAAGGCTATCAATGGCTACTAGCCCTGATGGCTTTGTGCTACCTCTAGTACCCGAGGCAGTAAGCCTATATGCACCAGTTGCTGGGGAACATGGGTGGGAGGGTGCTGTTGCACCATGTCCTGCTTTGTTGGTCCCTGGTCGACAGCTGCTTGGCCACTGTGTGAACATAGTGCTGGACTAGATGGACCCTCAGTCTGATCCAGCACGGCATTTCCCATATTCTTATGTTCTTATCTGTCCAGAGGGAAACATTAAAGACAGGGCTGTCGCTTAATTGCATCTAGCCAACTTGGAATAGTTTGGCTTTTCAGATGTGCTCACCTCTCCTCTGCCCCTAGATCCTCTGTTTCCCTCAGGCAAAAAAACAATCCTGGACAGGCTTGGTGACAAATGTAGGACTCTGACTCAGGCTGGTATCTAGCAAAATCACAATTTGCCACAAGACTGAAAATGTTTGCAGTATATGTAGCCACAACAAAAACATTTTACAACATTCTGCTGTAAAACAGAACCCATCTCTCAAAGTTTTTCTAGGACACAACAACCTTATGTGAAACATTTTCCAGCACTGCTATAAGGAAGAATTTCTGCAAAAGGCCATACAAATATGATTGAAAATTGCAAACTTTAGGCAAAATGTATTGGTGTTTGTTTGAAATGGTACTTCATGGAAAGAAAACAAAGCATAGCTTAACAAGTGTTATATCATGAGTCTGAGGATTCTGTTTGATGCTGCTGCAAATCACTTTCTATTCAGTGACTCCTTGGCAAATGTTCTTCCTATGTGCATTTGGATGCATATATGAAACTAGATAGCCAGTTCTGTCAAATGTAAACAAGAAAGTTTTATCAATGCCAGCAGAAGAACTTTTCCAATCCCCCCTTCCCCAAAAGGCAACATGGAAATGATTGCACCGTCCAAGTGTTTCAATGTTTTATATTTAAATGATTGTGTTTTGTTTTGCCTTTATTAACCTTGGAAATAATTTTTACTAATTTCTGGCACCAGTTTTCTTGGGCTTGAAAATATGCATGAAGTAATTCTTGTCATCTGCCTTTTGAAATATAAAGGTGAAATGGATGACCTGTGCTTTTCTGGGTTCAACTATATCTGGAAGTTGTGGTGACCTGCTGCTGTAACTATGTGGGTTTTTACACCCTTGAGGGAGGAAGGATCTCAGACAAGTTGTCTTCTGGATCCCATTGCTAAGTTGAGAGGCTTCACCGTGTACTTGATTCCATCATTCGATCCCGATTATGGAGTAAGCTGGAGCAGCTTTCCATTGAACCCAGACTACTATTTCTAATTAAATCCCTGTACTCTAACACTTCTATGTCAGTCAGATACAGCAGACAGGGTCACCTTACGGATGAGATTGTAAACTGTAGGGGAGTGAGACAAGGATGTGTCCTGGCCCCAACCCTGTTTAACTTATATCTGGCAGATCTTCCACAATGGCTGGACAAAATCCAATCTCATGCTCCCAAGATAGGACCGGTCAGGGTGCCTCTTTTGCTATACGCGGATGATGCGGTCCTGATCTCATGAACCCGCTTGGGCCTTAGAAGATTACTAAATGGTTTTGCGAGTTACTGTGCTGAAAATGGATTGTCGATTAATTATATGAAAACTAAGGTTATGGTATTTGCAAAGAGAAGATGTAGGTTCTCCTGGTGGATGGGTGGAAGAAAAATCGAACAGGTGGAATCGTACAAATATCTAGGCCTATGGTTTCAAGATAACTTAAAATGGAATAAGCATAGCAGACAGATCAAAGCCAAATTGGAACAAACAGCGGGAGCCTTACTGAAATTTTTTTTAGTGAGGGGAGGTAAGTTCCCCCCAGCAGCCCTCAGAGTATATAAAACCAAGTTGGTGGCCCAGATGTTGTATGGGGCCCAGATCTGGTTTTCTACATTCAAAGGATCACTCGAGAACATCCAATCACAATTTCTGAGGTCAATCCTGGGAGTCCCAAGGTGTGTTCCTGGTGCTGCCCTAAATTTGGAGACAGGAATGAGATCAGTGAAATGTGTGGCATGGACACATTCCATATTATATTGGTTCCACCTATACCACTCTCTTACACCAAACTCATTAGTCACTCAGGTCTTATTGGACGGTTATGAATCACCTTGGACCAAGATGATAGTACAGAGAATCTGTACCTTGAGTTTTTCTCCCTCTTTTCTGTTAGCCCTTGAGGCAAGGAGTGTGAGATGTTTAATCAAGCAGAGATTATCTGATATTGACCTCCAAGAGATGAGAGGAGTAGCGCAAGGCCCCTGTTGCCCTCTCGCACAAGGACTGACTGACTTAGCCCAAAAAGGTGAAATTAGATATTTACAATGGCTCACAGTCCCTAAGTATAGAAGGGCATTCACCCTAGCAGGATTTAATGTTCTCCCATCCAGAGTCCTAGAGGGTAGATATAAGAAAATACCTCTGGTGAATAGATGCTGCCCATGCAATGAGCTGGAAGTTGAGTCTATTGAACATGTCCTGTTCTGTTGCAACTACTATATAGAAGCTAGGAGAGATTTGATATTTCCGATCACCCAGAGTTTTACAGATCTCCCCATGAGTATCTTAAAGACAATCCTCTTGCAGGGTACAGATAAACAAATCACTTTGCAGGTGTCTAAATTTCTTTCACTTGCTGTGCATTGTAGGTTGCAAATGGGCAAATAATGTTTTAATATTTTAATGGAATCAGCTGCGGTTTTACAGGAGTGTTTTAATATTGTGTATTTGTAAATTGATTACTGTGTTGGTTTATTGACCCTAAATAAACAATTCAATTCAATTCACCGTGTACTTAATGTGACAGCATCTACAACAGAAAAGAAAGCCCAAGGTCAGAAGGAGAAGGCAAGGGGTGGAGGGGTAGGTGGAAGATCTGACAACTGGAGATAATAAAGCGATGGACTGAGGGGAGAAGCCACATATAGCAGATCACATAGTTTGCATTGTAATATTAGGTTCCTGACAGCAGCAACTAGTACTGTGGCCTACCTCATATCATGGAGGTGAAAACTGGATGATCTTTGCATGTGTCTTCCTACAGGGGATTAAAAGGACAAGATAACAGTGATCTGAATGGTCACTAAAATCTTCCTCTCCCCATGTTACTCCCTTACCCATCTTTCTCTTCTCTTCTCACCCATCTTTGTCCTGGTTCACACTTTTGTATCAGTGGAGGCATAGTTGAAGAAAATGTTGGCAGATTCCCATCAATAAACATCCCCAAAAATGTGTGTGCTAGGCCTCCCACATTGATGCCCAAATGCTCAAAGGGAGAGAAAATGCATGAGTATGGTGAAGTAGCTCCCAGCTCATATAGACCCTGTTCAGACAACACGCTAAGCCACAGTGTTTAAGCATTTTGAGCTAAACATTATAGCTTAGTTTATCATGTGAACCATTCCTAACCATGGTGGCTACTTAACCATGGTTCAAACACACTTACAAAAGGTTTAGCAGCCTAACAACGGCTTAACGTGTCATTTGAACAGGCCCATAGTTTTGAAGGAGAAGAAACACAATGGCTCAATTTGGACGACACGATAGTCAATGGTGGGGTAATAATCAACTTTACAGTTGTTCAACTAGGGGGTACTCCCCACACAACATGGTAATAAATAATCAACTGTGGTGTGGATTAGGATCAGTGCTGAGTTGACTATGGCAGCATTCAGATGACACAATAGTAAAAACAACTGACGATTGTTTCCCCCACACCAGTTGTTTATTGTGTTGTCCAAATTGAGCCAATGTGTGGAAGCTGCCTCCACTGCCAAAATGAGCCAGGGGTTATTCTTTCCTGCCCATCTCTGTTTCTCTCTCCTTCCTCCTGCCTGATGCATGTGCTGTTCATGTTCATGGCCAGAAGCACAATACAGTGTAAGACATAAAGAAACTTACCTGTTTTGTATGTGAAGTGATCTGACAATGAAATAGGCATCCAACTTAGCAAAACTTTGGCCCTAGATGACTTCTACGCAAATGAACTAGGAGGACATCAAGATGGTAGTTATATCACTAAATTCTAGACAGTTAATTCTGCTACTCACATAAGATAGCTAACTTTAGAAGAAGATAGACAGATAATAAAGGCCCAATCTACACCAAGCAGCACTATGAAAGCGGTATATACTGTAAAAGGCAGGAGCTACACTACTGCTTTATAGCAGTATTGAAGTGCACTGACAACTGTTGGGGCCCATAGACACATATCATATACTGCTTTCATAGTGCTATATCCTGCTTGGTGTAGATCTGGCCAGTATGATAGCTCAGAGCCTATTTAAGTGCTGTGAGCCCACCGTCAGACCTCAAGTATTGAACATACCAGTGACCCAAAGACTCATTGACCTTCAGCCTTCCCTCACTGCAAATTTTGCCACTTGCCACTTGCTACCTTGTTGCCTTCTCTTGGCCTTCTACCATTGTCTGGGGAAAGCTGTGGTATCTAGCAGAAGGTCACTTCATTAGCTTTCTTCCACCAAGGTCAATGCAGAAGAGGAGCTAACAGTAACAAAGGACGAAAGAGCAAGTCAGGGCAAGACTGAAGAGTTTCAACTAGCATTTAGTATGCCCATGGCAGACAAATTTGAACATAGGATTGAAGACTGTGTGAAGAACACATGCCAAGTTCTCATTTTTCATACATCTACAATGCTAGTTTCCCTTAGTATACAGGCAAGTAAATGCTTTTCATTGCAGACAAATGAAATATGAGTCTATTTCATTTTATAAGTGAACCTGGAACCCTGACCGTTGTGTGGCCCTCAAAGTAAAAAATAGTAATTTCCTGCTCTTTGCAAATGAAGGTGCCCTCAGATTTGGTCAAATGATAATTTGGGACGGGGGCTCCTCTATTGATAAAAATCCCAAGCTCTCAATGGACTTTCTTAATTGTGGCAGAGTAACATTTCCTTAAGTTTTATTTTCAGAGCAGGATTGTTTCTCATTTGGATACTATACAGTAAACAATTTACAATTTCCCATATAGTATTCAAATATAGAAAAAGGCCTCCTAATAGGTATATAATCAGACATGCCAGCTGTATGACACAAATGTCTCATACCATTTGACATGTTTTTTCAGTGCTATTGTTCTTAGTCTTTGTTTATTTCCTCCAATTATTCAGAACTTTAAACACTCTATCGCATGCTAACCCGATGAGATGAAATTGCAATACCTCCTTTTATTTTAATATTTACGAAATTGGTAACAGTGCACCTGCTGCTAAACTTTATCTACCAAACTCTGTTGCCTTCTACAAATTATTCCAATTCTTCTGGAGGTGACAATGAAAATCTGAATTATTTGAGTCAATGTACTTGTGGCGAACAACGGTCTGGACTGTGGGGGCTAAACAGTGGTTGGCACATTTGTGAACAGTGAAACTAAAACATTTTGAAAGATAATCACAATTGGACTGCTATTGGTGAGGAATTGTGGGACAGGAGTCTTACATAACTTTTCAGTGTATATCTTTCCACATATATAAATAAATAAGAGAGAGAGAGATAGTCACTTGAAAAAAAATGCAAAAGGACAAAAATAAAAATAAGAAGTTAGCCCATATGTGTTGGACATAAGCAATGAGTGATACGTCAAAGGATAGATGAGCTACCATGAAATTAGCTTTTAAAAATTCAAAACAAGTCTATTTTATGCAAAGTAATAATTTTCTGTCACGTGCTGACAGACTAAAAATTGTAACAGTCAAGAATTTTGTTAAAGTTGTGCTACAGTTAAAAGATGTGCAGAGCTATCCTGAATATGTTTAATCAAAGTTCAGTAAGATTTACTTCTCAATAAGTGTGTTTAGGATTCCATGCTTAAAAACAGAACTCACTCTCTCTCTCTCAGCCTATCTACACTACTGCTTTAAAATGGTTTAAAATTGTTTAAAACAGTTTTGAGAACTGTTGGGGCCCAGGACACACTCCATATACAGTTTTCAAAACATTTTCAAAGTGTTTTATCCTGCGTGTGTAGATAGTCTCTCTCTCTCTCTCTCTCTCTCTCTCTCTCTCTCTCTGTATATATATATATGTATATATATACACCATTGCATTTTATTTTTCTACTGCAACCTCTTTAGGAAGTCTATATTGTATTGTTCTTATATTGTATTGTATTCTTTTTAAATATTTATGTTGTAGTTTATATTTTTAACTGTATGACATTTTAGTTTTTAAACTGTTTGTAATCCATCCAGAGAACATTGGTTATTGGATGGATTAAAAAATAAGACAAATAAATAAATAAAATATTAGCACAAGTCTTTCTGTCCTAAAGTTGTCTTCCAAATGAGATTGTGTTTTCATGTTAACACATTCATTAAGACGCTCATTTACTGGACAAAAAAACCTGTTTTATTTACTGCAATTAAAAAGAAATCACATACCACAGAAATGTGGTGATGGACTCTCCATCATTAGAAGTTTTTAAGCAGAGGCTGGATGGCTGCCTATCAGAGATGCTGTAGTAGTGGACTTCTTACATCTGCAGGAGGTTAGATTTGAAGAACTTTGAGGCATCTTCCAGCTCTATTATTCTTTGAAAATGGTCAAGATGTGTTTCTGTCAATGCCTCTGCTATTGTGCCCCATCTGCGGGTTGCACTTTTTATTTTCTGGTATAATTCAAGTCCACGAGTGTGGAATTGCTTATGTCACTGTCTTTCAATCTAACTTGCTACACAACTTTGTGTAATCGTTTTTAATATAAGAATTATAATGTACTTTGCATTATAGAAAAGTATCTCAAACAGATAGTCCTAGATTTCTTTATTACAGAACTAACAACATAGTTCTAGTTGCCTTTGTCAGAGTAGGAGATTGTCAGCATTTTTCTTCCTGAAAATGAACAATAAATATTAAATCAGGCGGCCCCACCCTTCATTCAATAAAGTTAGTATACTTGGACTAATCTCTAAAATGCAAGGTTAATAACATTATGAACCTGCTGAAAACACATGAGTAACACCTATTTCACAGATTATAAGAAGGTTGAAGCTCTCAACCTTGCTGTAGAGCAGTTTCACTAAAGCCAATGGGGGCTATTTTAGATATTTAGAACTGCAGTCTAAATCAATCAAACCTCAGTAAATTGTTTCAGCTTAAATAGCTGTGCTAATGCAGATAAGGCTAATTGTGCAATGCGTGCTTTTTATAAAAGCATCTTCACGTTCATTACATTTTAATGTGCTGTCCTTTAGTTTGTTTGAATATCCTTTTGTCCTTGTAGAGAGGGTAGGCAGAAATTTAGTACTAACTTTTTGGGTATGTCCCTTGTGGTTACATCTGTTGTTCTCTAAACTATGAGGAAAACCCACCATTTCTCTGTGCCCTCTCTATGACTCCGTTCAAAGGGCCCATTGCGCAACTCTCAATTTAGGCAAGATTTTGCTTCCCTTGTGTTACTCCCCCAGGGATCTTAAGATAATCTGGGTCCACCTGTGCTCTATTACCTGTTTCTACATGGATATGATTTGCCTTGGACAAAAGTGAGCACCACCATAAGTTTAACAATTTTTATCTTAATTACAGTTCAAGCAGCTCATTAAT
This sequence comes from Anniella stebbinsi, assembly GCA_029215795.1. Lineage (NCBI taxonomy): Eukaryota > Metazoa > Chordata > Lepidosauria > Squamata > Anniellidae > Anniella > Anniella stebbinsi. The sequence continues at coordinate 196,871,873 of JARDYH010000004.1, forward strand.
TTTTTTTCAATGCAGTAAGGCTCACTATTACATAGTTATTGAACTTTAGATGTCCACATTGGAGTTCAGGAAAAAATGAAGAAAGGGAAGATAGCAAAACCAACTCCAGCGTTGGCTGATAAAAACAGATTTCATTTCCAGAATTTCATAGAATCATAGAATAGTAGAATTGGAAGGGGGCTATAAGACCATCGAGTCCAACCCCCTGTTCAATGCAAGAATCCACCTTAAAGCATACCTGACAGATGGTTGTCCAGCTGCCTCTTGAATGCCTCTAGTGCAGGAGAGTCCACAACCACCCTAGGTCCAGCCGGAATCTGGCTTCCTGTAACTTGAGCCCATTATTCCGCATCCTGCACTCTGGGATGATCGGAAAGATATCTTGGCCCTCCTCAGTGTGACAACCTTTCAAGTATTTGAACAGTGCTATCATGTCTCCCTTCAATCTTCTCTTCTCCAGGATAAACATGCCTAGTTCTTTCAGTCTCTCCTCATAGGGCTTTTTTTTCCAGACCCCTGATCATCCTCGTTGCCCTCCTCTGAACACGCATAACAAACCCTGTTTGCCAGGAACCTGTAATGGTTTGGTAACGACAGTGTGAGGAGTGGTTTCATACAAACAGCCTACCAAATGGAGCAGTGTCTGAATGTCAAACTGCAATCATATCACAGTTTGAATGTATTAACTGGGCGTTAATATTGCATATAATCTTTTCTCTTGCATTTTAGCCAGGCCTTGTCTGCATTCAAGCTTTTAGTTGCTTGGTTTATTTCTCCCTAGGACAGAGCTGAATGTTCTAAAATAGGGTGACCAGATAAAATCCAGGTCAGGGCTCATGTAACTTTAACAGTTGTAGAGAAAAGGGAATTTCAGCTGGTGTCATTTGTATGCAATTAGTTCCTGGTGAAATTCCCTCTTCATCACAGCAGTTAAAGTTGCAGGGGCCCTGCCTTCTTTTGTATATGGTCACTCTAGTCTAGTACCTGCAACTTTAACTGTTGTGATGAAGAGGGAATTTCACCAGGAACTAATTGCTTACAAATGACACCGGCTGAAATTCCCTTTTCTCTACAACTGTTAAAGTTACATGAGACCTGACCTGTTTTTTATCTGGTCAGCCTATTCTAAAAGAGTCTTCTACAACATGGTGCCCTCCAGATATTTTGAATTACAACTTCTATTATTATGACCATTGATCATACAGGCTAGGGCTGATGGGAACTGTAATGTAAAACATCTCGAGTGCACCAGGTTGGTTATTCTAAAATTATGTGGGTTTATTGTGAAAGGGGGCTTTGAGGGTACAAAAGATTTAATGAAAAGTTGTCCCTTGCTCGTTTTATTTACCCTCTTCTTCTTCTTCTTCTTCTTCTTCTTCTTCTTCTTCTTCTTCTTCTTCCTGTGGTTTTGGTGCATCAGAGCAAGAACATTGCCCTTTTTTCGATTTGGATTCACAGAGACATCTTTCAGGCAATTTGCCTGCCTATGTGACATCATCACTAAGACCTTTTCTATAGAAGGCATTTATCATCTGCTCATGGTTGTTCACTCACAGAAGTCTGTAGGTTTTCACAATGTTGTCAAACTCCGGTGCCTCTCCTACCATTTTTAAGCTCTATTCTGTATTTTGTAAATAGCTGAAAATGCAGTAATAAATATAAACCGCTATCAAAAAGATGGTGTACTACCAGAATTGTGCAGTATTACACCGCCATCTATTGGCTGTATACATTAAACATATGGCAAAGTAAGGGATGAAAGGGGGAAGAGCATGTGTTGTGCTGATCGTAATCCCACAAAGATTCAGGAAGATGAAGCCTGGTAAGGGTGCGGGATTTTTGTTTCAGTGTAGAGAAGCCCTAAGTCTAATTAAGAAAAGGTGGTCCGTTTGCAACTTATGAAAAAGTTAGGTGATGTTAGGAGAGCTGCTTTGGCACAACACTATTTTACTGCCATGATTATTTAATTTTAAACTGAAGCCCGTGTCTTCTAGCAAGGATCCTGTTCAGACAACATGCTAAGCCACAGTGGTTAAGCATTTTGAGCTAAACATTATGGGTTAGCGTGCCACATGAACCATGACTTAGCGTGTCGTTTGAACCATACCTAACAATGGTGGCTACATAACCACAGTTTAAGCATACTCACTAACCATTTTTTGCAAAAGGGTTAGTGGTCTAACCATGGCTTAGTGTGTTGTCTGAATAGGCCCAATATGTTTACAAAATACATACATTTTAGTAGGAAATAATTTTCACAAAATGCCATGCAGGACTTTCTTTAATAAAGAAGCATCTTCATTTAGAAGCAACAAAAATGGAAAGATCCTGAAATTCAGGGGAAAGGGCACTGAAGTATTCAGGAAATACTGTTTGGAATGCCCAATTTACCCTTGCCACCAGCCAACTCAAAGCTTGTTCGGAAAAAATATTGGAACCAGATGTAAGGGTAAATTGAATCATATAACATCTAACCAGACCTCGTCTAGTTATTTATGGCCAACTTTCCCCATTCATGAGTTATTTTCGGACAAGGAAATGGAAATTTGAGGTTCAGTTCAATGAATTTTCTTGTAACTTTTCACATTAGGAAGCTTGTTCCTTCTCCTACTATCATGAAATACTACAGGTCTGCCACAAGCTCATCATTCTCTTGGCTTCTATTGGATTTGTATTTCCTTTAGGTGTAATTCTATGCAGGCTTAGACAGAAAAAAGGCCTACAACTCCCAGCATGCCTCAGCCAGCACAGCATGCTGGGACATGCTGGGCGTTGTAGGCCTTTTTTCTGTCTAAATATGCATAGGAGCATGCCCTTAGTATCTCATCTTTCCTCTGCTTTTCCCATTGTCCATATAATGTAACAAAGGTATTATTGCGAGGACTCTGTGATGGTTTTTAAAATGGTGGCTCTGGAGGTTGCAGAGTGTAGGGTGACCAACTGTCAGGATTTCCCCGGATTTGTCCTGGTTTTTGTTCTCTTCCGGGTGTCAGGGGGGATTTTCTGTAATTTTCTATAATGTCCTGGAAAGACACGCTTTCCCTTTGAAGGCTGCATTAGCATGGTGGGAGGGAATGACACACCTTCTGGAGGTGGGTCATTTCCCTCACACTGCTCCAATCAGGGCCTGAAAGGGGAAAGCATGTCATTCCCAGACATTATAGAAAAGGCCCTGATTGGAGCAGTGGAGGGTGGGAATGACACACTTTCCCCTCCTCCACCCCATTTGGGGCCTTTAAGGTGGTGGAGGTGAATGACATGCATCCCAGAGGCCCCTGAAAGCTGCTTTCCCACCCCCACCCCACTGGGTGTCCTCTTTTTTAGTTTCCCAAATGTGGTCACCCTAGCAGAGTGGAAAGTCTGTGAAAGGAGAACTTAGTCCAAGAGTTGGAGGAAGAATGATCTTTCTATGAAGGATTGCATGGGGAAAACAAAAGTAGACAAATAGATGATACTGCCCTTATCAGTCATGATGAGGATACCTTCCTGTATTCTCGTTGGTTCGTTAATATAACAAGTGTAGTAATCCCAGGCTTCTTTTCATCTTTTCCATCTAATTACAACCTCTTCTTTTCACTCTACCATATGAAGTGATGTAATCTCTTCTACTCTCTTGAACCGGAGAGAACCTAAATTATACAAGAGATGATTTCAGATTTATCATGCTGTTTAAGAGTGATGTTTCTGAGAAATGAGCAAGCCATCACTGAATATTATATACTGGTGTGGGTGGGTGGGTGGGTGTGGGTGTTGTGTGCTTCATGTATTGCTGAGTACATTATAAGATCATTCCAAAGAGGTGCATTCACGCCTAGAGTGTCAAAGAGCATTAGTTTACTCCCACATTAACCTCTGCACTGTTTTTTCAAGGCATCAGTAAGGTGGAAACACCACTGCTACTTATTCTATATGTTGCCTCAATGACTTTCTGCAGCTGAAAATAAATAGAAGTAATTCCATACTTCCTCACAATATTTTTTGTCAGGCGTACTTTGGTTACTATCTTGTCACCTCATTAGGCCTACAATATTTGGATTTTGCTAATCAAGTAATTTTATGACATGTCTCTGTTATATATATTGCACAGAACTATTCTTTACACATTCATTAGCCCTGTTCTAGTGTTCTAAGTGGATGTAGACTCTACACATAAAGAGCGGGGCAGGGATGAGGGTGTTAACTCTGCCTGCCTCCATTGCTGGACTCGTCACTCTCCATGTTTAGAAGGTGACAGCAGAGAACCTTCTATTTCCATGGAGGATCTCTATGAGATTTAGAGAGTCTTCTATGTAGAGCCTAAACACACTTAGAACACCTAAATAGGGCTATTGTCTTACAAATTATTTACAGTTCTGAGATTGTACAGTGGCTGATACATTGTTGTGGACAGTTTATAGAGTATAACATATCATAAAATCACAGAACATGATCCAGTATCTCTCCACTTCCTTCCTTCCCCTGCTGCGAACCTCTGTTGCCCCATTTTCTCCCCGCCTCCCATGCACAGAGAACATTGTTTGCCTGAGGGATATATCCACAGTGTCATATATTGATTGAAACCTATCCATGAAAATGTATGACTACACTACACCTTTAATAGATGCCTGAGTCAATGACCACACTACACCTTTAATAGATGCCTGAGTAGAAGAAAAATGTCACTCAAGAAAGTCAGAGGTCAGTCATTATTCCCATAAATCAAAACATTTAAATCTTAGCAATAAAATAAAATACTTTGAGAGAAACCCGTGAGTAGCTACATGTGGTCACTCAAAGGTTTATCATTATAAATATCTTTCTCTGTGCTAATCCCCCTCCAGCCATAATAAACATTTCAGTGGTTTAAAGTAGATGGAATAATTTTTTTGCAAACAATAAAGCAAAACTTGTACTAATTAGCTGACTTTTATTGTAAACTTTGAAAAGTGCCAGGTTTTAATATGACATTGATGTTCGTAACAATAGTACTTCCTGTCATTTACATGAAGTCTAAAGGTCAAATGGGACAAAGAAACACTGTGTGTATGTATGTGTGTTTGTAAGGAAAAACACATTCTCATTCTAACATGTCCTCTATTATACAGTTAATTAATTCAGGGTACTGCTTGTGCCAGCCATATTTAAAAATCAACAGTTTAATATGAAGGTCAGGCCTGTTGGTTTTCAACTATTCCAGCACAAAGGGAACCAACGACTATATCACACCACTAGCAAAAGCAAGGCCATCTGGAACTCTGTTACAATCCATCAGGTACTTCCACCCAAAAGTAAATAATTAAAATCTGAGAATTGGGTATGGCTGGTGATTCATAGTAGTTTTGAATTATTATTATTATTATTATTATTATTATTATTATTATTATTATTAGGCTTCATCTTTGGGAACTTACTCAAGAATGGTAAGGAGAAATGAGAACTGAATATATTCAACCACTCATGTAATTTCCTTTCTAGATTATGAGCTTTACTATTTGAGGCTGTTAAACAGCCGTTAATATGCTGAAACTACTTTTAGTTTTGAGACAGAGTTGAGAGCTGAGCACTACACAAAAAATGTTTCCTTTCCTGCTTTTCTGCTACATAACTTCTAGGTGGCACTGTGGTATAGCAGAATAGCTCAAATACACAAGTAAAAAGGTGTTTTCTTTCATTTCTACAACTAATACTGCATTTTCCCTGCTCTACAAAGGTCACCAAAGGTGCTCTTCTGACACAGAAGTGAAGCTGGAGGGTTACGATGTCATCTACACAATCATGATGAGCACAGGATAAATGGCCAAAATCAATATGTTTAGTCCAACGCACAGATTATAATAAAATAAAAATGAGATAGTGTATCTACTTTTACAGAGTTCAGATCCACTAACAAATGGCTGGAGGTTGCATACACTCTGTTCCACACTTGCTTATTTTATAATGACTGAAAATGACTGTAATTGTCATCCTTGGCAATGGTGTATCTGTAGCATAGCCTCTGTGAAATCCAAAGCCTTGCCAGACCTATGCCAGTAGGAGAGAAGTTATGTGTGGAGGGGTGATTCCCTGTGTCCCCCCCCCCACCTTTCTTTCTTGTTAGTTTCTTTTTCCCTCCAACCAACGGGTGGGTAAATATGTATGCCAGCTCCAGGACTGGAACACCTCTTCCACTATCCTTTGGGTATGTGCACCTCTTTCAGGGGAAGAGGATGCTTTCGGACCCAGTGCCCAGGGCACACCTTGTTACTGACAACAGAGTGGCAAGAGCAGCAGAGGTTTCTGCACCTGCAACAGAGAGGGCTTGCAATGGTGGACTTTCTTCTCTGCTTTAGGAGCTTGCTCTCTGTGGGCAGAAAGGAGATCTGCCACATCCCATGGCCCCTAGGACACAAAATAAATTGTTGAAACACATACTTAGAATTGCTTCAAAAGCAGTAGCAGCTGTACTAATAGTTACCACCCAAGCCTATTAGATTTCAGTGGCCAGCATTTAAATTGGAACATTCAGAGACAAACCACACCTTAATCTGCTTTAAATCCTGGCTCTCCATATCATCTCATTCGACATTTAATTTAAGCGTTTATAGAGGAATTCTGAGCATTGCCATAATAAATAAGAACTCACAATGGTCATAAAAGCTCTGGGTCTGTTAGACTTGTATTGATATCATTGCTATTGTACACAAATAGATATGAACTGGGTCAGCCTGGGCAGGATGGCAAAGGCTGCTTGTATGTTTCCAAGCCCAATTCAAGGTTCTGGGTTTGATTTATAAAGCCTTACATGGTTCAGGACCACAATACCTGATGGCACCTACCTATACACTATGATCAACATCTGAGGCCCTCCTCAGAGTGCCTCTTCCAAGGGAGTCTCAGTGGATGGCAATAAAGGAGAGAACCTTTTCAATGGTCCTCCCACCCCACCCCAATATGGAATGCTCTCCCTACTGAGGTCTGCCTGGAGCCAACACTGTCATCCTCTCGGCACCAGGTTAAAACTTTACTCCCAAGCATTTGAAGGCATATGGCGTGCTTTATTATGGTATTTTAATAGAAATTGGTTTTTTGCTATGTTATATTTTGTATGTTTTAGTAATTTTGTTGTAAGTCAACTCAGGTCTTTGTTAAGAGAAAGGTGACTATGAATCATTGCAATTTTTCAAATGTATTTATTTATTTTATTACATTTGTATACCGCCCCATAGCCGAAGCCCTCTGTGCGGTTTAGGGCACAATCCTCTTGGTTGTTTTATGCAAATGGGTATCCTGTTTTGTTTTTTGAGAGATGGGGTGATGCATTTCTTCTTTTTTGATTATGCGTAAGTGCCCAGTCTATTTGCAGTAGAGTACTGTGGGAGAAAAGTAGTTCTCTTGCACAGCACTGCGTAAATTCTTAAACATTTACAGAATTTCCATTCTTTTGGGTCCAACCTTAAGTCCGTATCCAAAACATTGTCTTCTTTGCTTGAAAAGCTCAAAAGTTATGAAGAATGTATGGCAGTGGTCCTAAAACCCTAGAAATGCCATCGTGAAGTGTTTGAGTTCTTTCCAGCCTGACCAGTAACCTCTAAAAGCATACAGAGAGAAATGCTTAAGCAGGAAAGAGCAGACACTAGTTCACCCTTCACCCTCCCTTGCACAGAACATGCAATTGAAGTTACCTCTAGTCAAGAGGGCTCTATGCTACCTCTAGTATCAGAGGCAGTATACCTATGTACACTAGTAGCTGGGGAACATGGGCAGGAGGGTGTTGTTGCACTCATGTCCTGTTCGTGGATTTCCTCTGGGCAGCTGGTTGGCCACTGTGTGAACAGAATGCTGGACTAGATAGACCTTTGGTCTGATTCAGCATGGCTCTTCTTATGTTCTTCCTCTCAGCCAGTTCCACAAACATCCTCTATAAATGGTGCCTGTTCCTACTAGGACATGACAAAATGAACCAAGCTGTCTTGCGTCCTACCTCTCACCACCACCGTTCTCAGCAAGGTAGTTACGTTGCACCACAGACATGAGCAAATGAGATGAAAGAAAGCTGAACCAGGGGACGTTCATTATTAGTGTGTGTGTGAGACCTGTTGTGTGTGCTTTTTTTTAAAAAAATTACTAATTCTACACATTATTTCCATCTTCATATAGCCCATTTGTAACCATGTTCAATCAGCACATGTTCTTTTAGGCTAGCCCCCAAAACCACAGTTCCCACAACATAAATGAGAATGCTTATTTGTGGGATATGAAAAAGTTAGATGAACAACAAAAGAACTGGCGTGAATGATGTTAGATGGTCAGAACCTGTATGGAAATATCATAATGAATTCTTGTGTTGCAATCATGTTGTTGAAACAATAGCTAAAACATTACATCTGGGGACTTCTTTTCAGACATTCCATCACATTTTGAAATACCATCTCCTTCAAAATTAAAACCAAACAATTATGCAGAGGTCTCCTTAAAGGAATAGGGCCACATCTCATTTTCTGATGCACACTTCACCATTTGTTAAGCTGAAAGAAAATTGGACTAACTAGTACCATACCTTTGTCTAGAAGATTTTCTCCTGAACAAGGAGATGAAAACTTTCTGGCAACATACATGCTTTAAAAAACAAACAACCCGCTGCCCCGCTCCACAAACCCCCTAGTCCTTGCTTCATTATGGGTTTACTTTTCTTCCTACATGATAATCAAAAATGTACTGCATGTTCTAGCAAGATCCTCAGTTGTAGTCAAGCAACATTGGGCTATTATAATGGTGGAATAAAGGCCAGTGATATCTCTAATACTGTGATTACCAAATGGTTTATTTATTTATTTATTTATTACATTTGTATACTGCCCCATAGCTGAAGCTCTCTGGGCAGTTTACATAAGATTAAAACAATTAAAAACAATATACAAAAAATAAAACAGCAAAAACATACAATATACACATAATAATAATAATAATAATAATAACGATTTATTTCTTACCCGCCTCTCCGTCTGGATCGAGGCGGGGAACAACAACATGATAAAATACATAAAACTAATTAAAACATGACAAATATTATTAAAACTGCATTAAAACATCCTAAAACATCCTAAAAACATTCTAAAAATTACACTGGATATGCCTGCCGGAAGAGAACAGTCTTTATAGCTTTCTTAAATTCTAAAAGACTGTTAAGTTGACGAGTCTCCTCCGGCAGGTCATTCCACAGTCTGGGAGCGGCAGAAGAGAAGGTCCTCTGGGTAACAGTTGTCAGCCTAGTCTTGGCCGACCGCAGTAAGTTCTTCCCAGAGGACCTGAGCGTGCGGGGCGGATTGTACGGGAGAAGGCGATCCCGCAGGTAACCTGGACCCAAACCATGTAGGGCTTTAAAGGTAATGACCAACACTTTATACTTTGCCCGGAAACTAATTGGCAGCCAGTGGAGCGATTTTAAAGCTGGCGTAATATGGTCACTCCTAGATGTACCGGTGACCAACCTGGCTGCCATATTTTGAACTAGTTGAAGTTTCATAATATACACATAATATACACATACATTTAAAACCACTGTAATAACTTTAAAAAGCTATAAACCTAAAAATAAAACAAACCTAGGCTCATCAGATATTGCTAAATGCCTGAGAGAAGAGGAAAGTCTTGACCTGGCGCTGAAAAGATAACAATGTTGGCACCAGGTGGGCCTTGTCTGGGAGATCGTTCCACAATTGGGGGGCCACCACAGAGAAGGCCCTCTCCCTTGTTGCCGACCTCCGAGCTTCCCTTGGAGTAGGCACTCAGATGAGGGCCTTAGATGTTGAACGTAGTGTTCGGGTAGGTTCATGTTGGGAAAGGCATTCCATCAGGTATTGTGGTCCCAAGCCATGTAAGGCTTTATAGGTTAAAACCAGCACCTTGAATCGGGCTCGGAATCATACAGGCAGCCAATGCAAGTGGGCCAGAGTAGGTCTTATATGCTTGAACCTTCTGGTCCCAGTTATCAATCTGGCATATGTACTTATATGATATATGATGCATATAGAGCAAGGACAGGCAACTTTGGAGGGGCCTTTGGGCACATTTGGCAATTTGAAAACCTGTCTTGCGCACCACCACATAATGGCTGCCATCGCCACCCACCATCTTCATTCCTAAGACTGTCTCAGCAGAACTGAGTGTGAATAGGTTATAGGCATTCATGGGAAATGAAGATGGCACTGCTGGAGGCCCCCACTTTGCTTTGAAGTGATCACAGCTGCCAGTCAGAAAATGTGAGGGGTAAGGTACCTTGGGGGGGCACCAAGAAGGTATCAGAGGTACTATGTTGTCTATCCCTCATCTAGCCCAATTAGGTGATCAACAAGGGCTAGCTGCCATCAATGAGGATTGCAGGAACACACACAGGTGTCTATGAGGGGGACAAAATGCAATCTGGATCCAATGTGATATATTTGTGGTAGCCACTTGGAATTTTAGATCCAACAAGAACAACAAAAACCCTACCAAAAAGGAACCCTTTGCAATTTTTTGTGTTTGTGAGTTGCCATCCTGTATTCTTGTCACAGGATCAAATAATACCTAAATCCAAGCATAAAAGATTTTACTATCTACATCCAATGAGTACATATGTAAATCAGCTATCATAACCTGGTATTGATTTCACTCAAGTCTACTTGTGTAAGGAGTATGCATATTTCAGCAATGATTATCAAGATTCAGCAGTTGTTTGACAAACTGAGTCAGTTCTCACATCATGATGGCAAATCATGGCTTATTTAACCCACGATTTGTGGGGATATGTGCTGTGCATGAACCACTTCAACTTGCTGTAAACAATCTCCAATCAGCCCAATTGAACGTTGTGAGTGTGATGTGTAAACCCAGACTGCAGGGTTGTTTATCAACTAAACTCAGCAGTTTAGCAAATGATAAACTGCTGAGTTATTTAGCCCCTAAACAACCCAGCAGTATGAGTTTGCACCACATCCCTTCAATTCAGGCCAATTGGAGGTTGTTTACAGAAAGCGGATGCAGCTCACACAAAGCATGTATCCACCGTAATGTAAGACCTGGCTCATTCTCATCTAACCTAAAAGAATTCTTAGCATCCACATCAAATGATAGCATCCCAGGAGTCTTCCGGGGAAACTGTGACAGAATTGGCATAAAAGCGATATACATTTGCAAAGTAGATATTCTTTATATTGAAAAAGCTACCCCTGGTTTTATAGTGGTTTCCAACATTATACGAATGGAAACCTACCATGGCCATGTGTCCTCTTCTACAGCAGACTGTTTTTTATTTGAAGGGTGCCAGAGGGCTATCCTTTATTTTGAAGTTCACAAATGGAAGAGCTATCCAATCCAAGTCCAGCGTAAAGATAAAGAAGTATCAGAAGGAAGAGATGGGCCTTGAGGTTGCTCATCAACAACATCTGGACGGCAGACTGAGCACGGCACCCACTAGTCAGAGTCTTCCACACCATGGTGAGATGTACTGAATTTCTATTTAAAACATAAAAAAATTCTAAATTTGCATATATACATATGTATTTGCATATGCTAATTTATACAGATTTGTGTCCTCCTTTTTTGACCACCCTAAACCCTAACCCAATTATGCAATAAGGTTATGCAATAATATTAATTCTTTGGGCCTTGTTGTTTCCAAACGCAGTGGCAGAAACCTAACAATCCACTAACAAATCTCTATGGCCTTACCTTACCATCTTAAAAAGGAATTAGTTCATTGGGAACCAATGTGGCTGTGAAAAGAAATCATTTCTAAAGTAAGTATCCCCTAAGCATTCATGATTTATTTATTTATTTATTTATTTATTACATTTGTACACCGCCCCATAGCCGAAGCTCTCTGGGCGGTTTACATAGGATTAAAAACAATTAAAAACAATATATGAAATGAATAAAGATGCTAGCAGTGGAGGCTGTTGGCTCTGATATCACTGGGGCTGTGGATCTGCTCTGGGTTTCAGTCAGAACTCATTCAGAACTCTACAGGAGCTAGTTTGGGGAACTAGTTCAGCACCTTGGACAGCACTTTTAGAGTTCTGGCTGAAACCCAGACCAGATTCACAACCCCACTGATATCGGAGCCACCGGCCTCCACTGAATCCTAGCATATCCTTCATCCAGGAAACACCACAAATTTGCTCCAAGAGCTTTTCTATTCTGTGGTTTGCTAGTTGTGAATGAAGCCTAGCCTGATATACTAGGCACATTTAACTGACAAGAACAGATTAGCTTTCTGCCTTGCCTCCAAGTTCTCAATAGGAAGCATAAACAATGCTCCCTGAATTGAAACAATGGATGGATATTCCCAGGCTATATGATTCCAGGAAGAGTATGTAATTATGGCTTTCAAGAGGAAGAGGCCGTGAGAAAGTAAAGCAGGCAAAGAGCTTTTCAGTGGAAGAACTACGAAGAGTCTTTTATAAAGTGAAATCATCACTCTGATTCCATAGACACTCTTCTCTATAGAATGGGCCTATCTACATAAAACATGCTGTCTTTAAACACACTTCTATTCTGTGTTTTAGAAGCTTATTCATTAAGGCAGACATTCTTCCTTTCCCAGCCCCCAGCCGTTCTCACATAGATTTGTTTTTCACCATGACTGTATCACATCCCTAATGATCTGAGAACACTCATGATGAGACAGAATGAAAATGAAATTGTAATAATCAGCATTGGAGTCGATGCAGTTTTACAGTGTGGTTTTAAATACATACTGAATTAGCATAAAGATGAATTCACATAGAGACCCTAGACTGGTGTGAGATTCTCACCTCCTACCTGTGAATCCAAGACAACTATTTAATTCATTTAAAGTTTTTAAACAAACAAACTGAATTTAATGTTTACCAAATTAAACAGTTTCGTATAATTTAAGGGGTTTTGTCTTATTTAGCCCTCTTAGATGCAAAGCTTTTTAAAAAAAATAGAAATAGCATATTGAATGCTATTTATTATTTTCTCTCATAGTCTAAATAAACAAATCAAGGTGTCATTGAAATATTTCCCACATTGGGTGTAATGTCTAAAACTAAAATGGCTTCAGGAAAATACCAACAAAAAGGTTTTGATTTTACATTAACTGAAATATATATAAAGTTATAGATATAAAGTATATATATATATATATATATATGGACAAATCCATTTCTCTGGTTATACAGTGTATTCTTAAATTGAATATACACAAGTAGTGTTAAGAAACCTGCTTTTCTATATATATTTTTCTTAAACAAGCACCTATATGGATTGTACTAAGTGATGGTCAATACTTCAGATCTATTATAACATATATTTAACCATTAATGTAAATACATTACAAAGGCAGAGAGTAGATGACACTGAGGTGATTGTATTTTCTGTAACTGCTGATATATACACATACACATACATATTATTTGAACCATAAGTAATTCACATGATTCAGAGAGAGGGATGGATGGATATCCGCCTCGAGGCAGAGTATAAATCAAATAAATAAATACATAAATAAAGGGAGGTGAATACTGACCTCCCCTTCCCAGCAATCTGCCCTTACACTGCACACATCCATGCCTTTGCACCCATGTTGATCAAGAATTGGCAGGATGTCTGTATGTTCCAAAAGCCCCGTGGTGGGTGTGCTGTGGTGCTGCGTTGGTTATATGATGCAGCAGCCATCTCAAAGCCACCACGGGGCTTTCATGTAAAGCTCTGCATTTAAAAAGTTGGAGACTTACCCCAACTTTTTAGGCTGGAGCAAGGCAAACATGACCCTTCTGCCATCTAACCTCACTCCAGCATCGAGGCAGAGGCATTCCTGGATGGAAGACGACCCCTGATTGGTCGCTGGAAGCCCGGACAGAAGGCAGGGGCTGGGCTAGTGAGCTGTGTGGCTGCCAGAAACCTTACGCCCTGCCTCTGCATTGGGATTAGCCGTCGCCACCCCACTGCAGAGAAAGCACGGTTTTTTGCTTAAGGTGGCAGCAACCAGGTACCGTATAGGCAGCCCCTGGGATATACAGTATTAGAATTTTGTTTTGCTTCATTTTTTTACTTGAGTTTGCTCGGTTCACACATCCAAACACAAATAGGAATGCTCCCCACCTCCCCAGGGAAATCATGCTTGTTTACAAGTTTGAGTTCACATTTTGAAAATGCTCAAGAATGTGCACTTTCAAAAATGTTTATTTTAAATATATATATGCATTTTTATACTTTAATTTTAGGCGTGCATAGTGCACTTTCAAAACATGTATCCCAAAATGCACAGTGTTCTTGTTCGACTAAAAAGAAAAACACATCACAATTGAAAATGGGAACAAGGCAATCTGAGCTTCAAGGTGAGGTTTGAAGAATCTCAGCAATATCAAACATTGTTGATTCTTCCATTCAAAACACATGAAGCATTAATGATAGTGATTGGTTTTTGATTGCATTGAAAGAAGTGTCAGAGAAAAGAGGGCTCTGTTAAGGCCTGGGGCTCCCCTAGGTACAGAAACTGTGCCCATCCGCAACAGGATGAGGCCCAAAATCTCAATAATTTCTTTATTTAACAATTATGGGGGAAATGTGCTCAAGTATTGAATGTTGTCTTCTGTTTTCTTTGTGAGTGTATTTGTATTAATGATCAGAATGATGTTCTTTTATAAAGGAGGTAAAGTATCAGGTGTTGTTAAATATAACTTACACACAAATGTTCATTTAAGAGAAATGCAAGCTGGCTTCTTACCACTGCTCATTATTTTCAGTTTATGAGTACAATGTGTAACCAGAGAAATGGACTTGTCCCTTATTTTGCTTTCAAGACATAAGGGCAATTTGCTTGAATTATGGCCTTTTAATAAATGGCAAAAACAGTTTCTGTGCCAATGGCATCAAATTAAGACTAGCTTTTTTCTTGCCTGATTAAAGAAGAAAAAATTAATCAAAACACATGAAGCATTAATGATAATGATTGGTTTTTTATTGCATTGAAAGAATTTACAAGGCACTAAGGCACTTTATGGAATATGGCAGCATCTAAATGAGTAATACAGGCCAGATGTAAAGTTTAGGCAATTAGTCCTCACCAAAAGTGTTCAACCTATGACATTTTTTGATCCTCAGCTCTATACTTTGTTAAGCAATAGTAGTTCTTGGCTCCCACACCTCCAGGGCAAGAGGTGCACCACTGTGTTGCTAACATGCATTGTGCAGTTTGCAAGGGAGTGTACCTACATTGGAGATACCAACAACGGAGATTCAGCAACCTATTATTTTAGCCTCTCCCCATTAGACAAAGATTAGTCATTCAAATTGACTATCCTCCAGACTTCCTTATTCTTGGGTATATTTAGGGGAAAGAAACTATGGCCTGTTTGGGACCAGGAACTAGCAAGTGTGCAAGTACGGTGCCACTCAATGGCTCAGTTCGGACGACACATTAGGCAACAGAGGAGGGGGGAACAATTGTCAGTTGTGTTGCTTATTGTGTCGTCTGGAGGGCAACACGCTAATGTTTTGTAGTTGGCATTATATTTGAATTTGCTGCTAAGTGGTTCAGTCCTACTTTCTTATGCAAAGACATGCAGAGGATTATCCTGCTTCCTTCTGAGTAGGCAAGCACAAACATCTCCTGCTCTACTTCAAAATCAGGTGCAATCAAATTTCTCTTCAATGAAGTATACATGCTGCATACATATGCACAATGGTGGGGGAGCACTTAAAACCTTCTCTTGACAGGCCCAGCCCTACCCTTAGGCAGATTGAGGGAGCAATGGCAACAATTCCAACTATTCACCTGAACCCTACAGCTATTCCCATCCTTGCGAGTGGGCGACCCACCACCAGTGATACTTGACTATGGCTGGCCTGTGCTGGAAAGCTGCCTCAGCTAGTCACCTTCTTCCAGTGCATCACAGAATCGTTGGGAAAGGCCCAGGGTGTTGCTACGCCTGGGCCCATGGGCCCTGGCCTGGCATCTATGTCCTAGGGTTCCAGATCTATTCTACAAAATATTTTGTGTCTGTTTGTGCAAATGGGATTCCCCCCCACCCTCAACTTAATTGCCATGCTGGGGACAATATTCAAGGGGCATTGCAGCTGGCAAGGTCTGCAACACTCCCCCTCCCCACAATCTTTTCCTGCATGGCAATTAAGCCTAGAAAAAAACCCTTCTCTGATTGGTTTGGGATGACCTGGGTCAGGGAGAAAATTAATGGAACAATTTCTTTTATTTGAGATGAATTGGATGAGAATATAATTAGCTGCCTGGGGAATGCTGTCTGGGGAATGCTGGAAGTTGTAGGACTTTTTCTGTCTAAACATGCACAGGATCCCACCCTCAAGGGCCATGCCCTCCAGCATATGTTACATGTGTGTATGTGTCATTCTACACATACACACATGTGTATGTGTAGAATGACACATGTGTATGTGTCATTCTACCTACTCTGGCCCGCTTGCATTGGCTGCCTGTATGTTTCCGAGCCCGGTTCAAGGTGCTGGTTTCAACCTATAAAGCCTTATACGGCTTGGGACCACAATACCTGATGGAACGCTTTTCCCGACATGAACCTACCCGAACACTACGTTCAACATCTAAGGCCCACCTCCGAGTGCCTCCTCCGAGGGAAGCTCGGAGGTCGGCAACAAGAGAGAGGGCCTTCTCTGTGGTGGCCCCCCCAATTGTGGAACGATCTCCCCGACGAGGCCCGCCTGGCGCCAACATTGTTATCTTTTCGGCGCCAGGTCAAGACTTTCCTCTTCTCTCAGGCATTTGGCAATATCTGAGGAGCCTGGGTTTGTTTTGTTTTGTTTTTGTAGTTTTTTGAAGTGTTGAAGTGGTTTTTAAATGTACAGATTGTGTGTATGTTGTATGTTTTTGCTGTTTTAATTTTTGTATATTGTTTTAAATTGTTTTTAATCCTATGTAAACCACCCAGAGAGCTTCGGCTATGGGGCGGTATACAAATGTAATAAATAAATAAATAAATATTCCCACTCCCCCATCCATTGCTCCAATCGGAGCCTTTTCTATAACATCCAGGAATGACACACTTTCCCCTTTAAGGCCCCGATTGGAGCAGTGGGGGAGAATGTTGCACCTCCAGGAACCGCATCTCCCCCCCCCCATGCTAATGGTGGCCTTAAAGGGGAAACTATGTCATCCTAGGACATTATTGAAAATTATAGAAAATCAAAAACCAGGTCAAATCCCTGGAAATCCTGACAGTTGGCTACCCTATAGACCATAAGCAGGCACCAGGCAGAGTGGTGAGCAAATTGCAGCAAGGTTTCGGAGAGCAGAGCTGTGCACTATACTAGCGTGACCATATACAAAAGAAGGCAGGGCCCCTGCACCTTTAACTGTTGTGATGAAGAGGGAATTTCACCAGGAACTAATTGCATACAAATGACACTGGCTGAAATTCCCTTTTCTCTACAGCTGTTAAAGTTACATGAGCCCTGACCTGGATTTTATCTGGTCACCCTAGCATACTTTGCACCCTTGAACTAAACTGCTGCCTGCTGGTGGGCGCTGCCCTATCAACAACAAAGAAGAAAGACACAATGGCCCATTCGTTTGGCTTGACTACATGGATTTGGGGGCAGGAGGGTCTATTTTTCTCTTCATTTCAGGAAGCAAAACTTCCCTTCCTGTCCCAAGCACCCTTCAAGCTACCTTTTACTCCCAAGGAGTTTCAGATGCAGGCCTGCCTCTAGAGAGGAGTGATTTAGAATGGGAAAAGGGTGAGCACCACTGTCCCTGGCCCCCTCCACAAGGATGCGCTTTTGCGCCCGGTTCTGCGATTATGCGCATTATCGTGGAGGCGCTTTTACTCCTAATCCCTCTGCACCGGAGGCGGCGAGAGGCGGCAAAGCGCATTAATTCATGTCCAAAAAGCGCTTTACAAGCAGTTAATGCGCGTAATCGCTTGTTCACACCGCGAAAATGCGCTTTAACGGCCGGAGCAAAATAAAAGTCGCTATTTAACGCGCGTTCGAAAATGCGCATTATCGGGGAGATAACGCGCCTGTACGCCCGTTTTGCGCTCCGTGCTTGTGGAGGTAAATTTTTTAATGAGCCTTCAAGGCTCATTAAACGTCTCGTGTGGAGGAGGCCCCTGCTGCTTCTGTTTTTTTCAGTCGTTCCCCCAATGAAGTGCCTTTTCAAGGGATAAGAGTCTACAGCTAGTTTGGCCTCGAATCAAGAGTTTCCTGAGCTGAGGCATGAGTCACTGTAGGCTGAGCTGAGGAGTGATAGCCTACAGCTGTGATATGTTTTGTATATCAGGCATAAGAGAGTTGCATGTAAACATACTAAACATGGATTAAGTACTCTTGCCCTAAAAGAGTTCTCTTTTCCTCATCCTGACAACAGCAGAAATGTTAATACAGGCTGTGTGTCTCAAGTCCTGCATATGTCACAGTGGCTCCAATGTGACTGCTCTCATTTTCATTTTCCCTCTAAATGACCAAGGAAGAATGTCTAAGTAAAAAGGTGGCTTCTGTATCAGTTGCTACCCTAGATAACGGATGTGCTGATATATTTGCCCATGACTCAGACCATTTCTGCTACATTTTATCCCAGCTGGTGGAATAAGGGCAATATTCTTGAGGGGAAGGAAAACTAGTAAGGCTGAAAGATGAGGAAACTTTCCACCATTTCTGCTGCTATATCTTCTCTGTGCCTCATCGTTTCATTCCCCAAAGAGAGACTGCTGTAAACAAAAGAAGAGTCTGTGAGCCAAGGAGGAAGTCAGAGCTTTATACTTTCAATTCCTTATCTCCCTTATCATCTTGTCTGAGGTCAGTGGTGTTTATAGAGTTTGTATGAAGCAGGAACCACCGATTGGATCTAAATATGCAAGCATTTGGGCTTCATTCAAAAGAAAACAAGGGTTAATGAGGGACCTGTGGACCTCCAGATGTTGGATTCCGATTCCCACCAGCCTCAGCCAGCATGGCAAATAGTTAGGGAGATTGAGAGTGGTCAGTCCAACAACAGCTGGAGAATCCTATGATAGAACACAGAGCAGCCGTCACCCAACCTGGTGCTCACCAAATGTGTTGGACTACAATTCCCATCAGCTCATGCTTGTGGAAGGTGACATGGAGATTACTGTAGTAGGAAACATCACAAAAGAGGTAGCTATATAACACAGATGAAACCTTTAAAACAAGAGCATAACCCCTCACTAAGGCTGTAACTTTTTGAGTCTGGTGATATCTTCACTGCACCGCATTCCCTTAAAACCCTGTGGCATCGCAGCTGTTGGGGTGGGAACAGTCAATCTCCATAGCAGGAGGGAGCATGGGCTTTCTGCGGCCATTCGGCTCCTCAGGCTTGCCCTCTGCCTGGCCTTCCACTCCTCTGGCAGCTTATTAGTGGTCACGATCCACCCCCCAGAATGCCCCTGGCCCAAAGCTGAAGCGCAGCAAAGCAAAGCAAAATGTCAGGATAAGTCCCTGACGTTTTAAATCTGCAGCTTTGAAAAGCCCTGTGGTAGCTGCCAGTTGGAAGCTGCGTTGTATAATTGACACAGCGCCACTGCACAGCCACCACGGGGTAAATAGGAGGCATAGACTGCCCCTTAGTTTGTTCTTAGTGTACCATCTTTAGCTGCAGTGTTATATTATCCTTGATTTACACAAGCATAACCTCAGACACAAAAAATCTGCTTAATGGAATTATTTTAAAAACAATGAAGAAAAGTTCTTAAGAACTCGAAAGCTGAATCACTATTTTGTGACATTTTGGTTGGTCCTAATTAAAGGGATTATTGCCCAACTGTGAATTTAAGATTTTCAACATTAGATATTGTTGCTGCTGCTGTCATTGTTGTTATCCTGAAAAATCAGGCTGGAAGTCAGGTGTGTGCAAGGAGTTGCCACTTGAATGTCTCTGATTTAAGATAAGAGGTGAACTCCTGCCACAAGGATCAGGTAGGTTGGGGAATGAGGGAAAACCCCTACTGCGTCCCCATCCCGTCTTATATTTACTAAGTATAACTGCTGTATACATAGCCCACAAAGGGTTTTTTTTTTGCTATAAGATTGTTCTCTAAATGGGTGGCATTCTTTTTGAAATCTGAGGAATGAATAAGTCTCTTTAACTCCACTTTCCCCACCACATAAATTCATTTTTCCTATTGTATCGTCTTTGTCAACTATTCTGTTAACCTCTCCTCATCCTCCCTACTGAAAATGAAGCCATATATATATATATATATATATATATATATATATATATATAGACATTCCGCACGACAGAGTTAGTAATGAGCAGCCTATTCTTATTCAAGACCCACTCAATATAGTTTACATCAGCCTTTCCCAACCCAACCTGGTGTAGTCTAGATGTATTGGACGAAAACCTCCACCATCCCTAGTCTGTATGGCCAATGTTAAAAGAGGCTGGTTTATGCTGTTGCCTTTTTAGATGTGATTTTTCTAATCTAATTGTGACAGAATGAGATTTTGGCTTGTTACATTAACCCTTTTTAAACTAAACTTTCTGGTGTGTCATTTTGCTAGCATATGAGGGGTATGTGAAGAAGAGCTTTCTAGTTTTAGATATCAAAGGAAGAGTAAACTTTATTTTTCATAAAAAATATGAAAACAAAATTGTCAAGTTAAATTTTGTCATTTAACAATGGCGGTTACTCAATGGCTGCATTCGGACAACACATTAGTCAATGGTGGGTTGAGAAGCCAACTCACAGTTTGTACTCCCCATACAACATATTCCTACGCAACTGTGGGTGGTTGGGGCTGGCATTGAGTGGACTAATAGTCAACCCAGCATTTGACTGACACAGCCCCCGCCCCTCTCCCCACCCTCCCTTGGTCCTCCCGGTTCTATCCCAGCAGCCTCTGCAAGTTGCACCAGTTGTAGCAGAGTGGCAGCCACCGCTTTGGTCACTCTTGCCACCTGCCTCTATGGGCTTGTGTTTTAACCCACTCCCCACACGCCATTAACCCACTCACCCCTCCACACAACACTTTAAACAACTGGCTTCGGGCTAAACAACTTGCAAGCCAGTTGTTTCTCTCAGTTGCTTATTTGGGCGGAATAGCATACCGTCAGTAGTTTGTGAGTGGCGTGTTACCTTCCACACAACACAATAAGCAACACAATTGACGATTGTTTCCCCCCCTCAGTTGCTTAATGTGTTGTCCGAATGCAGCCAATGTCAGTTATCGCTCACAGTCACTTGAATCTTGATGTTCTGCAACAAGCTGTCAATATCTTTTTAGAGTCATTAAGGCCCTGCTGAATTGTTACCTCCCTTCTGAAACTTCATGTAAAAACATTTTGGTTATTTGGATGGAAGCCAGCGTGTTGTAGTAGTTAGAGTGCTGGACTAGAACCAGAGAGACCGAGGTTCAACTCTCTGCTCAGGCATGAAGCTTGGATCCCTCAATATCTCTCAGTCTAACCTACCAATAATAAAAGAATGGCTGGGTTTGCACAATCAGCGGGGAAAACTATGCAGCAAGGGTTGTTTCCCCCACCCTGCACATGCCCACCATTTGCTTAATTATCTGCAGGTTGCCGTGTCGTCCGAACTCCACATGTGGTGCAGTGGGGGGGCTTCTAAACCACCCCACAAACCATGTTTGTACTAGGGGTTGTGTGGTGGATTAGAAGCCACCCCTGCTGCACCATACACCAGGTTCGGATGACACGGCAACCTGCAACGTGGCACAGATAATTAAGGAAATGCCGCATGCACAAGCAGCACTCACGGGGTGGGGAAAACAATCCATACTGCATAGTTTCCCCCATTGATGATGCAAGCTTGGTCACGGAGTAGAAGAATGAGTAGCAGCAGGTGAGTGAACTGAAATAATTGAAACATCTGGATTTGATAACATCTGGATTGGATGGAGTTCAAGAGAACTCCATCCAAGCAAGGGTGGAGTCTAGATGTTGCTGGACTCCAGCTCCCATCAGCACTAGCCAACATGGCCAATGTTCAGGGATGCTGGGAGTTGGAGTCCAAAAAGCCCACATCCGTACCAAAGGGGTATGTTGCTGATTCACTGCATTGCTGGATACAATGTGAAACTATAAAATAAAGTGGAAAGATGGAGCTAGAGCTGGACATAAGGCCATCAATGAGCAAGAGGCATACAATATTATACTGTATGAATTAGTTGGCATGTGAAAGAAAGAAGAGAAATAACTTTGTTATCTTCTTTTGTATCCCTCTGAGACTAACAAACCACAAAACAACCCAGGAATGAAGCGTTCCTGCATTGTTATTAAAAGCAGGAATTATGAGCACAGCTCACACACTCTGCTCATCCCTGCAATCCTTGGATTAAAAATACAGGAATTGTCTCTGTGATGTGCAAATTGGGTATATGCATGTCAATGGCACTGGAGCTCCTGGAGAATTCTCCAATCCTGGGTGGATAATTTAGGTAAATTGAAACTGGAATCCCCTGCAGATTTCTGACTGGCTTGACTATGGTGGTGATCGATGGAGCAGCAGTCTTGGGTATGGAGTTCAGACATGTAGAAATAGGAGTAATTTAGAGGTTCATCAGACGAGCGTTTTATCACACACTTGCTACTGCCCACTTACAGATGTGTGCTCGTCCTTTAGACGACGAAGTCCGCTTCCTGCGCGCCTCCCACTCCTTCTGTTCATTTTTTCCATTGCAAAATACCCCAAAAATGACCTTCTTAAAAAAACCTGAATGTGCCATTATCTCCTGATGTGTGCAGGAGAAGCATCGCGATCAAAACAGCCCACTGAATGCGCCATGTGCACATTTATTATTTATTTATTGTATTTTATTTTTATTTTATTTATTACATTTGTATACCGCCCCATAGCCGAAGCTCTCTGGGCGGTTTACATAGGGGAAGTAATGAGGGACAAATGTGTGGGCGGAGAAGCAACGGTAAGGAAACGTGATTCCCCTCCCCCTTTTGTGGTGACACTCTTAGACTCCTGAAGTCCAAATTTAAAGGTGTTTTGCTGTATTCATGTGCTTTCCTGTATTTGCTATATCAGTTAGTGCTCCAGCTCTGCAGGCAACACAAGTACCTGTGATGGACCACACACCCACATCAGAGAAAAGAGGTTTGTTGTTGTTGTTTAACATAAAAACTTTTAAAACAAAGAACTGTGCAATCATCAGAGAAGCATAATTGGACAAACTTCCCCAAGCCATATTTATTTACTGCATTGTATAAATGTGTTTATAGCTTGGCACCAATTTTTTGCTCACTCTTTTCCAGTGCATGCTTCAGAAAGGCTTTTGTTTATATCAGGACAGTATTTTGGTAATGCCTAGAGCTTTTAAGGGGGGAGCATGCAGTGGTGATAAACATAATCAAATATAGGCCTTCAGATCATCCCTTTAAAAAAAGTGCAATTTCTTTTAACGTGACCTCACTGCAAACAAACGTAACTACAAGTCTAACTCTCGAATGTCAATTGTCCTCTTATTCCAACCACTTTGATACTGCTATAGATCTGCTGACCTTGCTGCAGTTATTCTTTCTTTGAATCAATGTGAAAGAAGACAAGAATTATTCCAGCTGCATTGTATCCAGAGTAAGTGACCTATATTTGTGTGTTTATCATGAATTGGTATGCAAGAGGGAGAACTCCATCTCATGGTCTCCTACGGAATATGCATCACATGCGGCTAAGCCAATGTTAAATATTGTACAGAAGTCACTGTTCTGCCAACCAAAGAACTCTAAAGGATTTATCAGCATTGCCTCAGGGCCGGTAGGAGAGATGATGTCTCTACACAGCTTTTGTAACTTCTGTGTACAATAGCAATTATCTCCCCTGCAGGGAAATTTAATCAAGCAGAAGGTCTTAACAGACCCCTGCATGTAGCACATAATTACCTATACCTGTTAGAGATTAGTTCCAACTAATAAAGCAATAACATGAGTCTCCAGTTGATCGTTGTTTGACTTTAATACCTCTAACAAGAGCTCAAAGCAGTGAATTTTTAAATACCGACAATTCTTTTCTGCATTCTGGGAGGAGAAAATGCATTTAGAAGATATATGGACTTTTTACATGAGCTGTTTTAAAATAGACTGCAGAAATACTTCTCCTTTGGAGAGGAAAACAAAGTGTATAAAACATGCCACATGAAGAGGTTTGATCCAAGTAAGTTACGTTTGTGACTAAATTCTGTTGGAAGAAATGGGATGCAAGTTAATCATGGCTAACTGGAGCCTGTGATTTCAGTGGAACGTAGTCATAGCTAACTATCTAGAGCAGGATCTACACTACTGCTTTATAATGGTTTATAACGGTACTGACAAGTATTGAGGTGCAGGACTCATTGCACATATTGTTTTCAACTCATTTTCAAAGTGTTGTATCCTGCTTGGTGTAGATCTGGCCTAGTCCTACTTTACTGTCACTTTTATCAAGTTTTCAGATCCTCAATCATAACCCCACTTATACAAAAACATTCAGATAGTTCTGATGAATTCTACCTAGAGTATCTTTTTGTCAGATTTGAATTCTCAGCTCATGGCTAAATTGGCTAGATTTTGCACAGCAGCCATCAGTTGTCGAAGAGAGGTAATGAATCAACATTATTGAAAGTTCTATGATGGGGGCCATGTCTACACAATGCAGTTATCCCGGGGTTGTCCCTGTGCATCCAAATGATGCACAGGGGATCCTGGGATCAACTGGGGACGACCAGAGACTTTCCCCAGGATAACTGAAACTGGGGATGTCCTGGTTTTTCTGTGGTCCTCGGACAACCCCGAGGACCGCAGCTGGTGTAGCGTGGGCTCCCGGGTCCTCAAACGGGCATGGAGTTCTGCAGGGTGGCTCCATGCCTGTGGGGGGGTTACTTACTTTTTTGCCACACGACCGGGCTCCTCTTCTTAAAAAAAAAAAAAAGCGCACATGACATCCCTCTTCCCTTACAGGATGTTTCGATGCCGTTTAGACGCTGGGGGAGGACCGCAGAAGCAGGTAAGTGTTGTGTCTAGTTCCCCTCCCCCTGCACAGGGCGAAGGGCTGTCAGACATTAATTCAGAGTCAGATTCTGAACTCGAACAGACATTCCAGTCCATACCAGAAGGGGAGAATGTGGTTCCCATGGCCTCGTCCCCAGCGTTTATCTCTCCTGATGTAAATAACCCTCCGTCTGAGAAACAGCCTTCCTCTTCTGAAGAGGAGGGAGCAAGCAACCTCAGAGATGGCAAATTCCATAGGAGGGAAAAGCACGCGCAGACCAGGGAGGTCAGAGAAGCCATCGCTCGGAAAGATTGGTGGCTCAGAAAAAGCTTGATTTGGATCCCTCTGAGAAGTGACTCTCTCTTTCTCTTGAATGGATCAACTGTGTTGTTTGCATAGCTAAATTACGCCCTGGGGCAAAACGCTTTCTACATTTAAGACTCCCTTCAGCTGAAGGAAGGGGTCATTTGCTAAATAAAAAATTGATTGCTTTCCTAAGAGACCTCTTTATTGACTTCAATGAATTCAAGGGGTTAGAGAGTCATGACAGTAAGTCCACGATCCTCTCCCTCCCTTCCGCTACACCCTTAGATGTAGATGAGCCTTGGGTCTCTCTTGTTTTCTTTTATTGGCACTTGTATAGTTCTACTTTTAATCTCTCATTTTAACTGTATTTTATTGTTCTGATATGCTGGTTATTTACCATAATTATAAACTGAACTGAACTGAGCACTTGGCCACATTTGGTGACACGCAATAGCCAAGTTATCTTCATCACTTGGGGAAGGGCCATCCGCTCAATGGTAGAGCGTATGTTTTGCTGGCAAAAGGTCCCAGGCTTCATCCTTGGCATCTCTAGACAGGCCAGAAAGGACTGCTATCTGAGACAACAGAGAGCCACTGCCAGTCAATATTCACCAGCCTTTCCCAAACTGGTGCTTCCCAGATGTGTGGGACTGCAACTTCTGTCATTCTAATCAAGAATAGTGTGGGACACTGGTGCAGATCATCCTGAACCAGATGTACCAATGCTCTGACTCAGGTGTAAGGCAGCTTTCTGTGTTCACGGGGCAAAGATTACTTTTAACAGTTCCAGTGACAACAAGACTTCTTTATACATACATCTTGCTAAGTAGTTTTATAAATCAGATCTCATATTTTTAAAGCAAATTTGGAACCTTAAGAATATAATTTAATCAACCCTTTCTGGAAACTTAACAAACTACTTTAAATTTATGGTTTAATACACACACACACACACACGCGCACACACACACACACACACACATATATATATATATATATAACCACATATGCCTCTAAAAGAATTAAAGTCTCATGATTCAAAGTTGTCTGTAATTTAATGTTTCACACCATAGATTCACCCCCCCCCATTCATGGGAAAAGCTCAAACATATATGGACCATAAATTATTGCAAGACCTCATAAATGCTATAAGTATATTGCAATCATATTGGTGGAATAGAATGCTTCTCTTCGTTCTTTAGTTGCATAGCCTGGGACCATAACATAGCTTCATAGAGTTAGAGTGGGTTTTGTAGGCCATCTAGTCCAACCCCACAAGGAAGCTTGAAAACCTCATAACTGTTTACTCTGGATTCAGTGGTAAAATTGACTTTAGGAAATGTTCGATTTTCTTTAGGGAAGAGATTGTACCATTTTTTTCTCAAATTAGAACTGTTCAGATTTAAATATGAGTTATATGGCTGGTTGGGCTTACTTCAACCTTATTCTAAAAAGTGGTGATGGTTAACATCATGGAAGAAATAATCAGCAAATCAGTCTATAGTTCAATGGAAATGATGCCATGTATATTAAAACTTGTATCATAATGTAGTTAATAAAGTAAGTCTCCATTTATTTATTCAATTACATATATATCTTGCCTTTTCTCCAAGGAGCTCAAGGTTGCCAGTAAGTTTTAAAGCTGATTTGGGATCGAACCAGGGTTTCCAAATCAATCCAAGCCAGTCACACTAACCACTAACCCACAGTGGTTCATCTAGTCCAGCCTTCCCCAATCTGGTGACCTCGAAACATACTGGATTGCAAAACCCATTATTCTTATCCAGCATGGGCAATGGCAGACCAACACATACGAAGAGCACCAAGTTGGGGCAAGACTGATTTAGATTTGTTCAAGTACCATGCATGTGTACTATTGCCCTGGCATTCAAGGCCAAAACAGACATTACTTTAAATCTGTATCTTTTTTTTTTTCATTTTTATTCTAGGGGCCCTGATCCAGATCTTAAAAGGCCCCTCTACCCTCCATGCTAGGATCATAATCTGGACTGTGGGCCCTGTGCCTATTCTTGAGTTAAAATTATAAGAAGATATAGCTGCTAGACAACAGATCTAAAGTAATGTCTGTTTTGATGCTCAGTCATTTATTTGCAGAGTACCACCCATATAGATCTAAATGTTGTCTTCTGCACTAGTCTAGCTTCTAATTACTGCAAGTGGAGCAGTGTGGGGAATGAGCTGGTGGTGAGGCAGACCCTCCGATTCTAAGCAATTTTAAGTGGTTAGAATCTGGAAAAATATTATAGCTCTACCTCCCCTTTTCAACAATATCACAATGACTTTTTGCCTTTAATATACTGTCCACTCTCTTTGTGTAGCTAAGGCACATCAAATTCTGTGCTATGGTCTGTGAAAGAAGGAGAGAGACAGAGAGAGAGAGAGAGAAGAGGGGAAATAGTTTGGGCCTCCATAAATCTTGTCTGATAAACTTTCCCTTTTCCAGTTATAGTGCAACAGAAAATCTGACAGTAAAATCTTCAGATTATAGCCATGCATACAAATGACACAAGCACAATATATTGTATTATAGGTGATTATGAATAACCAAAAAGCAGAATGGATGGCTTTTATATGGCACATACTTTGGCATTCCACTGCCTATGTAAATATGTGGAGCATGACTTTGATGAAGAGAGAGTGGATAATATTTTACTGTCATTACAGGCTGATCTTCATATTATTGTATAATGATTCAGCACCATTACTTGCTGAGATTTCAGTACACCATAGCAACTCATGAATTTTAGAGAAAAGCCATAGGAACTGTATGTTTTCCTACACAGGGAAAATAGCAGCTTCGGAAACATAAACTGCGGGAAATCCTGTTCATAGTTATCTCACATGTTTAGTTTGGCCTTTACACTCTAAACCACAAATCTTTGTGATGCAATTGGCATAAAATAAGTGAATGGGGACAACATTTATAAAGGGGATTGTACAGAATTTTTCAAATGTGCCCTCACTGCAAAGAATTCTGATTATATAGCAGTTGATGCTTTATTCAATGTAGATTCTAGTTTGAGGCCGATCTAATGGAAGCACTTGTTTTTATGAGGATTGATGTGCCGTCAGTAGAATACAAATATGGTTGTATATCATGCCTTAAACCTGCAACAGGTCTTTCAGTTTTACATAGGACATAGAACTTTGGTCAGTTCAAAAATAACTATACCTCAAAGGCTGCAACCCTATACACACTTACCTGTGTATAGGTGTTGGTCCCATTAATCTTAGTAGAGCTTATGTCTTCTGGGTGGACATGTATAGAAGTGCACTGTAAGATTAGATCCTGTGGCATCCTCTATGCTTCTGCTTTTCTTCCTCATACAAATATCTCAATGAGCCAGTGGGGAAGTTTCAATGCTCATGTTCTCCAAAAAAAATGGGTGGAACACGGATTCTGTCTGTATCACTTGATGTTCAAACTATTTTGCAGAGTGCCAGTAACTATACTTCATCAGCTCTCACCATAACACTTCATAGCCCCTTGTTATTTTCCATCCATTTTATGGTCTTTCTAGGTGAAAAACCTCATCTCGCTTAAATAGCCCTCAGGCTACTAGCAAGAAAATGCTGAAGCAAGAAAAGAAGCAAGAATCATACTTGAATATAAAAAACAGATGCATCTCTGCAGTTTGGGAATGAATGTAGTATGAATACATGGTCAGAACTCTACTCCAGTTCTAGTAATGACAGGCCAGCTTCATTTGAATAAATGTTGTTCTAATCGTACTCCTGTAGGGCAAAACCCCAGGATTCATCATGGCAATTTTATCATCTTTCCCGCACTTTACATATATTCTAAGAAGTAGGCACTGTTCCTTTCTATTTGAAAGATAACGATTTAAGACTACTCTGTTGTTCTAGGACGTATCATATTTTCTCCCAAACCTTATCTCATTTCTCCTCTCCTTTATGTGTTAAAACAGTGATAAAAACTATCAGCAAATGGTGTTCTAGCAAACTTGAAATATTTCTTCAGTTTTAATATTCCACAGCCCTTTTCAGACATAGTTGACTAGTACATAAACAAAATCTCTTTTCCGTAAGGATCTTGTGGGAAGTCATGGCAGACAAGAGCTACACTGATCATAGGCTGAGGTATTTATATTTTATTTTTTTATTATGTTTGTATCCTGCCCCTCCTCACAAAGAGACCAGGGCAATTTTAAATAACCTATCTATATATGGCTAAAAGGGATTCATTGGATAACCTAGGAAGACAAGAGGTTAGGCAATCCTCACTTCTTGTCTTCAAGCGATTGAGCACATCAGTACAAGGATGCATATAGGCATGTTTAATGTGTACTAAGTGGTATATGGAGATAGCCATGACATTTCCTGTGATCAGAGCAGCTGGAAAACTTATTGCCACAATAAGGTTGCATTTTTCTAAATGCTCTTATGCATCTGTGAGTACAATTGCATGGATGAAAGAAGTGGAGCCTGAATTTATGAACAAGTGAGGATCAGGTGGGAAAGACTCAGCATCACAGCATTATACTACACATGTCTCGTAATTAGAATTCCGGAAAAGGAAGATAGCAGCCAAATACAGGGAGACTTGAAACGTAGTACAGCCTATCTACACAGTCCCTTGGAACATTTTAAATAGTATTTTAAAACGTTCCAAATAGGCGCATTCTAAAACGTCTTAGGCCACATTAAGGAGTACTCACGTTACAGGAGAAAACTTCTTCAGTTTTCAAAGCGGTGTGTGTGGTCACACTCTTCTGCCCCGTGTCTTTCTATTTTGTTTTTACAATGAGTTTAGGGCAAAGCATTGTGGGCGTTGTAGTTCAGTCACCCACTTCCTCCTTAGTTCCTCTTTCAATCCCTAGCTTTCTATAGGGCTAAGGATTGTGGGTGTTGTAGTTCACTCACCCACTTCTTCCTTAGCCCCTCTTTCTTCCCCACCAATCAACTGCTAAGCATTTGGGCACTGGTAAACGAAGCACTGCCCCCATGAATCACAAACGGTAAGGAAGGACACATTATTTTACTTAAAATGATTTATTAAAAGTAAAACTGTTGTATATAGCTGAAGTGAGTTTAAAAAAACCTCGGGTATACATCGTTCAAGGGAGTGTGTCATGTGGCCCAAAGAGTTTTCGTGATCCTTATAAAACGTTAAAAACCTAGCGTGTAGCTCGGCTCGTATACTCACAGGTTGTTTACAAACCAGACGGTGAGTGTGATTAATCTCAGTCCAAGAATTAGGGCAGTATGTGGTGGAGTATTATCATGACTATTATTGCCATGTCTTTGTTTTGAATTACAGAATACCACATGACTTGTCTGAAGAAATTGATATGAAATGGGAGTTTATCTGGAATTCTGTCACAACAAGCACTAATTATATTCTAGTATAAACGCATTCTCCGGACTAGTATTAATGTATTCTACTATAAATGTTTCTGTTCAATTCTGTATAATTTTATTAATATATGCATGACGTTACATGTACACCTTATTTACCAGTGATTTGATTGTTACTGTGGTTTTGAATGTTAGGTAAAGGCGACATTATAATCATATTTACAACTAAAGAGTTGTTTCATGTTCATATTTCTTCAGCTGTATGCCCAAGGGCATCCTGTTTTTTCTTTAATTGTAAGCTGCCCAGAGAGCCTTGGCTGTTGGGTAGTATAAATATGTAATAAATAAATAAATAATAAATGTACATTAAGTGCAATATGAAAGTGTATTTCTCCCTGAGTATGCAGTCTTGGCAATTGTTCTTTACAGCAACTGGCTAAGCCATGTAATAGGAGCAAACTAAATCCTCTCTCTCTCTCTCTCTCTCTCTCTCTCTCTCATATGATGTTATGCATGCTTTTCCCTACGCAGACACATTTCTCATCCACATAGGAGAAATGTAAGTACAAAGTGACTCTTTGCCAATATATTTTCCCTTTCTCCAACATCTTTACCCAATATCAATCCCAGGATAAGTTCCATGACCTGTTTTATTACCACAGGAATTTTGTAAATGTTCCTGCTTCATCAAGGTTCATACCTAAAGAACCTGGTCTTGCTCCCAAATTAAATGTGTTAGGTGTGGACATCTGTAGGGGAAAGCCTATGCACATAGGCTTCTATGCATGTAAGCTTTCCATGCGTCTGGAATCCTGAAAGATTGGAGTTGCAGCTTAAGCGAAAATGTAAACACTTAGAGGTCTAGTCATAAGCTTTCCCCTATAGAAGCCCAGTGACCATTGGGTGTGGAGGAAGCCACATAACCCCAGTAGCACAGTCCCACTGCCCCTTGATGGCATGAGCATCCCTTCATGTGTATACTGCACGAAGGGGGCTAGAGTCGCAGTATCATGGAAACATCCAACATTCTGAATTACATTCTGATGGGATAAATGCAAATTCAGCTTTCAAATTACTATTTTCCAAATCAGTTCTTAGGCTGTTCTTTAGAAGGCTTTGACAGGATGATAAATGCATAATAGACGCAAAGCCAATTGCATGCAACTTGTCTTATAAAGAAATGAGCAGGAGTGGGGAAGGGAGTTATTTTTAGTTCCTTGAACTGAATAACACCTATGCTGGCAACAGGGTCGATATTAAAACTGTCCTGGTAATTGTAAATGTGATTTAAGCTTAACTTGTCCACCTACAGCCCATTTTGATACTTTATCCCTGGTTTATCCCAGGTAGACCAATAAAACACCCATGCAACAGTTTGTATGAAAGAATTAAACAATATTAGGATGGAGAGAACCTTCATTGGGTGTGGGTTGGGGGGGAATACACATAGACTAATCGCAATGCTGAAAAGCTATTATGACAGTGAATGATTTTCCTGTAGTTTCTCAGTGCTCATCTGTAACAGATTTTATGGAGATTTATAGGGGAAAGAGCCTGTGTTATGCAGTAGGGTTCGCGGTTTGGAAAGTATATAATGTAGCACTACTGGGTCTCTGTTCTTCGTTCACTGACAAGTTGGGCTGTATCATCAAGGTATTTATTTTTGCAGCAGAG
The DNA here is from genome assembly GCA_029215795.1 of Anniella stebbinsi. Classification (NCBI taxonomy): domain Eukaryota; kingdom Metazoa; phylum Chordata; class Lepidosauria; order Squamata; family Anniellidae; genus Anniella; species Anniella stebbinsi. The sequence goes on from JARDYH010000004.1 coordinate 196,904,101, forward strand.
TATTATAAATCACTGCCAGTTCAATCACCATTCTCTTTCCACAGCCTTCTTTTGCCAAATTGTCCCAACTGAGCTATTGACCCAGGGTGCATATATGTTTATTTAATGGGCCATGTAGTAGTGAATTATGCTGGGCTGCCCATTTCAAATTGGAGGAAGGAAAAAGAGGGGGGGGGGTTAAGCCTCATGGTTTATGGAGAAGAAGGTTTGTATTAAAAGACCACCACCAGGAAGGAGCAGAGTGAACGGAGTCACCAAGTATTCCGTGAAGCCTTTTTGTCTCACTTGTCTTGGAAAAGACTTCTTGGCCCTAATGAGAAATGACCACAATCAAGATTTTAAGGCAAAAATATTGCTGGTTAATAAGAAGGTCAAAAATATGAGGGTGACGAAAATTTTAATGAAAGTTTTAAAAAGTAGTTACAAACATAGCAAAGACAAAGCAATCACTAAATGAGAGGTCACATAAGAAAAACTGATTAGTAAAAGATCAAAGATCACCATAGAAGCTTATGAAAAAATTGGAAACACAGACACACAATTTATCTGAGCTCATGATAAGTCTATAGTCAAAATCTCCATGAAAACAATGATTTGGATCCAAAGAAGTGTGAGCTGAACTAAGGGACCTTTCATTCTCCCACCCCACTCCCCACCCATCCACCGCTCCTGCACTCCTAGAATTACAAGCATAGCACAACCCCAAGCTCCTGGAGATTGTCCTGGGAAACCTTCCAGAATGGACTGTGATATGGAAAAGGTTGGCTGCAGCAGACAAGCAGAAATAGGGGAAATGGAAGAAGTATATTGCTGCTTCTGCAAGGCACTTCTAGATCCAAGCCTATATATCTAAAGCAATCTTCCCCAGCCTGGTTCCTGCAAGATATTTTGGACTACAACTCCCAGCATTCCAGGCCATTGGCTGTACTAGCTAGGGATTATGGAAAGTGGAGTCTGAAAGATCTGAGGTCCCACAGGTTTAGGAAGTGTATTCTAAAGGAACACCCTAATTTAGGGGTGAGCAACTTGTAGCCCTCCAGATGTTTTGGACTACAACTCGCATCAGCCCTAGCCAGTACAGCTAATGGTGAGGGATACTGGCAGTTGTAGGCCAAAACATCTGGAGAGCCACAAGTTGCCCACCCCTGTTCTTATTAAACAATCCATTTCAATAGAAAACAATTGACCCTAGTTTAGATAAAAATACTAATTCTACAGGGACCTTTTCATGCCTACCCAATAAACATGGGTAAGGTGTAAAAGTTTTGCCACCTATGGATTGCTCCAAACTTTATCAGTCCCAAACATGGGATCCCCACAATGGTGGTGGTGGTGGGAGAATAGTCTGAATGCAGGGGTAGCTGTAGAAAAGTAGTGGGAAGGGAAACAATTAAGCACTATTTCTCCCACCCACTGATTCTCTCCTGGAAATGTGTTATCTGGCCATTTGAACAATATTGTGGGGGCTGTGAGCAGGTCTGAGAAGAGGTGCCAAGATTTTGCCCCTCTTACCACAGGTGTCAATCTCACTCTCTGCTGCTGATAGGAGTCCATATTTTTCCTTTAACTAAAAGAAAGGTACGGGCAGGAATCCTTGCCCACACTCTGGTTTGGCTTTATGACCATGCCATATAGCTACTTAAATTTGGCTGTGTGATAACACCGGAAGCTAAATCAGATTGATTTAGGGAAAAGAAAGTGGGTGAAATGGTTTAACTGTTCTTCCTGGAGCACCATGGTCCCCATCCAAGAGTACAAAATAAAACAAGTCTCAGCTACTCACTACGTGATTAGTGTAATGGGTAGTTTGGCTCTAAGGCCCAGCTGACCACAGTGATGGCTGATGGACAAAACTGCCCTGCTGCTTTCTTTAACTCACAAGAGGAGGTTTCCTAATTGTTCAGACAAGTGAGCAGCTTGCAGAGGACTAACTTGTGCATTTAGCTGTATGTGGGCAATAGCTCTATTGTTCTGCATAACTACGGTTTTAACTAAAGAAGTTTTCTTCAGTTCAGATCTTTGCAACTTGCACTGTGGGACCTACCCAAGCAGAGGTTATATAAGCCTGAGTCACATGATTTTATTATATGATTCCTTCCAAGAGTATCACCTTATCTCATCTGGCTTAGTGGCATAACGATTGGCCGGTATGTCTAATTGTCTGCAATTCCTTCCTTTGACCAGAGTTGGGTGCCCTTTCTGGTTTAGGAACATAGGAAGCTACCTTCTACTAATTCAGACCACGGTCCATCCAGCCCAATATTGTCAAGACTGACTTGTTACTACAGGTTCTCCAGGATTTTAGGCAGGAATTTTTCCAACCCTACCTCAAGATGCTGGGATTGAACCTGGGACCTTCTGCATGTAAAGCAGATGCTCTACCACTGAGTGATGGCCCCTCCCATTCTTTGGGTTGTTCTTTGGGTTGTATCCAATGATGTCCATCCACCTATGGGACAGAACTACTGGTGCAACAGATTTCCTGCTCCCTGCAGCCCTCCCTTCACATACCACAAATCTGTTCTGGATGGGACTTTTAGCTTCAACCTGCTATTGGTTTTTATTACTTTTTTTGAGGGGGGGTTAAAATTATTGTCACTTTATTACTTAGTTAATGTTTACTGTGTTGTATTGTATTTTGTCTTAGAAGCCAGCATAAAATAATTTAAATGAAAATAAAAATAACATAATAATTAAAAAGGAACAACCTCATAATACTGGAAAGGGTGACATGAGCAATAATTAAGATCTAGCACTTTCAGTTGTTCAAATCCTGATGATCCATACCCATATGAAACAAGCACCTTCTAAGGTTTAAGAGCTCAGTTCATCATACTGCACAAAATGCCATGTTGGCTTTCAAAGCAGCATCTGGAAACATAGTAGGCACTAGCAGGTGATCTTTATGAAGGAAGGGTTGAAAAGAAAAGTCTCATTATATTTTCTTCACTCTGTACAATGCACTCAGGGATTTGTAAGAATCCCATAAGTAGAAGACATCAATGCCAAGATGAATTAAATGTAAAGACACTATATATGTGAACACAGGGCTTAACCCACTTTTGTTTCTATATACGGTTATATTCACATTCTTAGCATTATCTAGAAGCTTTTCATAATTTTGTATGAAGATAAATCCTTGCATGTGAAAGAGGCAACTGTGCAACTTCATACAGTGTTAAGTGTTCAAGATTTAAAAAAAAATCTTGATAAGTCAGGAATGTATTCCCCTACCCTCCACCACATCTTCATAATTAAAGTTGGTTGCCTAGATGAAATGATTATTATATTGCTACTACTACTACTAATAATAATAATATTGGGCTGTCAATACATTTCTTTTCAGATCCTTGCTGGCTCATTTAAAATTAGTTACAGCCTTCCTTCTGTAGGCAGCCTGGCCTGATTTAATACTATTATTGTGTGGTTTCCAGATAACCATACTGCCAGCTTTGTATATATTTACCTTCCTTCCTCTTTCACAAATCACTCCAAATATGGCTATATGAAATATTTCCCCTCCCCTTCAAAGAGACAGACACTATACAATAATGAAAACCATTAACTTTTGCCACAAAGTCTGATCTATTATGAATATATTCTAATATATCTATGTCTCTATCTATCTTTCTATGAATAGTTTCTAATATGGTTTCTAATAGTTTATTCAAACTGCCAGTTTTGTATATATTCACCTTCTTCCCTGTTTCACATATTGCTCCATATTTGGCTATTTGAAATCTTTTTTCTTTTTTTTCCAAATAGACAGCCACTATACAATATTGAAAACCATTAACGTTTCCACAAACTCTGATATATCACAATATATCTAATATATAAGCTATTGCTTCATATTGGACTTTGCTCCTTAAATATGAGTTTTAGCTGTATTCTAAAACCTATGGACTCCATATGGACTAAAGCCCATAGGAAACCACATTCTCAAGACAGACTCTATAAACTCTGATGTCTTCTTTGTGGAATTTGCTCTTATATCCATGATATATTATAAAGTCTGTTCTTCATTACACTTGAGGCATAATACAAAATGGATATTATTTTATTTTGAGGCCCCAGATCTATTCACACTGACCTTGGTCATTCTAAATTGACATACATAGGACTGGGCTGCATTTATGATATTAGGTTTATATTTAATGAGGGAATAAATTGTGATAGAACCATACTGTCAGAACCATGATAACGATTTTTTTTAAAAAAAACCCTGCATAAATACTTGTTTAGAGTACCAATTAAGTAACAACTTTCTGAATTAGATACTGTCACATATATCTGAATTTGTGATAAATTTCAATGGGGTTTATTATTTGTATGTAATTAATATTTAGAACTATAGATTTTTGTAAGTTATAACCTTAAGGAACAACTGTGGCTTAAAACACATAGGGATCCATTAATAAATATCCCCCCAATTGTGGAACGATCTCCCTGACGAGGCCCGCCTGGTGCCAACATTGTTATCTTTTCGGCACCAGGTCAAGACTTTCCTCTTCTCTCAGGCATTTGGCAATATCTGAGGAGACTGGGTTTGTTTTTGTTTTTGTAGCTTTTTGGGCTGTTGTAGTAGTTTTAAATGTATGTGTGTACTGTGTGTATGTTGTATGTTTTTGCTGTTTTAATTTTTGTATATTGTTTTTAATTGTTTTAATCCTATGTAAGCCGCCCAGAGAGCTTCGGCTATGGGGCGGTATACAAATGTAATAAATAAATAAATAAATAAATAAATTTGGATTTTGGTCTCTTTGTTACAATTTCCAGAGGGCAGCTGTGTAAGTCTATTGCAGCAAACACAACTAGGACACTTGTGGTATGTTAAAGATTAATAAATTTATTCTGGCATAAGCTTTCATGGACTACAGCCCACTTTATCAAATGCATGGGAGTTTCACAGCACAACTTCGCCTGCACACGGCAGGAAATCCCAACCAATGCCAATATATCTCAGAAGGGTCTGGTTTTCTGAGGTTTATTTTTTTATTGCTAAAACTGGGAAATGGAGTGGGAGGTGCACAGGAGGCTGACAGTGGTGTCAAAATGACCTGCGAACATCCATGAATGGCCAGTCACAAGCATGCTGTAAAATGCTCCTTTAAAGACGCTCATCGTTATAATCATAAGAAGGGATCTTTTAAAGTAGGCACTTCCAAGTAATAAAGTAAATTGTCACTAGTACTCTCATACAGGTGCTGCTGTAATGCTTTACTCAACTGTAGGGGCTTCCTTTCAACAGACTGCCTCAACATGGGGCCTTTGCAAAGTGTCCCATCGAAAGTATGAATGGGCATATCCTGATGTATCCAGCATAGCAGAACATGAACAAACAAAAACAAACAGCTATTCTTCCAGGCAAATGAATGACTGGCTTTAAAAGCATTTAAAAAAGAAAGAAAAGCAAGAATGTTTGGTCCTCCTCCTTTTTGGATTCCTCATTTTCACAATGCTGTATGTATACCAACATTTTGTTTTGCAAATGAAGTTTGGGCTAGGAGCTGAGCATCATAAAAGATATATCATTGCAGCAAATTCCATCAGAGCTACATGCATAAACAACACTGCATCTTAAAATAAATATTAAATCTTTGTGTACATGCCAAAACCCCAAAAATGTTGTAGATACAAAACAGAAACAGCAATCGACAAGATGCATGCATGCTAAAACAGACAATTTCCTGCTATAAAAACGAGAATACTTCCTAACTCTTTGCATTAATCATATATAAATCAAGTTTTTTATTTCCATATTATTTTAAAATGTAATACATTATTACAATAATAAAATATTAAGGAAAAGTTTCAAAGTTGTTCCTTACTGATTTAATTCCATTCTTTAATTAGCTTTAGATTAAAGAAAGACTGAAATCTTAAATTCTCATACTTGGGAGAGAACCCTATTAAACATAGTGGTACTTACTTCTGAGCACAGGAGCAGGCTGAAAGTAAAACCAAGAGAGCCAAATTTTAGAAAACTGCAAAGGAAGATTAATATGATATGAAAGTACTGCCTATTCCATGTATGATACTTGTAGTGGAATTTTGCAAATGTCTACTCAGAATTAAGAGTCACTGAGTTCAATTCGACTAACTCCCAGGTAAGCATGTATAAGGCTGCAGCCTTAATGTGCTAAAAAAAATACATGTATCATGGGAGGCATTAGCAGAAAGGACTATGTACAAACAAGACAACTAAGAATGTGCTTTTTCTATTCATATGTATCTGTGTGCATGTTGGCCTCCTTTCTGCAGATGTTAGTACCATACATGAGAATGCCTAGGGGAGGCCTACATAACACAAGCAACATTGAGCGGCAGGGCTACACAGTGCAGCCCAGCTCCCTATTCACGTGATAAGGTAAGACCATTTTTGAATGTCTGAATAGGGTTAAGATCTGTCTATCTGCCTTGAGTTTTCTTGATAGAAAGGTGAGTCACAAATCAAATAAATAAATCTTAGTATATCAAGTACTCCACTTTTTACCTACCAAGGCTCTTAAAGTATCTTACAAACAATTTAAATAATAAGAAAAGACATAAACCAAAACCAAAACACAATTATGATGTAAATGGATAAAACTACAGCATTAAAACAAATTAAATCTAGAGTGACCATATGGAAAGGAGGACAGGGCTCCTGTATCTTTAACAGTTGTATAGAGAAGGGGATTTCAGCAGGTGTCATTTGTATGCAGGCAACACCTGGTGAATTTCCCGCTTCATCACAATAGTTATAGCTGCAGGAGCCCTCCCCTCTTTTGTATCAGGTCAAGAGGGCAATGCTCCTGCAGCCTGAACAGATGTGTCCTTTTCATATGGTCATCTTATTAAATCTGGGAAAAAATACAAAACAGGTTTCACACCTAGTATTCTAAAGAAAACAGACTTTGCGTCAGGGCACCCTCCTTGGGAAGGGAATTGAAAATATGGGTCACTACAAACACAAAAGCATTGGAATTGATCTAGAATTAGGTGTGTGGAACTGGCAGGAGGAGGAAGATTTCCCCACAGTCTCCTCCTCATACCAGCTTCCTGAAAATGCAATGCAGAGGGTTGGGGAACCCTGCTGAATGGTCTCTGCTGTAGTTCTGGGGAAAGGGAAGTCCCTGAAAATTGGGTGGAGGCAGTTTCCCCTGATGATGAGGGAACCCAGAGAAGGACCTCTGAGGACATTGAGGATTCATGTGGAAGGAGGTGGTCTTAAGGTATCCAGGTGCTCAGAAACAGACTAGGGTCCAGCACAGCTGTTTCAAAACTTGTTAGATAGTTACATAACATTTGCCCAGTCCCACTTCGCTGTGTAGCAGCTGTATTTTGAACTAATTGTAGTTTCCAAACAGTCTTCAAAGGCAGCCCCGTGTATAATGCATTACATTAATCCAAACAAAATGCTAGTTACCAGAGCATGGCTAACAGATTGCTGGTTACAACTAAAGTCAGAATTTCTCCATGCCAAACTCTGTGACACCAAATGCTTATACTCCTTGTTTTTCTTTTTTTACAATATTCAGAACACATACCATTGAATTGTTTAAATTTAAATGCACTTTTATTTAAATTAATATGTATGTGTCTGGCTTTTGGGGGGGAAAACTTTCTTTTAAAAGCAATACAAATGTAACAACAATTATCCTGCCTTCTTTCCATTCAAGATAGATATCTCGTCTGGCTTAAAAAGCCAATGTGTTTGAGGTCATTAAAAAGGAAATTACATCAATTAATTCTGACTCACCACAGGTTTAAAAGACAGAACAAACTGTGAAACTTAAAAGGAATACTAACACACACAAAAAGCATTTTATAGATCCATGTGAAATATTTTGGTTACAATGAAACAGAATGCTGATGGCTGCCAGAGACCCAGAGGTTGGTCTCCTGTGACTAATTCTTCTTAGCTAGTTTGTAAATTAATCTCTGTGTTCAGTTTTTCCTTCCCTCTTCTCCCACCCTAGTTACTAAACTAACAAAAGCAGTCTGTACCAGAACTCTACAGGTAAGGGATGGAAATTAAAACTACTTCACACCCTCATTTGACCCTGTGGCAGACTTTTATCTAAAAAAATATTATTTTACAGCCTCCACCCCCCTAAAATGTGTTTTTCATTTGAAGGCTCTGGACATTTACTTGGCTTTTCCTGAGACGGCGCTCACTTTTAAAAATGTGGTGCTGTGTTGCAATGCCTTTAGTAGTTTCTGTGAAGTAGCAACCTTTGGTCTCGTGGGAGGGACATCAAAGGAAAGCAACACTCTTCATCGGAAAATAACAACACTTTACAAAGCTCTGATGCATCCTTCTCTCTCAGATAGGCTTCCAAATTGTAGAGCCACTTCAACTGATACAAGTTTTCTAAAGAAAACATTTTAGCTCAAGGTCCATTGACATGATTACTGAGCTCAGGCCCAAGCTCTCTTTTTCTTTTCTTTTTTTTTTTTAAATAATTTTATTGATTTCTACATATAACATAACAATACACAATACAAAAGCCTCAACAGCCCCCCGTGCTCCCTACCCCCCGAGACCTTCTAACCCTATTGCTTATAAATTCCCCAAAACTGCATTGATTCTTTAGATGGTGTATATCCTCTCCCCTTTTCTAAAACATATTCTAGAAACATAGCCCAAATCCTTCCAAAATCATTCTTTTTAGTTAATCCCATCTTTACTTTCATTGCACAAGTTAATCTGTCATTAATAGCAATATCCCACACTCCTTTATACCACTCTTCCATACAATAATCCCCTTGTGTTTTCCAATTTTTGGCTATCATAAGTCTTGCCTGAGTCAGGAGATTATTTATTAATTCTTTAATATTATTATTACCATATTCTTTATCAAATAAACCCAATAAAGCTATCTTCGGACTTGCCTCTACCTTTTTGTCCACTATCTCATTTATCTCCTTAAAAACTCTCTCCCAAAATTTTTTAACATGTTCACAAGTCCACCACATATGGTAATATGTCCCCAGTTCCTGACAACCCCTCCAACAATAACTTGACGCCTTCTTATCTATCTGATGTAATCTTACCGGAGTGAGATACCATCTCCAAATAATTTTATACTGATTTTCTTTTATCCTTATAGAAAATAACTTTAAATTTCTTGATTTCCAGATCTTTCTCCAGCTGTCCCCATTGATCTGAATTTTCAAATCCTCTTCCCAGATCATTTTCAAGCTTTCATACCCCTTATCCTCATCCACTAATATCTTATAAATCTCACTCATTAAACCTTTTTTACTTCTACTATCCATTTTATTTCCTCCCATCTTCTGTCTAACCTCAATTAACTTTTCAAAGCTTGTTTCCTTTCTACACTCCTTATTTTGCTTCTTCCATTTAACTGTCCACTGTTCCAATTGCATACTCTTAAACCATAAATTTTCCTGACCCATTAATATTTCTTCTATTTGTTTTTTATTGGTCATTTTCATTACCCAATCTTTCAATTTAATTATTTTTTTCCCCCTTAATAACCCCTCCAATTCTCCTCTCAAATTACCTGGGAAGTTATCCATTATAACCACTGGGGACAGAGGAGAAATTCCCGGCATTAATTTCTTCTTATATTTCCCCCAAATATCTCTAATATTTCTTAAGATGGGATTAATTATTTCTTTCAGCTGAATCTTTTTTATATTACTAAAGAAAACATTCTGTAACTTAAACTCTAGTTTCTTTGTCTGCGGTTCTAGCCATTCTAAATCCTCATCCCCTACTATACTACTTATAACATACCTTAATTGGTTAGCAATATAATACATCTTTATATTAGGTAAACCTAAGCCTCCTTCCCTTTGATTCTTATACCAATTTCTTTTATTTATTCTTGGCTTCTTATCCCCATTACAATAATTATTTATCATAGACTGCCAGCTCTTAATTTCTACTTCCGATATCTGAATTGGTAACATCCTAAACAAAAAGTTAATCATTGGTAGTATCTTCATTTTAATTACCGCTATTCTACCAAACCACGACAGCTTAACCTTCCTATAAGCCTCTAACTTCTGTAATATTTTAATTTTCAATCTACTAAAATTTATTTCTTCTAACTTTTCTAACTCTTTAGAAATAAAAACTCCTAAGTAACTCAATATATTTTTAACCTTCAAACCTAACCTTAAACTTAACTCATCCTCTTCTACCTTATCATAGTTAAAAAGCATCATATTAGATTTCCCCCAATTTATCTGCAACCCCGTAACCTCTCCAAATTCCCTCAAATGTTTTTGGAGTCCTTCTATATTCCCCCCCGGATTTTCTAGTGTCAATAAAGTGTCATCCGCAAACATATTAATTTTTATTTTATCCTGTTCTCCTATCCCTTTTAATTTCTCATCTTCCCTAATACAATTTGCTAACATTTCAATCACAATTGCAAATAATATCGGGGAGAGAGGACACCCTTGTCTAGTACCCCGGGCTAAGGTAATCTGTTGTGTTAGGCCATCATTTACCAACACCTCTGCCTTATTATTTGCATACAACTGATTAATCACCCCCACAAATCTTTCTCCAAAGCCAAATATTTTTACAATAGTTTTTAACGCCGGCCATTCCACGCAATCAAAGGCTTTAAAAATATCCAATGCTATCAATCCTGCTTTTAAATTTCTTCTTTTAATACTATTTATTATGTTTAAAACCCTCCCTATTAAATTTGGCATCTGCCTCCCTGGAATAAATCCACATTGATCCTTTTTAATATAATCATTTATAAAGGTATTTAATCTTTTTGCCATAATCGCTGTGAAAATCTTAGCATCCTGATTAATTAACGATATAGGTCTATACGAAGCTGGATCCATCAAGTCCTTATCCACTTTCGGAATTAAAATTATCAAGGAATGTTCCCACGACGGCGGGGTCTTCTCACCCTTTATAATATTATTAAATAATTTCTCCATTTTTGATACTAAAATTTCCTTAAATATCTTATAATACTCCGGCCCCAGTCCATCGACTCCTGGAGATTTACCTCCTTTCAATTTATCAATACTCTCCTCTATTTCTTTTTCCGTCACCAAAGCTTCCATGTAATCCCTATCCTTATCTTTTAATTTTACCTTCCAATTTTTCTCTACATATTCTTGTATTCTCATTTGTGGAATCGCATCTGAAGTATATAATTCCCGATAGAATCCTTCAAAAATTTTTAATTTATCCCTCATTAAATTACATTTTTTCCCCATTTTGTCTTTAATTGTACCTATTATATTTTTCTCCTTCTTTGATTGCGTTGATCTTGCCAGCATCCTAGAATTTCTGTTACTATACTCAAAAAAATTCCTTTTCATATATATTAATTCTTTTTGAACTCTTTCTATGTCCTCCCCCTCTAATTCCTTTTTTTTTGCTTGGAGCTGGGCATATATACGCATATCCTTCTTACTCCTAAATTGTTGCTCTAATTCCTTAATATCTTCTTCAATCTTTTTACTATGTGCCTCTTGTTGTCTTCTTAGTTTACACGTTTCTCTAATACAAATACCCCTCACTACTGCTTTCATCGTGTCCCAAACCATCCCCTGCGAGATTATCCCTACTTCGTTTATTTCCCAAATACTCTTAATCTCCTTTTTCATTTTCTCAACAATATTTTTATAATTTAAAATCCTAGTATCTAATCTCCATCTTTTTGCCTCTCTATAATCTTTCTTTACTTTAATATCCATAGTCATTACTGCATGATCTGAAACTTTGATTACATCAATTTCACAATCCATAATCTTCGAAAGCATATTCTTTGTCACAAATATATAATCAATCCTAGAGAAACTCTTATATTTTGGTGAATAAAAGGTGTATTTTGTTTCGTCCCCTTTTATTTCTCTCCAGACATCCTTTATTTCTTTATGCTCCATTACTCTTGCTAAACCTGTTTTCCCTATACCTTTTGAATTATCTTTATCTTTACTTCTATCCATCACCATATTAAAATCCCCCGCCATTACCATATTTATGTTCCCTAGATTCCCAATAATTCTAAACACTTTATCATAAAATTCCACTTGCTTTACATTTGGCGCATATACATTAATCAAGATATATTTTTCTACCCCCAGGAGACCCTGTAATATAATAAATCTTCCCTCTACATCCTTTACCACCTTAACAACATTAAATGCACATTTTTTAGAAATTATTATTGCAACCCCTCTTGCTTTTGAAGTTCCATATGCTTTCTCATATATGCCCATATCCCCCAATTTTAATTGATTTCTTCCATCTTCTTTCTGATGCGTTTCTTGTAAAAATATTATATCAGCTTTCTTTTTTCTCAAAAGCCCTTCAATTCTCTTCCTTTTAACAACACTACCCAGCCCATTTACATTTAAAGTTACTAATCTTAATTTGCTTCCCATATCTCCATTTTTGGTTTCCCCTTCAGGTCTCGTTCTGTGACACATTTAACCCTCCTCCCCCTCCCCCCTCCCCCACATGTACCCCCCACTTCCCCCCTTCCAGTCCCAGGTCGCCCTGAGCCAAGGTTCTTCTTCTTCCCCTCTTCTTAGAACCCGTTGGGGGGGGGGAACGGGAAACACCCGACATGGAACCCAAACAGAACCCCCTCTCCTTTTCTTCCGTTGTTATCCTTCTTACTATTTGTCTCAGTCATACAACACTTCCTCCAGCTGCCCCTCCTTCTTCTTTCTCTGCATCTTCCTCCATCAGCCCCAGGGACTTAAGCAATTCCAACCCTTGCTCACAAGAATTTATTCTCTGTTGTTTCCCTTTATAGATGAATCTCAAGAAGACCGGATACCCCCAACTGTAAACAATTGAGTTCTTGCGCAGAATGGTTGTACAAAGCTTCACACTCTTCCTCCACTGGATGGTCTGGAAACACAAATCTTGAAATATCTGAATTGGTGAAGATTGAAACATCACTTGCCCAGCACTTCTGATAATCTGCATTAATTTCTCTTTTTTGTAAAAGCTGGCAAATCTCACGATTACATCTCTTGGAAGCGTCCCACTTCTTTTGGGGCCCACCCTGTGGACCCCATCCAGATCCTCTTCCACCCACGATCCGTGAGGGTCTAATCCTTTTATCCATTGCATGACATTTGCTCTCAAACTCTTTGGATTTTCTGCTTGCTGTTCCGCGTATTTTCTAATGCGAATATTCCTCCTTCGATCTTTATCCTCCATAGAGATTAGCCGTAGATCCAAATCTATTATTCGTTCTTCATTGTGCTCCAATTTAACACTGTTTTGCACAACCTGTTGCTCCAACGATTCATATCTGTCACTGATCTTTTGAAAACTTGTTTGCAATTCCACTTGTGAAGACTGAATCTTTTTGACCTCCACCAACATTTCCTGCTTATGGCGCTCCATCAAACCTAACAGATTAGCTTGAAGCATCTCCAGGGACAGTGCTTCTGTTTGTTGCTTAGTTGCCTTGGGAACCGCTCCTGGCTTAGAGCCATCTTTGATAATGCCAGCGGCCGAAGCCTGCTGCGCAGCCTTGCCGTCCGCCATATCTGCGGCCGAATTCTCTGAATTCTTGCGAGACAGGCGAGTCCAACTACTGTCAGAGGGGTGCTTCTTTACTCTCACCCACTTTTTACCATTCAACCTTTTCTTTTTCTCCCCTCTGTCTGACATCAGATATTCAGCCTACAGTACCGCTTGACGGCTATTACTAGCTTTATCCAGGCATTTGTTAAAAGCTAATTCCAATATAATGTCTCTAAGGCAAGGTAAGAAGTAATTCTTTTAAATTTATTGCAGTTTATATCAGCAAAGCACAGTTCTAGTCCCATCGACTCCCCCGAGTTTTCAGTGTCCCACCGATGATTCAGCGCCTCCCTTCCACTTTTTTAGCTTCTGTAATTATTCCCCTTGCCAACATTTATCTTGACTTACGCTTTGAAGATCTATTAATTAGAATAACATGCTTTTACTTATCTGTCATCTCGGAGAGAGTGAAAGTTCGTCTGCTCACTCCATGACCGATGCTCCGCCCCCCAAGCTCTCTTTTTCTGTCAGACCTAGATTGCAATTTGCTCATGAAATGGTCATGGATGCTCCAACGCAAAGCTCATATTGCAGTTATTTTGCCAATGGTTGCAAGTCTTCCAAAAGTTGCTTGAGTATGGCAGCCCTCCCAACCACTATCTTGACCCATGATGGAGTCCACAATTACTATGAGTTGGCTTCTATATAAATTTTTAATAACTGGTCATTGCACACAGGTTAACTGTGTGGGGATATGCTGGTTTCTTCCCCCTTATATTTCCAAGGAAAGATTGTGAGGATTTAAACTCCCACCTGCTCTAGACCTATAAAACTATCCCAGGTGGTGGTTAGCCCAAGTGCACTTGCACTAGCCCTGTGGAGATGTGGGGAAATTAACGCATCTCACCTTGCTCAGCCAACAGACATGGAACTGCAAATATTTCTCCCCAAATTATTGAACATAAGAACATAGGAAGAGACATGCTGGATCAGACCAAGGATCCATCTAATCCAGCATTTGGGAAACTCAGAAGCAGGACATGAGTGCAACAACAGCCTCCCACCCATTTTCCCATGGTGTATTTTGAAGCAACCACAGGAAAAGTGCCAAATTGGGCACGAAGACAGCACGGCATGGCGCCTCAGTCGGTCCCTTCTGTCTGAACCCTTCCACCTCTGCAATGGTTACTTAAGGGAAAAGCTCATTCTTCCTTTGCCTCTAAAGCAACTGTTGTGGAGAGGGATTTCCCCACAAATTCCATGGTATTGCCACAGTTGTATGTTTTATTCTAAGCTTCGACTAAATAGAGGAAAGAAAGAACAGAACAGATTCCTATTGGAAAGTGTTTTTTCTTGGTGAATCCATGAAATCCATGCAATGGAAATGACAATATACTAGGGATGTGTAGAGTATCGGGTCCAATGTCCGATAACAAACCGATAAGGTCAGTATTAGACATCCGATGACCGATAATGATAATTTCCTTAGTGGCCCTATCTGATCGGATATGATATCCATAATGTCTGATAACTATCGGACACATCGGATTTTTGGACCACCATTTCTGGTGTTTCCCCCATAGACTTGCAATGGGGAAAAGAAAGCTTCCCCCAATGCAAGTCTATGGGGAAAAACACTGGGCTGGCACTCTCTCCCTCCCCCCACTCACGCTCCTTACCCACTGCTGCCGCCATCCAGCGCTGCTGCCCACTTGGTACTGCTAAACAGGCTTTTCAGCCTCTTCCTCAGTACAGCTATGCACAGTCAGTGCATAACTGTACTGAGGAACAGGCCGAAAAGCCTGTTTAGCAGTACCAAGTGGGCAGCAGCGCTGGATGGCGGCGGGGGGGGGGAAGGAGCACAAGTGGGGGGAGGGAAGGAGTGCTGGCCCAGTGTTTTTCCCCATAGACATCCCCATAAACAACGCAAACCTATGGGGAAAACACCAGAAATGGCAGCCTGTAATCAGATTGAAACTTCTGATATTTATCGGATATCAGATCCGATCAAAACCAGGTACCCTCTGATATGATGGGATCCGAAATTTTTTATATCGGAATTTCTGATAACGATACGATAATTTCGGCCGTGCACATCCCTACAATATACCATCTTAGCTATTATGGATGGTGAGGCCCTTTGCATCTACATCCCCTCTAAATCAAATCAAACCAGAACACAGTTAAAGCTGCAGAAGTCCTGCCTGTCATGACCAGATACAAAAGAGGGTAGGACTCCTGCAGCTTTAACTGTTGTGATGGAATTTCACCAGGTGCTGTGTGCATAAAAATAACACCTGCTGAAATTCCCTTTTCAATACAACTGTTAAAGATACAGAAGCCCTGTCTTCCTTTTCATATGGTCACTCTACATTCTGGATATCAGAGTGCAATTGTATAATGGACATATAACCACTATGCTATGTCTTAAACCTGTGGCTTGATCTAGCCAGAACCCACTCTAAACAGATTCGAAGGTACCAGTATGACTTAAGTCCTCTTGGGTGAAAGAAAATGAAGGTTTATTGATAGAAAATGAATGCTGATAATAAAAGCAAAAATAAACTTACAGTCACTCTGGTTCCCATGAAGTGACGGCTGTTGCCCAAAGGACTGGCTATCTGAGCAGGTGGTGCACCTTCCCCGTCTCTGATAACAGGTCAATTTGCCCAGGATTTTATAAGGCTTGTCTCATCATCTACTTTAGACTGTTAGAAGGCATACCCACCTACCTAGTTCCCTTCAACCATGGGAAGAAAGGGCGGGGGGGGGGATTCTTTCTTGGCAGGAAAGACAGATAGCAAAGAAGGAGCATCATCAGCAATAAAAGTACAAACTGTGCTTTATCTAACTTTGGTGTTAGTAGCAAGAAGTCCTGACCTTTACTGTGCAGTTCTAACATCATAAAAATTGCCAAGTCCTCGAATAAATTAATACTACACTTGATCTTAGCCAAAATGCTGAGAAGCAATAGCAAATTAATATTCATATGTGATTAAACACTATAAATGACTCTGTGTAAGTTCACATCTGACTCCACGCCTTTCTTCTGAAACCCAAATTTAATATGCCCTACATTGGAAACCTATAGACCACTACAGACACCTACATGCTTCTACTCGGAACACACCACAAAATCCATTGTCTACAACTAAGCTCTACACTACACCTGCATCTCCGCAGACTCATCAGAGACTCACAGTTTAAGGATCTAAATCAGACATTTTTCAGACTAGTCTGAGAAAACAACAACAAAGATCAACAGGCGCAGGCAGGCGGCTACCCAGAAATAATCTATTACAGGAAAAGCCAAGAAGAGAAAACAACAGAACACCAATTGATCACTCAGCCAAGATAATAATAATAATAATAATAATAATAATAATAATAATATATATTATTTATTACCCGCCTCTCCCCCCGGATCTATCATCTACAACCCATCCTGAATAATGACACTTTCCTCTCATAGGCCTTGGGTTGGAGGCCTGTATTTGCTTACAGATTAACATCCAAACTAAAACAGCTAGAGCCTATCTACACTACTGCTTTAAAACGGTTTAAAACAGTTTATAACAGTTTTGAGAACTGTTGGGGCCCAGGACACGCTCCATATACAGTTTTCAAAACCTTTTATCTGTGTGTGTAGATAGGTTCCTGTTTACCAGCAACAGACACAAAAATCTGATGCCAATTTGTCAATACTATTGCAAATTCTAATAATGGCATCCATATCAGAGTTTCATACACTTGCTCATCTTCCAATGGGACATATACCATCATTTGCCAGCAATGCCTTACTGCGTTCTATATAGGACAAACAGGCCAGTCTCTACACACACAAAATCATTGGACACAAGTCTGACATCAGGAATGGAAATCATCAGAAAACAAGGAGAGAACATTTCAACTCCCCAGGACACTCTGTCACTGACAGAGTGGCCATTCTTGAACAAAGGAATTTCAATGACAAAGTATCAATCTGAAATGGTTGAATCTCTTGATGATGTACTTCAGCAAAGTGTTAATTGGCTCTCCAATGCAATCATTTCTGTGTATTCACCCAATAATGTTTTTGAATGGCAACTGTTAAGGTAATTATCACTGTCTGTAATTTCTGCATTTCAG
Source organism: Anniella stebbinsi (assembly GCA_029215795.1). NCBI lineage: Eukaryota > Metazoa > Chordata > Lepidosauria > Squamata > Anniellidae > Anniella > Anniella stebbinsi. The sequence continues at coordinate 196,921,712 of JARDYH010000004.1, forward strand.
TTTCATCTGACATCACTGTTTAACCCCACCTCCACCCCCACCAGCCAGTGTATATATAACTGCCAATTTGAAGTTAACAGTTTATGTATTTGATGAAGGGTACAGTGACCACAAAAGCACATGCCGGAATAAATGTGTTAGGCCGCAATCTTATGGGATCTGCCCTTCATACCCATAAGCTTCGGAACTCAAAAGCTGATGAGTGCCGAAAAGGTCTAAAATGATTAAGGGGCTGGTGCATCTCCGTTGTGTGGGAAGGTTATAACAGCTGGGATTGTTTCGCTTGGGAAAAAGGAGGGTAAGGTGACATGATAAAGGTGTACAAAATCATGCATAGTGTGAAGAATGTGGATAGGAAGACATTTTTCTCCCTCTTTCATAATTCTAGAACCCGGGGTTATTCTATGAAGCTGATTGGTGGGAAAAGAATTACTTCTTCACACAGTGCATAGTGAAACTATGGAATTTATTTCCACGAGATGTAGTGATGGCCATCAATTTGAATGGCTTTAAAAAGGGGCTGGATAAATTCCTGGAGGAGAAGGTTATCAATGGCTATTAGTCCTGATAGTTATGTGCTACCTCAAGTATCAGAGGCAGTAAGCCTATATACACCAGTTGCTGGGGAACATGGGCAGGAGGGGTGCTGTTGCACTAGGCTGACCATCTGAAAAGAAGGACAGGGCTCATATAACTTTAACAGTTGTAGAGAAAGGGGAATTTCAGCAGGTGTCATTTGTATGCAATTAGTTCCTGGTGAAATTCCCTCTTCATCACAACTGTTAAAGTTGCAGGCACTATACTAGAGTGACCATATACAAAAGAAGGCAGGGGCCCTGCAACTTTAACTGTTGTGATGAAGAGAGAATATCACCAGGAACTAATTGCATACAAATGACACTGGTTGAAATTCCCTTTTCTCTACAACTGTTAAAGTTATATGAGCCCTGTCCTCCTTTTCAGATGGTCAGCCTATGTTGCACCCATGTCCTGCTTATGGGTTCTTGGTCAACAACTGTTTGGCCACTGTGTGAACAGAGTGTTGGACTAGATGGACATCAGCCACACACTGGGTTGACACTGTCATCGAGCTCTCCGCTTTCTGTATTTGGCCTCACTCCTTTTGCCTTAGGCCCTGCCCCCTTTGCTTTTGTCCCCGAGACCCCCTCCTAAAAAGAAGGGCTTTATAAGTCTTCTGAAGGTAATCACATTTTTCCCTGCGCGCTGTGAAAAAAAAAGTAAGAATATGGTGTATCTGAGACATGCATGGCTCCACATATATATTTAACATGAACCAAGCAGTGAGAATGCTTGGTAGAATGACAGCTCACATCTCCAAGGAAATGGTATAACATGCCCACATTCCTCGTGATACGCTTTTTCATAAACCAGCTGCTACTTTGAGCTTTTGAGGTTACAGCACGTGGATCTTCACAAAGGCAGATTCAAGCCCTGAAGGTTAAATCTGACATACATTAATGTGAACATTTGGAAATCATACTATCCGTTCTGCAGTACTTAAAAAAAAAGAGAGAGAGAAATAACTCCTTTGACATTCCACAGGATCATGAAAGTAGCTATTGGAATAGAGTAACACTTTTCCAATAGCATGTAGGAACATACACAGAATTATGGGGGATGGGGAGTGAGGAAGGAAGGAAGGAAGGAAGGAAGGAAGGAAGGAAGGAAGAGAGTAATTTTCTCTACTCCTTCTTGTCCCCCAACTCTTATACTTCCTGCTTTCCTCTTCTCTTGCTTGTCTGGATTTCTCCTTCCCCCAGCCTAGAAGCTTTCCCATGATGTTCTAGTTCGTCAATTCTTGCAGGACACTTTATGCATGGTGAACATTTTTTTTAAAAAAAAAGCACCCCATACATGTAATCTGGAAGGGCAAGATCATTGTTAAGGGTAGGCATGGCTGGGCACCTGCTGAGGTTCCACAGCCTACAAGGAGCCAACTGACAAGAGACCCCTGGAGTTGCTCCTTCGCTTTTCATTGCAACCTGCTTGTTCATCTGCCCCTCTCTCTGGCCAGATAATGGTGGTTGTGAGAAGAAGCATAGATGCCACTGCTTACTTGCTCCCTGCCTTTCAAGCAAGTGGAAGCAACGATGAGAAACAGGAGGAAGAGCAATAGCAGCTGGTGACAAAGTCAGTGAGAAGATAGACTCACTGGCCCCTTGAGGGAGACTTGCCCAAGGGCCATCAGAAACCTAAAGGGTACAGTTGACAGTTCCAGTTGGGGATTTTATTAGCTCATGCTGCTGCATGTGTGTAGACCTCGCCTCACTGCAGCCTAGCATGGGTTGCGCAGGTTCTGTTCCCTGATGAGTTTCTTAAATCAAGTTCTGTTCCCTGTTAATTGCTCTGCATCAGGTGGCAATCAGACCACCAGATTACGAACACGGATCGGACATTTTCGATGTAATTGGTACAGCGTGGGTATATTGAAACAGCCTATGCCCTCACTTTTGGATTGCAAAAGTAGTACATAACTAAGAATGTGTCAAAGAAAAAGCCAACCTCTTGGACATGCCCGGTCTGAGTGGTGCAGCTAGGTAATTTTAGTACCCGGATTTCATGATCTTATGGGCCTCCCTGTTAGGCAGCCATGTGTAGAATTTTGGTTGTGGAGCACACAACTAACACTTCTCTTTCCATCCGCCAACTGCCATTGCACGCTTTACAATTGCTTCTGAATTCCTGATATAGAACACCAACAAAACTGCTTGCCAACCCTGATTTTTTTTTTTAAAAAAAATAATAATCTGAGCATGTACAGTTTTGCATTTTAAGCTCAAATTGTAGTAATGTTGTGACTAAAGGGATGAAATGGAATTTACTTCTGCTGCCCTGAGATCCTCATCATCTGCTGCTCTCTGGGTGGTCATGTGGGACCATGCCTGGCCTGTCGGCTCCTGGACTTTGGTTTCCAAGTTCCAGCCCTGGATCCATTACTGCCCATGCTTTTAACAGAAAGACAGCTCTGTGAACAGCATAATCTGCATTGGTGCCTGTCACTAGTTAGGACTGTTGAGGAAACATGGGGTGTCTTTACATAATGGGGAAAATGTGTTGCTTATCCAGGGCATTTGTGCTTCCTGCTTTTTGCCGTGATTGTTATGCACTGCATTACATGGGGGGAGGGGAAGATCATGTAGTTTAAATTGAATACTTCCCCTCCGTTCAGTTCCATTGAGGCAGCGCAATCTAGTAGCAAAAGATCCCGCTTTTTTTTCTTTCTTTCTTTTTAGAATGTTACCACTTTAAAAGTGATTCTTTTCATGGCAGGAGATGTCCTGGTCATTGACGACATCATGTAATCAGCCCTCAAACTTCTGTGAATCAAGAGTGTGCTATAAATAGTTTGTTTAGAGAGCAATTGAAACATCCTGAATGCCAGATTAATGTAGATATTCTGAAACAGTGCACTTGTTTTGGGGAGATGAGGAGATTAGGCCATCTGGCCATGTTCTGAGGCAGCCAGTAAGCTGTGTGCAAATAGCTCCTTCACACTTACTATGCTTGGCTGCTGCCTCAGCCAACTTTAGCCTTTGTGTGTGTGGAAAAATGCCCACGATGCTTCTGTGGTACATTAAGCTTCGGTAAAACTGTACCTTCTGCTCAGAGCTATCGTTACATTTTCCAAAACGTCATAATCATACTTGCCACCTGTATCACACCCTTACTTAATGCTGAAAAAGCTACTTCAGTTTTGCAACCTGAGTATGGACATTTCTAAAAAAAGTCGCCTCAGGGACCTTTTTCATTTTAACACAGCCAGGGCCAAGGTTTCATAGAAAGACTTGTGTTTGAAGTAATTAGGACTAGTATACCTTTCCTGACACTGTAAAAGTTAGAAATGCAATGCCTTTCAAAGATGAAAAACATACACCTGGCTGGCCTATAGATTAGCAAACCCTGGACAGAATATGAACTATGTTTCTTATTGGTCAAAGATTTATTCTTTAGCCAACTAGGTTGTTTTAAGACTTCTTATTGCAATTGTCAATACTTAGAATTGCACTTTAATTAGAGCCCAAATTATGCCTGGTAGGTTTAGAAATGAACCTTTTGCCAATAAATGCCGATTTCAATCAATTCTCCCAACAAAATTGACTATTAATGAATTTTTGGTTGTTGATATTGATTTGCTTTGACATTATTCTTAATGAATGATAGGCTGTTTCTACACGAGGCATTTATCATTTGCTTGTGATTGGTCACTATGGAAGTTCACGGCTCCTATATACTATGCCAAAATTCTCCAGGGCACCTCCCACTCTTTGCAACCTTTATCGCATTGCTTTTCATGATGCCAAAAGTTCAGCATTTTCTTTCCTTCCATGAACCGCGGTAAATCTAAGGTGTACTGATAAAATGGTGCTTTATTGCAAAAAATGCTACAGTGCCGTCTAGTGGCTTTATACTGAAACACATAGGGAAAAAAGGGGGAAATGTGGAAAGGAGCAGATTGTAATCCCACAAGGAATCCTCAAGCAGAAGCCCTAGTAAAGTTGCAGGCTTTTAGCCTGGTGTAGAAATGCTCATAGAGTAAGGGGCTTGAACAGGATCAAAGCAGTATCTGGTCAGATCTCATGGCCAAAAGCATGAACATCTATGTATAACACCATTCCTGCATGACATATTAACTACTCATCTTTATATTAATGGGCCACAAGCAGAGAACAAAACTGCCCCATGCCAGACAGACCTTTCTGAATAATTTAATAAACAATCTCTATGGTTCTATCAAGCAAAACCAAGTCTCCCTACAAGATATGTAGGACGAGAGAGGCGACGGGACAACGGAGGCAGCCGTGAGCTGGCACCGGGAGAACAGAATGGCGTGAGTGGGGGAGTAGAAGGAGAAAGTGCAGCTGACATCTTTGCACTCCCCCCACCCCCTCCTTCTCTCTCTCGCGGGCAATTGAAATGTGTCTGGGAGCACCAATATCTGTTGTGTGGGGCAGAGGGAGATATGGCGATAGCAGGGCGAAATGCCGTTACAGGGGAAGGAGAGATGGATATCCAACACCCATCTTACCTTCCGGTCTCCCTGCTACCCCGGAGATCTTGGGGAATGATCCAGGCCACCCACAGAAGCTTTCCTTGCTCCTATGCAATGCCAGGTCAGTTAAAACAAAACAAACATAATCTTTGACCTCCTCACAGAAGAGGAGGCCGACCTGGCATGCTTCACGGAGACCTAGCTGGGAGATGACAGTGGCCCGACATGGGCTCAGGCTCTCCCAGCTGGGTACTGTGTTAGTGAGCAGGTGAGGGAAAGTGGGCGGGGGGGGGGGGGCGGAGTAGCTGTGGTCTACAAAAACCATCTTAACCTGACCAGACATCCTGTTCGGCAACTGAATCACATCGAGTGTGTGTACCTGAGTCTGATGACCAGGGATAGACTAGGGATTGTGTTAGTGTACCGGCCACCCTGCTGCCTATCAGACTCCCTGGCCGAGCTCACAGAACTGGTCTCGGAGCTGGTGTTGGATTCGCCCAAGCTTTTGGTCCTGGGCGATTTCAACATGCCATTCGAGGCCGGTTTGTCAGGGGGAGCTTGGGAGTTCATGGCATCCATGACAAACATGGGCCTATCCCAATTGGTCTCTGGACCCACACATTCAGCAGGTCACACCGCAGATGCTGTTTTCAGTTCCGAACAGACGGATCTGTGGGCGGAGGTGCTGAATACCTCCGAATTGTCATGGACAGACCATTTTCTGGTCAGGGTTAGTATCACAGCTACCACCTGCCCCTGCAGGGGTGGCGGACCTATTAAGATGGTCTGCCCTCGAAGGCTGATGGATCCTTCTGGATTCCAGAAAGCCTTGGAGGGTTCCATGGCTGGTATCGTCGATGATCCTGTAGAAGCCCTGGTCAAAAGATGGAATCAAGACCTAACTAGGGCTATCGACACGATCGCCCCCAAACGTCCTCTCCAGCCCGCTTCTAATAGGGCGCCCTGGTATACAGAAGACCTCAGGGAGTTGAAGTGGAAAGGACGATGACTGGAGCGCCGATGGCGGAAAACTCAACTTATATCCGACAAGACACGACATAGAGAACATCTTCGTTTCTATGGAGTGGCAATACGTGCAGCAAAGAAAGCTTTCTTCTCTGTACGCATTGCGTCTGCGAATTCACGTCCAGCAGAACTGTTCAGGGTGGTGAGGGGTCTAACTCAGTCTCCTTCTCCCCTGAATCCGATTTTAAAGCCTTTGGTAGTTCGCTGTGATGCCTTTAACGATCATTTCTCAGATAAAATCTCTCGGATAAGAGCCGACAGTGGAGTGTCCAGTGACTCCGCAAGTAGGATTACACTTGATCAGTTTCAGTTGGTGAGTACCAAGGATGTGTACAAGATATTTGGATGTGTGAGGAAGACGACTTGCCCTCTCGATCCTTGTCCTTCCTGGCTGGTCGTCCAGGGAGGAGATGCAGTTAGATCACATCTACAGCATATCATTAATGCATCTCTCAGGGAGGGGAGCTTTCCATCATGTTTAAAAGAGGCGGTGGTAAGGCCGCTTCTAAAAAAGCCCTCCCTGGATCCCCTGGACCTTAATAACTACAGGCCAGTATCAAATCTTCCATTTTTGGGCAAGGTGATCGAGAGAATGGTTGCCTTTCAACTCCAGGCAGTCTTGGATGACACTGATTTTCTAGACCCATTTCAAACTGGCTTCAGAGCAGGATACGGAGTTGAGACCGCTTTTTTCGCCTTAGTGGATGATCTACGCCTTAGTATTGACAGGGGGAGTGTGTCCCTGCTGGTACTTCTGGACCTCTCAGCAGCTTTTGATACCATCGACCATGGTATCCTTCTGGAGCGCCTGGGGGAATTGGGGATCGGGGGCACTGTGCTTCAGTGGTTCCAATCCTATCTCTCAGGCAGGTTCCAGATGCTGATGCTTGGGGATAGCTGCTCTTCAAAAAAGGAGCTGCTATGTGGTGTACCACAAGGTGTCATCCTTTCCCCAATGCTGTTCAACATTTACATGAAACCGCTGGGAGAGATCATCCAGAGGCATGGGGCGGGGTGCTATCAATACGCTGATGACGCCCAAATATATTTCTCTATGCCTTCGACAACATCGTCAGCTAAGGATAGTGTGTCTCCTCTGAATGAATGCTTGGAGGCGGTAATGGGCTGGATGAGGAAAAACAAACTGAAGCTGAATCCAGACAAGATGGAGGTGCTTGCTGTCAAAGGCCCCAACCTGGGTCTGGAGGTGTGTCAACCAGTTCTGGATGGGGTTACACCCCTCCTGAAAGATTGTGTTCGCAGCTTGGGGGTACTCCTGGATCCGTCGCTCCAGATGACAGCTCAGATTGATGCAACGGCCAGGAGTGCCTACTATCAGCTTCGGCTGATACGCCAGCTGTGCCCCTTCCTAGAGTTGGAAGACCTAAAGACGGTAGTGCACGCGCTGGTAACTTCGAGGCTCGACTTCTGCAATGCGCTGTACATAGGGCTACCTTTGTGCCTAGTCCGGAAACTTCAACTTGTTCAAAATATGGCAGCCAGGTTGGTCACCGGTACACCTAGGGGTGATCACATCACACCAGTCTTAAAATCGCTTCATTGGCTGCCAATCAGTTTCCAGGCGAAGTATAAAGTGTTGGTTATTACCTTTAAAGCCCTACATGGTTTGGGTCCAGGGTACCTGCGGGATCACCTTCTCCCGTACAATCCGCCCTGCGCACTTAGGTCCTCTGGGAGGAACTTACTCAAGTCAGCCAGAACTAGGCTGGCGAGTGTTACCCAGAGGACCTTCTCTTCCATCGCTCCCAAACTATGGAATGGTCTGTCGGAGGAGGTTAGACAAATTGGCAGTCGTCATGAATTTAAGAGAGTCATGAAGACTGTCCTCTTCCAACAGGCCTATCCAGATGAATTTTAAGATGTTTTTAATGTTGTATTTTTCTCTTGCTTTTTTAAATTTTAACTGTTGTGATTTTTGTGTTTTATATTGTTGCTGTTCCCCGCCTCGATCCGGAGGGAGAGGCGGGTTAAAAATTATTATTATTATTATTATTATTATTATTATTATTATTATTATATTGACTTGGACCATATTATCTCTCTATCACAAATATGGCGAGTTTGTCTCCAAGAGAAAATTTCTGAAGAACATAAGAGCAGTGAGAGATTAGCAACCGGTGTAAGAGGAATACTGCCTCTGATACTGGAGGTAGCATATTACCATCAGGACCAGTAGCCATGTTAGTCTTCTCTTCCGGAAATGTGTACAATCCCACTTTAAAGCCATCCAAATTGGTGGCCATTACTACATCTTATGGAAGTGAATAACATAGTTTAACTATGCGCTGTGTGAAGAAGTACTTCCTTTTATCTGTTCTAAAGCTCCCACCAATCATCTCCATGGGATGACCACAGATTCTAGCATTACGAGAGAGGCAAAATGTCTCCCTATCCACTTTCTCCACACCATTCATAATTTCCTGTACAAGTCACAGTATGATAATATAGGCTGACCATATGAAAAGGAGGACAGGGCTCATGTAACTTTAACAGTTGTAGAGAAAAGGGAATATCAGCCAGTGTTATTTGTATGCAATTAGTCCCTGGTGAAATTCCCTCTTCATCACAATAGTTAAAGTTACAGGCACTATACTAGAGTGGCAATATACAAAAGAAGGCAGAGCCCCTGCAACTTGAACTATTGTGATGAAAAGGGAATTTCACCAGGAACTAATTGCATACAAATGACACTGGCTGAAATTCCCTTTTCTCTACAACTGTTAAAGTTACATGAGCCCTGTCCTCCTTTTCATATGGTCAGCCTAATACATTGGAAACAATAATATACTTGCCTTCTCTCCCAAATACATGTACACATAACTATTTTAATATTGCGTCTTCAGATATAGGGGTGGCTTGTAAGATTTCATTTCTGTCATTCAAAAGGAAGGTGAAAAGTGTCCCTGTATATGTGTTTGTATCCAAAGGCTTTTCATTCTAGCATTAAAATGTATAACAGTCAAATGTTACACATAGTTATTTGGAAGTAAGCCCCACTGAATTACATTCCCAGGCCAATTGAGCTTGCTACTGAAGTTTGTAGGGTTGCAGTGTAAGGCTAAGTTTTTGAAAGATACCTATACTCCTAAACTTTGAAAAACTTCAGTTTTGGATAAAATTTCTTCTTGAATTTCAACTTGATTCAATTCTTGGTAAACTGTACCATCATAAAGCTAATCACATGATCCTATTAGTTAATTGGATTTCTGTTCAATTCATTTGGTAAATGGCAACAAGAATTGGACCTCATATCTAGATACCATTCAAATAAGCTTCATCAGACATCCCATGATCAAATGGGACCCATGTAAAGAAGAATGTAAGGAGGCTGCTGCATTCCCGACTTAGGTTGTTAAATTAAGCAAGGAATTTGGTAAAAATAAGTTTAGATTTCAATTAAGTTTAACCATTAACAAAATGTGATTGATGGTTTTGTTCTACTTCTGAAATAGCAAAATATTTTTTAGGTTAGGAACATAGAAAGCTACCTTAAACCGGGTCAGGCCATTGGTCCAACTATCCCAGTATGGTCAATTCTGATTGGCAGCGGCTCTTTGGAGTTTTAGGCAGAATTATTTCCTAGCCCTATCATGTTTTTATCCCAGCACTCAAAGGCCTCAAGGTGATGTACTATGAATGTTATCCTATTTTATCCTTACAAAAGAAGGATATAAGTCATTTCCCATTGATTATAGGCAATTTTCTGTATACAGTTACCTCATGACGTTGACTACCCATGAAGAAGTTGATACAAATAAGATATCATCACATTATCAAATAATATTTAACATTAGCAAGGAATTCCTTATATATAGAAGCAGCAAGAGTTCCTACTTGCTTCGTAAGCTAATGAAAACAGAGAAAAATTAGAAGAACTATAAGACTTATTGCAAAATCTGTTATTTCGAAGCTTTGTTGAATAATCTCAGCCTTTCCGATTCAATTATCAGAATAATAATTCATGCACTTCTTCACTGAATTGTGAAGACTGTGTTCATAGCTTTTAATATAATGTCCAATGTTACTTTTTGTGGGTGGCTCATATTACATAAAATTCCATTTGTTCTATTATTAGAACACAGATGGGCAAAAATATTTGATGGATGCAACCACCACACACAAAGATGTTATGTAATTAAAGGAAGGTCAAACTTCCCTGCTAAGCAAGCTGAGAAAACAACGAGAAGACAACTAGGTGGCTACACAGACTGTTGGAATTAGAGGCAAAGAAGAAGAAAACAAACAAGCTCTCCATTGTGCTATGATCTTAAAGAAATGCTTAAGATCAGGTGTCTTCTCTTCTGTCCCTACTAAACTGGACGTGCTACTGAATTTCAGCTTTCTGTACATCCCTCCCTTCTCACATCAAATATGAATGCAGCTTGTTAGTTAAATTTGTTGTGGGCATTACGAGTGGACATAAGAAGAGATTATTCTATTTTGTTATTTGTGTGTGTTTGTTTATATAGCATCATCATTGCTTTATAAAATATGAAAATATATTACAGAATATAAGAAAATATATAAGTTACCTGCCCCCAAGGATGTTACATTCTAAAATTTGACAAATGGAAACAACAGAGGAAGGGGAGGGAAGTAGATCCAGGTGTAAATAGGGTAATAATTTGCAGTTGTTTCAGTTACACATGCTCAGGCTTAGTTACCAGGATTGTGTCAAAAGTTTAACATGTAAGATGAGTATACAATCACTCCTATGCCCATGCTTGTCAAAGGACTCTAAAAGGTTACATGGATGTACGTTTGTGGAAGTCATTTTGATTATTCTTCAGCAATACTTGTTCTTCTGTATGGTTTCATCTTTAAATAATGATTTTCACCAATTTACCTGGAACAAATATTAAGCTAATTGATCTGTAATTTCCTGAATACCCTTGGACAAATACCACTTAACAGATGTTAAGGTGAAAAATGGATAAGACCTGGAAATAGTCTTTTAGGAATAAATGCCCAAATCAGTTCCATTCAGGAAACACAGAATCCTTATGAGGCAGAGTAGGTGTGGTATAAAAAACGGTTAGTATATTTCTAAAACTAAGAATGGTTTTCAAAACTTGCTAATATACACTTGAACACAGCCAACATTTAAACTTCTAAAAATTAATGGCAGCATTTGTATGGTTCCATGCAGTGACAAAAAAAAATCTCTCAAAAAAGGGGAGCAAAGAGGTTTACATTTAAGATAAGAAATGCAACTCTTGCCTAAAATAATTCTAAACCAGTTTAGAACTCAAATATATGTTTTGTAGCCATTTCCCACATAATGCAAAATCTTTCTTCTCATAAATGTGTTGTTCACTTCAACAATTGCCTCTCATTGTTTCAGATACATGAAATAACAGTTAGAATTAACTTTATGGCCATAAAAATCCATCACCTTCTATCAACTCAAAACAGACTGAGCTTTTCAAAGTGGATTCTTCAGACAACATTTTGCAAGCTTTTCAAAGTGGATTCAGGCAACACCTTGTAAATAAGTTGACCTCATATAGACTTTGGGTAACTTGAACCACCAGGAGAACTGGTTATCTGCAGCAGCATGCAACTTGATAATGAAAGGGACATATATAACGCAACTGTCCCACTTAAGTTATTAGACTGGAACACACCAAACCCTTCTGTCCTACAGCTGTGAAAGAGGATGGAGCCAAGTTTTCTCATGCTCCAGTCCTCCTCCCTTGGTTGCTCTCCCCATCCTACACTCCTGCCCACTTGCAGGCAAAGCAAGCGACCTGCTTGCTTCAGCAGATTGCAAAGGAGACTGTTAGCAAGAAATGTTATGGTGAAGGAGGTCAAGGATAAAGAAATAGATTTCTCCTGGTTGTGACCTGGCAATCCATGTAATGCAGCAAGTTTATATGTAGCCACCCTTCTGGACATGACTATCTGAATCCACCCTCAGTTAACCTTGTTAATTTAAATGATAGATGACCAACCAACACTGGATGTTAATTTGGTTTTATGTTCATAGTGTTATACCCTTCTAATTTTGTGTCTCTTGTATGGTGATTTCAAAAAACAATGTTGTCTATGTGAAGTCCTGATGCTGGGGTTGGTGGGCACATTTGGAATTTTGAGAGTGTGTTGTGACTCTCACAAAATGGCTGCCATGGGGGCTTGCCCTTTCATAAAATGGCTGCCATGGTTGACTTGGCCAGACACGTCATCTCCCATAAATCAACCTGGTGTGACTGTAGGAAAAACAGCTTCAATGAGAACCTAAGTACAAGGCAAAACTGGAGTTTGAGCACCAAAACACAAAACCACTCATTTGAACTCAAAAAGAGGTGGTGCTTGGAGGGCAGCACTTCACTTTGCAGCACACTGACCTGCCAATTGTTTAGGAAATATAAATCAGGAGGGGCAGGGAGCCTGGGGGGAACCAAGATAGGTGTGCATTGGCACATTGGCATCCACAGGCACCATGTTGGAGATCCCAGTCCTGATGTGTCCCTGACCTTTCTTCGGTTTTTACCCCTTCCCTGGCAGAGTTCTAGCATTCTTTTACAGTGAGGCCTAGACATCACTGACTGAAGTATTGACAGTGAAAAATCATCCAGTCTGTCTTTCAAAATGGCTGTTCTTGGATGTGGACTTAGTTTGGACAGCTGCCCATTCTATTTGTTCTACCACATCATGTCTCACATGGTTTGATAGTTTCATTTAAACATTACCATTACAGAAAGCATACGGTATTTTTTATTGTTGTTATTTAACCTTCTGGCACTATTTTTGAATAGAAAATCAGCACGGGATAATAATAAGAATGTAAACACTAATTTAATATAAGGGTATTAGCCGCTATATAGTTATTAGGGGGACGTAAAGGAAACTCTTAGTTTAATTCCAGGTTCTTGCTTCACTAACCACAAGCCACCTGCAATCATTATTCTCGGACATACTGTAGTTTTTTAATGCAAACGTGAAAGGATATAGTGTGGTATTTTAGCTGATTGCTTTTCAGATGTATTAAAAGAGGATCAAATTTTCAGTAATTTCATACATTAAAAATTTGATATGCTATTAAAAACTCAAGCCTTGACACTACTTCAGTGGAAATAAATTGATTTTTCAATATATTTTCCTAGAGGCATGATCTAATTAAAATATAGTACCCAGTTGTTCAGCAGGTTCCAATTAATCAGTCTGTATCATGTTTATTTCCTGGCATGATGTCTAGAAAACTCTTACATGGAGCAAAATATGTAGTAGTCTTTCAAATAGTCCAGCCTTCAATTGGCAGGAAAAAGAGTAATGAAAAATGACTTTGAGCCTATCTACACTACTGCTGTAAAACGGTTTAAAATGGTTTAAAACGGTTTATAACAGTAGTGACAACTGTTGGGGCCCAGGACACACTCCATATACAGTTTTCAAAACGTTTTCAAAGTGTTTTATCCTGCGTGTGTAGATAGGCTCTTTGTGTTTCTTTCTTCAGTGCCTATCTTTCCTGCTGAACTAGCCACAGTATCAGTGTAACATTCCTATTTCCAAATGAGAAAAAGGCTCAATTCGGATGACACAATAAACAACTGGTGTGGGGGAAACAATCGTCAGTTGTTTTGACTATCGTGTTATCCGAATGCTGCCATAGTCAACTCAGTGCTGATCCTCATCCACACCACAGTTGATTATTTATTACCATATTGTGTGGGGAGTACCCCCTAGATGAACAACTGTAAAGTTGATTATTACCCCACCATTGAGTATCGTGTCGTCCGAATTGAGCCAATGTCTGTTACTTCAACCACCTTGCCATAACCTGTGCCTATTAGCATTTTCTCATATTGTATAGAAAAATGCTCATTTGGACTTTGTGCAGAAGTAGATATTACAAAAGATAGGAGATTGTGACTAAAATGGATTAAGGCTGCAATCCTATGCATTCTTAAACAAACAAAAATGTCCTACAATTTGCAGCATTCCCCAGGCAGCCGTGTTGAGAGTTGTAGGACTTTTTTTCTGTCTAAACATGCATAAGATTGTGCTCAAAGTTATCCTGTTTTGTACAATGAAATAGAACTGACTCCATGCTCTGATTTCATTATGGCCAGATCTACACCAAGCAGGATATAGCAGTATGAAAGTGGTATAAAAGTGGTATATAAAAGGCAGGAGTCATAGTAATGAAGAAGCAATAGTCACCTCACTTTGCTGGCGACATCTTGCTAATTGCTGGCGACATCTTGATATTGTGAAAACAGAAAAGTCCAGGCAGCCCCACATTGAATATTGTGTGTGTTCAGTTGATGCATGTAATTTTGTGAGAAATGGAGACTGGAGACAAGAAGAGGCGAGACACAGTATATGGATTTAAATAGGGCCACTTTATTAAAGATCTGCAGATTGGGTAAACCTAAGCAGACATCTATCTTTATTGGGTGAGCCATTCACCACCTGTTAAGTGGCGCCGACCCTCGCCACTACACAGGCTTCCCCGTTCGGGGTAGGGAGACCTTCCGGTGTCAACCCCTCCCCGCTCCATACAGATCCAGGTGGGTAAGAAAGGTTGGCCTCAAAAGTAATCCTTATCCCACCAGCTGAGGCCATGAAACTCACAGCTGGGAGCCCTCAGGAATTACCAGTCACCTGAATAGTGCCTGTGAATGCTCACAAGCCCTATCCCACCAGATGTCCGCACCTACCTGCCACAGGGAGCGACAAAGCACTTGTTTAGTCGCTCCCCCCACCTCTGATTAATTACTTCAATTATCCTTCTCTGCAGATCTGCCAAAAATAAATCACTCCCACAAACAGACAAATGCACGCCGTCCGCTCCCTCCACGTCAGCACTATCTCCAGGTGCTGAATGCTGTAATCACCATGTTTTATTCGCTATACATTTGAGAATTAACTTTCTTACGCACCCGTTCCATGGCCTGGTGATCATCACTTGTTCTCCAATTGAAACGCGGTAACATACAGGACCAGATAATCACCACTCCTGGCCAACGCTGCCGAATTGTCTGAAAATCGGCTATCGCCTGTAATATCTGGGCTCTGCCCTTTAGCAGACCCACATCATTGCCACCAAGGTGGATAAGGAGGGCCTATGGAGGGACACCCGCCACATGGAGATGAAATAATGAAGGGAGAAGCCTCTTCCACCGCATGCCACGCCTCCCATGCCATTGTATACTGGCCCACATGCTCATTCCAAGCTGTGTCCCAAAGCTGCTTTTGGCAGCCCTCCTTCTGGCCCAGAAGACCATACTGTGGCCACAGATGATCACGCTGACCCGGGCGAAGCCTGTTTTGGGATCTAAAATTGAACACGTGGCCATTAGGTACAACAAGAAACTTATTTTGGCAATTTTCGCAGGTAAGAGTGATACGCCTTGGACTTCCACCATCCCACAGCCTGAATCTGTTCTGTGGGAAAATAACTATCGACACAGCCGTGGATGCTGCCCCAATGTGAAATGAGTGAGTGCCGAATTGAACGTTTCCTAATCCTAAAGACTGAAGTGTGCATTTTGTGACTGTCCATAACTGAAACTTTGTTAATGGTGTGAAATCCTGATGGCAAAACAATGGGCCATCAAGATTGCCTCTCACTGACAAGTAAGCCCTTAATGCTTTTACGGGGCACAAATCCTCCTTGGGAGCTGGAAATAGGCTACCAGTTTTACCCTCTCCCAGTTGATCAGTTTTTGACTGGCGGAGGCAAAGCGGCACCCCCTGAGAGGAGACCTGGACGTCGCTGAACAGCAAAGCCGTACCTGATCTGTCGCTCTTGGACCTGGCTACCAGTTCCGAAATACGAAATGCTCCAAAAAAGGCCATCAATGCCGCCGCGTGAAACAAGGCGGCCTCGTAAGGAGATAGGCGCAAGGAAAGCCAAAGCATCTTAAGCCCTTTTAAAATGTCCAGAGACAATGGAACCCTCAGATCAGATTTATGGGGGGACTTTCTAGCCCATCCACGCACAGCCTTACACACTCTGAAGTCGGTCATACTGTCAGCAGCACCCTTCATTTTAGAAAGAAAAGAAAGTGAGGCCAACTTGCAGTTAATCGTACGAGCCGTCAGGCCCTTCCTATGGCATGACACACCAAATTGCAAAATATGATCAACAGAAATGGGCCATGATTGCTGCCAGTGTGTATTGTTCCTAAAATTTGAAAATTCCCTACCTGACCTTAAATATGCAGTTCTTGTACTAGCTGCTAAAGATAGCCATATCACACGCTCGGCCAATTCTTTAGCCCAAATATGAGCTGCCACGTATATTGGAAAAATTCCAAAACATTAGGTCTTTGCAAATTCCGGCTGACACCCAGTCAGCCGGCCAACTCTCCGCACACCGCACACCATCGATCCTGCCAAATTACGCCAAAACAGAGGGCTCCTGAGGCATCAGAATGTATCTGCGTTTCTGCCTCCAACAGCAGGTCTTGTCTCCAAAAGGACATGCCGTTGTAATCCTCGAGGAAACGTAACCATATGGACAAATCCTCTCGGATGGCTTGCGTAACCCGCAGTCGATGATGCAAGCAACTCAATCCTATCGTTGCCTGGAGCAATGACTCTGGAAATGATAAATTATGTATAAGTCTAAATACCGCTGGCGTTTTCTTGGGCACAGTGCCCAGTGGGGACACTCTCAAATTGGCAATGGGAGAAGTCGCAAACGGGCCTATCACTCGACCTGTCTCCACTTCCTTCCTAATCTTTTCTTCCACTAATTGTTCCATCCCTAATATAGATTTTTGATTAGTGGAGCATTGCGCCTGGTGAGGGCCCATGAAAGGGATGCGAAAATCTTCAGAGAAACCACTTTCGAGGTACTGCGCATCTGCCTTCCTTGGGTAACGCTCCAATAATAACCTTAAAGGACTCCATCTAATTGGACTGGTGCCTCTTTGCAGGAGTTTGCTGATTCCCTGGTTTACTGGGCCCTTGCCCTTCACAGCCTGTGCCCCTTCCTCCTCTATTTCTGTTACAGGCGGAGGCTGGGTGATGATTGCCACATATGGGGCAGTCGTGCCGATAGCGGCACTGTATTCTAGAACAGCTGCCTCTTGCATTGTATTCCCAGCAAGGCCAGCAGGGTTGAACTCACTGCCCTGCGTTCCCTTTTGCTGTGGGTGTGGGATGCTGCTTTGCTATCAGATGGCCACTATCAGTTCTTTCACCAAAACCCAGTCTGGCTGGAGTCATAAACTGTAGCCAGAGGTCGTTGTCTTTCACATCCCATTTGAGGGAGTGATCGAATGCCACTCTTCTGTGAAATGACTCATCATAGGCCAACCAGGCCCCTCCCTCGTATTCCGTGTACGCACAATAAATCATATCGAGGTACTTTGTAAGAATACACCCTCTCTCGGGATATCTGTTGTACTACTCCCATATATATATATAAGAAATCCAGGCAGCCAATTGGCTCATGTCTTGGCAACCCGTTTCCTCCTTAGCTTCTCAAATTCCTTATCACTCACTTTGTCCTTGTCTTTGTCCTCCAATTCCCGAAACAGCAGAGAAAATACATCTATGTACTCACCCTTCAGTATCTTTTCTCTGGTTGCTGCTAATAAGTGATATCCTAATGGGGAGGAAGTACTAGCAGTCGGGATGGCTTCCCTCTCAGCCCTGGCATAAGGGTCCTTGCATTGTTGTGACAGCTCAGACGCACCAGTGGCAGCTGAGCCAGCTGGACCATGCCAAACTGACACACATGCAGCTGCTGCTGTTTGAGCTTCATTATCAATTGGCTGTGTTTGCGCCGCTGCTTCTCCTGAACCCTGTCCAGTCAAATTGCCCTGGTTCCCAGTTGTGCTACTAGTAGTAAGTGATACATGGCTATTAGTATTTGGCAATGTTGTGGTCATAGTTCTAAGCCCATCACTGTTCCCTACATATGGCCAACTAAGCCCTGGGAACCATGGGTACGCCCCCCAAGGAGGGACAGTACCCATGGCAGGTATTTGTGTCTGCTGTGGCACACTGCCAGACTCACCTGCCTCTGTAGCCGGATTTGTCCTTGCAGTCAATTGGAGAGAAGGTGTGTTGGCCACTTCCTGCAATGCTTCTTGCATCGCTGTTGAGGTGGTAGTTTCTGTATCTTGCCTTGAAACTGTCATAGCCTCAGCTTGTGATACAGGATTGGATGATGGCCTAGGAGTTGCTTCAATTGCATCCAACCTGGCTGAAACAGATGCCCATAGTTTATCCTGAGCTTGTTTCCTCGTTTGGGTACGTTCCCTCCCCCTCCCCCTTGTGGAAGCGGAGTTGGAGGATGTGAGATCCATTTACCCTGTTCCAATATCTTGCAATCGAGCCAGAATTTTGGCTATGTTGCGGTCTACCTCATCCTCCGATGAAGAATCCCCGTGCTGTCTGACTCGCTTTTGAGGCTGAGCTGGGGCTTTTCCTTTCCCCTTTTTTCCTCCCACACCTTTTTTGGGAGGCATTGTGTTTACTGGATAATTTAATGACTGTAGTTGTTGTTGGTATTATTATTATTATTATTATCAATTATCTTATTCCTGGCAATGCCGTTCTGTAATCACCACTTTGGAACACTATTGAATACAGAAAATTAGGGGGGGGGGCGGGAGGGAGTGCTCCAATGAGCCCACTCTGTGACCAGAGAAATCCAGGGCCTCTTACCCACCAAGCAGGACTCCAACACACCCACCCACAGATGTAAAGTACCCGCTACCTGCCCAGGAGCTGAAGATGGCCAAAAGGCCTGCCCTTGCCCCCCAGGGGTCCCCTGTTTGGCGTCACCCGCCCAGAAACTGTGATACAGGGAATTGCTGTGGCAAACCTGAGGCCTACAGGGCCAAAAAAGCCCTGAAGAACTGGCTGCCTCCATTGCTTCTGACAAGATTTTTGAGGCCGAACAACTCCCCCTTTGCCCCAGGCCTGCCTTGCCAGACTCAGGCTGACGAAGGCACAGGCACCCCAGAGAAGCCAACCAACTCCATTTCCCTGCCGGCCAAAAGTAATCCCTCAGCTGCAGCCGCGGCCTGAGGGCTTTTCCCGCCAGCACTGATGATCCCCTGAACCGCTGCAAACCACTTCCTGGGCCTGAAAGACTTTGAAGACGGCCTCTCCTGTCGTGTGTCCGCACACTGCTGCTGCTGCTCTACTTCGCCGCTGCCGCCACTCCGGAGCTCACACCACTGCCGAGGACCAGACTCCGCCGATCCCTTCTCCGACGCCGAGCTCACACTGCCGCTGGGCTGCGCTGCGGCCGAGGCATCGCTACTGCCACCGCAACCGCATCCCACCAAGGCCCTCTCGCCGTCGTCTGTGCCACCGCCGCCAAAGCCTCGCCTGCTGCAGCCTCTGTTGGAGCCCTGCCACCGCTGCCGCCGAGGTTCTCCTGCAGTCGCCTCCTTTCCTCTTCAGCTCTCGGAGAGAGCCACGAAAGGAAGATGCAGATGGGAGGGGTGAGCATAATTTATTCTCTTTCCACCCCTCCACGTCGCTGTGTCACCATTTGAAGCTGCCAATGGCAGGCTTCCACGCAGCCTCTTCTCCCCAGCCCCCACCCGCAACGGCCTCCACGAGACTGGACTAGCCAATCACGTTGTGAAGGCACTTCTCTCTCCCCACCCATCACTCTCTTCATATTCAGAATCAAAGCAGAGAAATATTTTCAGTTTTAGTTAGAAACTAAACACACACACACACACACACACCCCAAATGCTCTCCAAGTGCCTCAAAATCTTCTAGTTAATATTATTTAAGATATTTTATGGTTATGAACTTTTAGCTTTTGTGGTTATGCACTTTTAGTTTTTGTACTATCATGCTCTTTAAAGCAAACCTTTAACATTTCCCCTCTTTTTGTTAAAGGTGGCTTTTATTGTTAGGTTGGAATAAAAGCAAAACAACTCATTTTTCTGTGGCTGAAATAACTTTATGGTGCATGGCTACATACTGCATGGTCATTTATATGCAAACTTAAATTCCATCACGGAAGAAAGACAAGATTTAGATGTAATGTGGCAACAACCTAGCAATGGGCCTTCTCTGTGGTGGCACCCTCCCTGTAATACATCAGGTACCCATCATGTGCTTTTGATGGTTACTAAAAACTGACTTGTTTACTCTGGCTTTTCCCAACCATTATCTAAGTGCTCTTATGCTTTTAATGATGTACTGTTTTGTAAAATATTATGGACTGCTTTGGGATTTTTAAAATGGGAAGTGGCATATATGTGTTCTTAAATAAATAAGAAAAGAACAAACTCCGGTACTCTGGCCATGAGAAATTTGTTGCCTATAATGTGCATATTACCTTTTGGACTGTTAACACGGAGCCATAAATCATTCTCATATTTGCAATATCCAATGAGAAATAATGGATGAATAGATTCAGGTTGATAACATTGACCAGCTATTCGGAACTTGACTCTGCTGCAACAGCTGAGCTTTTATAGTTTGGCAATGGAGCAGAAACAATTCAGCTTCAATACTTAGTCTTGCCTGAGGCCAGCCTTCCCATCTTGCAAAGATCTTTGTCTGAAACAAGCAGCTCTACTCAGTAGGGCCTGTGGAGATGCATTTTGCTCCCTGAAGCACAGCCTCACCCACTAGGGCCAACTGTTTAAAATCCTGGCAGCACCCTGCAGATACCACCCTATCTTCAGGTATTTCCCATCTGAAGCAGATGACTTCACATTGATGCATGCACCCAGCCAATCTGGCATGCAAACACACATCCTGGCCATTTACATAAAATTAATTTAATTTCCATGTGCTTCCACTCAGCAGATATATGGAATAATATATTTACTGTGTACGCATTTTAAGGGAGAATAAAGGCATCTAGAGAAGATACATGATATATGTGGCCTTTGTGATTGAATAAATACAGAGCTTACTTTGCTTGGAGTAATGCTATCCGTGCACAATATGTTTAAAATTAAGCTTCTTTAGAAAGGATTAATTTAAAGTGCTCCTTTCAGAGGCCTTTGGTGTTTTATAATAGATTTCTTTTGAATATGCCCTCAGTTGGGAACAGCTTCATACATATCCCAGAGTCAAGCTAAAGGTACAGCAGGTACTTTTGGAGATGTTGCCATCCATGCATTTTTTCAGTTGCTTTACAGGCCCATGTAGTTTGCCCATAAAAAAAACCATTCATGGGATATTTTCCCCCTTGTTAAAACATCTGGATTTGTGTCAAGGAAGTTCAATATTTTCTTTCTTTGTTATTTGGTGCTCTAGTGAGGGGGAAGGCTCGTATATTTGTAAAAGTAAGCACGCAGCAAATGTGAAATATTGAAAGGGGCTTTTGATTTTGAAACTTGCCTTCAGGGAAATTCAAAAAGAAACCTCACATGTTTATATCAAAGCTGATGGTCAAACATAGAGAAGTGACCGATGCCAGGTGCTTGCAGTGTATGCTTTTCATGTGCAGATGAGCTAACATTCCGCCAGCTCTGACCAATCGCAACCTGGGTCTCCTGAAGTGAAACTGCCATTCTTAAAGCAGGCGATGATGTTATGGACAGTCGTTTCCCTCACAGTGAGATAAAACCACCTGGTTTTATTTTAACCACAATTTTTGTGCCATTTTGTAGTAAATTTATAATATGTATAGGCCTTCTGCTGCTACATAAAACAACAACAATTTGACCCAATCAAAGAAGAAGCCACTCAAGTCCCTATTCAGGTGTTCACTTATATGTGTGACAGGTCCCCTACGACTCAATGTGTGCTGCCCCATCCCCCTTAGTTCAGGCCTTGCCTTATTGAACCAGAAGGCCTGAACAGGAGTTCTACTCAAGTTCACTTGAATATGAGTAAAACTCTCTGTACAATGGCAGACCTGCCTTATGATGTGCATGACCCCATAGCACTACACACTTTGAGTTCTCATGTAAATTTCCCTCACTCCAGAAACAAAAAAATGCCCAAGCTATGATTAATTTATGGAATTCACTGACACAAGATGGCAGTGATGGTCACTAGCATAGATTAGGCTGACCATATGAAAAGGAGGACAGGGCTCCTGTATCTTTAACAGTTTCATAGAAAAGGGAATTTCAGCAGGTGTCATTGGTATATATGCAGAACCTGGTGAAATTCCCTCTTCATCACAAAGTTAAAGCTGCAGAAGCCCTGCCCTCTTTTGTACATGGTCAAGAGACAGGGCCCCTGCAATTTTAACTGTTGTGATGAAGAGGGAATTTCACCAGGAACTAATTGCATACAAATGACACTGGCTGAAATTCCCTTTTCTCCACAACTGTTAAAGTTACATCAGCCCTGTCCTCCTTTTCATATGGTCAGCCTAGCATAGATGGTTTTAAAGATTAGATAAATCCATGGGGGATGACAGACCTAGCAAAACTTATTAAGCAATGATGACTAAAAAGGAGCCTCTTGCGTACCAGACTTTGGAAGGACAAACAACAAGGGCGGACTCTTGCCTTCATGCATCACTTATAAGATTTTGAGAATCATCTGAATGGCCGCAGTTGACAGTGCTGGACTAGACGACCCTTTAATCTGATGCACCAGGGCTCTTCTTATTTTAAAGAGAGCTGGTGTGGTGATGGTTGGAGAATATTTCACTTCTCGCCTTAAGGCACTTTCTACAGACCATGGAGCTGTGAGCCCAGAGAGGTCGGTGTCTAGCCTTCTGCTGTACTCCTGCAAATAGGTGATCAGTATTCTCAGTGGGGGAAATATTGGCTGCCAGTTAAGCTTACCCCCTTTGAAGGAGACAACAACAACTTAAAACACAAAATGGTACAAACGATAAAAACATGAGGCAAAACACAAACACATTAAAATATATATAACAGCAAAAGCAGCTAAAATAGTATTAGCAAACAAAAGAGCCCTAAGGCCTTTCAGAAGCTGACCAGAATTTTTTTTTTAAAGGTCTTTAGGCTTCTTCTAAAAACCAATAGAAAGGGGGCAATATGTATCTCCCAGGGAAGAGAATTCCAAAGTAATGACTGGGGATTGCTGGGAATTGTAGGACCTTTGTAGGACCTTGTGTAGGATTGCACCCTTAAAAGACTCAAATAAGCACCTTGATTTGAGCCTGGAAATCAATAGCCCGCCAATGTAGCTGGTGGTACACATTTATCTTGGGAGAATTCAATGGGACTTATTTCTGCGTATATATGTAGGGCACTGTACTGCTTGTGATTGAGTTACAAATCAGAAACTCCTCAGTTTGAACCTTGCTTCTGCCACAAACATGCTGGGGGATCTGCCTTAGGCAAGCCACACTCTCTCAGCCTTTCCAATATGGGATGGGTGGGAAGGTGGTATAATAATGCCGATATAATGGCTCCTAGTTCAGTGAGGCTGTGAATCCACTCTGGCTTTCAGTCAGAATCAGCCAGACCTCTAAAAGACCTATCCAAAGTGCTGGACCCATTTTGGGGGGAATATAGGGTTCAGCACATCAGAAAGTTCCTTTAGAGTTCTGACCAGATTCACAGCCCCACTGAAATAGGAGCCACCAGCCTCCATTGGACATATGTTACATGCCTGTTCTAAGGGTCACAACTGCTAGTAGTGAAGCAAACTGTTTTGTTGTGTACATATTCCTGACTGGAATGTTTCCATTTTTATTTTTATTCCATTTTTCCCCCTCCTGGTTAAAATTTGCAATGGGTAATTTAGCTCTGGCTGTATCTGAGATTAAGGCTGAAATCCTATACATGCTTACAGGGGGATACAGTGGGCCCTATTTCTGAGTAGACCTATATAATAGGAAAGCATCCTAAGACAACCAAACAAAAAAAGAAACAAATCCGTTAATGAAAAGGGAATATGATTATCAAAAGCAAGGAAGGGCATGCAAGGAAGGGCAAGGAAGGGCATGCAGGTGTGTTTTATCAATACCACACAAATTTATAATCATTCCTTTTTGGAACCTATATATATATATATGTGTGTGTGTGTGTGTGTGTGTGTGTGACCCTGCAGCATTATGAACTATGATTTCAGACATATATTAAAATTGCTTGGCATAAATGGATTTTTGTAAGTCCCCCCTCCCACTATGACAAGCATAGCTACAAGTATGAAAGGCAATACATTTTAAGCAGAGGTTGCGTAAATAAATACCTTTTTTTTCCACTCCCTGTTATAGAACAATTATTTGAATCCTATTTTAACACAGAACTACATGGCATTAACAATATCTAAAATGACTTCAAAGTCTTCTTTTGTTTTCAGAAGTGGCAGCAGTTAATTTAAGCATTATGTGAATACAGTGAAGTTTCATTCTCTTTCCAGTGTGCATTACTTTGCGCTTGTCAACACTGAATTTCATCCATCATTTTATTGCTCAGTCATCTAGTTTTGTGTGATTTCTATAGCTCTCAAGGGGCTGCTTTGCATTTCCTGTCTTGAATAAGTATCTGCAAATTATATCATCTCATTGTTTACCTCCTTAGACTTTCCCCATATCATACTGTGTTTATTCCAGAGATACAGATGTTTCAACTTGTATACTTCTTTCTTAATTGGAAAGGCCATTTTACTACAACATTTCCATGTTGTAGTAAAGAAAGTTGAAATTAGGACAAATAATATACCTACAGCACACATATCCAGCTTCTACAGAAGTTGGCCCAGTACTATATATAATCTGATAGATCATTTGAGATAGGTGTCTTGTGAAATCTGGGAGAGCAAATAAACCAAGGTAGCTCAAATAAACAAAGCACACAATGAATGTAGAGAATATATGGCTCAATTCGGAGGACACGTTAATCAACTGAGAGGACTTAACCCACTGATGGTGTGTTAAAACGGCGGCCTCAATTCGGACGACACGCTGCAGCAGGGGATGCAAAGTTAAGTTAACCACCCTGGTGGTTACTAACGTACTCAGTTCTGACTGACAGCCTGGCCGCCATTTTCCCCGCTTACCGAACTCCGTCAGTCCTCCAGCAGATATCCCAGCAAGCAATGCGGCCGAAAACCATGGGTGCCGCCATCTTAGATGATGCAGGACACGCCTCCCAAACCCCATTGGCTGCCTCAGTCAGTGGGCGGAACTCAGCAGCCTCCGGCAAAGAGTCTGCCAGGAGCAACGGCAGCACCAATACAACACCCGCACCCCGCGCCCAGCAGAACAATCCCAACGTTGGCACCCACACCCCAGGGAGCCCCCCACCACCCACCCTACACGGGGGACCTGGCAGTCGCCAGGACGACCCACGGCCCCTAACCCCCAGCCCCCCACAACCCCCTCCTAGAGGATCTTACGCACACACAGGAAAGAAGGCAAGAGTGGGGTGGTTTGGAAAACTTTATTCAGCAGGGAAGGCAGACATGGGCAAGATGGCACATGGGCACCAGTATGCCAGGGCAGAGCCCACAAAAAGGACAGGCGCCCCCAGGAAGGGTGGAGGAGGCGGCTGGAAGGCACAGCGGTGAAGAGGGGATGGCCAAGGCCACGGCCCCAGGGAGCCAAGCATGGTACGTGCCAAGGGGAGGAGGTGGAGAGATGCCAGTCCACAGATGGAACCCCACGGGGTCGGGGTAGCGCAGCCAGATCCAGGCACTGATGCTCTCACACACCCAGGACGCCTCCGCACGGGCGCGACGCTCCCCAACGGGGTTTTCGGGCCCCGGCAAAGGCACGATGTCACGCCCATCCACAGCGATTGCGTCGGCGTCCTCGCCCTCCCAAGGGAGGTTGGGGTGCTCGGCCAGTAACACGTCCCGTCGGGACTCGCAGATGTTGTGCAGGACGCAGCAGCACACCATCACGTCCGGAATAATGTCGGCCTGCAAGTCCAACAAGCTGAACAGGCAGCGCCAGCGTTCCTTCAGATGCCCAAAGGCACGCTCCACGGGCAGGCGGGCACGGCTATGGTAGTAGTTGTATTTACGCTGCACGTTGATGCGCGGGTAGCGGTATGGGGCCATCAGCCACGGCTGCAGGGCAAACGCCTGGTCGGCTAGGAGGAGCGGCCCAACCGCGTGCCCGCACACAGAAGCGGGGCCAGACTTCAGGAAGCACCCCGATGTCAGCTTGGCAGCCAGGGGGAAGTTCCAGAAGACAGCTGTGTCATGGCTCCGCCCAGACACACCCGCATACACATCGAGGAAGCGGCCCTTGGCATCCACAACTGCCTGGAGAACCATGCTGTAGAAATGCTTACGGTTGTAGTACTCCTCGCCACGGGTGGGCGGGGCCAGGATGCGTACGTGGTTCAGGTCCATCGCCCCCACCGCCCGTGGGAAGCCCAGGGCACAGAAGCCACGCATGTTCTCCTTCTCGTCCCCCACCCGGATGATGTCGGCCATGTACAGCTCGTTCAGCACGCTCACCGTCTCATGGAAGATCTAACATGCCGTAGACACGCCCACCCCGAAGATGGTCGACAGGGGCAAGTAGCCCACGTTGAACGCTAGCTTGTACAGCGTCAGGCCGAGGCGACGGGACACTGGAATACATCTGCGCATATTAGTACACTCCCGCTGTAGGACAGGTGTCACCTCGGCCACCAACACCTCGAAAATTGCGCAAGACATGCGGAAGCTCCCACGGAAGTGCTCATCGTCCCAGTCCTCCAAGTCCTGCATCTCATGCCACACGGTGTCCGTCCGGGGAAGCACTCAGCAGCGCACGCTCTCGCGCTCGGCCAGAAGCTCGGCCGATGTCGAGAGGGGTGGGGCGCGGTGCAGGGCTCCTTCGGCCGCGTCTTTGGCCAACTTCTCCACGAGCAATGTGGAGGCCGCACGGGGACGCACCAGTGGCAGGATGGTGGCCCGGAGACAAGGCACAGCCTCCGTCGCTCCGAGGGGCCAGCGGAAAGTCCCCATCCCGAACACTGGCTTCGCGGGCATGGTTCCACCTCGCCGGCGTAGGCGAGCACAGAATAGGTCCTCCTCGTCGGTGTCGGCGTGGAATTGCGTGGCCGCCTGGATCACTCCTTGCAAGCAGGCCATCGCGAGCTCCCTCCAGGACATCCTTGCAAATGCTGGGCGGGCCGAAGAGGGGGCAAGCAGGATGGGAGGAGCGGTGGGTGAGATGGAGTGGGAGGGTGGAGGGAGATGGAACTAGAGATGGAGCATGGGACCGTCAACGTCGTTAGCATGGGAATGGGAGGGCAGGAGGATTTGTTTAGGCTAAAGCGCGCCTGCAAGGCTGAGGGGAGTGCCAGGAAGCGGCCAGAGTGGGGCGCGTGATGGGGAATCAGCAGAGCGGGCCGTTACTACGCTACGCTGTGAGCCTCCAAGCTGCCAAACAAACCTACAGCTGGCCGTGGATCGGACAGCGCCGGACGCTTCGTTCCAGAAGTCGAATGCGACGTATTATTTCTTCCAGGGCCACCTCCAGAGCGTGGAGATGGCGTGCCTTTTGGGCCCTCCGCCTTCTACGGATGGCACGGTGGAGGGAACGCAGTTTCCCTGGGAGGCGAGAACAGAAGGGGGGAGAGGAGGGGGAGAGCCATCAGTGACACGGAGGCCACACTAACACCACTGCATTCCACCCAACAGCCCAGTTACCAACCTCCCGCCGAAGGGCCCTTCGGCATCGGACAAAGCGCCCTGCTTGGTGGCTGTTGGACCTGTAGGGTGATGCCATTGCGACCGGTTCTGGCTGCAATGAGGGGAGATAGGGCCGGGAATGAGAGGCATCCAGTGTGTGCAACAATGTTGCATAGGGATGCTGATGGACATAGCCTTGAGCGTCTAGACCGGGCTGAGGGAGGCGGTGGCCAGAGGGTCGCGGATCTAAAGGGGTCCTATCGCGTATAGGTGTGCGGGAGAGTATACAACTGCAAGTCCCTATGGTTCTATGGGGGATGGGTCTAAGAGCTTGTAGGACGACCTTGTCTTAGGCCATGTCATCCTGAGTGGGCCTTTCCACCCCCTCCTCCTCCTCTCCCTCTTCGTCGGTGTCAGGTGGGATGGCGCGGCCCCTCTTTGGGCGGCCGCCTATGCTCCGGTGCTTCTGCCCTCCGGCCGCCCCCCCTGCCTTCCCTGAGGCACCTGCTGATGATGACGCCGACCATGGGGCCCAATATGGTGCGGCCATCAGTGGGGGCAGGTACTTCTGCTGCGGCGGCGGCGCCATGTATCCATACGGCCCCATGTAGGGCACAGCCTGCGGTGGCCCATGGTAGGCTCCACGGAAGGATCGGGCGAGCTCCCTGAGCACCTCGGTTTGGCGGTCGATGGCTGCTGTGCGCTCCCGCATGCCTCGGTCGATGATGGCATCGGTGGCAGCCATGGCCTCGGTCATGCCGGTGACATGGCGCTCCAGACCTATACGCACATCCCTCCCCGCCTCCCGTGTGGCTTGGGCGCACTCCTCCACGGCTTGTGCGGCTGTGCGCGTGGCCCACACGGTGAGGACGTGCTCCTTGGTGCGCCTGGCCTCCTCCTCAGCCACCATGCGTGTGAACAAGTTGTGGATGTGCTCCCTAGTTGTCTCCGTGACAGACACCAACTCCCTCGCCACCTGCAGCCGGTCTGCCCTGTGCCTGTTGCGCATCCGGACACACCTCTGCGTGTTGGTCAGGGGACGGGCCTCTTCGGCTGCGACCTCACTGTGCTTGCCTACGTGCGGTGGTGGCGGCGGCTCCTCCTCTAAGGGGGGCCCTCCCTCCATCGGCTCGTCCTCCGGCTGTGGGGACCCCTCGATCTCCCGCTCCTCCCCGGCCTCGAGCTCCACTTCCGACGGCGCCTCCATCTCCACGTGCGTTTCATTGGAGGTCTGCGGATCAATATGCAGCAGCTCTTCCTGGGACGGCAACAGTTCTGGCTCGAGCACATCGCCCACCTGTTGTTCCATGAGCAGCTCCATTTCGTCCTGTTCCTCCTGGGACACAGGCCCCATCTCCGTCATGACATCCAGGATCCCATGCGGTATTCCCTGCACCATAGTTGCATGTTTTGAGGACCCTAGCCGCGTGCGTGGCGCTGGCACTGGCCATGCCACTTGCCCAACGGTGGCAGCCATGCTCCCCTTCACGAGAGTGTCCCGCGAACGGGATGGCCCTGGCTCGTCCTCCCCCTGCTGGGTCTCTGGCACCAGGGAGGTAGGTGCGGGGTCCTCTACCTGCATGTCCGCACAGATGAGGCGTAGGAAGGCCATGAGGCTGCTGCTGCTGGAGGAGGCTGGCATGGGGGAGATGCTCCTTGAGGTGGTGGCCTCGCAAGCACCGATGGACTTTGGGATGCTGCAGGCTGGCTCATCGGCCTCGCCTTGGCCGGACATGCTTCAGCTGCTGCCCTCACAACTTTCTTGGCAGGGGGTGTGGATGATGGTTTCGGGGCTCTCTTAGCGGGGGGTGCAGATGATAGTTTCAGGGCGGCCTTGGCAGGAGGAGCGGATGATGCTTTCGGGGCGGCCTTGGCAGGAGGAGCGGATGATGCTTTCGGGGCGGCCTTGGCAGGAGGAGCGGGGGATGCTTTCGGGGCGGCCTTGGCAGGAGGAGCGGGGGATGCTTTCAGGGCGGCCTTGGCGGGGGGTCGACCAGCCTTGCCGGAGGCTCCTGTTTCGGTGCGGTGGGGCCCTCTTCCCGTTGCGCCCCTTGGTCCAGCCGTACTCGTTGACACGTGCGTGGAGGCTCATTGGTGGCGACCCCGCTGCCCGCCGTGTGGCCCGGGACGACATCGTGACGCTCGAACAGCAGGCGTGACAGTTCGTCATAGAAGGGCATGGTGCATGGCTGGGCGCCGGTTCTTTTATTGTGAGTGACAACCTCCTTGAACTTCCTCTTGATTCCGTGGAGCTTGTCCTTGCATTGCTTTCCATTGCGGTCATATTCCCGTTCCTGCATTTTCTCGGCTAGCCAGGGGTAGAGCTTATCGTGCCTGGCAGTGGCCATGATCCTCCTGGCTTCCGGGCTCCCCCAGAGCTCTATGAAGTGGCCGATCTCCTTCTCGGACCAACGCAGTACTCTGCATCTTTCCTGGGGGTCCTGGCTGCTCCCCTCTTCAGGGGATTGTGAGCCAGTGTCCTCGGCCGGATCGTCCCTTGCACCCTCTCCCTCTGGCTCCATGTTGCCAGTGGGTGTGTGGTTCGGTGGTGAGGGTGGTCTGTGCCTTGGGCTGCCTTTCCCAGTCCCGTATGGATGTGTGTCGGTGGGTGCTGGTGGGCTCTAGTGTTTGCTGTGAATGTGCCCTGTGCGTAGGCGTTGTTGTCTTTGATGGCCGGGGCTGCTTCGTGTCCTTGGGATTGTTGTGCATGCCTTCGTTGGTTTTCCACAACATCTGCAGGTGGCTGGCTGTCGCCCATGGGCACCAATTGCCTAGGCATTTCTAGCGTCTTGGGGATAGGCTTCGCCTACACTCGCTGTCCAGCCGTGTTGGGCGAATGGGGGGGAGCTATCTGGACGCTGCTTCCACTGCTCTCGTCCTTCTGGGTGATGCAAGGGTAGGGGTGGCATTGCGGCGGGGGTCACCTCTGGATGGGGTGTCGTTCCCCCTGTTGGGGTGGGGGGCTACCCCTTGTTCCTGGGTGCCTGGGGTTGATATGTGTTCTGTTTCCCCCTCCCCCCCTTTGCCATGGCTCCGTTCTGGTGTGCTACCCTGTCCGTTTGGGTGGCTGATTGGAGCTGGCTCCTTTTTGTGCTCCGTGCTGGCTGCCTGGTGGGGGAGGCGGGCATCCTGGTTGCTATGGCGGCAAAACCAGCGCTCCATTTCATCTGCGCCGGAGCTCCCATCCGCTTTCTGCCGCTCTTGCCGCTCTCCTCTATGGTCTTTTGAGTTAACATACTCACCTCAGTTGTTTAACCCACACACCTCAAGTGGCTGAATTCGGACAACACGTTAGTCAATTGACTAACTTTTAAACAACTCGCAAGCGAGTTGTTTAACTCAGTTGTTTAGAACTGCACCTTAAACAACCGTGGGTTGGTGAACCGTTGTGTGGCTGAATTTGGACGACACATTAGGTTAACCCACTGATGGTTGTTTAACTTAACAATAGTTGGTTAACGTGTTGTCCGAATTGAGCCTATGTCTCATAATCAAATTTACACATGCAGAAACAGATTAGAGATGCTTCCAGATCAGGGAGTAGTTTGTTTATTTATTTATTTATTTTTATTTTATTTCTAACCCGCCTCTCCATTCAGATCGAGGCGGGGCACAACAATAAATGTAAATACAAGAGTCATAAAATAGATAAAACATTAAAACAAATAAAAACATCTTTATTTGTTTTATCTATTTATCTATTTTATCTAAAATAGATAAAACATTAAAACAAATAAAAACATATTAAAAACATCTTAAAATTAAACAGGGTAGGCCTGCCGGAAGAGATCAGTCTTCACAGCTCTCTTAAATTTAAGAAGATTTCTAATTTGTTGAATCTCCTCCTGCAGGCCATTCCACAGTCTGGGAGCGGCAGAGGAGAAGGTCCTCTGGGTAACGCTCATCAGCCTAGTTCTGGCTGATTGAAGTAAATTCTTCCCAGGGGACCTGAGTGTGCAGGGTGGATTATATGAGAGAAGGCGATCCCGCAGGTAACCTGGACCCAAACCATATTGGGTTTTAAAGGTAATAACCAACACTTTATACTTTGCCCGGAAGCTAATTGTTAGTCAGTGGAGTGATTTTAAGACTGGTGTTATTTGGTCACCCCTAGATGTACCGGTTACCAACCTGGCTGCCATATTTTGAACTAGTTGAAGTTTCCGGACTAGGCACAAAGGTAGCCCTATATACAGTGCATTGTAGAAGTCGAGCCTCGAAGTCACCAGTGCATGCACTACCGTCTTTAGGTCTTCCAACTCTAGGAAGGGATGCAGCTGGCATATCAGCCGAAGCTGAAAGTAGGCACTCCTGGCCGTTGCATCTATCTGGGCTGTCATTTGGAGCGACGGATCCAGGAGTACCCCCAAGCTTTCTTCACTGCACGTATTGCCACTCCATGGGAATGAAGATGTTCTCTATGTCATGTCTTGTCGGATACAAGTCGAGTTTTCCACCATCGGCATTCCAGTCATCATCCTTCGCACTTCAACTCCCTAAGATCTTCAGTATACCAAAGTGCCTGATTAGAAGCGGGTCAGAGAGGACGTTTGGGGGCGATCGTGTCAATAGCCCTAGTTAGGTCTTGATTTTATCTGTTAACTAGGGCTTCTACAGGATCAGCGACGACACCAGCCATAGAACCCTTTAAGGCTTTCTGGAATCCAAGAGGATCCATCAGCCTTCGAGGGCAGACCATTTTAATCGGTCCGCCACCCCTGCAGGAGCGGGTGGTAGCCATGATACTAACCCTGACCAGAAAATGGTCTGTCCATGACAACACAGAGGTATTTATCACCTCCGCCCACAGGTCTGTCTGTTTGGAACTGAAAACAGCATTGAGGGTGTGAGCCGCTGAATGTGTAGGTCCAGAGACCAATTGGGATAGGCCCATGTTTGTTATGGATGCCATGAACTCCCAAGCTGCACCTGACAAACTGGTCCCGAATGGGATGTTGAAGTCACCCAGGACCAAAAGCCTGGGTGAATCCAACACCAGTTCCGTGAGCTCGGCCAGGGAGTCTGATAGGCAGCGGGGTGGACAGTACACTAACAGAATCCCTAGTCTATCTGTGGTCTTCAGACTCAGGTACACACACTTGATGTGATTCAATTCACGAACAGGAAGTCTGGTCAGGTTAAGGTTATCTTTGCAGACCACAGCTACTCCGCCCCCCCGCCCACTTTCCCTCACCTGCTCACTAACACAGTACCCAGCTGGGAGAGCCTGAGCCCATGTTGGGCCACTGTCATCTCCCAGCCAGGTCTCTGTGAAACATGCCAGGTCGACCTTCTCATCTAGAAGAAGATCATGGATGATGTTTGTTTTATTTTTAACCGACCTGGCATTACATAAGAGCAAGGAAAGGTTCTGTGGGTGGCCTGGTTCATTCTCCAAGTTTCCCGGGTGGCAGGGTGACCGGAAGGTAAGATGGGTGTTAAATAGTTGCTTTGTTTTACTGTGCCTCATTCAGAGGATTTTATGGGACATCCAGACTACGTCTTCCATTTGTAGGCTTCCCATGTTTTCCCACTTCTTCTGTCTTTTTTTTCTTACTAGTAAAAAGGTTAACATAAAAAAGACACAATAGATCCAATGTCAGTGGGGTGGTGATCGCGAATGGGGTGAAGTCGTAAATCACCCGAGCTCCTTAAAAAAGCATTGAATTAAGCACTAATTCCTTATCTTGGAATGGTTGGAGAGCTAATGAAAGGCATGAAATATTGACTGGAAGCAGTAGGATATTTGAGTGAGTGTGGAATCGCGGCAGAGTTTCTCTTGGCAGTGAAAAAGAAACTGGAGGAGACGAGGACGAAGACGAGGAGCGGCCATTACTGAGGTAATTTATGGACTTATAATTGAAGATACAAGGCAGGCTGGCTGGCTGACAGCGTACTGGGAGAGAGAAGGAGATAAAATATATGTGAATATATGTGAAGAGGAAGAATGTTAATCCCCAGTAAAAGCCGAAGTATAGTGCTGGCTGGCTGCGGTAAGAGCAAAGAGGGAGTCACCAGGCAGGCGGGGGGAGGGGGGTAATATCTTATGAGTAATAAGAGGCGACGGGAGAAGAGGCCCCCTTTATCTACCCCCGCCTGGGTTAGACCCTCAAAAGAACGTGGATCGGACAGAACTTGGCAGAGACTGACACGTTTGGAGACCCAAAACATGCCAGATAAGTGCCTAGCAAGAAAACATCGCCTGTTAAAGGAGCTGCGTCACAGCTAGCAGAGCCGGCTGTAATTCCAAAGATCACCAGAGGAGGTCTGCCAGACCCAATGTATGAACTAAAGGATGATATTAAAAAAATGTTCAGGCTTGAGTTGGTGGATCTTGAAGAAAGGTTAGCAAAATGTATTAATGATACACAAACTGAGTTAATGGCGGGTTTAAAGCAAGTGGTGAAGGATGTTGAGGTGCTGCAGACAGAGACTAAAGCTTTGACTGGAGTTTGCAAGAAGCAGGAAGAGCAGCTGTCTCAACATGACTTACGCTTAATAGCCATTGAGGATCAAGATCGACGTGCAAACATTCGCATAAGAGATTATGGGGAACAAGAAGGAGAGTCTCCAAAAGATTTAAGAGATACAATTTTGACATGGATAAGACTTCAGCTTCCAGA
Organism: Anniella stebbinsi; assembly: GCA_029215795.1. Lineage (NCBI taxonomy): Eukaryota > Metazoa > Chordata > Lepidosauria > Squamata > Anniellidae > Anniella > Anniella stebbinsi. The sequence goes on from JARDYH010000004.1 coordinate 196,955,850, forward strand.
CGAGACTTGGGAGATGTCGGATGTTGAGAGGGCTCATAGAGTTGGATTTAAGCAGAAAGGTATACTTCCAAGGGACATAATTGTCAAATTTGCTAATTATTATAAAAAAGAAAAACTTATGCAAGCAATTAGATGACAAGGTCAACCAATGATTCAAGCAACAGCAGTCCAAATATACCAGGATTTGTCGCCTCAGACCGTGCAGTGGAGGAAGAGTGTCAAAATGTGTACAGCAGCATTGAGGATGAAATCGATAACTTACAGCTGGGGATATCCAGTGTTTTTGAGATTTATGTGGAAAGGGAAGCAAGAAAGAATAACATCGTGGGAACAAGGAATGGAGCTGTTGGAGAAGCTGGGCATAATCGATGCCAAGGATGGTGGAGAAACAGAGCAAGAAGAAGGCGCGGTTGGAGGATCCAGTCAAGGATAAGGGATTAGAAGGGGGGAAAAATAAAAAGGAGGGGAGGATTGGACTTTACTCTGGAGGTTGGGCCGAGTTCCCCCCCCCTGAAGAGTTCTAAAATAACTGGGACCAGTGCCCAGATGTCTGGTGAGGAGGGGGGTAAAAATGGGGGTGTATGTGGGGGGAGGGAAGGGAGGGGGGTATGTGTTTCACTGAGCGAGACCAATTTAAAGATATGTGTGAAAGTAAGAAATGGAAAATAAATTGAGAATGGCAACTCTAAATGTTAAGGGGCTAGGAACACTTATTAAAAGGCGAAGAATAGAAACGTTGTTAAAAAGAAAAAAAATAGATATAATTTTTTTGCAGGAAACTCATCAAATAAAGGAGGGGGTTAATGAGTTATGAATGAGGGATGTAGAGTGTATGAAAAGTCATTTGGTACTTCTAAAGCGAGAGGTGTGGCAATAATAATATCGAAGAAATGTGGTATTAATATTCAAAGTGTAAAGAAAGATAAGAATGGAAGGATCCTTATAATCTACTGTATGATGGAAGAGGAGGAATTTGTGTTGATCAATGTCTATGCTCCAAATGGGAAACAAATTGAATTCTTTAAAGAAGTATTCGATATGGTGGGAGATGTTGGGAAAAAGAATATTGTGATGGCAGGAGATTTTAATATGGTACTCGATAAAGGGAAAGATAGGGATAACATTATAAGAGATGTTAGAGGGGAGGGGAAGACGGAGTTAGCTAAATTAATGGAGCGGAAAGAATTAATGGATGTATGGAGTTTTAAAAGGGGAAGAAAGAAAATATACTTTCTACTCACCTAGATTTAAGAGTTTTTCAAGGATTGATTATATTTTTCTATCAAAGAATATGGTACCTAAACTAATAGATTGCGATATTGGAGTAATTAAGGTCACTGACCATGCATTAATGATGATGGATATTAAAATGAAGAAGGATTATAAACAAGCAAAGAGATGGAGACTGGATGGAAGAATTTTTAAAAATAAAAATACAGTGGATAAATTAAAAAAGGAAGTGCAGGAAATATGGCAGATAAATGAAAAAGAAGTTAAATCGTAGGGGTTATTATGGGATACTATGAAAGTGGTAATAAGAGGGATTTGTATTAGGGAAATGTCCACACTTAAAAAGCAACAGGAAGTACTTTATAAAAAGGCTGAAGAAGAGATAAAGAGTTTAGAGGAGAGATTAAGAGAGACAAAAGATAAGCGGTTATATGCCCAAATTCAAGCAAAAAAAAAGGAATTGGAGAAAGAAGAAATAGAACAAGTTCAAAAGAATTTGTTATATTTAAAGAGAGATTTTTTTGAATATAATAATAGAAATTCAAAGATGCTGGCCAGATCCACGCAGTCAGAGAAGGCTAAGAATATGATAGGGACAATAAGAGATAAGTTAGGGAATAGATGTAATTTAATGAAAGATAAATTAATTACTTTTCAGGAATTTTACAAAGAACTATATACATCAGACGCGGTATCACAAGACAAGATTCAGGAATATGTAGAAAGAAATTGGAAAATAAGACTGGATGAGCAAGATAGAGATTGTATGGAAGGCTTGGTCACTGAGAAAGAAATTGAGGGAATTGTCGATAAACTAAAAGGAGGTAAATCTCCGGGGATTGATGGTTTGGGGCCGGAATTTTATAAAATATTTAAGGATATTTTAATACCAAGATTAAAAAAATTATATAATAATATAATAGAAGGAGGAATGACTCCGCCATCGTGGGATCAGTCCTTGGTTATTTTAATACAGAAGCCAGGTAAGGATTTGACGGATCCAGCATCATATAGACCAATATCTTTAATAAACCAGGATGCAAAAATATTTACAGCAATAATGGCTAAAAGAATGGGTACATTTATTTTTAAATATATCAAAAAAGATCAATGCGGATTTATCTTTGGTAGGAAAATGCCGAATTTAATTGGGAAAGTTATAAATATAATAAATATTATTTTAAAAAGGAATTTAAAAGCAGGATTATTAGCATTGGATATATTCAAAGCCTTTGATTGCGTGGAGTGGCCAGCGTTAAAAATTATATTAAAAACATTTGGGTTTGGACATAAATTTATGGGAGTGATTAACCAGCTGTACAAAAATAATAAAGCGGAAATAATGGTTAATGATGGGTTAACGCAACAAATTACACTAGCTCAAGGAACTAGGCAAGGATGTCCACTTTCACCGATCTTATTTGCAATAGTGATAGAAATTTTAGCAAACGTAATAAGGGAAGATGGAAGATTAAAGGGGATAGGAAGAAACCACAAGATTAAAGTGAATATGTTTGCGGATGATACATTATTGACACTAGAAGATCCCCTAGAAAGTGGGGAGACGATTCAGAAGCATTTGAGAGAATTTGGGGAAATTACGGGATTACAAGTTAACTGGGGGAAGTCAAAAATGATGTTGTATAATTATAACAAGGAAGAGATGGAGAAATGTAAAGCTAAGTTAGGATTAAGGCATAAAAATATAATACGATATTTAGGAGTTAATATAGATAAAGAATTAGAAAGAATAGAGGAACTTAATTTTGTAAGGTTAAGAAAAGAGGTAGGGGAGAAATTACAGGTATATAGGAAATTAAAACATTCCTGATTTGGTAGAATAGCGGTTATTAAAATGAAGATTTTACCTAAGGTTAATTTTTTGTTTAGAATGTTACCGATTAGAATCTCAGTAGCGGAGATTAAAAGTTGGCAAAATATGATTAATGCTTATTGTAATGGGGATAAAACAGCTAGGATAAATAAAGGGTTATGGTATAAGGCTCAAAAGAAAGGAGGTTTAGGACTTCCGAATATTAAGAATTATTATATTGCTAATCAGTTAAGATATATTATTCATGGTATTTTAGGGGAGGAAGATTTGGAATGGTTGGAACCGCAAACAGCAGAAATAGATTGTAAATTGGGAAATATATTCTTTACTAAATGCAAAAGAAAGAATTGAAGGTACTGGACAACCCATTGTTGGAAAATATATTAGTGATCTGGGAGAAGTATAGAGGGAAGTTGATACCAGGGGACTCTCCACTCGCCCCAGTTGTAGTAGTGGGAAACTTCCCAAGAGTATTAAAAGCAGAGATAGAAGCGAGACTGAAAGATCAAGATATAATTAAGCTAAGGAATTGGATGGAAAAGATGAAGGATAGTGAGCATATTAAAGAATTGTTTAAAGGACAAAAGATAGTATGGCTCAAATGTTTACAATTGGGAAAATGGACACAGGAATGGAGGCTGAAAAATAAGAAATGTAGAAACAATACTAGATTTGAAGATTTAATTGAACTAATAGGAAAAAAAGAAGAAGCCGGAGATAAGAAAGGACTGACTAGTGAGATATATAAAATATTGATAGAGGAGGAATTTCAGGACTCACTTAATGTTATAAAAGAAGTTTGGGAAGAAGATGTAAAGGGAAAAATTAATGATGATAACTGGGGGAGGATATGGAATGTAAGAATGTTAAAGTTACTGTCGATTAGAATCAAGGAGAATTACTATAAGACAGTTTGGAGATGGTATCTAACACCTGTAAGATTTCACCAGATTGATAAAAAAGTGTCTAAGAATTGTTGGAGGGGATGTCAGGAGGTTGGGACCTATTTTCATATGTGGTGGAGCTGTGAACATGTACAAAAATTTTGGGAAAGGGTTTTTAAAGAAATAAGTGACATAATTGGAAGTAAATTGGAATTAAACCCAAAGTTAGCTCTACTAGCAATATGGGATAGGGAGAATGAGCATATAACTAACAGACAATTGGTAAACAACCTCCTGGCACCGGTTAGAATAATCATTGCTAAAAATTGGAAAGGGCAAGGAAGCTATACAATAGAAGTTTGGTATAAAGAAATTTGGGATATGGCCTTGAATGATATGTTGACATGTAAAATGAAAATAAAGAGGGGAATGTCCAGTAAGAGTGATTTTGGAGAAATATGGAGTCCCTTTTTGGAATATGTTTTAAGATCAGGAAAGGGACAAACGCCTTCAAAAGAATCATTAAAATTCTGGAAGGAGGAAGAATGATTATGAGAAGGTCTCGGGGGGGTGCACGGGGGGATTGTTGAGGGTTGTAGTTTGGTTTATATTGTGTATGTTTTATATTGTGTATGTTTATTGTGTTGAAATTAATAAAAATTATAATAAAAAAAAAGAAAAAAGGAAGGGAATCACCACACTGAAGTCTCTTCTTCTGGAGGGCTCCATTCGAGCCATAGGTCCATTTGGAACCACCAGGAACATGCCCTCTGATGCCCTCAGTAAATGGGCAGTTTGGTAAGGGAGAAGACATTATCTCAGGTATCCTGGTCCTAAATAGTTTAGGTCTTTGTATACTAGTACTAAAACCTTAAACCTGGCCTGGTAGCGAATAGGTAGCCAGGGTTTTCCAGGATGCTCCAGATGGTCTGTTCCTAGTGCTACAATCAAATGACATTGTGTAGCTATTCGTCCTTTCCCCCTTAATGGATTTTCTCCAGTATAGAAAAAGACAGAAACACTGTAGCATTATGAATGGAAGATGATATTATCTAGACCCTCCTTAAAATCCTATGGGCAGTACCCAACACGTATGCCATTGAGATAATGCTAGCATAGCAACCTCTAGCACAATACCAATAGTATATACTGGAGCAATGGGTTTCCGCAGAAAATGCTGGTGCCCTGGCATAGACAATTGGCATTGTCCTAGAGGTTGCCTACACTAGTATTGAGTCAATGGTATAAGTGGCTCAGCAGTGTTGGATACTGCCCTGTGAATGAGGCAGGATAATGGCACCATAAAAGCCTTGTCTGGAAACAACCCAAGATGTAAGAAATACATATTCCCCATCATTGTTATAGATCTTAGTATTAAATAATGTCAACATATTATGCACCCTGGCTGTAGTGAGGCAAAATAAACTTCTAGTCTCTGGGACAGTGTTGGAAGTCCAGAGGAACGTCCAATAACACAGTGGAATTTTAGAATGTTTTAAGGATGTTTTTTAGGATGTTTTAGGATTTTTATGCAGTTTTAATAATATGTGTCATGTTTTAATCAGTTTTATGTATTTTATCATGTTGTTGTTCCCCGCCTCGATCCAGAAGGAGAGGCGGGTAAGAAATAAATTGTTGTTATTATTATTATTATTATTATTATTATTATTATTATATTATATATTGGCAATCTCTAATCTTCAGTAGTCATTTGCTTCATTTCTTTCATTCCTCCTACATCAGAGAAATAGACTCCAGTCTGCATTAGCTTACAGTAGTTACACTGTAGGGATAAAGAGTAAAATACTAAAAATATAAGTAATTTGCAGCACTTTGGTGAAATTATAGAGATTGAATGCATCAGTGTCAGCTATTCTCAAGAGAAAACTCACAGTAAAGCATTTGGCTGAAAATACATGAAACCTCTGGATGGGTAAAAAATGTGGTATAGAATGTAGAAGAGCTCATGGAATTTGGTGTGAGTGACTGATTTAATATGATAATATTTTTGGCAATTGTGTTATTTATTTGTTAAGGGCACTTCATTCCTAGCTAATACAGGATGTTGTAATATTATCAAGGGATTTCATCCAGAATTATTGAGAAAGAGAGAGCCTGTCAGCTGAATCATTCAAAAATAAAAGTTCCACTCCAACCAAACCTGCCAAATAAACCTCCTGCACACAGCAGTTTCTTTTAACATCTGGTGGTGTGAATCCATATGTGTCTCTTTATATGCATACACGCACATACAAAAAGGGGGAAATTGCATATCAAAAGCCTAAGGGGAAAAGCAATAGCTAACCAGTGTGTTATTAGGGCTACAAATACTTGAATGATCCACTCATAGTGCTGGAGCCATTCAACAAAATTATTGCTTTACAACATGTGATTCCCTGAGGTTATGTTATTTGTTAAATTTTAAAAAATGGAAGAAGGATAAAAAAAAAGTTTAACTAATCAGAATTGGTACTTTTATAGTAACTGCTGAGAATGCCATATACACTATGAATAGTAGTAGTTGTACTTGTGTGTTTTATGTCATCTAAGCAATAGTGCATCATCCACATGGTTAGAGAGAGAGAAAATTTAACAATAAAATCCAATACGTTGATAAAGTATTTAAAATAAAATACATACAAGGGGACTACAAGTACATTTAAAGAAACATGTCCACAGATCATATGTTATAAATTTAAAAAACATGCTTTATATCACCTTCCCCAACTACTAGAGATCCTTGTAAATTAGCAAGTGTAATGATTGCAATAGAGTTAGCATATGATTGCATTCTCATTCAAATAGCTTAATGGTGACTTTCTAGTAGACTGTGGTGTCTTCCTAGTAGACTGTACTGTCATAAATATAAGTGACTGAGGCAATGCTTTCCTATATCTAAACCCCCTTCCTCATATTTGTTTCCAAGCTATATGGCCTCAAGCTGAGTTAGATGTGCTTAAGGCCAACTATTTCAATGAACTTAAGTGTGCCTAACACAGTATTGGATTGGTTTGTTGTGTTTTTCAAAGACTGCAAGATTAATGAGCTTTCCCGTCCTGATTGGGTGCATCACTCTGAGGAGGGTTGTGACTTCTAAGTAGCTTGTCGCAGGCATTATTGCAATTTGTTACTGCACAAGGCATTATTTGTTTGTGGGAGGTGGAGGGGTCTAGGCCTTATAGTTACATATTTATTGCAACAGAGGCATCATGGCAGCCAACTGGGTACACAGTGAAAAAGAAAAAATGGTCAGCTTTCTCAGCTAAACCTGTGACCGGGGGGGGGGGGGAAATCAAAGGCGAGGGTGACTTTTCATCAACAGGTAGATATGTCCTTGGATAGGCTCAAAGATCTTAGCCTACACCTTGTCTAGGTCATTGATGAATGATGGCACCTTCCTGTCAGAGAGGTTTAAAATGGCTTATTTATTCATTTATTATATTATATTATATTATATTTGTATACTGCCCCATAGCCAAAGCTCTCTGGGTGGTTTACATAAGAGGCAATGAGCCGTTAACTTCATTGCATAGAGATATCATAGCAGATTCGTCTACTAAGCTTTAACCTTGATGTATGTTTGATATTCTTCGTGCACCGATGCCTTTGCCTATTGCAAGTCTTGCTGACAAAGTTGTGGCCATTTAAATCCAAAGCACCCCTTCTGCAAACAATTTTACCCAAAGAGGCATTAGCACCCTTCAGTCCTCTTGCACTTTGCATTCTTTGACACTCCTGCGTTTTACCTCGTTTTTTGTTCTTTCTGACACACTTAAGCAAAGCTAATTCAAGACCAAATGAACAGCAAAACTGTACAAACAGTTGTGTCTATGCATCCAGGTATTTATGGCCTGCTACCCAGTCGCCCTGAGAATGTCAGATTTCTTATCCTTCAAACTCCTGCTTTTATTGTCTGATTCAGGCTACTGAGATGGTTTATTCTACAGCACTATGAATGGTACAATCACATATAATTCTAATTCATTTTAATGATTACAGAAACATCTATGAAATATGAACAGAATCTCTGGTTTATGGAACTACTTCTTTCTTTAGAACAAGGATACATCACAGAACATTGGGAAGCGGAATAGGATCTGATTACACACACACACACACACACACACAATGAAAAGTTCTTTATCTGCCATATTGCACCTATCCTATTAATACCTCCATGGGCTATGTCAGAGTTTATCTATCGATTATCTAGGTCTAAAGTGTTGCTGATGGAATGTGAGATAACAAGCTCAGTGTCTCTAAGTAACATTGAGCCTCAACTTCTAGGAGAACAAGAACAAAAGACATTTTGTGACCACCAGAAATTTGATTAATTGAGAGTGACATTCTGTGCCTAGTACAGGTGACCCAATGATTGGGTCATGCCCTGAAGGTTTAAAGTCTCATGTCTTTCCCAAGGAAGCAGTCAAACAGGCACAGTTAACCAACATTAGTCAACTATTGTTGACAAATTTCAGGGTTGTATATGGTCCAGCTATTGCTGGCAGAGAAAACACACAAACAGAATTGGCATTTGAAGTGGCAGATAGTTTGCCAATAGGCCATATGAATGGTGGCAGTGCAAGAATGCTAATTACCAGCGACATTAATGATAAAGTAACCTTTCTTGCTCTACATGAACTTCACGTGAACTTGCTAGTTCATGAATTGAAGTAATGTGTTGGGGGGGGGGGACAGTCCCGACAGGATAACAAATTACATGTTTAATTGTTTAATATGGTAGTGGAACTAAATTATCAGCTCTTTGGGGAGATTTGTTTTCTCCTAATTGCTCTAAACAAATCAATAAAAGAATTATCACTGGCATGATCCCACTGAGACTAGAGGTAGCAAAGACAAAGTCAATTAGTTTCCTACAGCACAATACACTCAAATAGAAAGAGTCATTATACCCAGTCTAAAATTCAAACTATCCGGTATTTGCTTCAAAGGAGACAGAGCTTAGGAGGAAACTCTACACAAAGAGGCCACACATTCTGCTAGTTCTTTGTGCTAGTAAACTTGGGTCTAGAACTTTTTAAAAAAAACTTTCAAAGGGATTATTTCCACAGACCATTGACAGAATCTTTAAACTATTTGCTTTTAAAAGAATTAAGGGATTTCTCTCACTCCCATTTCATCTCCCCAAATTTTCTATTTCTAATAAAAAAGACTACACAACCCTAATGTTTCATCTGTTATGATGGCAAATTCTACTAACAAAGAGAAACATAGACTTGACTCGCACGTAACGGCAGCAAATTGTGGGTTAATTACGTGCAAACAGGGTCATCTTGGTTCTGGTTTTAGCTGATGTTACCCATCTGAATATTTTACTTGGTTTTCTCTACTGTTTAGATAAACAAGGCATCATTTTTTTAAAAAAATATTTATTTATTTCATTTCTAACCCGCCTCTCCATCTAGATCGAGGCGGGGAACAACAATAAATAAAAATATAAAAACAATAAAATAGATAAACCATTAAAACAGATAAAAACAAATACATTATTAAAAACATCTTAAAATTAAACTAGATAGGCTTGCCGGAAGAGAGCAGTCTTCATGGCTTTCTTAAATTCCAGAAGACTGCTAATTTGTCGAATAGAAGTCTTATTTCATATTTTTTGCTATGTTCAGTTTTGGTCCATGTCTTAATTTGTATGTCTGATGATACATATTGCGTTATCTCAGATCAACAGTTTCATTCTTAGAGTCAGAAAAAACATTGGCAACGACATATGGTTGGTACAGTCTTCCTTGAGTTGATTGCATGTCTACCACAATAAGCAAATGCTAAGAAGTCAAAAGCACTTTCTACAGTCAATTTGGATACTTGTCCTTTTTTCTCCTAGATTTTTTTTCTACGTTGGATTTATTATTCCTGCTACTAAAGTCTCAATTTCACATTTCACAAAAATCACTGACCACCCAAAGTTTTAATGCCTAAAGCAGTCAGTTGAATTCAGCGGTGATGTAATGTTGGATTTGAAAACAAATTATCTTCCTGTTTTCTGTTCTGTACTTGTGTACAAAGAAGTCAATTGATTTTTCCACATCAATACGATCTCAAAGGAATCCCCAAACTGTTGTTAAAGGACCATGGACAGTTATCAATCTACTCAACTAATCTATTTAGAAGTGGCCAACAATGTATGGCTGTTCTATGCAATAAGAAGATTTATATATATGGTCACAGTTCCCTCTATTCCTGCATATAATTTTTTAAAAAAATAACAACAGACAAGCCCTAAAGCCACTAATTTAGTGTCACATTACAACTCATTCCGTTTCTTTTCATTTGCCCCTAGCAAAGTCAAGTTCCAGTGACCTCTTTTTAGCCATGATGGGACACTAGTTCATGTGAGCTGGATGGAATTTGAGCATGAACCAGCCTGACATCACCATGAATCAGAAAATATCTGTTAAAACAGCGCAAATTGTTTAATATCTATTTACTTTTCATGCCAATTTTTCTAATGTTTAAATAAACAAACAAAAGTCTCTAAGGATGCAATCCTACACATGTTTGGGAAGAAAATGTCCTACAACTCCAAGTATGCCCTAGCAAGCCAGGAATTGTAGGACTTTTCCCCCCTGTCTAAACATGCATAGGCTCTTTCCCTACAATTGCAGTCCTATAACCACTGCCCTAGGAGTAAGTGCCTAGGAGTAAGGAGTAAACTCAGATATTTACCAAGTAACTTGGGCTGTTTGAAACATTAAAGGGAGAAAAATGGGCTCGACTATTTTCAGTGTTTTCCTCTTTTTGTGTGCAAGTTACATCTCTTGGGTAACTTACACACAAATAGAAGGAAATATTATTTTATTTTTAGATGAGTACAACATTACGTAACAGCTTTGTATGAGAATAATTATACTGAGTCATACTGAGACACACAACATGTTATATCTGTGTTTCATGTTGGTCTGATTTGTTGCCAACAGTTCCTTCCTTAATGTAATTGTGACCAAATTAAAGACTGGATAGGTCAACAACTTTAACCTTGGACACTGAATTGGATCCACAGGGGTAGGCAAGCTCCAGATGTTTTTGACTACAACTTCCACAGTCGCTGACCATTGACAGTGCTGGCTGGGGCTTATTAGTGTTGCAATCCAAAACATCTGGAATGCCCGCAGCTTGCCTACTCCTCCACTAAATGATCCCTGACAGATAATAATTAGAATACTCTGAATACTTTTCATACACGTTGGCAGGCTAAAGTGTGTAAAACAAGTGACAAAATACAGAATTTGGCTTCTATATTGGAGCTGCTTAGTAGAAACTGATACCTGAACACTCAGAAGTAAGTCCCATTGAGTTTAATGGAGCTTATTCCCAGGAAAGTGTCCGTAGGAGTGTGGCCTAAGACTTCTGAAGCTGTCAGAAAATTCATACAGCTTTTGATAAGGGCTGAATGATGAAGGTAATGCTAATGCTTCTGAATTTGTAATGGCTGCTAATGTTCTCTTTAGGGCTTTGATTAGGGCTCATATTGTGTAATTATGCCTTTTGACAAGGATTGTGAATAATGATAAGATTAATTTCATTTTTTTCTTCTCAAATTGTAGAAATTTCTTTCACTAAAAGTGGACTTAATTTGCATTGCTATAAGATTTGATGCTTTAATGACAAATAATTCTGTGCAAAACCTTCATATGAAATTTGCCCTTTTAAAATACTTGTTTCTAGTATTATTTCCAAATGCACTGTTCTCTCATTTGCTGTTTGTTTTATTGCCACTGACAGTGTCTCAGCTTTACATCATATACTTGACACAAGAAAGACATTTTATTTAAACTCATATCCAGAGTGTTGTTCACACAACCCTTGTGTCTTTTTCACTTTGCAATGCTTTGGTAAATTTCTCTATTAATAAATATTTAAATGTATCAAATAAATAACAACCTGTATCCAATGTGGCACTGGGCTAGTGCTAGTGAAGTTGGAGTAGCGTAAACCAATACCATTAGCGCTTGCTAGTGTAATTTGCCTTCAAATAACTACTCAATATTCTGAAATGCCACTTTTCCCAGATAAAACCCAAGCAATTGGAAACAGTATATATATATAAAAAAGATTCGAGCCGTTCAGATCAAAATTCGATGCTATGAAAATGTTTCAGTGTCCTAACCTACTGCAATCCACTTTCCAATCTCGATTCAATGCAGACAAGAGGAAGGTACTGTTAGTAAGTGGTTCATCTGCCCATGTGGTATTCAACCTTTTCTGGAGGGGGCTGCACTCTCTCTAAAGGATCACATTTGCAGATTAGGGTACTCTTTGATCCAACATTGTCACTGGAGTCACAGATGGCTTGGGAAGCCTTTTACCAGCTAGGGCGGATAAACTAGCTGGGACTCTAACTGGACAGAGGTAACTTGGCTACAGTTATCCTGGCAAATCCCACTTAGTTTACCGTAATTTGCTGTATGTGGGACTGCATTAGAAAGTCCAGAAAATTCAGTTTTGATTGGGACTTAAATGTATTATGGCAGTGCTTCTCCGTTCTACTGGCTTCCAGTCCATTCATGGCCCACTTCAAAGTGGTGGTGTTAACTTTTAGAGCCCTAAATGGTATGGGGCCAGGCTATCTGAAGGATAACCTCCAAACATATTCCTACCTGGACCTTGAAATCATTGTTAGAAACCTTTCTCTGAGGATCACTACCAAGTGAAATCCAGTGGGTGGCTTTGAGAGAAAGGGCCTTCCCTATGATAGGACCCAAATAGTGGAAGGCCTTCCCCAGAGAGGCTTGTCTGGTGTTTATTTTGCATTCTTTTCAGGTAAGACGAGGTTGGGTTCAGAGGGTACTCTTTCTAAAGTATTAATACCTGCCACTGTTTCATTGTATTGTTTAAGCCGTGTTATGTGTTTTATACTGAATTTGTATTTGTATTGCTTATATCATATTTAGAGATATGAAGGCCTGGAAGAAACTACAAAAAAATAATGAACCCCCCCTTTCCCCTTGCTGAGGACTTTGTTGTTTTTGTTTTCTGAAAAATTGGAAAAACTAAAAAAAATGGATTATGAAATATTTCCTTTAAAAATGATGAATGAAATGGTTAAGATAATATGTTCAGATATTGCTGCCTGGGCTTCATTTTTCCAAAAGGATTTCTAACAACTATGCAATAGGAAGACTTTTACATAGGTTTTTGGCCTCATCTACACCAAGCGGGATATTGCACTATGAAAGTGGTATATGGTATGTGTCACTGGGCCCAAACAGTTGTCAGTGTACTTAAATACTGCTATAAAGCAGTAGCGTGGATCCTGTGATTTATATACCGCTTTCGTACCACTTTCATAGTGCAATATCCTGCTTACTGTAGATAAGGCCTATGTATAGTACCAGCTCACCCCTGTGTGAAACAGCAAAACTCAAGCTTGCTAAAATTCTCTGAATTCCATCCTGAAGCTCGCTCCAACTCGAATCCCTATCAGACTGTGACCTTCGTGTTTTGCTTTTGCATGAAAATTTGTTCATATTTTTGTGTGTATTTTTCCTAATGTACATATCAATTCTGCGCATCTTTGAAATGTATGCATTCTCCTTCCATTGATTAGAGCATATTTCTGTGCATTTTTCAAAAGTACCATTTTTTCAAATGTATGCATACTATTGAATGCTTTTTGGGGGGGGGGGGTTCATGGATCACACTGCAAGCTTGGAAATGTACAGACTTCAACCACAGATTGCGTCCAAGTCTGTGTTCAGTCCAGAAGGTATGAACTCAGTAAATCCTGATCAAAAATGAACTAAAGAAAATGTCCCAAACATCCTTAAGTACAGAACAATTATCATATGTTAGCTATAGTCTGCCTCCAGGGCCACTGCTATTTTTAACAAGAGAAGGAAAAAGTATTCAATGCTTTTTTTGCTTATGGGCTCTTGTTGGCATTTGTTATGCCAAACATGCTAATTTTGTAAGCAACCCAAATTATATATAATACTTTTTAGGAACAACCCAAATTATCTTCTTCTCTTCTCCCTCCATAAAAAGAAATGTTTGTTTGTATGTCCTTGATGGACCCGAAAATCATTTTTCCCATGGTTATGAAACTTTAAGGATTTCTTGTACTTTGTCAGGGGAAGGTAAAAATTTCATAATGGAAAGCATTTAGTACAGTGACTGAAGACAACCTTTTGGCACTTAATCCACTAGGAATACCAGAAGCAATTCCTGGATAAACTGGAAGCATTCAGTTGCCAAGTCTATCAGCCCAGAACCTGTGTAATTAAACTTGCAGAGTTGCGCTGGTCTATGTTTTCTAAAACACACACACAGATGAACTGGAAAAAGTTACCACCTACAAGAAGTGCTTTGTTGTCAACTACCAGGAACCAAGCTGACCAATCACGACCAATAATTCCATGGATGGAACATGGACAAATAGCTCCTGTTCTCTGCGAAATGTCATGTGCTCCAGATTCCATTCTGCAGCTGTTCATGTGTGAAGAACAGATGCAGTCCACCTTATAAAAGTTTAGCAAACAACCTACCTTGTACAGATATGTGTGAGTGTGTAGAAAACGATGAACTCTGTGATAATGATTATCACACTGTACTGGACGTTACAGACAGCAAAGATGATTTCAGCAAACATGATGCTGATCACAATTAGTGACCTATTAAAGAATGCTATATAATTATATTATCTCAAGTTTAGTAGTTTTACCAGTTCAGACCTAGTATAAAATCAAATTTAACAACTTAAAATAAAGTTGCAATAGCACAAATTTCATTTTATAGGTTTTATTTCTTGTAGAACATCCAAAAAGAAGTACAAATTAGTTAAATACTATAAATATGCAAATAGCAGAGGAACCATTGACTTTACAGTAAATATTGTACAGACCACATTTTAGACTTTGGAAATAACTTTAAAATAAGACCTTAACATTTAAAATCTGTCCATAAGTAATGAAGATATTGACAATTTTATAAATTTCATTGGTGGACATCTTGATGACATCATGAATACTACATGCCATGCACCATAGAGTGACACCAAGGAAATTATTCATCTGTAGGTAGTTTCTGATGAGGTAAAATAAATCCCACCTTTTCCTCACTAAAACTGCCATGAAATTACAAATACTCCTCTACTATCTGGGATAGTTTTATAATATTATGTAATTGCTGTTTTGTTAATTTGTTTTAGCTCCTGATGAAGGATATATTTCCAAAACGTCGTTGAGCATTGTGGATAGATTACAAAATAAAAAAATATCTTGATAAATACAGAACATTGTTTTTTAAAAAAAGAAACAGGAATTTTTACAACATCAGAGCTCATCTCTCTTGTGTGCCTACGCAAATTGGTGCTTCCCCCCCCTTTTTCTCCTAAGTTGTTCATCATCAGTTTTCCACAACCCCACAGTCACCTCTGCATATCATATTTTCCATCTTGTCCTCTTAGTTTATCTGCTTTGGGAGAATGAGAATTCACTTGTACTTTCTGTCTCCTTATGGACGATGTGGCGTTAAAGCTTGGGAGCCTTAACTCCCAATTTCCCTGCTTTTTGGTGTTTGGTTGGAAACCATAGAGCCTTAACGTTTTTGTAAACTGTAGGATTTTTGTTTAATGTGTGTGTGTGTGTGTGTGTGTGTGTGTATATATATATATATATAAAAGTCATTTTGCAAAACTAGATTAAAACTGTATCATTTCCATTTTTTTTCCTATGACATTCTTTCCTCTTTTATAATAAGAGATGTGAATCAGGAGTAGACATGTTTCAAATTGTCAGGATCAGGCCTGTTCCCCCTAGTACAAGGGAAGGGGTTTCAGGGCCTGGATTGGATTCAGAATCTGAAGAAGGAGGAGGAACAAGACCCCTGCTTCCAATTTTGGCTGGTATCCTGCTGTTCCTGTTACTCCTCCTCCTCCTTTTTCTTCTTCAGATTATGAATCTGATCCAGGCCTTGACACCCTTTCCCCTACACTAGAGAGAACGGGCCTGATTCTGACACATTCAAAAGTAGGTGTGGTTCTGTCTGCTATGGCCTATTCCACACCAAGCAGGATATAGCACTATGAAAGGGGTATGAAAGCGCTATATAAATGGCAGGAGCCACACTACTGCTGTATAACAGTATTGAAGTGCACTGACAACTGTTGGGGCCCAAAGATACATACCATATACCACTTTCATACTACTTTCATAGTGCTATATCCTGCTTGGTGTGGCTCCTGCCTGTTATATACCGCTTTCATTGTGCTGTATCCTGCTTGGTGGAGATTTGGCCTATGTATTCTTCTCACACAGAGACAGAAAAGGTGAGAGGTCTACAGTAGATGGAGAAAAACGTTCATAATACAAAAATCTCTTCCAAAAATAAGCCAGTGCTTAAATATTTTAGTTGTATTTATCATAGCATATACACAAAACTTTTTATGTTTTTTTTGGTGGAAAACTGAGCCGACACTGAACATCTGCATGGTGCTTGTTTAGTAACTATGCTGAAGCATTAAGGTTTTATAATGACTGCTAAGGAATGAAGGGATTTGAGGCGTAAATATATATTCCCTATAATCATGATTTCTCCTCATCTGTATGTTCTGAGGTGTGGATAGCTCTCCTGCTGAAGATTTGCTCTGTGGGACAAGTATAACACTCCCTTTGTATTTAAGAGACAGAAAAATGTTCATCATTCTAGTGAAAGTCTTGTCTGAAATACTACTTTTGTTCTTCATTACCCAAAGGTACAACTGAACATTATGTTTTACAAGCAGTAACACAGATGACAGCAATCAAATTATATACTCTTCCACATATTAAACAATGCAATAAACCTTTGAGTCTGCAATGGTAGAGGCATTAACTGTGAAATTAAGCATCCTTCCTTTTAGGGCATCTCTACATTAAGGGAAAAAAACACATCTTTACCAGGATTTTTTCCCCTTAAGTATTTCCACATTCACTACAGGATCCTTTAGATATGATCATGTGATTTGTAATCAAAAACTTCCCCTCTGGTCAATGTTCCATAATGTTCAATGAAAGAACGCCATCTATTGTCAGAATTAATCCTGCAATTACTTTAAATACTCCATTATCTCCATTGATTTTTAAACGAGATTCCTGGAGGGTGGGGAGAAGGCACTGGAAATGTCCTGGAGGTTGACATCGTCATGTAGAGGATGCACAAACATCCATGAGTGGCCAACCATGAGCGTGCAATAAATCGCTCATGTAGAGAAGTTCTTAGGCGGGGTTGCGCAATCTTCTTGGCCCCGAGAGCCACATGCACATGCACCACCACTGTGGGGCATGTAATTTCTTCTCTTCTACTACTCATAAGTAAGCAGGTCTGAATCACTCAGCAGCTGCTCCAAATAACATCCCAAATATCAAGCCTCTGCGTGTCTACTCAGAAGTGTATAGGGCAAGCCGCTGGAAGAGGCAGTGCTGCTGGGAAACGAGATGTGCAGGGAGTGCACACTTTATTTCCCAGCAGAATTCAGCTCCTCGCACCCACCAAAAAGCTATTTGCTAGGCTTTGGAGGACACCATTCTGCAGAGAAGCAGGATGTGTGATCTCAAGGTGCTCTGTATCTCTGCAGAAACAGCAATCCAAACAGCTGTTTGGTGAGCTGTTGGGAGCCCCATTCTGCTGGGAATCAAGCTTGTTGCTCTGCAGAATTGCTGTGATCTGGGGAAGGGCTGGAAACTGCAGCAGAGGAGCTAGCTGGGGGGAGGGCTCTCTAAATAGCCATGCTGAGCCATGTGTTGCCCACCTTGGTGTAGATAGTCATGGATTATCACTGTAAGGTTTCCAGGACAGAAAAGGAGAACCAAGACTTCAGGGCAAGAGAGTTTTACTAGGAGAAAGACAAAAGAAGTATCCATTGAGACTCTCAATACAAACAGGCATTGAAAGGTTAATCCAATAGAGAGGGGAGCAGTAAGAAAAAGGGGGAGGGGGAGAAAGAGACTGGATAAGCAGAAAGGAAGAGCTAGGAGAAAGGAAGGGGTGATCACTTACATTAGCCTGCTGGGATGAGCAGAGAAGGGGAGAAGAATCTTCATCAATAGATTAATCCAAAAGCAGGATGATGAGGCGTTCCTTGTCCATGACAGGGTATCACTAGCACAAAGATTTTATTATTTATTAAGTTATTTATTAAAATAATTGTATCCCTCCCTATTATCACTGGGATCTGAGGACGGCGTACAGATAAAATCAAAACAATATAAACATGAATAATTTTTATATGGGGAAGATCAGGCATCACCAGGCCTCAGTTGGGCTTTGACTATGCTGGAGCATGGAGTTCAAAGATGGGTCCATAGCCAGGAGTTTCAAGACTCATTCAGACAGAGTGTCTGCCAGCAGGACTGCTCTCAAAAGCACACTAAGCAGGGGAACCCTATGGCAATTAAACATTTAATCAAACAAAAGGCCAGGGTGTCTATTGAAAAGGGGCTTTCTGGGAAACAGAAAGGGCAGATGAGGTGCTATACATCCTGAAAAGGGAGTCATAGAGACTTGGTGGTTGAATTGGTACCAGGCGGAGAAACAGTGTACAGGACATTTGGTGTGGATAGTTATAGGGTGACCATATGAAAAGGAGGACAGGGCTCCTGTAACTTTAACAGTTGTACAGAAAAGGGAATTTCAGCAGGTGTCATTTTTATGCATATAGCACCTGGTGAAATTCCCTCTTCATCACAACAGTTAAAGCTGCAGGAGCCCTGCCCAAGTGACCAGATACAAAAGAGGCCTAAGTACTTGCCTGCTAGGCAGCTAGAAACAGACAAAAGAAGAGGCATGAATACAACGTGGAAGCAGTCTGGCTGGGCAGTAGAGGCCCCTATAATCAAGATGTCTTTACTTCTTAAAACATGTACAGCAAATTACAGCTAATTCTGCACAACATGATAGTATTGATTCTGTGAAGAGCATTCCATTCCAGAGGATAAATAGAAAATGTTTTACACACATGCACCACTCTCGCTTAGAGAATCAGACCAGATCCCTGTTTTATCCACTTGACGTGCTTGGAAGAGGAGATAATCTCATGCACATGTGCTTCTGGTAAAATGGCAACGATCCCTGGCTAAGAAATTAACACCCCCTTTAAGTTTATCCCCCTTTTTCTCAGCTTCCAACAGATAAATTAAAACCAGCATTAAGCAAGTGCAGTTTCAGTTCATATGCAATTTCCGACCATCGCTCCACAAACACTGTAGAGTGAAACAGCCTCAGGCACTGTTGTGATGGAATCATAACCAGCGACAAGCTGTTTCCTATCATGCTGTATTCATTTATCTCCATAGCCCCCTGCAGAGGACCCTACATGCATTCCACTGGGGAACGGTGTTGGTAACAGCTGACATGTGTTATTAAACATCTCTTTCAGCTTGACCTGGAGTACTAGCAAACTCAACTGGTCCCCAAGATGTTAACTAAGTAGTATTACAAACATAGCCATAACTAAGGACCCATTCATAGTGATTGATACACAACCCCCCACTCAGCAGTTGGTTGTCATGTCATGCAAAGCCACCGAGGGTTATTTGAGGGTTAAACAACTCTCGCGTAACCCTTGGTTTGTTGTAGGGGAGGTGTTTTACCCACAAATAACCTTTGGTGGCTGATAATCTCATTATATATGACCTCCCTCTGCCAAGCACCCATTGGCAGTTATTGCAGTGCCATCCACATAATGAAGAGATCATTGAAAGAGGAGGTACCACATGAGTGCATCAGACTGTTATCATACTGTATGACAGCTCTCACATGTATACACCACTTGATTACTCAGCCCTTGATCACTCAAAGCTGAATATGTGAACAGTCTCCACTAAAAAGCATCAGGGTCGAGATTATATGAAAATTCTACCTTTGGTGTTGGGTCTCTGATCTCTCTCTCTCTCTCTCTCTCTCTCTCTCTCTCACACACACACACACACACACACACACACAGAGTAGTTGAGTCTTTACATTGCAATCCTATGTGAGTCTACTCAGATGTAAGTCCCACTAAGTTTAATGGGGCTAACTTCCAGGTTAATGGGTATAGGATTGCAACCTTATATCCATGCAGTGTTGACCATGTATGAGTGAACCAGCTGATAGGATAGATAATATGGGCCCTGTTCAGAAGACACCTTAAACCATGGCTTAAACCGTGGCTTTAATCATGGTGAATAAGGCAAAAAGCCTTATTCACCATGGTTAAAGCTGTGGTTTAAGATGTCTTCTGAACAGAGCCATGGTTGTGGAGCAATACTATAGCCATAGCTACACCTCTCCTTTCAGTCCAAGGGGAGAGGGTTATGGCACTATGGCCAGATTATGCACCAATGGAGCTTTCCATGAAATGGAAATAGCTTCAGAGAGGCCATTTTGTTGAGGCAGTGGCAAGAAAGGGTTAAACTCTCCTTTTCCCCAGCTCCCATGGTCCTGGAACTTTCTGACAGCTGCTATTTACACAACAACAGAAAGGTGCACATTAAATGCATTCATACAATTCATGTCTTGTCTAGTTTGGTCAAGTTAAGACTTTTCCCTGAGGAACATTTTAATACCATTGATTGCACTGTACTGCTGCTTATTGGTGCTGAATACTACTCTGTGGGCAGCACCAGTTGTCCCTGCAATAGAATAACCTGCATAAACATGTAAATAGTGAATCCATGCCAAAGTTTCAGGAAATACAAAATCATATGCTTCAGCCCCTGGAGAGTCACTGCCAGTCACAATAGGCAATCTAGGGCTAGTATGGCAGTTTTCTATGACATTCTGACTGTCCTTTTAGTTTTGATTCATGCTACTTTTAGCACTTGGGCATAAAATGGAAAGGGTAATGTAATGGCAATGCATGTTGTAATATTTCTGATATTGACCTGGCTTGCACAATTGGGGGTTGTTTAATCTACGATGAGCATGTGTACCACATATGTGTGGGCGACACTGTGAATATACCACTCCCACTCGGGGGTTGTTGTGTCATGCGAAACTAGTCAGCGAGGGTTATTTGAAGGTTAAGCAACCCTCACATAACCCTTGGTTTGTTGTAAGGGTGGAGGTTAATGCTCAAATAACCCTGGTTGGGCTTGCATATTCAAAATGTTACTTGACATACACCATGGCTCATCGTGAGTTAAAATAATCTATGGTGAGCCCAGCTGTGCGATGCGAACTGGCCCATTGTTTTATGCATCCTTTCCCATATTCAAATTACAGAACAGCTGAAATAACAGCTTTCCATTTCTGTGTCACCGACATGATTCACCCTTTACCTGTAGGCCTTCCTTTTCATATGCAAGATTTTTAGGTCAATTCTTAATGTTAATGTTAGAATAACTGTAGAAACTGTCAACACAGAGGCCAATTAGAGTCAATCATTAGTACTTTTCAGATCTTTCTCCTTTCTGACAAGGGGAAAGTTTAGCTTACATTTCTTTGCAAGCCTCACAGAAAAGCCGAGATCAATCTTTGGAGAGTCATTAAGGCTACATCCAAACAACAAAGAAGCCAATAAACAAGGATGGCTCCCCAACCTTTGAGGTGGGCCAAAAAGATTAAAGCAAAAACATCTCCATCCTCTTTCTGATCCTTGTCTGAAGATTACACTACTCAACTCTGTGTCCTACTATTACTGGAAAATGGGTTTGTTTCTTTGTTTACTTACACCAAGGTTATCCAAACAGTAATCATGAACAATGCTGAAAATCAACTTGCACTAACATGCACATTTTGTTGATCTACTGAGGACACAGTTTCTTTCTCCTATTCGTCTGGGAAAAGAAAGAAGCTCAGGAGAAGTGAGGGATACTAAATGTTTACATCCTCACATGTGAGCTCTGCTGATCTCATTCCTTTGGAAAACAGAGCAGCCTGTGAGTTGTTCTTTTCCTGATTGGCTTTGTAGTTGCCTTTAATCCTTTTGGCTTGGGGTTTTGTAACAGAACTGAACATAGCTTTGAAACTGTTCCTACTGAAGTTAATGGCAAAAGTCCTACTGGCTACAAATGACATAGGAGCAGAAACCAAAGCAGCAGGCATGCTATTAAAATGTGAAGGAGGAGCTATCCTGATTCAAGTCTGAGTATTTTCATGCAGACAACATTGGCTCCAGCACAACTCAACTTTGACAGATTTGCTACATGGCTGGGGAAAACAGATGATATGATTCTTCTAGCCTAGACTTAAGCATTTATTGTGCAGAATTGGTGAAGTACTGTTTGCAAGAAAAAAAACTGGCAGTATATATCAACATTTAGGAGACAGTTCTCTGGGCATAATCCATCCAATTTAAATGGACCATGGACTGACACCAACTGGAGCAAGTTCCCACCTATAGTTAGTTAGTTAAGTATTTTGCAGTGAATAAAAGCTAGAGAACCCAGGATCAAACATGTCAGGCTTAAGAAAGACAATGCTTCTAAAATAATGATCCAATTTGACGGTAACAATCCAATTTTGCATTCATCTTTGACCCAGGGCAATTTCCCAAATGATTTAGGGATTGGAAACAGATGAGCAAACCTCATCGAGATCTCTACAGATTGACCTAGAAATGAACAAATTTGTTTTCACACACACACAAAGAATCAAAACTTTTCCAAGTACATATTAGACGGCTGAGAAAATGTATTTATTATTCAAAGTATTTCTGTCCCACTCCTCTTCAGTCAAAAGACTCACAGAGGGACAAACAAGAAACAGCAATCAGACAACCCCTGCCCTCAGGCTCACAATGTAAACAGACACAAGACACAAGGAAAGGGATTGGGAGGGAGGAGGACAATGAAGAGCACGATGGTAATATTTGATTCAGTTGCCCAGGTGGATGGACACAAGTTTGCACTGGGCCTGTTCCTCTTTCCCTTCTTCTCGTTTGCAGTTTCTCTTCATTGAAGTTCAAGCTTAATGTATTGCCTCTCCCATTTACGGTGACCATATTTGGGAAACCAAAAAAGAGGACACGGGGCGGGGGAGCGGCTTTCCAGGGCCTCCGGAAAGCATGTCATCCACCACCACTACCTTAAAGCTCCTGCTTGGAGCAGAGGAGAGGAAAGTGTGTCATTCCCCACCTCCACTCCAGTCAGGGCCTTTTCTATAATATCCAGGAATGACATGCTTTCCCCTTTAAGGCACGCATTGGAGCAGTGGGGGGGGGGGAATGAGGTGCCTCCAGAAAGTCATTCTCCGCTGCCACGCTAATGGCGGCCTTAAAGGGGAAAGTGTGCCATTCCAGGACATCATAGAAAATTACAGAAAATCCCCCGATACCCAGGATAGTACAAAACCAGGACAAATCTGGGGAAATCCTGACAATTGGTCACCCTACCATTCCCTCAGGGCAAAATGTTCCTCAGACACACTTCTGGTTGGGGAAGGAGGGGCCACCACTAGGAGCTAAGCTTTGGCAGCCTACCAACCCATTTCTGCTTCTTTCTTTTACTTACTGGGAAGTGGAGACAGTGGTGGTAGCAGCAGAGAGTAATGAGAGGAAAGGTGTTTTCCCCACTTCCACCTACCCTTCCTTTATCCTGATGTGTTCCTCAGCTTATGAGGACTAACAAAAGAATGTCCGTTGAGACTTGGAATCTTCCACAGCCTTACCACAATGGTAGTAGTCTTTAGGAAGGTTCCAACAGTCACTGCTCTGTCAGTCTTGAAGCAGTGCAAAATGTATCAGGAAGATGTGGGGAGGGTGGAAAAGACATTCATTTTGCCCACCCTCTGCTGATATAATTGATTGATTACATTTCTGTACCAATAACTAAAGCTCTCTGGGCAGTTCACAACAATTAAAACCATAAAACACAGGACAATACAATATAAAAGTTAAAAACTACAATATAAAAATAAAATAAAAACAAACCAAATTGAAGCTAGCAGTGGTGCAAGATTTAAAATACAATACGGGATCTAAAACAGAAACTGACAACCAAAGCTACCATCATTGTGCCCACATTCAGTTAAATAAAGGGAAGCGTGGAGAGGGGGATAGGAAGCTTCTTCAGGTCAGCTCTTGCTCTAATACTACTGCTATTTAACATCTGTGCAGCACTTCCCAGTGTTCAGAGTGATTCACATGCATTACATAGTTGCAGTCCTGACAACAATCATGTCAGGTAAGTCAGTATTATTATTCGCCATATTGCAGGTGGAGGGACTATGGGTGAGAGAGGGTGGCTTAGCTAGAGTGTTTAGGGCAGAGGCAAGATTCAAACAAGACTTTCTGACCGATAGTACAAACAGCAAGCAGAGAACCGTGTGAGAATTTGGCATGTGTGTTTAAGGTCATCTCACCTCTCCTTTGGGGCATCCTTTTAATAACTGGGTTTTTTTCCCTCTGAGCCATGCTCATGCAACATTTGTGGCACCTGTCCTTGGAAATATGAGGCAATAAGTCAAATTTGCTAGATTTAGAGGCTGTACAAAATATATTTCTGAGATAGTTTCTTTCAATAGTCAGGAATGTGGCTTCTACAATACATGGGCAGCCTACAAGGACCTCCCCTCCAAGAATGCACCAGGGCATAATACTACATCATCACATTGCTTCATTCCCAGGGGCCTTCTGGACTCATTAAAAAAGGGATTGTTATCTGGGCTGCTGAGCACAGCCAACCCACTGCTTGGAGTAGTGGCTTAGCCTTTTTAACTTAAAAATGAAAGAAAAAATCAT
This sequence comes from Anniella stebbinsi, assembly GCA_029215795.1. Taxonomy (NCBI): domain Eukaryota; kingdom Metazoa; phylum Chordata; class Lepidosauria; order Squamata; family Anniellidae; genus Anniella; species Anniella stebbinsi. The sequence goes on from JARDYH010000004.1 coordinate 196,980,466, forward strand.
CCTCAGCCAACTCATTGCAATGTGAATACACTACGCCCTACCTGAAAGTGCTTCAACCTTTGGCTACCCACCCCCAAAGATTATACAATCTGTGGGAACAGATTTCACCCCACCTTCCTCAGAAAATGCCCAAATAAGGAAGACTAAATACTTTGGCCAAGTTTTAGTCGTATATACATCCATTCATATTCTGCAGTTCGCATCTTGAAATTTCTGTCTTTTTTGGTCCCTGTCCGTCTCTGAATATGTGCATCTGTAGGCAGCTGTAACAGTGAACCCAGCAATCCCCAGCCTTTGGGGTCAGTGGATACATTTGAAAATGGATAGATTCTTGTGGTCACTCACACAAAATGGCTGCCATAGGGGCATGGATGGTCACAAAACATCCATTTCATCGAAGGCAAGCTGGTGAGACTAAAAATCAGGTAACTTGTCCAAGAACCTAAGTATAGGGAAGAGGTGGGGTTTGCATTCCAAAACACAAAACCACTCTGTCGAACCCAAATAGAGTCGGTGGTGGGGCATGTTGCTTTGCAGCATGGTAACCTCCCAGTTAGAACAAAAAAATTAGGAAATATCGTTAAAATTGGGAAGAGTATGGAACCTTGTGGGTGCCAAGAGAGGTCTCCATGGGCACGTTGGTTCCTGTGGGCCCCGTGTTGAAGACTCCAGCCACACAGATTGGGCAACTTCCTACATAGAAGCAAAGAAGGGGGCTACTCTGGAGAAGGTAGCTGCAGTATGAAAGCATTAACAGTCCCAGATAGTTTCACTACACAATCTTACATTCTTTCATGCCACTCATTAACTTTCCTAACATCATAAAATGAATTGAGAGCCAATTAAAATTTCCTGTGCCTGCAAAGTGTAAAATAAATATTTCTGGAACATCACCTTCTCACTTACTCACATGTGCATACTCAGTAATAGCATTTGCTAACTTTTAACAACATCCAAAGGTTTTTCGAACACACTACAATGCGTTACATTACTACCACCTGCTGGACAAAGTTTACAAGACACTTTTTTACAACAATGTCTTCGAATTTGTCTGCGTAGAAACAGGGCTTCTCCATGCAACTAGCAATACTACAAAAATCCGGTTTTCCATTCTCAAGGTAAAAATACCACATTCCCAGCTAGAGAGAAGTATTCTGAATAAGGCAACATAACTCTGAATGGTTACTATAAATCACAAACAAACAAACAACCCATATCCACACAATCCTTCCAAATGGTGACTTCTACAAGGTGTTCTTCAACTGTACAGAACAAGGAAAGATGCATAATAGTGTGATTTTTGGATCTAAAGTTCAGACCTTGTGAGATAGCAAGCTGATTGATTAGAACTTTGGAGTGAAGAAGAAACAGGCTAAGCAACTGGAAACTAGTCAGCTATCTGAATATGGAACAACATGCAAGTGAAAAGTAATAAGCATACTTGGTTAAAATTTGGAAAATTCTGCCTTTATGAAAATTACATTTCTGCTTTTACAATTAAAGATCAAAACATTTGATGTCACTTTTTGGCAAAGTACATACAGTTGTGGAATTAACAAGGAAGGTTTCACAGATTCCTGATTTCAGAAACAAGACACAATCCGGGGACAATGTAGGGGTTTTTTTGAAGATGTACACTGTATTCTCCTCATTACAGACTAAATACACTCAACAATCAATTTTGACGCGTTTCAGTTCAAGAGTGTGACTTCCAGACAAATTTCTCACTTTAAAGAATGTGCTAACTATAAAATTCCTAAATACTTATTACAAAATCCATAAGATTATTAATAAAAACTAATGCAGAAATTTGTGTGTGTGTGAGGGGGAGAAATCCACTATTTCACTGTAAGCATTCCACAAATTTCACACATTTAAATGGCTGAATTTGAATTCAGGCATAATCAAATTTTCCCAAATAGAGAAATGTTGTATTTAATTAAACATGGGTTTGCTTCCTCTCATTCAGGACCTGAAAATGCCCAAATTCAGAACTTATTTCTATTTATTAGGTGCACAGCCTTCCTTACTTCCATAATGGAATTCAAGGTGGCATACGTAGGATTCCCAGGCAGTCTCTCATCTAAACACTAATCAATTCCTGTCCTGCTTAGCATCAGCAACGCAGCTACATCATTCAAGTACTTGAGTCCACTTTTAAAAGCCATCTTCAGAATACAAACTTCTGTCTCTTTTATATTTCCCAAAATGTCATGTTGTTTAATTACTCTTTGTGTTTTTAAAAATTGCCCCAGCTCAACTAAAAGTGCATTTAGTTGACGAATTATGAACAAACAGTAGATCATGGGTGGGGAACCTCTTTCTGCCCATGGGCCGAATTCAATTTTGGAGGAGCTCTCTGGGATTGCATTACTGTGGGCAGCGGGGACAAAGGCATAATCAAATGGGGGGGGACACAAAAATACCAGAATATTTTGGGTTAAAGCTCTTACTGCCAGTAAGTAAGCCTTAAGAGAAGCATTTCAACTTTTTAGAATGTGGAAAAGTCAGGGGACTAGCAAACAATCTGGGGACAATCTGTGGGTGTAGGGTAGGGATGGGGCCAAGGGAAGGGGCCAGGGCTCTCTGGGACCCCAGGAGGGCCAGAATTGGTGCATAGAGCTGAAGTTCAACACCCCTCACCAAGTTAGCTTTTTTCCTTTGAAAAGCTAACCATAAAAATAAATGCCTAATATCTTATGTTAAAATAAGCTTTATAATGAAAATTGGTACTGCTATATTGGGAAATCCAGAATCCCTTATCCAGAGATCCTCACATGGAAAACTGGATGCTCACTGCTTCATGTGAGGTGGAGGGTACTTAATTCAGTAATTCATCACATGCTTTGTATTCAAATGTCCCAGCTTCAATACCTAGACTCTCCAAGTTAAGCGGTGTTAAGGTAAAAGGGCTGGGTAGGGCTCATTTTGAATACACACTCCAGACCAAGGGCAGACTACAACTCCCACAAGTCCCAGCTAGCATGGCCAATAGTCAGGGATTATATGAGTTGTAATCTAAAACATCTGGAGGGCACCAAGTTGCCACTCCCAGCTCTAGTCTAAATGGGCCAATGGTCTGGCTTGCCCCTGAAGTTGCCTTAAGCTCGAAACACATTAGACCTTAATAGTTTAAGGTGCACCTTTCCTTCATTTCCGAGCTGGTGCCTTCCCTTCCTACCTTCACTGGTTTGATATAAGGCAGCTTCATAGATGATGTCTCTTGGAGAATATCAGAGATTATCATCTTTGATAATCCTTATCACCTATTCAGGGGAAAGGGTTGTGTGTGCATCATTTCTCATCCCAAACATAGTTGTATGTTGGTCTTTTCTCCACACTGTACATTCCTCAACATTGCACATTCTTATGCACACAGGACCAATCTCAAAGATGCAGAAGACTGTTTCAGTATCAGACCTCCCCTCCTGGATCAGGAATGTGGATTTTTTAATTCAAGTACAGAGGTTACTTGAAGAATGATTGTAAATAGTATTTAAAGTATTATTTGGAAACTGGAGTGAAAAATGATTGCTACTTGCACTCAACAAGACAGAAAGTTAAGGGACAAAGGTATTTCCATAAAATTGCTGGATATAGGAAGTACTGAACAGCCAGACCATTACAATTTGCTGATTAATGGCTAGCTTTGGAAATAATATAAGGTTTATTGTACAAGGCTCTATAGTGAATAATTGGATAATCCCAATAAAATACAATATTTTTTCCAAAAGGTTTGTAAAGTTAATGTACTCCAGTAAAACAGGAATCTGGTTTCAGAAATTATTCACTAAAATATAAAATTAGCAAGTTTCAGTTAACAGAACTTACATGAGAAATATATGGAAAACATGAAAAATAAATAAAAATCTGCCCAAGTAGCACAGTTTCTAATATCATGCCAATATTTTGTAGTGCACTATCTCAACATTCTTTTTATAGGCATGAATTTGGAATTAAACATCTTTATATCACTTATTAAATCCAACAAAAAAATTGAAACACTTTTTTAAAATTAAGTTTACAAAACAGCCATGCAATACTGAAAAACCCATTTTAAAGTACTGGTTATATCCAGCCAAAGTTAAACATTTCTAAATCTAATAGAGAATTGAAGCATACACTTAACTATCTTCTATTTCTTTTTTAATTTTCAGACTGATTCAAAAGAAACCTATGTTTTTTTAAAAAATGTGCATAAACTGTATTGTTTCATATTTTCATGTGTTAATATGCTGTTTGTCTTTATGCTCATGGCTTGAACAAAAATCGGATAAAATTATCCGATCTGATCCCCAGCACCTGGATCGGCCGATCCAATACAATCTGAAAAGGACCCGATCTGGATCGTGTTGGATCGGAGGATTGGACCCCCTCCCCCCACTCATGCTCCTCACCTGTCCTGGCAGGTGAGAAGCGCAAATGCAGGGAGGGGGCTTACCTCCCGGGGCCGTCCGCTGCCATCCGCGGGTGCCAGCGGACGGCCCCAGCAGGTAAGGAGGAGTGCAAGGGGGAGGAGGGAGGGCCCCCCACTTATCTGCCAGGGCGTACGTTGCCTTCACCTGCTCGAATCTACTGAGAACTAGGCTTCGCGGCCTAGTCCTCAGTAGAACGCCAAGTGATGGCCCCGGCAAGTAAGGAGCGCGAAGGGGAGGAGGGGGCTTACTGCTGGGGCCGCCCACAGGCACCAGCAGATGGTAGCGGATGGCCCCGGCAGGTAAGAAGCGCGAGGGGGGAGAGACAGGGAGTGGGGAGTTAGGCCCCCACTCACCCCTCCGCCACCATTTTTTCCCCATAGACTTGCATTGGGGGAAAGCTTTTTTTCGCCCAATGCAAGTCTATAGGGAAAAATGGCAGACGATCTGAAAATCGGACATCCGATTTTTGGATCGGGATCGGGTCCGATCCAGGGGACCTTCGATTTTGTTCTGATCCAAAACAAAATTGGAGGTCCCGATCCGGGTCCTGATCCAATCCGGGGGGTCTGTGCACATCCCTAGTATAAAGCACCTAAAATGTACAGTTAAACTTAAACATTTAAAAATAAAACTCAAATTTTAAAAAATGGTAAAATGTTAAGTCTGTAATAAAATCAAAACACAAAAAAAATAAAAATTAGCAGTGCAACCCTATTGCATGCCTACTCAGATATATCCCACTGAGTTCAATTGGACTTATTTTCAAGTCAGTGTTTATAGGACTGCAGTCTAAGAGAGCAGTCTTATTTATTTTATTTACAATATTTATATACTGCTCCCCATTCAGAATTTTGGAGCAGTGGACAAAATAAAATAGGATAAAAACAGAATAAAAACACATTAAAAGTGCATTTTTAAAAGAAACAAAGTGCAAAATAAACCTCGGCTGGTAAGGGAAGTCTTCCTGGAACAACGTTTTCAGGAGGCACCAGAAGGAATACAAAGTTGGTGCCTGCCTGACCTCCCAAGGCAGGGAATTCCATAGGAGGGGGGCCACCATACTGAAGGCTTTTCCCCTGGTGGACTCCAACCGGACAATAGATCTATGTGGGACCACCAGGAGCATGCCCTCGGATGACCTCAGTGACCGGGCAGGTTGATGGGGAAAAGGTCTCTAGACAGTGTCCCACGGGCTGTAGAAAACACTCCCATGGCTGTAGACCAGGGTTATACAATCTCCGATCTGTGGGCCTAATTCAGGTTCCTTAATCCAGCCCATGGAGGCTCTTGGGTTCCTCCAGTGAGCAGTGCTTGACCTCCCTAGACCAAACCTCTATGATTTCCACTAGATCAGTATATTCTCTCACGCACATACATCCTCACAGAGATTACAATGATGATGATTGATAATAGAAATAATTGTATATTGTTAAAATCAAAAGCTATTCGTAATTTGTTTGGGGGGTATTTCCATAGGTGCAGTAAAAGAATGGAAGGTTCATCCAGACAACTCATGAAAGAATTTATTAAACAAATAAACAAAAATGCAGTGTACAATGCAATCAAGTTTCCTGCTTTACAGTCCTGAAATAGCTCTCAAATACATCCAAAAGCAATCCTGAAGAGCTAGCTGACATTTTCTTAGTAATGCTTGTAAGTTTTGTTTATATTAAATGTAATGGTTTCCATTGACCTAATTGTATGCAAGATCCTTGGATGTCCTCATGGACTAATCCCATTATACTCTCTATGTGCAAACTGGAGGAGGAAGAAAAACATTTACACTGAATTGGTATGAAAGTTTAACTTTTCAACACGTTTGGCAACAGTGATCAAGAACAAACTTTGTCTTTTACAATAAAAGCATAATTCTCAAGTATATCTCCTGAATCCATTGCTATTGTACCCCTTAATGGAGTATGTTTCCTGCTTTCCCTACATGTCTTTTATTATTACTCTTTTCAAAACAGAGAAAAGTTGCTTTCTCAGCGTGTATAGAATAAAGCACATATGGATACTTAAAACATTTTAAAAACCTAATAAAATAATGAATACAATTAATGTACAGTAGTTACCTATTTACCATTAGGGTATCTTTAAGTGTGGTAGAACAGTAGTCAAGTATATTTTCCCACCTGTTCAGTGCATGTGCATAGACAAGATATTGATAGAACAGAAGATAAACTAATGCAGAGTATGAGGCCTTTATCACATGTATCATTTTCCCCCCAGATTGCTTCTGCAGGTTACCCCTCCATTTCCTATGCGAATCTAGCGTTTTGAATCACACGTGGCCAGTTTTGCTCCGATACCTCAGCTCAGCCTGTTGAACTTGCCTGAAATGGAATTTGCCCATTCAGGGTTAAATTGAAACAGAAACTAAAAATGAAGCACTCAGTGCACGAGAACAACGCGAGGGGGACAACTTCATGCGAGTCCCGTGCTGAAGAAGTGGATCAAAGGCTGCCTCTACAAGAGAGGTTTAAAGCTCTTTCAAGGCGCTTAAAAAAATTTACCTCTACAAGAACGGAGCGCAAATCGATCGTAGAGGCGCGTTATCTCTCCGATTATGCGCATTATCGAATGCTCGTTAAATCGCGAGTTTTATTTTGCTCTGGCCGTTAAAGCGCATTTTGACTATGTGAACAAGCGCTTATGTGCATTAACTACTTGTAAAGCGCATTTTGGTCATCCGTTAATGCGCTTCGCCGCCTCTCACCACCTCTCGTGCAGAGGTATTAGGTGTAAATGCGCTTCAGCGATTATGCGCATAATCGCCTAACCGGGCGCAAAAGCAAATCCTTGTAGAGGGGACCAAAGTCTCAGTGAGTGTGCGAAAACCACGTGTGTGATAACGGCCTGAGAATCTGATTTTAGTTTTACAGCTTATCCTCTTTTCTTCCATCATCAATTCTTAGCTAATTTATATGAATTTGAGATGTAACAGGTGTTGGTGATATTAACTATATTGTTGGTTTAAATACATAGGAAATGTCTGAAGTATACAATTAACCTTTATAATGAGCTATAACATTGCTCGTAAACAATATGTTCTATTTTTACTATAAGACAGCTGGAATGTAGCATACACTACATAATCACTACATAATGTACTCTTGTCATATTGTGTGTGTGTGTGCATGTGTGAAGCTAGATCTACACCAAGCATTATATGATACTTTGAAAACAGTTTGAAAACTGTATATGGACTGTGTCCTGGGCCCCAACAGTTGTCACAATTGTTATAAACCATTTTAAAGCAGTAGTGTAGATCCTGCTTGTGTGTGTGCTTAGAAACATTATGAACTGGTCAGAGCTGAAAGCTGGAATCCAACCAAAGGAGGAAGTGGTTTCTAATTTTAAGAAATGTCAAGGCTCACAACATAAAGCAAACAATGATTTAGGCAGTTGGCTATACATACAAAATGCTTCTGGGAATGTTTCACAAGCAAGGTTAGCTGGCAGTGCAAACAGTAATGCTGCAGACAGGCTAGGTCTTTCTAAATGAGGGAGGCCGGGTCCATGAACAGAGGAGACAGAGTCACATTAGAATTATGGGACTGAAAATCTCAGAGCTTAGGGATAATTCATACCTTCACATAGATCACTTGGTCTCTCAATGTTGCCATTGAAAAGTATTGTGTTTGAGCTGATGCCCAGTAATATAAAAGCTTCACCTGTGATGTTTGATCTGGAATAGTTATTTCAAACATGCAGGTCATGACTTGATGCACTGCAGTCCTCAAATGATGAATGTGCATGCATGAACATGTCAGTACACAGGATTTAAAGTATCCCTCACTGATCTCCTAAAGACCCTCTTGTGATGCACTTCAGAACTATCTCATCCTGGCAAATCATTCCACTGACAAAGCTTGGAATTCAGCTCCCTATATGAAATTTCATTGTAATTGTCTCCCCAACAGTTCTAGTTGAAACACTTTCTGTTTCATGTAACGGACACAATCTCCTTTTCCAGAAGGAGACTTTCAAGATACAACGGCCTATCTGTTACAAATCACTTCTCAAATGCCTGAAGAGTGTGTTTGACAACCGAAAACACAAGCTCTCTATAAAAGGGTGGGGGGGGGAGTAGAAATGAAAGGCAGTTAACAACTAGGAGAGCCCTGATGATTTGAAAGGCCTGCTAAATATCAAATTAAGATATTCCAGTGTTGTTATGACTGAGAACTTTTGCCTGCATATCATCTGCACCTTTTGGAGATATGTTGAAGGAAAAGAATGAAACCTGGTGTAAATAGGTGGAACTTCATACATTGCGTTCAGGAAAGAGGAGGCAAATGCTGGTCTTGGATTGCAACTTCATCACAACTTGTATTTGACTACATGAGAAATAAACAGTGTGAAGAAGGGTGTGGGGAGGATTTGAGACCACTCACACTACTACCCTAGCTTGTCCAGGGGGCTGGCCTGGCTGTCTATACTGCTTTCCCACACCCCCACAAACCAATTGTTTGGCTTACACCTGAACCTCCTATACTAGCTAAGTCTTGGTAAGATCTGTATGGTTCTTACACAATGGTTGCCCCAAATCTATTGGGTAGTCCCCAGCTGACTGCCTGACAATCCTAATTATAAATTTTTAACTTCGTTACATATGGGCTTTAATCCCCCAATCCTTTGTTTCATACCTACAAAGTTGTGATGGTTATAGTCTAAAGTAAACATAAAAATGTATAAATAATATTTACAAAGTTACAAAACCATAAGTATATGTTACATAAACCTGTTCAATTTGCTCCAGAACAATAAAAAATTCATCACAAAAAGAAACAACTCTTAAAACAACACATATGAAAAAGAATAAAAAGTAAAGTTATAAGAGGCTCAAATTCAAAGAATATATTCTACATTATAACAATAAACATACTTACTCAATATCAAAATACCATAACACTTCTCTTATGAGTAACTTGATATTGAGTAAGTAAGCCTTATTTCCTATGGTTAAAGCCCTGGGGTAAGGTGTCTTGTGAACAGGGCCTACAGTATATAATCTTTTTTGTCCTCAAAAACGCAACCGAAACCTTAAGCTCTTTTAAGGTTTAAAGAATAGGCTGACAGGTTCTAACTACTTTTGGCTTTTGAGATGTAAGTTTATATTCATTAAAATGGTGAGTCAGCCACTATGTAATTTTCTGATTTGCTGTCTAGTATTCGAGACCACTGACACACACACTTTAGCTTGTACAGGGGGCTGGGCTGGCTATCTATACTACATTATTATTATTATTCTGCCTTTTTCCCAGGGCTGGGACTCAAGGCGGTTTACAAGATTAAAACATGTACAATTAAAACATGTAAATATACAAAAGATAAAATAGAATTAAACCTTCAGTAAAATTAACACTTTAATTTTTTTTAAAAAAAACAGTAACAGATTTTAAAGGAGAAAAAAACAAATACATTAACACAGGTCCAGAGTAGTTCCAAAACCCTGCCAGAATAAAAAAGTTTTTGCCTGCCTCCGAATGTGAAGCATTTTGTCCATCAGAAATGGAGGTCATCGCATTATTGGACAAACCAGGGGCTGGCATTTACCCAACTTAGATCCCCATAAATTTAAAGGTTAATTCACTCCTTCTGGAGCTTCTTATATATCATCTAACAGGGGCCAACATGCTCCTTCTCTGCAATTAACTCTGTGCAGGCCCTGGGAGGGGGGGGAATACACGTCATGCTCGAGGCACTTCCTCTCGCTGTTTTTTTTAACCGCACCAGAACGTCATGTGCCACACTTGCCTTTTTCTAACGACGTTTCTTTCCCTTTACTGCACTGTGTTCCGTCTCTCCGGGTCACAGTACTTTCAAATCCCGTCTTTTATCGTAGCATTACTGCATTCTGGAAAGGCGGGCTTTTGATTTTCTTGCAGATAAGCTCATCGCATTTACCCACCCTTTTTTTAAAAAAATCTTTAACTGTTTCTGTGCATTTGTGTGTATCTGGTGGATCCCTCCATCACTGCATTTTCCTTTATTTCAGTGAGGATGGATTCTCTAAAGCAGCTCCTCAAAATTATCAGCATCATTGCAGTGTCTGTGAATGTTTTAATCTCAGCTGTTCGTGTACTGGTTGTGCTATGAGAAGATGTCATAGACGGAGGATAAACGGTGCAGTCCAGTTCCAGGAGAACATGAACTTTCTCATCTGTGGTTCTGAATCCATTCACCTTCCAGCTGTTTTCCGCCAATACTGGGTCCGTCCCAGTAGTCAGGACTGGTGGGAGAACCTCGTTCTCAAAGTCTGGAACAATGAGTGTTGGATTGAGAGCTTCAGGATGACCAGAGGGACCCTCTTTGAAATCGTCACTGAGTTTACACCTGCGCTTCAGAGGCAGCAGACCACGATGAGAGAGCTGCTAAGTTGGCAAACCCTGGGTACTACAAGACAGCGGAGGAGCAGTTCGGGGTAGGAAGGTCAACTGTGGCTGCAGTGTTTGTAGAGATGTGCTTGGCCATGGAATACATTCTACTCCGCCGCACTGTCCATATCTGGGACGTCATCCAGGTATTTTAAAATATTTTTTTAAAAAACAGGAACGCACATGCGTTTGTGCGCATATAGCAAAGTAATAGCCTTGTATTGTCAAGTGTATTTTGTAATTTCTAAACTGACTTGATTTGAGCGAAATGGACTGGCGATTGCTCATATGTATGTTGAGCGGGATTCCTCTTCTACCCTTTTTAACATATTGTTCCCCCCTTCAGGTGATGGATAGTTTTGCATCGTTGTAGTTCTGCCATTGTTGGGGTGCCTGCGATGGGACGCACGTTGCGATTGTGTCTCCAGTGCGTCAGGGCACTGACTTCATCAATAGAAAAAACTATTACTCTATGCTTCTGCAGGGAACCACTGACCACACTGGTTGCTTTATACACATGGAGATCGGCTGGAGCAGAAAGAATTACGACGCTTATGTATTTCAGAATTCATCCCTCTATGAGGCGATGGATGCTGGAGCCTTTGTTCCAGGGAACCCCATATGGAGGCTAGGGGGTGTAGAAGTCCTGCCACTACTCATTGCAGATGGGGCTTACCCCATTAGAAAATGGCTGATGAAGCCCTATGGCAGTAACCTCACACCACAACAAGCTCACTTTAATTATTGCCTCAGTCGGGCACAAAACGTTGTTGAAAGAGCGTTTGGCCAACCGAAGAGCCGATGGTGGTGCCTCACTGGTCGGCTTGAGGTGGCTGAGGAAAATGTTCCATCTGTTATCAGTGCTTGGGTGATTCTGCACAACATCTGTGAAGTGAAGGGTCACACAATCACTGTTAGCGTGGCGGAGAATATTAGAATTGTTCTTCCCACCCTCGGTCTGCCATTACTTAATTATGACAGTGCTCGTGCTGAACAGGCAAGGAAGGTGAGGGATGCCATAGCTGCATACCTTTGGCGTGTGCAGGAAGAGAGGAGATGATTTGGAGAGGTGACTGGACTTTGAGCAGTTTTAAATAGTGCTCTTCTGTTATTCCTCATTGATTTGATGTTGTGATGTTCTAAGTCTTGAAGTTCTTGCTGTTTCATTACTTAATAAAACTTTTAAAACCAATCCCTGCTTCTCTTTCTTTAACAGTAAATTGCATGTGCGTTTAAGCGCATGTAAGCACGGAAGTGTATAGGGGGCGCTGTTACCTACCCAGTAAGTCATAGCGATGGATGGATTGTCTACACCAGCCATTTATTCCAGGGTCAGCTAGAGGTTGCCCATGTACATCCAAATGATGGACAGCTGATCTCGGGGTGAACTGGGGATGAGCACTCACTTTCCCTGGGATAAAATGGGCGGCACTTATCCCATTTTTCCCACAGTTCCAGGACAACCCCGAGGACCGCAGGCGGTGTGGCACAGGCTCCCGGGTCTCCCTCCTCCCCGCAAGTAGAAGGCCTTGGCAAACAGGCATGGAGCTGTGCAGGTGTTGTGCATCAGTTGGGGAATCAGCCAGAGAGAGGAGACAGCTGAGCCTGGGAGTGTTGGGGGAGTGACACTTCATGGAAGCAGGCAGGGACCAGCTGAGTTTCAATCCAGCTGACACCAATTGATTATTAGTCCACGTCCCATAAAAGTCTGGCCAGCGCTCAGCCAGAGTGCTGGAAGCAACGAACGTATTGGATGCCTTTGCCTTTACTCTGCTTCTCAGCTCCGTGTTCCTGACTCAAGCCTTGATTCTGATCCTTGGACTGTATCCTGACCATTCTTCTGCGCATTCCTGAAACCCTGGACTTGCCTGAACATATCCTGACCCTGTGGACCGAATTCCTGACGACGCTTCAACACTTTGCGATTCCAAGATTGTTAACTGGACTTCGGACGGCAACTTGGGCTTTGACTTACGGACTGTATCATCAGCCTCTGACAGCTACATTCCTCAGTGACATCTTTGAATTACAACGGGGGGGGGCTCTGTGCCCATCGGATGTGGGGGAGGAGCATTTTCGCCATCTCAGCGTCCTTGGGCACTGAGATTTTTTTCTTTTTTAAACTTACTTTGGCACACGATTGCGCCTGCATTGCTGCGCAAATGTGTCGTTTGGAAGGGGAAACCCGCCGCGCCGGAACATCCCTCCTCACTTTTGGGATGACACACAGGCGTGTGCACACTGGGGGACAATCCAGGAAGTGGGAAAGCCTGAGATCCTCCCCCCTCCCTCCTGGAAGGCTCATAGGTGTAGATGAGTCCAATGTTATTTCTCTGTTCATTCTTTTGAGTTCTTCTTTGGCTTTCGTCTTCTCTTTTTCATTTTCTGTAGCTTCTTGTGCTTGGGATGCTGTGCAATGCAAAACTTTTTGCAATGCAAAACCTTTTAATCAGAGTCTTAAAAACTCTTATTTCAGTTAGACCCCCTCTAGAAGGATTCGCTTTGGCGCCTGGCTACCCGATTATGCGCGTATTCGCAGCAGCGCATTTTCTCCTAATACCTCTGTACGAGAGGCGGCGAAGCGCATTATGGGACGACCGAAACGCGCTTTAAACTTGTTGACATGCGGAGAATCGCATGTTTACATGGCGGTAAGGCGCTTTACCTGCCGCCGCAAATTAAAACTCGCGGTTTAACGCACATTCGATAATGCGCATAATTGGAAGTTTAAAGCGCCTCAGCCCCCAATTTGCGCTCCTCTCTTGTAGAGGTAAACATTTTAATCAGCCTTGAAAGAGCTTTAAACCTCTCTTGTAGAGGCACCTTTAGGTGGTGGTCTGTGCATTTTAGGTCCTTTTGTTTATAACCACCACCTCCATTCCATAAAAGAAACTAAACTCAGGTAACTGTTACACCCCTGGACCTTTTCACTGGTTGGAGAAGTGTGCTAAGCATAAGTTTTTTTCTTTCATTAATATGAAGAATTAACATCAGATCACATATGCACCATTTTTTACTTCTTTAGAGTCAAACTAGATGAGTCAGTAGCAAACATGTGCAGAAATGGGTCTGTTGCTGAACTCTTATAAAGTTGGATGGCGCGATGGGGGTGATAAATGTACAGCAAGGGTGAGCAGGAGGATAGCCCCCATCTGGATCTGGACTGAGGAGGTATTTTAAAATTCCTTTCCCATGGTGTCCTCCTGAAAATTATTCCCTGTTGTTATTTGAACTCAAAAGGTGCCATTTGCAGCAAACAGTACTTTAGGAAGAACTAGAAGATGTGGGGATTAACCCTTTCTCCCCACACTCCTGATCTGGATTGTGGCTCCACATGGCTGCTGCATTTGAAAAAAAAGGCAGTGGCTTGTTCTAAGCTTGCTTTGTGAAATGTATGCTTAATGTACCACAGTCTAACCCTTAGATGAACAGCTGCCATCTATGATAACTTTGATGAACTGCTGCAAAACTTAAAATATAGAGAGCATATATTTATATTTTGGAAGAACCAAAGGACTGTAAAGCGTTTGCTACAATCATTCCTTATTTATTTTATATGCCAATTATCTGCTTCATCGGTCACATTTTGGCTTAACAAATATGGATAGACTTATATAGTTAGAAAGGCATGTAAGAGCTGAAAGAGTTGAGACAGTCTGATAGCAGATAATGTAGTTTACAAATTTATATAACTGCTTTAAAAGTTTTTTTGTATTTGTTAAACCATGAATTTTCTAAAAACACAAACAAACCCTGCCTTTCTCAAATCATACTTGTATTTATTTGTAATGCTACATGTCTATTTTTATACTTTGCTTCCTAACTGTCTGTAATTTTTTTCAACTGCTTCTCCACTTCTTCCACAAATGCTGGAAAGCTCTGATCCAAGAGACACAAGCGAATGAAGCTTCCTAAATCTTCAGCATTCCACATGGAGTGTCGATATGCAAAGGGAAGCTCAGCATTTGTTGTCACTACACACTGCAGAGGCAAACAGATATGATCAACACATCCTTTAAAAAGGACCTTAAACAAGAAAAAAGAATGAATTTGGGTCATCAGTTGGCACAATAACAACTTTGGTACAGCATCAAAATGAATCTCTAGCTGAAGCAATCCTCTAAGCAGAAAATGGAGGTGGAGAATAATTGTTTAAATCCATTGCTGATAGTTCAGAATCAAGGCTGTATACCAAGTAAGGACTTTGGCCAGGTGTAAAGAAAAGGAATATATATGGTGCTATGGTTGCCATTTTGAAGTGTTGATTCAGTTGCACCTTCACACCTGTAATACCTTGAAAGCAGACAGGGTTCATTTTCTGAAAAAAATACTTATTTTCTACAGAAGTAAGTTTACTTTTCTGTTTTGCTACAGAAATGAACTGAGCTCAAATATTTACCTGTGCTAGCTCTGACACAGATACTCTTCCTTGTGCTGGAGATAGATTTTCAACCTAGAAGATATTAAATATAAACGCATAAAAGAGCAAAGGGGGGGAGCGGAAACAATTACAAAAAAAAAGAGAGTCAGTGTGGGATGGTGGTGCGGGTGTTGGACTGGGACTGTTGGACTGGGACTGGGACTGTTGGACTGGGACTGGGATCCGGGTTCTATTCCTCACTTGGCCACGAAGCTCACTGGGTAACTTTCGGCCAGTCATTGACTCTCAGCCTAACCTACCTCACAGTATTACTGTGAGGATAAAATGGAGAGGACCACATAAGCCACCTACAGTTCTTTGCAAGAGGAAAAAAGATGGGACAGAAGTGCAATAATAAATAAATATAGTAAATAAAATATTAGAAGAAAGGAGTATTTGGGGCACTCCAAAACATTCAGAATATATTAAATCAGTATTGCTTACACTAAAGCACCATCTTTTGCTCCATAGCCTAGAGGTATGTGTGACAGCACCTTTGGGATTCCCACCCATTTTACCTTCATCTGCTGCTCCCCCCACTGGAATGAAGTCCCTCAGAGCTCCTCTAAAATTGAATTCATCCCTTGGGCTGAAAGAGGTTCCCCACCCTTGCTCTACAGACACTCCTTCAGCTTACAGTGGGTTGCATTGGAACATTTTGCTCAGAATCTTTCAGCTGAGTTTCTTCACCAAGCAGCAGGCTGTGATCTTGTTGCAGTTCCTGTCTTGCGCCATCTGTTACTAGAACTGGAACATAGTCAGCAAGCTTCTGCACACAATTGCAGCAGTGCTTCTCTGCTTCTGTTTTGGAATCTCCCGTAAATTGAACACGAAACATACGGTGTTTGTTCTATTTCAAAACCATAAAGAGAAAATTACAGTTAACTTTCATATTAGATATTCAATTGCATATTCTAGTTGTTTGCAGGTACATTTTTAAAACCAGTGTCCCAATCCTATTTCAACAGCTGTGCAACCATCTTTTTCTAACAGATTTTAAAGGGAAGCTAGCAATAGCTAGCATATCTAATACTTGTTTTTTAATCATTTTTTTTGTGAAATTATCCTTTTAATTTTTTCTTACTTATTTGGTGTCCTGACGAACTTTCCTACACTGCAAAATAACTAAATTTTATCTAAATTTTGACTGTTCTAGGATCTTTCACAAAAGCCCCAAATAAGTATTTCATTGTGGATCAGTTCCAGTTTCATAAGATGTTGTTGACTTATTCATAGATAATTCTGAGTCATGGTGATGGGGTACAGATCAGAGATTATAATAAAGAATGATGGGTTGGATTCAGAGCAATCTAATTGCCCTTAGGTTTCACTTAATTCAGTGAGTCTTAAGTGATAGCCTTTCTATATGAGGGATTTATTATGTGCTCGTGATTCCACACTCATGTTAGTTTCCAGGTGCGTTACATGATGTCATTATCTTCCAGGGCCTTTCCCATTCTTTGCAACCATTATAGCATTTTTTCCAATGAAGAAAAGCTTGTATTTCTTTGAATGGTGACATGAAATCCAGTTTATTTACTCAATTCCACTATATCAACAGTGCCACCTAGTGGTTGTGTAATGGAACATATAGAAAGGCAGAGAAAGAAGCCCCCTCAAAAAACAAAACACCCATATGTAAAGGAGCCAACTGTAATCCCACAAAGAATTCAGAAGCAGAAGTTTCAGTAAAGTGGCAGGTTATAAGCCTCATGTAGAAAACCTATTAGTCACAAGTGGGACCTGCAATAAAATGTTACATCGTGAAGAGCCTGAGGTTAAGTCGGTCAGCAATGCCATCTTCCAGTTTACTCCATTTCTTCCCTGCACAGATTTGTCTCACCCCCCGCCCCCACACCACAACTCAACAGTTAGCAAGCATTCCATGGCCACCAAACATCCTCATTTCTCATTGGACTGTTTTTTGGAGTTCCCCCACTTTAGCTTACTTCTGCAAACACTGCAGTTTCCCTGATCTTGCAGGTAACTTCCTTTTATTTGTGGATGATATCATTTTGGCTACTTAAAGACTAGCAGTTAGAAAATTGAGTTCACTATTAGTATAGAGGGAATTATCGTTAACTTTTTACATGGGTTTCAGTGGGACTTAAATGTGACTAATTTGCTCCAAATCCAACCTAGATCATCATCACACAGGGGAAAATCGCATTTCCTTACCATCACTTCTCCACCCCCGCTGTTGTCCCTTTGTTTACTTCCTCTTTCCCCTCTTTCTGCACAGAAGGGAAAGAGGAAGTAAACAAAGACCACGTGGCCCATTCAGGGGCTGTTTTCATCTCACTGCTTTTCCTGCACACAGCAGGAGAATGCAGCACATTCAATTTTTGTAAAAAAAAAGTCGCATTAAAAGGGCTCTGTTTTTCAATAGAAAAACGAGCAGGAGGCGCATGGGAGGTGGATGTCATCGTTTAAAGGACGCACAAACATCCATAAGTGGGCAGTAGTGAGCGTGCGATAAAACACATGTCAGATGAACCTCCTAGAGTCTGATGCCTCAAGGCATACGTTTTTAAAATCAACATGACTTTAACACCTTTTTAAAGTTATTTTGCATTATTTTATGATCATTTTGATCATATAAGCCATTACCAGGTATATAACTATACAAATAAAAACAGTGTGTGAACTAGTTAGTGTTTCAGAAGACTTTAAAGCTGACACAATTGCTTATTGAGGTCTTCAAATCTGTGAAAATGAGGGTCTGAGAAATGAGGACTGTTGAAAAAAATATAAATATACTCTAAAATGAAAAATAAAGGTCTTGTTCTATTCTAAGATAGTCATTTGAATAAATCTAAAAAATACTAAATTAAATTTCACCAGTTCAACAGATCATATAACACACACACCGTTTGGCAGATTGTGAAACAGTATTTCATATATATATATATATATATATATATATAGTCATTGGTATCTTTCACTTGAAATGCAATATAAACTGTTTATAAATCTTTTCTCAAGCGCCTAATCATGATTATTCCCATGTTTCTTTGAGTCCATTCTTTCAGCAAGGTAGATTTGTAGAATAGGTAGCAGGAAACAAATGAAAAGAGCAGAAAAAAGTGAAATAATGAGAAAAATAAGTTTTGAAAATGAGGAAAGAAAACAAATTTCAAGAGGCTTCCAATGAGAAATAAAAATAAAAACATGCATGGAGAAAAATTTTAGTATCTGAAACCGCATACCTTTGACTTTGAACCAAACAACATGCAATCTGCACTTCTTACTATCTTCAACCACTGAGAAGCATCAATTAATGAAAAACCTTCCTGAAATAAAGCCAAAACACTTGTCAGCTTATCCACAGAAAAAACTCTGAAACAGGGATACAATTTATGGGGACCACTGAAAAAATGGCTGCAAAATATAAAATCTTTGAAACTCTCATTTAAATTATGAAAACAGATTTAGAAAATTCAGTAAAGAGAATCTGAAAAACCAATGTTAAGTGCACGATAAAATACATTTAGGGTGCAATCCTATGCATATTTATACAGAAAAAAAATGTCTGCAACTCCTACTATTCCCCAGCCATTCTGGGAATTGCAGGCCTTTTTCTGTCTAAATGTACATTTGCACCCTAAATGTATTATATCATATATTTCTTTTTTCTTTTTTTTCAGATGTTACTAATGGAATTTTCTAAACATTTAAAGGAATGCTTTATATGATAAACAGTAAATTATGAATTTACAATTTGGGTATCATTTTTTAAAAATTCTATTTACATTTTTTCAAAGAAGGGAATGATGATTGAGGAATAGAATAGCACAGGGTTATTTCCTATATGTTATATCTTACAATGAGAACTAGACACATTAAAACATTTGTTTAATGAAAGCACTGATTCCCAGGATCCACACTGTATGTTGATCTGTGCTTGCATGACCAACCCCATAAACATGTGGTGCATAGCTTTGCTTAACATTATCCTTTGATAAACCAAAACACAAGAACTTTCTTTCTCAGCTAATGAGTCCCAGCCAATAAAGAACCCGTGGGCCAGTTTTGATTGTGTTTTGTGCTTCTAGAGAAACCAATCAAAAGGCATTATACAGCTATGCTGTCTTTCCCTCCTTAACAGAATATTTTGTGGTTAAAAGTGGGGGGAAACAGCTGGTGAACACATGAGGGTTACAAATTGAAAACCATGTTGACTGGATCTCCTCTAAAATTCCATGACTAAGGCAGGGTGATTACAAAATAAAAGCCTCATCTAAAGCACCCTTTGACTTAAGGTTCCTCTAGACGATCGATTTATGCCTCCTTTAAGTCACTTTAACAATTTTACCTTTTTACGAACGAGACTTAAATCAGATGCTCGGGCGATTTTTATCCTCGTTAATGCGCATTTTTGAATTTGCATTTAATAGCGACTTTTAATTTCTGCCTAAGTTACAGCACCTTATTGTAGTGGAAACAACTTCTGATCATTCGCATTAACAGTGATAGTGGGCGGACTTTGGTGGTGATGTCATGCATGAAGAACTGCCCCTTCGCCAGGAACACCTCCCAGTCTCCTCCCTCCCACTTCCTTCTTCTTCATCCCTCAGGATGGAATCTCCAGGAATGGCTGACGGATTGCACTGGTACGGATAATAAAGCTGCTTTTAAAGTCCGTACTGGATTCCTGACATTGAGCTCTGTGTGTGTGTGTATATGTATTCTCCTCAAGTAATGGTCAATGCGGGAAAGTATGGAAAGAGAACTAAGTTGACACAACCGCTGTATAAAAATGTGTCCTTTAAGCAGCACATCTGCCTATCAGGCGGAGATTGCAAAGCACAGGGAGTTAAGGCTGTCTGGAGCTAGCACGGGGTGTGGAGTGTTTTTTTTGGGGGGGGGGGGTTCTCCCCTCCCATCCTGTAACAGGGGATGGGAGCTATAGGCTGTCTGAAGCCATAGGCTTGCATTTACATTTACTCTTGAACAGTTCGGGAGGGGGGTTTATCCCCAGAAGGCATTTATATGTTTATGCGTATCTCCAGTGGGCAGGGCTTCCCTCTGATAAATGTGCAGGTCATGTGATGTCAGGAGTGCTCTGCCCTGAGCTGACTACATTACCTGGCCAACCCATTTCTCCCTCAACGTGTGGAGATTGTGGTCTTTTTTTTCTCTTCTGATTACATTGTTTACCAACGTGATGTCTGCTAAAGGAAGGGGAGTTTCCTGGAGAAAGCCAAAGATTCTCGATCTATTGGACATCTTTGGGGAGCAGAAAGTCCAGGATCAGCTGAGGGCTAGCCATAGGAACACTGATTCCTCTGAAGAAATTGCACATAACAACAACCCTGTGAGGTAGGCAGAGCTGAGAGTCTGTGACTGTCCCTTCTGCAATGTTCACTATTATGTCTCTCCACTCTCTTCATGGATTCAGCAGTTGATAGGTGTGAAGGTGTCTGTTAACATGAGACAACACACAACATGCAGCGTGCAGTGAAGATAACTCAGCAGCCATTGGTAGAAGTGTGGAGTGTGACATTAACAGAAATAGCACTGATGTTTGTATAGGTCATCTTAATAATTATTGTCTATTAAGAATAACTTGTGCATTGTGGAGAAGTTTTAGGAATGTTGGTTTTCGTGAAAAGAATTGCAGCTTCACACATGGTTACAAATATTAGTCAGTTGTTCAGGTAAACTTTAATTCTGTTTAGCGATAATAATATGATCTTAATGCCAGCATTTATTACCTTACTTTAACATTACAGTAACATCATTTCAGAAAATAAAATTTGCAGTTTCTAACAGGGTAGAATTGCAGTACTTCTTTCTAATACAAAGTGTCCAGTGTTCTACCTAATGGCAGAGTTGGCCTGATAATATTCACACTGTATAATATATAGGATTGTATACTTGTCAATGTATCTAGTATGGGAATCCTAGCACCCACTCTCTGGAACTCCCTACGACTACAAATTAGGCAGGCGTCAACTCTTTTATGTTTTATGCACCTACTGAAAAAGCATTCCAGGAATGTAATATGTGTCCCATTTAAAGTCTTGCTTTTGTACATTGTTCAGAATTTTTAAAATAAATGGTTCATAAATATTGTTAAATAATAATTCTATACATAACAAATGGAACTTGGCCCTGTTAAAAACTTATAAAAGCAGAAATGTAGAGTAAGTCTATGATTGTCATAGACAGAGAATTAACTTTGTGTCCCTTTCGGGAAGCTTGCATTGCATTCCTTCATCTGTATTCATTTCTAGAGTTCATTTTATATAATATTTTGGTATAAAAGCTCAGGCTTGTTTCCTGATAAATTACTTGAAAAGGAGATTTTCAGGAACCCACAGACTAGATCAGAGTTGCCAAATATAGAGAATCTGACATCCCCAAGACAACACAGGAAATCTGATTGTAGACATGAGAGCTATGGACAAATCATCACATATCTGATAAAGTATATGTAGGTACAGTGACAGCAACAATGTGGAAAGAGTACACAGGAGACAATAATAAAGGCCATACTATCAAAGTGCACCGAGGATATATGACAGAAATGCTATATACATTATAGTTATTAATCATGGTACTCTGAATTTTAGGATGGCCGCTGACAGGCTATAGAATGATACAGAAGTCCCTTGCGGGTGGAATGGCATTTATGTCCCCTGGGGAGCCCCCAATATGCTGGCAGTAGGGAGGAAAGGGCATGTAGGGGGCATTTCAAGGAAGGTG
Source organism: Anniella stebbinsi (assembly GCA_029215795.1). Classification (NCBI taxonomy): domain Eukaryota; kingdom Metazoa; phylum Chordata; class Lepidosauria; order Squamata; family Anniellidae; genus Anniella; species Anniella stebbinsi. Next base: position 197,002,398 of record JARDYH010000004.1, read on the forward strand.
TTGGAACCACAGTATACAAAGGCCCCTCATTTCCCCAACATGAGGGAAAACTAACAGCCCTGGAGCTGGCATAGTAATTTTTCCTTCCATAAGTGTCAACTGAAGGTGCAGAAAACTTCAACTAAAATGATCACGGGGCTGGAGCAACCCCCATATGAAGAAAGGTTACAAAAGCTGGGGCTGCGTAGCTTATGAAAAAAATACAAGGGGAGATATGATAGAGGTGAACAACATTATGGATTGCGTGGATAGGAGAGATTTTTCTCCCTCTCTCATCATACTACCCAAGGCCATCCTATGAAGCTAAGTGGTGGGAGATTCAGGATAGATAAAAGGAAGTTCTTCTTCAAACCACACATAGTTAAACCATGGGATTCGTTACAAGAAGATATAGTGATGGCCACCAATTAGGCCTTAAAGTGGATTAGACAAATTCCTGGAGAAGTCTATCAATGGCTACTAATCATGATGGTTATATCCTATCTCCATTATTGGAGGCAATATGCCTCCCTATGCTAGATGTTGTGGATCCAAGGCATTCCCTGATCTGTCCCCAAAATATCCCTTTCTATCCCTGCTGCTGGCGAAATACCACTGGGGTGGTACATTTACACTAGCAGAGGTTTCTACTGGCTCACCGCTGTCGCCTCTGGGGGAATGTCACCCTGCCAGCTGAGCAGCACTTTCACAACTTCTTACAGCCTGTCAATTGTCAGGTGACCGGCTGTAGGATTGCAGCCTAACTGTATAAACTTGGAAGTGTTAGCATAGTGCTTGTGAACACTGTTAATTTAAACAGTGCCTAGAAAACTGCTTTAACATGCCTTTAATGAAGAACATCAAACAGATAAAGACAGAGGACATTTTCAAGAGACACAAATACCTATGAAAATAAATACTTACCATTACTTCCTTTCCTCTGGAAATGAAGAAATGGCCTGAAATAACTATGGTGAGAACAAGAAGGCCAGATTCTTTGTTGGACTCCAAAACCTTTTTTTTTTTTTTTTGGTAATTAAAAAACAAGAAAATCAGTTTAAGAAATAATATTGTGATTCTACAAGTAAGGTAACAAGATCAGTAAGATATTTTTTCTAGCCCATAAACCTGTCATTATCTAGGGGATCAGTCTGCCCGAAACTCGTACTAGAAGCCTGTACTCAAAGTAGCCCCCCAATGCGATGCCCATAGGAGCCTGCCTAAGGTACCTGCCAAGCTGTTTCCCCACGTGCAAGTGAATTGAGCAATTCCTCCATTCACATGTCCAGGAGTGGGTGGGGGAGGAGTCCTTGCTGAGAAATGGCTGGAAGCAAGGCAAACTGTACCCTTTAGCAAGGAACCTCAGGCAACATGTTCCCTGGCAGGGCATGAGCTTTGCTCCCAATCCAGCAGATTTTTGGCCGGAGGGCTTTACTGCTACCTAATCCTCATGTATTTGTGTAGGGAGTGAAAAAAACCCTCAATGAAAAAAAGGCAGGGGAGGGCAAGTTCACCTCTTCCCCCCCAACAAGAACCCTTTGGCCAACAGGATCCTTGCTGGGGTAAGAAAGAAAAAGGAACCAGAGGGAGAAAGAGGAACCACATAACTTCTAGGCAGCACTGTGATATAGCAGTATAACACAAATACTTAAGTGGAAATAGCCCTTTCTTCTGCCATCAAAAATAATAACACATATTCCCTGCTCTAAAGAAGCTCACAGAAAGTGCAATTTAGACACAGAAGTTAAACTGGAGGGTCACTGTCAAAAGAAGCTGTAAAGAACAGTGAGTAAGGAATGGCAAGTGCACAATAAATGCCTTGTGTAGAAAAACTGAGAGAGAGAAATAAACAGAGAGAGAGAAGAGCAAGGCAGACGGAAGGAAGGAAAACAAGAAAGAGGAACAAGAGAGAAAGAGAGAGAGAAAGAAGAGGCGGAGAGAGGGAAGGCAGAGAGAAAAAGGAAAGCAAGAAAAGAGCTGGGGGCCGCCTAGACACACTGGAAGCCCCGTGGTTGCCGTGCAGTGGCGCTGCATTGTTTATATGACTCAGCATTCACCGCACAGCCATCGCAGGGCTTTCCTGCAAAGCTGCAATTTAAAGAATTTGGGGAAATTGCCCCAACTTTTTCGCTGGAGTGAGGTAAGTACGGTGCATCTGCCGTCTAACCTTACTCCAACGTCACAGCAGAGTCGTTCCTGGGCGGATGGCAACCCGATTGGTCACTGTCTCCCTGAGCAGAGGGCAGGGTGCATGCCTGGCAGGCCGAGTGGCCAGTGGAAAACCCACACCCTCCCTCTGCGTCAGGATTAGCCACCGCCATCTGGCAGCAGCGAAAGCATGGGACTTCCCTAAACATGGCAGCAACCCTGGAGAGCAAGAGTGAGACATCAGAGTGCCCATGCGTGCATCCATACACAAACATAGATAAGGTGCACACATAACTATTTTGTAATTGTCTCCCACCCTGCCTACACAGTTAATTTGTGGCGGCGCCCAGGGAACTGTTTCAAAATGCTTACCTCCCAGGATCCTGAGGCAGTGCCCAAGGCCCCAGGCATGAATCGGCCATAACGTCTCAGCGACCACTCTGCAGCACTGAGGCAGGAGGAAGAATCCCGTGACTGCTCTGTCAGTGGAACTTGGCTTGGCAGTGGCTGCTCCTCGTCAGAGCATGAAGCTGGATTGCAAGTGATCCACAAATGGCTGTTATCACTGCCTGTTGCCATTTCCTAAGTTATCGTTACTTGAAAGAAAAAATAATTTTCAGAGAATAATTTTCTGAGAAATTTTAGGCCTACATAATTCATAAGGTCTTTGACAACTACTGCCACTTCTGTAAGTTTCATGTAAAATGTTTACTATTAAATAGCAACATAGTAACATAGGAAGCTGCCTTATACTGAGTCAGTCCATTGGAGCCCAGTGTTGTCAACACTGACTGGCAGTGGCTCCCCAGAGTTTCACGCAGGAGTTCTTCCTGCTGCCCTACCTGGAGATGCCACGCCAGTGATGCTCTACCACTGAGCCATAGACCTTGCCCATTCTTGCTTGAGTCAGAGTGTAACTATGGTAAATATGCAATCCTATGTACAGTTGACTGGAAATAAGTAAATGAAAATAAGTCAATAAAAAACATAGATGGAGGGTTTGATAGCAGGACCTGCTATCCATTGTGGGAGTAATTTCCCAATGTGGGTATCCTAAGCTTATTTTGTTCACAGAGAACGACCACGGAAATATTTAAAATACCCATTCTACATTTAAAGCAAGGTTTAAATAACAAAAAAGGGCCACTGAGGAAGACAAAATTGTCGCAACGCATTTGGCCTCTCGGTGATTTGTTTTTAAAAAGTTTTAATGAAATAAATATTTTGCACATATATCTGTGAAGATAGTAACCAAGCTGTCACTGCTGGTGCCATTTTAATTGTTTTCTTTAACTTTGTTGCAGTCTATCCGTGTTTTTGTTAAGGACCAGTGTGGTTTTTCGTTTGTGGTTGTTAGGATTGCACTGTTACAGCTATTAACTATGATAAATATGCATCTGCAACTACGGTAAATATCCATCCACCTTGCCAATCACTGCCTCCAGGGTATGTGTGCTCTCAGATGCATAAATGCCTTCAAAATGTAACATTAAAGACAATCCGCAATGGAATACAGGTTCCCATGTTTGGTGTAACACATCCTGTCAGTCAGTCAGTCAGTAAATTTTATTGTATATAGCCACCAGCCATTTATACACTTCTCATATACATGAAATTACATCCCTAGAGTCAACACTATTTACTCTCACATGCATGGCCAAAACCAGAAATTTCGCTGTTCTAAAAGTTACATATTTACTAAAATCACGCAATAAAAACACCACTTTTCAGCAATTGTTCTTCCAGTCAGTTGTGTCAACAATGGGAGAATATAAATTTTCCTAATATCTGAGTAACTTTCACAAGTTAAAATAAAATAACATATCCTATTCTTAGTTTTCTGTCTTAGACACCTGTCTAAGGAGTATCCTACCCGTGTCTACTAAAAGGTTAGCCCCATTGAATTCAATAGAACCGTCAAGTGTACATAGGATTGCAGCTTAAAAACCCACAAGAAATGTTATTGCAACAAAAACTTATTCTGGTTTTCTCCACAAAAAATATAACCACATGCTAGTTAAACAGCCACCTCCTGAATGAGCCTAGACACATTCTCTAATATTTGTATTTATTTATTTGCAATATTTGTATACTGTTCCATATCCATGAATCATTCCTTACTGAACTATACAATTCCTTGATGTTTAACAAATTTGTTTGTACCTGAAGTATCTCAAAATTAAAACATTTGTTTTGATCAGTATGAACCAATGCCATCCACTCACTCCTCTCCCCTCCCTATTTAGCTCAAATATTTGTTATTATAAAAATCCTGTAGACAGAAGTTAATGCTAAACATGTTAATATCTAGCTTGTCTCAAAGATACCTCGCCTCAAAACTTAAGGAATATTTTAATTATCAATCAAGCGCCAAATTCAGTTTGGACATATGAACCCAACTGTTGTGTGTCATTGGCTTCCATCCGTTGGCCTTCAGTTTAGCTTTATACTGAATGATTGCTACACCTGTACCACTACATTCCCGTGTCACTGCAGAAAATGACTAGAGTCTTTGGGGGATCATTTATGCACTATAATTTTAAAAATAACAACACATAATTCTATTATTACTGCATAATTAACAGAATTCGTTGTTGTTATACATTGCCATTTTAGTAGCATTCTCAAAGCAGTTTAGTAAACATTACAGTAAAACAGCGAACGTTTAAAATGCAAAACAGCATCAGAACAAGAGAATTTTAACAGAAGCTGCTGCAATAGCTATTTTCCTCAAAGGTAAAAGGAGCAAAATAGAAGCTTAGCAAGCCTCCTGATGAACTCTTAGGGGGAATTTTTTTCCTCAGGGCAGATTCCCCATGTTTCACAAGCCTGAATATACATGTCCAGATCAATGTAATTTCCTCAGTTGCAGAGGCCTGTGAGGAGATGGCCTGTAGTCTGTCAAGAAGAGTGCTATGCATATGACCCTGAGGCTTCCTAGGCTTGGCTCCTGAAGGAGCTGAGTCCAGAGAGGAGTTGCCTTTCAAAAAGAAACCCCTTCAGCCTATCTGAGGGTATATTGTGAGAACTAGAGAATCAGCATTGAATATTTTGTTTTTGACTGGATTAAGGCTGAGGCTATTATGACTACAATAGCCTGAGAAATCACCCTGAGTGAGGCCTAGATGTGTACTGTCCATGGTGGAGCCCCAGTTGTCTTATTGCCTCCCCCGCTCCACTGCCACCTTTCCTTTTAACTATAAATATCCTTCTCAAATTTACCACCAGATTGAGCGTAACAGGACTGGAAGTATTTCCGCTGCTCTCTGCTGTTCTCAGGCGCTTCTCTATTACTCAATTTGCTGCCTTTGACTAGATTGCTGTTTCAGGCCTTTGTGCATGTTTCTGTCTGTTTTCATTTCTCCTCTTAAAGGGACCAGGTCCCTTTCAAATATGGCATCCAGTGGAGCTATGGAATAGTCAAATTCGCTGGCTGCCATATTTAGACAGAAATTCAATCCCTCCCTCCAACACACACAAGGAGTAATAGCAGGAGAGGATGAGTCTGGGCACCTGATCAGACAGCCCCGGATCCAATCAATGTTAGAAATTAGTGTTTAAATCTCTGCATGCGTGGTTCACTAGCAAGCCAGTGAAGAAGACTCCATTTTCTTCTCAAGTTTGGCATAGGGAGGAGAGCAGAAGGCCACAGTCATGATCTTTTATTAAAATAGTGTTTGTAGTAGACTGTGTGTGCTTTGTGCTTCCTGGGCAGTGGCCAGGTATGAACTCCAGCTCAGCTCAGCTTCAAGCATCCTCAAAAATGGTATTTGCAACTGATTTACTTTTAATCTTTTTCCTTTTGCTGCTGCTGCAAATTTTTACAGTGCAATCTAATAATGCCTACTTAGAAGTAAGCTCCACTGAGTTCAATGGGACTTATTCCAAGGTAAGTGCATATAGGATTGCAGCCTTACAATCTGTTCTGGTTGGAAAGTTAAAATCAGTAGTTTCAGGATTGTAATGCTTGTACATTTTTTTCTGCAATTAAACCACTGGGCAACTTGAATTAATGTGTTTAATGTGTATGTTTGTCATTGGGTGAACTATATTCAGTGGTGAGTTATGTATGCTCTATTGACCTTTCTTGGTGTGTAAAGTCAAAATTTGGGCGAGGAGGAGCTGGCTGGCTCTGATATCTATGGCTACCTCCACAAGGGCGCTTTAATGCTCTTTGAAGGCTCATTATAAATTTTACCTTCACACCAGCGGAGCGCAAAACGGGCGCAGAGGCGCGTTATCTCCCGGATTATGCGCATTATCAAATGCGTGTTAAATAGCGACTTTTATTTTGCTCCGGCCGTTAAAGCGCATTTTTGCCGTGTGAACAAGCGATTATGCGCATTAACTACATGTAAAGCGCTTTTTGGACATCAATTAATGCGCTTCGCCGCCTCTCGCCGCCTCCCGTGCAGAGGGATTAGGAGTAAATGCGCCTCCGCGATAATGCGCATAATCCCCAAACCGGGCGCAAAAGCGCATCCTTGTGGAGGGGGCCTATGTTTCAACTGTATTATGAGGTGAGTGTATGTATTCTCTTTTGATCTTTCTTCCTCTTCCAGAAGCTACCTAAACTGGAGGAGAGAGGGAGTTGAATAGATGCAGCAGGGATCAAGACTGATGTACCTTTTAATATCTGTGAATACCTGTGAAGAGAGAGACAGTTTGGGCAAGTACAGCTTTTTTTTACTTCCATGCAGCAGCATAAAGAAACACTTTACATGCTTAATCTCTCAGTTCCAGGTGATTTGGTCATTTAGAGGCTGGCTGTGATTGTAAAGTGGCATGTATTCTGTACATGTTCAGAACTATCCTCTTTTTTTTTTACTGTTTCACTTCTCTCAAACAACTTAAAGAACCTTCTCATCTAAAATGATTTGAATTGTTAGTTGGCTTGCCTTCTGTGAAATTAAAATTCTGGCAGTTGTTTCTAAATCTCCATTTATACATATAAATTGGCATACAAATTTGGGTCCATGGGCCCAGGTCCCACCCTCTAATGATGCCTCTAGATAGAATATTCATGAAAAAAGAGAAAAACAATGATAAGATGACCTACTGATTTTTAATGGACAAGCCTTGAGTGGAAAAAGGGAAGGGCAGTGTGAATGTTACTGTAACTTAAAATTTGTAAATACTGAAATAAATATCCATAGATGGTGTGACTTTCCCTCATGCTTTCTGGAGTAATTGGGTCTGTGAAGCTTTGCAGATATGGGTTCAAAGCACTGTTTTTGTGTTGCATGGGTCAGACACCCCCTCCGCGAACTATGGGGATCCAGTCACACGACATGGGAACCACGGCTGCACCCCACTACCTTCACGGTGGAAGGTGGATACGGGTAGTTGCGCCATTGTGTGTGGGGGGGAAACTCCTCATGATAAACTAAGCCACTGTAGATCGCGTTTTTGAGCTTAGTGTTGACGTCTGAACAGGCATCACACTAAAGTGATAAAAGCTAACTTCAATGCCTCAGTTTTCCCCTTCCACGCAATGGGTTTCTGCTGTAGCAAATGGACTCAATTATGTTTTATATTGTTTTATGGGTCAGACACAACCTGCACACACACAGAGCCCTCTGACTTTAACTATTGGCTCTGCCTATTGCAACCCCTTGACTCCACCTGCTGTCTGCTGACCTTTGTTTCACCCCACCAGCTCCAGAGGACACCAGCCACCACTGGTGAGGCCTTTGTATTCCCTTCCTTCTATACAATGTTTAGGTTCACTTCCAAATCTACATTACTACATTCTTGAGCTTTCCTGACACTGATTATAAATTTTATTTCTACATATTTTTGTCTTTCAAATATTTTTTCAGTAATGTATATTATTTTGTTAGTAAGTGTGTAGCATTCTGAGGGTAAATTATATATTCTGTTGGATTACTTACACATTGAAGGCATGCTCTGCATACATTTCTACATGAACTTTGCTTTGTTCAAGTTGAGACATTTTGTTGATACTTTTTCTTTTCTGTTGCTAAAAATATGGATAGTGAGAGTGTGGTGAGAGTGGATATGAGAACAGGGAGTTGGTTGGAATTTTGGACATACAAATTTAATGTTTTTGCACTTCAACCAGGGGCTTATGTACACCTACCGGACGGGTTTCCCACTTCTGGGATTGTCCCCTAGCGTGCACATACCAATGTGACGTCCCGCCGGCGTGTTTTTTTTAAAGAGAAGACACGTTGGCAATTCCATTGGCATGATGCAGTGCAAAGGTAAAGGGATTTTTTTTTTAAAAAAAAAGGCACCCCAACTCCCTGAGAGCCATCCAAAAGATGGCAAAAATGCTGCCTCCCACCCCCGATAGGCACGGAGCTCTCCCAGACAACTCCATGCCTGTTTCCTGAGGCCCCGCTACTCGTGGGGAGGAGGTAGGACCCGAGAGCGGGCACTGCACTGCCCGCGGTCCTCGGGGTTGTCCCATGACCATGAGGAAAACCATGGTTGCAGTTATCCTTGGGAAAGTGAGAAGTTGACCCCGGGATCCTCTGTGCGTCATTTGGATGATCTTGAGCTGACCCCGGGATAAATGGATGGTGTAGACATGGCCCAGGTCATTCTGTATTTATTTTTAGTGTTTGCTATTAAAATTTCTGATCTGTACTACATTGTGCATCAGTTGAGGTAGGCCAATCTGGTGTCTGAGACCTCCTCCACACGAGACGTTTAATGAGCCTTGAAGGCTCATTATAAATTTTACCTACACACGAGCGGAGCGCAAAACGGGCGTACAGGCGCGTTATCTCCCCGATAATGCGCATTTTCGAACGCGCGTTAAATAGCGACTTTTATTTTGCTCCGGCCGTTAAAGCGCATTTTCGCTGTGTGAACAAGCGATTATGCGCATTAGCTACCTGTAAAGTGCTTTTTGGGCATCAATTAATGCGCTTCGCCGCCTCTCGCCGCCTCCCGTGCAGAGGGATTAGGAGTAAATGCGCCTCCGCGATAATGCGCATAATCGCCGAACCGGGCGCAAAAGCGCGTCCTTGTGGAGGGGGTCTGACTCATCATGGGATAAGCTGCCAATGTGTCTGTTAGTTCCGATGGAAGATTTTCCTTTCAGCTTAATGCCATGCAAGGGTAATTTTTAATGGGATTGCAGCTGGGGAAAGAAACGTTAACTTCCCAGATATGGCCACACACACCACATCCCAATTTCCCCTGCATGGCAATTAAGCTTAGACAAAAAAAATTCTGATTGGTTTTGGATGATCTGGGTCAGGGAGCAAATTAAGTGAATTTAATTGAGATTATTTGGATGAGAAATTAATTGGCTGGTCTTGCCTCCTTTGAAATGTAAATAAATCTGAGTAACTCTTTCTAAATGTGCATATATATATATATATATATATATGCAGATGCAGATTTATGTCCTATGGGCTTTCTTCTGGAAGCTCTTTTATCCCTGTTGCTCCAGGTGGTGAGGGGTGCGAAGTGGCTGGCTAGCCCCGCCCTCCGTCATGATAATGGCCTGCCCCCACCCTGCGAGCCTTCCCTCAGTCGCGGGATGGTGTTTTTGTCTGCAGAGGCTGGGCGTGTTATCAGCTCTTGTAGGAAGTCGAGGTTTCGTTTGTGGTCAGCGCTGCTTAGTAGGAGTGTGGTCCAGGTTGTGCAAAATGGAGCATTCTGCGAGTTCCTTTTCCTTTGTCAAGGAGGCAAAACTGTTAAGAATAAGAAAGAAGGAGGGGGAGAAATTCCCTTTTACAAACTTCAATGGGGTCTCACTGCTTCTTTGGGAGGGTTGTGTGGAAATGCTGTTAGTCGGTTCATTTCTAGTACTCAATAATTCTTAGGTTTAAAATGTCTTAATTCAAAGTGTGTAACTTTTGCACCTGACTCTGGTTGGTAGATCTCAAGTTTCTAGTAAAAATTAAAGTAAATGTGACAAACCTTATGCCTACCCACCTGCCCCTTCTCTTCTTCAGAAATCTGTTATTCAGTAATCAGATTATTCTGAGCACTCAATGTTGTAAATGATGGCAGTAACAAAGGAGCATGGATCATGACCAAAATGTTTTGGGCATCTTTTACCATTGTTTTTATAAGTACAGAATATAATATTTGCTTTCTACAAGAAAGGGGCAACCTTGTATGCCATTTGTAATAGCAAAGTTTGTTTGAGGGGCCAAAACCCAAACCTACTGAGGTGGGCGTGGGGGGATAGAGTGCCTGTTTTGCATGTAAAGATTTCCAGGCTCAATCAGTGGGATCTCCAGTTAAAAGCAGGGAAAGAATTCATCTCACACTAATCAGGGTACTCCATACTTAGGTAGATGGACCAAATAGTCTGACTTAATATAAGGCAACTTCCTATCCTAAAGGTTGAAAATCCACTTCCTTTCAGCAGTCATTATTACTAAAACAAAGCTGGTGAGGAAAAATACAGAGATATCATTGGGAATAATTATAATTATAAGTAGATGGAGATGAGCCAGAAGCATTGAATGAAAACAGTTCTGTGCCAATCAATGAACAGATGTTTTTTGCTAATCATTCTAAATACCCTTGAGATGAGAAACTCCTCAGTCTAGACGAGGTAAGTGAGTGAAAAAGAACACTCTAGACACGCTCCCCTCCATTAGGGAAAACAAGGTTCTTCAGCTGAAATCTAGTAAAGAACGTTTAAATAAGATTAAAGGACACAGGAAAGTTTACTCTTGGGAATGAGAAGGTTGAAGTTCTATAAATCACAGGAGAAGGCCTGGCAAAGGTCAACATTGCATTAATTTATTAGCAAGGTACAAGATTGGAAGCAAACATATGAAAGGAGTCCAAGAGTAAGTATTTTATGAGAAAACAGACTTGGAGGCCTAAGTCATTGGAGGTTACGTTATTATTCCAAATAAAAAGGAATTGGAAGCTAGATGTGACAGAAAGTCATAAATTATAATGTGCAACTGCAAAAAGAAATGGTACTTCTACTGAATACCAGGAAGCAAGTACACAATCAGAACAGCACACCTGATAGAAGAGGGAATGTGGAATAGAGAGGATACATGGAAATCTCTCACTGGATGAGGTAATCTTCATATTAGTGGTTTCTGCATGAATAAAAGGCAGTATGGGATAGTCTAGAAATCATAGAGGCATGATACATATGAGCCCCTGATCAAGATTCCCATCTCTGCACAAGGAACAGGGGAATAAAGAATACTTCCACTGTACAGTTCCTTTGCCTGTTCTCAAGCTTGAGGGAGCCTCTTCAGGATGATTTCAACCAACATGACACTTGCTCTTGACTTTTTAACATCATCCCATTAAATAAGGCAATTATTTCAGTGAACACCTGTAAATCCCACAGTGACATGACTTCACCAACGATACCTTTTAGCCTAAAATGAGTAGTCTAGTAAGATGGCCAGTGCCTTCACCTGCCAAGAAAAGATCATTGCCCAGGGCTATCAGTAAAATCTCAATCTCATGCACTGGTTGAAAATTTGACTGGCATTGGCTGAAGCATCCCATGTTGCCCAGGTGTATGCTAAAAGACTCAAAATACATAACTATACACCTTAAGAGTGGATTGGGCAGCTAGCTGAAGAATCTTTATCACATTTTTAAAATCAAGAAGTAGGTAAGTAAAATCCAGCTAGCCCTCATTATACAAACTTCTAAAGTTGAAAAAATATGCTTCACCCTAACATGTCTCACAGATTCTACTAAATCTCTTTTAACATCCCTGCTACTGGGAGAACTAGCAAAAGGGCACTGAACACTAGATCAGTCCTGCGATATACTACTTCAACATCCCTCCCAAAAAGTACTGAGTTTGGAGATCCCTGATAAAACTATTCACTGTGATCAGAAGCTAGCACAAACCTACAAACCCTACTCTCACTCCCCCCTCCTTAGCATTTTCCATACGTGGACAGCTTCAGGAGACATGTATCAATACTTGAAGACATACTGTCTGTTTTTCTGCGTCTCTCCAAATCCCAAATCTTCACAAGTATTCAGAGTCTGGTTCGTTCCACTCCGGAGTAGCCCGCTTTTCTACACCATGCTGCTAATCTGCTTTATCTATTTTCAATTTTGTCACAGAATTGAAATCCAAGCACTACAAGAAGAGTGCTTCCTTTCCCACCTTTCCAATACATAACCTCTAGGTGGCACTGCGATATAGTGGAATAGCACAAATACACAAGTAAACTTTTATTTCACCACACTTTCCCTGCTCTAAAAAAAACCGCACCAAAAGTGCTCTTTAGACACAGAAGCAAAACTGGAGGGTCACAACGTCATCTAAAGATCCCATAAACAATCATGAGTACGGAATGATGAACACAAGGCAAATGCCTCATGTAGAAAAGCCCTTACAGGCATGTAGAATTCCATGTGATAAAGACCCCTGCATGATTGGAAATCCTGATTGCTTAGAGGCCTACACACAAGCAACTGTTCAACTTAGGCTTTCTCCACCAATATGTAGATACCCAGGGGACACATAGCTCCACTCCTGTCATCATGCGAAGCCCCCTTCACACAATTAACACAAGAAAGAGGGTATTTTAACATGTGGCTTTAATACAACTTTGTTCCATGTATGTGTGTGTGTATATATATATATATATATATGAACCCAGAAGCTTCAGCGGATTGGGTGGTTTTTTAGAAATGTAAATAATATTGTTAATCATAAAAAACAATTTGTTCCATTCACAAGAGTCTGCAAAGCATGATCATAGTGTCTAAGGGGAGTTTGGCATGTTAGTGCAGCTGGAAGTAAAATAAAATTGTGCTCAAGTAGTTTTAATAGCATTCGTTCCAACATATGCATTCATATTTATTTTTAGTTCTTAAAAACAGCATCCTTCTTCCTGTACCATTTCCACTAAAATTAAGCATTTTCTGCTTACAAATTCTCTGTATGTTTAATATTTGCCAATATTTGCATCTACACCCCCCTCTGCCCAAAATCACTGAGATGCAATAATTCTGGCTCAACCTTTCTTCAATATGTTCTGAAAACAATATTGCCAAGATTTCACTCAATGTTACCGACTATCAAGAAGTGCATAAGCTGTTCATAAACTGTAAGACTTCTCTTGTTAGACTGCTGTAAGAGCAGAATTGTCTGTTTCTCTTCCTTAAAAGGTTCTCTTTCCTTAATACAATATACACCTTTGATCACAAGCCTTCAAGAAAAATAAGAACTCTTTCTGATTAACCTTCATTTTTTGAAAGTCTACTTAGTGATCAAATGGATTGTATCTGAAGAAGATGGGGGTGCTAGTTTACCTATGAGGTCCCTTCCATCTATATGATTCTAAAGTAGTCTAAGATTTATTGTGGTTCTAATTCTAGTTAATTTAAAATATTTATAGGCTGCTTTTCAGGGCAGAAACCCTCCCAAGGTGGTGTACAATAAAATGAAAATAACAAAATTCATAATTAAAAATGATGTGGTAATAAAAGGAGCCAAAGTTCCACCAAAAACAAACAAACACATCAGCATAAAATGGAACCTACAACACAATTGCAACAATAACCCAAACTGATAAAACATAAACAGGACAAAGCCAGAGTAAAGAAGTCTTCAGGACCTTTTTAAAAGCCCGCAATGATGGGGCCTGGTGGGCCTCTGATGGCAACTTATTCCAGAAGTGTGAGGCCACTGCAGAAAAGGCCCTCTCTCATGTACTCACCCACCTGACTGTCCTCACAAGTGGGTATGTCAGAACAGCCTCTCTTGCTGATCTTAAAGTGCAGGCAGGTTGATAAGAGTGAAGACGTTCCTTCAAGTAAATTGGTCCCACACTATTTAAGCCTTGGAAACACGCTGGCAACCAGTATAGGCGTTATATGATCTCATCGTCTCACCCCAACAGCACTGTCTTCAATTATTGTGGATAGTCGTACCCAGGGTGAGGAACAAAGAGAGGCAAACATTATCAGAACTGAAATTAATAAAGGGCATATTTATTGCAGTTGTGCAAACATCAAAATAATTTGGTCATCCCAAGAGGAATGATGTTTGTATGGCTGTCAGGATCAGAGCTCTCCCTAGTGTGAGAGAAGGGGTTTCAGGCTATCAATTGGAATCAGATTCTCAACGGAAAGAAACAGGATTAGAAATTTACTAGCCAACACAGGAAGTGGGGGAGGAGATTCTCCCAGGCTCTTGAATCTTCACTGGACTTTATCAGAGAGAATGCTAACAACTCAGAGTCCATGGGAACGCAGTTTTCTTCAGAGGGGGAAGGGACTTCACAGTTGACCAATCCCAGAGTCTGCTGCAGGGTCAAGCAGGCGGAGCTAAAAGTAGGCAAGAAGCCATCAGCTCAGCTAGCTTCTCACCAAAGACTCCTTCAGAGGAATCCTCCCTGAAGCAAAAGTGGCCCAGGGAAAACTTTCCCTTTTGTTAAAAGGACAACTGCCTAACTTAGCCAAGTTTTACCTTAGAGGAAAGCTGCTAGTGTTTACGCTCCCTTCAGGTGCGAAGGTTTATTTACTTGCTGAATAAAGCTATGTGGATTACTTGGCAGACCTCTTTATTGTCTCGCATCGCAGCAGGAGAGCTTGGATTCACAACAATAGTTGTAAGAAACTGAGCCCAAGTGCTAGTTATCATGCCTGGGAGAGAGATGACATCAAGAAGTGTCTCACACCTGTCAAATGCTGCTCTTCTTAACTGTCTTTTGGAAGTATCACTTCAGTTCTCCTCCTGAGTGATCTGGGGTGCCCTTAGCCTTTAAAGTCCCTTTTTGTAGATAATGGATGTTTTTTGTCCTTTTAAAATACAGATCCATGCCTAATCCAAAGTATCACTCCAGAATTTCTTATGCCAGTAAACAGAAGCACCTCACAAAGCTTCCCCAATCCTGTATCTTTTTAGATCACTTTAGGGAATGCAAAAACACCCACATCTACATGGGGTGAATCCAGAATTTCTTGACAACATTATCTTTTCATTAATTTAGGTTGTTAGACATATGTAAGATTGAATTATTAAATAAATTAATGTTGACAAATAATATAATAGCCATGTTTCTTCCTGATGAATATTGGCAATTTTCATGAATTCTCATTCGATAAAGCAAAGGAGGGAAATTAGCATCATTCTATCACATCATAATTGCATTCCAAAATGTTACACCTCACAGCCTTATTTTTAATCAGTGTTAACAGCAACTGACAAATATTTCAAATAGATCCTTACATATTTTTGTTTTCTGAGTATCATCTCCCTGGTTCAGCTTCCATTAAAAAAAATTGTTATGCAAAGTATTATTTGCTTTTTCACTAACTTTTTGCCCACCTCATGACTTGGCATTTTGAACTTTAGATCCCAATCTGCTTTCGATTTGAAAAGAGTGTGGCATTTATTAATTACAAACCAAGGCTTCTGTGACTCAACTCTTTTGCATCTAAAGATTCTTGATGCTGTCCAGAGCTGAAGTCTAAACCTTAATTTGACCAACACATAGTTGGTTAAAATACCATCAAAAGAATGACTGGAATCCCTCTGAGTCAGCTGGGAAAATCACTTTGAAGGTGTTTATTAGCAATGTTCTCCACGGTCACAACAGGTGGCCCAAAAAGTTTTGGGGAAAAACAGCTGTGCTGCGTATTATAGTCTAGAGTAGGCATGCCCATCAGGGCAAAATGGCAATAAATAGTGGTGATGCCAAGATTAGGGACTGGTTTTACAGGGAGCATGAATTAAACAAAATAAGCCAATTTTTTCATGTAAAAAGTTCTACAATTAGAAAGGTGACCCTTATATGTCAGTCATAAAAATATTTAAAACAGGCATTATTGGTAGACTTCCCTGAACAAACAGACTACAAGGTACAACACAGTTCAATATCTCAATTATTAAAGTGTGGCCAGGTATTACAATATTCTAGGAGTTTAAAGATCTTGACTTTGAATATCTAACTTCCCTTCAGTATCAATTTGTAAGTTGCTCAGGTGCATGATGAAAGAGATCATAGTAAAATTAATTTGTGTGTGACTTACATATTTCTTACTTTTCCTACCAATGGGAAACATTTTCTTTCAATTTAATACATAAGATATAAGAGGAGCATATGCAAACTGGATTGCTCATCATAATAAAATTATTCTTATCTTGGGATGGTGGAGAAATTTGCCTGGTTTGTATTTTAATGGAAACTTACCTAATTTTGCACTTTTTACCAATATGTGAAGCAAAACTTGAGTATCCTTTGAAACTTGCACTTCTCAGGATTTTGTAACGGAGGTTCCCAATACAAAATGTATACAAAAATGTATATATTAAGGAAGTGAAATCCCCAGCCCAGTTGGGCGGAGGATGATATTTGCGGGTGGGGGGCGAAGAGCCGAGGTGGATGCTCCTGATTGGAGCATCCATATGGTGCCACTGGGCGGAGCAGGGACGAGCAGCTTAAATTGCCGGCTAACGGACCTGCCCGCCCTCTTCGTCTCTATGCAGCTCGGCTTCAGGACTGCGGCAGGGCGAAGCGCAAGCCAAGCGCCTTTCAATAGGACGAGGCACGCGGCGGCAGGGCCTTTTGGGCCTACCTTGAGGAGAAGGCTGAGGCGGCGTCGACCAGGAGATGGAGCTCCATTACCCGGCGCCAGCGGAATTCTCCGGGGCATTCTGCCACCAGGTTTGAGGGGTGGGCCGGCTGGGCCTCCCCTTCTCCCGGACAAGGGACAGGCGCGGACGCGCCCAATTACGGGGAATTAACCGCCTGGGTTATTTGTCCGGCGGCGGCGGCAGCTGATGGGTGGGATCGATTCTCTCCCGAGGGGGCAGGGTAGGCACACTCGGCCACGCCGTTCCTGCCGCCTCGGCTAACAAGGGCTTCGCGGCTGCTGGTCTGGGCTTCGGCTGGGGAGCGTGCGCCGCGTCTCCCGCCCACCCCTTCCCCTAGTACAGGCGTCAGCCGGCGGCAAGGCACTGCAGGGCCTGCCGCCTGGCCGGCTTTAGTGCAATTTGGGCCGCTTCCAAAGGCAGAACTAACTGGCTCTCAGGGGGAGGCGGACGGGAGCGCACCGGAGGCTGGCTGGGCTGCAGGTCCCAGGGCGGGGGTTTGACCCCGTGCGGTGTGCGATGGGGTTTCCCTCCAAATCCGCCGTTGCTTAACCTCCTTAAGGGGGCAATGACGGGCTGGGTCCTCTCAGTTGGGAGGGGCCCACGGTGACCCTTCGGGCTCCGGGACTGGCCTGAGCAGAGGCTTAGGGGAGGCTTAGGGGAGGCCACTAGGGCCTCGTGTCCTTCTTAGGTCTCCGAGGGGGTCTCTTTAGGTTTTTCCTAATTGAGCCACTGGATGGTGCCAGTACACTTATTCCAGTATAAGCAAGTAATTCTCTAGTTTAGCCGCTGAGTGGTGCCATTGCACTGCTTTATTCCTGTATTCACAAGTAATTCCCTAGTTTAGCCACTGGGTGGTGCCATTGCACTGAATTATCGCTGCATTTACTAGCAGGTGCTGCGAGCACCGATACAGGCTCGTGGGCCCCGTGCCCTTTATTTCGGTGGTTGAGCGCAGAATTGGGACAGCTACAGCATATTAATCGGTATCATGTCACCAAGGAAGGGTCTCGGGGGAAAGAAAGGAAAGGGGAAAGCCACGTGGCCACCGGCCAAACAGCCCAGCGTAAGGGGTGACTCGTCCTCCGACGAGGTGAACCCCGACCTGTCCACAATTTTGGCAAGATTGCAAGCGTTGGAGGAAGAGAGGGGTGTTACCCCAAGTGTACCGGCCCCGGTTCAGTCCGTTTCCTTGCTTACGCCGCAAAGGCAGACCAGGAAACAAAAATTGGACAATGTTCTGTCATCCATTGTCCTTAGACTGGACGCGATCGAGGCTTCTTCCAGCCACTCGTCCGAACGGCATGTTCAGGCACCCGGGGTGCCACCGGATGCACAGGTCGCGTCGGGACAACATACAGGACCCTCGTTGCTTCCTTCAACAGCAGTCCCGAGTATTCCAACACAGGGACAAGGTGAGTGGCTTGCTAGCACCACGATTACACCTGGGCAGGCCATGAGTTCTTTCCCGCCTTGGAGATGGTACCCATGGATTCCCGGCATGACATTCGCTACATCTCCCGCGGGTAGTTCGTTACCGGGTACGCCTCACGTAATCGCTCTGCTTCCATCCTCCCCGGGGGAAGTCGGACTGGTGCAGAATGTAAGCGTCAGGGGTGATGTAGATACGGCTTCTTCCTTGCCATCCAACCTGGGAGTCTCGGTCGGGACGAACAGTAGTACGGTAAGTATCACCAGAGAGATGTCTGAAGTACCAGCAGGAACATCCCCACAGGCACAGAGCAGGGCAACATTCGAAACAGCCGGCACGCCAGTCGGGGAGGCGTCTGCCTCGCAGGTTCCATCTGTAATAGGGGCATATGCTGAGGTCTGGCAAGGCCCGGCTGGCGCCGCTATATCATCAATGCTACAGCACAGGGACCCTCTGGCAGGAACGGTAAGGGAGGCTATCCCCACGGGGAGTACCTCGGCCCCATTAGGCTACCACCTATTGCCGGCGACTAGGGAGAAAATTTTAAAAGGGGAGTTCGTAGACATATTCTCATTGTTATTTAGGGAACCTGAGAATGTGGATAAGGATAAAGCAGCGGAGAGGGCTTGGCTTTTTATAAAGAAAGGACTCAACACTTTCGCTCGTCACAACAACTATGTTATGGAAGGCGAAAGAAGAGTGCACTGGTATTCATCCAGAGACCCTCTGCATGGATAGTTCAAACTATTAAGTTGCCCTATCTGCTGCCTACTAGAGCTCCTTACCCAGGTCAGAGCCCACTCGACAAGAGACGTTGCAGCATCAACAGTGTTTGGTAGAGGCATTGCCTTACATGACATCTGTAGTACAACTTGGTCTCAACAGCTAACCTTCATCCAGCACTATAGATTTCATGTGCGATCCTGCAAGGACTGCTCTTTTGGTAGAGCAGTGTTGTCTTCTATACTACGACACCTACCCTCCTCCAGTAAGTGAATTTGCTTATCAATCGTGTGATGCAGAGACCACGAAGAATGACAGGTTGCTTACCTGTAACTGTGGTTCTTCGAGTGGTTATCTGTGCAGTCACACGACCTTCCCACCGTCCCCTCTATGGTGTCGATATAACTGTTCTCGATACCATGAGGTTATGCCTATATCCCTTTGGTACCAGGATGTTGCCATTGGCGGTCTTAAGGAACTGAGGGGAAAGGCAGAAACCAGACTACGTATGTGTACTATGACGGTGGGGGAGGGTTCCCACCAAAAAACATTCTCAGCTTTAGAATCTTCCCGATGCAAGGCTCCGCACAGGTGCAGAGCCCATCATTAGTATGACTACACAGATGACCACTCAAACCAGTTACAGGTAAACAACTTGTCCTTTTATATCTTGCCTCCTAGAGAGTATCTGATTATCAATGGGTTTCTTCCCCTTGGGGGCATTCCAGTGCACACAACGACCTCTGATTCATCACCGGAAGACGGGCAGGGGGAAGGCCCGGTGAGCCGAATGGCTGCTGGAAAGCCCATGCTGGCTCCTGCTGTTGGGATTACCCGCAGCAACTAGTGCAGTAAAAGCACTAGTTTGGGTTTCCCCAAAGCAGCAGCAATGCAGCGCCATGAAGGCAGCCCCCTGGCTTCTGTGGCTAATCCTTTGGAGGGTTTGTGGTGAACCAGGCTGCTCATTCAAGCCCCCCAACATGTCTTCCAAACATGGTGGGGGTGGCTTGTTGGGGTGGTTAACAAACCACCTCACAGCAGGCCATCCTCAACATATTTGGATGAGGATGATTATGTAAATCTGGCCAGCAAGTGACTGGCACATACACTGTGGTTAACAAGTCTCCTTAGCTTGCGTGAACCAACTCAGTCTTCAAAGGAATGGTGCTGTAAATAACAGTAAGGATTCTAAGCTGGGAAGCTCTTGTACAGGGGCAGGGAACTAAAATCAAGTGAGGAATAAGATGACCCCCAGCCAGCCCTCAGTGGGCCAAATGATATCAGAGAGTGTAGCCAAACTACCGATATAAGGGTGTGTGGCTAGCCCCCCCCCCACCTTATTTCATTCCTAACTAATGGACCGGATGCCTTGGGCACGATGGTCTCACTTGCCCTGCGCCTCCTCCCTTTGGATGAGTGTGCAGAAAAAGTGAGCTGGTCACTCCCCTCTTTTACACAAGCACGCCATTCCAATTGGGGTGATAAGTGGCATGCAAAGAGAAGGGACACATCTGGCACTTGCAGGAGTTCCTGCAAGCACCAGCCAGGCGATAAGCCTGTCTTCTGTAAGCAGGAGCTCCTGCAAGCTGTTTGAGTGCACTGCTGCTCCCCTAGGAGAACCAGATTGGAGATAGCAAGGGAATTGGTCCCCCTCCTGCTCCCCAAGCCCCTTGTAACTTCTATTTCAGGAGGCAGGGATTGGAGAGAGGAGTGGAGTGAGCTGGCCCCATTGAGGGAGCCCATGCTTCCATGGGCCAAATGGACAACCTCTGCAGGCTTACGATTGTTCACCTCTGCTCTAGGAAATGTGGCTGAGACAGAGATGGCTTTTATGGTTTACCTCATAAAGGTAAAGGTTAAAAACATTATTTTCTCTAACTCTCATTTGATTGGTTTCATAATACACAAACGTCTCTACTCTGGCCAACTATGTCCTTTCCAGCAACAGAAAGGTGGAACTGAAAAGGGCAGGGAGAAATGCCATAGGCAGCCAGGCTCATGTGCAGTCAAAAACATTGGTCAATAAACTCTTGACATCCATGTGTCACATAAAAGACCCTGTACGGTGAATGGGTTGCTGTGGTTTGAATGGAAGTTACTAGAAGAAAGGCTGAAGGTGTTACAGGTATGATTACTTGCGAAACTGATCGTAGTATGCTGGAATGTGAATAACAGAGCATTGCTAATTAATAAGTTCGAAGAAGACACCAGATAAGTCAGGCCCAATTAATGAAAAGTGATTGTTCTATACACCACACCCAGTGCCAAAAGGTGATGTTTTCTTATACAGGAGGCAAAGGGTTGAAAAAAGTCTATCAAGAATAGGGAAACAAACTCCAAGCAGACTTGGCTTCTTGCTTTTAGTTCCAAACTGTAAGAGAATGAGAACTGAACGTTTGCAATTATATTCAATAAAGGTGTTTTTAAAAAGTATCTAAAGGATTGGGTCTCACTCTATACCTCCTCCTCCCTGATCTCAAACTTTATTTGGAACTCATGGTGTGACACGACCAAGATACACCTTCCTAGAAGAAGAAAATGTCTATGCTAATTATTTACAGAACTGATGGGTATCAATCCAGCCAATATTTGTTAGGATAAAAGAACTTTATTTTATCAGTGCCGTATCTCTTGGTTTGCCTCCTGGTTTTTTTTTAAAAAAACCAATGTGTTGATACATGTTCTGTAATGACTGAGCCGATCAGCTTCTCCTGCCACCAACGCGGATGTCGCTTTTCTGAATGCTCCTATATGTATAAAACCTTATGCAAGTAGAAAAATTAGCAGGGCTGGGCTAAAGCCTCTTTTTGAGGGGGGTTGCTATTTTTTGTTCTTGCAGGGAGTTTGCGTTGCTTGCGAAAGCTTTCTAAGTTGGCTTGTCCCACCTGCAGGCTGATGTGTTACAGCCCACTCTGCCACAACAGGGTTCTAGCACTTCATTCTCCTCCATGTGCAGAACAAATGTCATTTCAGGGACCAGGCATAAAAAAAGCAAGGAGCTTTTCATTAGATAATCTGAACCTCATCAGAATATTTGGTAACATGAAATGTCATTGACTGAATCTACCACACTAGCTTGGGAGTAAGCCCCATTGAACTTTGTGGGACTTACTTTGAGTAAACATGGCCCTCAGTTCACAAAAATCTAAAGCCTATCATGTTTTTCTGTTTTCTATTTCAGAGAAATCAGACCTCTGTTGATGTCCCTAGCTGCTGATTACACAGTGTCCCGCAAAGTTCTGCAAGCCCTTTTCAGTGACATTCTCAAGAAGTAGCAAGAGAAGTGGAGCCCTTGAGACACCCTCTTGATTGCCTACTGCTGGAAGTTGAATAAACCATCCAAAGACATGGGGGCTGTCTTCACGGTGCTGCGTTGGTGCCATCACCCCCCAAACCCCGCAGTTTCACTTACCTGGGGTGGCATCACGTAATCCCCATGCCAAAGAGGAAACGTGGGTGTCCTAGCAGTCATCCAGGTACTGGAGCCTCCCTCCACGCCTTCTTCCTGGCTTCTGGAGACAGGACCACCATCCTCCAGATTGGCCACGGAATGAGGTCAGATGGCAGGAGAGCCAGGGTGACCTCGCTCCACAAGTGCCCAGCATTCCTGGGCCCCAGTAAGTGCAACCCTCCCAGGCAGTGCATACTGGGAGTTGTAGGCTGTTCCTCCATTGCAGAGTCCTAGGGCTGATCCTCCATTGCGGAGTCCTGTGCTTTAAAATGGCAGTTCCATCATAAAATGGCCACCAATGCCTCTGATTTCTGAATCCGAGGCCAAGGCTTGCACAGCCCTATCATACTTGTGAATGAATTGGGCAGTGTTCTCATCTTAAACACCATTACAGCAAAATATCTAGGGTTTGGAGAGGGGGTTACTGGTATTATTTATTCCATTTTGTCTTATTTTTCTGATCAAAAGTCTGAACCAGAATCTTCTTACTGCTTGCCTGTCCTCATTTTAATTAAGCTCCTTACAGATCCACAGAGCAGTTTCTTCTGAGCACAACCTGCAGGACAAAAAGCCTTCTCTAGTGACCTCAAGGCTGATAGTCTCATTACTTGCAACCACAAAATGCTGTTTATAATGCTGTAAATGTGTTCTTTAATTAGTAACAAGATCAGCTGGCATGTTAATGAAAATGGCATCTACCACAACTATCATCACGTTAGGATGTGAAAATAAATGCCCAACGGAACGGATATTTCAGTTCCTTGGGAACAAAGAATAAAATGCCTCCCTAAATTGTCATTGCAAAAGACATGTTAATTTGATACAAGCAAATATAGGCCAAGTTCCCAGAGTGGAAAATAACACATTTTAAAACTTCAGTTTCTTTTTACTGTTCAAACTATGACTGATTCAGTTTAGAGCCATTTAGAGCATAATTGTATGGGTCGTGCTCTCAATAGAGGGCTCTGAGTTTGAGCCCTCCACTCATCCTATGCTCTCTGGCAAAAAAAACCAGGCAAAGTGGTAGGAGGACAGATTGCGATGGAGTCTTGAGAAAACAAGGTCTCCTTGGCCAACAACTCCATTTTGGTGCAAATGTTGTCATAGGGGGTGGGATGAGAGAGAAAAAGGTTCATTAAAAAACTGCCAGCACTTTTTTGGTACATTATTCACACCTGTTCATAGCCACTCTGAATTAGCTGCAATTCATATAAATTGAATTAATTAAAGAATGCATTTTATTTGGGTTTATTTGGATGGGACATTAATGGTTGGGCTTTGCCTTTTGTGAAATTTAAATCAAACCTAGCTGTTGTTTCTATATTTATATAAATATAAATGGCATAAGGGATTTTTTTTTTTTGCATATGGCCCTGTGCCCAAATCTTTTAAATGCCTAGCAGGGCCCCCGTTTCAGCCCCTATCCATGGAGGCAGGAACATGGAATCAGAACTATGACTGTGCCGAACATGTCGACCACTTTTTCAACCCGTGACATGTGCAATTTATGAAAAGAATTGCTTTTTGGAATATTCAAAGTAGCAAGGAACTTTGGTGAAATCCCTTTAGGTAGCAAGTGCAATGGTAAAGCCTAGCCACTAGATGTCACTACCAAAAACACTCTCCCTATTTATGCTCTAAATTGGTGCTATTTATGCTCTAAAAACATTTTCCAATGGGATTAATTACCAAAACAGAGGTTTTGGAAATTAATTTTCAAATATTGCGCAGAACTACCTCATTCTGCATAACTGCTGGAGTGGCTCATTATTGGGGCACTGGAGTCTGCAAACCAATCCCATGCACTTCAGTTCATAGTAAGGCTCTCTCATATCAATGGAATTTCAAGTGTATTAATTTCAAACTTAGGCAGTATCCAATGGGGTCATGCTGTGTTAGTGGAAACTAAGTTCACAATTATGCACTAAGGGATAATTTAATTACATTTCCACTTGTGCAGTTGCTCACAACTGCTCCGCTGGCACATCTCACTAGCACAATGCTCTCCAGTTGTGCAAGCTCAGCTACTGCATCTCAATACCACTTGCACAGGCACCATTAGCATATGCCAGTATCACACAATGCAAATGAGGAGCACCAATCTGAGCTACTGTGCAAATGAGAAAAGCCCACAGAGCGAGGACTGGCTCTGTTAACTACGAACCTTCCAAATTACAATCTCTCCGAAACGCAGTTTTGTGCCAAAACTCCGAGTTTTGTGACACTACCCAAAGCATGAAAACTACATACCCTTATGGTATACATATTCCTGTATAATGCTGTTGTTCAAAATCCAGACTCTACGAAAATCTATCCAGTGTGTAGTCTGTTATCAGAATGACATGATGCGGAGACTGTCTGATAATGGTTGAAAATGTGGTTACATGATGGTGCCCTGATGCCTAAGGAGGTTGTAATAATTTTGTCATCTGCACTCATGCCAGCATACGTAGAGATATTCACACGATTTCTCTCGCTATCAGACTACCTCAGTGAATATGCCAAGTTCTTCTTCGTGGTCTCTGTGCATCACACATATGGGCTCGCGCCGGCGCCGAGCCCCGTTCGGGAAACTTCCATAGCTAGCCTAGCGATTTTGGCGGGAACCCCTCCCCCCGCCACCTCACCGCGCATGCTCCGGGTTCCCGCCTACCTCAGTTCTTCTTCGACCGCTTGCTGGATAGCCTCGCGGGAGACTTCCTCGAACATTCTTCTTCGTTCGTATTCTTCCTAAAATTAAAATAGTTATAGTTATAGTATAGTTTAGCTTAGCGTTTATAGTCGTAAGTCAGTTCTTAAAAAAAAAAAAAAAAAAATTATTGTTAGTGTCGTTGTTTCAGGCTTCGCCTGCTGCGGCTTATGGCACAGGCGGCCTTGTTCAAGGATTGCTTAAAATGCAGGGCAAAGTTAACCCTAACTGATGGGCATTCGCTTTGCTTACTGTGTCTTGGAGAGGGCCATGTTGTTGAAACCTGCCCCCATTGCATGACCTTCTCCCGGCAAACAAGACGGAACCGAGCGGATAGACTTAGGAGCCTACTGTGGAGCAAGGCCCTCTCGGCAGTTGACCGACAAAAAGAATCAGCCGGGTCTTCCCTTCCTCGGAGAGACCAACGCGACATGGCCGAGTCCATTTCTGGGGAGCGTAGGCAAATGCCACTCAGTCGCTCTAACCCAGCATTGCTCGGCACCACCCCGGTGAGGGTGGCTGCTGATGAGCTTGGGGTTCCGGGCCCGCCAGAGGACGACCCCCGACTACCGACAGAGAGTACAACGCAGCCTCAAAAGAAAAAAGGAAAAGATAAAAAATCGTCGACGTCGAAGCACGGATTGAAGACCTCGACATCGTTGCCGTCGACATCGAAGAGACCGGCCTCGACATCTTTGTCCACGTCAAAGCCGAAGAAAAAACATTCGACGTCGACGAACTTACCAAAGCGCGGAGCGACGGAACGGAGTACGCCGACCTCGCCGGCGTCGGCACCGAAGATTATGCTCTCGACACCGAGACCCGCTCGACCGGCATCGTCGCCGGTACCGCCCGCATCGGTACCGAGAGAATCGCGCAGAGCAGAGGCTCCAAGGGATAGAGCGGTGTCGCTACCGCCAAGGCCCCCCAGGACAACCCTGGACCAACATGATATATCCTCGGAGTTGGATATCTCCGAGATTGTCACGATAGATCACTTAGTTACCGAGGACACTTCTGGCTTCAGTACCGCACAGCCTGCGGTACCGTGCAACCTGGTGGATTCAGATCCTGACCTTGACTTACCCGCATCGCCGAGGTCAAGAACCTCGAGGACCAGTACCGATCGGTCCTGATCCCGGTCATGAACAAGGTCACAATACTGGGACGCTTACTCTGACCAGTCTCGGAGCGCTTTACGCCACCGTTCACAAAAACGTTTCCGTTCTGACCCATACACGGGAGAAAGACTTGCTCCAGTGGCGTCGACTGCGGGGGCACTCTCTCAGGCATTACAGCCATCGACATCTAGACGACGAGAAGCCTCACCCACTTCGATAGAGGACTATGCCTCGGATTCTTCGTCAATACCATCTCCTAGACCGTCAATGCCCTCTCCTTCCGAAGGGGTGGTAGCTTCGGATAGAGCGTCCCCTTCTCTTGAGCTGGGGGCTTTTTCTGATCAAATGCAAAGAATGGCCCAGTCACTCGGGCTTGATTTGCAACAACCCCAAGAACGGTTAAAAGACAAGATTTATGACGTGATGTACCTGGAGCCAGTTCCGCAGCTCACGTTACCAGTGGTGCCTACCCTGCTGCAAACCCTTCAGCAATCCTGGTCTAATCCAGCAACAACAGGACCCACGTCAAGAAGGTTGGATGCTTTGAATAAGATCAAGGAGGCAGATGCCCCTTTCTTGTTTACACACCCCAAGCCCAACTCCATCGTGGTCGAGTCTTCTCAGGGTAGAGCAGGAAGAAACCACGCAGCGCCAACCGATAAGGAGGGGCGCAAATTAGACTCCGTTGGCAGGAAGGTTTATTCTTCATCGGCTCTAGGGTTTAAAGTCGCTAATTACCAGGCCACTATGGCCAGGTATCAGCTTTTCTTATGGGATAAAATTTCTACCCTAACCGACTACTTGCCAGACGACCAACGAGAGCTTGCGAGGGTCTTCCAAGCGGAAGCTGCTAGGTTGTCGAAGCAACAACTGGCAACCGCCAATCATCAGACAGATTGCACAGCAAAAGCGATGGTGGCAGCTATTACCCTGCGTCATCATGCGTGGCTCAGGTCGTCCAATTTACGGGCGGAGACAAAGACCAGGATTGAGGACCTCCCCTTCGATGGGGACGGTCTCTTCCATGCCACAACGGACACCGCAATGGACGTCATCCACAAGGCCAAGATGACGGCTAAGAGAATGAGTGTGTCCTCGCAGCAGCAACAACAGCAGCCTGCACGTCCACGCCGGTGGTATCGGCCGCTACCATATCAACCCAGACAACAACAGGACCGTTCACAACGCTATCAGTCGCATCAGACTCAGTCGTCTTACCAGTCGCGAAAGCCGTCCTCCCGTTTTACCAAGTCTCAAAAACAGGATTTTGGAGCAAAACGGCGTCTTTGACTCCCCCTACTTGAGTCGGTTTCCAGTAGACCGTCAAAACAGGCTGCTACCATTCCTGTCGTCATGGGAGAAAATCACCTCAGATTGTTGGATTCTCTCGATTATAACCGAGGGATACCGCATAGAGTTCGGGGCCCTCCCTCCTCTTGGCACCATGCGATACACGCGCCCATCTTTAACTCTCCTACAGGAGGTCTCGGCACTCTTGGAAAAGGGAGCGATCGTGGCGGTACCTAAAAAAATTCAAAGAGCGGGTTTTTACTCGCGCTATTTCACGGTTCCAAAGAAGGACGGAGGTCTTCGCCCGATAATGGACCTCAGACATCTAAACAGGTTCATCCAACCCAAAAAGTTTCGCATGGTAACTTTGGCCCAGATACTGCCCCTCTTAAAACGAGACAGGTGGTTCACGTTAGTGGACCTAAAAGACGCTTATTTCCATATACCAATACACCCGTCCCATCGGAAATATCTGCGCTTCCTTGTCGGAAATCGTGCCTATCAGTTCGCGGTTCTCCCATTTGGCCTCCGGACAGCACCGCGTGTTTTTACATAATGCATGGCGGCGGTGTGTGCCCATCTCAGATCTCAGAATATAGAATTGTACCCGTACCTAGACGATTGGCTAATCGTCTCCACGTCTCGCCACCAGGCCCTCAACGACGTACAGCTAGTCACGACATGTCTCGCAAACCTCGGCCTGCAAGTAAATATAGAGAAGTCAATCTTTCAACCATCACAACAGATCCAGTTTATAGGAGTATGTCTGAACTCCACATTAGGTCAGGCGTTTCTCCCTGTAGAACGAATCGATTCAATCCAGGCCCTCGCCACACGGCTCAGGCACAACCGCAGAACAACGGCATTCGCGGTGCTCCGCCTACTAGGCCTGATGGCGTCTTCGGTGTTTGTCGTCCGCTGGGCCCGCCTGCACATGCGTCCACTACAACAGTTTCTCCTGAAGCACTACTGTCCAGAGCAAAACCCACACAAGACAACACTTACCCTTCCGGCCTCCATCGCTCCATCTCTCGAATGGTGGGCGATCATAACGCATCTGTCGCAGGGGCTGCCCTTTTATCAGCGAGGACCATCTCGAGTCCTTACGACCGATGCCTCCCTGGACGGCTGGGGGGCCCATATCGGCGACCTAAAAATACAAGGAAGATGGTCACGTTCAGAGACATCCCTGCACATCAATGTCCTCGAACTGCTAGCAGTAAAACGTGCACTCCAGGCTTTTCTCCCCCTACTGCAGGATCGGCACGTCCAGATACTGTCCGACAACACCGCAGTAGTGTGGTATATAAACAAGGAGGGCGGGACACGTTCTTCCCGTCTCCTCAAGCTGACGCTGGATATCTTCCACTGGGCCATAAGCTGGCGTATATGCCTCTCCGCAATGCACATCGCGGGGACAGACAACGAGAAAGCGGACGCACTCAGTCGGGAGTTCACCGACACCCATGAGTGGGAGTTGTCCAGGGACATTCTGAACCTCCTATTCCAAAAATGGGGCGTCCCCACGGTGGATCTCTTTGCAACCACTGCCAACACCGCGTGCCAGAGCTATTGTTCTCGGGCGGGGATTGGACGTGCGTCTCTCGGAGATGCATTCCAGTGGGATTGGTCCAAAGACTTCCTATATATGTTTCCGCCATTCCCGCTGATAGCACGGACGGTAGCCAGAGCCAGCAGGTACTTAGTGGATGCCATAATGGTGACTCTGTGGTGGCCCAGGCAGCCGTGGTTCACCCCACTGTGTCGTCTCGCGGACCATCGATTCTGGCATCTCCCGGAGCATCAAAATCTACTCTCCAAGAACGACGGCTTGATCCTCCATCCCAACCTACTGTCCCTGAAGCTAACAGCATGGAGGATCCAACCAATTGGAAAGCACTTACATTGCCACCAGGCCTGAGGTCTATCTTTGAGGCCTCTACAAAGCCCTCCACCAGAGTGTCGTATGCCAGAAAATGGAAACGTTTCCAGGACTTTGCAGCTAAAAAGGGGTTTACCCCTGGGAAGGGCCCTATTACTGGGGTCATAGACTTTATATATTCCCTGCACTCAATAGGCCTGAAGCTCTCTTCCCTTAGGGTCTATTTGGCAGCTATCTCCAGGCACCATGACAAGATTGATGGGTTCTCGGTCTTCACCCACCCAGTGACCATTCATGAAAGGCCTTAAGAATATGTTTCCCCAGCTAAGGCCCATCGTGCCTCAATGGAGCCTCTCGCTAGTCCTTACCGCCCTTACAGGGAAACCGTTTGAGCCTATGGCCACTGTTCACTTACGCCTGTTGACTCTTAAAACTATATTTCTAGTAGCTATCACGTCGGCTAGACGAGCTTCCGAACTGGCGGCGTTGATGGTCAATCCCCCCTACACGCATTTTTTTCCTGACAAGGTGGTGTTACGTCCTGGACCTTCCTTTGTTCCAAAAGTTTGTTCCGCGTTTCACGTTAACCAGGACATTGTCCTCCCTACTTTTTTCAAAGCGTCTTCCGAACCCCTATGTTCTCAACTACACACTTTGGATGTTCGCAGAGCATTAGCTTTTTATAAACGCAGATCAGAGTCATTCCGTAAATCTGATAAGTTATTTGTTTGTTATGGAGGCAAGAAAAAGGGACTAGCGGTTTCCTCCCAGCGTCTCTCCCGTTGGATTGTGGACGCCATTGTTTTGGCCTATCAAGTGCTAGAAAAGGTTCCTCCGACTTCGTTCTCTGCCCACTCTACAAGGGGGCAAGCCACCTCAGCTGCACTGGCCCATGGATCGTCGATCCCAGACATTTGCAGGGCCGCGACGTGGTCGAATGCCTCCACGTTTGTCAAACATTACAGACTGGATATGAGGGCGGCAAGGGACGCATCCTTCGGGAGAGCTGTCCTTTCACCCATCTGCCAGTGATTCACCAGCGTGCACACCCTCCTCCGGTAAGTACTGCTGATTACTCGCCCATATGTGTGATGCACAGAGACCACGAAGAAGAAATGCAGGTTGCTTACCTGTAACTGTAGTTCTTCGAGTGGTCATCTGTGCAGTCACACAACCCACCCGCCATCCCCTCTCTGCAGCGCTGTTGTGTATGCAGAAGGTCCTCTATGCCAGTGTGCTCCTGATTGTACTACCTTGGTTGCGAGGCCATTGCGGTCTCAGGGAACTGAGGTAGGCGGGAACCCGGAGCATGCGCGGTGAGGTGGCGGGGGGAGGGGTTCCCGCCAAAATCGCTAGGCTAGCTATGGAAGTTTCCCGAACGGGGCTCGGCGCCGGCGCAAGCCCATATGTGTGACTGCACAGATGACCACTCGAAGAACTACAGTTACAGGTAAGCAACCTGCATATTTTTAACTCAAATCTTGAATCACGAAATTTGCCTGTGTGTAGACTGAGAATCCTGTGAGCCATAGTTGCCCAGAGGCTTCTGGGAAATGGCTGCCTTGCCTTCCCATAGCACAGCATGCTAGTGCATCTTGCTAATTGCTGGGAAAATGGATCAGAGACGTCTCACACCTGCACCTTATCTGTCCAGGCCTAGCAAGCTGGACGGAGTAATAACGAGCTTACATTCCAAAGCTGTTGAGATTTGAGAAGCAAGGCCAAAGCAGTTATTTCCTGAGAAGATAAGATGCCTGCCTATGCTAGTGACGTAATTGCTTCAATGTTATTGCTTGGTGGCTGCCAAGCACAGAACAGTATATCAATTGCTTTTGCCCCCACCCAGGGGTCCTGTTAGGTCAGCAGCTTCGTGAGTGTCTGCTGTCTGAGTCCACACTGTTTATTAGGTATGCTTGTATAGGCCTTAAGATGCTTAATAAACTGTCTCCTTGTGCGTAAACCTCTGGGTCTGAGTATGCAGTTTCCATGATGCTTAAAGGAACAGATGGCCAGGGGCCCTTGGACGTTACAGCCTGCTTGCTATATCAGCAATAGTAAGGCACACACGATCAGTTTAATGGCGAAGTAGCCTAGTCTGTGAGGTCAGCATTGATGAACCCATCAGTTCTACTTGAGGAGTATGGCTCAAGTCGTGCAATTGCAAGATATTTGTGATATGAAGACACTGCTGACACACATCTTTGCCATGACACTGAGTGAAACTGAGGGAGATGACAAGAAGTCCAGCCTACATACAGAGTGTGAATAAAGCAAAACCGTATTACTCCATAGAATTGGATGGATTCCTCCTCCAGAAGCAGCAAATGGAGAACGCCATAAAAATGTTCCAGGGAAATATGCAATGTCAATGCTTTCACAGACATGGTAGAGAAAATAAAGCAAGCTGTTATTATGAAAGGCAGTGAGGGTTACAGAGGCAACCAGGATGACATTATTAACATCTAACATCTGATTCCACTGTGGACAGATGTGATGGTACCATTCTATGGGTATGGCAGTATTACGGCCAGTAGTACTCCCAGTGAAGCATATTTCAAGGCCCTCAAGCACACTGTTTTTCAACGTACAGCCCTGCCCATGCATCTGGATGACTTTGATTTTGATCATATTAGATCATTGGAGAGCACCATAAAGCTTGCTGCTGCGGTGTCACCAACCAGTGGAGACGAGACTGAGAAAGAAAAAAATTCCTGTATCTGGTATTGAACCAAGTGATGCACCACCTTGTATTGTTAGTCCTCCAGAGCCAACAGTAATTCAATCCACTGTCCCAGTGGTTCTTGAACTCAAGACTAACAGCCAGGCAAACAAATCAAAACATGTTAAAAGTAGCGTATCTGAAAATGCTGACAATAAAGAGAATGATAGCCAAGGTGAACGTACTGCCGACACTATAGTGGAATCTTGCATTCGAATCCATTAATGCCAATAAACAAGTGTCTGGACCAGTCCCAGGACAAGATGCTCTCATGAACCTCATATCCAAAATGGCAAAAAGTGAGAAGTGGGATGATTTGTCTGAAGAAAAGGGGGGAAAGGAAACATTCATCTTACCTAAAACCAAACTCAGAATGGCTTCACATTGATCTTAGCAAGGCCAAACACACAATCTCTATTAGTCTTCTAAAAAATGGCAATAGGGATCATATGAAGCCAATTAAAGTGAACAATAATTTGACAATGTTTGACAAAACATGTTCTTTTGATACACTTGTACAAATATTCTGTGTGGCATACAGTGCCAGCCAAATGTAGGAAATCTTGCAGCAGTTATTGTGAAGAAGAGCATGTCAGTACAAACGTATAAAAAAAACCCTGGGCCTTTGCTTAGGCTGCAGTGCCCTTATTCAGTCAAAAAACGGTGCTACACAGAATTGTAAATGTAAGCAGTGAGATTTGTGTCTAGTCTTTTGCCAATGTTTTTAGAAAAGTATCCAAGTGTCAATGGAAAAAGTAATTGCATGGAAGTTGACTGTCCTTAGCAATGACAGGAGCACAATCAGGCCATTCTTAGTGTACTTCTAACAGGACAAGACTTGGCCAGACTGGAGATGGGGCTGCAAGAAGTCACACAGGAAAAATGTAGCCCCTGCCTCCTTAAGAAGCAGATTTGTGGAAGAAGACCATCATACTGTAACGGTGTGAGAACATGGACTACCACTGTGACGGGAACACATCTCTATGTGAAGTTGTCCAACCTACTGAAGGCAATCTACTTCAATGCAATGTGAAAATTGGGAACGTACCAACCCAAGTCAATATAGGTGAGGTGAATTATACACTTCGAGGAGCTGTTAAGTTCTTTAAAAGCAGGATTATTAGCTTTAGATATTTTCAAAGCCTTTGATTGCGTGGAATGGCCAGCGTTAAAAATAATATTAAAAACATTTGGGTTTGGACATAAATTTATGGGAGTGATTAATCAGATGTATAAAAATAATAAAGCAGAAATAATGGTTAATGATGGGTTAACGCAACAAATAACACTAGCTCGAGGAACTAGGCAAGGATGTCCACTTTCACCGATTTTATTTGCAATAGTTATAGAAATTTTAGCAAATGTAATTAGGGAAGATGAAAGATTAAAGGGGATAGGAAGAAAATATAAGATTAAAGTGAATATGTTTGCGGATGATACGTTATTGACACTAGAAGATCCCCTAGAAAGTGGGGAGATGATTCAGAAACATTTGAGAGAATTTGGGGAAATTACAGGATTACAAGTTAACTGGGGGAAGTCAGAAATGATGTTGTATAACTATAACAAGGAAGAGATGGAGAAATGTAAAGCTAAGTTAGGATTAAGGCATAAAAATATAATAAGATATTTAGGAGTTAATATAGATAAAGAATTAGAAAGAATAGAGGAACTTAATTTTGTAAGCTTAAGAAAAGAGGTAGGGGAGAAATTACAGATATATAGAAAATTAAAACATTCTTGGTTTGGTAGAATAGCGGTTATTAAAATGAAGATATTACCTAAGGTTAATTTTTTGTTTAGAATGCTACCTATTAGAATTTCAGTAGCTGAGATTAAAAATTGGCAAAATATGATTAATGCATATTGTAACGGGGACAAAAGAGCTAGGATAAATAAGGGGTTATGGTATAAGGTTCAAAAGAAAGGAGGTTTAGGACTTCCTAATATTAAGAATTATTATATTGCTAATCAGTTAAGATATGTTATTCATGCTATTTTAGGGGAGCAAGATTTGGAATGGTTGGAATCGCAAACAGTAGAGATAGAATGTAAATTGCGAAATATATTTTTTACTAAAATGCAAAAGAAAGAATGGAAGGTACTGGACAACCCATTATTGGAAAATATATTATCGATATGGGAGAAGTATAGAGGAAAGTTGATACCAGGGGATTCTCCGCTTTCCCCAGTGGTAGTACTGGGAAACTTCCCAAGAGCATTAAAACCAGAGATAGAAGCGAGACTGAAAGAACAAGATATTATTAAGCTAAGGAATTGGATGGAAAAGATGGATAGTGAGCATATTAAAGATTTGTTTAAAGGACAAAAGATAGCTTGGTTCAAGTGTTTGCAATTGGTAAAATGGACAGAGGAATGGAAGTTGAAAAATAAGAAATGTAGAAACAATACTAGATTTGAAGATTTAATTTAACAAATAGGAAAAAAAGATGAAGCCAGAGCTAAGAAAGGACTCACTAGCGAGATATATAAAATATTAATAGAGGAGGAATTTCAGGACTCACTCAAGGTTATAAAAGAGGTATGGGAAGAAGATCTAAGGGAAAAAATCAATGAAGATAATTGGGGGAGGATATGGAATGTAAGAATGTTAAAGTTATTGTCGATTAGAATTAAGGAGAACTACTATAAGACAGTTTGGAGATGGTACCTAACACCTGTAAGATTTCACCAGATTGATAAAAAAGTGTCCAAGAACTGTTGGAGGGGATGTCAGGAGGTTGGGACCTATTTTCATATGTGGTAGAGCTGTGAACAAGTACAAAAATTCTGGGAAAGGGTTTTTAAAGAAATAAGTGATATAATTGGAAGTAAATTGGAATTAAACCCGAAGTTAGCTCTACTAGCAATATGGGATAGTAGGAATAAGCATATAATTAATAGAGAATTGGTAAACAACCTCCTGGCACCCGTTAGAATAATGATTGCTAAAAATTGGAAAGGGCAACGAAGTTATAAAATAGAAGATTGGTATAAAGAAATTTGGGATATAGCACTGAATGATATGTTGACATGTAAAATGAAAATAATGAGGGGAATGTCCAGTAAGAGTGATTTTGGAGATATATGGACTCCCCTTTTGGAATATGTTTTAGGATCGGGAAAGGGACAATTGCCTTCAAAAGAATCATTAAAATTTTGGAAGGATGATGGATGAATGTGAGTAGGTCTCGGGGGGGGGGTGCACGGGGGTAGTCGAGGGTGTTAGTTTGTTTATATATTATGTATTATGTGTATGTTTGTTTTGTTTTGTTGAAAAATCAATAAAAATTATATAATAAAAAAAAGAGGAGCTGTTAAGTTCTGAGTGCTCCATCTCTCAGCATGAATGCCATAGGGCAGTATGTGGCACATTGCAGTAGAGACAATGATACATAGGAAAGTATAATGATCTTACAAACAAGAAAGCATTATCTAATAAAAGCAAAGAAATAATTTGCCACCTGCTGAGTTACAGCACATTAAAAATATATTACAAAAAAGGAAGTTTAAGTTGATCATAGTAAGTTTCAATTTACTCAGCAGTCATTATTTTCAATTAGTTGTCAAATGTAAAACATTATAGTTTCCAGACTTGCCTTCACTCCATTTCGTGAATTACTAGATATTTCTTGATAATTTTTATTCAATGTTAACATAAATATTTTTTCTACAGTCATCATCATTCATGTTATTCATTTTCATGTTTGATACCTCTGCCCCTTCCTGTAGGGTATGCAGGAATGTCCCTTACATCAGGGGTCCCCAACCTCCGGTACACAGGCCGGTACTGGTCCATGGTCTTGTTAGGAACCAGACCGCGTTCTCACCAGTGCCCGACCATGAATAAAATGCATGCTGGCGGCGGTGCAGTCAAACCGTGCATGACAGGAAGCATACACTTGCGCGCTGTAGGAAGTCCGGACACTCGGTGAAAGAGGAGTGAAGAGACTGCGAAGGAGAAACAGCGTGTGAGGGAGGGGCAGTGATCGTCTTCAGCTCAAGCAGCACGGTAAGTCAAATGTTAAACTGGCACAGGAGAGCTGCTGGGCAAGTGCAGGGTATGCCATCTGGGTCCAGGGCAAGTGGAAGCAATCTTAAAGAGTCTGTGTCCTCCATCCATTGGACAATTGTCACTAAAGTCTTGCCTCTTCTGCATAAATGCTTATATGAGTGTTTTAATCCAAGGCATAACCAACACAAGAGCCAGGGAGCCATGGCTCAGCTTGTGTCATAGACTGCATGTATTATACCTCCATTGTGGATTAAAATAAAGCCATCACTAGCATTGCAATAATATTGCTGGAGTTGATGGTGTTTTCTAATTTTCTATTTTTCTAACCTTAATAAACGGGCTAAGTCAATCTGTTTGGCTCCCAAAGTCTAGTTGGGCAAGTACTGTTTCAAACTAATGGATACCAACAGATAGCATGTCTGTGCAGGGTATGCCATCTGGGCCCAGGGCATATCGCTTATTACTTTGTATTAATTCCTTGCTTATTATATATTATTTGTATTATTTTAATAGCACAGGTTACTTTTTATATTTCCACAAGCTAACCCTAGCCAAAATGAGTAAAAAACAAACGTCGCTGGAGAGCATCTTTGAAAAGGGGGAAAGACCCAATGATGAGACAGCAGAAGACTCTAAGACTGCCAACAAAAAGAAAGCTCCATTTAAAAGAAAATACCAAGAGTCCTACTTAAATTACAGGTTCATTGCAACAGGTGATTCACATTCTCCAAGCCCACTTTGTATAATATGTGGCAACCGGCTATCCAACGAAGCCATGAAACCTTCAAAACTGCTTCGCCACATGAGACCAAGCACCCTGCATTAAAAGACAAGCCTTTGGAGTTTTTCAAAAGAAAAAACGTGAACACGAAGGACAGAAGCAATTATTGAAGGCCACCACTTCATCAAATGTGTCTGCATTGAGATCATCATTCTTAGTGACTACCCGCATTGCTAAAGCTAAGAAGCCCTTTACTATTGGTGAAGAGTTGATCCTGCCTGCTGCTAAGGACATTTGCCATGAACTTTTAGGAAAGGCTGCAGTTCAAAAGGTGGCACGCATTCCTCTTTCGGCTAATATCATAACTAGACGAATTGATGAAATAGCAGAGGATATTGAGGCACAAGTGTTAGAGAGGATTAATGATTCACCGTGGTACCCAATCCAGGTTGATGAGTCTACCGATGTTGACAACAAGGCAACAATGCTTGTTTTTGTGCAATATATTTTTCAGGAGGACGTGCATGAGGATATGTTATGTGCACTTTTGTTGCGAACCAATACCACAGTTGCAGAACTATTTAAATCTTTGAATGATTACATATCAGGAAAACTGAATTGGTCATTTTGTGTCAGTATATGCACAGATGGAGCAGCTGCCATTCATTACTCGGTCAAAAGGTGTGCTTCTGAATGTGAGTCTACGCACTATGTATCCACAGAGAACTGCTGGCTAGCCGAAAAATGTCACCTGAACTTAACGTTTTGCAGGTGTGATTAAAATTATCAACCACATTAAAGTACATGCCCTTAACTCACGTCTGTTCATGCAACTCTGTGAGATGGACGCAGGGCACACACGTCTTCTCTTACACACAGAAGTAAGATGGTTTTCTAAACGTAGATCAATGGCCAGAGTTTTTGAGTTACGAGAGCCGCTCCAGAAATTTCTTTTAGAAAAACAGTCACCACTGGCATCACATTCCAGTGACAAAGAATGGGTCGCAAAACTTGGCTGCCTCTACAAGAGAGGTTTAAAGCTCTTTCAAGGCTGATTAAAATTTTTACCTCTACAAGAGAGGAGCGCAAATTGGGGCTGAGATGCTTTAAACCTCCAATTATGCACATTATCGAATGCGCGTTAAACCGCGACTTTTAATTTGCGGCGGCAGTTAAAGCGCCTTACCGCCATGTAAACATGCGATTTTCTGCATGTCAGCAAGTTTAAAGCGTGTTTCGGTCGTCCTGTAATGCGCTTCGCCGCCTCTCGTACAGAGGTATTAGGAGTAAATGCGCTTCTGTGAATATGCGCATAATAGGGCAGCCAGGCGCCAAAGCGAATCCTTCTAGAGGGAGTCCTTGCTTACTTGTGTGACATATTCAACCTGCTCAACGAACTCACTCAATCTGTCACTTCAAGGGAGAATGGCAACTGTGTTCAAGTCGGCAGATAAAGTGGCTGCATTCAAAGCCAAACTGGAATTATGGGGGCGGCGAGTGAACATTGGGACTTTTGACACGTTTCACACATTAGCAGAGATTTTGAAAGAGACTGAGCCAGAGCCTTGTTTCTCCCAGCTGGTGCATGCTCACCTATCTCAGCTTTCAAAACAGTTTGAGCATTACTTCCCAACCTCAAAAGACCCCCGAACTGGGAAGGAATGGATCCGTGACCCATTTGTGATTAAGCCAGGTGAATCGACTTTGTCCGTGCTAGAAGAAGATCAACTGCTTGAGATCGCAAATGACGGTGGCCTTAAAAATATGTTTGAGACAACTTCAAATCTCCATTATGTTCTGGATTAAAATCAAGGCGGAATATCCTGAGATTGCCACAAAAGCACTTAAAAGCCTGCTTCCATTTCTATTTCCAACATCCTATCTTTGTGAAGCAGGGTTTTCTGCATTGACAACAACAAAAACAAGATTACGGAGTAGACTGGACATAAGCAACACACTTCGGGTGTGACTGTCTCCCATCCCCCCAGATGGGACTGTCTAGTTGCAGGAAAACAAGCTCAGGGCTCCCACTGATTGTGCATTATGGTGAGTTGTATAATTATTTCATTATATATTACAATGTAATAATAATAGGAATAAAGCCCAGTCCGTGGAAAAATTGTCTTCCACAAACAAGTCCCTGGTGCCAAAAAGGTTGGGGACCACTGCCTTACATGATTGGGCTAGCAGCACCAAAACGGCACAAAACTATGGCACTGGTTTGGAATTGATCTGAGAACGTGAAAATGTTCGTATTCGCCAGAGTACACCTAAGGGTATATTGTTTTCACACTTCAGTAGTCGACACAAAACCCAGGGTGTGTGGCACAAAAACCAAGATGTGTTGCACAAAATGGCACAAAACTAGCACTGTTTTAATGTGTGCTTATTGTGTTTGAAGGTCTGAAGACTTATTCAATGAAATTTGATTGACTGGCTAACTTTTTTGAGATATATGTTGAGGTCTTTTCAGCATCAGGTGAAGACCCTTTTATTCTTCCAGACTTTGTAGTCTGCCAGTGCATTTTTAGATCTTTACACTGCTGCTGACTTTTACTCTGGTTTTTAATTTGGTTTATTCTGTTTGAACTTTTAAAGCTTTTTATGTTATATTTTACTTTGGTGCTACATTTCATAGTTTTATTTTTTATGAACCACCCGGTGAGCTTTGGCTATTGGGTATTACAGAAATGTAATAAATACATATAAACAGGAGATAAAGAAAAATGTAAGTTGTTTGTTGAACTAATTTATTTATAATAGGGTTTCTGTATTGGTGGTAACATATCCTTGTGGTCTCAGTATAAAGCTGCA
Organism: Anniella stebbinsi; assembly: GCA_029215795.1. Classification (NCBI taxonomy): domain Eukaryota; kingdom Metazoa; phylum Chordata; class Lepidosauria; order Squamata; family Anniellidae; genus Anniella; species Anniella stebbinsi. Next base: position 197,041,918 of record JARDYH010000004.1, read on the forward strand.
AGGTTTAGGTTCAATCCTATAAAAACTTTCATGAAAGTCCCATTTATCTCAATAAATCTTACTTTTGAATAGATATGCATAGGATTACACTGTTAAGAGAGATAAGGGATGGGAATCTCTTAACACAAATTGAGATCTCAAATAATATGAATGGTCAAGGTACTTCCTGGTTTCAGTATCAACAATTGGGAAATTCTTGTGCAGAATTGAAAGTATAGAATTTTTGAAAATTAACCCATTTGAGATAATTGTAACTCAAGATGGAGATATGAAGGGAATGTTTTCACAGATTTATAATGTTCCTATATCATTGGAGGACTTCTATTAGTTTAGGCTGATATACTACCTACAATCCTATCTGGAGAGATACGCTAGCTACAGTTATCCAAACTCTGGTAACCTCTCATTTGGATTACTGCAATGTGTTATACATGGTGCTGCCTTTGAAAATGGAAACTTCAGCTGGTCCAAAATAGTGCAGCAAGATTGTTAACAGGACTGGCTAATGTGTTCATATAATGCCAGACTTTTATGATCTGCACTGGCTGATAGGTAATTTCTGAGCCCAATTCAAAGTGCTGATATTAAGCTACAAGGCCTTAAATGGTAGAGATAGGCATTAAGTAACTTAATTGCTAAAATTCCAGAATTCAAACTGTTTCAGAAATAACATGTTCCTCAATAGAGCCAGTTCCAATATAACGTGTAGAACATGAGCAAAATGAAATTATGTGAATTAGAACTGTATACGGATCAGTTGGTGAGTGTTAGTGTGTGTTGTTTTCCCTTCCTCTGCCCCACCCCATGACTCTGACATCTACAACATCCCTTGAATGTCATCTGGACCTGGTTTCAGTTACTTCACGTTAAAATACCCGTTACCGTGTCTGTTCCAAACGTTCCAGAGTTACCGTTCTTATCTGTTAAATTACTTTAATAGTTTGTTATAATCATTCTGCATTCTAACTAGTTTTGAAGACCTCATCTTAATCCTTATTTTTTAAAAAAATCTGAATTCCAATTCTTATTATCAACATTAAGGCTGTCAATAAAATTAGCTATACAAATTTATTTTGAATTCATTTATTATTTTATATTTCCTTATAATTTAAATAGTTTACAGATGTATGTTGCGAGTATTAATCTCAAACTTTATAATTGAAAAATTACCTTATAATTTTAATATGGCTTGGTACCTATATTATCATATGTAGCTTTTCATTGTTTGCTATTGTAAATAAATATTACTAATAGGTTTATTTTTATCCTAATTTTATTATATATCATATCAAATCTAGTCCTAGCTTTTATTTTCTATAAACTTAAATATTAAAGTTTTAATTTGTTGTAACCTTTGAAGTAAATATAGGTAGTATAAAAAGCCTCCCAAGGAACGATGTAGTCTCATAACATTTTTGACTATATCAAAACTAAGCATTCCATCTCCTGCTAGTTACAAGTCCTCCGTGGAACGTTATTTTGGAATTGTTATATGTAATGGTCACGCGGTTGGAACTGAGACAGTTCCACTAACATAAAATTTTGGCACATCTCTAATTAAAAAACCAAAACTGAACCCAGATACCCTTTTTTTGAAGTCTGGAAGCTAAGTTTCCTAAATACTGGGACTATAGATGAACAGTGCTCAATGACTTAAAATTCATAATGATTTTCATTCGTAAAATATAATTTGAAAAGTGTTGCTAAATGGCAAGCTTTATTGTAAAATAGCCATAAAGCCTACTTCTGATCTTTTCAAAGATGTCATAACGCCCAAAAGTACTTTAGCAGCCCACGTTTGTGTTAAAAAAAAAGTTTAGCCATTATGTTTATATCGGTTTTAAAGTGTAATCACACCTAAAACATAGGCTAATTAACAGTAAAGTTTCTTTTAAAAACCCTTTGGTGTCAAGCCACGGGGGAGGGGAGGCGAAAATCTTCATCTGCTTCTTAATGCGTGCACAAGCTGCAGTAATTAGGATAAACTGCTAACTATGTAATCTTTGTAGACACCTCCTGTGGAATGTGAATATTTAGATTTAACTTAAATTCAGTATTTGGCAAATATGTTTGAATACACGAGCCCTTTTTTCCCATATAAATAAAACTAAGTCGTTCAGACAGCGGACTATAGTCAACAAAAACGTATAACATAATAAACGCTCTCAGTGTTTGAAGTACACAACACTCGCTGTTATTCTTAGGAAGAGAAAGGAAAAACGCGGCCACCTCATAACTAGCGTAAACCCTAATCAGCACCCCACCCGCAACGGTCGCGCACAGCAAGAAAATCCTCTGACTTTCGCGCGTGCGCATTTTTAAGGGCTTGGCTGGGGTAAGAGAACGCGCAGCGCGCTCTAAGCCCAGGCTTCGGTGCGCCTGCGCAACGGGGAACAAACGCCGCCTCGCGTCGTACGTCGTGTCTTTCCCTCCCACGTGACGCGAGGGAGGCGGAGTTAGATTTTGAACCAGGTGGCGGGAAAGCCCTCCCATCGATTATAGTTATCCATATTGTCCGGGCAAGGCCCAGGGATTCTGCCGCGTGGCCGTTGCCTTCTTAAATTCGCGCTCCGCGGCGCTCGCTTTCTCCGTTCCCGATGGCGAAGCAGCAGAGCCGGGAGCAGGGCATCACTTTACGGGGCAGCGCCGAGATCGTGGCCGAGTTTTTTTGTGAGTAGCCGGGAGGACAAAGGGAGAATTGGGAGCCGCCACTGTCGGGAGAAGTAAGTCTCACTGCGCTTAGTGGGGCTCCCTCAGAGGCAAGTCACTTACCTGTGAGTAAGCCCCATTGAGCTCAGTGAAACTTGCTTTCGAGTAGAGATCCCGACGGGGTCGGGTGGCCAAACTACCCTCCTCGTGTGATGAGAGCCGAGGGGGAAATGGCGTCTCTCTGTGTGCCAAGGGCCCTTGCACTGAATGGGCTGGAGCGAGGAGGGAGCTGCCTGCCGTCTTCCCCTGTAATAACCACTTGCTTATTACGCCACCAATGTAAGAACAGCGCGCGTTACAGTGCCCATTTACAGAGTAAGAACTGGATGGCAGGACCCTGCCCTGAGGAGCTTGCGCTGGAATATAAAAGAAATGGGCCCTTGGCACACAGAGAGAAGCTTTGTACAATGAAGGGTTTAAGGATGCAATTCTGTACCGACTTACCTAGGAGTAAGCCTCATTAAAATCAGTGGGGCTTTCTTCTGAGTAGGCATGTATAAGATTACACTGTAACTTCCTTATTGTGTTCTGGAACTGTGTGGATCCAGTAATTCCTCACAAAATGGATGCTGCAATTTTAATACCAATCCTTGTGTTATGACGTCCATTTTTTTTCTTTCAGCATATATAGATATAGTGGGTAAGAATGGCAGTATGATTATTCAGTGCTAGCAATCAAAAACATGAGGTTTTCCAGGGACATTTGTTGATACTTTTGGAGACAAAGTGCTGGAAAACAAGTTTTTTCCTTCAGAAAAGCTAATTGCACATTATTGGTGCTGTACCTATAATTGTGATGTGCCTATAATGTGTTGTACCTATAATTTAAAAGCCTTATAGACACTGACTTAAAAGTGATATATACCTCACCTAATTGAGATTATGTGACAGAACAATATTACCTGTTCTGGATTTAGGGTAAACCATCCTGATAATCATGTGCTCTGTATAGATTGCATAGGCTGTAAATATTTATTACTAGATCTTGCGTGAAATTATGATGTGAGTAAATACTGAGTTTGAAGAGTACAGTAACCTGCTCCATACCCTAAACAACATAGTTTTGTTTGGTGGTGGTGGTTGTTTTGAGAAACAGCCAAGGTATCAAACGTAGGACCAACGTATCAAAACATTAGAGACAATGTCTAGCTTTGATGTTTTGAAAGAATAGTTAAGTAGTAGCTTTAAACTTACCCAGCAGTATAGCACTAGTGTAGAAGCTGTACTAACACTTTAAAAAATCTGTGCAGTTATTAAAAGCATTGGAACCCTGATCTGCATTTGCCTTAAAACTTCAGATGTAGATATTACGACCATTTGAAAATAAAAATCATAATGCAATGTTATACGCACCATGTCTGTTAACTGGTTAGTGGCCACAAGAAAATAAAAAGAGCTAGCCTGGATTCTGCTCCTGGAGCCACTAACTCTGTACCCTGCAGAATAGTTGCTACAGATTTACATTGCCACTAATGAAAGCATGAATCCTGTGCATGCTTTCAAAAAGAACTGGTGGAATAGAAAAGGCAGGTATTGGTCCTTATTATGTAACCTGTGAATATTTTTCCCTTTCAGCGTTTGGCATCAACAGTATCTTATACCAACGTGGGATTTATCCTGCTGAAACTTTTACGCATGTTCAGAAATATGGTCTTACTATGCTTGTAACTACAGATACTGAACTTAAAAACTATTTGAACAAAGTGGTGGGACAGCTAAAAGGTATTATTAATAAAGCACCTACAGTTTTCTAGCTGCTGTACAAAGATTAAGAAAATGACAAACTTGCAACCTAACTGAGGGAAAACAAAAAGAACAGAGGAAACAGAAAAACAATCAAATGCAGGCACTAATTCTTCTTAACTAGGATTAAACTATATTAATCAATTGTGAGAAGTGACTTGGTTCAACGACGACATTTCATTTATAATGTGGTGTAATCCAGTTTGCCATTTCAATGCCAAATGTATAGTGCTTCTGTGCATTGAATGATGGATCTTTTTTGTATGAAATTCTGTTAATATATATAAAATGGGAATGGCCAACTATGGTGAACTCGATACAACCACAGCCAGAAATAATTTTAATGTCACTATAGACCTAACAAAGTTGCCAATGTGTAGATAAAGAACTGTCAATGGCTATTAGCGGCTATATGCTATCTCCAGTGTCAGAAGCAGTATGCCTACAAACACCAACTAATGGTGCATAGGGCTCCTATTTGGGGGTTTCCCACAGGCAACTGGTTGGCCACTATAAGAACAGAATGCTAGATGAGATGGACTTCTTCTGAATTGATGACAACTACAATAATGGGTTTAAGCTAATAAGCCAAGACAAAATATGTTGATACTTGCACATATGTGCCAGAACTGTATTATCTTTAGAGCCTAAACAAATATGGAGAGGTCAGTTTGTATGGCAAAATACACTTTGGGCTCCCTGACTCTAGTTTGGAAAAATAGATTCCTCCACCAATTACCCCAGAATATTTAAGCTGACCATTCCTGGCATATAAAATTAAGCCACCTCATTTATGTATGGGCATGCTATTTGAATTTCCTCTTCATTTACCATTCTATTGTGAGTTGTTACAGGAATAACTATATTTGACTGCAGCATATACATTATGTAAACTGGATGACAACTTGTGGAAAGTGTGCTTTGCATAATGAATTTTACAGATGGTTAATTTTTTTAAAAGTTTCTAGTCTTCCTTAAAAAACATTTCCCCTCTTGCTTTTCTCAGAATGGCTCAATGAATGCTTAGTTCAGCGGTTAGTGGTAGCGATCTCTAGCAAGGAAACCAGTGAAGTTCTTGAAAGGTGGCAATTTGACATTGAATGTGATAAAACTGCAAAGGATGAAAGGTAAGTGTAATTAAGCCTTGTTTCAAATAACAGAAAATGTAGTTTTTTCAAATGCAATATTGTACTATATCAAAATTTTTGCAGTTGTCCCATTCAGTGGAACATGCATAGCCTAACCCATCTGACTAAAACCAATCATTATCAGCAAGGGTCACATTGGACCTTTCCAAGAGCTCTGTCAATGACCATCTTTTTGTTTGCAACACTATGATAAGAACAAGTATACCAAAAAGGGAAGATTCTTATCATGACACGTATCATTAACTCCCTTGATATATAGGGAAAAGAAAAAGAGAGAACACATGGAGGAAAAGCGGTTTCCCATTTCAAATATATAAGTTAATATAAGCAGTCCATATATCTAAGTAAGCATGCATACCACTTTGACAGTTGTAGAAGATACACTTAAATGTAGCAAAACCGTAAGATCTTCAACCCATTGACTGATATGTGGTGACCAGCTATGTTTTTCCTTACAACTTGGAGTATAAGGGCTCAATTTCTCCAAAGTCGGAGGGTTATAAGTATCCAGTGCAGGGCGGGAGGACAATGGAGGCAATCTTTGTCTCTGCGCTCCAGCTGTCCTGCATTTCTGCTAGACAGGTGATTTCACCCATGAACACCTGAATAGGTTCCACAGTCAATGCTAATAGATCTAAGTTGGTGAAAAATTATTTGAACCATGCCTGATAAACATATCTAAATAAACCACCAAGTGTTATATCTGCTCACATGTAACACCAGGAGAAGATCCTCTGTACAATCGTTGCAGACAGAATGGAGGTCACTGCCATTGCCACCGCAGAATAGGCCTTCAAATGGGCTCTAGCCTGTGTTTGTATGCATCTTATTGTATATTGCCTCTAGCACTCATTGAGTGGAGGGGGAACTATATTAAATAAAGTGTTCTAAATACGTATGCAAACTTTCCATTCTATAATATAAGACTATATTCATTAAACAAAAAACCTACGGTTTACAAAACAATGTTAAGGCTCTGCAGTTTCCAACCAAGCACCAAAAAGCAGGGAAATTGGGAGTTAAGGCTCCCAAGCCTTAACGCCACATCCTCCCTAAGGAGGCAGAAAGTGCAAGTGAAATTCTCATTCTCCCAAAGCAGATAAACCATGAGGACAGGATGGAGAATATGATATGCAGAGATGACTGTGGGGTTGTGGGAAACTGATGACGAACAACTTAGGGCCACCTACTTCTCTTTTTTTTGTTTAGAGCAGCCCTTTCCTAACCTGGTGCCCTCCAAAGGTGTTGGACTACAACTCCCATCATTGCAAGTCAGTATGTCCCATGGTCAGGAATGCTGGGACTTGTCATCTCAAACATCTGGATATGCAATATGATATGCATTGGTGACTGTGGGGTTGTGGGAAATGATGATGAACAACTTAGGACCAGCTACTTCTCATTTCTTAGAGCATCTCCTTATGTTGAGAGTTGCAATCCAACGCATCTGATGGGCATCAGATTGGGGAATGCTGTTTTAGAACAAGGGCAGGCAGATGGGGGCTACGTGGCTCAGCAGTACTATAAACGAGAAGGATCTTGGAATGGTTGTAGATTACACTGTTGGCTCATATTTAGCCAGGATCTCTTCTCAATCAACCCAGAGTGCAGGATAAGGAATAATGGGCTCAAATTACAGGAAGCCAGATTCCGGCTGGAAATTAAGAAAAGCATCCTGACTGTTAGAGCAATACGATAATGGAACCAATTGCCTAGGGAGGTTGTGGGCTCTCCAACACTAGAGGCATTCAAGAGGCAACCGGACAACCATCTGTCAGGGATGCTTTAAGGTGGATTCCTGCATTGAGCAGAGGGTTGGACTCGATGGCCTTATAGGCCCCTTCCAACTCTACAATTCTATGAATTTCCTTGGTTCTTGAAAAACAACATACTTGCTTTTAGATTCGGCACTCCCAGCATTCTATGTGTGCTATGTATGCCTGCTCAGTCAGTCCCTATAGTTCCCTACAAGGCCAAGCAAGGGGAGGTCAGTAAATGAAACCCATTGATGGAGGGTAGGATTCCATCACGTTCAGCTGAGAGTGGTTGCTGTAGAACATGGACCTACCAAGAGTGGTGAGGCCAGGTTTCTGGCAGACCCAGCTAGGCAACTTTATGGCCTGATAGTCCCTCTGTTTGGTAGCCTTCAGGAGCCCCTACCTTATAAAGCAAATGGGCACATGAAAACTGGTGTTATGGTCTGCCATAATAACCTCTTCAGAAGGGGGAATAGTGTTATGTCATAGGGTGACTATATGGAAAGGAGGGCATGCCATCCAAATTGGTGGCCAGCACAACATCTTGTGATACTAAATTCTATAGTTAACTATGTGCTGTGTGAAGAACGTATTTTAACTGTCCTGAATCTCCCACCAATCAGCTTCATGGGATGAACCAGGGAATCTCACACCATGCATAATTTGCTCCCACTCTTGGATCATTTTTGTTGCTCTGTTCTACATGTGAAAGCTCAAAAAAAATTCAGGGGGAAAAGCCCCCCTTTTAGAATTTAAGAGAAAGTATTTGTATATTGCTACCCAGCCTTTACTCCCCAAAAAATGATTTCTAAAGACTACGTAATAAGAACTCTTTTAAATAATGACTAAAGATTTAAACTGTCTGGAAACAATGAAGCGGGGGGCGATTTGTTTTCTTTCAATTTTCTCTGTAAGATTCCCAGTATAGGTAGTTCTTTCATTCCTTATTTAAAATTATTGATCTAAAGTATATTTTACTGATAGACATTTATGCTCAGTTTCCCAACATGTGAGTAGTCACCATTATACACTCCTAACAGTTTGGGTTTTGTTCTATTGAGTCATGTTTCTGACGCTGTAGCAATCATTTAATGTAGCTCTAACCTATTCAGACAATAATTAAAAATTTACTAACAGTTTACTTTTAAAAGTTTTTAAATATAATGATAATTTTACAAGCATAGTAAGTTATATATAAAACAACAACTTTAGGAACAGAAAGGCTGCATCATGTTCCTAAAGCAGCCCTCCCCAACATGGTGCCCTCCAAATGTTTTGGACTACAGCATTCCTGACCATTAGCCATCCTGCCAGTGATTGATGGGAGTGAATGAGGGAAAAAGGGAAGTCCTGCTTACCACTCTCCAGTTCTCCCATATTTTCACTGCATATTTCCCTTAATACCATAAAATAGATCAAGAGGAATACAACAGCAGTGTGTGTGCGCAGTGGGGAAGGGACAACGAAGCTTTACCTGGCAGTAAATCCAATAGAATTCAATGGGAGCTACTTTCAAGTACACCTACATATGATTGCAGGGTAAATATAGGACCCAAAAATTACTAATGAAACCTACCTGAGTGGGATAACCACAGGCTGGGAATCATGTTTATTTATAGCACAATCCTCTGCATGTGTATACTCTCAAGTAAATCCCAACGAACTGCCCTAGAAATTGCAACCTAGTAAAAGCAAATTAAGGCTGTGATTTCAAGTAGACATACAAGAGGGTAAGCATCATTTAATGCATTGGGCTAACCAGGCAACAAGGAATCAGGGATCCATTGGAAACAATGAAGGGTTTTTTTTAATTAACCGGGGGAGTGGAGATTTTGGGACAAAGAAAGGTGTGGGGGAGAAAGCTTAAACCATTCTCTCACAAAAAGCCATGGCCTCTACATACACAGAGCTTCCACAGAGAACTTACAACAAAATCCACACACGCCTTCAAGCTAGTGCATGGGAGTGAGACTCATTGCACTAAATGGAACTTACTTCTCAATAGACATGCCTAGGATTGAAGTGAAAATCAAGCAGCAGCAATGATCAAATGAACAATAAAATAACACATACACACAGCTAGCAAGCAAGTTTCCTGATCAGGAAATGCTTTTGTTTCAGCCCCCCTCCCCCATAGCATTTTCTTTTAAAGGCTGCAGCCCTCTGCACACTTACCTTGGAGTGAAACCCACTGCATCCAATGGAACTTACTCTTGGGTAGACACTGGCTGAATTCAGACAACACGATAGTCAATGGTGGGGTAATAATCAACTTTACAGTTGTTCATCTAGGGGGCACACAACATGGTAATAAATAATCAACTGTGGTGTGGATTAGGATCAGCGCTGAGTTGACTATGGCAGCATTCGGACTACACGATAGTCAATATAACTGACTATTGACCCCCCCCCCCCCAGTTGCTTATTGTGTCGTCCGAATTCAGCCACTGATTACGTCTTTGCTAGAGGTAGCGGCCATTTTCTTTCTAGCTGATGCAGGAGGGAGGGGAAGAATGAAACATGGCCACCATGTATCTGTTATTATGGGGTGAAAAATATTAATTAAAAATCAACGGAATTTTTAAAAAAGGAAAAGCATTTCACCAACTACTGTGAAGGAGGAAGAAGACCCCACCACTGGATTAATTAGTAAGTGTTTAATCCCTCTGAAAATCGTGAGCACAAATAGTCGCCAATGGGAATTATCAGACCATTTTCAGGGAGGTTTTTCCCCCCCCTTTTCTACTTTAAACTTCCATACTTCCCTCAATCTTTCACCAATCTTCTTGAAATTTTCAGGTTATGTAAAACCAACATTTTTTTCTGACACATGTAATTTTCGGGACGATTGGTGAAACATTTTAGATTTTATAAATGTTAGAATGACCACCACCCCAATTACCCCTTTAACATGGTGGAATGTGTTTTTTACTGCGTGACCTTAACAAGAGACTCATGACTGTGAGTCTCTCCCTCTCCCTCTCTCTCTCTCTTCAATTTATGTTGACAACTTCCTTGTATACTTTTTATTGCTATCTAGTACACCAATACAGAAATCTCAGAAAGCTATACAGGATGAAATTAAATCTGTCATCAGACAAATAACAGCCACCGTGACATTTCTTCCCTTGTTAGAAACTACATGTAAGTATCATTACTTGATGCTATTGACAAAACACACAAATAGTTTTGGGAGATTGTCCACAGTATAAGTTATAAAGTAAAGAAGCAACAGTCTGTTGTGAATTTGTATCCTTGTACATGCAATTGTTTACGATTTCTATAAAGAAGTACCTCAACAAAGACCTTTAAGGAAAGTAAACAATTTATTTGTATCAGGACAAGTGCTGTTTAACTTAGTCATTGTTTACCTGGAGTCAGGGGTGAACGAGAGAGCCATGTTTTCCGAGGATACCATTGTGGCTTTATAAGATTCAAGCAGCCTGTACAACTACAAAAGTATCTTGATACTAAAGTAGAGAAAACATTGACCAACTATGGCTTAGTGCCTAACTTCTATAAAGAAAGTGGTTGGAGCGTGATTTAAGCACTAAACAGGTGGGAAAAGGTGTGGTATTTACTTTCCCGTGCCTCCCCCATAAACGCACGCTCTCATCCATAACTTATTAGCAATGAACGGTGCTTCCCACTGTAGACCTAAAGAGGTTTTATTTTAAAGTCATGCAATAACGTCAGTGTGTGTGTGTGTGTTTCTTGCAGGTGCATTTGACTTGCTTATTTTCACAGACAAAGACTTGCAAGTTCCAGAGAAATGGGAAGAGTCAGGCCCACAATTTATTGCTAACTCTGAAGAAGTCCGTCTTCGTTCCTTCACAACTACAATACACAAAATCAACAGTATGGTGGCCTACAAAAAGAACAGCTTGGCTTGACAAGGCAAATAACATTGTACAGAAACATCCCCTTTTAAACTTCTTTAGCCAATGGTATTTACGATCTGAATAGATTTTCCCACAATTCTGCTCCAGTTTGAATGAAAATAGCAGCAAAAATGCACTTTGTACATATTTAACACTTTACAATCAGGGTGTTTCTCATTAAATATGGCGAAATGTAAGCTATCTTCCAAGCATATGCCAAAGTACCATCTCAACCTGGATTAGATAAGCAACGAAACTTCACAAAGGCAGAACAGAGCTTAAGCTTTTAAAATACCAGGTCAGTTACCTAACTTGAAGCATAACCTTGAAAATATACTGTGGATGAATCGCTAAGAATCCTGAAATACTTTTAATACGTAAATGAATTCACTCATTCTGGTCTCTATATGTTGGAAACTAATGTGAAAGTGTCAAATGAATTTTTAAATATTTGTATTATTTTGTAGAATAAAAGTCTAAAATGCATAATGTTCAAGCCCATGAAAAGTATAGTTTTCAACTGGTTTCTATATCTTAAGTAGTGGCATGCCCACCTGTGTAACTGGCTGTTTTTACTTTGAGGTGGAGGTGTACTGCAAATAAACTTATCTATTTCATTTTGCCTACCTGGATCATCATTGCATACATGAACACAACGCAAATTAGCAAAGGTGTTCCAGGGGAAGGAATAATAGATATTCAGATTTGTTTCCACTGGTGGCTTTGTGCTGATAGGAACCTGATTTTCCCCCACCTTTCTACCCTTAAGGGTTAGCAGCTGACAATCAGAGAAAAATACACATTATGCTTATTTGAAACAGTCATATAATCACAAGAACACTGAAAAATTTAATATTCAGCTTTATTTTTATAACTGGCGAAGAGTAAGGATTAGATAAGAACTTCAACTGTAGTGCCTTGCAGCTTCCTAACACAGGTAAGATCTAGAAGTGTTATTAAAATCAAGGGGTTGGGCATGGATTTAAACACAATAGAACTGAGCTGGCAGAAGTGGATTTCTCCCCACAGCAGTCCCTCCAGCCCCCTAAAAGCATTACACAGCATCAGAGACCCTGCTGAACATCAGGGACACCTGAAAATTGGGCAGAGGAAATTTCTGTGAACTGAGCCCTTCCGTTCACATACCCAACCAAAGGTATTTATATTTTAAAATTAGTAAATACACTCAATAGTATGATTTTATGTGCTGAGAGTATACACAGAATATATCCTTCATTCTTTAAATATTAGGATAAGTGTTCTGCATGTTTTCTCTTCCAGGAATTATGAAAGGAAATAGCTTAAAAGTTTCTGGCAATTTTACATCTCTTGCCATTGCAGTTCTTTTTTGTTAAAAGTGGCACTATGCTTTTGAGCAAGAATAAGGCACCTGCAGCCTTATTTATTACATCTTTATACTGCCCATCAGCCGAAGCTCTCTGGGCAGTGCAGTCAAAAACCATAAGAATAACAATATAAATTTAAACACCAAAAAGTTAAGTCAATATAAAACAAGCTACATTAAAAACCAGGGAAAGCCTGTGTAGAAAGGTATGTCTTCAGGAGGCGTTTAAAAGTTGTAATGTTTTCTGCCTCCTGAACCGCACAAGGGAGGGTTTTCCAGCGGGTGGATGCCACTACAGAGAAGGCTTGCAGATGTTGCTGAATTCTAAACTATCAGCCCCAGCCAGCAGAGTCAATGGTCAGGGCTGATGAGAAATAGATCAGGTCCCTCACCTCTTCATAACCATTTTGCTCATTTGTCTCAAAATTACTGATCAACAAGATGTAAATACCATTTTACAGTATAATTCTTGATTTTTCCACTAGATGCCACTCTATAAAAATATGGAATGTATTTTGAACTTTATAGCTTTTCAGAATGTATAATCTTGGCAATTAGTGTTGAGCCTGGACAGACATTTCTGAATGTGTCTGAGAAGGCAATGAAGCAAGGCTCATGTTTCCACCCACAGCCCAATCTGTCCAAATTGAAAATTATATCCGAGTCAGCAGATAACTATATCCGTCTGTACCCCAGGATCTGCCTGAACCATTCTGTCCTAGCAGATACTTGCATGGTCTGCATACAGGTAAAACATTATATAGGAAATGTATCACAACTAGAGATGTGAACGCCGGGGGGGGGGGGGATGTTTCCCCCCCCCAAAATTGAAAAAAATGAAGAAAAAAGGATTATGGGATGTTTTGTTTTAGTATGAATAAAAATTTTAAGACAAGGTGTTTATATATTTACTTCTCCAAATGATTTCTACATACTATGTACAGTATCAGACTTACAATTTCTGTGCACTGAGAACAAGCAAGTCCTAGATTGCAAACAGACTGCAACTCTCAAATGCAAGCGCAAGATGCATTTCTGCCTCTAGGGGGCACTGCCATTAAAGCAGAGACTGAAATTGATAGCTATAGCTCAGAAAATGAATCTGATTAAATTTCATGCATATTCATTGAATCTTGGTTCCCCCCTTTTTCTCAGTTCTTTTTATGGGAATGGGTGCTTTATGTCTGCTTGACACTGGAGAATTAGCAGAGACATAAATAATTTTGTTACTAGTGTTGATGGTTTCTTGTTTGTTTTTAAAATGTTTTTTGCCTGCTCATAAACTGGCAAAAGCAAAGAGGCCCGTTACAGTTCAGGAGCTTGTAGATTCATTTGTTATAAAAAGTAAAAAAAAATAAAAATTCAATTTGTAATAATTGCTGGAATATACTGTACTTTTAATATACCCAAATGTGATAATTATATGCCAAATCAATTTGTACATAATTACATTTTATGTTCCTAAAGTAACAAAGTGACTTTCAATCTGTAAAAAGTGCTAATTTGCATTTTTAAAAATCAAAAATGGTTTTTATTCCCAAAAAAAACAGGAAAAAAGTTTTTTTCCATGGCTTCAAAATTTCCGGAAATTTTACATCTCTAATTCACAACCTACCATCTGTTATAAAGGTTTTTACCACTAGTGAGCTTTATTTCCCGAAGAGAGGAGCTCTTCTTACTAAAATAAATGTACACGTGATCAGAGACAACACTGGAAAAGAATGAAAAATTCAAGGAAGCAAACCAGTTGTTATGAATTCAATACCCAACATATAATCTTAACTTTGTTACTAAAACACATTGGGTACTATCCTCTTATGTCTGAGCTTGCAGGACTCAGCACTTGTGCTAAAACAATCTGACATGAGCAGAAACGCTTTCTGGAAGAGGCAGGTTGACAACAGCTTGCAGAAGGGAGCTCCACTGACCTATCCTGATCCAGAAACTAGTTTGTAGATTTATTTTTAGAAGTAACGAAACCCTGTTGCACAAGCAGTGGGTCCCATGAATGCAACAGAACCAACTGAGGCATAACAGCCCCATTGGATACTCCCCACTGTATTACACTTTCAGAGTAACCTTGGAATGATTTTTATTTTTAGAATTGTAGGGGTTTCTTCTAGTTCTACATCAGGTTGCATTGTTTGAGGCTAATGGCATTCTTCTGAGGTTTCCTCTCAGGAGCAACTCTAATAACAGGAGTACCTCAGTTTTTCTTCAACCAAGTTTACAAGTGTTAAAAGCAACAAACTTATTCCAAGCAGAACTTCATATTGCATTCTTCTCTACTCCATTTCTTGAGTTTGTTAGACAAAAACAAGCCCCACGATAAGAAAAATGAGTAATCTTTTTATTTCAGAATTTCTACATACAAATGTAGTTCAAGGGCTAAAGTCAAATTTTTATTTTTATTTACTATTACATTTATTTCCTGTCTTTTTTCCTCTTGGAAGGAAACCAAAGCAGGTTAAGGTTCTCCTCCAAAACAGCTATTTCAGGAAGTGGGATAGCCATCAAGGAGTTGGACAGAAGTTAAAGCATCAGTGGATCAAACATTAACCTGGGAGGGAGATCCTGTTACATTGAGGCCACACCTACCCAAGCATTCCACCAGGTTTAGGTTATATTAGGTTCCTTTCTCCTGATTACATGTTAACAGTATGCATCTTTACTCCAAGCATGTATACCAAGAAACCAACATGCCAGGTTTTTTCACTTTAGTAAGCAAGGTGTATATAATGCAACACAACACAAAAATGCATTAGGGTTTCAACGTCTTTGTAAGTATGTATCAATTTCAGAGAGAAAAGAAGCAGAAAGGCCTCATAACTGAAATTTTTAGGAGTTCTTTTCTTAGATGTTTCCATTCAATCCATAAATCATAATTTGATTGTAGCATATTGGGTGTCTTCTAATGCATGTGAGGTCCAGTTGTTCCATCAGCTGTGTCGTCATCTCAAAGAATGTGAGAGGACAGATATGCTGCACAGTCTTGGGAGTTTCCAAAGAACAGATGTACGTCATAGAGTACAAATAAATACCTTCCAGAACATCGCCAGACTGTTCATAAAGACCTTTCTGAACATAAAAGAATACAAAGAATATTAGGAGTTGCTAGAATTATGTCTGTGGTCTAATAAAAACTCTGAGAAGGTTGATGGCAACAACGAAGTGATACCCGTTGAGCTGGAAACCAGTATGGAAGGAAACTGCAGGTGAGTTCTTAAGTTCATGACTGCATAGTAAACAATTGGTCATCCAGATAAAACCGTGGAAATTTCTTATAAACAACACTGGAATCCTAAATTCACTGATGAAATTAAATTCACTTTAAATCAATGATTGCTAACCTTTTTGGCCCAGACAGCCACCTGTGGTGCTCAGAGATGGGTTGAGGGCTGCACACATGAATACATAACTAATACATACACACCTAAGCACATACATATGCTGAGATAAGGCGATGGGATTGCTGGGGAAAAACAAGTTTAAAGTTTCTGTCCCCTCTCCCACTGCAAAATACTGACCAAAAATACCATTATCTCATTGCTAATACAGCAGCTATGGCTCAGGATCAGTGAGAGGAGAGGCTTTAACCCCACCCAGCAATCCCAATGCAGATCAATTTCCCTGCTGCTATCAGCTATGACCTGTTCCCCACCCCACAGCTGATGGCTGATCAGCTGGGGAAATCCCACCAGGGATCCCCAGGAGCACAGAGAGTGGGAGAAGGCTACATGCAGTATGTGTGTTGCCCATATGTGATTTAAATTAATAGGAATTACACATTGCATACTACTGAGGCAAAACTCACTGAAAAAGACCTAAATTGATGAGAATGTAACTTCCAAAGTAAAACTGAGTTTCCTCTCATCTCCCTCTGAAGCATGTGATCTACTGCAGTCATTTGGATTTATACAAAGTATGTTCCACTGCAGAATAAATTTTGACATTCTGCACATGACTTATTGGAATCTACCCAAAGCTGCCAAACATGAATATAAAATTATATGAATATGACTTGTATTGATGTTGAGCATTGGTCTATAGCCCTGTATGGTCTACTCATTGGTTGGCAGCAACACACTCTAGGATATCAGATTTCAGACAGAGATTCCCCCCCCCCCCCAATTTCCAGATTCTTTCATTTGGAGATCTTTGGGATTAGCCCTTTGTTCTTCTGCATACAAAAGAGCTGTAGATCCTACTCTCATGCTTTATACCCTGGCTTTTAACTAGATGTTTTTGCTTCCTCATAATCCTACAATTCCAGTCTTGTAGCAGAATGAACATCCCTTGAGAGTGCTTCATGTTTCTTAATGATGTCTATCCTTCAAAAGGAATCCATCACCAGGACCTATTATTTGTATATAAGGCAAATAATGTTTGAAATTCACAAAAGCTGGATCACAGTACTCACCAAGGTCTAGTTCAAATGACGTATCAGCTGGTTGATCCCATTGCCTCGAAATCCAGTATCACCTATCTCTTTGTGGAACCCTGTTTTATTACGGGCAGCATGTCGAGCCACTGACAGGTGGAATGGCCACAAGAAGTTATTGATTTCATGGAAGTGCTTCCCAGCTGAGTAAATTTCATGAATTAGGTCTTCCAGACAGATAATGCCATAGTTTCCTAAAGAGAGAGAGAAAAGGGATTTTAGAAACATAGTAGTATTCAATGGTTGGTCAATCACATTTCATTACTGTTTTGCTAGGTCACAGGCTGCCCCAAAGTTATAATATCCTCTACCACTCAATTCCCATTCCATTTAATCTCTTACCCAGATGCTCTTCTATCAGGACATTGTCTGTCAAGGCAAGTTTTTTGTTGTTGATTTTTGCATGGCCTCGTTTCAGGATCAACTCTCGGATAGATTTCAGATTGGGATATCTGTGTAAATACAAAATTGGTACTGATATTGCTGGAGAAATTTAAGACATAAATAACCCACAAAAATCACTTCTGAAACTAATGGCCAACCGCCAGTGGCAGAAATTTAACTCCACGAGACGTGTCACAACACTGGAATCATTTTACAGCACAGTGTGTAACGGTCTACTACCTGCAAAAGGATTCTGAGTTCTAATTCTCCCATTCCAAGCACAGCCCTCTCTCCATTTGAATGCAAGGTACAACTAATAATTATTTGTACAGACGGCTGATCCAAGACAGAAGGTATTGTTGCATGTTTTCTTACAACTTAACTTTCGTTTATTAACTTGTCACCCTATTTTATATTTCACTTAGAAAATGAACAATTGTGGCAGATTCATGGCTAGCACGATGCATCAGGATCTTCTAAGAAACTGATTACAAATCCCAGATGTACATTGGGCTGTTAGTCCAATTTCATACAAGTTACATAGATGTCAGCAGACAAAAATACCTCTAGATGTATTACCATAACTGTAAATTGGAGGGATGCAATATCCCAAGTAATTCATATACACAATGGTTAGTGAAAGCAGTCAATTAACAAAAGTTAATGGGCATTTTACTATTGAAGTTTATTATGGAAAATCCCTCAGCCTGAAGAAAATAAAAAACAACTAATTGAATATGTTTCCCTTTATAACAGCTGCATATTTTATATTTCTAATTAGTACAGTGTTTATAAACTTTAGAACTACTCTCTTATTTTAACAGGTGATTTAACCATGTACTCCAACTGGTTTAGAAATTCCGCAATCCTTATCCATATGTAAAATGATTTTCAAAACTAATTTGGGCTCAAAGAAGATAAGAGATAGCCTCCACTTAAACCTATAATATAAGCCTCTCTTGCCCCATCTTTAATCAACTTCCCCCAGCACAGACTTACATTTCAAAGGAGGTTACAACAGCAGGCACAAACACCTTGAGAGGGATACTAGAACCTGGGCACATGGCCAGTGAACCAGACTCATCCAAGCTGCTCAGAAGAATCTTATGTGATTTACATTGTAAGTATTAGACCATTAGTTCAGCAGACAGCATCATAGTTCAGACTATACACAATATTTCAACGTGAAGTGTTCCAGTTTATAATAGCCACTCTCAGACACTGCTGCTGAATCTGTACCTAGCTAAGCCAGATTTCAAGGCAACCTCCAGATGGCTATAACACTTACAAAGGCAGCAGGGATGAAGATGTTATTTAAAATATTAATATATTGCCCCTTCATCATCAAATCCCTGGGCAATGATATGAACTGATCTAAAAACACACAGAAGATAAAACAGAATTGTACTTTATGTCTATTAACTTTTTTTAGGCATCCCAATGCTAAAATGGAAAAAAGAAAGGAAAAAAGAAAGAAACCTAGTTAACTCTTTCAGTTATGATGCTTCTTAGGCATATCACTTTTATTCCCTTTTGTCGAGTAACACTTCCAATAGACAATAAAAACCAAAGGTATACTTACCCCCATGCCACATACGGCTCCACAGTTCGCAGCATTTTTAACGATGCTGGTGACAGTTTAACAAACGTCCCACTGTAAATCTTTCTCAAACGTAGCCTCTGTATGACATGTCGCACCTGCAGACTCACCCCTTTAATTCTAAATCAAAAAGGGAAACCAAATGTTATTAATAGCCAAATTCTCACCTTAGACAACAATCCAGTCTTTGCATCTTTTTTGGAAGTTGTATCACAATGCTACACCAAGTTCAATCAAGTGGCTAGTTCAAGCTTGGTCGTCCTGGAAGGCCAGATGAATTTGTTATCTTTCACCTTCACTTCAGATGAATAATGACCTGACTTACATGACTTTAGTAAAATAAGGAACTCAAAAGCACACACAATATATTTAACACTGGTATATCATACCCACGTCTCAAAAGGGCAGAATTCAATTTTTATTCAGTGCGCAGTTCAACAGTATTTAGTGCTACCACAAAACTCCCCTATTGCTGAACATGTGCATGGTTATTTCAAATTTTATTTTCCATGCAATCAGCATACATTGATGCAGGTATGACCAAAACAGGGATAACCAGTAACTGCTAGGAGACGAAAAAATGAATAGCTTCTTACTCTGCAATCCGTACAGCAAATGCCAGCTTGTGTCCCTCAGGCATTAGCAGCAGTCCAGGTCTCTGTTCCATACGGCGTAGACGTACATCATCTCTGTGCTTCCGATGAGAGTTGCGCAAAAATGTCTCAAGGCGTTTGAATTTAATCTGTTTTCCTTTCTGGTGCTTAGATAAAGAAGTTAAAAACACACGTCATAACTCTATTTTAGTCATTGCATCACTATATTGTACTCAGTTTTGTATGTAATGATTGTAATAATTTATCACGCTGCTTAAGTACAAAGCACACTCTCGCTAGTTGCCATACAGAACTCAGAAATGGTACAGTTCCTCCCTAAGAAGCTTACAGTCTACATTTGATTGGTGGGTGGGAAGAAGGATCAGAGATTGACTAAGAAAAGGGCAGGAGAGTTAAGTGAGGAAAAGAATTGGTATAAAATGGAACTGTTCTTTTTTTTTCTTTTCCTTGTAGAAGGCATATAAGCAATTTTGTTCTAGTAACAAATTCAAAATTTAAAATGCTTTTTTATCCTCCCTCAGTCAGATGTGGTCAGTGAAACATTCTCAATATTCACCGGAGTAGCCATGTCAGTCTGTTGCAGCAAAACCAACAAAGAGCCTTTTGTGGCACCTTAAAGACTAATTTATTATGGCCTAAGCTTTCATGGACTCACTTCATCAGATGCATGAAGCGTTATGCCAAGTTCAAAATATATACACCGGGGGGGGGGGGGGGGGGGAATTGTAAACAGTAAGGTCAGAGGGAATTAAAATGCAGATAATGCACTGATAATTGTAATAAGTAAGATAATGATCATTGTCTGCACTTTCGGCATTTCAATTCCCTAACCTCATTTTTTTTACAGTTGCTTCCATCTGCTCCCGCTCCCCCATCTATGAGTGTGTGGTACATACTTTCAACTCTTTATGCATCTGATGAAGTGGATTGCAGTCCACAAAAATTCATGCCATGATGATATTGTTAGTCTTTAAGGTGGCACAAGACTCTTTCGAAACAGAATACTCAAGAAATACAACAAAATATCAAGATTTCCTTTGTGCTGCCCTAAACAAGCAACACCTGAAGCTTCTCCAAAACAGTATCGATGTTTGATTTATCCATAGGGTAGGCATATGCCACATGAAAATTGTTCAGGCAAGGCTTTGTTAAAAGGGACGTGAAGAGGGACTCCAAGGAAAAATTTTGATGAACAAAAAGAGGGAAAAAAATCCAAGTGAAAAATGAGAGCAGGAGGAGCATTTATCCTCAGTGGCCCTGTTCAGAACACACCTTAAACCACAGCTTTAACCACAGTGAATAAGGCAAAAAGCCTTATTCACTGTGGTTAAAGTCGTAGTTTAAGGTGTCTTCTGAATGGAGCCAGAGTGACCGCACGAAAAGTAGAGGGCCAGAGAACCTCCCAGCCACGACAATATTTTCCAGAAATCCAAGTAAGAAACAGAGCATGAGAATATGTTAAGCATTAAGCCATGAGACTTTATTTCTAGAACTTCCCCCCCCCGCCAAGTCTTAACCTAACTCTCACT
The DNA here is from genome assembly GCA_029215795.1 of Anniella stebbinsi. Taxonomy (NCBI): domain Eukaryota; kingdom Metazoa; phylum Chordata; class Lepidosauria; order Squamata; family Anniellidae; genus Anniella; species Anniella stebbinsi. The sequence goes on from JARDYH010000004.1 coordinate 197,063,069, forward strand.
TTTATTCTCTAGTATTCAGTTTAGTCTATTTTTATTTCTCGCATATATTTCCTTTTGTTTAAGCCAGTAGTTTAATCTAGTAATGTCCTTAAGTGGCATACTCAAGGAGATTCCTAACTGAGCTGATTAGAGTGCCTTCAGATTTCATAATTCTGAGGAATACCCTACCCTGCATTACATTCCCCCTACCTTTCTCTTGTCCAGCAGCGCCTGCTTGGCCTGAGTGGCTTTGATGGCCTGATATGCCTTTCTTTTCTTCAGTAAGTTTTCCGGCACCAAGGGTATCTTCTTTGGTGGTCTAAATACACAGTAAATACAGAGGAGGCAACAGATTACAACAAAAGCATATTAAAATAGAAATCAGATTTGTCATTCGCCTGTCTATGATTTGCACAAATGGATAATCCTGAAGCTTTCTTTTTTTAAAAAAAAATCCTGAAGAGTTTATTTTTGCAATGCTGTAATGCAGATTTCTTTTCTCCCTCCACCTCACACATGCTAGTTTACTACACTCAGAGACCAATCACAGATATCATAGAATAGTAGAGTTGGAAGGAGCCTATAAGGCCATTGAATCCAAGCCCCCTGTTCAGGAATCCACCTTAAAGCATACCTGACAGATGGTTGTCCAGCTGCCTCTTGAATGCCTCTAGTGTGGGAGAGCCCACAACCTCCCTAGGTAATCTGGCTTCCTGTAACTTTGAGCCCATTATTCCGGGTTCTGAAGAAATCCTGGCCCTCCTCTATGTGACAACCTTTCAAGTATTTGAAGAATGCTATCATATCTCCCCTCAATCTTCTCTTCTCCAGGCTAAACATGCCCAGTTCTTTCGGTCTCTCCTCACAGGGCTTTGTTTCCAGACCCCTGATCATCCTCGCTGACCTCCTCTGAACCCCCTCCAGCTTGTCTGCATCCTTCTTGAAGTGTGGTGCCCAGAACTGGAAGCAATACTCACGATTAGGCCTAACCAGTGCCTAATAGAGGGGAACCAGTACCTCACGCGATTTGGAAGCTATACTTCTATTAACACAGCCCAAAATAGTCCTTGCTTTTTTTGCAGCCACCTCACACTGTTGGCTCATATTCAGCTTGTGATCTGCAACAATTCCAAGATCCTTCTCGCTTGTAGTATTGCTGAGCCAAGTGTCCCCCATCTTGTAACTGTGCATTTGGTTTCTTTTACCTATTTATCCCTATTAAATTTCATTCTGTTGTTTTCAGCCCAGCTCTCCAGCCTATTAAGATCACTTTAAAGTTTGTTTCTGTCTTCCAGGGTATTAGCAATCCCACCCAATTTTATGTCAACTGCAAATTTGTTAAGCATTCCCTGCATCTCCAAATCATTAACAAAAATATTAACGAGCACTGGGCCCAGTACTGAGCCCAGCGATAGCCCTACTCTGACCCCGTCTCTCTCTGAATCCCCTTTCATTCAGTTTTGCAAGACCTCCTCGGTTTTCGACCACGCAAGGCCCAAACGTTCTGATAAACATACACACAGCCTCCTCGAAGCAGTAGCTCCCCAATAACCTTCTTCAACCCACCACACCATACATTCTGACACATCCATCCTTATTACAAGTCTCTGACCGCGGGTCTTTCACCAAAACATATCAAACCCCCTTCCTGGCCGGGGATGGACGCAGATTCTCCCTCGATATACTTATTCCCCACAAAACTCACTCAGGCTCCGCCATGTTGCCTCTCCACCCGGATGCAGTACGGCACTACTACGCATGCGTACCCAGGAAATTCCCCCCTCCCAGCAAAACAGAAGGAAACGCTTCGGGCCTCAGGCGCAGGCGCCATATTGCCCTTATTTCACGTTTGTTTCGTTCTAATTTGTATCTCTGTGTTTTTTGTTCTCCCCAAAGAGCTGTAGTTTAGAGCAGCATAGAGATAAGAAAATAGAAGAACGAATCTCATTGTCTGGACAGGAAACTTCCTGGTTCACTTTGAACGTTTTTGGGAGAGGGGACAAAAAGAAATGAAAACTTGCCCATAAAAACTTACAGGAAAACACGGGATTTTTTTTAGCCTACCTGTGGTAGACCAGCAGCGTGTTCACTCAAAAACAAAACGTAGTAGGACTTCCTCTTTCTAACTCATTGATTGAGGATGGCAGAGCCGGGGGATATGTTGTGTTTTTAAACACTTGGAAAACGTCTCTAGCATGGCAGTACAGGCTACGTTCCCTATATTGGCGAGGGAGGCCGTGGCTGAGAGAAAGCATCTCTTAGGGTGCAATCCTATTCATGTTTAAACAGTGGGGCAATCCTTCAGTTTCCCAGCGTCCTCTAGCCAGCTATGCTGAGATTTATACAGCTTTTTATTCATTTTTCTGTTTAAACGTGTATCGGATTCCACCCTTCGCCCCTCCTCAGAAATGAAGCTTAGGGCGCAATCCTATCCATGTTTAGACTGAAAAAGTGCTGCAATAATAATTTATTCTTTTAATTTCATTTCTATACTGCCCAATAGCCAAAGCTCTTTGGCGTAGGTTGACCATATGAAAAGGAGGACAGGGCTCATGTAACTTTAACAGTTGTAGAGAAAAGGGAATTTCAGCCAGTGTCATTTGTATGCAATTAGTTCCTGGTGAAATTCCCTCTTCATCACAACAGTTAAAGTTGCAGGGGCCCTGCCTAATTTTGTATATGGTCACTCTAGTATAGTACCTGCACCTTTAACTGTTGTGATGAAGAGGGAATATCACCAGGAACTAATTGCATACAAATGACACTGGCTGAAATTCCCTTTTCTCTACAACTGTTAAAGTTACATGAGCCCTGTCCTCCTTTTCGGCCCCCTCCACAAGGATGCGCTTTTGCGCCCGTTTGTGGTATTATGCGCACTATCGCGGAGGCGCATTTACGCCTCATCCCTCTGCACGGGAGGCAGCGAGAGGCGTTGAAGCGCATTATCGCTTTTCTCCGACGCGCGTTTTAATTGTTCACATGCGGGGCTTCGGGAGGAGGAAACAGACATTTTAATTCGCTTTTTGCCTAAAGCCAACCCCTTTCCCAGCCCTCCCTTCCTGTACTCCACCCACAGGAATGTACCTGCCTGCCTACGTAATTTCGGGTTGCCTGGCAACGAGATGGGAGGGGGGGAGAGGGCAGAGCTGAGCGGGGGAAAAAAAATGCCTTCAGGTTACGCGCACCTTCGCGCGCGTGCATATGCATACAAGCACGTGATCAGAGCCAACCCCTTTCCCAGCCCTCCCTTCCTGTACTCCACCCACAGGAATGTACCTGCCTGCCTACGTAATTTCGGGTTACCTGGCAACGAGATGGGAGGGGGGGAGAGGGCAGAGCTGAGCGGGGGAAAAAAAATGCCTTCAGGTTACGCGCACCTTCGCGCGCGAGCATATGCATACAAGCACGTGATCTGAGTTTCGTCGACCGTTGAGTTCATTTACCTAGGCGACACCAGAGAAGCAAGTTTGGTTCCCCTTTTCTCTTACTGAAACGCCATTTTGAGCTGGACGGGAAGAGAAGGCGAGATGGCTCCTACCTCGATTTCTCGTTCCCTCATTTATGCGATTCAACTTCTGATCGCAAATATGCACGTTACATTGACTTGCCTAAGGAGAACGATTCAACGGAGAAGAAGAAGACGAATCATCATGAGAAGGCTCCAAGAGAACAACTCTTATCTTTTAAGACTCCAACAAGATAGACTCCAAGAGAATTTATTATATGTTCCTTTGATGAAAAAACAGAGACCAAGAAGATGGTGGTGCTTCCCCAGGAGTCGTGACTGGTGGGAAAACGATGTTCTAGCCCTCTGGGGTGATGAGCAGTGGCTAGAGAACTTTAGGATGACCAGAGCAACCCTTTTCCAGATTGCAGACCATCTTCGGCCATTTCTAGAACGTCGCAATACGAACATGAGGGAAGCCATTCCAATGGTGAAGCGCGTGGCCATCTGTATATGGAGGCTAGCAAATCCTGGTGGTTACCGGGTGGTGGCTCAGCAATTTGGGATCGGTAGAACAACGGCAGCCATGATCGTTGTGGAGGTCTGCCTAGCCATGGAGCATGCGCTTCTGAGAAAAACAGTTTGCCTTGGCAATGTTCCAGAGGTGAGTCTTGTTTTTTATTATTTGGGATAGGAAAAGATGGGCTAGGCTGTTATATAGGTGGCCAAATGGAACTTGATCATTGTATCTCAAGCATGCCAGCCGATGAAGCAGTAATGATTTATTTTCCATTATTTATGTTTTCTCTCTCAGATCATGAGTGGATTTTCCAAACTGGGCTTCTTTCATTGTGTTGCAGCCACAGATGGATGTCACATTGAAATTGCCTGTCCTCCTAGGCAAGGCCCTGACTACATAAACCGGAAACGCTTTTTTTCCATGCTCCTTCAAGGCACAGTGGACCACCGTGGGCGATTCATGGATGTGGAAATAGGTTGGAGTGGGAGAAATCACGATGCCCATGTCTTCAGGAACTCTGCGTTCTTTGAGGCCATGGAAGCTGGTGTCTTCATCCCAGGGAACCCTACCATTACTGTTAATGACGTGCAGATTCCTCCACTGGTGGTGGCTGATTCCGCTTACCCCATTCGGAAGTGGCGGATGAAACCTTACGGCGGAGCCCTGGACCAGCAAAAGCAACATTTCAACCACTGTCTGTCACGGGCGAGGAATGTTGTTGAATGTGCCTTTGGAAGGTTAAAAGCACGGTGGAGATGCCTGTCGTCCAGGATAGAACTCGCTGAAGAAAACGTCATTTCTGTGATATCTGCCTGTGTCATTCTACACAACATTTGTGAAAGTCAAGGACATGATGTTGCATTGGATCTCCACGAAGCAAGGCAAATTGAACTGGCAACCCTGGGTGCCCCGCTGCCAACGGGGCATGAGGAAATTCAAGAAAAGGCTGCTGGGGAAAAGGTCAGAGATGCCTTAAGAGGCATGCTTTGGTCTCTGCGTGGGCAGAACCCCTAGGGAGGTGAGTGTTCAGTGCCAAACCCCTGTGCCAAACTTGTGTAAGCCATGTTTTCCCTAACTTTACTCTATTTACTCTATTTCAGCAAGTCACAGGAAGGAATCATGTGTCAAGACCTGCTCGAAGCATAAACAAATAAGGAAAGTATCCGCATAAAGGCTTCATGGCCTGAGAATGAATGAATGAATGAATGTGTAGAGGGTGGGATATTGTTATTACATCCTATGCTAAAACAATCCATCTCAAAATTTCCCTTAGAACATAGCATAGAGAGAACTGCAGGGGATCAAAGACGGTGTCGTGTGGAACCTCTGTGATGTGACCAGACCAGAAGGCAACCGCTTCCTTTTTCTGGATCATTCATTCCATTCTTCAAGCAAAAGCCAAGTCCCGCTCCAGGCAGCACTGACTGTGTTTATTCTTTTTTCATCAAGAAGAAGCTGCATTAGGAAATGAGACTACTTATAGACAATCCCTTTAGAATATGTGAATTTTATTTTCTATGTTGATTTCGCTTTTACATTGCTGTTTTGAGATGTTCAGTGACTTCAAAGTAACGTATGTTTCTTTCAATGTGTAATGCAATGCTGTTGCAAATGCTGTTAATTTTATTTTCTTTGCTGATTTTTCTTTTACATTGCTGTTAGTAATTAGATATTGTTATGAGATGTATGTTCATAATAATGTGACTTTCAACTATGTTTCTTTCAATGTCAAATTAAATGCTGTTGTAAATGCTGTTAATTTTATTTTCTATGCTGAAATTGTTGTTGCCATATTGCCATATTGTTGTTGCCATATTAAAAAATGCTTATTTTAAAAATGCTTATCCTAAATAAAATATGTTCCTACAATTCCTAGACAATAAGACTTCAGGTAACCCAACACACATATGCAGTACAGTGAACATTGCAGAAGGGCAAGTAACAGGACCACAGCCCATCCATGTCTACCTCACAGGGTTGTTTTTTTGAGAATAACATAGTACCATCTAGTCAATAACATTCTCAGGTTTTCAGTTCAGGACACCCAAAGGTACATTCAGGACACCCAAAATTGTTGTTGCCATATTAAAAAGTGCTTATTTTAAAAATGCTTATCCTAAATAAAATATGTTCCTACAATTCCTAGACAATAAGACTTCAGGTAACCCAACACACATATGCAGTACAGTGAACATTGCAGAAGGGCAAGTAACAGGACCACAACCCATGCCTACCTCACAGGGTTGTTTTTTTGAGAATAACATAGTACCATCTAGTCAATAACATTCTCAGGTTTTCAGTTCAGGACACCCAAAGGTACATTCAGGACACCCAAAACACATCTGGTAACTTTCCCACTGCTCCGAACAAACGCGACAGTGTTTAATCACTTACGCGCGGTTCGGGAATGGTGGTTTGACGGTTCCGCGCGCATGCGCGCAACCGCTAAACCGGTCCGCGGAAACATCGCAAACCGGAAGTGAGGCCTACACTTCCTCACAATCCTTCAAGATGCCAAGAGGGAGGTATTGGAGTGATGCGGAGGTCCGCATATTGTTGGCCTTCCTCCTCCAATCCTCCCTCGTGGGAAGGATTGTGCGGAGCAGCAGCCTCCCGACTATGAGGCTGTTTAGGAGGGCGGCTGCTGCTCTGCAAACAAACAACTTTGTCCGCACTGCCCTGCAGTGTCGGACAAAGTTTAAATACATTAAGGCGGGCTTCTTTCGAGCCATTGCTGCCCATGGGGAGCATCCCCCCTTCCGTCAGCGTCCACCCTACTTCGGTCAATTCCGGGAGCTGTGGCGGAAGGCGGGGAGACCAACCCCGGAGGAGAGGCTGACTGCAGGTGAGTGAGTGCATTAGCATTCTGCCCACTGCTCATTGTGTATTCTCTGGTGGATGTGCAGGTTGGGGGGAGGGGAATGCCCCAAAAACAATGACCCCTGACACAATGAGGCTTTAAGGTGGATTCCAGCATACATCTTGGGTGGGGTGGGACTAGATGCCCTTCAGGAGCCCTGTGTGCTGGTGATTCTGCCCACTGCTCATTGTGTATTCTCTGGTGGATGTGCAGGTTGGGGGGGGGGGAATGCCCCAAAAACAATGACCCCTGACACAATGAGGCTTTAAGGTGGATTCCAGCATACATCTTGGGTGGGGTGGGACTAGATGCCCTTCAGGGACCCCTTCCACATTTTAATGTTATTTCCCTTTTTCCCTCTTTTTCTTAGCACAAAACAGGACGGCGGAGGAGGCAGCGCCTTCTCCGGAAGTGGAGGAGGTTGGGGGGACTTCTCCTCCTCCTTCTCCTCCTCCTCCTTCTCCTCCTCGGATGACCCTCCGCAGAAGGGCACGTAAGTTAAATGCAAGCCAGATTAATTAGGAATACTATTTTTGCCCAGCGTACTTTAATAATATTATTAATATTAATAATTGTAATGATATATGTATTTATTTATTTATTAATTAACAGACTCTCCCAACGGATCGAGGCGGGGAACACCATGATAGAAACTTAAAATAACATTTTTTTTCCAATTTTGAAGGGATACTCAGTCCATTGCCGTCGCCGTCTGCGGAGGAGGTGGAGGAGGAGGTGCAGGAAGAGGAGGAAGAGGAGGATGCACCCCCACCTGTCTCACCTGCTGCTGTGTCTCCAGCAGGTAATAGAAGTTCCATTGCTTTGTATAATGTAGAGTACATTGAGCATATAAAATCCAGGTCAGGGCTCCTGTATCTGTAACAGTTGTAGAGAAAAGGGAATTTCAGCCAGTGTCATTTGTATGCAATTAGTTCCTGGTGAAATCCCCTCTTCATCACAACAGTTTAACCGACCTGGATTTTATGTGGTCACCCTATTGTACAGTACAGGACTAATGGTTTAAATTTTTAATTAAAAAAAGAAAAACTATATTCACATTCCTGTAAATTGAATCGCATTGAATAGCCAATGTCATTGAGTAGTACATCTTGAAATGTTTTTCTGTTGGTTATATTATATGATTTTAAACAAAAAAAATTTCTTACCATCCCATGCAGTTCCCACTCAGGAGCGGCTGGAGAGGCTTGAGGAAGCCGTTGGAGGCATGCAGAATCGCATGTCCTCCATTGAGGACAAGCTAGACCGTATCCTCAATAAATTGTAAATAGTTGAAAATAATATTGTAAATAGTTGAAAATATTTGTTTAAAAAACTAAATCTTTATTTTTGTTACTAAAACATTGTTTTGGTTTTCCTTAGCATTTTCAGGTTGGTGCAGTATTAAGGAGGGATGCCTAACTGTTTTAATAATAGATAGGAAGCACAGTCCCAACCACACAGTGAGATATGAAAACTATATTTTAATGGTTAAATACAACATAAATAACAGCAAAAAATACCATAATTAACAGCAAATAACATAACAATTACATAAATAACAGCAAAAAAAACCATAATTAACAGCAAATAACATAACAATTACATAAATAACAGCAAAAAATACCATAATTAACAGCAAATAACATAACAATTACATAAATAACATCAAATAACAATTACATAAATAACAGCAAAAAAAACCATAATTAACAGCAAATAACATAACAATTACATAAATAACAGCAAAAAATACCATAATTAACAGCAAATAACATAACAATTACATAAATAACATCAAATAACAATTACATAAATAACAGCAAAAAAAACCATAATTAACAGCAAATTATTAACAATAACATAAAACATGTATTCTAAGGGGAGAACTTTAAGGGTTTTTTTACCTCCCGTGCCGTGCGCTTTATGCTTGGCTCACCTTGAAGTGGTGATGATGAGCGCTGTGGGGGTACTGTATGGGAGCACGGGAGCAGTGATTCGTCCAAGTCTTTGGTTAAAATGTCATTCTGGGGATTTTGCAACTGGGCAGACTGGGGGTGTTGCACCCTGACTTTACGTTTCTTCTTAGCCAGGCATTTTCTCCCCTCACCCTCTCCTGAGTTCCCACCTAAGTCATTTGGCTTAGAGCTGGTCCCCTCCATACTGTCAATAGCCAACCGTCTTTTTATTGGCTGGCGTTTTCCATGGCTAGTAGATGATGGGTTGGCTGTATGGGTTGATCTTCCCGGTTCTTCCTGTTGCACCACCGTCACCAGCTTCTCCATCGTGACACATTGTCTTTCTAGAATTCTGAGAAGGGCATCTTGATTTCTTTGGTCCCTTGCATCTTCTGTTTTCAAATAGTCCAACATCTGGTCATTTTTCTGCAACATCTGCTCATGCATCTGCAAGAGGTTTGCGTTGTGTGCAGAGGCATGCTCCAGAATGCGGTCTGTGTCCCTGCTGCGTGGGGGTCTTCTGTTTCTGGCCATTTCCAGGCGCGTTGCAGGCGAGAGTGCTGACTTTTGGATGGGATGTCTCGTTCCTTCATCTGTACCTGAAGGGAAAGGGCAAAGTTTAGTGTGTTTAAAAATCATTTATTACATGTCCAGCCTGTACCATGGGTTCTCTCGCACCCTCATCCTGAAGATGAGAATGTCCTTTCACACATTTATAAGAATTGCAGGACTGAAACTTTATCAAGCAAATAACATCGGCTGTACTTACTCGCTCCTGCTGCAGGATGGTGGAGATTTCTGGCCCTCAAATCTGCGTGGTCACTGGTTTCCGACGCACTGGTGGAACCGCTGCTTCTGTAGGCTGCCGTGGAAGAAAAAGAAGAGCTATTAGGAGGTTTCATTCCAATAGGCACAATCACAAACCTCCATTTTAAATAGGGGGGGGGTTGTTTGTGTGTTCAAAATGGCTGCCTGCCTAGGCTGACCACATGAAAAGGAGGTCAGGGCTCATGTAACTTTAAGTGCTGTAGAGAAAAAGGAATTTCAGCCGGTGCCGTTTGTATGCATGCAGCACCTGGTGAAATTCCCTCTTCATCACCACAGTTAAAGTTGCAGGCAGTATACTACAGTGACCACATGAAAAGGAGGTCAGGGCTGACCACATGAAAAGGACGTCAGGGCTCATGTAACTTTAAGTGCTGTAGAGAAAAAGGCTGAAATCCCTCCCATAGACCACAATTTCTGGTCCCATGCACCCCAGAAATTAGCCCAGTACTTACACGGTGGTGCTGGTGCAGGATGCTGCTGGAGATTTTGGGCCCTCAAATCTGTGTGCTCACTGGTTTCCGACGCACTGGTGGAACCGCTGCTTCTGTAGGCTGCCGTGGAAGAAAAAGAAGAGCTATTAGGAGGTTTCATTCCAATAGGCACAATCACAAACCTCCATTTTAAATAGGGGGGGGGTTGTTTGTGTGTTCAAAATGGCTGCCTGCCTAGGCTGACCACATGAAAAGGAGGTCAGGGCTCATGTAACTTTAAGTGCTGTAGAGAAAAAGGAATTTCAGCCGGTGCCGTTTGTATGCATGCAGCACCTGGTGAAATTCCCTCTTCATCACCACAGTTAAAGTTGCAGGCAGTATACTACAGTGACCACATGAAAAGGAGGTCAGGGCTCATGTAACTTTAAGTGCTGTAGAGAAAAAGGAATTTCAGCCGGTGCCGTTTGTATGCATGCAGCACCTGGTGAAATTCCCTCTTCATCACCACAGTTAAAGTTGCAGGCAGTATACTACAGTGACCACATGAAAAGGAGGTCAGGGCTCATGTAACTTTAAGTGCTGTAGAGAAAAAGGCTGAAATCCCTCCCATAGACCACAATTTCTGGTCCCATGCACCCCAGAAATTAGCCCAGTACTTACACGGTGGTGCTGGTGCAGGATGCTGCTGGAGATTTCTGGCCCTCAAATCTGCGTGCTCACTGGTTTCTGACGCACTGGTGGTACCGCTGCTTCTGGAGGCTCCTGCCATGGCAGAAAAAGATGAGCTTTTAGGAGGTTTCATTGACATAGCCCTATACTTACTCGGTGCTGCTGCAGGATGCTGCTGGAGATTTCTGGCCCTCAAATCTGCGTGCTCACTGGTTTCTGACACACTGGTGGTACTGCTGCTTCTGTAGGCTGCCGTGGAAGAAAAAGAAGAGCTATTAGGAGGTTTCATTCCAATAGGCACAATCACAAACCTCCATTTTAAATGGGGGGGGGGGGTTGTTTGTGTGTTCAAATTGGCTGCCTGCCTCGGCTGACCACATGAAAAGGAGGTCAGGGCTCATGTAACTTTAAGTGCTGTAGAGAAAAAGGCGGCAATCCCTCCCATAGACCACAATTTCTGGTCCCATGCACCACAATGTTGTGTCCAATGGCCCCCTTTCCCCCTCCCCCCCCCATTAACCCAGCCTAGGTCATTGGGAACTCCCTTCCTTCCATGATGTCTGACCCCAGAAATTAGCTAGGCCTGTACTTACTCGGTGCTGCTGCTGCAGGATGCTGCTGGAGATTTCTGGCCCTCAAATCTGCGTGCTCAATGGATTCCGATGCACTGGTGGTACCGCTGCTTCTGGAGGCTCCTGCCGTGGCAGAAAGAAGAGCTTTTAGGAGGTTTCATCAATAGGCACAATCACAAACCTCCCTCCTTTTTAAATGGGGGTGGTTGTTCAAAATGGCTGCCTGCCCCTTATCCTTTCCCCCCCCCCCCCGCCCTGGAGAGACCAGAAACGCTGGGTAGCTAGAGGAGATGTCTCCTGCCCTCTCCTGCCCCACCCGCTCACCCGCATCTGCCTGCCCCATTTTAGAATACAATTTTTTATTCCATGGAACACAATATTAAGTTGTAAAGTTAAGAGTCTTCCCAACCCAACAAAAGAAACAGTCTATACCTTCAGGTTCTTCGTTTCCAATATCTTCTGGTGTCTCCAATTCTAAAAGGGGAAAACATCAGATGTGAGCTATAGGCATGAAATAGAAGGAAGAACGAGATTTTTTAAAAAATGGCAATTACAATCAATGTACCTCCGGGAGAGTAGGGCGTTCCAAGGTAGTCCTCCACATCTATTGTTTGAAGTTCACTGCTGAACAGTTCTTCTGAGCCTTCTGAGAGCGGGAAAGCCAGGGGGGAACTTACTGGGGGAGCAGCAGCAGGTGCTTGGACACGATGGATGTTCAGACTCCTGCCCACGCGATTTGGTTGAATAGTAGCATCCCCCCGAAAAATGCTATGAAGCTCCTCAAAAAAGGGGCAGGTGGCAGCATCATTTCCTGATCGTGAATTATGATTCACGACCCTGCGATATTCCTGCCTCATTGCCTTTGCCTTGGTCCTGCACTCCTTCGCTGTACGGATATGGCCCCTTCTTTGCATTTCCTGAGCAATGGATTCATAGGCATCGAGGTTCCTATGGCTGGCATTCAGTTGAGCTTGAACTTTCTGCTCCCCAAAAATGTCCAGAAGGTCGAGAATCTCTGCCTTTTTCCAAGAAACTCCCCTTCCTGGAGCAGCCATTTCGGTAGGTGGAAAAGGTGTAGAGGAAATAAATCAGGATGCAGTCTCTCTGGCGTCGCGAAGTTAAATGAGGTCAACGGTCGGATCGCGCGCACGCGCTTATATGCATAGGCGCGCGACCACACCTGCGCCTCCAGCCAAACCGTTGGGTGAGCACACCCGCGCGGCTGCGCATAACCTGAGGGCTTTTTTTCAAATCTCCCGCCGGAAATCCCTTCCCTCTCCCCGCCCATCTCGTCAAAACCCGCCCTCTACCTGCTCACACCTCTCCGAAAATGCGCTTCGCTGAAAAACTGTACACATGGTCATAACGCGCTTTACATCCCGCCACAAAATAAAAGTCGCTATTTAACGCGCATTCGATAATGCGCATAATCCGGGAGATAACGCGCCTCTACGCCCGTTTTGCGCTCCGCTGGTGTGGAGGTAAAAATTATAATGAGCCTCTAAGGCTCATTAAACGTCTCGTGTGGAGGAGGCCTTCATATGGTCAGCCTATCTTTGGGCTGTTCTCAAAACAATGGGAGTTGTAGGACTGTTTTCTGTCTGAACATGCATAGGATTGCGTCTTTAGAACAGTTTATTTCCAGACAAAATCCTTCACACAAAACAGGTCACAGTAAAAGCCAATCTACTTAAATTGCCCTCTCAGACAACCCACTCCGAACAAATGCAGCAGTTCGTTGCATCCTTCCGGGACTCGTAAGCAGCTGCGCTGTGTTTTAGAAATGAAAAGAGAACGTGTGTGTGAGAGAACAACACTTGAGTTAGAAAGGGCTTTGTTTTAAGAAGGACAACTAGTTGCCCAACCACACCTGCGGTATAAAACGCGGTTTTTCCCATTGATATAAATAAGTACCCTAGTTCTTCTGTCCAGGGAAGAAGTAAAAAAAGTACATTAGGATATGATGGTTAGTATAAAGATTAAGTCTATGGGTTGCAGCATAGACTGGTGAACCTCTGCCTTCCCCCACCCCGCTCCATATTAGATTCTTGTTTCTTAACTTTAAAAATAAATAACCCCACTATTTTGCAAACTATTAAAACACATCCATTTACAGCTTGAGACTATTCATGTTAACTCGGAAACGAGTCCCACAGATTTCATTGGGCTTACCCCTAGATAAGCGTGCTAGGATTGCGGAGGCTAACAGAGCTCTTCTGTGCATGTTTACTCATTGGCCTGGTTCTGACCACATGATAATCAAGGAGGGAGGAAAAACAATAGTCAGTTGTGCTGCTTATTGTGTCGTGTGGAGGGCAACTGACCGTACGCTATTTGGGGCACTTCAACAACAGAGAAAAACAATGGACTTGCACATTGTTTATCCTGAACTCCGTTGTTTAAAGTGTCCTCCGAACTCAGCCATTAACATTAATGAGACTTACCCCCAGGTAAGTGTGTATACGAGTTCAGCCTAAAGCTAATCATACCAGGAAGCAAACCCTATTGAACACAGTGGGACTTCTTTCCTTCTTAAAGCTAGCTCTTCCTTCTAGTTTGCATCCAAAGTTCCTAGGTATTTTGAATTTAGGGGTAAAACCACAATGGCTTAAGAATCACTACAAAGTAACACTAGTGCTCAGTTGAAATTAGTTTTGATAGTATCTTTTAAATCTAGATCATATCTTCACATGGTACTGATGGGATTTGAATATAAATGTCTGAAGCCGTTTTTACTTTACTGTAACAATGGTCCCCTCTACAAGGATTCGCTTTTGCGCCCGGTTAGGCGATTATGCGCATAATCGCTGAAGCGCGTTTACACCTAATACCTCTGCACGAGAGGCGGTGAGAGGCGGCGAAGCGCATTAATGGATGACCAAAATGCGCTTTACAAGTAGTTAATGAGCATAAGCGCTTGTTCACATAGTCAAAATGCGCTTTAACGGCCGGAGCAAAATAAAACTTGCGATTTAACGCGCATTCGATAATGCGCATAATCGGAGAGATAACGCGCCTCTACGACCGATTTGCACTCCGTTCTTGTAGAGGTAAAAATTTTTAAGCACCTTGAAAGAGCTTTAAACCTCTCTTGTAGAGGCAGCCAATATTCAGTATGCCTCAAATTGATTAAAAAGAAAATATTTTACTTACTATATATTTTTTAAAAATTCTGTCCTTCCTCTGAGGTGCTCTAATATAAAAATAAATCAATTGAAACAGTACATTGGGAGGATCAATCCTATGGACCCTTGACAGTGTCTGGGGGTGGGGTCATAGGATACTTCAGATTCCTGGAACTGAGGTTGGAGAAAGCACTCAGATCTGGGGACCCACCCTCTGCCCACCTCCCCTCACAACTGGCACAGAAAGAACTACAGAGGTCGCCTCTCCAAGGTTGGGAACTCAACCTCAGAGTGGGAGGAGCAGCAGTGGTGACAATCATGTCCACCATTCCTCCCTATCTGCATTGGATGTCCATAAACCTTCAAGTTTAGAGGCTTACAAGCATTGAAGGTGAAAGTCATATGATTGCACTCTACAATAAAAAACCAATATTTTTGTAGAGCTGTCAGAAACGTTAAGAGAAACCAGCATTAGGATTGACTATTACACATTCCTATATATTAAGATCCTGTGCTCTCCCAAAAATTTGGAGTCCATACCAAACTCTGTCAGCTTTTGGCAAAATATGACTCATATTCACCCCTAATCAGGAAGCTTTTAATGGTGCTATGCATAAAACATTATGTATTCTTCTGATAACTATATTCTCATATTTTGACACTTCCATGCTGAGCCAAGCACATTCTCATGTTGTCAGTTCAGACAATATCTGAAAGTACTAATCTGTCCCATTGTGTGGAGTTAGCTCAGAGCAGGATAACCCATCCAAATGCAGTCTATGCACGTAGGATTTTATGCACATAGTCCATATTTGGATGGGCTGTTCCCAGATGGATAGATGGTGATGGTGAAGGCTGGTACAGCATGCCAACTCAACACAGTGGAGTAGATTGGTGTTTTCAGTTATTATCTAACCTGGCTCATAGGATTTTAGGGTGTTTCCAGAATCAGAAAACATGGTACGGCTGTTCCATCTTTTTTTCCTTAATGGATTTTCTACATTAAAAAGACTGAAAAGCGGGGAAAAAACAAGGGAGGGTCATGAGTGGAAGACGGTGTTGTCTTGTCCCCCTGTAAATGTCCATGAATGAAGCAGAGTGACGGTGCTGCAAAATCCTCATCTGGAAGACCCTGTATCCTGTTATGTTAAACTATGTCATATAATCTCACCAAATCCCATAATATTTCTTTTTGTACTACTGCCAAATAAAAAGAAACATGACAATGTGAACTAACAGCTCAGAGCCTGTGCAACTTTAATGCTAGAAATCCTGTGATGCAGTGCACCATCGCTGAATATGCACATTTACCAGAGCATTTAAACTGAACTCATGATGCACTGTGTAAATGCAAAATCATAGGCATGACAATGTTATCCAGGGCTTAAATTATGTCAAACAAATAAGAACACAGTGAATTATGCATACATAACTGGTAAAATGTTAATACAACACAGTATTTCTTAAACAGTGGGCTGAGAACCTCAGCTCACTTTCAGGACAGCCTGCCCAGTGCACCCTTGCTTTCCTGACCTTTTGGTTGGACTGATCAAGCAGCAGCTCCCTGCATGCAGAATGCCTAAGCACGCAGGGATGTGGGAGTTGATTAGAGAGCAAGGCTTTAGCGTGTGAAGTTTGAGGGGAGGAAGGAAGGAAGGAAGGAAGGAAGGAAGGAAGGAAGGAAGGAAAGAAAGAAAGAAAGAAAGAAAGAGAGAGAGGAAATGGACAACAGGCTTACAGAATGGGCAGCCAAATGTGAAGAAAGGTGAATCACAAATGGGGGAAAGGAGGTAAAAAAAGAAGAAGCATCAGTAGTGGCAGCTGCTGTACCTTTTGGGTTTGGTGATGACCATCTGCACCTCAGAAGAACAACCTGGTATTGAGCTGCATGTGATCGGACTTCGAAGGGGTAAAAAGGTGATAAGAAAAGGAAGCTGTTATAGAAAAAAGGGAATGTGAACACAGCAGGAGGGAGGGATGAAAGAAGCCAGGGATTTAGAGCGGATTAGGTACAAGTTAAATGAGAAAGGAGTAGGTGACACGAAATGTCAGAATATGAGGAAAATAATTTGTGAGGCATGTAGCGGGAAGAAAAGTCTTAGACTAGGCTGACCAGATAAAATCCAGGTCCGGGCTCATGTAACTTTAACAGTTGTAGAGAAAAGGGAATTTCAGCCAGTGTCATTTGTATGCAATTAATTCCTGGTGAAATTCCCTCTTCATCAGAACAGTTAAAGTTGCAGGCACTATACTAGAGTGACCATATACAAAAGAAGGCAGGGCCCCTGCAACTTTAACAGTTGTGATGAAGAGGGAATTTCACCAGGAACTAATTACATACAAATGACACTGGCTGAAATTCCCTTTTCTCTACAACTGTTAAAGTTACATGAGTCCTGACCTGGATTTTATCTGGTCACCCTATCTTAGACCCTCTGGATGAGCAAAGGCTGCCTAAAATGGAAAGACTGAGTCATGTACCTCCAGAGCTTTAATATGAGGAAAGTTGAACTATGGAACTCCCTGTCACAAGGAAATCACTGTGGCAAAAAAATTGCAATATCCGCAGAGGAATAATAGAAAATGATAGCAATAACTGTCAGCTGATTATGCCAAACTCCACCTCCATCTGCCACCATTTTGTGACTGGCTCTGCCCCTGGCATTGCCATTTTGTGACTGGTGGGCCTCAGTTGTCTCTCAAGTAAACCTGGGGGGGGGGGGTTAAGAAAGTTTGAGAAGTGCTGATATCTAACAGGTTTTCTATGGAAATCATTGGCCTCAAACTAGAAAAACACCATTCTTCCTAGGAAGTTAACATATGACAAATATTTGTGTTCCCTCTCATTATGATGATTATTCTGTCAGAACTACATTCAGCAATGCTACAGACACCAGTCACAACACATTCAATGGTTATATCTGTTTTGCTTGTGCTGTTATGTTCTTCCTGGGCATTTATTTTAATCATTGCAACACTTTTTAAATTAGTTTTGTACAGCAAAAAAAGATGGGAGGGGTGGTTTTTCCACCTTTATTTTCTTAACACATAGAGATGTGTTAGATGAGCATTTGTTTCTATTCCAAAATGTTCACGAAGTTCAATATCTCACTCTGCAGGCTATAAATTAAAGCCGGTTTCTATTCTTAACTTACTCCCTGTGATGCCTCCTCCCCCAATATAATTAAGTAAAATTTGGAACTTCATAATTCCAACCATGTTACTCTCATACTGTGAGAGTAAATGCCTGTGCTCAAGCGCACTAAATCTTATGGGCCATAATCAAATGTAGGCTTAAACATGCTTATGTCCATTAAAACAAATAGGCTTTAATGTCTCTATCTCTTTGTTGGAGTATGGCTTTAGTCACTGCTGCCATAATTATGCCTTCAGAACACATCTCCCAACTTCCATCTTGGGATCATGTAGACACAGTGGGGCCATCAGTTTGCAAACCACTGTAGACTTTTCTTGGTTGCCTAGTTTGTTAGGAGCTGAGAAGATTTCTCTCCATCTTATAATTTTGCTTCAAGTAGCACTTGATTACTTGATTACATTGTCCAACTCGTCAATTAATTGATGCCAATTTGTATCAACACTTCTGATATAAGGGATGTACCAATAATCTGCTTCATCCTAAAAAACAAGTCCTATAATATAATGTAAATATTGACATCATGACCTATGCATGAACCAAGATATTTTAAACAGCTGTGTATATATTTGTAGTCTTTCCAATCTGTGGTATTATTCTTTCAGCAAAAATCTTGGCCAGGGAATAAATGTGCCATATTAGGAAGAATAATGCTTTCAGTCTGAATAGCATTTTTTTAATTTTAATTTATTATTTCACAGTGTAGTGTGAGCAAGTAGGCAATAGCATCTACTGCTCCTTTTTTTCACTACCACCATTGTCTTGGCCAGAGCGAGAGGCAGGCAGGCAGGCAGGAAAGCAGGTTACAATGGTGAAGAAGAGGAGCAGCTCCAGGGGGCTCCTGACACTGGTGTGGGCCCTTGGCAGGTGTCCAACCATGTCTACCCTTGACACAGGCCCTGGTTTACATGAAAAAAATGTGTTGTTTTGAATATATTCCACTGATGCATGGGGAAATCATATCAAAACCGCCCATTGGTTTCAAGAGCATCAGGGTTTGGTGTAGATATCAAGGCACAAAAATGACAAATACAAAACCTTAATCATAAATATTGAAAATAGCATCATATGAGTAGAAAATAAGAGAATCTTGGATCAATGCATTTTTATAACCACCAGCTGCGAGGGTGCTTCTACATAGTAACCATTATGTAAAATTAGTGACTCCAATTCCAAATGACCCCAATCACAATTTGCTGTCAGTGAGTGGGCCGCAAACATGATGTTCACCAAATGGTTTGTCTCATTCACCCGAACGGGCTACAGCCTTCCTGGTTGCATTTGTATCAGGCGGACGAAATACAATCAGAACTAGAGTCACCACTGAAACTTCTCCATTTAAATCCAAGTGAATCTGAGGCTCCCTCTACAAGGATTCGCTTTTGCGCCCGGTTCGGCGATTATGCGCATTATCACAGACGCGCATTTACTCCTAATCCCTCTGCACGGGAGGCGGCAAGAGGTGGCGAAGCGCATTAATAGATGTCCAAAAAGCGCTTTACAAGAAGTTAATGCGCATAATCGCTTGTTCACATGGGGAAAATGCGCTTTAACGGCCGGATC
Source organism: Anniella stebbinsi (assembly GCA_029215795.1). Taxonomy (NCBI): domain Eukaryota; kingdom Metazoa; phylum Chordata; class Lepidosauria; order Squamata; family Anniellidae; genus Anniella; species Anniella stebbinsi. The sequence goes on from JARDYH010000004.1 coordinate 197,082,170, forward strand.
AACATAAAACTTGCGATTTAACGCGCATTCGATAATGCGCATTATCGGGGAGATAACGCGCCTCTACGCCCGATTTGCGCTCCGTTCTTGTAGAGGTAAAATTTTTAATGAACCTTCAAAGCGCATTAAACCTCTCTTGTAGAGGCACCCTGAGAGTACCTTCTGAGTCAAACATCAGAAGAAAGTTGACTGAAGACAGAATAATGTCAATAAGCCACGAACATTTCTCTACATCACAAGATTGTGTTTTGATTTCACCTAATTTCAGTGGGACTTGTGAAAAACTCATCTAAATGCTACATTGGCTTAAATGGTGTGAACAGCAATGCCTGATACACTCACTTGCTGAACATGTTACTCCATAAGCAAAATCAAAGTAATTAATTTTTGATATTTGCCTATTTTCAAATCCAGTTTGGTCTACATGCTTCTGTAAAGTAGGGCAGCTTATCTAAGACTCATTAAGGAAGTCCTCCATTAAAAAAATACTCAGATTGCTTCCTGACATGCTGGCTTTTCTATGTAAAATTCTTTATAGGGATCAATCAAATATGTGCATTATTCAGACTGCAGTTAGGCAATCACATATTTGAAGGGAAAAGGGGTGTAGTGGTAAATTTTGAAGTGCAGTTCATCAAGACAATCCCCAAAGCAGAGTTGAAAAGAACAGGCAGCTGTGTTGATCCATATCAACAAACCAGTTCTATCAGTTTTCACCTCCACCAAGAACAGATCTGGTGTAAAGCTAATGAGACTTACTTGCCCATTCAAGACCAAGTCACCCCAATACTTTGCAGAATCAGGGAACATTTCCCCCCAACTACTGTGAGAATTGTAGCTAAACTCAGAGAAAGAGGTAAGTCTGAGGGGGGGTGGGAGATAATTAACTTCTCTACATAAGAAATTTATTGTATGCTTATGATTGGCCATTCACTGAAGTTTGAGGGTCTTTTACATGATGCTGTCAACCTCCAGGACGTCTCCCACACTTTCCCCTTGTAATGTCATCTTTAAAAAGATTGGAGATAATGCAGAAATTAAAATTATGGCAGTATGTAAAGCCAGCATTGTGTTATAATACAGCCACTAGATGGTGGTGTTTCACTGAATATATAGAGCATGGCTGCCTCTACAAAAGAGGTTTAAAGCTCTTTCAAAGCGCTTAAAAAAATTTACCTCTACCAGAATGGAGCGCAAATCGGGCGTAGAGGTACGTTATCTCTCCGATTATGCACATTATCGAATGCGTGTTTAATCGCGAGTTTTATTTTGCTCCGGCCGTTAAAGCGCATTTTGACTATGTGAACAAGCGCTTATGCGCATTAACTACTTGTAAAGCACATTTTGGTCATCTGTTAATGTGCTTCGCTGCCTCTCGCCGCCTCTCATGCAGAGGTATTAGGTGTAAATGCGCTTCAGCGATTATGCGCATAATCGCCTAACCGGGCGCAAATTCAAATCCTTGTAGAGGGGACCCATTACTGAGATGAACATTTTTCGTTCCAAATCACATGGCTGCCGTCTAATGGAGTCCATCGTAAACCCGAAAAGACTTTGGAAGAAGAAACCCTGGTAAAAGTGCAGATTTTTTTTTCTTTAATGTAGAGACGCCTCTTGTCAGTGTCCCTGCTAATAAAAAAAGTGCTGGTGCTGCATCCCAGTGAGTCCTGGCTCCACTACAGTACTGGAAGGAAAAGCTGGAACAGGTACCTTTCATACAGACATTGTCTGATATATTTCCTAATATCCCCAGTTTAGGAGGATCTCTGGCAACAAAGATGAGAAATGCCTGTGCCCTACAACCCTAGAGAGTTGATGCCAGGGTTGAAGTGAATTTACAAGGGCCATCTCTCAGCCATTTTACGTGCTTGAAAATCAGCTGGTTTGTCTTGGAAATATGGTTGGGTGGCAAAATTCTTTTGGGGGGAAGAGAATCAGAGCAGCTACCATTTTGTATTTCCCCAAAAGCCCTGTTCTGAGGTGCTTTTTGAATTTTGGGAAATTCAAAATAGCTGCCACTATAAAAACTGGATGCTTCCTTTGGCATTCACTAGGGGTCACTATTATAGTGTACAGCAGTTGAATGTCTATAAAAATCACACTTTTACAGGGTGGGCCAATAATTCCTCAAGCAGTTCTCTACTCAGAACTAAACCCCACTGAGTTCACTGGAGTTTACTGCCAGGTATGTGAAGATAAGATTGCAATCTTACAGTGTAATCCTACACATATTTGCCCAGAACTAAGCCCCAGTGTGTTTAATGGGGCTTACTCTCAGGGAAGTGTGTATTGGATTGCAGCCTTTAGGTTCTAACCCATACATTTTCTTTTGTCTTTCTCCAAAAATGGTCATACTTTCTAGCTTCTTTTGATTAATCTAAAGAACAATTCTTTGGATAGCTTAAAGGGCTTTACCCCCCCCCCTCTCTTGCCAGAAACTACTCTGAAGCTACAGACAGCTAAACTGTTCATCCTGCAGCTGCAGAGTTATATAAGCTCAAAGCCATACATTCAACACTGCTTTAATAAACAAAGACTTGGACCAGTCATTCAGCAGAGGATACTGATAGTGATTGCATTTTTTGAGTAGGAAAGAAGAATTCATTCTTTACATTTGATATATTTATAGGAATTGTATTCTTCATTAGATCTGTTCAAATCCAGTAAAGTTAGATTAGGGTGTAATTCTATTCATCTTTAGACATTAAAAAAAACCCTACAGCTCCCAGCATTTCCCAGCCAGCATATCTGGCTGGGGGATGCTGGGAGTTGTAGGACTTTTTTCTGTCTAAACATGCAAGAATTGAAGACTTAGTAATCCTGGTTGCATCCCCTTCTCTCTTTTCCTTCCTAGGAATATAAGCAGCAGACTATTTCTTACTGTGTTTATGTGACTTTATTCCAGTTGGGATTTTTGTTTGTTTTTGGTACCCTGACCATTGCAAGGACCCCACCAAGGCTTACTGCTGAACCTTGTCCTAGACTTCCCCCTTAAAACGTTTTCCCCCAGCCCAATCCTCTGAACAAAACTAGAGCAGACCTTCCAAAAGAAACATAGCTTGCTCTAGATTGCAGGCTATGCTTTGACAACACCTTGGAGAACTTACTGTGTGAATTGGCAACATCACAATGTGATAAGAACATAAGAAGAGCCAAGCTGGATCAGGCCAAGGGTCCATCTAGTCCAGCACACAGTGGTAGGCTGGCCATATGAAAAGGAGGACAGGGTTCATGTAACTTTAACAGTTGCAGAGAAAAGGGAATTTCAGCCAGCGTCATTTGTATGCAATTAGTTCCTGGTGAAATTCCCTCTTCATCACAACAGTTAAAGTTGCAGGCACTATACTAGAGTGATCATATACAAAAGAAGGCAGGGCCCCTGCAACTTTAACTGGTGTGATGAAGAGGGAATTTCCAGGAACTAATTGCATACAAATGACACTGGCTGAAATTCCCTTTTCTCTACAACTGTTAAAGTTACATAAGCCCTGTCCTCCTTTTCATATGGTCAGCCTATTTCTATTGTTTGCTGTTAATCTAACAAACACAAACAAAAGGTTAAAATATTGTAACCCCAAGATGATTGTAATTATGTATTAATACTTAGGTATTATCTCCCTGCCAGTAGAAATTCAGCTGTTGTCATTCAGGTGCCAGTTAATACATATTTATTTGTACAGGCTTAGGGTGTATAGACAAGCGTTTTATCTGTTTTAGTGATTCTTTTCTTATATTTTCTTATGTTTGTAATTTCAGAATTATTATTTTATTGTGTTTATATGTTGTACTGTTTTATATGGGCTATTAGTTGTCCAGGGCGCCTTGCGAGGAAAGGTGAAATATAAATCAAATATAGGCAGGCTGGGCCTACTTTTTAGAAGTGCTATCAAATAGGTTTCTGTTGGTGCTTTGTACTCTGTCTTTTTTTGGCAGATTACTTGTTCTTTTGCCATGCCTCCCATGGCAGCCATTTTGTGGTAGGGCCCAGGATAGTTTCTCACATTGTCAATGTACACATGACCCAAAAAGGGCTGCCTACTCCTGCTTTAAAATTGCTAGGTAGGCGAGGAACCCTGAATTCCACACTTGGATAGGAACCATTAATGTCTATTCTACAACCAGCTAAGATGCCACTTGGAAGTGTTTACTATCACTAATGTGTTTCTTGTTGATTTTTTACACGTAGGCTCAGTTCGGAAGACATATTAAGCAACGGAGGGGTAAATAACGTACTGACTGTGCGTTAGGCAGGAGGAGCTCCACAGACGACACACTGCAGCCGGCGCTGCTCGGAACTGGCAAACGCCCCGGCTGCAAGGAACTTGCGGCGGCCATTTTGGTTACAGCTTCGCCTCTGTGTGTCCCCCAGCCGTATCCCAGCATGCACCGTGAGTTCTGACGGCTGCATAGAGTGGCTGGGGTTTTTTGGCTGCTCTAGGCAGCAGAACTCTATTCCGAAACGGAATAGTCCACGGAGAGAGAGGGGGGGGCTGAATTCGGATGACACTTGAAACAACAGGGCTTCGGGCTAAACAACATTGTTTCACTCCGTTGTTTAAAGTGCCTGAATAACGTACTGTCAGTTGTGTGTGCGTTGTGTGCTGCCCTCCAGACAACACAATAAGCAACACAACTGACAATTGTTCCCCCCTCCTCTGTTGCCTAATGTGTCATCCGAACTGAGCCACTATGTTCATATTGCTTATATGGAATATGGAATATATGAATATATTTCTGATTATTTCTTGCAGATCTTCAGTAACATGTTTCAAACTTTCTCAGTAATAGTAAAGAAAAGGGCGGGGGAAATCCAAATAATTACTTACAGATAATGTCTCTGATCCAATGTTCTATGCACCCTTTATGGGGCATTTATCCAGTTAGAATATTCTATATTATGTTACTGCCATATTTCTAAGAAGGCCACGCCTTCATATTCAGTACTGCTTCTAATATTTTATTTATTATCAATGTATTTGTCCTCTGAATGCTCATGCAGTAGTACAGTCTTGTGAAAAGTGGTCCCATGAGATGATTTCAATTTTCCAACATCCTGAAAAATGCCTGTTATTTATTTTTTTTGACCATGTGGGGATGCTTTCCTCTTTCTATTCATCACATAATATGTATGGACAGTCACATAATGGTGAACTTATGTCAAATATGGTCATGGGAATTAGCCCTCAGATGCTGGAACAAAGAGGAAATGGAAGGCCAGATGGAGAAAATTGTTGTGCTACTATATGCATTCATCCACATGAGCAGATCTGTCTATCAACTATAAGCAATCACAATTTTCATACTACAGTGTCTGTAGTCAGTCGGATCATATGTTTCAGTCTGGAGATGTATTTGAAGTGTGCCTGAATGGCGGTGTCTCTCCAGTCAGGCACATCTACTTCATCATTGAATATTACTGTGGGTCCAGACATCAGTGTCTTTCACTCATAACCCATCTGTGTTTTCCCACCACTTCATCTGCCTTTCCTTTCCTTTTTCTCCTTAATGGAAAAAAGACAGGATAGCTGCACAATGCCTTCTAATTTGTAACTGTCTCTGTAGTGCCCAGCTAAAGAGAATCACCACACCTCCTCACTGTGTGAAAAATAGGTTTAGTGTGAAAGGTGGGATGGGCATGTCCGTAGATGTGCATGGAAAACCATCTGTGTACGTGAATGTATTTTTGAGGATCTTCTGATTGATGTTCCCATGTCAATATGTGAAACTCTTAGCTAATTCCCTGTCTTAAGAGACCTAACTTGATTTATTTAACCAAATTCTGATGTGGGTTATCCTATGAGGAAAAACGCCTTGTGAAGTTGAATAATACCCACTTTTGGTGTTTATGAGAAGCAAGTTTATATGATTGGAAGGAAACCTACTGACAGCTATGTACACAAACACATACAAGGGGATTAATTGAGAGATAGACTGGGTGGTCCATGTCTCTATTTACAAGAAGAAAATAATAATAATCAGGAGATGAAGTATCCTCTAATCTAAACCTTACTGCAAAATGAACCATGCATTTCCCCCTTTCTTTTATCAATCAGTGTTGTTAGAGCTGAGTATAGGCTCACTTTTCCTCAAAAGCCTGAAGGCAGCCTTTTGATTGGAAATAACTCCCTGCCTTCACCCCCACTCCCCCAAAATCTGAAATTTGCAGTCTCTGGATTTCACAGAAAACACCAGGTTTTCATCAGGTTCTGATAAAATCTATACAAATTCACATTTGTGTTATTCCCTGATGTTCCCTCAATATACATTCCCTTACGGTGGACAATGTGTATTGCTGAATGTCCTGTGTTATTCCAAGGTATCTGTTTTTGCCTCCTGTATATTACTGCTCATAGCAGGCAACTGAGTTGCTAAATTGGAGCTGAGGCTAGGTAATTCACTTGAGACAAGCATAATGTGTCAATATCTCCAGGGTAAAAAACATCCTGTCGTGTCCCCCCCCCCCCAACATGCCTAAAGGCTGCTAATAATATGTAAACAGAAGCCTAAATGGAAGCTTTTTAAAAATAGTTAAACCCTACTGTGGGAGGTGGGATTTTGGGAAGTAATGACTGGCGGAAGGGGTTATTCTTTCTCTCCTAGTACATGGTGATCCCAATCGGAATTGGAACCATATGGAATACAGGAAGAAAGAAAAGATGGTTCAACTACACACTATCTACATGTAGTCTGACCTTTAGTTACTACCGTTGAGAGGTGTACCATGCACTCACTACATATTTCCTTTGTTAATTGGCACCAAACTGCTAATGATGGTTTATTTTACACAGTACAAAAGTCACACTTAAGGAACATATTTTGTTTCCTTGCCCATCTATTTCTGAAGAATGGTGAGTTTCTGGAGCAATATTTCTGTCCCTGTTTTTCTATATTTTATTCTGTTTTAGCCAACATTAAATTGATATTCTGTTTCAATATGAGTTGGACTTGTTTAAATTGTACTTTCTGCATGGTCTGCAGAGCTATTGCACTAATGGCCTGTCCACAAGATTCTCTGTATGACATTCAGTCCTTTAGCCCTTATGTACATGACAAAATGCTACCAATGGGGATTCTGAATACCAGAATACTATTTTACAAACCTATGTCTCATTTAAGATCTTCAAAAGATGTGTTCCTCGTGTTCTTCCACCTTTGGAGGTTAGGCTGATGGAGACAGAGTATTTTCTCTGACGTGGAATTCCCTCCCCAGGAAAATCTATCTATCTATTTTAGGTGCCTGGCAAAACCTAAATTGTTCGCCTATGCTTTTAACACTGTGATTGTACTCCTGCAGTAACTATTGAATTGTTTTTGGTTGCTCTTTCTTCTGTTTACTAGATGGTTTGTCTATTGTGTTTGTTCAGTATCAGAGGCAGTAAAACTGTATATACCAGTTGCTGAGGAACATGGGTGGGAGGGTGCTGTTGCACTGTGTCCTGCTTGTGGGTCCCTGGTCGACAGCTGGTTGGCCACTGTGTGAAGAGAATGCTGGACTAGATGGCTCCTTGGTCTGATCCATCATGGCTCTTCTTATGTTTTTATGTCTGATTTTAATTTTTATAAGCTGCCTTGGGTGCTATTTAGGGAAAAGGTAGAGTATACATTCTCTAAGCCAACTTTCCCCAGCTTTTTGCTCCATCATCATCATCATCATCATCATCATCATGTCACCTCTTGGTTACAATCTGTTGCTCCAACCCTCTTATATTATTATTATTATTATTATTATTATTATTATTTCTATATCATCCCATAGCTGAAACTTTCTGGTCAGTTTACAAAAGATCTCTCCTCATTGATACTTTAACACACACAACTGAGCCACAGACACTTATTCTATATGTAGAAAGACCCACAATATGTATATCATTAATATTACACCAGGGGTAGACAATCTGGTGTCCTCCAGATAACTTGGACTACAACTTCCATATGCCCCAACCACGATGGCTAATGGTCTGGGATTGTGGAAGTTTAGTCCAAAATATCTGAAGGGCACCAAGTTGCATACCCCTGTACTACACTGAGGCAACAGTGTTCCCCATTATTTCTAAGTAATCCTGTAGAATATGGAATTGGTGGTGCTTCTTGTTTGGATACATTGACTGTTTCCAAATACAGGAGAACATTCATGGTTGCTCATTTCAATGAGTTGCTCTCTGCACTGTAGAGTGGACGATTAAATTAGACCCAATTAACGAAAGTCTGTGTCCATGTGGAATGGGTGCAGGAGAGTCTGTTGATCGTGTACACCTCTCCCAACATGAACCTACCTGTACACTATGCTCAACATCTAAGGCACTCCTCCAGGTGCCTACTCTGAGGGAAGATTGGAGGATGAAAACAAGGGAGAGGGCCTTCTCAGTGGTGGCCCCCAAATTATGGAATGATCTCCCTGATGAGGCTCGCCTGGTACCAACATTGTTATCGTGTCAGCACCAGGTCAAGACTTTCCTGTTCTCCCATGCATTTAACATTTAACATTTAACAGCATGTACTGAATTTTTAGTTGACCCCAGAACTACATTTAGGGCTAGCTAAGAGTTCACAGTTGTTTTAAATGTATACTGTTTTTATATGTTGTCTGTTTTTATGCTTTTGTGGTTTTCAATTGTGTATATTGATTTTTAATGTCCAAAGTAAAATGCCCAGAGAGCTTCGGCTATGGGGCGGTATATAAAAGCATAATAATAATAATAATAATAATAATAATAATAATACTGTAACCTGTATAAAGACTGGTGAGAGAATATGATTTTTCCCATATTAAGGACTCACTCAGGATAACCTTCTGAAGAGCTGATGATGTTCTGCCTGAAGGATTATTCATCCTATGTCACTGGGAAGATTGCTAGGTTCTTTCTTATTTCAATGCAAACAAGGCAAACAATTGTCTTGACCCTATTTTAAAATGTATTGGTTTTGTTTAATTACTCTTTCTATGGTGCAAAAAATTGTACTGGTCTGTGACCGTAATAAACAATTGGATTCAATTCACTGAGGCAACAGAAGTTATTTACATTGCTAGAATTTAGGCTGACCATCTGAAAAGGAGGACAGGGCTCATATAACTTTAACAGTTATAGAGAAAAGGGAATTTCAACCAGTGTCATTTGTCTGCAATTAGTTCCTGGTGATATTCCCTCTTCATCACAACAGTTAAAGTTGCAGGGGCCATGCCTTCTTTTGTATATGGTCACTCTAGTATAGTGCCTGCACCTTTAACTGTTGTGATGAAGAGGGAATTTCACCAGAAACTAATTGCATACAAATGACACTGGCTGAAATTCCCTTTTCTCTACAACTATTAAAGTTACATGAGCCCTGTCCTCCTTTTCAGATGGTCAGCCTACTAGAATTCCACCTTTGTAATGAACATTTGAATGCAACATGGAAAGAGGCATGTTTCATCTTCTTGGTGAGTTGACCAGGAAAAAAATTAAATGTGAAGATATATTTCCCTTTCCTCTTTCTCCTCAACTGGACTTGCAAGGTGACATCTAACAATGGCCATCAGGAAGGACACCTGCTCTTCACATGCATAGGAGCCCTCAGTACATTAAACAGACAACAACTTATTACTTCCCTGCGAGACAAGAGACAGTATTCTCCCACCTCTATAGAAAAGTGGAGTTTCTTATGCAATGTCATCAATATGTCCTGACTCTTTCAAATGACACAATGTATTCAGCAGAAGGCCATAGAATCTTTGTTACACTTACACTACATTCAGGTCCAGGTTTGAATGCATGCTTGGCAAAATGTCCTCTGGTGGGGTTGTAGCTAGGCTGACCATATGAAAAGGAGGACAGGGCTCATGTAACTTTAACAGTTGTAGAGAAAAGGGGATTTCAGCCAGTGTCATTTGTATGCAATTAGTTTCTGGTGAAATTCCCTCTTCATCACAACAGTTAAAGTTGCAGGCACTATACTGAAGTGACCATATACAAAAGAAGGCAGGGCCCCTGCAACTTTAACTGTTGTGATGAAGAGGGAATTTCACCAGGAACTAATTGCATACAAATGACGCTGGCTGAAATTCCCTTTTCTCTGCAACTGTTAAAGTTACATGAGCCCTGTCCTCCTTTTCATATGGTCAGCCTACTCAATACCTGTGCTTCACTTTTAAATTTTGGGGGATGAGGTATATTTGTTTGGAGCGAGACTAAAGGTGCATACCCTTGTTCTATTAGAAAACAATTTCTCATATTTTGGGAGCTCCAATTTCCCCCCTGTACATGAACCCTGCAATTTTAGAAGACTGTCCTTTGCTAATAAAATTAGGAAGGGAGATGATGTTTTGTTATTGTTGCTTTAACTGACAACGTCAGAAGACTTTCCCCGGCTAATATCATTAGAAAGGGAAATGGCTTCATTTATAATTGACGATGGCTGTAATTCATTGTATAGTTATGTGAGCATGGAACTTAAGCATGCATAATTGTATTCTGGCCTGCAGCCAAACATATATCTATTCTAAGCATATTTGAGTATCTGTGCAAATGTTTTTTAAAGAGGCTAGGATTTTTGCTCATTTCTTACAGCAACATCAGTGTTAGAAACATTTCCAAAGAACTGATTTTGTTTAAATTGGAAATATAAAGATTTCATTAACAGGTATTAAACTACTGGCTAAAGCCTATAATTAAAATACAGTTTTATTAAATGTCTGGCATTTGGTTTAAGAACAAATCCTGCTCCCCACCTTAATTGCTACAGAAGCCAATACAGTACTGTACCTCTTGCTTTTGATAACTTCCTTAACTTTTTTTTCCTTGTGCAAAAACTGCATGAGGTCTAGGGGGGATATGGCCACTCTAAGTGCCTTGGATGAGGCATAAGGTGTTCCCTCCCCAAAAAAAATACTGATATTTTCAGTGAAATCAAATTTGTGAAAATCCAGGAATCCAAAGTATCCTATGGCCCTCCCAGTCGCTGACTAGAGGCCATAGGATTGCTCCCTCCATGCATTGATTTGGCTTAAGAAAAATGAATAAATGAAATCTGGATCACACGTGATCCAGAGGAGAATGTCTATCAGAAAGTTTTATCATCTGTAATTAAAGTTCAGTATGATAGTAACTGAGAAGCAGTTTAGTGTGTGTGTGTGTATGTTAGAATCATCATTTGTAACCCCTGCTCTTCTGCCTTTTTATTATTTGAACATATTCTTGAAAATTTCTCAATCAAATTAACTGTGAAAGGCAAAGGAGTAAATGCATTTTCCACATACAGTGCTAAAAATGCTTTGACATTTTAACACTGCAAATTAGTGTCAACACTGCAGCCATGGTACCACGCATCTACTGCATCATACTAACCAGAGGGCAATGCTGTAATGATGTTGCACTTGAACTGTCTCGGAAGGGGCTTCAGTCAGCTTGTGGAAGAACTGAGTGTAAGCAGATCATATCAAGTATCATATCATGCCGCAGCCTAAGGTTGTGTACAATAAGCCAATAAATTGAGACTCAATCCAGACTATTAATGGTTGGTTTGTCTGCCCATTGGGTTCAATCAGTTCTGGAGGGAGTTTCTGGAAGGATCAGCTTTGTAGTTTGGATGGACAGATCATTTTCTGGTCAGTATCACAGCTACCATCCGCCCATACAGGGGTCGTGGACCTATTAAGATGGTCCACACTCAAAGTCTGATGGATCCTCTTGGATTCCAGAAAGCCGGTAGAGGGTTCTATGGCTGGTATCATCAACAATCCTGTTGAAGCCCTGGTCAATGGATGGAATCAAGACCCAACTAGGGCTATTGACACGATTGCTCCCAAACGTCCTCTCCAATCTGCTTCCAATCAGGCACCTTGGTACACAGAGGATCTCAGGGAATTGAAGTGGGAAGGACATTAACTGGAGCGCCAATGGCAGAAAACTCGAATTATATCTGACAAAACACGACATTGAAAACAACTTTCAATATATGCAGCAAAGAAAGCTTTCTTGTCTGCACGCATTGCATCTGTAAAGTCACGTCCAGCAGAACTGACAGGGTGGTGAGGGGTCTAACTCAGACACCTTCCCCAGTAACCCGATAGTTCACTCTGATGCTTTTAACAATCATTTCACAGATAAAATCTCTCAGATAAGAGCCAATTTAGACCCCATTGTTATAACAGAAGCTGACAATGAAGTGTCCAGCAACTCCACGAGTAGAATTACACTGGATCAGTTTCAGTCGGTGAGTACAGAGGACAGGGACAAGCTGCTTGGATGAGTAAGGAAAACAACTTGTCCTCTTGATCCCTGTCCGTCTTGGCTGGCTGTCCAGGAAAGAAATGCAGTTAGACTACAACTACAATATATTATTAATGCATCTCTCAGGGAGGGGAGTTTTTCACCATGTTTAAAAGAAGCAGTGGTACATCTGCTTCTAAAAAAGCACTCCCTGGACCCCCTGTATTTTAATAATGACAGACCAGTATCAAATCTTCCATTTTGGGGCAAGGTGATTGAGAGGGCAGTTGCCTTCCAACTCCAAGCAATCTTGGATGGCACAGATTTTCTAGACCCATTTCAAACCCGCTTCAGAGCGGGATACGGAGTTGAGATCGCTATGGTTGTCTTAGTGGATGATATTCACATGAGTATTGACAGGGGGAGTGTGCCCCTGCTGGTGCTTTTGGACCTCTCCTTGGCTTTTGATACCATCAACCATGGTATCCTTCTGGAACATCTGAGGGGTTTGGGAATCGGGGGCACTGTGCTCCAGTGGTTCTGGTTCTACCTCTCAGGTGGGTTCCAGGTGGTGATGCTTGGGGATAGTTACTCCTCAAAGGAGGAGCTGTTGTATGGTGTACCACGAAGCACCATCCCATCCCCAATGCTGTTGAACATCTACATGAAACCGCTGGGAGAAATCATCCGGAGGCATGGGGCAGGGTCCTATCAGTATGTGATGACACCCAAATATATTTCTTTACGCCTTCGATAACAGCATCAGCTAAAGATAGTGTGTGTCCTCTCAATGAATGCTTGGAAGCAGTAATGGGCTGGATGAGGAAAAGCAAACTGAAGCTGAATCTAGGCAAGATGGAGGTGCTTACTGTCAAGGGCCCTAACCAGGGTTTGGAGGTGTGTCAACCAGTTCTGGATGGGGTTACACTCCTCCTGAAAGACTACATTCACAGCTTGGGAGTGCTTCTGGATGACAGCCCAGATAGATGCGACAGCCAGGAGTGCCTACTATCAGCTTCAGCTGTTACGCCAGCTGCACCCCTTCCTAGAGTTGAAAGACCTAAAGATGGTAGTTCACACATTGGTAACCTTGAGGCTTGACTTCTGCAATGCACGGTACATAGGGCTACCATTGTATCCAGGTTGGTCACCAGTACATCTAGGGGTGACCATATTACACCAACATTCCACTGACTGCCAATTAGTTTCCGGGCAAAGTACAAAGTGTTGGTCATTACCTTTAAAGCCCTACATGGTTTGGGTCCAGGTTACCTGCGGGATCACCTTCTCCCATACAATCCACTCTCCACACTCTGGGGAGAATTTACTTCAGTCAGCCAAAACTAGGTTGACAACTGTTACCCAGAGGACCTTTTCTTCTGCTGCCCCCAGACTGTGGAATTACCTGCCAGAGAAAATCTGTCAATTTAATACTTTCTCCGAGTTTAAGACAGCTATAAAGACTAGTCTCTTCTGGCAGGCCTACCCAGATGAATTTTAAACCTAAGAATTTTAAGATGTCCTGATTGTTATTGTAATATTGTATTGGTTTTATATGCTCTTTTAATTTTTATGTATTTGATTTATATTGTATTGTTGTATTAAAGTTGTTCCCCACCTCGATACAAAGGGAGAGGCGAGTAAGCAATAAATTAATTTTATTATTATTATTAAAATGGTTGGGTAATTTCAGCTGGTCCAAAATAGGGCTGTGAGATCATTAACAGGGACTGTTCAATATGATCAGATTATGCCACTGCTTTGTAAACTTCACTGGCCTCCAGTCCATTTCCAAGACCAGTTTAAAGTGCAGATCTAAATTTAAAGACCTAAATGGCTGATCCTACATTTACTCTGGTCAAATAAAATTTGAAGATCTTTATAATGTTTCAAAACCTGTGTGATCAAATACCATGATATGACAAAGCAGGAAAAGTGAACATCTATAATGCAGGTAATTATTTCCTTACTGACATAGTTCAGTAGAGATTATTCATCCTGCAATGTGTGATTTGGGATGCTGCATTAGCATATGCAAATACTTAAGTATGTTATAACTAACCCGTATGATGCTGATTGAGCAAGTGATAGGTGTAGAGGAAAATGTAGCTTGCTCCCTATTACTTAAATCAAACCAATTAACAAACAATTATCGTTAAAGTCATCTGTTCTCTCTATTTCTGCTATATATAAGAACATAAGAAGAGCTGTGTTGGACCCATATTCTGTTCCTACATTGGCCAACCAGATGCCTATGGAAAGCCATAAGCAGGGCATAAGTGCATTAGTACCTTCTCTCTTATGTTCCTCAGCAACTGGTATTGATAGACATACTACTTCCAATATAGCCATCATGGCTAGTAGCCATTTATAGCCTTATCCACCATAGCCTCCATATATGCAAAGAAATGTCTCTTTTTAAATTTCTTTTGGTTCTAATTGGTTCAAGTGATGATGTTTTATGAATTGATATCCACTGTGCAATCAGATCAAATAAATATGTACATGATTGGATTCACACATTGGTCCACAGATTTCAAGATACAGGCATGCATTTTTGCATCAATAACACCATGGCATATTGTCATATTGCAGAATAAATATCTGTGGTGCGAATATTTGTGGACAACTTACCTCATTGGAAGCTTCATCAAAACATCTATCTCTTTTTTTATCTGAACAAATATTTGTGAATATTTTTGTGGCCTTCTTCCAGTTCTAATTCAAATTAATAAGAAACTGGGTAAGAGAAGCTGAAGTAAAAGTATGGAAACAGAACCTTTCTACCATGTTGCTGTGATACTGTAGCACACACGTTATGTACAATCACTTGATGTTCCTGATAAAGGACCATATGGGTTATAGCAATAGAAAGCCAGCTTGGGTTGCTGCCAAGCCACCCACAATCCTAAAACAGCCCACGAGTTCTCGCCTGTAACAAGAAGCTATGGCAGCATGGATTGGCACCCTGGCACCCATTGTGGTGATAGTCTCAGGATACTAGCTTTGCTTGAAACTTTAGCTACCTAGTGGGTTTATGGCAGAGGCAAGATTCAATCCACACTTATAGCCTTGATATAATAAAGAATTGGGAGTTCCAAATTAGATGAAGAAACTATTCAAATTTCTGGAAGTGCTGTGAAATTGTATTTATATTAATTAAAGAGACCAGATTAATCAAACTACTCCATCACTTAGGGAAACATTCAGCCTCTTTTCCCCCCTACCTTCTCTCAGGGAAAATACATATTTATTTTTCTAATTCTTCCTTCTGTTTTTTCCTTCACAAAAGCATTCTAGTTCCGCTTCATAAGGTCTACGTCTATTAGTGAGGTGTGACATCTTTCCCTTGGAGATTTCCTGCTCATCTCTGCCAGTGCATGAAAAATGTGAATGTCCAAATTTACCTTCTCATGAGCTTAATCTATTTTGGTACATTAAGGATAGTTGTTTATGTTGCCTGGCTCTGCACAATTATTTTCCTCAACTGTAGTTATTTATCCCTTCACAACCCTGTTTTCTATGTTTTAAAATATCTTTGTACAGTCCTGGGGTCACTGGACAGCTTTTATCTGAATCCAATATTACCATGACACTGACAATAATAATTTCATATTTGTTACATTGTCTTCTTTGTAATTCCACTGACAAAATGTTTGTAGATTTGTCTCCTCATTACCACCACTTCTAGTTTCTTTTTATTTGCCTTCTTGTGATAATTTTTCAACTTCTTATCAGCATTCTTAAACAGTTCCCATAATTAAGACAAACAAATTGCTGCCAGTCTAGAACATATGTCAACACCTTCCATATGTCAAGGAAGAATCTTTGAGCCTTTCTACATGAGGCATTTATTGTGTGCTCATGTTTGATTGTGTGATCACTTACAGTAGTTTGCAGATCCTTTACACAAACTTGTCCCTCCCATGCTTTTCAACCGTATTAGTGTGTTGTTGTTTTTTCCTAATGAGGAAATGCTAGTATTATTTGTGAATGGTAGATAAAGCCTAGTATAATTGCACTATTCCACTGTACCGCAGTGTCTCCTAGTGCTTGTGTAATGGAATATAACAGAAAGAAGAAAAAAACTCAGAAAAAAGCATGTGTACAGGAGTAGATCTTAATCCTGCAAAGAATTCAGAAACAGAGCTTCAGTAAAGTGGTAGATTAAAAGCCTCATGTAGAAATGCTCTTTAAAAGAAGGGAGAAATTCTTCAATGATAATTATTCAGACAACTGTAGTAAAACAGCTTTCCTGTTTAGGAAAGCACTAGGTCAAGGACTCTTAAGAAGTTCAGCAAGAAATAATAGCTCTGGGCTTCTAAAAACCACAACATAAAAGGAGTTCAAAGAACATTCTTTAATATGCAGAAGAAAGAAAGCTTTCAAAATAAAAATCTCCTAGGATATAATCAGGTTTTAATCTCCCATCCTGGTTAAAATAGATTAGCAGTGATTTTCCCTAAATTGGCTTCAATCATACTCACTTAAGAATATAAGAAGAGCCATGCTGGATCAGACCAAGGGTCTATCTAGTCCAGCATTCTGTTCACACACTGGCCAGCCAGCTGTTGACCAGGAACCCACAAACAGGACAAGAATGCAACAGCACCCTCCCGCCCATGTTTCCCAGGAACTTGTTTACTTGGAAGTGAGCCCCCCTGAACTCAATGGGATTAACTTCCAAATAAACATAGATAGGGTCAGACTGCTGCACATGATGCTACAATTTATACTATCTTCTCTGCTAATTGGAAGAAAATATGCAAGCATAAGTTTTCTGTATTCCTCTCAGGCTTAAGCATGTGTTTTGCTAGTCCAGTAGATCAGACCACAATCTGTTCCACGGTAAGGTAGCCTTTTTGTGGTCACCTTGTTACACTGGCAATCAAAGTTCTGAAATTCAAACTTGCAAAATGGTCTCAGCAATACTCAATCTGCTACAACCCACTAGGCTCCCACAAGGTTTTATTTCATTTCACTTTCCAATGACCCTGCTGAAAACTACATGCTGCAGCCATTCACAAAAACAAATTCCATCTGGATCTCTATTGCAAGATGGACACAAAATGAAAATCACTCCACTGTGGGACGTATGTTTGTATAATCCACTCTCACTCATGTGATTTTATGATTGTTCATTGATTTGACTGTTTTGTTAATATTTTGTTAATATTTACTTTATGTTAATATTTACATCAATGATAGTTATAATATGAAGTAAAAGTTACGTAGAACATATTTTATATCCACAAGACCATTAAATTATACCACTCATCCTAGATGAGAAAATGTTAATCTAACAATTTAACAGATGTCACTTTAAAATGTGAAATTTGGTCTACCTTGCCCAAAGCATTTTGGCTTTACCAAAGATATGGGGTGCCTCTACAAGAGCGATTTAAAGCTCTTTCAAGGTGCATTACCAAATCTACCTCTACAAGAGCGGAGTGCAAATCAGGGGTCCAGGCGCGTTTTATCTCCAATTATTCGCATTTTCAAATGCGCGTTAAATAGCGACTTTTAATTTACCGCGGGAGTTAAAACGCCTTATGGCCATGTAAACATGTGATTCTCCGCATGTAAACAACTTTAAAGCGTTTTTCATACAGCCCTTAATGCGCTTCACCGCCTCTCGTGAATAGGTATTAGGAGTAAATGCGCTTATCCATATATGTGCATAATCAGGCAACCGGGCGTCAAAGCGAAATCTTGTAGAGGGGACCATGTACTTTTAACAATTACCAGAACAAACAAAATTATGCCCCAAACAGGCTAATAATATTAAAGTTACAGATAAATAATTATAATCTTTGCATTATTAATGATACATAGAATCATAGAATCACATCTTTTCCCTTGATAATAAGAACTATGATTTTTAAATGCACTGATCTCAACACAGGAAAATAAACACACATCCTCTACATATAGACAAAGAATAGTATCTGATGAGGAAAGTTAGTTTGTTTAAATTAAATAGCTGATAAAAATATAATAAAATATGACATTTAAATCACTTTATTCCTAGTGACTAACCAGGAACGAGATCTTGGGTGATGGAAGCACAATGAAAATGTAAATTCAGTATGCTGCAGCAGTGAAAAAGGCAAATCCCATGTTAGATATTAATAGGAAAGGAATTGAAAATAAAACTAATAGTATTCTAATGACTTATGTTGTGTGGCAACATTTAAGGATGGTGCAGCGAAAGATAAGCTTTTCTTCATGTCTCATAATACAAAAGCTCCGGGTCAGTGTTACTGGCAGTAAATTCAGGACACAGATGCACACAAAAAGCACTTCTTCACACAAGATATAATTAATAACATTGGTGATGGTTGCTAGATTAGGTAGCTTAGGCACTCAAACATATGGAGGATAAGTCTTTTAATCATAGTGGCTATATGAAACTGCCACATTCAGAGAGCCAGTGTGGTATAGTGGCTAGAGTGTTGGACTGGAAGTCGGGAGATCCGGATTCTAGTCCCCACTCAGCCATGGAAGCTCACTGGGTGACATTGAGCCAGTCACAGACTCTCAGCCCAAACTACCTCACTTGGTTGTGAGAATAATATGGAAAGGAGGAGGATTATGTATGGAGAGGGCAGGATATTAATGTAATAAAATTAAAAATTCAGAAGCTGAGTGCAAGCAAATATGAATTGTCCAGTTCACAGAGGTATCTGGTTCTCTGGACCAGGATGCTGGGCTAGGTGGAGTTTTGGTCTGATTCAGTATGACTCATTTTATGGCCCTTATATAAGGGTAAATTCTTCTTTGGAGTCCTTACCAACTGACCGTTTCTGGTGAGAGTCAACTGGTTGGGTTCTATTTCTTCTTCAGCTTTACCTGCCAAACAGGTAGTAATTATACTCCAAAGACATGGAAGAGACCAACTTAGGTTAGTATAAAAATGTATGATGATCAGTGAGCAGACATTGTCTTGTTAATAAATAAATCGCATCCAGTCCTAAAAAAAACTAATCAGGATTGAGTCTTAGACCATTGAACAACTAAACAGTTACTTAACTCCCAATTGCCTCAAAATTCTCCCAACTGCCTTTGAATCTTTACCCTTTCTCTTGGGAAGGTGAGTCCTTTTCAAATCCTGTTCAAATTCTAGCTCCCACGTTAGATTACAGGGAAGGTGGTTATATAAAAAGACAGGTTTTTAAAGTCTTCTATTCTGTTCCATTATTATTATTATTATTATTATTATTATCATCATTATTCTTTAAAATCTGGTGCTTTGCACCATTGCTTTCTGTGGCAGATAAAATCTGAAATTCTTCTTCTTATTCTTTGAAATTGGACCTTCCAGTATTGAAAATGAGAGAAGACCTGTAAAATACCTCCCCCCACTGATATATGCATAATGGTGTGTCTGAAAATGCAGCACAGAAATAAGCAGCAATTGGAAAACAGCAATGCTCTTCTAAACATAAGGCATATCTTAAACTTATGTGATCTTGTGCAGGCATAAGCATCGTATAGACTAAGGACCATGCTCAGGCTTCAATAACTTTGTTCTCATAGCTCATGCAGCTGCCATGTAGTGGTAGGCTGGTCATTCCAGAAGAAAAAATAGCAGGATATTTCAGGGGTGTGAGAAGCCTAAATGCACAAAATGGGGTTCTTAGTTGCCTATCCCATCCTAGTGAATATGGACATTTCTACATGAGGCTTTTCTCCTGCACCTTTACCGAGGCTTCTGCTTCCAGATCCTTTGCGAGATTAAGATTTGCTCCTTTACATGTGTTTTTTGAGGGAGTTTCTTTCTCTACCTTTCTGTAGATTTCATTATACAACCACTAGATGACGCTGTGGTATGGCGGAATTCCACAATTACATGAGACTCTTATTACATCATTTCTAAATAATACCAAACTTTCTTTGTTAGGAAAACAAAATCCATGATAATGGTTACAAAGTATAGGAGAGGCCCTGGAGGATGACTTGGGCCTGTTCAGACAACATGCTAAGCCATGGTTAGGCTACTAACCCTTTTGCAGCAAATGGTTAATGAGTGTGTTTAAACTGTGATTATGGTTAGGAATGGTTCATATGACACACTAAGCCATAATGTTTAGCTAAAAATGCTTAACCACCATGGCTTAACATGTCTGAACAAGGTCAATGTAGTGTAAAGAACCCATAAGCTACCATGAGTGAACAATTATGAGCGCATAGTAAAAGCTTTATATAGAAAAGCTCTATGACTGTAGACTTGGACAGTTCCAAATCTGAATATGTGACAAACAAAATATGTTTTTATAAAATGTTTGAAGTGAACAAATTCTGGAAAACATGAATAAACTGAATGGGCTAACAGATGTAACCAAGTAAGTATCACATAGTGAG
Organism: Anniella stebbinsi; assembly: GCA_029215795.1. Taxonomy (NCBI): domain Eukaryota; kingdom Metazoa; phylum Chordata; class Lepidosauria; order Squamata; family Anniellidae; genus Anniella; species Anniella stebbinsi. The sequence continues at coordinate 197,102,719 of JARDYH010000004.1, forward strand.
CCTAGAAAGTTAAAATAAAAGGTATGAATTTGTACTAAAACTATACATAACAGTCTAAAAGGCAACAAAAAGGAAAGTACTGCAAAAGCTTTTCCAAACTCCTGTCAAGGAAAGAAAAACAAAAAATATTGACATTGGGTTCATATGGGTGAGAGACAGGTGACTAGAGGGTAGTTTCACGTATAACATTGGGCATGGTCTTTAGCCCAACCCGGAGGAACATGGCTGTATGTCATAGTAGAAGTGTATATTAAATACTAAAGAAATCATTGTCTGGCAATTGATTCCGTGTTCCCCTCACTGGATTACAGACAACACGCCACTCTGCTCGTATCAACTTTTCATTACAGAGGAGGGACAGCAGCTCAGTGTGATAGAATGCATGCTTTGCATGCAGAAGGTCCCATGTTTGATCCCCGGCTTCTACAGGTAGGGCGAGGAAAGAAATCCCACCTGAAACCCTGGAAAGTCACTAACAGTCGAAAATACTGAGCTAGATGGACAAATAGTCTGACTCAGTACAAGGCAGCTTTCTATGTTCCTATGCCTATAAACCTGCATAATAAATTGGCCTTTGAACCCTTCTGTGCTGAAAACAAGAACACACAGGAAGTAGGCAAAGTACAGGAAGTTCCTGGTGAGAGAAGAGGCCCCTGGTTGCAGAAACAAAAACTGCCTGCCTGTAGGGAAGAAGCCAAAGAGGTTCATCTGGCAGCATACCAGGAACATTAAGCTCTTGGCAAAGACTGAGGGGGTTGGGAGAGTTAAGAAATACAGACTGATTTGTTCATATATGATGGGGAATTGGAAAGGGAATCCAGAAAAGTCTGGAAGGAGGAGGAATACAAAGTAAAGACCAACATGCAGGGCTTTCAACAAGTATTAGTAATGTTCATATCCTACATTCCCCCAAAGCAATCGGGGTGTTGCACTTGTTCCTCCCCTCCCCACCCCCACCTACCTATCTTGCGAGGTAGGTTAGATTGAGTGATAATTATTAACATAAGTTTACCCAGGGCCAAAACAGACATTAAGGTTGCAATCCTATGCATGCTTAGTCAGAAAAAGTCGTTAATGCTGAGAGTTGTAGGACTGTTTTCTGTTTAAACATACATAGGACTGCACCAGAAATGTGTTTCTAGCAGATATGTCTTCTACTGTACAGTATGTGTGGGGGGCCCAAATGAGATCTTAAAAGCTCCCCCCAACCCCCCCCCCCCCAAGGCCCCAATCCATATAGGAGCCCTGTGTCTACACTAGAGTAAAAATCTGAAGTTGTTCCGTTTTAAAAAATATATATACCATCCCATAGCCAAAACTCTCTGGGCGGGCTTTTCAAGTTGTAGCTGCTAAACACACATTTAAAGTAATGTCTGTTTTGGTCTGCAGTGTGCTTTGTGGCTGGGTGGCAATGTGAACCTGGGTCTCCCAGTACTAACCCAACACTAACCATTAACCCACAGTGACTCTTCTGGGCCAGGGTACTGTATTTATATTCAAGCCTCCTGCATGGGGTATCATCCTTGAGCTTGGCACAGGCCTTCTCTCCTACCTCCTACCCCAGTTCTGGTTTCGATAGGTAACCTCTCCTCCCTGTCTACAGCTTCATGACCAGGCTGAAATTAAGTGAGGGTCCTATCAAGGCTGGTAGCCTGGAGACAAGTCTATAGTTTAGCAGCTGGTTAAACTGGGATACACAGTCTACTCTTGCTGGGCCTATTCAGACAACACACTAAGCCATGGTTAGGCCGTTAACCCTTTTGCAGGAAATGGTTAGTGAGCATGTTTAAACTATGGTTGTGTAGCGACCTTGGTTAGGAATGGTTCATATGACATGCTAAGCCATAATGTTTAGCTCAAAAATGCTTAACTACCATGTCTTAGCGCATCATCTGAACAGCGTCACTGAGGTGCCTGGCTAGAGTAAACATCGGTTGAATAGGACCAAACAAGATTCGTGGTTCACCTGATCTGTGCTGAGCTGGTAGCTGAAGTACCACCTTTCAAACAACTTCACAATCCATGATACTGCTATCATCTAATGTTACAAATTATCACAAATCTTTACCTCTTACAACATGAGGAAACTACCCTGTAGTAAAAGTTAAGGGGTTGACCATCACTAACAATGAACTTATAAACACCACATAAGATATAAGGAAAGATATGTTTGCCATAATCCATTACACAAAAATTAGATAAGGCTATTGAAAACAATATGATTGATGGCCAATTTGGAGGCAAAGAAAGCCAGCTACTTTTGCTGCTGCTTAATAATAAACATATTTTTTAAAAACCAATTAACACCCGGGGGGGGGGGGGTGCTTGTGGGCTGTTTTCTATTTGGTAGTGATTAGGGGCACATCTAAACAAAAATTTATCCCACCCTCCTGTTAGGAATATTGCAATCTTGTCTGCAAGTTACAGGAAGGGGGCTGTGTTGCAATTATCTAGTTAATGCATGGAATTTTTTGGCATAGCTAAAGCCTATACAATGGAGTTTCCTATTCCTCCCCTTCCTTCTCCCCTCCTACCTGACCTCCTCCATTGCTGAGAGCACATGGTGTGCTCTCTTCCTTCTGCTGAGCACAGAGAAATAGACTGAATGAATTCCCTTTGAAACCCTATGCCATACCTGCGTAGAATCATAGAACAGTAGAGTTGGAAGGAGCCTATAAGGCCATCGAATCCACCCCCCACCCCCCGCTCAATGTAGGAATCCACTTTAAAGCATACCTGACATATGGTTGTCCAGCTGCCTCTTGAATGCCTCTAAGTGTGGGAGAGTCCATGACCTCCCTAGGTCATTGGTTCCATTATCATACTGCTCTAACAGTCAGGAAGTTTTTTCTGATGTTCAACTGGAATCTGGCTTCCTGTAACTTGAGCCCATTACTCTGTGCCCTGCACTCTGGGATGATCAAGAAGAGATTCTGGCCCTCTTCTGTGTGACAGCCTTTCAAGTACTTGAAGAGTGCTATCCTGTCTCCCCTTAGTCTTCTCTTCTCCAGGCGAAAATGCCCAGTTCTTTCAGTCCCTCCTCACAGGGCTTATTGTGAATAAACTATTTTTCTTTCCTTCACTAAAGAAAGGTATGGTCTCGTCTTCGTTTTTAGTCTATGTGTACATGTAAATGGTCATTCTGTTTTGCCTTTTTCTTTTTTCTCTGCTTGCTGCTTTTTTAACAGGAAGCAGCAATACCAAATTAATTCCCATCACTGACACTGCTTCTGCATCATAATATACATGTGGGGTTGTGATGGGCTGTCTATACTACTGTTCCTGTGTCCCTTTTCTCTTGCTGCTGTCCAGATTGGTGAGTGTCCAGCATGACGGGATGTTCTCAGATGGTGACAATCCGTTGGACTGTCCATTGTCTACATTCTTGATTATAGTCCCTCCCCTCACTTGCTCTGAACTTCTGCAGACAGGTAGGCAGGCACTGAACACCCCTAGGATATTGCAGCCACTTCTTATTGTACTGTATGAGCGCAACAGTTCATGCCTGTTTGCAGCCATGATACATGTGTGTTTACAAGACAGTAGATGTGGAAATTGGGGGGGGGGATGGGACCCATGGCCCTTGCACAAGTTTAAAAGGCCGCTGTTCCTCCCAAAACCAAAATAATGCCTCCCCATTGACCGCAAGTCTGAAAGGTCAACCATAGACTTCAAGCTAACTTTCCTTATTAAATTTGCATTGATTTTGGGGTAGCACTTGAGTGCAATGCAGTGATAGCCATGCATAGCTTTGTCTTTAGCAATATATTTAAAGGAGTTGATATTACCCTGGCTGCTCCTTAGCTGCACCTGGATTTTATGTTCCCCCCAAATAACAAGCAAATCCAGGATTTCGTACATTTAGGATACAGAAAGGGAGCACGCGAATGAGACAGCAGCCGGCGGCCTATGGCTTGACTTTTGTACAAAATCAGATCTATATCCATGCTTGCCTCTCAAGAATTATATAGCTGTCTGCTCCTTGACTCTGACACAAAACCATCCCAAAACATGAGGGGCTGCATATGTATTAAACACTAGAGTGACATCTCATAATTTACATTTCACATTTGTCAAAGGGGCTGGTTATCACCAACTAATCTATATGGAGTGGATATGTGGAGAAACGAACTTCTAATCAGGACTGGTTATAATGCAAAACATTATAAGTTGTCACATATCGGGTCTGTTCAGACAACATGCTAACCCATGGTTAGGCTGCTGACCTTTTTGCAGTAAATGGTTAATGAGCACATTTAAGTTGTGGTTATGTAGTCACCATAGTTAGAAAGGGTTCACACGACACACTAAGCCAAAATGTTTTAGCTCAAAATGCTTAACCTCCAAGGTTTCACGTGTCGTCTTAACAGGGTCATTTTCTTCCTTTCCACTACCCATCCTCACTCTGAGAGAAAAAGGCATACACAAGCAAAAGAAAAAATAAGCCCTTCCTCCTTGAACATATGAAGCTGAGTTCAGACTACTAGTCCATTTAGCCCCATATTTCCTACTATGACTGCCAGGAGTTCTTTGGCAGAGGTCCTTTGTGCTGGAAATTATTTGATATTGCTGCTTCCTGCTTAAAAGGCAGTTAGCAGAGAAAAACAAAAACAAATGGCAGAACAAAATGAGCATTTACCAATTCCACATGCACACAAGGCTAAAAAGGAGACCACGGCTTTCTTTAATGAAGAAAAGGAAACGTGGGTTATTCAGAATATTCTTGCATAAAAATGCAGGTACAGCCTAGAGTTTCAGAAAAGTTTGTCATACAACTGCTCCCAGCAATGCAGGAAGTCAGAGAGAGAAGGAAGGGAGGGAGGAACAGGAAATCATACTGTAGAGTATAGAAATTCTAAGTATGCCCCAAATTCCCATGCATTAACTAAAGGCAACACTGCCCCCTTCCTATAACTTGCAGATCAGGACAGGATCTACGCTACTGCTTTATAAAGGTATTGAAATGCACTGACAACTGTTGGGGCCCATGACACATTCCATATACTGTTTTCAAACTGCTTTCAAAGTGTTATATCCAGCTTGGTGTAGATTTGGCCCAGGTTGCAATATTCCCAACACTTTCCACCACTGCTGATCTGATGTCTAAGGAATGAACCTGGAGCCTTCTACATGCAAATCATTATCCCTCAAGCAGTTTCAGGCAGTCGGGATGAAGGGAGACCAACACATGATGGGGTGCGTGACTTACAAGGAAATGTCAGGATCCTTGGTCTCCAAAACTCAGCCAAAGCAGCCGCCGGCAAAAACTAGTTTCTAACCACAGTAATTAGGTTCGGAAGACCCATTGATCATAGGTAATCTGTGCACAGAAAAACCAAGAAAATCTCAAGAGACTTAAAGTATCAATACACCAATTAGGAACACATTCATTTCAGTAATGTTCTCTATACAAATACTATTTATAATTAAAATGGAACTGTTAAACAGATGTACTTTGTGTGAACAACAAAAGGAGCAATGCTATACACAGTTACCATGGAGTAATCCCCATCGAACACTCTGGGGCCTACTTTCAAGTCAACATGCACAGGATCGTGCTGTGAATTAAGTATGATTTTTTTCAGGAAAGAAACAATCCGCCCACGAAAAATATAAATATTCTAGCATGAACTTGTATTTTGACAAGCTAAATCTGAGCAGAAAGGATGGTATTGTACTGAGAAACTGCAATTACAGAAAACAGCAAAAATGACGGCTGAACTCCAGGGTGAACCTCCCCTGAAAATCCTAATGACTAAAATGGTATTTATGTGGGCAAAGACTGCTCAATTGCAAATTGAATTCATTACTCCGTTTTTACCTGATTTCTTTTTTCAAACTAGAAAGTGTTCACAGTCATTCCAAAAGAAGTTGGTCCCATGTAAGATACCATCTCAACTTTCTTTCAACCTCTTATATAAGCATCCTTAGTAATAGCTTGGGAGTGTTGTATAACCAATACCTTGGTTACTTAGTGTTGACATGGTCTGTTTATATATGTGGGCCAAATGAATCCTTCACCTTTCACTTTCTTTGCTCTATGTTGTCCAAAATAATCTGATTTTTAAAGAGGGATATTTGTTTCTTTTGGTGAACATGTAGATGCCAAATTAGACTAGATACTGTAGAGATCCATAATTGCATCTCCTCTTTCTTTAAATATATACATTTTTAAACTAGCTTTGTGGGAGGCCCAAATTGTATTAGGGCGACAGTATTGGGAAGCAGTAACCACTATTTTTTTGCGATGAATATTGCCCTCCAAAGCCGATAGTTACTGAGCTGGGGAAAATGTATGTGTATTACCACTGAGGAAAGGTGAAGGCAGTTTGTGCTTCTCACGGATACTAGGGTGGTTTATGATGGGCATGACTCAAACTAGCCATGCTTACCCTTGATCATTCTGCTTCATAGCCACTCTTGGTTGCTTTTATTGTATTCATGGCATCTCCTCTCGTGTTACGGCTCAATGCTCAGTAGCAGCACTGACACAGCAGCAGATAGGATCAGCAACTTACAGAACAGAGGTGGACTGATGTTGGTGTCCTCAACCACCAGGAACAGCCTACCCTGTGTTCATATGTCACTGGAAAATCTCTGAGGTGAAATGGCTATTTTACATTAAGATTATTTATTTATTTATTTAATTCCATTTATATACCGCCCCATAGCCAAAGCTCTTTGGGCGGTTTACAAAAATTAAAAACATTGAACATTTAAAACACCGATGTACAAAATTTAAAACCATAAAGCATAAAAACAAGTTATAACTACGATATCCTTTAAAACAACAATTTTGGGTCAACAGTTTGTTCTCAAAGAGCTTATTTAAATGAGGCAGGATCTACACTACTGCTTTAAAACAGTTTATAACAGTAGTGACAACTGTTGGGGCTCAGGACACACTCCATATACAGTTTTCAAACCATTTTCAAAATGTCATATCCTGCTTGGTTTAGATCTGGTCTCAGTGTTTTATACCATTCTCATGACTGGCCACTCACAGATGTTCACGGGTCATTTTCTGGTTTTAGTGTTATAAATTAAGCCACAGAAAACCCGACTCTTCTGTAATAAGTTTCAATTTGTTGGGATTTGTTGCCGTGTGCAGGCAAAGTCGCACTATAAAACGCCCACGAGAGGGCGCTGTTCCCATTGGACTGTATTGGCCACTTGGTCACAGCTCTCTTCCCTGTGTAAATTCAGTTCATTGCAAATACGGAAGAGAAGTAGGAAGCAGAGCCATGGTAAGGAAACGTGATTTCCCCTGTCTGAAGGAGCCCTTCAAAAACAGACCCATGTTAATTTTTAAATGCCCTTAACATTGAAGCAATTTCAAAGTAACAACTAACAAATGTTAAAGAGCATATTAAGGAATATCACTTGCTAAAATTATTGGTTCCCATACTTCAAAACTGTGATGTGCAAATAAGTCTTTAGACTGCATAATCAAAGTATGAAGATGGGAAGAGACCTCTTTTCAGTGGTTTGTGCTGTGACAGGAATTCTTTAGGACAAGGCTCTAATTCATGGGCATTGTTGAACCTTTGCTGGGAGTCTATGCTTTATATGGATATCTCTAAGCAGAAATTATTGTTTTATTCTGCATAGTTTTTGATGCTTTTCCACCCCATTTTCCTATGAAACACCACCAAATCTACACCAAGCAGGATATGACATTTTGAAAGTGATTTGAAAATGGTATATGGAATGTGTCATGGGCCTCAGCAGTTGTCAATACCCTTATAAACCATTATAAAGCAGTAGTGGAGAACCTGCCTAAGTCTTTGCAGGCATTTCATAACATATTATTCTGAAGCTTTTTTGAGCTATTTAGATTCTCTGGTAATAGGAGGGAACAGCTGCATAGCTCTAGCACAGGAGTATGTAGCATTGTGCCTGCGGGCATTAATGCACCCCCAGACATTGTTCCAGCTGCCTATCAAGGTGCCCTTCTCTTCCCACTGTTTTTTTTTAAAAATAACACATGTTCTTTCTGGCAGCTGGGACTGCTGTGAAATACGTTCCTGTGGGTGCTGAAAACTAGGGATTCAAAGGAGTTGTTTAGTGTGTTGGGACTCAGCCCAAACCTATGTCATGTATAGTGTTTTGGGCTGCTTACTTGTCCTTTGCCATGCCTCCCATGGCAGCCATTTTGTAGTGGTGCCCAGGACAATTTCTAAAATTGCCAAATGTGCCCATGGTCCAAAGAGGTTGCCTATCCCCTGTTCTAGCTCATAAAAATAAAGCTAAAGCATTTATTTTCATTTCCTTATACAGGCTCTGTGTGATGGTCGGTTGCGATAAAATATTAGCTCTCTTTTCTGAAAATGCCACCTTGATACTGAGGGCCAGAACAGACATTATTTTAAATGTGTATCTAGCAGCTGTGTCTTTTTTCATTTTAACTTTAGAGTAGCACAGGGCCCTTAATCTGGATTGGGACTCTAGCATGCAAGATGTGGGCTTTAACACTTTCCCTCTGCTATGGGCTCAGTATGGATTGGGCTCCCTGCATCTACTCTGAAGTGGAAAAAAAGTGTAGGTGCTTGATACAGATTTAAAGTAATGTCTGTTTTGACCCTATCTCTTTGGCCACAGATGTTTAAAAAGGATGCCTCCCCCATCCCATCACTCTATGTATTGCTTTCAAAGCATACTCAACACATTTTGTGATAAATTTTACAATAGCCTTTGCCATCAAACATGTGCTGAGGACACTGAAAAGACAGGACTGTGGAAAGCTATATACTAGCCAGCTGTGTAGCAAGGAGAGCCGGTAAGCTGATATGCTGTGAGATACAGAATGGCCATCTGCATTTCAAGGCTGACAGCAGAATAAATAGATGTAGAGATACACATGGGCAGTCGCAACAATTCCACAGTTTTCAACTTGCCCAAGTATGTATTTTGCATCGGTCACTTTGGGTGGTTAATTTTAAAAGTTACTATTTTTAAAAGGTTACTAAGTATAAAAATTACTATTACTCTACAGAGGAACAAGGTACTTCATTTTGAAGTTGACAGCAAATATGAGGTATATTAAATACAAGTCGCTACATCTGGGTAGATTAGAACCTTAATCTACTTTGCTCCTATTGTACAAGGCCTATTGAAACGAAGTGTTGGTGTAGCAGTTAGAGTATTGAACTAGGGCTGAAGAGCCCTAGATTCAAATCCTCACCCAACTCCGAAACTCACAGGGTTGTCAAGTCATTTTCTTTCAACCTAACCTACCTCACGTGTTGTAAGAATAAAATGCAGGAGAGGATAAAGAGGCAGGTGGACTATGTATGAGCTCCTTAGTGGAAAGATGGGATATAAATGTAATAAGGATACGAATAAGTCATTTCAGTGGGGACATGCACCAAACCCCACTGAATTGTGTCTTAGCCTGCAGGTGAGAGTTTGAGGAGTGCTGCATGCCATCAGTAGCTTCTCCCACTTTGGGCACTGGTCCCCTATATCCTTGCCTGGGGGAAATTCAGCCCTCTGACCGAAAACACGCCCCCCATAGTATATGAATCAGTATTTTTCTTGGCCTAAGGGAGGGGGGAACCCTATGAGGACTGGGCATGCAGAGAATGTGAAAGGCACCTGGGTGTCTGTTGAAAAAATTAAAAGGAAAACAGGGTTTTGAGGAAAAAGAGACCCTCTATGGCTGGAGCTGCCACCATCCTGTATCTCCACAATTCCTCTGAGCCCTACCGCAAACGTATCTCTCAGGTGCATTGGAGGCTGGTGGCTCTGATTTCTGTGAATCCATTCTGGGTTTGTCAGAACCAGCCAGAACTCTAAAGGAACTATCCAAGGTGCTGAAACTATTTTGGTGTGAGGGTTCAGCACCTTGGACAACCCCTGTAGAGTTCTGGCAGGTTCTGAATGAAACCCAGGATTCACAGCCCCATTGAAATCAGAGCCATCAGCTTCCACTGCTCAGATATTACACTGGGCCCAGGCACTGTGAAGAGAATAAGCTCCAGGAGGAAGATTTTACAGTTAGGACTTGGCATGGGAAGGAAAGGTTTTAAAACTTCCTCCCAGGCTGCAGATCTTAAGCAAATCAGGCTGCTTTTAGCAAAAGGAAAGCACAACCCATCAGTAATTATACACAGGACTGGAAATTATTTCCCAGCCCTTGCTCTTTATTCCCAAAACCATGTTTGCTGACTGCCTTTAGCAGAAAGTAATCATCAGAATTCTGTTTAGGTTTAAACATATTTCACCACCATTGGCCCTAAAATCTGATCAGAAATCTTATGCCAAAAGATGTTTCTGAAGTTTCCTAGTTTGTGCTTTTGCATGGACATTTTTAAACGGGAGGAATTCAGTTTTGATTTTAAAATGTGTAGCGTAAGTAGCATTAGGTTTTCTATCTGTACTTACAGGCCAGGAATCAATAAAGTGAATTGTGCTCAGAGGAGAGAACTTCACAACAGCAGTTTCCGCCACTGGTATTTGGTTTTAAAATTGGTCCACCTACTTTCAAAGTGCTTTTTTGATGGCACTTAACCCCTATCAAGGCATAAAAGATCTTTAGAACAGCTTCAAAGAAATGTTTGGACAGGGGGCGTTTTGGAACTGGTACATTTGTCCATATGTGGTGGTCATGTCCTTTGATAGAAAGACATTATTATTATTATTATTATTATTATTATTATTATTATTATTATTATTTATATAGCACCATCAACATACATGGTGCTGTACATAGTAAAACAATGAAATAGCAACGCCCTGCCACATAGGCTTACATTCTGATAAAATCATAAGAAAGCAATAAGAAAGGACAGGGGATGCACCAAACAGGCACAGGGGACAATAAACTAGCAGTGTAAAAGTAAGAACAAAATCAAGTTCTAAAAGCTTTAGAAAAAGTAGTTTTCAACTGAGCTTTAAAAACTGTAATTGAACTCGTGGTCCGCAAATGCTCTGGAAGAGAATTCCAGGCGTAGGGGGCAGCGAGAGAAAATGAATGAAGCCGAGCCAGAGAAGTAGAGACCCTTGGGTGGGTAAGAAACATAGCATTTGATGAGCGAAGAGCATGAACAGGGCAATAATGTGAAATAAGAGAAGAAAGATAGGAAGGAGCTAGACTGTGACAAGCTTTGAAAGTCAACAGAAATTGACAAGAAATTGACAATATGATCAAACAAAACATCACCAAGACTCCAGTGCTTTCAATTCTGGATATTTTCCCAAAGGACTTACAGTCTACATGGCACACAGACTTTATTTTACATGCTTTCGCAGCTGCAAAAGCAACAATTGCAAGTCAGTGGAAAAGCAGCAACCCTAAATAGTACCCTAAATGACTGGGATTCCAGGGACCTTAATGACTGCCTTCTTCTGCATTAACTTAACTGAGTGATTTAGATAATTCTCAGAGGCCCTCATCCAACTTCCTTCACCTCAGGTGTGTTGTAACCTGGGACATGACCTTTTCAGTTGTAATGTTTTTTTCCCAGGGAAAACCAAGATGTCCTTGAGACACCATGTGAAGACCTTTTGATTTGGGGTAGAGTACGAGTGGCCTTGGGCATTAATCATAAGCTAGTGATTCCTCCTTCATAAATATATTTGAGAAATTGGGAAATACCTTGTGTCCCTGTGAGTTCCATTGTCCTTTAATATCCTCCCCAAAACTGGTGCTGGACATGATTAATTTGGGTCCTAGTTTGTAAGGTGACCTTGCTTTTCAGCAGTCTATTGAGGGAGGGCTAGGCAAACATGTAGAGACTGGGCTGTCATCTCTCATTTTTATGTCTGTCAGGAAGAGTGAGATGTTATGTAACATGAAGGAGCTGGGAAGCTGCAGTCAGCACTTAGTTTTGTTTGGCTTCGTGAGAATTGCTGAAGACTGCAGAAGCATAAATGATAAAACAGACTGAAGGGTGGCAGCCTTACTCAGGCATATTTCTCTTCAAACATAGAAGGTAGTTCAGTTCAATGAAATATCACCAGTCTTGCCAAATGGAATAGGGAAATCATGAATCTAGATCTAAACGTTTATCAAAATAACACTGCATTCCTAAAGGGGGGAAAATATGCCTGAAGATAGACCAATCTTTTGGGATTCCTCACATGGCCACACTCCCTTTCCCACATCAGCAAGTGGTTCCTGCTTTTTCACCTGACCGCTAATCATTTGGTGGCTTCCTGGGTTTCATATGGTTTTTCTCCCATTCTAAAATGTAGAAATGCCTCTTAAGGCTTAGTTACTGGCGGTAAGAACATAAGAAGTGTCATGCTGGATCAGACCGAGGGTCCATCTAGTCTGGCACTCTGTTCACACAGTGGCCAACCAGCTGTCTGTCAGGGTCCAACAAAGCAGGACATGGTGCAACAGCATCCTCCCTCCCATGTTCCTCAGCAACTGGTGCATATCCGGTTACCATTCTGGATACTGGAGGTTGCACATAGCTATTAGGGCTAGTAGCCATTGATTGCTTCTCCTCCAGGAATTTATCCAACCCCCTATTAAAGCCATCCAAATTGGTGACCATCAGTACATCTTGTGGTAGTGAATTCCATAGTTTATGTGCTGTGTGAAGAAGAATTTCCTTTTATCTGTCCTGAATTTCTATGTATAGATGCAAATTTAGAAATAATTACTATAATTTAAATAGAAACAATAAATCTCACCATAGTAGGGGAGCATATAAGAACATAAGAAGTGCCATGCTAGATCAGAACGAGGGTCCATCTAGTGCAACAGTACCCTCCCACCCATGTTCCTCAGCAACTGGTGCACACAGGCTTACTGTCTCTGATAGTGGAGGTAGCCACCAGAGCTAGTAGCCATTGAGAGCCTTCTCCAAGAATTTATCCAGCCCCCTTTTAAAGCCATCCAGATTGGTGGCAATCATTACATCTTGTGGTAGTGAATTCCATAGTTTAACTATGTGCTGTGTGAAGAAGAACTTTCTTTTATTTGTCCTGAATTTCCCACCAATCAGGTTCATGGGATGACCCCGGGTTCTAGTATTATGGGAGAGGGAGAAAAATGTCTAACTTTCCACATTTGCCACATCATGAATGATTTTGTACATCTCTATCATGTCTCCCCTTAGCCTCCTTTTTTCCAAACCAAACAAACCCAGCTGTTGTAACCTTCCCTCATAGGGGAGATGCTCCAGCTTCTTGATCATTTTAGTTGCAGTAAGAGCTTTAAGCTGGTATTTTGAGTACTGCCATCTTTGCCTTTGGCCCCACCCACTCCAAGAACTTGTCTGAAATGGAATTCATCCCTCAAGCAGGTGTCAACCCCCTTGCTTTGTCATCATCTATGGCTCTAAGCTCCAGGCCAGCATGGCACCTACGCTTGGGAAGAGGAAGAACCCAGAGAAATTGTAGTTCCTTTCAGGCATTTACATAATGCACATGGAGGGAAGTGTGGAAGCATGGTGGCAGTTTTCGCTCCAACCTATGTGCATCCATTTTGAAAGTCTGCACAGATCCTGTACATGTTCAACTCTAGGCAAACTCCAGATTCACAGCCATTGTGATTACACACACACAACTTCTGAAAGGTGTTTCTGTTGTCACTACAAGCAGGTAACAGGTATTGATGTAGGGTGCATCATGGCAACAGCAAGCTAGTCTCCCAGCCAGGAGTTCAGGAAATTTCAAATGGGAAAAGGTGGCTCCTTTCCTTCTCTGTATGCCCTGTCTTGTGTTTATGGTAGAAGTCAACCTTATAAACTGCACAACGGGTAGACTTCAGGGCTTAGGTTCATAGTACATCCAACCACCTATGAAGAAGTCCCATCTAGCTATGCCACTTCACTCACGATACATTTAGTCAGTCATTAACTCCATAATGTGTCAGGTAGATACTCATAATTGTGTTTTTGCTTCTGTAAATATGTGGGGATTTGGGACTATGTACATACAGTGAAATAAAAGTATATCTGCTGTACACATTACAGAGTACATGTATATCTGCTAATCTGTAACATATCAAGTAGCTGTTACATTGCTACAATGCTTAGTGAAAGCTTGCACCAGGATTTCAGTGTGTCAAATTTCATTTTTCATGTACCTTTAGCAGCTGCTGCTCTCTCAGATATGGGGCAGGGAGGAGAGAAATGACTGAGGCTGCAATCCTATCACACTCCTGGGAACAAATCTGATTGACTTGATGGGACTTATTTCTGCGTAGACATGTATAGGATTGTGCTGTAAAATACTTTAAGAACTTTATGTGTGCTTACTCAGAAGTACATCCCGTTGTGTTCAATGGAGTGTATTTCCTAGTAAGTGTATGTAAGATTGCAGACTTAATTTCTATGTGTCTGAAGACACAGGACACATAAAAGTTATTTTGCTCATGCATCCTGTAAAATGGACATATGATGATATTATTTTAGAGTTCTTTTGCATCCTGTCCCAATCACTGTAATTGGGCTACCATTTATCTGTATCTTCTGCAATTCTTTAAAATATCTAAATAAATTATTACATAGTGGCCTCATGCTGGCAAATCTTGGCTTACTGTGAATGAGCTGTGTGCTGTTGTATTCAGCCAATTTCTTCTTCTCACAAGTGATGAGGAGCAAATGGGCTGCATCCACCTGCTTTCATCCAGGCTCCTGGTTCTTTTTATGCCCTTTACAAGCCAGGGTCATAAATCAAGATTTGGTTTTGGCTTATGAATACTGGCTTGCTGGTTTCTGTCTTGCCTAATGAGCATCATTTTTAAAATTTATCATGCAAACCTGGGATAAAACATAACACTTCTGGTTCTCTTCAGTTCTTAAGTTTAGAATGTCTTCAATAAACACTTAACTGACCAACATATGTTATCTATATGTAAGGATTGTTTGATTGCCTTGTCTTATAGAATAAAGTTCTGTGTGAATGAATCCATATTCTGATAACAATACTTGAAGCATTTTATGTACATTATGTTAGTATTCCATGCAACCACCGCTCTAAAGGATATCATTATTCCCATTATTGAGACATTACATCTGAGCAGAGATTGAAATGTGGACTTCTGGTTTTTAGCTCATGTTCTTGACAGATGCATTGCACCAGGTTAACTATTTTTAACCATTGATGAGGAAATCACCCCCACCAGCACAATGCTTTTAGAAATACTGGAGGCATTTTGAAGCACCTTACAAAACTGTCTCATCGTCACTGACATATTTGGTTTGGATTTGGAAAGGATTTGGGCTGGATTCCAAGTGCTTTCTACAAGCAGTTGTTGGGCGGGTAGGGGGGAATTGTTCACTCTACTAATGCTATATTTGGACTGGAAAGTGATCCTGGGTGAGAATGAAAACCCACTGGGATCCAACAGAAAGGTCTCAAATAGATCATATGCAAGGAAGAAACAACTTCAGAGTATCTGGGGAAATTTCCACATTGACTCAACTAACACTTTTCCCCCATGACATCACATTCAAAACAATCTCTATATTACAGACCATATGCTGATGAAAGAGAAACCCCCACAGTGCAGAGACATACAACAACTTACTAAAGGCTGAGGGTACCTCCACACTAAGCAAAAAATCTGCAAAAACCCACATCCTTACCATGGCTTTCTGCTTTCAGGTTCTTTGCAGTATTAGGATGCTCCTTTATATGACAAACACATGGGTTTTGAATCGAGGGAATGCCTCCCTCCCTCCCTGGAGTGTGTGCAAAGGATCGAGGGAGTGTTGTTTTGTTGGTTAACTTCTGCTGTACTGTTTCCTCCCAGCCTCCAGGAAAGCCAGGACTTACTTTTGAGTAGATGTAAGATCGTGCACAATCCCATCCCTACAAATAAACCATGGTTTATTAACCAGCTGCAAACAATGAATAGAAGCCATGGTTTGTTGTTGGCTTATAAAGTCTGGCTTCTTTAAACCATGGCTTGTCGTGATGTCTAAATCCACTACCATGGCTTATCGCTGACTTGTTGCACTGCTGTCTGCCCTGAAACAGAGTTGACCAGCAAGAGCAGCCTGAAAATGGAACTGCTGTGAAGGCTGGCAAAATGGATTGAAGAGTAACAAATTAATATAAACCATGGCTTATCCTTATGTGTGACTTCAACATAGGCCAGATCAACACCAAGCAGGTTTGAAAGTGGTTGAAAACAGTATGTGGAACGTGTCATGGGCTTGAACAGTTGTCAGTGCACTTCAGTACCAGCAGTAGTGTAGACCCTGCCCTGTTTGAACGTTATATGAAAATCTCAAGGAAATTGGGAAGGAACCTGTGAAACCAACCTTATTCAACTTCTGTTTTGTTTTGTTTTGTTTCCACCTTCCTTTTACTTCTGAGTCCCAAAGCACAGGTTTCATGTCTCTATTCCTCCTAGAATTTGCAGTTGTGCAGAGTCAGATATTCTTGTTCCTCTTAAAATAGTAACCTCTCAACATGGGAATACAAGCTTATCTTGCTTGGCCGAAAGAACATTGCCTATTAAATCTGCAAGTCTCAGGTGGAGCATTTAAATATAGTTCTGGCACAACAATAGGAAAAAATTTGATCAAACTTTCTCCTAGTCTCAGTGCCAGTGAGATGTCATTTAGCCTCCTAGCAAAATCTGATAATCAGAAATATGGTTTTAGCAGTAATTCCATAACAGAAATCTAATATAAATACTGCTTAAACGTCAGCTAATGTTCAGTAGCATATTCACAAGCTGAAGACCAAGATGACCACTGCTATAATAACACATAACATGGTTAGACACTTCCAAACCATAAAGCACAGACAGGTGAGTTATCTTGCACTTTCTATTAAAGACTGCTTGTGTTCTTCATATTTAATTGTTCGGAGGTTCTTACCAGTGAATGTAATGTTAACTTCAGGTTCTTTCTCAGAAGGCCTCACAAATCCTAGAAATAATTAATGTATAAATTGATTATGTATTTTCAACACAGTGCTTTTCATGAATACTGATTTTTTTGAAAGCACCTTGCTCTAGTTAAAATATGAACACATGGGGAGCCATACCTTTTGCCCGCTTTTGCACCCCATTCGCTGTGCGCAGTTGTTCAATGAATGCAACTCTGTAGTCCAACCTTCCCCAACCTAGTGCTCTCCAGATGTGTTGGTCTATGAATCCCATAATCCCCAGCTAGCATGACCATCGGGGAAGGCTGTTCTAATTGCAGAAGGGCTGCCAAAGTGGGGCAGGGAATGAGGAGTGGGTCGGCAGCAAGAAACCCAAATACACAGGGAATGGAAAGTGCAAAAGATGACTGGATCATGACCAAAGTTTCCAGGTAGAACTACAGGATATTAAGGATGCATAAAATAACTTGGATAAAGTATAAATAAGTAATATTACGAATGTCATCAGACGGGGTAATCGTAGTTCCCTACCATCACTCCTCCGCCCCTGCTCCTGTCTCACAATACTTCCTCTTTCCTCCCAGAGAAGAAAGAGGAAGTAAATGAAGACCACATGGCCCAGGAAATGGCGGCACATTCCGTTTCCTAAAAAAAAAAAGAAAAAAAATCAGGTTAAAAGGGGTCCATTTTGTGATGGGAAAAAGTCAAGAAGGAGCAGGAGACGCGCGGGAGGCAGACCGCGTCATCTACCGCGAAAAACTGTGAGTGGGCAGTAGCAAACATGTGATAAAATGCTTGTCTGATTATGTCCTATGCTCACAATTTTGTGGCATTTTAGTGGGTCCTCCTAATTAAGGTATTGCCTGACTCTAGATTTTGAGATAGATAGATCATAGATAGATAGATAGATAGATAGATAGATAGATAGATAGATAGGTCCCCCTAAGGGACTAACACAGCTGCCTATGCCTTTTGCATGCTTCACGTGAAGATAAAAGTTGGGGAAATGAAATTACAGAACCTTAAAATAAGATAAATTGTAAAGGCCCTGGAGATGCAATCCTATATGCACACTTATTGGACAGTAAGTCCCTTGAACAAAGTGGGACCTATCTCTGAGTAAACATGCATAAGATCAGCTTGTACATGGTGAAGAAAAGAAAGGCAATAGATCTCAAAGAAGGGTTATGGCTATAACCTCCCAAACAAATAATTTTGAATGAAATATACTAGATGAGTTTGACATTATTGCTTCCTTACTGATCTGTGTTTATTGTCAGCAATCACCTTTTTTCCTTCTGCAAATGGATAGTTCCATGATTTTCACATATAGCCTTCTAATGATAGAAATAAAGCTAACTGAATTTTAATATTCTGGTCTTTCATCCTTTATTTTAGAAGAAGTAGGCACTGGACAGGGAGGAAATCCACAGGACCCAAGCAGGTATCACTTAGAGCCAAAGATGACCCACTTTTTAAAATGTGTACGTTGTATTTTAGGAAACTCAGTGTTTCCATTTCTGGAATTAGGGCTGGTATGGGGATGTAGGAAAAACAGGTCTAGTTAAACTTCATTATCAGAGCCAAATTTAGCCTGTAAGTTTAAAGATGGGTATGAATCAACTGAAAACATTGATCAAGGAGCAACAGGAAACTTTGGTGATATTGAGAATGCTCATAGATAATGCCAAGAAGCAGTAAGATTTCCAGTATTTCTCAGTATCATTTCTGAGACTTGGGCCAGATCTACACCAAGCAGGATATAGCGGTATGAAAGTGGTATATAAAAGGCAGGAGCCACACTACTGCTTTATAGTGGTATTGAAGTGCACTGGCAACTGTCGGAGCTCATTGACACATACCAAATACCACTATATCCTGCTTGGTGTGGCTCCTGCCTTTTATATACCACTTTCATACTGCTATATCCTGCTTGGTGTAGATCTGGCCTTGGACTGCTGAGCTAGAGTTTATTTTTTATTTTATTATTTATTTATTTATTGAAACATTTGTATCCTGTCCTATTATCACTGGGATCTCAGGGCAGCATACAGATAAAATCAGAACGATATAAACAAAATAATTTACACAGCCAAAAATATATTAAATGGTTAACAAATTAAATCCCGTAGAAATTTTCTAAAAGCAATAAAGCAATTAAAAACAATTAAAACTATGTATAACCATGGAGAATTTAGCCCTCAAATGCTTTGATAATGCTTTGTGGCAAGATAGGGCCCAAATGCCTTACTTCCAAAATAGATCAAAAAGAAACATCCAATCTACACATTTGTTCCATTCAAAGCAACAAACATCTGAGCCACTTGGGAGAAGGTAGTGTGTCATTATCTACAGGGATTTCCAGCTCTTTTGTTGCTGATGTCCTGTGTCTTCATCAGTGGAATGACAAGCGAGGATTCAGCAGGTGCACTTTTGCTTGGCATGAAGATGCAATGATGGATATTTGCTTATTATGCAACTACTATAGAAGCAAAAGTCCTGCCGAGAAAAGCAACAACACTGAATACAGGTGTGTTGTATTCAGACACGGCCGTAACTACTGTCTAGCCTTCAGACTCTTCCTTCCCTCTCTTCCCTTAAACCATTTTTTTTCTTTTTTAAAAATTAAAAGCAGTCGCAGGGGGTTTCAAACCTGATCAGGATCATAGTGGTGGGGGAGGATAATCCATTCTTTTTCCCACGCCATGTTCCCAATGACAGTGGCAACCCCTCTCCCAAGTTGCTGCTTGCTCCACAGGGAAAATGTATAGGAGCTGTACATATAGAGCAAATATCAGCTTCAAGGGCAATTGTCATTGGGGAAATGGGACAGGAGAAAATGCTTGTCCCGGACCAGCACTGCAGTCCCAATTGGCTTAGGGGGTTGTACTCGATGGCCTTATAGGTCCCTTCCAACTCTACTATTCTATGATTCTAGGAAATCCCCACAGCTGCTGTCAACCTGTTAAAAAACAACAACAGCAGGCAATCTGATCATAGATCTCCTGTTATCCCAGCTAGTCTGGCCCACATTCAGACATGCAAGTCACCATTTGATGCTGCGGTCATAATTAAGTAACCAAGAGTGCCATCAGATGAGTGTTTTAGCACACTCGTTACTGGCCCCTCACAGTTTTTCGTGGGTCCTTTTGGCGATGATGCCCACTTCCCGTGCATCTCCCATTCCTTCTGGGTTTTTTTCCGTCATAAAATAAGACAGAGAAAATCAGATTTGGGGGGGGGGGGGGGCTATAGTGAAACTTGCCGCCATTTCATGCTGTGTGCAGGAGAAGCAGTGTGATAAAACACCCACTGAATGGGCCATGTGGTTGTTGCTTGCTTCCTCTTTCTTCCCTGTGTGAAGAAAGAGGAAGCTGTTCATCCCTATTGTGGGACAGCAGCAGGCGGCAAAGTGACGGTAGGGAAACATGGTTCCCCCCCATCTGATGGCGCTCTATGTTGCATCTGTGAACTAGGCCTTCCTCTGGATAAAATGTGTAAATATTGCAAATGTAGAAGTGATTCTAGTCCATTTAAACTCAGCTAAAAGTAATGTCACTGACCTCAGGGGTGTTCTTTTTGTTGTTATTAGTGGTAAGCAATTATCTCTCTTAAGAGTGTGTTTCTACAAATACCTCCTTCCAGATGGTCTTGTATGACTGACAACCTTCTCATGGACCTAACAAGCTGTGCTTTGCGTTAATTAACTCTCTTTTCCAGGTTCGGCGTTGTTTACAAGTTGCTAATGAAACCTGCTGTTCTTCCTTATTCAATGTTCTACTGTTTCTGTTTACACAAAATGCAATGTGAGGGTTAGTTTAGCATTCTAGTTCTTTTGCTTTTGGAGAGCAATAATGGACAAATGCTACAATTTTAACGGAAGGGGACTTCTGTAGATTGGAGTAGGAGGGAGTGGGTAGTGCAGTTGGCATCTTCGTGAAAGCAGATATGGCCAAAAAGGAATGGTCTTTCCTCTCATCTTTAAGGAATTTCTCAACACATTCTTCTGGTGATTCTGAGGATCACCAGACAGCTGGGGTCGGGGGGGGGGAGGAATCGTGTCTCCCAACCATCACTTGGCATCTTAGCTTCCTCTTTCTTCACAAGAGGAAGAAAAAGGAAGGAAGCAACAACCACATGGCCCATTCAGTGGGCATTTTTTTCCGCACAGTTTCTTCTGCACACAGCAAGAAATGGCAGCAAGTTTCATTATAGCAAAAAAAAAATCAGATTTGATGAAGCTCATTTTGTGACAGAAAAAAGAGCAGAAGGAGCGGGAAATGCGCGGGAGGGATGCTGCATCATCAAAATGCCCTGCAAAGAACTGTGAGTAGCCAGTTGTGAGCATGCGATAAAACGCTCATCTGAAGAAGCTAATTGCCATAGCAGTGAGGCAATGCATATGGTAATTGAGCACAAATACAATCTCCCCAAACTTAAACCTCTGTAAGTCCCTTTGATTCTAATGGGGAAACCAAGCATGCACTTCAGTGTCTCCTGATAAAATCAATGGGACATAAATGTGCTGAACTTTGGCTGAATTGTGCCCATCGTGTTTTCTGTTGTTGCATGGGCACATCACTTCATGGCCTTTAGCTTATGCGCTTGCTAGTGCAGCATGTCTCTTAGTATTGGACTATCTGAAACCTGTACGGTTAAGTTAAGAAACAATGTCCATGTTCAGTGGAATCTAGGCTTCTTATTTTTTATTTTAATAAACATTTTTGAAAGCTGTGTCACAGTCAGAAGGGATTCAATTTTCATAAACGTAAGGTTAGGGGGAAATACAGCTGTATGTCATGAGTTCAAATTAACAAGAGAAAGCTTGGTCATTCACCTTTTGGTGCTCTTGGTCTAAATCAAAAATAATAGATGTGCTTCTCACTTTTATTAGAGCTGATAGCAAATTTAAACTAGGCTTATCACCACTTGCTCTTTTCTTGGATTTGTACATGGTGGATGGAGAGATAATTACCCAACTAGCTCCAGACATTGTTTTACAAATGTTGGGTACTCTTTCAATAATAGAATCTGGGTTAAGAAACACCAGTTTTTGCATCATACTGAAATTCTGATTGTTATCACTAGATGTTTTGACCAATAGATGTAAAAATTACACATCTTCAGGCTTTGTCTTAGATCACAGTGAACAAAATCTTAGCTTTAGGAATAATTCTGGGTTACAGTCCATGTCTGAATTTGAGGGAGATGTTAAAAAGCCTCATTTTCAGATTTTCCTAATAGTCAAAATATTTTAAATTATGTGTTTCTCAAATGTCTGGGAAGAAGTTCCTGAAATTAACACATCATGTACCTTATTATGAGGGGGATAGATATACGTGTACAGAGATATATAAATGTACAATTTTCAGTTTTTTCTTCTAGTCAGTACCCTTTGCACAGTAAATATATCAAGTGCAAGTTTCCTAGGCCACATGGAAGAATCATAACAATTCGGATCCTTGAGTGAATGAATCAGTCATTCAACAATGATTTTATATATGATTCCTGCCCAATCGCCTGGAAGACCTTGATAAGAACTGTACTCTGTGACAGACAGCAATGCTATCTGCTCAGTTTACAAAAGACCAAACAGAAGAAAGGCTTTTGTTAAAAATAAAAATTAAGTTATGGGCAGAGCAATTCTATGGTGCCTGGCCCTTAGAAGAGCATCCACCATTGGATATGGCAGATTTTCACTCCTGAGGCGGCTGGTCTTCCAAGGTCGCAACAATGATTCACGAACAGCTCAGGAAGGTGAAAAAGGGGGTGGAATAGTGAGCAAAGCAGAGAGGAGAGTTATGGATCTGACAGATTCTCCATTGCCACCCCCACCCACCATGGCAAGTCAGGCTGAGTTTTTGGTTTTTTTAAAAGGAGAAATGGGAGGTGAAATGACCTCCATCCCAATCTACCTGGCTCTTGCTGGAAGGGCAGTAGAGAGAAAGGGCTTCGATCTTGGGCTCCAAGTAATTTAGGAATCTAGGAAAAAATATATATATTTAAATGGTTCCTCAATAATATCCAAACATTTTATCAAATGATGCTAATTGGTTGCATTTGTTTTAGTTAGGCTAGAGACACTCTGAGCAGTTGTTCAGAGTTGCCAAGTTATGAATATACAAGGTGAATATGAATAAAACATTTGTTCTCTTCAGTTAGTTGTCTCAATCCCAAAAAATCACTTGCTTATGTAAACATGGATATAAATGACTTGTTACTTAATAAGTGTTAGATGGAATAAAACAGAGCACATGTTTTGAAGGGTAAAGGGGAAAAACACAAAGCTAACTAATTTGTTTCCCTTGGATACAACTAAAGTAAATACTAAAGGTGAATTAAAGGTTGACAGAAACATTAGTGATGGCTGGGGAAGTAATTATTTTGCCTATACAGAATTAGCATCAAAAATATCAGTAACATTTATCTTTTTCTCAATGTTGTATTGGAATAATAGGCCAGACAAAATTGGATACGATGAGAAATAAATTGATGGAAAATACTCTGCTTCTCTGGCTCAATTTAAAATTGGACAATCTCAAACAGATTTATTTGATCCAATTTGAACTTGGTCCACATGAATTCATTTCTGCTAGGCCATGGTGGGTAATAGGCAGCTTATGGGATAGATGTGGCCCACAAGACCTACCAGCTCATTCAAGCCCCACAAGACCCGGGGTCATCTCTAAGTCGTCCCTGTGCATCCATACGATGCACAGGGGATCCCGGGATCAACCAGGGACGACCTAGAGATGACCCTGGAATAACTGAAACCAGGGATATCCTGGTTTTTCCACAGTCCCAGGACAATCCCGAGGGCTGCGGCTGGTATGGCGCAGCCTCCTGGGTTCTCAAACGGGCACGGACCTGCACGGGATGGCTCTGTGCTCATGGGGGTGGGGTGGAGGCAGCAATTTTGCCATCTCTGGGATGGTGGGGGGGTTGGTCGCAGGGTTTGGCAGAGAGGTTACTCACCTTCGCCACGCATGACTCCTCTTTAAAAAAAAATGGCGCCCGCAACATCCTTCTTCCCTTCTGGGATGTCACGTGGCTGTCTAGGTGCTGGGGGAGGATCGCAGAAGCAGGTAAGTCGGCAATCCTCCCCACTCCCTCCCTCTACACCCTTAGGTGTAGATGAGCCCATAATTGCAGTATAGGGGGAAACCTTTGCGTATGTGCGTATTTAAATATGTGTGTCTGTGTTTGAATGATTATGAATGGGGGCAATGTAGAAATGGTGTTTACATGGCTTTGGTCCCACCCAGTTTTTTCCTTTGGCTCTGTCCACTGTGGCATACGACCCCTGGAAGGTTACCCATGAGGGAATGAGGGAATGTGGCTCTTCAGGCGAAAACATTTCCCCACTCCTGAGGTAGGTCCCATTCGGAGCTCAAGCTCATCATGCTATCAATCATCTTATCAGGATCGTCACAAATCCTGCACCCACCTATTCCCTTTTTACTTGCATCGTGTCCACATAAGCACCAAAATATATTTGTGGCTCTGTAAAAAGCCAACACTAGCACATGAATCTGAGATAACCATAAGCCTTCATTTCTATCTCAACATTGCAGGTTGGGCTGAGAAGAGTACTATACCTACACGAATCCTGGGCAGTTCTCTATTATACCCCGTTACAGACTGGGAAAGCAATACTTTGCAGCTGCCCTGCAATGTAGTTCACTGTTAATATTG
This sequence comes from Anniella stebbinsi, assembly GCA_029215795.1. Classification (NCBI taxonomy): domain Eukaryota; kingdom Metazoa; phylum Chordata; class Lepidosauria; order Squamata; family Anniellidae; genus Anniella; species Anniella stebbinsi. The sequence goes on from JARDYH010000004.1 coordinate 197,127,217, forward strand.
CAGGCCAGAGGTGGGGCAGAGGCTGGTTTGGATTCCCAGTAAAACAAGTCCCCGTACCTCTCAGGTTGCAGCAAAGGTCAATCTACTTAAATTGCTCCCAGGCCAAGTCAAACATTCAGTTGCATGCAGAACCTTCATGCTTCATTGAAGCAATTCCCCTAATGACCACAGCTACTTGCAATAAAAAAAGAGCTGGTGGTTCTGGGATGTACAGTGCATGGGGTTTGTATGGAAATGTACGTAACCATAATCTACCCTTGGGTTGTCTAGCTACATGGTTTTTCTCACACACAATCTGCTATCACAGATAGGTACTAATTGGTAATATTGTTTACTGCCTCAGTAGAAAGCCTGTAAAACATGTGGACTACAAATGAAAGGAGCACTGTAACAGACAATAGTTATATCTCAGTTAAAGCTGTGCAGATTGTAATGGACACAGGAAGAAAGAAACTTTTTTAAAAAAATCTGTTGTTATTTAGTGGAACCGATAAGGATTATGTTTCTTTAGCCCTTGATAAGAACTAAATTTAGTGCAGATATATTTGTGTTCTCTTTCAGATAAAAAGTGAATAAACTTTTTTTTTAATTGAGCCTACTAATTTCAGTCCATTCATTTTTCACGTGGGGCCGTATTTCATGACAGGCAGGATCGCATATAGGGCCAACAGCAAAGTGTTAAAACCTTTGTCCCTATTATATTTCCAGACTAATAGAAAACAGGCAACACCATAAATTGTATGATAAATGCTCTTCTGATATTTTTAAGCCTGCATTAGAATCTTGTGGTTCTTATCAGGGTGGAATGTCTCAAACTACTTTTGTGTAGCTTGAAAAATGTTGGGCTTAAACTCCTTTTTATAAACAAGGAATGTTGACAACTGACCAAACAGAAACTCTTGAATCCCAATAATGGTCATGCAACTAAAACTGCAACCTAGCAGTCGGGGCTTTGTTGCATAGAGGAAATTTTAAAGATGCTATGCATTACTTAGGACCAATATGACAAGTACCAACTTCTGATATCTGAGAGACCTTTAATTCATGACAATTGAAGTTATGCACATGGTCAGTACCATACATGGTTACAAAAATGCAACGAGGAAGAACCACTTTGTTTTCAGTTCCGTCCCTAAGGGGCAAAATGGAAAATTAAATATAATAATATTTAGTGGAACACATTAGCATAATCTACCCTGTTAAATTATGAGTTTGGGTCAAGTATGGTCAAGCTTTATCCCAGTATTTTGAGTGCTGGAAAGGCATTGCAGAAGAAAATTCCTGAGCACATGTTTTTGTTATCTTCTATGAGCATATTAAATTGTAAATTCTGTAAGCAAATACATAGCAGTGTAAACAAAGCACAGATGGAAAAAGAGAACCCTGGTTGCTGTTTTCCCCACCTTTAACTCCCATTAGTCCTATGTGTTTTTTTAACATTTGGGTTGAACCATTGCAGTGCAGAAATATTACAGAATAAAGGATGGGAGTATGTTCATATGAATCTCCCCCTTACATTCAGTGATCACTTGAGGCGAGTGGGATTGTGCCTCCTGGCATTGGCATTGATTTCCTGACACCTGACATTGACTTCCTGACATTGACATACCCACTGGCCCTGATTTGGATTGGTGTGAAAGGGAGACTTTTGAACATATAGTTTGCCCACTTGATTGCAAATTCTGACCAGGATTCCTATTCATGTATAGGATCGTCTGTGCGTACCATACTGGCAACATCAATAATAGGGGGTGTCAGTGTTGTCTAACATGTGAGGGAGTTCATATGAGCACCTCTGATGTATTCTACATTAGTAGCATGCAAGGGCTTCCTTGTGAAAACTATATGTAAACTATTTCAATTCAACTTTGAGAATCAGTGGTATTTATCCTGATCTTAATAGGTTTCCAATAGGGGGGCTGACATGGGCCAAGTTGTCCACCCAAGCAATTGTCTACATAGTACCTATGTAGAGATTAAACAAGTGTTTTGGTTTTTTCTGGTAATTCACCAACTGGGCACATGTGACATTGGGATTTTTCAACCCCAAATTTATCTGGATTCTTCAAGCAAATACATTAAATATTAATTCATGTACTTTCTGGTTTTTGGGTTCAGCTGAAGAAGGATCTCTCATCCTGGGAAGCACGGAAGCAGGCGTTGGGGGGAAGTGGATGGAAAACTGTGAAAAGGGGAGTAAGGCAATAGGGTTTAACACTTGTGTAGTTTGATTTTGGTTTTAGTTGTGCATTTAAATTCACTGTAACTAGGTTAGTCTCTGGGATTGGGTGGGATAAAAATGCAGATAAATGAATAGCATTGTAGGATGTCTTCTTCTTAAGGTCTTCTTAGGTTTCACTGTAACACAAGCAATGGTATTTATGATTGTTATCAACTGATGTTTATGGGCTATGGGGATACCAGACTCACTATTGAGTAAATCTGTGAGTTTCAGTTCCCATCTTACAGAAGAAGCAGAGAAAGGAGCATGAGTTACTTGCACATTTTCTTCTAGTTTTCCGTAATGCAGGAATCAGCCCATCGACCTGCCAGATTTACAAACTGGCTGTGACTATTTGAGTTTGAGTCATGTGCCCAGTCATTACAGGCGAGTGGCTACTGTAAGGTTTTGGATCCACTGATACTTGCTAAGCCTGCTTTCAGTGCATCGCAAATCATTGGAGCAAGGTGAAATATTGGAAGGGACATAGGTTGTTCTTTGACAGGTGGAGAGTTGGGCTTTATGACAGAACTATGAGTCCAAATGGGAGCATTTAGGGATTTTATATCTCTTGTGAAAAAGGCGAAACAAAATACAACCTGGCGTATAGTCAAGCATCATATGGTTGTTGGATATGCCATGAAGAGAGGCTGGAAGCTTCCATTAATTATATAAATCAGAAGTCCATGAAGCTGTTTACATTTGGACTGAACCAGAAATTCTCTCAGTGACCTCTAGCAAGTGTCTTCTCCTTACTGTTTCTCAATCAACCCAGCTGGAAAACTCCTTAGAGAAAAATCCCACATTTCAATGAGAACCAGATGACATAATAAAGTTCAGTTTTTTTCTGAGAAATGCATTCCAGAATGTACTCTTAACTGAATTGGAGGGCATACACCTCCAACTGGGATTTAAAGATGCTGCTCCAGTCTTGTGTCTTTAAAGTTGGTATGTTCTGCTTTCTAATGACAGTTGATTAAAATCTCCTTTTGGATTAGAATCAGTGGCAAATACTTTTGATCTCTTTGTAAAGCATCAAAAACTGTATTTTTTTTCACCTTCCTCACTTATCCAGGTAGAACAAATTTTTACATGTCTATCAGAAAATGGTCTCCTGTTCCACTACAGATATTCAATAACATAGCAAAATTGGGATGACTGTATTGTCACCAAAATGCAAAGGTAGCCTTTCTGGCGAAAAGAAACTTTCCAAAATAACAAGGCGTCTTGTGTCACCTTAAAGACTAACAAATTCATTCTGGCATAAGCTTTTATGGACACTTCCACTTCATCAGATTCTATGACCAGAATAATTTTTTTAGTCTTTAAAGTGCCACAAGACGCTTTATTGTTTTTGATGCAACAGTCTGCAACAGATGGTTACTGCTCTGGAAACTATTCCAAAACAAATTCCTAAAATCCATATCATCATAATAACTTTATTAGGCTAACTCAAAGGTTACAAAATGCTGTGCAAGCTTTCAAGTTCTCAAGAACTCTTCCTCAGGCAAAATAGTAAACAAGCAAAAATGGAATGAAGGGAATAAGGAAAAAAGTGGCTGACGTTTGAGTTTTAGAGTCTGCTTCTTTTATGCTTTATACAGAATTGACAACTGTATTATTATTACTATTATATTTGCATTCATTGCAATTTAACTCCATCTTCCTCACTCTAGACCTGTGTGTCTATATGAGAGCCTATCTACACTGCTGCTTTAAAATGGTTTAAAACAGTTTATAACAGTTGTGACAACTGTTGGGGCCCAGGTCACACTCCATATACAGTTTTCAAAACATTTTCAAAGTGTTATATCCTGCGTGTGTAGATAGGCTCTGAGAGAGAGAGGGGAGTAATATACATAACCCCCCCCCCGTCTCTTTCTGTCTCATGCATCTGATGAAGTGGATTCTTGAGTCCACCAAAGCTTATAACAATAAATCTTTTCGTCTTGAATAAACACTTTGTTGTTTATAACATATCATTTGTTACATTTGTATCCTGTACTTTCTCCAAAGATCTCAGAGGCTTTCTACACAAGGCATTTGTTGTGCGCTCATGATTCCTCATTTACTGTAGTTTGACAGTCCTTTACACAATGCCGTCATCCTCCAGGGCTTCTCCTGTGCTTTGCAACCATTTAGTAGTTTTTTTTCCCCTAAAGTCTAGTAATATTTGTGAATGGCAGGATAATGCCTAGTGTAATTATGCAATTCCAATACACCACAGCACCACCTAGTGCTTGTGTAATGGAACATAAAGGAAAGAAAGAGAAAGAAACCCCGCAGAAAAAAGCATGTATAAAGAAACAAATCTTAATCTGGAAATAGAAGTGTTGGCAAAATTGTGTGTTAAGTCTGTAGTGTAGATATGCCCTTAGAATGCCATGCATTGCTCTCAGAAAGTCTGTATTCCAGGTTCTGGTCAGGCTTGGGCTGTTAGCATCTAATGCCAGATTCCTCCAAGATACTGGTTGGCAGATGTATGTCTGAGACTTGCATCCAGTAATTTGAAAACTACAAAGAGATTCTTCTTCTGGGTGTTTCCATTTTCTTTCCTGTATTATTTCCTATATTGTAAGGAATATGTGTAGGAAAAGCAATGTGAACAATTAGCCCCATGAGACAGAACATTCTCAAATACCTGTGCAACTGCCAAAGTATCTAAATGCAGCACTTCCTTCACTGAACAATTCTTATCCAAAATGTTAAATATTTTCTCTGCACTTTTTGTATATCTCTAAGTTAAGATCAAAGCACATAGAATTGCAGCCTTCTGAAAGATGTTTGTGACTGATTACCACATACCCTTGCAGATGATGGGAAAATGTAAACAGTACTACATCTGCATCTCCTTCCCCCCCCCCCATTTTTTTCCCTTTTCCCTTTTGCACTATTAAAAGCAAAATGACAAATGTCTGTATAACGGGTGGCTTTTGACAGATTTTCTCTGAATGGGAAAAACTCTACAAATTTGATATTCCAGGAAAAACTGTAGAGGATTTGAATTCTATCTATCTGTCTGTGTGTGTCTGTGTGTTGCCATTCAGTTAGAACATATACAGGCTTTCAGCCATTGTTAAGAAAACCTTATGCATGTTTATGTACTCAGAAATAAATCCCATTGTGTTCAATGGGGCTTATTCTCTAGTAACTGTGCTTTGAATTGCAGTGTTAATCAACTTAATAGGCAGATTAATCAACAAAAGCTTTAATCACAGTCTGAAATCCCTCTCTATGTAATTGAGGATACTGAAGTGACATTACTATGCAGGCTGCAGACATCCTGGCTCCTTCCTCCATGTACCAAATGAAATGGGGGGAAAAAAGAAAATCAAAAGATGGCTTCTCTATCCAGTTTCTATCCAAAGCTAGCAGATATATTGTATGGAATTGTGAAGCCATCATGGTTTGCTTCTAGCAATAAGAAATACAGATAGAAAGTGAAACTGTACAGTGAAATACACTTAAAATCAATGACGGTACATATATCAAAATTGGATCTTCCACAACACAGACAGGCTTTGAATTTGTTCATTTTTGGAAATCATTTTTGAGGCAATCCATGGATGTCTGCTGAAATGAAAGGACGATTGAGTTTGTATAGGCCTGCAACCTTCCTGTAAAAAATAATAATCCCAGTGTACATCATGTAGTTAAAACAACACCAGTGGCACCTTAAATACTAACCAATGCATCCTTAGTCATACTTAGAGTAGACTTATTGAAATGAATGATTTAATAACTTAAATCCCATTGATTTCAATGAGCCTATTCTTAAATCTGACTAGGTCTAGACCTAACCCATTAACTTCAGTGAGAATAACAAAGTGTAAGTGGACATTGTACAGTGGTCAAAGCCTTGAGACAGAACTGGGAGGTAGCTGTTTTTCTGGATCATGACATAAATTTGTAGAAGGGGAGAGGAGGGGGGGGAGGAAAGGCTCCAATTGGAGAAGAGCGGGAAGTCAATGGCTAATAAGAAAGAAGATGGCATGAGGCTTCTGCGAGGACAAATACACAAACATCTGTAACTCTTTAGTGAGGTATACAAGTTTTCACATGAGAAAATTCAAGCAATAACAGACCATATGACTGAAGCATTTCCTTGTTCACCTACCCATAACACTTTTTTTTAAAATCCACCTCACCCTACTCATCTGAAGTGCAGGATTTGGAGGGAGGCTTGAGCAAGGTACTCTCACTGAGCTCTTTACCTGAGTGGTACAGTCACTAAGCTCCTCTCTTCCTTCTCCCCCATGTTGCTGTTTACCAATGTCCATTTGCTTATCTCTCTCTCTTTGGGCCCAATCAGCATCACTTCTCAGAAAGACAGAGGACAGGGCAGGTGGAGGGTACTGCTTCTTCCTGTTTGCTCACCCAGAGAAGATAGGTGTATAGGTAGCAATAGCAAAGAAGAGAAGGAGGGAGTAGCAATGCCCCCCTTATTCAGATGTAGGCCTTGGCAGGTGCTCATTACAGAAAACCCTGACACCAGCCCTACTGGTTTGGATGCACCTAAGCATAAACCTTTAGGATATACTGTGCAGAATTTTAAAAGCATGATTCCTGGATTGCCTCAATGATCCATGCAACAAACTTGCAAGACAGGCCAGTGTTATTATATCTGTAGTAAAGATCTGAGGCTGAGAGCTTCTCTACATTAAGCAGACAAACAGCATCCTTACCAAAGCTGTCTGCTTTCAGTTTCTTTGTAGGATTACGATGGGCTGCTTTACACGGTGGACATGTGGTTTGAATCGAGGGAAGTCCCTCCTTGGCAGGTTCTGTATGTGACTGTGTGTTTCAATTTCTGCATTATCTCCAATCTTTTTGAAAGCAGGATAATGGGGGAAAGCGGGGGGACATCCTAGAGGTTGACGAAGTTGTATAAAGGACCTGGTAACGTTTTTTACTGACCAATAACGGGAATGCAATAAATTGCTTGTGTAGAGAAGCCCTGAGAGAAAGTGGTTTGCTTGAGGCCATCTGGCACAATTTCAAATGGGGATTTCCTCATTCATGGGCTATCAGAGCTCATGCTGCTGTGGTTCTTACAGAAACGAGTGACTCGGAGGAACCTATACTTGTATTTCTAAGGTGACTTGTGGAAACAATATTGTTATTTCAAAATATGCTTTGACCCACTAAAAAGAATGTCATACCTTACTTTGGATAAAATCATTAGCTTCATGCCTTTATCCTAGGCAGGGAATTTGACATTTTAGCAAACTAAAATAGCTTTTAGCATTGACATGAGCATTTCCTGTCTTTGGATGGAGAGAAAAAGGGAGAAGTTTTCATGGGAGGTTATAAATTTTAAATTCAATGAGATTAAAGTTGTATGCAGGTGGGAACTAAAAGTGGGGCGGAAACATGGGTGCTCATGCGAGGCCCGCCCTCAATGTCCCTCATACCAGCCCACACAGTTCCTTACCCTCCTAGGTTGAGGAGGAAGGTCTGAAAGAAGGTTCTACTCATGTTTGCTCGAACATGAGTAAAACGCCTCCACAGGATTGGGAAGCTAGCTTTATCTTGATTCTCATGAGGCTCTTTATCTTGATTCTCATGAGGCTTCGACTCATGAGTAGAACCCCCTTCAGACCTTCCTAATGCAGGAAAGCCAAGGACCAAGGGGATTGAGATGTTGGGGATGTGGCCTGTGTACATGTGCAAGTTTAGCTCTCACATGAGCAGGCTGAACATCTGCATAGGGATTCCATCAAGACTGTATTTGGTTCTGTATCTGTATGAAGCTCTCATATTTTATTCAGCTCCATATCAGTGTAATAAGGTTACTTGTGCATAAAAGAAACACGAAGCTCTTTGTATTTCTGATGTAAAGAACTAAAGGATGAAAGTAAAAACAGCTGATGCAATTTGTCTCTTGCAACCTTCATGGAAATTGTGCTTTAGATGTTTCCTGCTGCACCCTGAAAATGAAAGAGTATGAAGCATTATACACAGCCTCACTCTTCTGTGATGTCCTGCTTTTATGATCGCACAACAGTACAATTAATATGAGGACATTTTTTTATTATTGTCCCTGCAGACGTATGAAATTGGAAGAGGGAGGATCTCTTCATAATCTATTGGATGTGCAACAGTAATGACCAAAGTATTTGTAGGACTAACAGCAGCTATGAACAATGAAAGCTAAATTGATCCTCCATGTCCACTGGCAATAAGTCTTTGAGTATCAATTGCTATCTGGTTAGCCATGCTATAACTACCATTTTGTATATTGATCTTTTTAGGGAAATGGGGACAGCCACTCTCAGATAGACAGTTAAACTAGGTGGACGCTCGGTCTGATCAATATGGCAGTTTTTGTGTTCTGAAGAGCATCATTGGCCAACACTGAGTAACTCTCAATAAAATGGAACTATATCCACTGCTGGCATAACTCTTGATTGACCACTGAAATAAAGTTTATAGGGTTGGGTTACAACTTAAAGTAAACCCATTGAAATCAGTGAAACTTGTCCCATTGATTTAAGTGGTTTTACTACATCTGGATTCAACCCATTACATGCATTTATTCATTTATTTCCATTCATATCCCATATTATTTCTAAGGATCTAGATGTGTAACAACAATTTTAAACAAATGAAAGAATTGCCCATTGCACTTGTTGTCCATAACCTAGTGTGTCATGTACAGCCCTGAGGGATGCATGAAATGCAGACCTTGACCTAGTGCAATTCCACTCCCATTCAGCAGGAGAGCATAAACTTAAAACAACAGATGTTCATCCAACCCTCTTTTAAAAAAACCTTGCAAAGATTAAAATCCTACAATCTCGCTAGTTGGGATATTCATGGTGAAGTATTCCTCTCTTAGGGAAATTTTCCTTGTCTTTAAAATGCTTCTCACCAAAGCTGCAACCCTATACTCGCTTACCTAGGAGTAAGCTCCATTGAACGTGGGACTTACTTCTGAGTAGACATGTATTAAATTGCACTGTTAGGGAGTTTTTCCTTGAGCTGGATCCAGATACAGAGCCTATCTACACTACTGCTTTAAAATGATTTATAGCAGTTTTAAACTGGTTAATAGCCGTTATTGACTGGTTTAAACTGTTATAAACCATTTTAAAGCATTAGTGTAGATAGGCTCTTAGTCAAACTGTGGGCCAAAACAGACATTACTTTAAATCTGTATCTAGCAGCAACATTGTTTTATCTGTTTTACACGAGAGCAGGTGCAAGGGGACAGATCTGGATCTTAAGAGGGCCACAAGCCACCACACTAGAGTCTGAATCTGACTAACTTAAGTCTAATAGATTTCAATGGGTCTACTCTAAGTATAACTATGTCTGGATCCAACCCCTTGTGATTAAACTGCTCTGCACTAGGCAGTTTATCCTTGTCTTTTAATGTGCATTCAGTCCTGTTGCTTCTTGTTTTGTCCTCAGTGGCTAGGATGAACTGTGATTTCCCTGCTTTTGACTGAAATCCTTTTAAAACCTGGACAGTCCCCTCCCTTATTCTCTCTAGGATTTGCCTTTTTAATACTAAAACATCCTATTTGGTATTTCTTTTTATATTTGATAAAATTCTTCTTGAACTATGATGCCTCTTTATCTGAGAGCCTATCTACACACGCAGGATAAAACACTTTGAAAACGTTTTGAAAACTGTATATGGAGTGTGTCCTGGGCCCAGCAGTTCTCAAAACTGTTATAAACTGTCTTAAACCGTTTTACAGCAGTAGTGTAGATAGGCTCTCAGATGGTTAAAAAGCAGTGATCTGTAACGACTCGCTTTTCTGTTAACGAAAGGCAGTTGCATCTCACATACTGGGTTTTCAGATGTTTTGTGGCTTAATTAATTTTATGCTCTTTGTAGTGTTCCTCACCACACAGATTAAGGATGCAATCGTATGCATCTTTAGACAGAAAAAAATGTCCTAAAACTCCCAGCATCCCTCACAACTGGGCATGCTAGGAATTATAGGACTTTTTCTTGTCTAAACATGCATAGGTGTGCACCTTTAATGAACTTGTGAAGTGCTATGACCAACTTTTAATTATCTTTTCTTCTAGTTGCATTGCCAGTGAAAGTTAGAAGGCTATTTTTGTTAGGGCTATAACTGGAAGTATGATGTCAGAAATAAGCCTGTTATGCATACCGAAGTAATAAAAAATGGCAACAATAACAATTAAAATCACATTCATACATTGCATTTTTAGCTGTTCACCTAAGGTTTATTGTGTGAAGTTTACCCTATATATGCAGAATCCATAGTGGAATATGACGTCTGTCCAACTTGATGTAGCTATGTATGTGTAGAACCTAAGAAGGGAAGCAGATTTTTCTTGGACATGCTCTTTTATGATTTAAAGGGTTCCAACTCAGCATGACATAAACATAATATTCTCCTGCTAGGAAAATATTCACTTAGAAGGCTGTAAATTGTGAGGTTGTTATTTCTCTTTGTTTAATGTCATTGTTTCTTTGAAACTACACGGGAAGATATTTTGTGGGTCGGTTATAAACAAGAGAAAAATAGCTCAATTTAGACTGGAGCTATTATATTTATAACTGCTGTAAAAGCATTAAAGCATGCCTTGGTGATTCCAAGTAACAGTCGTTTCAGAGATGGTAGGAAGATGAACTTCACGACTTAAGTTAACAGCAGAAATGTACCCACAGCGACTGGAAAGGGTATGTTACACGATAAAAGAAGTTCTTAGCCTTATTGCTCTACATATGAATAATTTTATGAAACAAAATTATTGGAATTTAGGACCTGAGAAAATGGCAATAATTAACCTTTATACATTTGATATTATTTCAATATCCTAGACTGTAAGAATGTAGCAATGAAATAATACTCTAGTAGGTATACTAATTCTTCATATTATATTCACTGAAACTATTAATCATGGGCGTTGGTTTTCTGCATTCATTTTTAAATGATTTGTTCTTCTGGCTACAAGGATTGCTATATTTAATGAATGATAGGAGATACTATGTTTGCTTGGCGGCAGTGGGTGAGGGGAAGATCTAGATTTTGTGCGATCACTTAATAGCTGCTTGGTCAGCTATGGTAATGTACAATGAATCCCACCTGAAAACTTGGCCTTTAAAGAATGAATCCATGCTCAAAGCCTGTTTGTTGGACTTTTAATTTTGATCAAAACTGTTCTTGAAATGATAACTACATACTGTGCTCTTACAAGAGTACCTGTGTAGGTCCCATTCATTTTTCACAGGAGAACATCCCAATGGATTGTGCCCCATAAGTCAGATCCTATGGTGTAGTGAAGCCAAGGCGCACAGGAATGAAGCACAAGCACTTTTTTATTAGCAGGGATGCTGCAGTCATCTGCTACCCTTCTCAGACTTCCGTCTTCCCTCTCAGTTTAGCTGCAATCCTCACAGTAACTTGGGGGAAGTGAACTTTCCTAGCAACGATATATCTTTGCTGTTGTAATGCAATGTATTTTGGGGTGGCTTGCTCTTATGTGGGTGAACTGAGACCCATTAGCTGTATGAAAGCCCTGGTGGAGAGGAAAACAGCTAGAACTGGTTTGTTGATTTGGATCAACACTGCTGTCTGAATTTTTGGATTCTCCTTGGAGGAGTGACTGTCATGATGAGTGGCTGCACTTCAAAATTTACCACCCCGCTACTGGTCCTTCTCCTATTCTGCTTAATACAAATCTACTATCGGTGGCTTCCACGTCTTGCCTCATATAGAACAACTTGGAGGGAAAGGAGGGAAAGGACATCTACAGGGTGATAAGTATTTAGATTAGAATGGTCTTAATCCTCAAACCACTAATCCTACAGTTATCTTGGTGAATGATAAGTAACAGATAATTTGTGACTGGGGAAAAATAATATGGCAAAACAGTGATATAGGGAGGGATTCAAATGTTTTCATAATAAATTGATAAATAGTTGTGCAAGGCCATTGTGCAAAGCCTCAGTGCTGAATAAAACTCCATGAACTTTGCAAGAGCACACTGATGTGCATTGTAATGAAAGAAGGATTAGCTGATATGGCTGACCAGTTTCCTTAAACTGCAATCCTGTCATCACATGCCCCACCACTGAAAGCAAAATCCTTTACTTTTTAAAAATGCTTTTGTCTTCATTATGACAGGTATATCATACATTATACTGTTGTTCCAGGACTTCCTATCAGGATGCAGCTTATGAAAGCCAACTATGTAAGGAAAGTATTTGGGAGGGAAATGGCAAACCGCTTAATAAAATACGATTTTTCCTGTGGATTTGTTCATGCATTCCACGTGTTAAATCCATCTCTGTGACTATAGCAAGGAAGCATTTAAAAGTGAAATAATAAATCTACCTCTTATCAGCTGCTTGCTAAAAAAAATATTTCTGCAATTCCTGACATAGTAGCTAGTGTTCTGAGTTTCAGTTAGTGAAATGTGTGTGTGTGGGGGGGGGGGAAGCAATCAGTTAATAACTTAAATTATGACAGACTGAGTAAACAAGTGGGCAATGTAGGTTTGTTGCATTTACCAGATGGCCATGTTCCTGATGCTGACAGATGATGGCAGATAGGTTGTTGTTTGTGTGTGTTTGTAATCATCTATTTATATAGTTCCACATGAAGAGAACTATGATCATTTAGAATGATTAGGTACAGAAATGAGATTATAGCATCTAACAGCAGCTTTAGCTTTGCCATCCCAAATTGATTAGCCACCTTACAGGCTCTTCCAAGGCATGTTGGTGGGATAAATGTTTTAAATAGAAGTAATTTAATAAATAATAACATTCAGGGTATCAAAGAAGCAGCAATGCAAGAAATATGGGATCGAAGGGGGAAGGATCATGGAAGGAATATTATTTTTTTAAAAAAAAGTCTTTACATTGAAAGAGTAATCAATACTGTGTAATTTATTACTGGTCCTCCACTCATTGGAATTTTCAAGGAATATATTGTTACAGCTGCTGGATTATCATATTTTGTTAAATTGATTCCTTGCCAGTCTTCAAGGGTGATTGGCTAAGGTTTCCTGAAGCCTAGGAACTAATAACTGTGTGTGTGTGTGTGTGTGTGTGTGTGTGTGTGTGTGTGTTTGTTCAGGTTGCAGACTATCTTGGTGTTAAACATTGAGAAACTGAAATTAATTGGCCACAAGCAATGGTAAAGTTGAGAGATTTCTGGGGATACTTGAGAAAGCCCTGCATGCAGCAACAGCAGAGGCAGCTAATATTAAACAATAATTATTTATATTTAACCCATTGTTCAACTGACATGGTCCCAACTACCACCCTCTTTGGAAGGCAGCCATGAACAAAGCTTCTTATATTATTGTCTTTTTAATTTGGTGTCATAGCAGATTTCGAAAGTAAGTGACACAATGGTGACAGCATAAAGAGGGGATTTTAAAGTCACAAGAAATGCATCTCACATGAAATGCCTTAAACTCCAGCATGGGAAGAAAAATGTTGATGACACACTTAGCTATGACTTATTACCATCTGCTACTCTTCCTGTCCTGCTTCATGAACTGCAGTGTGCTCATATGCCTAGGAGAGAAGCCATTATAATTAGCTTCACAGAACTAGCAATCATGCTCCAAATTATTTGAAGGACTAGATTACACAGAACAACGCTGTCCTTATGGATTAATCTTACACTTTGCTTTATTGTTTTATTTTGTTATATATGGTATGCACCCATACATAGTTTTTAGAAGTTTCAGGATGGCAACTCAATTCAGTTCACTGCAGGAACTGAAGACTTTTGTTAAAGGATGGGAAGAAGTACTCAAATAGGACAACAACTTCCTGTTCCCAAATACAAAGTTCTACATGCAGTCCAAGGTACATACATTAAAATACACTCATGCTTCGGCCTGTGATGGCTTCTCCAATCACAACATTATGAATAATGTGTATAGTTGCTGCATAGAGAGGGAGAGAGAGAGAGAGAGAAAGAGAGAGAGAGAAAGAGAGAGATCGTAGAGCTGGAAAAGGTACAAAAAGGGCAACCCAAAAGATCAGAGGGCTGGAGCAACTACCTTACAAGGAAATACCACTATGTTTTGAGCTATTTAGTTTAGGAAAAATGCAAATAAGGGGGCTGACTGAAATTCAAATAAGCGGATTTACTGCCCCACTGTCATCAGAGCCACCAGCTTCTCCTGGGTATGCTTTTGGTATCATCCAGCTGGAGTCTTCTCATTTCATTCCACTTCATTTACATTTGTATACCTCCCAATAGCCGAAGCTGTCTGAGCAGTTTACAAAGATTAAAAACCATAAAATATACATCATACATAGTATAAAACCCCATATACATACAAACAGACAGCACACACAGAGACAAACATATATCTTAACTGTTTTTAAACATGTCCTTTTAAAAAAATTAAAATTAATTTTGAAAATTAAGCTTAACACAGGAAAAACAACAGCCGCAGCAACAGCATACTAAACAGGCAGATTGTGCCAACATTTCCCCTTCCTTATATCAACAAAACTGGGCTACCAATCATTGCAATTTGTTGGCTATTCTAAAATTGTTTAAGCCATTCCCATTGTTGCTCAAATGTAGCATAAGACCTCAAAGAAACATAGGAAGCTGCCTTATATTGGTCCATCTAGCCCAGTATTATCGACTGATATTGGCTCAGTGCAGGGTTATAGGCAGGAGTTTTTCCTGCCCTACTTGGAGATGTTGGGGATTGAACCTGGGACCTTCTGCAGGCAAAGCAGCTGCTCTACCACTGAGCCATGCCCCCTTCCTCCCTTACCATCTTTAATAATCCAGGTTAATTTATTTAGAACTGCTGGTCTTCTTATGTCCTTATGACAGGAAGTATCTTGTGCAAGACCTGATAATATGCATACAGCTACACTTTCCATTGAAGTAAACAGGGGAAGAATTTATTACACCAAAGCTCCTGTTGGCGCAGGGTCATGCAGGGCAGTACCTGGGACAGCTCCCAGTGCAGACTCCAGGAAGTCATGGAAGTCGCTTCTATAACTGTCTGGCCTCAATTGAGCACCTAAATAATGAAGCAGCCTAGTTGCCAAACGCTCTGCTGCAAATTCTGCCGGAATTTAAAGTGGCTAAATGTTGACTTGGAACCTGACTGTCCAACATTACCGGGCAAACTCAATGGTCTGACAAGGGAGCGAGTCTGTTTTATATTCCATAAACTATTGCATCTCTACAACTGTCACACATGAATGTTGCATAGTTGACTGTACCTTATCTAAGATGACGGTTCATCTAGATTGTTCTAATGAAAGAGGAAGCAGGAAGCACCAAATTTAGACCTTTTAAGGTGCAATAAGGCAGTGTGGAGCACAGAAGCTGGCAGTGCAATTTGATAAGCACTTAGCTGTTGGCACAGCTTTTCCCCTCCCTCTGTATGTATGTCTTTTTGTGTATATCTCATTTTTTTAAAAAAAATGCATCAGTGATTCTAATTGTGTTATCAGTGGTAGTAGAAGACGTTACAGATGGATAGTGCAAATTAATTTTATAACTACTGGAAATGAATGTTCTATAGGGGTAAAAGGGAAGGTTGCAGCTGAATGTTTATCATTCTTGCTTATTTTGATGTATTATTAATATCCTTTTTATATAAAAACTCATTATAATAACGGGGAAAGTTTTATATTTAGTCAAACAGTTTGCATCATTTTTAACATCTGGCCAATTATTTATTTAATTACATTTTATTTATTTATATTTTATTTATTTATGTATTTATTTATTTTTAATGTATCCTTTCTTCCAAAGTTCCAAAGTGACACAGTCTACATAGCTTTTCCACTGACTTGTAACAGGCTCAGTCTTCTGTTTTTAATTACAGAATGGTTCGTATATTCTGTTTTATGTCATAATTTAACTTGTATAAACCACTGTCTTCTTTCAACTTATTTTTTGTTACTTTAAAATAAATCAAGAACACTGCACACATGACTTTTTTCCCAGATAAGATGTCTGCCCCCTCACTGTTTATGTCAAATAATCCAGTATTTTTAATGTTTTTTTAAAGAAGGGGTGATAATGTCTTCACTTTCTAGAAAGCCATCATTTGCAAGAAAAAAAGAGGAACCTTAAAACATAACTCACTAGTGTGTGAACATCTTTGTTCATTTCATTACCCCAAAGAACTCTTTAGTTTGAAGGGTTGTGTTCAGTGTTAGGAACTATAGCTCTTGAGTGTATGGCTATAAAATGTAAATAGATCACTGACACCATTTTAAATCAGAATTAGTCCTCAAACCAAGTGGGGCTGAAGATGGTGTTCTTCTCTTATTCTTATAACAAGATCCTGAGGAGACCTCCACACATCCATAGATTATAGACTGGGCTCAGGGTCAGTATCAAGACTAAACATGGTTGGGGACCTGCTGAGGGTCCTTACTCCAGTAGGGGCTCACTGGTTTGTTTCTTGTCTCCATCATTGCAACCTGCTTGTTCATCTGCCTCTTGCTCTGGCCCAGACAACAGTGGTGATGAGAAGAAAGAGCAGTAGATGATGATGCCTACTATGTGTTCACCTGCTCTCTGCCTCCCAAGCCAGCAATGGGTAGCAATGATGAGGAAGAGGATTAAGAGCAGCTAGCCATGATGGAGGTGAGAAGCTAGACTCACTAAGGGCCATTGGGAGGGTCTTGTCCCAGGGCCATCAAAAACCTGGAGCACCCTGCCTTACTTAGCTTATTAGGTTGGGCCACTAGTTTGTGACTGTCATATCCTGACATATTAGCAAAGATGAGGCTATTCTCAGTTTGAGTTTGACAAACTGTATTTGAAAGGCCTTTCAGAATCACAGTCCAGGTCCAACCCTACAGCTGCTTCATTTTATTTCCATGAATCCCATTTACAAGAGGTTAGCTAGCCAGACAGATTTGCTGAGCGAATGGATGTAAGAAGTCAGCTATTTAATTAAGCTGAATTGCTCCCATTATTCAGTGGCACTTGCCCTGAGCAATCAAAAGTGGGTGTTTGCATATGGTACATAATAGGCCAAGATGACATATAACAATGTATAAGATTTATCCAGTGGCAGTTGGTGAAGTGGGAGAGGGCATCTCAGTCAGCAGCACTAGAATTTCAAGACTGCTGATTGGCTAGCTCCCTCCGGCACAGATGGGGGCTGCTGACATCCATAAGGGCAGATAGCTAATCAGCAACTGCAGACTTGCATGCTGCTGACCAACCACCTGTGCACTGTCGTCTCGCAGTGGTGACCAGCAAGGGTTGGATTTCTTCAATCATTCTTCAGTAGTGGTAGATAGTTTCCATGACAAACCATTTCATTGGTTGCTATTGGATTTACCTCAAAGTAACAAAAAGTGGATCCATGGCAGAGCTGTGGGGGCAGGGGTTGTACCAGTATTTGTTGCTTTGCTTTCTTAAAAGGGGGGGAAAGGAGAAGACTGTGATAAACCAATTAAAATATTTCTATTTTATAGTGGAATTTATAAGTCTCTTAGGCCAGGATTTACATTTTTTATGGCAACATGTTCTAGCTTTAATAGTAAATGTCAGAACTGAGCAGACGTTTGCCTTCAGCTATAAAGCAAAAGAATTTGTATGTTGTTTTTCATTTTATTTAGGTACAGTACAAACTGACCTTAGTGTCTCCGCAGTCATTCCACAACAAGGATGAACGAACTCAGGGAGACATCTTGTTAGGGAACTCATAAAGGGCAATTTTCCATGCTATTCACTTTGAGCTTCTGCACAGCAAGGGTAGTGATGCTTCACCCTCCTCCTCCTCCTCCTCCCCCTGTCTTTGATATTAGCAATTAGTATTGCATATTGGGCACAGCCACCTGATTCTACTTAAAAAAGATGTGGAGAACTTGAAATTTATTCCAAACTATAGATGTTCTACAGCGGGAACAGGCAACTTCCCTCCCCCCTCCCCCCTTTGAGGCCCTAATTCCCTCACAGGTACTCTACTGGGGGCTGCATGTTGGCAGTGGCCAGGACCATAACTAAAAGTGGGCAGATAACTATTTCCCCCTTTCTGCCACCCATTTCTCTTTCCCTCTCCCTCCCTCCTCTTCCTTCCCACGCAGAGGGCTGGGAGACAGGTCGGTCTTGCTAAAGGTCTGAACTGATCACTTGTAGTGGGCTTTTGAAATTAAGCCAAGCACCTTGGATAGCTCCTTTAGAGTTCTGACTGGTTCTGAATGAATCCTGAAGCGGATTCACCACCCCACTGATATCTGAGCCACCAGCCTCCACTGGCCATAGCCCAGTGGGAGAGCACATGATTTTCACGCAAAAGCTACCAGGTTCAATCCCTGGCATCTTGATGCCAGACTGAGAAATCCCAGAGCGCTGCAGCCAATCACTGTTGACAATGCTGAGCCAGACAGGCCAATGGTATGAGTCGGTATAAGGCAGCTCCCTACGATCTTGTGTTTTACCCCTTTAATGAGGTACACGATTTTGCATGGAAAAACCAGAGCATTGAAGATAAACAGTGCTGGATCATGGGATTTCTGTGACCTTTTCTTGCACAATTATTTGCAGCAGATTGTATGAAAAACTGTTGGTCTGGAGGATGCTGGATGTCTCACTATGGTTTGTTGAGAGCCTATACCCAGCTGCTGAGGGTCTGGGAAAGAATTCCCTCGCTGAATCCGACTGGAAATGCACTACACCGATCTGCATATGGGGACCGAACATCTGTCAGTCAGTTAATAGCAAAGAACATATGCTTTTGCGCCATTCTATCCCTACTTATCATAGCAAATGACGTGCAAGAAAAGCCCAGAAAAGCCAATGTACATATCTATTTTTTGGTTTTATATTTCCCTGGTAGCTATTTTTCTGGGTGTTAATATTTTAAAGGTTAAACAGCTTTGTTTCCATAGACTGTCTTCTGATAATGTAGGTAATTTTTCATCTAGTTGTCTAAAAACATGAAGAAACGTGTATGCATGCAGCACCTGGTGAAACTCCCTCTTCATCATGACAGTTAAACCTGAAGGAGTTCTGCCCGAGTGACCAGATACAAAAGAGGGCAGGCTCCTGCAGCGTTAACTATTGCGATGAAGAGGGAATTTCACTAGGTGCTGCATGCATACAAATGACAGCTGATGAAATTCCCTTTTCTATACAACTGTTAAAGATACAGGAGCCCTGTCCTCCTTTCCATATGGTCACCCTATCTGATCAGAGGAAGTTCAAGACAGCCTCTGTAAGGTCAGTTTCCTAGTGGAGAGAGCAATGAGGCCCAGGATACTTTGTAAAAAGGGTCTCCATGTTGTGAATAAGTGGCAGGGTGGGAACAGCAAGCAAAGACATTGCTAGACCCAGGCAAAATCAACGCTCCAGAGTCCAATGAGCTTAGAACACAGCAGGCTGCTACTGCCAAACATCCTCTTCCAGCCTCCAGCACAGCAAATTCAAAGCTACCCACTTTATTCCCAGACTTATGACAGCAGCTTCTCTGTCTGATGGTTTCTATGAAAAGTCTTCATTCTGTATGGCTGACTAGTCCCTTGAAGGTCTCCTTGCTTCATATAAATGGACACACAATCAACTCCAATTCCCCCCTCCCATTGATTGTTCTAATTAATCAAAATAGCTTAAAAAAAAAGTGGAACATCCATTATTTAGATAACTTGATTGAATGGTTCCCTTTTGTTGTTGTGGGAAAGGTTTTCTTTGCTAGTGCTAGTGCTGGCAAGGGAAACTCTGGGCAGGGTTTGGGTCTGTGGGCTGCACTGGAAGCAGCCAGGGGCTGCAGGCAGTTTACACACCTCAGGTTGTGCACTCCTGAGCTTACAGATTCATATTCACTTCACTTGCATACAGGGAAGTGCTCTACCAGTGCCTAAAGAGATTCCCCATAGGTAAGCCCACTTGGACTGGGTATGCATCAGGACACATGTGGAGCACTGAGTCAGGAGTGTGGCGTTTCTACTCTAGCAATCATGTTGAGGATGCTGCCATAACAGGCCAGAAGAAAGGTCCCCAATCATTTTGGACCCATGGGAACATTGGGGAATTTGAGGAAACTGCCGTAGGCACCATCATGTCTATTTTATTTTGTGTCTCTTTAGTAAGGGATTGTCTAATTGGGGTAACTGCTGTCAATGCAATGCAGTTAATGCTTCTTTTAAACATATGTTTTGGCAATGTCCAGCAGTTGCTTCTTTTTTGGGTGGGGGAGATTATTACACATATAAATTTTGTACTGCAGCAGCCTTTAATATTCACTCATGCACATGATCTTCTGGATTGGTAGAAAATTAAATTAAGGTACTATCTAATGCATATTTAGACTTAAAAAAAGGCCTACATCTCCCAGCATTCCCTAGCCAGCCATGGTGGCTTATGCCACTTATGCCACTTGATTGGATAGCAAAGCACATGCCATTTATGGAGTCTTAAATGATTTTCTGGATGTCATTTCTGGAACATCCCTTGTCTAGCATACAGTATACACCAAGGAAAGATAATCAAAACAATTTCTGCAGTCCTTTAAAAATGCAGCATGCAGGAGACAGCTGCAGTAAGAGCTTTCTGAAAGGTACAAATCTAGCTTGAAAGCAAACTGAAGGGTTGATGGCGGGGGTAGGGGTGGGGAGGACTGTTTGAAAAGAAATATGCAGAAACCCATGGAGAACTCAGAGGAAACTAGAGAAAGCTAAGACATTACCCCCATTGAGCAAAGCAGTATGTTATCTGTGATCTTTTCTTCTGTGGTATCTGAAGAAAAAATTTGGCTAACAAAAATGTGTTAGGTTTAATTCTAAACTTGTTACAACTTTTAAAAACAACAACTCCCCATCTAGAGTATTGCATATATCATTCCATCTGCTGGGCCTTTAGTCTTTCTGTCTACAACCCCCCAGTTGAAAAGCATGACAATATGTAAGTACCAACAGCCTAACTTGGCGTATGGACCTCCAGCTATGATGCAATGCTAATTCCTAAACACTGAAATAAATGCACTGGCTTACCAGTGTTGAGTATGCTGCTTGTTAAATACCTTTCTGCTAGGTGACCCTATCCAATTGCCCACAATGGTGGCACTGAAAATATCCATCACTTCCCCCAGATTCTTGTTCCTGTGGCCATGGGGTGCCCAGTGGGTAGATTTTGGTATTGCTGCAGGAATGAGAAGAGGGCCATGGAGGACATCTGGCAACTAAACAAATCTGATTTTCATTCACATTCTCCTGGGCTGTTTTTATTGATTTTACACATTTATATACCACACTCCATCAAGGGTTGCGTGGCAGTTTACACAATAAATACAGGGCAGAGAACATCCTAAAAGCAGTTTCATTTTTCTGCCTTAAGAAAGCGTCAGCCACCTATGTAGCACTACAGTATCAGAAACACTCCTAAGGTGGTGATGTCTCCCACTCTACTGAGGACCTCTGCACTCTATTTGAAGGCATATGCTAATTCAGCCTTACCCAGCCTCCAGATGTAGACATGTTTGCGGGGAAGTTTGGAAGTTGCAGATCAACACAGCTGGAGGGCACTAGGCTGAGAAATGATGCTCTGTTTGGAGGGCTTTTCAGTCTGAGACTGGTTTAAGTATAAAGACCTACCAGAAGAAAGAGCTGGGCCTTGAATTTGCCCATGAACAGCACCTGGACGGCAGACTGAGCAAGGCACACAGGTCACTCAGTGCAGAAAAGGGCAACTAAAATGATCAAAGGGCTGGAGCATCTCCCCTATGAGAGAAAGTTACAACAGCTGGGTTTGTTCAACTTGGAAAAAAGGAGGCTAAGGGGAGACATGATAAAGGTGTACAAAATTATACAGAGTGTGGAGAATGTGGAAAGGGAGACATTTTTCTCCCTCTCCCATAATACTAGAACCCGGGGTTATCCCATGAACTGATTGGTGAAAAATTCAGGACAAATAAAAGGAAGTTCTTCTTCACACAGCACATAGTTAAACTATGGAATTCACTACCACAAGATGTAGTGATTGCCACCAATCTGGATGGCTTTAAAAGGGGGCTGGATAAATTCGTGGAGAAGGCTCTCAATGGCTACTAGCCCTGGTGGCTACCTCCACTATCAGAGGCTCAATTCGGACGACACGATAGTCAATGGTGGGTTGACTAACCCTAACCCTAACCCTAGGGGGCACTCTCCACACAACATGGTAATAATCAACTGTGGTGTGGATGAGGATCAGCGCTGAGTTGACTATGGCAGCATTCGGAAGACACAACAGGCAAAACAACTGACGATTGTTTCCCCCACACCAGTTGTTTATTGTGTCATCCGAATTGAGCCAGAGACAGTAAGCCTGTGTGCACCAGTTGCTGAGGAACATGGGTGGGAGGGTACTGTTGCACTAGATGGACCCTTAGTCTGATCTAGCATGGCACTTCTTATGTTATTATATGCTCTCCCACTATGGTGAGATTTATTGTTTCTGTTTAAATTATAGTAATTATGTCTAAATTTGCATCTATACATAGAAATCAGCATATGCAAATCTATATCCTCTTTTGCCTTCATCTTGGGTAGTGCATTTCCACTTTTCTGGTGATGGGACACCATATGGACCACCATAGCATCTTTCCAGGGTTTACCTGAAACTAAATGCACAGCTCTTTTTAGCCAAGGACTGCACAAGCTTGTTTTGCTTACTTCATTTGTTCATTCAGCTCTGCAAAACTTATAGCAGTCCTGAGAAACTCAAAGAAATCTCTCTTGCTCTCTCTGCATTTTGATCTGAAAATTCCTGCACTATGAAACAAAAGGAATCAAGCAACCCATCTTCAGGCCTTGGGCCTGGACAAGTGCCACAAGTGACCTCCAATTCACAAGTGTAGCAACTCAGCAAAGTACAGCAAGCAGCTTTGATTTTTATTGGTAGTTTGGGCAAGTTCTGTTTCTTTGCCAACCCCTCTTCATCTTTCACCAATGGGACTAAATGTGATACTGAATAATGATTAGGATTAAAAGGAATATAGTTTGAGCCTGCTCAAGTTTCCATATATATATATATATATATATATATATATTCCCTTTAAACCTAATTGGTGCTCTCCAACAATGATCTGAATATGGTCCTCAATATTTATTAGGCACCAAACATTTGGAAACCCATGGGATTTCCCTATTATTATAATGAGCATCATCAGATGGTGGTGGTGGGTATCACGTTTTCTTACTGTTGCTTTCCTCCCGCTTCTGCCTTACGATACTTCCTCTTTCTTCACACAGGGGAAGAAAGAGGAAGCAGCAACGACCACGTGGCCCATTCAGTGGCCATTTTTATTGCACCGCTTTCCCCCCACATAGCAGGAAATGGCGGCACCTTTTGCTTCCCCCCAAAAAATTGGATTTACTAGGGTCTTATTTATGGCTGAAAGAAGACCAGGGCCGTGTCTATATGAGGTTGCATTGGTGCCTTTAATCTGACATCCTGGACTTGTGCTCCTCCAGGGTAATAATAATAATAATAATAATAATAATAATAATAATAATATATTTATTTATCACCCGCCTCTCCCAACGGATCGAGGCGGGGAACAACACCAAACACAAAATACAAAAACTGATTAAAAGCAGATAAAACCAGTACATCATTAAAACACCAATAAAACACCAATAAAACACTTTAAAATTCATCTGGGTAGGCCTGCCGGAAGAGATAAGTCTTTATAGATCTTTTAAATTCCGGAAGACTAGTGAGTTGGCGAATCTCTCCCGGCAGGTCATTCCATAATCTGGGAGCGGCAGAAGAGAAGGTCCTCTGGGTAACGGTTGTCAGTCTAGTTCTTGTTGACTGTAATAAATTCTTCCCAGAGGACCTGAGCGTGCGGGGCGGATTGTATGGGAGAAGGCGATCCCGTAGGTAACCTGGACCCAAACCATGTAGGGCTTTAAAGGTAATAACCAACACTTTGTCCTTCGCCCGGAAACTGATTGGCAGCCAGTGAAGAGATTTTAAAACTGGTGTAATGTGGTCACCCCTAGATGTACCGGTGACCAACCTGGCTGCCATATTTTGAACTAATTGAAGTTTCCGGACTAGGCACAGAGGTAGCCCTATGTACAGCGCATTGCAGAAGTCGAGCCTCGAAGTTACCAGTGTGTGCACTACTGATTTTAGGTCTTCCAACTCTAGGAAGGGGCGCAGCTGGCGTATCAGCCGAAGCTGATAGTAGGCACTCCTGGCAGTCGCATCTATCTGAGCTGTCATTTGGAGCGACGGATCCAGGAGCACCCCCAAGCTGCGAACACAGTCTTTCAGGGGGAGTGTAACCCCATCCAGAACTGGTTGACATACCTCCAACCCCAGGTTGTGGCCCTTGACAGTAAGCACCTCCGTCTTGTCTGGATTCAGCTTCAGTTTGTTTTTCCTCATCCAGCCCATTACCGCCTCCAAGCATTCATTCAGAGGAGACACACTATCCTTAGCTGATGCTGTTGTCGAAGGCATAGAGAAATATATTTGGGTGTCATCAGCATACTGATAGCACCCCGCCCCATGCCTCCGGATGATCTCTCCCAGTGGTTTCATGTAAATGTTAAACAGCATTGGGGAAAGGATGGCACCTTGTGGTACACCACATAGCAACTCTTTTTTTGAAGAGCAGCTATCCCCAAGCATCACCATCTGGAACCTGCCCGAGAGGTAGGACCGGAACCACTGAAGCACAGTGCCCCCGAGTCCCAATTCCCTCAGGCGATCCAGAAGGATACCATGGTCGATGGTATCGAAAGCCGCTGAGAGGTCCAGGAGTACCAACAGGGACACACTCCCCCTGTCAATACTCAGGCGTAGATCATCCACTAAGGCGACCATAGCAGTCTCAACTCCGTATCCTGCTCTGAAGCCAGTTTGAAATGGGTCTAGAAAATCTGTATCATCCAAAACTGCTTGCAGTTGGAAGGCAACCGCCCTCTCGATCACCTTGCCCAAAAATGGAAGATTTGATACTGGCCTATAGTTATTAAAGTCCAGGGGATCCAGGGAGGGCTTTTTTAGAAGCGGCCATACTACCGCTTCTTTTAAACATGATGGAAAACTCCCCTCCCTGAGAGATGCATTAATAATATATTGTAGTTGTGATCTAACTGCATCTCCTCCCTGGGCGACCAGCCAAGAAGGACAGGGATCGAGAGGGCAAGTCGTCCTCCTCACTCGACCAAGCAGCTTGTCCACGTCCTCGGTACTCACCAACTGAAACTGATCCAGTGTAATTCTACTCGCGGAGTCGCTGGACACTCCATTATCAGCCTCTGCTATAACGACAGCATCTAAGTCGGCTCTTATCCGAGAGATTTTATCTGTTAAATGATTGTTAAAGGCATCACAGCGAACTACCGAAGGCTCTAACATTGGGTTCAGGGGGGAGGGTGCCCGAGTTAGACCCCTCACCACCCTGAACAGTTCTGCTGGACGCGAATTCGCAGACGCAATGCGTGCAGAGAAGTAAGCTTTCTTCGCTGCACGTATTGCCACCCCATAGGAACGAAGATGTTCTCTATGTCGTGTCTTGTCGGATATAAGTCGAGTTTTCCGCCATCGGCGCTCCAGTCGTCGTCCTTTCCGCTTCAACTCCCTGAGATCTTCTGTATACCAGGGCGCCCGATTAGAAGCGGGTCGGAGAGGACGTTTGGGGGCGATCGTGTCGATAGCCCTAGTTAGGTCTTGATTCCATCTATTGACCAGGGCTTCTACAGGATCGTCGACGATACCAGCCATAGATCCCTCTAAGGCCACGAAAAGGAGTGCAAATGCAGCATTTGGGACCTCATGGGGCCGCAGCTGCTCCAAGCACCCAGTTTCTCCACCCCCCATTGTTTCCTTCCTTCCTCCTCCCCCCCCCCCCGGCCGAAAACAAATGAGGGAAGTCGGTGCTCTGTTGTTGTTTGTTTGTATTTTGGTTTTGTGTTAATACACAGAAGAGTGTAACCAGCTCAGCAGCTGGGCGGTGTGCTTGTCCTGGTGCGCTGCTTGGCTCCCTGTTCTTATTTATTTTATTTTTAATCTTTCTTTAACCATGTTTCTCTGCTGGCCCAAGGAGATGCTTAAGCAGCCCAGCAGCCAGGTGGCTTGCTCAGGCACTCCCTCTCATGTCACGGTGTGCTGCTTAGCTCCCTGTTGTTTTTAATTTTTAGTCTTTCTTTAACAGCACTCCATGCTGGCCCATGGAGGTGCGTAACCGGCTCAGCAGCCAGGTGGTTTGCTTGGTGGCCCCCTCCCACTTGTCCAGGTGTGCCACACTTGGATCAAGTTTTTTTTTCCTTTTAATTTTGTATAATTGCACTGGCCTGCAGAGGCACGGAGGCCGTCCAGTGGCCATTCGGCTTGCTGGACCACCCCCTGCTGGGCGACCAATCACAGTTTGCCATTGGCGGGGACACGCCTCTGGTGCAAAGCCAGAGAATGGTGACAGACGGGAGATACATGTCTGCACCTCACTGACATGAAAAAGTTGGGGTAAGTAGCCGACGTCTTTAAAGCGGAACTTCAGGGGAATGTTCTCGGATGGCTCTGCAATGGCGGCTATGTCATATAAATTCCCCTCGTCAAGATGTACCCCAGAAGGAGTGGGAGACGTGTGGGAGGCAGATGGCGTCATCAAAAGAACCCTTGAAAAACCATGAGTGGGCAGTAACCAGCATGTGATCAAATGCTCGTCTGATGATGCTCATTGTCCCTGTTGGTAGAAGGGATCCCACCCCCTAGCACTTCCTGTCAGTGCTCAGCATCTTTAATGATAATTATTGAAAAATGCCTTATATTCACTATGAATTGGAGAAGTTCAGGGTTAGAAGTCCATAGCAAACTGCAGGCTGGTGTCTAGTCCATTGCTAGGACGCAATAGCCCAAAGGCTTCATACACCAGTGTTCATTCATATCTTTGAACTACAAACACGGCTGCTAAGCAACTTCCCTTTCACTTTGTTCTTCTATGGACTCTGCCCCTTTGAGCGTCATTTCATGTGCACTGGTTCTGCTTGCCATAAATAAGATTATTACTGATCACTTCCTGTTTTGAATAATTCACTAGCCTGTTAATCTAACAAATGTTTAGCCCCGGATAATCCCAAAAGATTCTTCACAAGTCTCTGAATTATCACCTTGTTTTGTGGGTTTCCATTACATTTCCTGCTGGAGCTATTAGAGCATTATTTCATATGATTTGCAATGGTTTAGGATTAAGCTGGTTTCAGGAATAAAGGGCAGAGGCACTGGGAACATCTACAGCACAAGTCATACTGAGGTAAACATTAGTAGCACAATAGCAGCAGTGCTGTTTTCCTTTCACTTTTCTACAACTTTGCACAAGAAGCATTCCTAATGGTTTGGATCCCAACTTCCCAGCATGCTCCTTGTTGCTCAGATGAACAAACCTCTTACTGAGCCAGCCGTTATTACATGAGCTCTTCTGATCTAATAATTGCTCTTCAACCACCTTCTTTCTTAGTACAGCTGTTTAGCAACTTCCCTTGACCTTGATGATCACACACATCTCTCTGGTTCTAGACCCACTGTGACCTTGTAGTAAGGGCCAGCTCCAGCTATGAGGGGCAAAGTACCTGCTGCTGCCCCCCCCACCTCAGTGGGTCCCCCTGGAAGGCTTACCTGGTGACAGCAACAGATAGTGGCAGCTCTCTGACAGAACCGCCATTTTAATTTTTCACAATGCCCACACGTAACATTGCTTTGGACCATTGTGGAAATTTAAATGGTGGCTCCATCACAGCACCACTACATCAGGGCATTGTGGGAAATTTAAATGACGGTACCCAGGTATTGGAATGCTGGAGAAAATGGTGTAAAGGGAGGCCTAAGAATGCATGCATTGCTGAAGCTAGGCTTGCTTGTGTTGTCACCCTCACATCCTGTTTGTTGGACACTTTGTAGAGCTGGCAGGACTACTTCATTGCCCTGTGCTTCTTTTCCACTAAAATATTTTCATTGCGAAATTCATCTGATAAATATTTGTTACTGTGATGTTCTACTGTTTGTAGTTGTAAATATATTGCAAAGTTTATTGTTTATGATATGTATTTGTTTATATCTTTAAAAAGGGTTAAGAACAATAACAGGTAAATAACTAGGCCAAAATGTACTTACTGTTTGTGGTTATAGGTCTTGGTAAGTATAGAGTAATTAGCTGGTTGTGGGGGAGTGCTGGGATTGACTGGCTGTGTGCCCAAATGGAAGGTGAGTGTTGATTGGCTAGTTGGTTGGACTGCCTAGATTAGTTGGCTGTGTAAGAGTGAGAGAAGCTAGAGAGCGAGTGGATTCTGGCAGAGGTGAGCTGACAGGAGAGGGTTGATTGGGGGGAGATTTGAGGGGGATTTTTGAGAGAGACGTTGAAAGAGAATTGAGAGAATTGAGAGATTGAGATAAAATTTTAGAGTATAGATTAAATAAAGAACAGTTTATTGAAGTATAAGAGTTATTACTGAAACCAATAAGCACTGAAACCTTGTAACTGATATGCAATTGAACTAAAGTAACCATTAAGCTTGTTGACTTGCAATGTCTTATTAATAATTTTTTGTTAATTCCATCTTCTGGTGTGGTCTGTGGGTGTACCTGAGAAAGTACTAGTAGCAGCGGAACAAAGGAGTTATCTAGAGGCCGGGTTGCTGGGCTGTGGTGCTGTGGGGCCTAAATAGTAAAGATGAGACAAAGGCAGCAGCAGCAAGTAGTCGAGGATAACCTCATAGTTACCAATATTTTTAGAACTGGCAATAACAAAACTACCACCACTGAGAACTAGCTACTAACTGGACAGCTTGGAAATGTCCATGTGTGTTTACATTTCTGGCTTAAAATTTTTGCTTTTAACATCAGATAGGGATGTCTGGCTCTTATCAAATTACTGATTTCTGAGCAGGGGGATGGGACTGAGGAGAGGTAACAGGGCTCAAGCTGACCTTGGGTGGGCAATGGTTATTAAATGGTGAGGGAAATACACTTTGCATATCCTCAGAGGCACTTTTCCATTTCCTGTTACCCAAATGTCCCATGAATGAGCCCTAGCTTTGAGAACTAGTTCTGGGCTCTGTCTTAGAGCAAATTAAACCCCACTGTTCTGTTGTTGTTGTTGTTGTTGTTGTTTTTAAACTCTTATTCCCCCTCTGTAAAATAATTTGAACAATCCAAAAGCTTTACCCAGAGTTAGCCCAGCTGCTTCGCCCAGCTACTACAGATAAGCTGCAGTTACCCAAGGATTGCAAAATCCTTCAGATAATTTAAAAAGAATTGAGGTGGGATAGAAACTTGATGAGTTTACTGTGCTCCTTCCTGCCTCAGAGAAATCATCCTAGTGAGAAAAAAAACATCTCCCCCACCCCAGCTTAGCATTCAATCACTAATAATCCATAGGTCCTGGTTTACACATTTAGCTCAGCCTTTATTCTTGGGACAGCTACTCTGCGTAATTACAAAACATATGGTGGACTGATTTTAGCTATGTAAAAAGTGCCACTTTCCACTTTTGCTCTCTCTGGCTATAGCTTCTCTGTCCCACCAGAAATGAAGGATGCAGAACTTAGAGCCACTGTGGAGGAAACCACTCATCACTCTGTGGCTGCTGAATATAGCCATTCAGTCTTCCTTGGCTAAGTCAACAAAGCCAGGTTTTTTGCAATGTGGTATGGTGATACCAGAAGTGAATATGAAAAGATTCCCCACCCTCCCTACCCCAACGCACAACTGCTATGTCACTCTGACACTGAACAAAGTTTGAAACAAATTCCAAATGCTCACCTTGGTGTTGGTGGCCAATTTCTTCCCATCATTTTTCTTAAATATTTCTGCAATTACTAACCGTGTTACAAGTTATCCCATACTAGAAGAGGCAGTCCATTCATAATGACAACATTCTGCCTGCATTTGTTCAAAACATTGGCTGTTTGATTTCAAAACTATTAACAATTTTACTGGCGATAATACAAGAGACAACCTTTTTGTTGTGAAACCTCGGCAGACTTTTCTGTACTCCTGAAGAAGGCCTCAAAACAAAGGACAGACTGCAAACGTTGGGCTTTTTATTATAAATTTATGTTGAGAACTTGTTTCTCTTTTGGTGAGCCTACTTTGGATGCTCACCTCCCTTCACTTTTTTCTTTTTGATTTCAGAACTGCTTCATCAGATATTACTGCAATTCTGTCAATATCAATGTGACATCAAGACAATGAAGTATTTTATGTGACAAAGCCCTGACCAACCCTTTTCTCTTCTCTTTGCACATTTCTTTCTATGCACTAAGCGCTACCTTGCCTCTCCTACTTATCTAGTCCTTGCATGATTGTTTGCAGAGTTAATTGCTATTACTACAGGTATTCCAGGACTCAACCATGTCAATAGTTGTTCCAAGGCTGACACAGATTTGATCCTGAATTTCATAGACTGGCAGTGACTCTCCAGGATTCCAGGCAGAAATCTTCCCTAGTCCTAGCTATATGTACCAGAGAGTAAAGTCTTTATCACACAGGCGGTTTTAAGCACACCCACCTCGGCTTTGTTCCACTTCTTCAGCGCTGGGTTCACATGACGTCGTCCCCCTCCTGCTGCTGCTCTCTTGCCTCAATGGGCAAAGTCCGAAACAGGCAAAGTTCAATAGGCCAAGCTGAGGTATCGCAGCTATACCGACCACGTGTGATTAAAAACGCTAGACTCGAATACGAAACAGAGGGGGAAGCTACAGAAGCAACCCGGGGGGGGGGGGGGAAATAGTAGGTGTGATAAAGCCCTGAATCTGGGGCCATTGCTATGCACTGTATGTGATCTATCATTGAGCTATGCCTGTTGTTCACCATGTCCTATAAAGAAAGGTTGATGTAATTGGGTCTGCTTAGCCTGGACAAGAGATCATTATGATAACATTCTCCAAGGGGAGACATGATAGAGGTGTACAGAATTATGCACAGTGTGAAGAATGTGAGTAGGGAGACATTTTTCTCCTTCTCTCATAATACTGGAACCCAGAGTCATTCCATGAAGCTGATTGGTGGGAGATTCTGGACAGATAAAAGGAAGTATTTCTTCACACAGTACATAGTCAAACTATGGAATTCACTACCACAAGATGTAGTGATGGCCACCAATTTGGATGGCTTTAAAAAGTGGTTAGATAAATTCCTGGAGAAGGCTACTAGTCCTGATAACTATATGCTACCTCTAGTAACAGAGACAATATGCTTACGTATACCAGTTGCTGTGGAAAATTTGCAGGAAGGTGCTGTTACACTCATGTCCTGCTTATGGGTTCCCAGTCAACAGCTGGTTAGCAACTGTGTAAATAGAATGCTGGACTAGATGGACACTTGGTCTGATCCAGCATGGTTCTTCTTATGCTCTTAAAGATCTGATGTTAGAACACATTTGTTTTCTGTTGATCCAGAAAGTATTAGGAAGAACATCCTGGCCAAGATGAGCTATTTGACACCGCAAAAGGTGGCAGACTCTCCTTTGGTAGATTTTTATACCTATCAGGTGTGCTGTAGTGTGGTATCAGATTTCCTGCATTGGTATGAGGTTGAACTAAAACAGGGGTAGGCAATCGTGTTGTGGCAATTTGAGCAACTGTCTTGTGCACCACCGCAAAATGGCTGCCACGGGAGGCCTGGCAAAGGACTAGCAACTTGGCCAAAAGAGGTGGGATCTGAGCCTCAACACACTAAGCAACTTCTTTGAATCTTCTGCTCTCAGCACCAGTCCATTTCACGGCACCCTCCCCTATGTGTGTTCGTTAACAAAATGTGTTAATTTTATTTTTTAAGTGGGAGGGGTAGGGCACCTTGATGGGCACCAAGAAAGGTGTCCAGGGACCAAATTCAATTTTGGAGAAATTGGGGGGGGGCATTCCAGTGATGGGCCATGATGAAGGCAAAGGGGGTAGGACCAAAGGCAAGAGGAGTGGGGCCAAGAATGCAACCTCCTCAATCCCAGTGATTTAACCTTAGCAGAGGAATTTCAACCTTTTAGAATGGGGAAAAAGCTGCACAAAAGCTGGGAAGCCACCAAATGATTGGTGATAGGTGGAAAGTGTGGCACTGAGGGAAGGGGGGGTGGCTGTCTGGGGCCAGATTGGGACCCCAGAAAGGGTAGATTTGGCCCCTGTGCCTAAGGTTTCCTACCCTATGATTAGATGACCTTTGAGGTTCATCTCCACTATGATTCCAATGGTTCAGAAATATTTTTACAGGTGAAGCTTAAAATCAGGTATTGCATTTCCTGCAACCATAATTCATATCTAAAATACAAACCAGCTAAAATATGCATTATTTTCCCCTTACTTATTAGCAGCATTCACCTATGTGTACAATGTGACTTGGGCCTCACCTAGGTATGCTTTCTGATCATTTCCCTATGTGACACCAGATATTAAAAGCACCTCCCTCCTCGTTTTTTCCACTTCTGCAATGTGAATGCAATGCAGACAACTGGCCGTTCACACGTATATAAAACTACCAGAACTAGGTTCCCAAAGCTTGCCCGCACCACTACCAGAAAGACTGTGGAAATCAATGCCTGAACCCTACTTCCTCTTAACGCGATCTCCCTTGACGCGAGTGAGGGTGACACGCGATCGCTGTGGCACATGAGAAAGGAGGCCAAGAGGCGCGGACGGAGGTCTTCGGAAGAAAGAGGCAAGGAGAGCTTCGCCTCGCTGCCTGCAGTCGCAGCGCCGCGTGGACTTTTGCGGGCAGCAGCAGCAGCAGCAACGCCTCCCTAGGGGAGCTGCGGCGGGCACAGAGTGAGAGGTGGAGCTGGCCGGATTGCATGTTGGGGGCTGGATCCCAGCAGGCTAGGCTCACGGTGGAGGAGGAGGCGTGGAGCTGGCTCTCCGCCGGCCACCGCGGGCAGGCACCTGGGTGCCCCCAGGCGCAGGACATAGGCAAGGCTCTAGGGGGGTGGAGCCGGCTTGGTCCGGCGCCAGAGCGCGAGCGCGCCCCAGGCGTGTCGGACGCGGGGAATCGCCTACCCGGGATCAGATCGGGAGGGCGTGGGGGGTTCGGGTCAGGAGGTGAGATCAACAACAAACAAGGAGAAGAGGAGCAGCAGCAGCCGCCGCCGTGGCCAGGCAGGGAGTTTGTTGCTCTTGCTGCTGCCGCCGCTCCTGTCACCGGGAGCAAAGGGAGAGCACGCGGGCGAACAGACCATGGAAGTCGGCTGCCACCCCCAGCCGCCGCCGCGGGAGGAAGCGATAGAAGCCTGGCTGGATGATCATGGGGACTTTACCCGCTCTTACTTTGTTAGGAAAGCGACACGGTAAGAGGCGCGGCGAGGGGAGCGCATCTTCCTGCGTCCCAGCAGCAGCGGCGGCGGCGGCGGCGTAGGGTGGGGCGGCGGGAGGCTGGGTGGAGGGAAGCGCATTTCTCCCCTTTCCCTTGGAATCCAAGCCGAAGCCGAAGCGGGGGGTGGCTGCAATACGGAAAGCGACCAACAAACAGCCGCTCTGTGTCGGCGCCCGACGCTCCCCATGCAAATGATTTCTCTGCGGTACGAGCCATGCCGTCGCTTGGCATGCTTGCTTGCCCAACTCGCGTTTCCCCTCCTTTGGCGGCGAGGACGGCTCAGCGCGTCTCTTGCAGAAGATACCCACCCGCAGAACCGATTGGATCTGTGTGGAGACAGGACTTCATGGGTTAGTATCCAGTGCTA
This sequence comes from Anniella stebbinsi, assembly GCA_029215795.1. NCBI lineage: Eukaryota > Metazoa > Chordata > Lepidosauria > Squamata > Anniellidae > Anniella > Anniella stebbinsi. Next base: position 197,161,040 of record JARDYH010000004.1, read on the forward strand.
GTCCAACTTCGAGTAAACCCAGTGACGTGAATGGGAGTCACAACTAATTTAAGTCCCATTCATTTCAATGGGTCTACTCTAAGTAAGACTAACCTTGGCTACTTACTACCCCATGCCCATGTGCGCTCGAAATAACATTTTACGCGCTGGAACGCGCTGTCACCTACTACTCCCCCCCCCCAAACCCGGTGCTGTCGCACTGATTTGGACTACAATGATCATCAACCCCGCCATTATGACCAGTAGTCGGGGTTGATGGGACTTGTAGTAATAGATATTTGGAGGGCGCCGGTGGGCGGAGAAAGCTGCTTTAAAGAGTTGGGTTCAGCTTTTGTGAAAATGGCCCATAGCCTCCACTCCTGTTCTATCCATTTAAACCCGAGTGCAGCACGAGGGTCACACGCCGGACGGACTTCCGAGTCTCTGTGCATGGGAGTAAGCCCCGCCCAGTGAAATCAAAGGGACTTATGGGCTGCCTCTACAAGAGAGGTTTAATGCTCTTTGAAGTCTCATTAAAAAATTTACCTCCACACCAGCGGAGCGCAAATCGGGCGTAGAGGCGCGTTATCTCTCCGATTATGCGCATTATCGAATGCGCGTTAAATCGCGAGTTTTATTTTGCTCCGTCCGTTAAAGCGCATTTTGACTGTGTGAATATGCGCTTATGCGCATTAACTATTTGTAAATCGCATTTTGGACATCCTTTAATGCGCTTCGCCGCCTCTCGTGCAGAGGGATTAGGCGTAAATGCGCTTCTGCGATTATGCGCATAATCGCCTAACCAGCCGCAAAAGCGAATCCTTGGCCTCATCTACAATAATTCGCCTTTACGCCTGGTTAGGCGATTATGCGCATATTCGCAGAAGTGCATTTACGCCTAATACCTCTGTACGAGAGGCGGCGAAGCGCATTACTGGATGACTGAAATGCGATTTAAACTGTTGACATGCGGAGAATCGCTTGTTCGCATAGTCAAAATGCGCTTTAACGGCCAGAGCAAAATAAAACTCACTGTTTAACGCGCATTCGATAATGCGCATAATTGGAGAGAAAACGCACCTCTACGCTCGATTTGCGCTCCGTTCTTGTAGAGGTAAAATTTTTAATGCACCTTGAAAGAGCTTTAAATGCTTCTTGTAGAGGCAGCCTGAGTCTCAGTAAAAAGGTGGGAGAGGAAACCATTTAGGTTTGCACTTTTGTTTGGAGCAAGACCCGTTTAACTCGATTGGTTGGGCTTAGTCTCGAGTAAGCTTTCTCAGCTAAACATGGATCAGGCCTCAGCATTGTGCATTCTTGGGAAGTTGGGGGGAAATCACATTCAGGTTCCAGGAAAGCAGCATGGAACAGACGTGCAAAGCTGCTTTTGCGATCAGCACGACTCACAGAGGGACTGTTTGCACTTCAGCTTCTAAGGTGAAATTTACATGTGTCAAATCATTACCATCCCATCATGGTCACGCTATATCCCTATACCTCGTAGGACACACAATGACATTTGTTGCAGTATTTGGGAAAATATGGAATAAAAAGCAGGAAATAACACGATGAAAGTGGTATAAGGAATGTGCAATGTGCCCCAACAGTTATCAATGCACTTCAATACCACTATAAAGCAGTAGTGTAAAACTAGCCCAAGTTCCAATGAGCCTTATACCAACTGGCCTTTATTTGAAGGGTTACCTCTGAGTTGTCTATGTATTAATGAAAGTCTTCATAGTCACGGCCCCATATAATATAAAGGGCACCCTTTATTTTAGGACATCCCAGTCACAGTGATTCCAAGGGGTTGCAAACGATTCTTGCCTTTTTGACAACCATTTGTTAAACCAATTTGATGTTTGTCTTGTGTCTGCCTAGAGTCATTTGCAAATTGCAACTAAGGGGGAGGAGGACAAAGGGAAAGGATGTTGCAGGGAGAGGGGTGATTTTTACTGTGTGACAAGGGATGAATTTCCATTGAGTGTAAAGAAGGATTGGACAGAGTGGCTTCTTTTGTTGGAAGTTCTCCAGGATTTTAGTTATAGCAGAAGACACTTCAGTGCTGGGGGTGGAATGGATAACCTTCAGATTACCTGCTAAGTTCCAGGTTCTATGAATTGAGAGGGTCATTAAAAGAGGGAGGAGAGCTTGTCAATGTGGTATTGCCTTTTGCAGCAAGGGGAAGTAGATCCAATGAGGATCAGTGCAGCAAATCCTAGACCTCCATCACACCTAATTTTCCCCCTGGTTTGCCTCTGCATTTTTTTTTTTTACCTCTGAGGCAGAAGCGTGCCAAGCTTATGATCATTTTCACCTGAAGAGCTGCTCTTTCCCTCCTTTGCTCCCCCTCCCCTTTATCTTTCTCCCTCCAGTCAGGTTCTGTCAGTTGAGTACTTCAACCAGACTGCCTTTCTACCAAGCAAAAATGGAACGACCCTTTAGTGTGGCTCTTTGGGGGCATCCAGATAGTACAATCCTGTCTCTGCAGAGATTCAGGCATTGTATAATGTTAAAAAATGTTTTCGAGTCTGGGGTGCAAGGTTTGAGTATTATATTGAAGCTTGGAGCGGGCTGCTTTTCCCTGCCAGGACCTGATGCAATCCATTCAAGCCCCCAGTTCCTTTAAAACTACATGGAGGTTTAGGGCGCAGTAAATGCATTTAGGGAAAATAATCCAGACTTTTAGCACCCTAGGAAAGGCTGGGGAAGAGGTGGGCTGTCAGCATGACAAGCAGGGCATCATGTGTGCTGCAAATCTGCACACCAGGCATGGCAAGAGTGCACTAAAACGTTGGTGTGATGGAGTGCTATGATAGTGAACTTGAACGTTCATATTAAAGGCAGTATACCATTGAAAACAGTTGCTGGAGGGGCCGGAAGTTCAGCAAGGAAGAGCCAGAGATTTCATGCTTTGCTTGTGGCCTTCCCAGAATCGTGATGCCTGGCTACTGACTGAGGGAAACAGGATGTTGGATTAAGCCGGACTTCGTGTTTTTAAAGCGCAATCCTATGCGTGTTTTGCCAGGAAAAGGTCCTACAAGTCCTAGGACTTTTTTTTCTGGAGAAACGTGCATAGGATTGCATCCATAAACAAGGAAGAGAGTTGGGTGGGATGAAGGGTTCGTGTCGGTTTAGGACTCAGGGGAAATGGCGCTGCCTCATTTGGCCATTCAGCGATGGCAGGGAAGCGGCGAGATCCCCACGACCCGCCGGGCTGAAGTTTGCAGCTCCGCTCTGATGCTGCGGGTTAGGCGAGGGAGCCCTTTGCGAACAAAGCGCGCCGCTTCTTCCCCGCAAGAGGGCAGCGCCGTGCTACACGCGTTTCGAGACAGCCAGGGCAAGAAATTCTCCCCCCTCCCTGGTAGCCTCTCCTCCGAGGGTGGGGGAAGAGAAGCGGGATGTTGCTCTGCAAAGATTTGATGTGTAGATCAAAGAAGCTCGCCTGGATCATCTCATCCCTTGTTTGACATGCTGCCTTTTGGAGACCAAAAAACGAGGTATTTCTTCTCTTTTCACGTTGGGGATTCGCCCCTCAGCCCGCGGGGCTCCATCTATTTTTAGAAGTGGAGTCAGGTTTCCATTTTGAATAGTTTCCTTATAAACAAAGCGGCGACGGCGGGGATGCAAAGGGAGCGAGCGATCTGGTGGAAAAGGCGCCTCCGGGAGTAGTACCTTTGGAGCGCCTCCGGGGTCGTCTCCTGGCTCCCTCCCTTCGCCAGCTCTGCTGCTCTCTCCGGCGTCGCCGCCATCTGCTCCTGCTGCTGCCGGCCGCCCTCCGCGCTTCCCAGATCACTTAACGGGCGATGGATGGGGTTTGAATGAGTTGGACGCGGCTGCGCCTCTCCGCATGGGACGGTGCGGTAAGACGAGAGGTTCCCATTAATTATTGACTCGCAGGTTGCATGGGTCACCGCCTTTCCCGGGTCCATCTGTGGCTGGCATGGGCTTTTTCCGCCTCCTCCTGCTGTTCCCTTCTAAAAACAAAAAAAAAAAAAGGGGGGGGGGAACATGCAGGTTCTCTCTTCCCTTCTCAAAAAATAATAATAATCAGACTGGGGACTTTAAAATAAAACCATCAATGCTAGCGTAGGCGCCGCCGTACCTGCTCTGCAAACTTTTTTCTTGTTCAGAAGCACGCTCCGCCGTTTGCATTCCTGCGCGCCGTTTGGGTTTCTTAAATCTCAATCAAATCCCTAACAGTTGAAATGCAGCCTCACTCCAGGGCGGTATAACAGACGCTGGCTTCAGTGGAACTTACTCGCACTGAATGTGTTTCGGATTGGATTTGGGGATCGGGGGTCCTAGCCCCTGCGGAGGGAAGGAATAAAAAGGGGGTACACCTGCTTTGGAAAATGCTGGTGCTTTGTGTAAGAACGTTTACCTTTAAAAATGCGAAAAAAACACCCAACCCCAAAAACGAATGGAATATTTGGCATGAGTTTTGAGAATACTTGTGCGAATTTTATGTAGTCATGTGCATAGTATTGCTGTGTACTTTAGATTCTGTGGCCTGCAACTGTTGTTTATTTCATGCCCACTAATACACAATATGAATAATTATGTTTGCAGTCTGCAAACAAATATGTGATTTTTGCCTTTGATTTCAGTTAAATGCAGAATGTACCCAGATACATTATGTGTGCATACTGTGTGGTATATGGACATGTTTGGATATACTAATGGTGGTTGTGTGCCAAATGCTGCTGGGTATTCTATATAATGTGTGATTATTATTTGTGAATACATAATAACTGGGTCAGAAATCTTCGATTAGTATATGAATTGATGAGAGTTTAGTTGATTAATCTGTGGGGGCAATTTTTATCACTGAGGCTGAGAGACACTTAGGACCACACGCTTATCTATTAAGCTGTAATCCTATACACACTTACATACAAGCAAGTCCCATTAAACTCAACGGGGCTTACATCTGAGTAGACATGCATAGGATTGTACTGTTAGTTTTTTTGCTGTCAAAGAATGAAAAAGATAGTATTAAATATGACCTTTCTTTCTAAAAATAAGTAGAAGAAAGTAATTACATTTCAATTTATCTTTCAGTTCCTCCAATATTTCAAAATGACACATTGAGGTTTTGGTAATATTCTAATGTATTTAAATTGATTTTCCTAGTTGGTGAACTGGCTGAAAGCAGGTGATTAATCAACTAAAATGTACTTACTCTGTTGACAGCTGTAACAATAATAGTTTAGTATATGTTGTATACTTTTACATGTATTATAGTACAGTATTATGTAGTAATACTGAAACACATATTTTATGTATGAGCATATGTAATACCAGTTATAGAGGACTCCTGATGCGTAATGCAGTGGTGTGGCCTTTACAGGCTGGTTGTACTTTTGTTTAGATATGTATAATACTGACACTCTTGGGCAGGTTTTTTGGGGAGGTGACAGGGAGGTGCCATCTGAACTAGTTTTTTGACATATAGCAGTTTATCAGGCAAACATGCTTCCTTTATGGTTCCTTGGAAGTAAGCCCTTCAGAGTTAAGTGGGGCTTAATGTAATGTAACTGTGCATGGGATTACATTAGTGAAGTTCAATTTTATTCATGTGTACCTAAAAGCAGATTTATTATGTTCAGTGGGCTTCTCTCTTAGTTTGTTTAGGCTTGTAGGCTTAGAAACTGAAAGTAGTTCTGAACAAATGCAGAAACCTATTCATATTAATAGGGCTGTGTTGGATTTGTTTCTTTAACCCATAGGGTTGGATACATGGTCATTTTTTATGCTGGGAATCATTTTGTATTGGTGGTAATGGTTCGTAAAGGGGCGAAGGTTAGATAAAGAAAGCAATGCCGTATTATGACATCACTTGATATCTCCTATTTTTTACTTTTTTGGAAACTATCTTATAATGCTATACCATGAATTTGGCATTAAAAAAATCATTACATTTAACAGAAACGGTGTCTTAAATTATTATTTTTATATACTTATGTCTGTGAAATGTGGAAAGCACTTTGTCTTTTGTATAGCTGTTTGCATGTTAAAAGGTGCATTTCCCATCTTATGTCATCTTCTAAAACTGTAACACTACATTTGGTAATGATTTCATATTGAAGTCATGGTGCTAGCATGGAGCAATTGGTTTGAATATTCTAATCGATGCATTGATATAGCACAGGGTCAAAGCGCTCCTGGTAAGGTACTTAAATCTCCCCAGAATACTCAGCAGCTTGGATAATCATGTTAGATTGGAGATTTTAGAATTCCAGGATGATTAACTGGACTGATGGTTTATATGAGACAGAATTTGTCCGCATGTTCTGATAGCAACTAGCTTAATTATTAATGACAACAGTTTGATTAATGTCATATTTGGATGAGATGCTGGGAAAGTACATTTTGGCTGCAATCCTATACCTGCTTACCTGGGAGTAAGTCCCATTGCATTTAGTGGGACTTCTGAGTAGACATATAGGCTTATGTGTTAAGGGACAATACAGTACAGCCAATTTCACTTTCAGGGCTTCATTTTTTCCATTTATGTGGTTAAAAAACAGTTTCATATTCTGCTTATACAAGTAAGGGTTTGCACATATAGGTAGCCAAATAAGCAGGTAGTATAGAGAAATAGGAAATCAAAATGGCTGGTTTTCCACAGTGTTCTCTTTGGGCATTTTGTTTAAGGGAATGGATGCACAAATCTCAGCATAACAGGCCCCTTCTCCACTGGTCTTCTCTCTATTAACACTGAAGAATGCTGAAGGACCACCACAGATTGTTCCGTGTCCGTTCATTAATTCTCCAAAAAGTCAAGATTTCTATCTGCAAAGAAATTGGAATTTCATAGTAATATAGTGCTACCTGCCACGTACAGCACATTGTACGCTATTTGCTTAAATAATCCCATGTTAACATAATAACGTTTGCTCCAGGGTTCTACCCAATCACTGATGGGTATAACAGCCTGCATTTTATGGACAAATATGCTCTGAAAAGGCAAGAAAGGTCCTGCTTTTTTTATCACCCTGCTGCTTGGGTTCAGTTCATGTTTATGTTGGAACAATCCCACATTGTTGTTTATAAATTATATAATGCCATCAGCATCCATGCCATTTTACGAAGGACAAGATAATTTAGGTTATGGCCTAGAGACCATGTAGCTGTGAATCTTGCAAGACCTGGTCCCTGCTTCTCTGCCTTATTACTCCTGGCCTGGGCGGTTGCAGCCCTGACTGTCGACTGATTCCAGCTATAAAAGTCACTGCCCCATGGTTATTTTTGGTGTTTGGATGTGTTTATTTCTCCTTTGTTTGACCTTGGTATAATTATTATTGGATTGTTTAATCCTACTGCATTTTATTAATGTGAGATTTTTTTATGGGTAAATTTGTTTAAACATTGTTATGTTTAACAATGGGAACACATTGGAACATTATGTTATTCTGTTGTGTAAATTTTCTTGATATTGTTGCAAGCCACTTTGAGTATGATTCTACTATGGAAAAGCGGCATACATATAAAGTGATGATAATAACAAGAAGCTTGCAATCTCAACGAATAAAGAAAGCAGAGAAAGCTGTGTTGATCATAATAAACATTCCAATATCCATATCAATGTAATATTTCTATTAGGCCAGCCAAAAGATCACCAAAGGTGTGCAAGCTTTTGAAATCTCCAGAACTCTTCATCTCTTTTGGGGTGTGGTGTGAGGCAACTGACTTAATGGTGAAATCACAGTATGAGTTTCGCATATTTAGGCTTAGGTACATATTAGTAATTGTGAGTGCCGTAGCTGGAAATGGTAGTTACTCAAGGTTAATTACATCATAAAAGTAGTTTGTTTATGAGTAAATAAATTGTGAAGCCCAATCCTGTGCTGGTTAATTTAGAAGGAAATTCCACTGTCTTCAATGGGGTTTATTCCGAAGTAAGTATCCTGTATGCACTTATGTGGGAATGGGCCTCTTCAGACAACACACTAGCCATGGTTAGGTCGCTAACCCTTTTTTAGCAAATGGTTAGTGAGTGTATTTAAACTGTGGTTATGTAGCCACTATGGTTAGGAATGGTTCACACAACATGCTAAGCCATAACGTTGAGCTCCATGGGACATACTTCTGACTAGAGATGCATAGGATTGCACTCTTAAGTGCCTCAGAATATGCTATTCTCATTTGTACTTCTTTAGGAAAACTTGTACAATCTGTTTATCTACATGGCAGCTTGAAGTGATCTGATTGAGATCTCATTAGCCTGATCCTATGCATGTTTACTCGTGGATAGTTTTAATTGCATTCATTGGGACTGTCTCCAAGTATGAGGTGGAGTCGCAGCTTTAGATTATTACTTTAGAATCTGCCTACTGTGGTCTTCAACTTAGATCTCAAGCCTAAGGTGGAAAAATGTCTGCAGTTCTGAGCTGCCGTGTTGTGTTTTGTTCCTGGTTGTCATTATAGTTTATACTGAAATACATTTAACTTATTTCTCCCAAAGAAAGAGTGTCTGCATCGTATTTTTATCAGAGTTGTACTGAAGCTCAGATTGTACAAACATGAGGCATGATCCTTCTCAGGCGCTACATGTCCAGAAGGGGCTGTGTATGCACAGTATTCTTAAAAAAGAAAAAGCCCGATCAGCCGTGCTCAGTTGCAGACTATTGAGCCCTCCACAGGCCTTCCTTCTTATTGAACAACCGATTGTTGGGGTTTGGGCTTTAAAACCAAAACAAAAACTTGTGCTGGTTGTATAACTAGTTCCATGCCAAACATTTAAAAAAGCATTTAGTGAGCTTATGGAACAATTACTTTATGTTATGAAAACCGTAATAACTTTTTCTTTGAATCCCATTTTTTTTTTTAAACGCTATGGGAAGTAAAAGCTATGTCAAGGCCGCTATTGCACTCGTGTAAAGGATTTCTAGCACATTGCCGTGGCAGGTGTTCTGGGGAATCCCATTGCTCCAGCTAACACTGTTGACGTTGCGCTACAGGTCTCATGCACTAGTGCAACATAATTTTGTGTCACATTAGATACTGCCCTGTATAAAAACATACTGTACCTTTTTTGGCCCTTCTGGTGTGGTTGGACTGCAAATCCCATGAGCCTTCGCTAGCAGAGCCAGTGGTCAGGGATAATGGGATTTGCTGTTCAGCAACATCAGGAGGACTACAAATTGCCCTCTCCCACTGTCACAGAATGTAAGGAGAGCTGTGCTGGATCAGGACAAAGGCCGATATAGTCCAACATTCTGTTCCCACAAGCAGCACATAAGCGCAATTTTCCTGTTCCTGTTCTCTGTCTCTGAAACTGGAGGTAATGTATAGCCATTATGACTAGTAGCTTATGCTCTGTGAATTTGTAAAATTCCCTTTTAATGCTATCCAAGTTGGTGGCCATCACTACATCTTGTGATAGTGAACAACCTTTTCATGCGGTGGGGACATTCGGCAATTTGAGAAAATGTCCTGGGCATCACCACAAAATGGCTACCAAAAAGACTGGATATAAGGCAGAGGTGGGGGGGTTTGAGCCCTAACACACTAAACTCCCTTGAATATACGGTTTTCAGCACCAACAGAAACCTATTTCACAGCAACCCCAAATGTATTGGGTTTTTGTTGTTTTTTTAAGTGGCAAGGGTAGTATACCTTGATGGGCACCAAGAAAAGTGTCCAGAGGTGCACTGGAGCCCATAGGCATCATATGGCCTTCCGCTACTGTATATCATATTTGAAGAGAACCAGGGTGGTGTAGTGGTTGGACTAGGACTCGTGAGATCTGGGTTCTAGTCCCCACTTGGGGAATAGTCCCCATAAAGCTCACTGGGTGAGTTTGGGACAGTCGCTGACTCTCACCCTAATCTACCTCATAGGGCTGTTGTGAGAATAAAATTGACAGGAGGAGTTCCTTGCTAGAGGAAAAATGGCAGGATATAATGCAGTGATGATGATAATGATGTAACTTCATAAGTATCACACCACAAATGGAGTTTTCTTTGGGTCTATTTTATTGCTTTTTAGCATCTCAAGATGTGAGACAGGAGCTGTTTTGACATGTATATTTCTTGGCACAACTACTAGGCAAGGGTTGGTTGGTGTGCTTGTTTTGTTAAAAGTACACTGAGATCTGCAAACTGTGCAACAGAGAAGTCCTGGACCTCCAAGTCAGGTCAATATAACTTGAGCTGGAGGCATTCCTGGAAGTTTGTGACCCTGTCACCCATTATGGCATGGACTGGACTCGGGTTTCAGTGCCATCGGCCAGGGAAACTCTTACTCATCCAGGGTTAAAAGACAATTTAGGGCGCAATCCTATACATGTTTAGACAAAAGAAGTCCTCCAACTCCCAGTATGCTCCAGCCGACATGGCTATCTGGGGAATGCTAGGAGTTGTAGGACTTTTTTCAGTCTAAACATGCATTGGATTGCACTCGTAGGTTGTTATTTTTTTAACTTCCATTTTCCACCTCTAACTTGGCATACTAGGGTCTTGTTGGGAGGATGCAAAGTAGTACCTAAAGATTGTCCAGGTGAAGTGATGAACAGAAACTATTTCTCTTTATGAGTTCTGCCAGTTAGTAATGTTTTCACATCTTACCTTGTAAAATAGTTGTTTAGCATTGTGTAGAAGTGTAGGAACTCCTTTAATATCCACAGAAGTTCATTTCTGCAATGAAAACAGCTTATTTCTTCCAGTGGATGAGTGTCCCAGATATGCTGCTGGGACTGAAAATATTTTTGCTGTCTTTATCTGGGATCTGCATTTTATGTTGTTTTGGGACTGTGAAGGAGGAGTACACACATTCCTTCTCCTGTACAGCTTCTTGTACCAGGGTCTACAATAGAGGGCAAGTGTGCCTCCCCTGCACTGCCCCATCCTTCAGGTCCCCCCCCCCCCCGATTGCATCTTAATCACATTAGTAGATATTCCCCATTCATTTAAACACAGAACAATGGCTTGTATTTGAAAGGCTATGTGAATAACTGGTCAGATTTTATCCACTTTTTTTTTTACTTTTTCAAAGAACCAAAGGTGACTTATATGATCATCCTCTCCATTTTATTCTCAAAACAACCCTGTGAACTAGGTTAGGCTGAAGTTAATGATTGGCCTAAGGTCATACAGTGAACTTCATGACCGAGTGGGGACTGAAACCAGGATCTCCCGATTCCTAGTCCAGCACTGTGGGTATTTCTGACCATCCATACAGGAAGGTGAGAATGTTCCCAGAAAGAAAACAATCGCATTTTGCATATGCAAAATAATTAAGTATCAAAGTCCAAACTGAACTCATGTCAGAAGGAGGAAGATTACAAATTTCATGTTCTGTTTTAATAAAATATATCTAGATATAAAATATGCATTAATAGAATTGACACTAGGTCACATCTATTCAGTACATCATCCTTCTTCTAACATGAAACTGGTTCACTTCATGGTAAAGCTACACACACTTGAGGTGTGTGGCTGTTGATTATTAGTTATCTGATACCTAAGTTTATATTCCATGGAAATTACTTTTTCTGGTAATGGAAAAAGTTTGGTTTTTGAAGACCCCAAATAAACCTTCCAATGAATTATTGCTTTTGTATGTAATGATCAAGTTCCAGATCAATAAATATAGATCTTGCCAAGAAGATGTGTCCACTTAAGAATTGAGTCCTTTTTTTATGCAGAAAAGTGTGGTTTCCTTGTCTCAGTACTGAAACTTTCAGCTGGTTTACAATGGCTCTGAAATTAATAACTCCAAGTATGCAGAATCATAAGTTTATCTTTCGCAAAACATTAGATGAATATAAAAACCATGAGATTTTGAAGTATAACATACATATACAGTGCAATCCAATGCTCTGGGAGTGTTCTGATGGGCAGATAGAACTTGTTTGTGGGTTGATGACATTTAAAAGTGTTTTTATATTTGAGCCTTTTGTCACACTTCCATAATGGTTTCAAGCTTTTCTTTGCAACTATGAGCACTAGAAATCTGCAGAATTCAGGAATTCCCTAAAATGCCCTAGACATTGGTTCCAGAGAGGCCCTGTTTTACCAACTCTTGTTCTTTGTTGTTTGAACTTGAAAATGCAATTTTAAGATCTCAACATGAGCAGTTTCATGAAGGGAGATAAATTTCCTGCCCAGAACTGTCCTCTTATTTAGGGAACTGCTGCTAAACTCCATTTATGGTTCACCACACAAATGAAAAATGTCTGTATCAGTTTTGTATGCCTAACAGGAAGTCATAATTGACAGTGGTTTCCTATTGCACGGACATGTGTTTTTGTTGCATATGACAAACAAATGGGGGAATTCACATTTCCTACACAAAATTACTTCCATGTGAGAAATTTAATATTTGCTACATTTCTATCCTTCCACCAAGGAACTGAGAAGTTGAGGGTTTTTTGTCCCCCCCCCCCCCCACATCAATCCTCTGAGGTAAGTTAGGTTGAGGAACAGTGACTTGCCCATGGTGAGCCCCAGCTGAAGTGGAGATTTGAAGTTAAATTTAATATGACCAAGAACTAATACTTCATCTTGTGTACGAACATGTGCATAAACAGATTGTAAAATAAGCAAGAGTCTGAATCTGTGTTGTAAAAGTGATCATTTTATTGCAGGCTCTGGATTTTTTTTAATCTTTGGCTTCATTCTACCTTTTCCCATCTCCAGAGCTCGAATCAGTTTCTGTACCAAGTGTTTTAGCAGGCAGTGACCCCATTATTACTGTAGAATTGCTATGTAATATAATAATCTTCCTCTTCCTGCTATAAACCTTGGGTCTGAAATAAATGCACATGATGAAGGTGCATTTTTTAAAATATATCCTTGGAAGATGTAAAAGAGGAAGTCCAGTTCTAAAGAACTACCACTACTTTTTGTTATGTAGATCTTTGCTATGTAAGATTAGTCCCGGATTGTCTCTGGATGATCGTTTTAAATTGTTATAGATATATGCTGTTCTTGTGCTATCTGTTTTATGTCCGTATGTGAATAGTTTTTATTCTTTATATAATGCATTTTAATGGTTTTTAATTTCTGTGAATGGCCCAGAGAGCTTCAGCTATGGGGCAGTATAAAATATATATTAAATTAAATTAAATGACTGAAATGATTATGCAACAGAAACATATGGAATCCTGTTGATAGGTTTCACAGCAGGTTCCTGCTTTTGTTTTGACTGATGGCAACATTTCTGATAAACTATTATCAACAGAATCTTATTTTTCTCCAAGTGAGGTCAGGATCTAGGGCTGAATGTTGGTGTGTGAAAACCATGGAGCTGGTGTTTGTTTTGCTTCTGTGAATGTGCATCTTTTAAGATTATCATCTTACCCAGCCTCCCAGCCTAGTGCTTCCAGATATTTAGACTACAACTCCCACCATCCAACATGGCCATGGATGATGGGAATTATAGTTCAATACATCTGGGTGGCACCCAGTTGTGGAAGGTGGATTAAGTCATACTAGGCACAGTTTGTACATTTTGGGTAGAGCTCTAGGTACGCTTATAGGAGAAACAAAAGCAGGGAGGTTCTTGGTGTGACAAAAGAGCAGGACGCAAAGGGTAACTCTCTGCTGGGAGCAGAATTTTTATGGACTGGACGGCCCTTAAAATAGAGTGTGCCTTCAAAATAAAGAAGTATCAGTTGACAGCCTTTGAAAGAGAGGACTGTCTACTGTAAAGTAGGACACCTGACCACCCTAAATGCAGTATATTAACAGGACTAGATCACTGTTTAACCAAACCAGCAAGTCAAAATGGGAAGGCAATGGCTCTGCTCCTTCTTGGAGGGATGATTTCAGAAGGTGGTGCTTGGGGATTCGTGTTCAATGCCATGGCAATTGCTCTGTGGTGTCCCTCAGGGTTCCATCTAATTCCCCATATGATCTAACAAATACATGAAACCACTGGGAGAGATTGTCCAGAGTTTGGGGGTTCGGTACCAACTTTCCATTTAAACCCAAATCAAAACAAACTGTTCTGGTTCTAAATCAGTGCCTGATTTAGTGCCTGTAGGTAATGGACTGGATGAGGGCAAACAAATTGAAACTTAATCCAGACAAGGTACTCCTGGTTAATCAAAAGGCAGATCTGGTGCTGGATGGGATTATACTACCCCTGAAGACTCAGGTTCACCGTTTGGGTGTATTCCTGGACTCACGCTTGAACCTGGATGCCCAGGTTTCACCAGTGGCCAGGAGTGCATTTGCACAGCTGAGGCTAGTGTGCCAACTGCGTCCGTTCCTAAAGATATCAGATCTGGACATGGTCATGCATGCCTTATTTACATTCCATTCAGACTACTGTAATGCACTCTATGTGGGGCTACCTTCAAAAACGGTTCAGAAATTTCATCTTGTCCAAAATGCTGTGGCCATACTGTTGACTGGGGCTGGTCAAAGGGAGCACATGACTCCCTTGTTACAACATCTTCAAGCGAAATTCAAAGTGCTGGATATGACCTATAAAGTCACATATGGCTTGGGACGAGGCTATCTGAAGGACCACTTTTCCCATACAAGGTTTGCCTGGTTCTTAAGATCTTCAAGAGGAGAGACCTTTTTTTTTGACACTGCTGTCTTCAGAGGTGTGTTTGGTGTTGATGCAAAAAGGGTCTTCTTGGTGACTGCTCCCGGGCTGTGGAACTCCCTGCCAAGGGAGGCTAGGTCCACTCCCTCTTTGCTGTCCTTCTGCTGACAGGCAAAGACCTTTGTATTTAAGCAGGCCTTTGGCATGTAAGCAGGTCTGTTGGGTTGGATGCCATTTTTTATTCTGTTATTTTTGTTTTTTATTTATGGTCATAAGTTGCCTGGAGTGCCATTTTTTTAGTAGAAAGGGAGGTTACAAAATCATATGAATAAACTTTCCCCAGTTCCATAATCTGTCATTCCTTCACGGAAATATTTGAGTTGACTTCTATAGGACCACTATTAAGTCTTGTTTTGCTCTTCTGATATTTTGAGCATGGGATAAGAAGGCAACAAAAATAGCAGACTAAATAAATCTGTATTTCGTTTGCAATCTTGACCTTCATATCCCTGTGGTTTTACTGTGCTCCTCTCTATATTAACAATGAGAAATCCCTTATAGGGCTTGACTACTATTCTTGTACTCTAGATAGCTGAAAGTTAAACAGTACAACTTAACTTGTTAGGTAGCCAAGAATAACAATCTAGCGTGAGGGTACTTTTTTGGTATTCTCGCTTTAACAAACAGATCACACTGTCTGCCTGATTTAAAAATAACGCTAGCAACAGCCGAGAATTAAGTTGTTCAGCAATCCTGTAGAAAAACACCCTTCCCCAACCTGTGCTCTTCAGATGTCTTGGACTGCATCTTCTAGCATCCACAGCCAGCATGGGTAACACTGATTGGACCTTGGATCTGTTTAAATCAATCTACTTAGGTGCATCCCTGTTCTTAATGTTGTTTAAAATTAATCAGGAGTTTCAGAGTCCTTTATTTGCATCAACCACAGGCCTTTGCATTTAAAATATAATGTTTAAGGAATAAATGCAAGATTACAACTGACTGAAATAGAAACTTTCTTTGCTTCCTTCTTTTGAGCTCATCTGTGGACATTATCAGGAAGAATCTACTGTATAATGCATCTAGTGCATGTCACCAGGTCAAGTGTTTGATGAACTCATGGATCGTGTGTAGGAGGCTATTTGGAAAAAGAAGTGGGGACCCTTATCTTCCTAAATTGTGACCAAAATGAGAATACATGGATCCTAAACATCTGCAGTGGTGTATCTGGTTGGAATTCTAGTACAACACTCCTGTAATAGGCCTGGCCTGGTGTCCTTCTGTGTTATAGACCCTGTTCAGGTAACATACTAAGCCAAGGTGGTTAAGCATTTTGAGGTAAGCATTATGGCTTAACGTGTCATGCGAACCATGACTTAGCTAGTCGTGTGACCACTCCTTAATGTGGTGGCTATATAACCACAGTTTAAACACACTCATTAACTATTTACTGCAATACAGTTAGCAGCCTAACCATGGCTTAGTGTGTTTTCTGAACCTGCTGATATTTTCTACATTTCTATACCACCCAATAACAGGAGCTCTTTGGGCGATTCATAAAATGGAAATAAAACCATAAAATATAAGAAAAATAAAACGTAACATAAAATCTAAAACAAAAGAAAGTGAATTATTTGTAAAATCAACAGCCGAGAAGAATGGCAGCGCAAGTCTCTAAAAATCGGTAACATATTTTAAAAACCATAAAACTAAAAAGCCTGGGCGTACTGAAAAGACTGCAATGGATTTGATCAGTCCCATCTGATGTGTAATCAATGCGATCCATCCTAATCCTTTAATATTGATTTAGGATTAGGCTGTAAATACTTGTGTCAACCCCCCCTAAAATTGAACACACTAGCTACTTGACCAGACACAAGGAATATAATTTTATCCCTTTGCTTTGGCTTTGCCAAGTTGCCTTATTCCTAATTGTTAACAGACTTTGAACAGTTGTAAGCATTGTTACTAGAAAGCTGGCTTGCACTGCCATGAGAAAGTAATAGTACCTTGAGATGAAAGCATTCCCTTCTTAAAAAGCATTCCCTTCTTAACATCTGCTAGTTTAAGAGCCAGAGCAAGCTAATGGCATTAATGTAAAGGTCAAAACTCACAGCAGGTGAGCACCTCAGGACAGGTCCTATTGCTAGGCAACATATGTTTGAAGCTGCAATCCTATACACGCTTGCGAGGGGATAAACTGCATTTAGACTCAGTGAGACTTGTTTTTGAGTAGACATGCATACGATTGTACTGTGAATGGTGAAATGTCAATAATTCTTATAGATCACTTGAAATAACCATGCTTTACACCAGGGGTGGGGAAACATCCAGGGGCCAAATTCTCCACCTCCCTTGAAGTTCCCATGGGCCGGATGATGTCAGGGGGCAGGGCCCTGCTGTTGACATCAGAGGCAGGTCCTCGCCCCTGACATCATCATGTCCCCAACCAAAGTGCTGGCTGAAGCTCTTAAAGTTGGCGCCAGGTACCCGACTTCACTTGTCCTTCATTTTGGAGGAGGCAAGGAGAAGGGGAGTATATAAGCCTAGGTTTATAATGTTCCCATTATGATACATCATAATTTATCATGACATCTGAATGCAGCTGCAGCCATAATCTCAGAGCCCAGCTGCAGGGGGGGGAGGGAATGGCCTAAAAATGTGGCATAATACAGGAACCGAAAGGGACATCCCATGAAGCTAATTGGTGGGAGACTCAGGACAAATAAAAGGAAGTATTCCTTCACACAATGCATAGTTAAACTATAGAGTTCACTTCAACAAGATATAGTGTTGGCCACCAATTTTGATGGCTTCAAAAGGAGAGCCTGCCGATATCCACCTCCAGATTACACCCCCACATTAGCATTAAGACACAATGGGCTTGTTCAGACAACACTAAGCCATGGTTATGCCTCTAACCTTTTTGCAGCAAATGGTTAGTGAGCTTGTTTAAACTGTGGTTACGTAACCACCATGGTTAGGAATTGGTTTGCACAACACACCAAGTCACAGTTCACACAACTTTAAAGTATTTTAAACTGTTTTATTGGTGATTTATTGGTATTTTAATGATGTGTTGGTTTTAAGTGTTTTAATTAGTTTTGTATTTTGTGTTTGGTGCTGTTCCCCGCCTCGATCCGTTGGAGGAGGCGGGTAATAAATAAATAAATATATTATTATTATTATTATCATCACGCTAAGCCCTTATGTTTAGCTCAAAATGCTTAACTGCTGTGGCTTAACATGTTGTCTGAACAAGATCAGTGTCTTCAAACCTTAATCCCAGAATTGAAGAATAATTCAAGAAAAACGACTGGATGACTTAGGCTTGAGATCAGCTTTTTGCTGCATTGAGATCAGAAGTTCAGAAATTACTAATCTGTAATGTAATTCACTCAAATTATTATTATTTTTTTGGTGATGGTGATGAAACCTCTAGTTTGGCTGGGGTGATGTGATCCTATGGGAATATCTACTTCTGATATTCATTTGGCTTACATAGGCCAGATCTACACCAAGCAGGATATAGCGGTGTGAAAGTGGTATGAAAGCGGTATATAAAAGGCAGGAGCCACACCAAGCAGGATATAGCAGTATATGATATATGTCAATGGGCTCCAACAGTTGCCAGTGCACTTCAATACTGCTATAAAGCTGTAGTGTGGCTGCTGCCTTTTATATACCGCTTTCATACTGCTTTCATACTGCTATCATCCTGCTTGGTGTAGATCCGGCCATAGCCAAAATGGCACAACACCCGCACAAGAGGGAGGTGTTAGCAGGCTTGAAGGAACCCAAGATTTGAAGAAGTACAAAACAAAATTAAGAGGTGGGGAATGAGGACTGAATGTTTTACGAACACTGGAATACTGACCATTGGGGAGAAAATGGAAAACCAGGCAGTGAAGAGGAGGAATGGAAAGAGTAGCTAGAATCCTGAACAGCAGCAACATTTTGTTGCAGGCTCCATTTGTTCTTATTGATGTTGCATCAAGTGAGCACCTAAGGGGAAGTAGAAATCCTGGCCGGAGGAGATAGAAATCTTGACTAGTTTCAGCTTTTAGTGATAAAAGCAGAGGATGCGCTGCTGTTCGATGGAAAGGGGATAATGCAGCTCTGGTGAAAACACGCCCCTTCACATTTATCAGCAAAAGCTGGCACAAGCAAACAAGTGCTCAGTCCCAGAAAGCCTGAGTATCAGGCAGCACTGACACCCGCCCTATTTCAATCTTTTAGTTTCCATGGAAGCTTATGTGTAACTATAATCCGGAAAGTTGGCATTTATTGCTCTACCATCTGTAAAGGATAAAGTTCTGTACAAATTTGGGCCTTGTAATGATATTGAATTACCAAAAGCTGTGCTTTCAGAAGCAGAGAAATTGAATAATAAGACAGCAGTTGGTTGTACTTTGCTCTGAGGATATGGCAAATGACAGAATTAGCTTTAATAACTGCATCCATGGTATGCATAACGCAATGGAAAGTCACGATTTTGTACCCACAGTATCTCCCTGTTCAACTGACACCCGATTCTCATAATAATTTTAAATTGATACATCACAAGGTGATTCCCCTGCCCCCCCATAACTTCATACAGTGAACCTTCCAAATTCATCCTTACAAGTGGGACCAACTTGCAATGAAATGTTGCAGTACACAATGCTACTGTTCTGGGTTCCAGCTAGCCAGTCATGCTTTCTTCCAGGAATCTCCATTCCACCCCCCCTTCCCCACCCCACATTTTCTGTTCCCTCATCAACCAACACTCAGCATTTTGTGGCCATTGGGCATGGTCACTCCTCATTGGACTGTTGTTTTCTCCCCCTGAGGATTTTTCCATTTTTTGGTGGGGAGGGACACAAGGGTCTCCCCCTACCTGGGATCTCCAGAAGCTTGTAAGCTGGAACAGAGGAAGTTCAGTATTACCAAGTTGGAGCAGTCACCCAGGTAGCTCAGTATTATCAAAAATGACCACTGGCAGCAGATCTCCAGGGCTTCAGACTGGAGTCTTTTCCATCTCTACCCGGAAATGTAACAATGGAACCTGGAACTTTTTGCACACAGAACATGTGGATAACCACTGAGCTACACGATAATGTATTTCTCTTGAAAATTGAAAACAGTGTTGATATATGGGTGTAGTGTAGACCTGGTGATGTCTCAGATGCATAATTCACATAGGATTTGGCTGCCTTGAATCAAAAATTTAGTTTAGACTTTTTTTTGAGGGCACAAAATATGGATTGGTCTGCATTATAGGTTAGTTATTATTTTCTTTCTCAAACTGTCATCGCTTGGGAATAAGAAGGGTAAGTATGCAGGAATATCTGACAGCATTGAAAAGCTTTTTCAGTGCGAGGGGACATCCTTTTTATGGGTTGCACGATGTTATGCACTCAAGTCAGCCTCTGTGTTGGCTTCAAATGGGGAACATCATGCTAAGGAGAAGCATGTGGCTGTACAAAGTGTGCTTTCTTTTTAATCTGCCATGTGTAGAAGGCATGAATGCTACTCCTCTGGGAGTCACTTCCTTAAATGTTTATTACTTTTTTGAGTGGGTTAACTTAGAATATTTATTGGCCTTCTCTTCTTTTGCAGAGAGATGGTCAATGCATGGTTTTCTGAGAGAGTTCATACCATCCCAGTGTGCAAGGAAGGGACCAAACACCACGGAGAAGCTTGTTCTTGTCCCAGTCTCCAGACGACACGGGCTGAGGGCACTAATCCCTCACCACCAACCAGGAAGATATCTGCTTCTGAATTCGACAGACCTCTTAGGCCTATTGTTGTCAAGGATTCTATTGGAACAGTGAGTTTCCTGTCAGACTCCGAAAAGAAGGAGCAGATGCCTCTCCAATCTCGAACGCTTGGGAATGATCCGGGAGATCAGTGCTCAAGGCTCTTAGAACTGGTAAAGGATATTTCTAGTCACTTGGATGTCACTGCGCTTTGCCACAAAATTTTCTTGCACATCCATGAACTCATAGCTGCCGATCGCTACTCCCTCTTTCTGGTCTGTGAAGACAGTTCCAATGAGAAATTTCTCATGAGCAGGCTTTTCGACGTTGCTGAAGGTTCCACCTTAGAAGAAGCTTCAAACAATGGCATACGCTTGGAATGGAACAAAGGGATTGTGGGCCATGTGGCAGCTTTGGGCCAGCCCTTGAATATCAAGAATGCCTACGAGGTAAACCAAGAATGCTTGTGTGGAGGTTGTCTCTGCGTGTTTTATCCAGAGAGACTGATTTTAAATAAATAAATAAATAACAACAAAATGACCTCAGAGGGTGGCCAACTATCAAATCTCAACCATGACCTCTCTAGTTGAATTGTCCACACCAGGGCTGCAGAACCTCTTTCAGCCTGAGGGCTAAATTCCATTTAGGAGAAGCTTTTGGAGACTGCATCCTAGTGGTGGGTGGGGCTGAAGGGGAAAAGGGGTGGAGCCAAAGGGAAAGGGGGTGAGCCTAAAATACCAGCATATTGTAGATTAAAGCTCTTGCTGGCAGCATGGCTGTCTGGAGAACCCCAGAGGGTTGGATTTGGCCTCCGGCTTTGAGGCTCTGCTTCCCTGTTCTATGGCATTATTTACAGGAGTACCTCTGTTAATATCTGTTGACATAGTATGAGTTATGCACATATGTCTGTGTGCTGAATGAAGTACATGGGAACATAGGAAGCTCTCTTATACTGAGTCAGACCATTGGTCCATCTAGACCAGTATTGTCGACACAGACTGGCAGTGGCTGTCCAGGGTTTCAGGCAAAATTCTTTCCTAGCTGTACATGGAGATGCCGGGCATTGAATCGGGGAGCTTCTGGATTAAAAACATGTGCTCTACCACTAAGCCACTGCCCCTTTCCATCGTGTATATGTAGGATTGAGCACGGTCTGCATAAGAGTGGTAGAATTTAACTTTTTTACTGTTTTCTGAAATGAAAGAAACTGATATTTTTCATTAGTGTGGCTTATTTAGCCATGAGCACACTACATCCAGTGCACTGTACTCATTTTCTCCAAGAGCAGAAAATGTTCTAAAGATCATTATGCTTTGAGTTAGACGCATATTATGGTATGTGTGTGTGTAAATTGCAGATTTCTATAAGCTTCCTAGTCCCTCTGTAACGTTTGGGTGTTCTTTATTTGCAAATATGTGTTTGCATTTACATTCTTTATAAGGAATGTCAGGAAAAACAACTTAAGACACAATTCTATGCATATTTAGACAGAAGAAAGTCTTACATCTCCCAGCATTCCCTAGCCAGCCATGCTAGCTGAGGGATGCTGGGAGTTGTAGGACTTTTTTCTGTCTAAACATGCTTAGGTTTACACCTTTAAAGAATAGGGCTTTTTTGGTGGTTACTCTAAACTGCTTGAATTCCTCCCCCTCCTCCCATCGAGATCTTCCTCAATTGTTTTTAAACAATCCTGAAAGGACTTTTTATTTAACCAGGCCTTCTCAGTTCAAAGAAATAAGGGTATTTATAGGATCTTAACATTGATGGGTTTCCCCCCTATTTATTTGATTGATTTTGGACTGTATTATTGTACTTTTATTTTGTTTCAAATGAATTGTCTGCTTCCTTGGAGGGTTGGAAGGCAGAAAGGCAGAGTAGAAATTCCTTAAGTAATCCATTACCTCAGAATGGAAATGTTGTTACTAAGAGGGACAGTTAAATAGAATATCCTGTAGTTATATAAACCAAGGGAATATGCATACTTTTTGAGAAAGCATGTACATAGCTGTATGTTTTCTTTCTTTAACAGGATCCCAGATTCAATGCAGAAGTGGACCAAATCACAGGCTATAAGACACAGAGCATTCTTTGTATGCCAATAAAGAATCATAGAGAAGAGGTAAGGTCAAGCTCCTTTGTTGTAGCCATTTCAACTATACTAATTTCTGAAACTATTTCCAGTTTTCAGGCTCTGTCCCAAAGTACAATATTGTTTGTACTCTCTTTTGCCTTTAAAAAAAGTCTGTCGGCATATATTCCATATAGTTTTGACCTGCTCCATAAAATATGCAGAATTGGTATCCAGCCAGGGTTCTCTCCCCCCCCCCCCCCAGTGTTGTCATTTTCCAAATAGTGTTAGCCATTTTTGGCAGTCAATGGATCTGCGTTTTCTTCTTGCAAATATTAAACTCCTCTTTTGTTAGATGCAGTTTTCCTTTTAGTTCAACTGAATGTGTATCATAAGGACATTTTATATATGTTGAAAATGTATTATACTACAAAGCTCTAAAATGAAATGAACCCAGCATTAGGCTTACAATGAGAAACAAAGAAGAAGAAAAGAGATGAGAAAAGAAAAAGAAAAAGAAAGAAAAAATGGATAGATTTTTTTTTTAAAAAATGGAAAAATAAGTGGAATAGAAAAGCCATAGAATTAAAGTGGAGTACTGTATTAGATTCGTTGTTTTCCATGTTTGTTCATTAGGAATTTAATATTAAGAATTTGACATTTATTATTATTTCAAAACTGATAATTTCTTGGCACCACATGAGAAATACACCCTGAAAGGTAGTATAAAATAATGTAAATAAATAAGTTGAAGTTATACGTTGAATGAACTAACAGCATAACCCTATACATGCCTACTCAAAATTAAGTCCCACTGATATTTACTATATTTATTATATTTCTCTACCACTATTAGCTCTAAAGCATTCTGGATGGTTTACAAGACAAAGTTTAAAACCACAAAATGCAATAACATAATAAAACATAATATAAAATTTAAAACAGAATAAAACCATAAAAACCAATGGATGGCAGCCTAAAACCCCAAATCTAAACATGTTTCCTTGAATGTAAGGTCTGCGTATGTATGCCTATAATTTAAATATTATTAAAGCTAAGGGGTTTTTTGAGAGACAGGTTTTATTCCACTGGTGCTGAATGGCTGCACATCAGCCTTAATCTTTAAGGGTTACAATCCTGTAATGGTACCCTGTTTACACAGTTGAGCTTTTCAGGACTCATACCTGCCAACGATTGGACACTGCCTTGCAGGAATGGTGTTGACAATCACCTTGGTAATCCCTCCCCCATCTAAATCCCATTTTTTGCCTTCTTCCTCAGAAAGTATTTAGTCTATTCTATGTTCCAGGGCAGAATCATTCCACTCCAACTGCCTCTAGTGTATGATGAGCTCTGCATAGAGGTTTTTTAGCACTCAGGGCTTTTCTACACAAAATTGTTAATTTGCTGTATCTACTTTTGTTTTCGTCATGGAACTGAGATCCTATAGGCTCATAATCCCATATATTTCACTTGCTGAAATTAATCCCAACCTTGAATAAAAGATATCTGGTGCCCATCAGTAGTCTAAAGTCTTCAGCATCATCTATACTAATAGCAAACTCAATTCTGAGTGCCACTCTCTACTCAGCTGAAATGACACTATCCATGGAGAAGAGGAAGGTATCAGTAGGGAACCTCAAGGTTTTTAGAAGTACAAAAATAAAAACCTTTAGGAAACAAAAACTCATAAAAGGGGGGGACACCTTTTAAAATAGTCCGGTGAGGACTGAACATGTTCAGTGGGTATAGAATGCTGGCTGAATTTTGGGGTGGGGATGGAAAACCAGGAGGGAGGGGAGAATGGAATTGAATATCCTGAAGGAAGATTTGGCTGGCTTGCTGGACCGCTGAGCAGGAGTACTGAACACTGTACCATTTTGTGCCCAGCCTCACTGGAAGATACTAATAGCAAACTCATTCCCTGAGTGCCTGTACTTACGTAGCCAAAACAGCACTACCCACAAATAAGAGGAAGTTATGAATATGCTTGGAGGAACCCTGAGATTTACAGAAGAACAAATCTTGGGGGGGGGGAACCCTCAAAGTAGAGGGGGGGATAACTGAGGACTGAGCACGGTCAGTAGTCACAGAATGCTGACTCTTGTGGGAAAAGAAACAGAATAACAAGGGAGAGGGGGAAATGAAATGAAGTATCCAGGAAGAAGGCATGGCTGATTGGCTGGAACACTGAACAGGAACGTACCACAATTCAGCATTTTGTTACAGATCCCACTTGCTATATATTTAACAGAATTTTTTTTGGAGCAATTATTTTGTCTGCCCTTCACCTGATTGCCAGCTTGTTGTACATTTACAGAACACACATGGCAGGAAACTGGCTCCAAGGTGGCCTCTTGCAAGAATGTCCCAACTTATTTTGATCGCGTGACGTTTCTACTTTTGCATCTTTTTTGGTCAAGAGTAGTCTTTGTATTTGTTTTTCCCAGCAACGTTTCAGCTTTTTCCCAAACGGACAGACACTTTTTTAGCACTTTACTGATGTTGTTCACAAACCTCATGTTACTTCAGATGTGTTACTTTTTCAGTGGTAATGAATTGAAACATAAGGTTCATGTCCACAAAAGCTAAAATTAAGGAATATGTATATCTCCAAACAGTATTCTTTACTGCAAATAAATACTAATGTTAGAACAATATGCCAATAACAAATATATTAATATAATAAATTAAAACCTGAAAGTATAGAACCTAAAAATTGAAATATAAGAGGCCAAATGAATTTCAGGAGCAATCTTCATCCGTTGCCTAAAACAAGACGGCCTAAACTCTAGTAAATAAATCTTAGATTGGATATGATCATTCTGGGTAATCAGTTGCTCAATAATATGGTCATCAACAGAAATTCCTGGTCGCTAACAATGTTGATGAAAAGCGCATTAAATGCTTTTCTCTCCTCTGTTTTGAAGGCCATGTCTAAGTGATTGGTCTGTTAATCGCTACCACTCTAGAAGAGCAATCCTATGGCCCCTAGACAACTTCCGGGGTGCTGTAGATCTCTTCTTCCAAGGCCAGAGACAGAACTCTGGCCTTGGAGAAGGCGATCCAATTATGGATCCTCCCCAGCCCCTTTCAGCCACTGTGGAAAGCTCCGTGGCAGCTCCTCTCCCAAGGTCGGAGACGCAGGGAGCAGTGGACACTGAAGGTGGCTCGTGGTGAATCTGTTCCAGGTTTCACTCAGAACTAGCCAGAACTCTAAAGGAGCTTCATACCTTGGATAGCTCCGTGAGAATTCTGACTGGTTCTGACTGAAGCCTGGAACAGATTCACTGCCGCGCTGACATTGGAGTTACCAGTTTCCACAGGGAAGAAGGTGAGTGTGCTGGTGGCTTTGAAGGGAGAGGCGATGCGAGGCTGATGGTCTGTGGGATTCAAAGACCTTTCAGATAGCTAGAGTACACAACGGCTAGGTGGCCCATCTAGCAGAAATCACTGCAAGAGAGGATGGCAAAGCTGTAAAAGCCTCTGCCATACCTCCTGATCTGCATAGCTCTTGCTGGCAGGGCTTAGGATTAATGAAGGGCTCTGTTATCGGAGCCCTCTATCTATCGGGTGCCAGTTCCATAAAATTGTGTCCTAAAGTCATTGGTTTGAATTCAGTCAGCGTAACGATGGCCATCCAGTCCACAAGGGGGGTACAGACAGCCCTGAACTTTACAATGAGTGGGGGGGAGTGACCTAACGGACATGGAGTAGAGTCAGAACTCTCTTGCTCTCATAAAGAAGCAATGAAATATTTACAAAATCCCTAATTTGGAGGTGATGGATTCTTGATTAACGATTTGATTTCGGGTCCGGAAACTTTACTGCATCTGTGGTGAGAGAAGCAGCTGGATACCTACTATAACAGCAGAGGAGAAAACGAAACTGTTTTGGAGGTGGACGGGAGTTTTGACAGGCGATTACTGAAGGTAATTAATGGACTTTAATTGGAAGCAGCAAGGTTAAGATAACTTTAGAGGGAGAGGCAGAAGTGATTTAAGTGGGAAAAGTGACTTTTAACCTCCAGTTGAAGGAGCTAGAAGCCGAAGCGCAACTGTTGATTTGAGCCGACAGGATATAGGTGAGGGGTGCGGATTTATGAGTTTAGCTTTATGAAAAGAAAGCAAAAAGGTGATAAATCCAGTGCCCCTGCCTGGAGCAGAATATCAAAAGATCATCCATCTGATAGGAACTGGCAGCGTCTTGTGAGGGTTGCTGGAACTATGCCAGACAATATGTCGGACAAGCAGCAGCAATCGGACAAGACAGGGAAATCCCCTAGTCACTCCGGAAATACTAAATATGGCACAGCTCCTAAAGCAGCAGGTGCAGTACCAAAACCGGCCAAAGAGAGTCAAGCAGAGACCTCAGATGATTTAATGAGCAAAATTCAGAATGTGATGGAGGTGGCTTTACTGAAGCAGGAGGAAAGATTAATGCAAAGAATCAAGGACTCACAGCAGGAATTTATGGTGGACCTTCATACTGTGGTGGATAATATGGAGAGAATGGAGAGGAATACGAAGAAGCTGCAGAAAGACAGCAAGAAACAGGGGGACCATTTGAAGGAGATGGACTTGCGCTTAATTGCTTTGGAAGATCGGGACAGGAGAGTTAACATTCGAATTAGATTTTTTGGAGAGAGAGAGGGAGAGAGTCCTAAGGATTTAAGAGACATAATCTTGGCATGGATTAAGGAAATTGAATCTCAAGAAACCTGGGAGATGGCGGATATTGAGAGGATCCACAGAGTGGGTTATAAGAAGAAGGGGATGCTCCCAAGAGATATAATTGTCAAATTTGCTAGTTACTACAAGAAAGAAAAGTTGATGCAAGCAATTAGACATCAAGCCCAGCTGATGCTACAAGCAACATCAATTGAGGTTTACCAGGATCTATGCCCTCAAACGGTGCAGTGGCGGAAGAGTGTTAGACTGCGTACAGTGGCTTTGCGGAAGAGATCGATAACATATAGTTGGGGATACCCAGTCTTTCTGAGATTTATGTGGAAAGGGAAGCAACATAGAATAACATCGTGTGAGCAAGGGATGAATCTTCTGGAAAAGCTGGGTTTAGTAGATCCCACGGTTGTTGGAGAAACAAAGCAGGATGAAGGTGCTGGAGGGGAAGTCTGTCCTGATCATCCACAGGAGGAAGGTGCCGTAGGTGGAATCCGTCAATGAAGAAATATTATTGTAAAAGGGATAAGAAAAGATTATAAGAGAGGGGAGGGTGGATTTCTGCTCCGGGAATGTTGGGCTGCTTCTCTCCCCCCCTGAAGAGTTCTAAGAATAATTGGGGCCATTGCCCAGGAAGGTCTGGTGAGGAGGGGGGTGAAGATGGGGGGTAAATGTGGGTGGGTGGGTGAGGGAGGGGGGTATGTGTATCACAGAGGGAGACCAAAATAGAGATGTGGGTGAAAGAGAGAGATGGAAAATAAATTAAGGGTTGCAACTTTAAATGTTAAAGGGCTAGGAACTGTTATAAAAAGGAAGAGAATAGAAATGTTATTTAAAAAAGAGAAAGCTGATGTAATTTTTTTGCAGGAAACTCATCAAACAAAGGAGGGTGTAAATGAGCTTCGGATGAGGGAAGTGGGTGTTTACGAAAAGTCTTTTGGCACTTCTAAAGCGAGAGGTGTAGCGATTATAATTTCAAAAAAATGTGGTATTACTATACAAAGGTAAAGAAGGATGAAGCGGGAAGGTTTCTGATAATTTCTTGCATGGTAGGGGAGGAGGAATATGTATTGATTAATGTATATGCTCCAAATGGAAAACAAATGGAATTTTTCGATGAAGTTTTTAATGCAGTGGGTGAAGTGGGTAAAAAGAATATTGTGATGGCAGGTGACTTCAATATGGTATTAGACAAAGGGAAAGACAGGGATAATATATTAAGAGTTCTTAAGAGTGGTGGGAGGATGGGGTTAAGCAAATTAATGGAGAGAAAAGAATTAATGGATGTTTGGAGAGTATTAAAAGGGGAAGAAAGGAAATATACTTTCTACTCACCAAGGTTTAAGAATTATTCCAGGATTGATTATATTTTTGTGTCAAAGAATATCTTATAGATTGTGCTATAGGGGTAATTAAAGTCACAGACCATGCATTAATGACGATGGATATTAAAATGAAGAAGGATTATAAACAAGTTAAGAGATGGAGAATCGATACAAGGCTATTAAATAATAAAAATATAGTGGAGAACATAAAAAAAGAAATGCAGGAAATATGGGAAATTAACGAAAAGGACTCAAACTCGCAGGGGTTAATATGGGACACTATGAAGGCTGTAGTAAGAGGGATTTGTATTAGGGAAATGTGTACCCTAAGAAAACAACAAGAAGCACAAAATAAAAAGATTGAAAAGGAGGTAAGGGACTTAGAGGAGAAGCTAAGAGAGACAAAAGATAAATGCCTATTTGCTCAAATCCAAGCTAAGAAAAAAGAATTAGAGAGAGAAGAGTTAGAACAAGTCCAGAGGGATTTGCTATATTTAAGGAGGGATTTTTTTTAATATAGTAATAAAAACTCGAAGATGCTGGCTAGGTCCACTCAGTCAAAAAAGGCTAAGAGCATGATAGGGACAATTAGAGATAAGACAGGGAAAAGTTGTAACTTAATGAAGGATAAATTAAATATATTTCAGGAGTTTTATAGAGAATTATATACATCAAATATGGGATCACAGGTTAAGGTATTGGAATATGTAGAGAGGAATTGGAAAATAAGATTACAGGGGCAAGATAGGGATTATATGGAAGGATTAGTTACTGAGAAAGAAATAGAAGGAATTATTGCTAAATTAAAAGGAGGGAAATCTCCGAGATTGGATGGTTTGGGGCCGGAATATTATAAGGTTTTTAGAGGAATTTTAATACCAAGATTAAAAAAAATATTTAATAGTATAACAGAAGGAGGAAAGACCCCCCCCCCATCGTGGGATCATTCCTTGATCATATTAATACCGAAACCAGGAAAGGATCTGACTGATCCAGCATCTTATAGACTAGACTGACCAGACGCCCGGATTTGTCCGGACATGGCAGGGAAATGGGGTGCAAATCCACATCCGGGCGGAAAAAACCGTTTTGGGGGGCCAAATCCGGAAACTTAGCCCCCCAAAACGGTGACCAGGTGGCCCTGGGGCGAGCCGGGCCAACTGGGGGGCAGCGGGGGCAAACCGGGGTGGCGGGGGGTCACGCGGCGGTGGCGCGAGGCTGGCGGCGCGAGGCACCTACCGGCTGGGGCGTCCGTTTCCCTCCGGTGCTCGGAATCTACTGAGAAACAGGCTTCGTGGCCTGTCCCTCAGTAGCGCGCCGGGTGATGACATCATCAGTCGGCGCACTGCTGAGAGACAGGCCAGGAAGCCTGTTTCTTAGTAGATTCCAAGCACGGAGGGAAACGGATACCCCCAGCAGCAGCAGGTAAGGAGCGTGGGGCGGGTGGGGGGGCGCGGGGGAGTGGGGGGGCGGCGCGGGTGCTCGCGGCAGGTGGGGGGCGTCGCGGGTGCTCGCGGCGGGGCACTTACCTGCTGGGGCTTCCCTCGGGTGCTCGGAATCTACTGAGAAACAGGCTTCACGGCCTGTCCCTACTGAGGGATAGGCCGCGAAGCCTGTTTCTCAGTAGATTCCGAGCACCGGAGGGAAGCCCCAGCAGGTAAGTGCCCCGTGCACCCGCGCCGCCCGCCCGCCCGCCCCGCGCTCCTTACCTGCTGCTGCTGGTGCTGGGGCTTCCCTCCGTGCTCGGAATCTACTGAGAAACAGGCTTCACGGCCTGTCCCTCAGTAGCGCGCCGGATGATGACGTCATCACTCGGCGCGTTACTGAGAGACAGGCCAGGAAGCCTGTTTCTCAGTAGATTCCGAGCACGGAGGGAAGCCCCAGCACCAGCAGCAGCAGGTAAGGAGCGCGGGGCGGGTGGGGGGGGCGCGGGGCGGGCGCGAGACACTTACCTGCTGGGGCTTCATGTGCCACGTCTCCCTCTACCTCCCATGTGCTGCATTTCCCCTACCGTGCCTGCCCTGACCGCCTCTCCCATCTCTCACCTACCTCCCCATTGAGATTGCACTGTTGCTGCTGCTGCTGCCCCCT
Source organism: Anniella stebbinsi (assembly GCA_029215795.1). Classification (NCBI taxonomy): domain Eukaryota; kingdom Metazoa; phylum Chordata; class Lepidosauria; order Squamata; family Anniellidae; genus Anniella; species Anniella stebbinsi. The sequence continues at coordinate 197,191,431 of JARDYH010000004.1, forward strand.
CCCACAATGCTCTAAGGAAGGACTTCCAAGAGTCAGGCATTTTGGCCTGTCTGAGGCACACAGGCTGCTTTTTACAGCCAGTGGAGTTTTTTCATAGAGACTGCCCCCCTCGCTCACCTTCTGAGGATCTTTGAGGAAAGCCATAGGGCGGGTGACTGCTCTGGGGAGCCCCACTGGTTATTCTTCCCCTTTGGCATTTGCTTAGGGTGACCATATGAAAAGGAGGACAGGGCTCCTGTAACTTTTAACAGTTGTGTAGAGAAGGGAATTTCAGCTGGTGTCATTTGTATGCATGCAGCACCTGGTGAAATTCCCTCTTCATCACTGTAGTTAAAGCTGCAGGAGCCCTGCCCGCTTTTGTACCTGGTCACTCTAGTATAGCTCCTGCAGCTTTAACTACAGTGATGAAGAGGGAATTTCACCAGGTGCTGCATGCATACAAATGATACCAGCTGAAATTCCCTTCTCTACACAACTGTTAAAGATACAGGAGCCCTGTCCTCCTTTTCATATGGTCACCCTAGTGTTTGAAGCTTTCAACTTTATAACCATATGGTCCAAACTTTTAGAAAAAGGAAGGGAACAGTGTATGTGTGTAGGTGGGGAGGGGGAAAGATTAAAAGGAATGTATAGCTACCTATCCCAAGGAGAGATCACAAGGAGAGATCTGAAGACCAGGTTATGATGGATCCAGATGAAGGTTGAAAGAGATCTCTCCTAGAATCCAGGGTATAGAACTCAGCAAAGTCCAGGTAGGGAAAATTAAGCCACGTAGAGAGTGTAGAAAATATTTAAAAATGAAAAGATCAAAATCAAATAGAGGGTGAAAACAACACCAAGCTGCTCACACCCTAAGAAAACAACACCCTAAGATCAGTGGCCTTTTCAATGGTGACACCCCGTCTGTGGAATGCCCTCCCCAGAGAAGCTTGCTTGGTACCTATGTTGTGGTGTTTTCATCACCCAATTATTTTAATAAGTATTTTAGTGCTCTTCACCCTATGCACCTTTATTTTCTGCTGGTTTTACTGTGCTGTTGTGTTTTTACTGTTTATGGCTGACTTCATTTTGGTTTTATTATGTGCTGTTTTTAATTATTGTTTTATTGTTTGTATGTTATTTTTTAATTATTGTACACCACACAGAGAAGTTGGGTTATTGGGTGTAATAAATAGAAAGCATAATGAATACATAAACAAGGAACACAATTAAAGTCCTATTGATTACAATGAGAAATGCCCTATCCTGTGTCCAGCTTGTGATATCATTTTAAGGTTTTCTTTTATTGTCGTATGCTTGGAGAGAGAGAGAAAGCATGCACAGACTGCTATCACTGTGCTTTAATTTCATGTATTGACAATGACAATGACATATCAACGTCCTCAGCTCCTTCCTGGAGACAGAGGCCAGCTCATGGACCAGCAGCTAATTACCTCAGAAGCTGTGGTTAGAGTTGTATTTTCATTGGAGTTCTACTGTTGAAAATTCTGACCAGCAAAATATCTCAATCTATGCCAATATGAGCGAGATTTCCTAAAACTTTTGCTGGGTCTCTCTTTTCCTCTTCCTTTTCTGCAACATTTTTGTTGTTAGGTATTGCTATGTCAATGAGGTAGTTGTGTTTTCCTTTTATATTTATGACTGTTCTTGTCCCAGAATTGTTCTGTCCCAGCATAGCATGGCTTAGCTTGAGTTTGAGTGTGTCTGGATCTCCTAGGCTCTGAAAGCATCTTTTTGGAGAGCACCTGCTGGTTGCATGTTCTCTGCACACTGAGGCAATGTAAATTCAGTATATACTTGGATAAAAGGAAGGAAAGATCCTTATCTAGCGTTGTAATAATGGGCATCTGTTCTGGCCTATCTTTGAATTGTACTGACCATGGTCTTGTTCACATGGCTAATGAATCAGAGATATAATCACACATTGTTAGATTAGTTTCTCACTGATCAACCAGAAGTTGAAACAAGCTAAGAGGCGAGAAGTGACTACAACAAGCCTTTAGTCCATTTTGTTCCATGGCTAATGTTTGCAGGGTAATCATATTTTATACTCTTCCTGCATGCTAGGTTGCTAGTTTGTTGTACTAGATTTCTCTGCACTTGTCCACTGCTTCATTTGTTCAATGGTAACAGTATGCTGAATCTGTGAGTATGGATATGAGAAAAATAATGGGGAAAGAGTGTTAAACGTTAGGAAAGTTTAGACTATTGTAATCCAGTGAAAGATTTGCAGTCAGAAAAGATATTTGAGGGAAGGGGAGACTCTGTCACACAGAGTATAGTAAAAGCTTCAAAGAACAGCAAAAGCTACAAAAGTAGAAGTGAGTGAAATTAATTTCAGATACATTCAATGTCTCACTTGTTCTTTATTTCAGTGATTTTAACATTAAGATGTTGTGTAGAACAAGTTTGTCTTAATTGTATGCTGTGAAATCAGACATGTGACCAAGGCCATGTTTGGGTGGGCACGCCCCCTTGGGGATGGACATGTTGGTGGGCACGCCCCCTTGGGGCGGCCATATTGTCCTCCTTTTTGGTTTCCAAAATATGGTCACCCTATTATAGACCAATATCCTTAATAAATCAAGACTCAAAAATATTTACAGCAATAATGGCAAAAAGGATAATAATAATAATAATAATAATAATAATAATAATTTATAACCCGCCTCTCCCTACGGATCGAGGCGGGGAACACAATGCAATACAAGCATGACAAAGTTAAAAATTTTAAAACAAGAGAAACACTTCATTAAAACATTTAAAATTCATCCGGATAGGTAGGGTAGAATAGCGGTCATAAAAATGAAGTTATTACCTAAGATTAATTTTTTGTTTAGAATGCTACCGATTAAAATATCAGATGCAGAGTTAAAGAGCTGGCAAAATATGATTAATGCTTATTGCAACGGAGATAAGAGAGCTAGGATTAACAAAGGGTTATGGTATAAGACACAAAAGAAAGGAGGTTTGGGACTTCCAAATATAAAGAATTATTATATTGCTAATCAGTTAAGATATGTTATAAATAGTATATTAGGGGAGGAAGACTTAGAATGGCTAGGAACGCAAACAAGGGAACTAGATTTTAAATTGCAAAATATTTTTTATTTTTTTTAATAATAAAATTCAAAAGAAAGATTTGAGGGGACTGGACAACCCGTTGCTGAAAAACATTCTAGAGATCTGGGAGAAAGTTAAAGGAAAGTTAATACCAGGAGACTCTCCACTCGCCCCAGTGGTAGTTGTGGGAAATTTCCCAAGGAATTTAAAAGTAGAGTTGGAAGGAAGTCTGAAGGGTCAGGAAATTATTAAGTTAAGGAACTGGATGGAAAGAATGATAGATAAGGTGCAAATTAGAGAGTTGTTAAAAGGACAAAAGATAGCTTGGTTCAAATGCTTACAATTGGAAAAATGGACACAGGAATGGAAAAAGATAAATAAGAAGTGTAGAAATAACACAAGATTTGAAGATTTAATTGAATCAAGAGTAAAGAAGGAAGTAATTAAAACTAGAAAAGGTCTGACTAGCGAAATATATAGAATCCTGACAGAGGAGGCTGAATATCGAGACTCTCTTAAAATGATTTGGGAAGATGATTTAAAGGAACAAATTAATGAACATGACTGGGGGAGGATGTGGGATGCAAGAATGTTAAAGCTTTTGTCGATAAGAATTAAGGAGAATTATTATAAGACAGTATGGAGATGGTATTTAACGCCAGTAAGATTTCATCAGATAGATAAAAAAGTGTCCAAGAATTGTTGGAGGGGATGTCAGGAGGTTGGAACTTATTTCCATATGTGGTGGAGCTGTAAACATGTACAAAAATTTTGGGAAAGGGTGTTTAAAGAAATAAGTGAAATAATTGGAATTAAGCCCAAAGCTGGCTCTACTAGCAATATGGGATAAAGGAAATGAGAATATAAATAAGAGAGAATTAATAAACAACCTCCTGGCTCCCGTCAGAATAATGATTGCTAAAAACTGGAAAGGGCAAGGGATATATATATACTATAGAAGAATGGTATAAAGAAATATGGGATATGGCACTTAATGATAAGCTAACGTGTAAAATGAAAATAAAGAGGGGAATGTCCAGTAAGAATGATTTTGGAGATATATGGAGCCTATTTTTGGAATATGTATTAAGAACGGGGAAGGGGCAAATACCTTCAAAAGAGTCTTTATACTTTTGGAAAGAAGAATAATGTATAATTGAAGGTCTCCTGGGGGGAGGGGAGCACGGGGGGTATGTGGTATGTATTGTATTTTAAGTTGTTTTATGTTGTATTATGTTGAAATTTTTTTTTTTTTTTTTTTAAACTTTACAATGAGTGCGCACCTCAATATTTCATGCTCTGAGCTCTAGCACATAGCCATCAGGACTAGTAGCCTTTCCCTCCAGGAATTTATCTAACCCCCTTTTAAAGCCATCCAAATTGGTGGCCATCACTACACCTTATGGCAGTAAATTCCATAGTTTGACTATGCATTGTGTGAAGAAGTGCTTCCTTTTATCTGTCCCGAATCTCCCACAAATCAGCGTGGTGGGATGACCCTGGGTTCTAGTATTATGGGGGAGAGAGAAAATGTCTCCCTTCCCACATTCGTCATACTATTAATGATTTTGTACACCTCTTATCATGTCACCCCTTAACTTCCTTTTTTCCAAGTTAAACAATCCCAGCTGTTGTAACCTTTCCCCATAAGGGGAGATGCTGCAACCCCTTGATCATTTTAGTTGCCCTTTTCTTCACTTTTTCTTTTTTTAGACCTGGTGACCAGAACTGTACACAGTGTTCTAAGTGTGGTTGTACCTGTGGCTAAACTGCACAATGTTGCAAAATACGTTGAGGACCGAGAGGTGTAAGGAGGGAGATTGAGAGCGAGAGTAGGGCCATTCTACCAATCCTGCTGAAAGGCCTGCCCCATGAAGGCTCCTCTTTCAACTGCCACCACCAGCAGCCATTCCAGCAGGCTATGCTGAAGGAGATGAGAAGGAAAGCAGGTCCATTCCAACCCTGTGGAAAGAATTAATATCTTCCCCTCTTCCCTCCCCATTGCTTTTTCCTTGGCCCTTTCTAAACCATAGTGGTATAGAGGGCCCAGGGTGGGGGATCCTGGAAGTAGCTACTTCTGGGATCGGTGCGCCAAGTACAAACCAGAAATGCGACGGCTCGGGCTTCTCCCAGGCCATTGCAAGTCGCAGCTGCCATTTTCTTTTTGAGCAGAGGAGCGCATGAGTGTTCCAGCAAAAAACGTGAGTCCTTTAAAAAACACACAAAAAACCCCGTATGTGTGTCCCCCCTCCCTGCCCTCCCAGGGGTGGACAAACTGGTGCCACCCCCTCCTCTGCTGGGCACGGAGCCGCACAGCACTGCTCTATGCCCAGTTTGCAGCTGTGCTTACTTGCGAGTAAGCGCGGCTGCGCCCAGGATGGCCTGGCACATTCATCAACAATCCCGGGAAGTTTCCGAGACTGTGGAAGAATCAGGATTTTTCTGGTTTGGGTTTTCCCAGAAAAATCCCGTGCCCCCTCCTTGGGACTCCCTGTGCGTCATTTGGATTCCCAGGGAGCAGCCGGGGGCCATCCCAGGCGGTTTTTTTCCTGGTGTGGAAAGAGCCCTTGTGTATCATGTCTTTTTTTGATTGCAAGCCTGCGGGCTCCCTTGTTTATTTGATTTTGTTTGAGCTGCTCTGGGAGCTTTTATGGCTGAGGAGCAGCATACAAACTTTAAAAATAAGTAAACAATAATAAAATAAACATTCGCTTACATGTTTAATTATAGAACTTCTCCTGTTTCTGAAAAGGGCAGTCCATGACACCATTTCTTGGAGCATGCAAGCTGCCATTGCTTGTTGAACTTGCTCTTAGTATATCTTCCTCACTGTCAATGCAAATGCCCTCCTCTCACCTTTGTTCCTGCTTGGCAGATGCTGAAACTGGCCCAGCGTCAACCAACAACTGAGCAGGCCGCTGCATCTGGTGATGCCTGGTGCATGAGGTCCATGTTTTCCTCATGAAATGCTTTTTTAGACAAGCTGAAACAAAACAAGAACGTGTCAGGCCGTTAGTTTGCAAGCCTACATTTGTATTGAACTTTTGAGGGCCCTTGGGTCTCTCCAGCTACCATCTGGTCATCCATCTTTAACCAACGAAAAAGTAGATACCATATTCTCTGAACAAGGTATTCCAGAGCTCTTAGAATGGTTTGAATAATGGTTTAGTTCACCGTTTGTAGCACCTGAAACAAAAATGAATCTGATGAGCTAGGTAGGTTTCACTAGGCTGACCATACGAAAAGGAGGACAGGGCTCATGTAACTTTAACAGTTGTAGAGAAAAGGGAATTTCAGCCGGTGTCATTTGTATGCATTTAGTTCCTGGTGGAATTCCCTCTTCATCACAACAGTTAAAGTTGCAGGTACTGTACTAGAGTGACCATATACAAAAGAAGGCAGGTCCCCTGCAACTTTAACTGTTGTGATGAAGAGGGAATTCCACCAGGAACTAACTGCATACAAATGACACCTGCTGAAATTCCCTTTTCTCTGCAACTGTTAAAGTTACATGAGCCCTGCCCTCCTTTTCATATGGTCAGCCTAGGTTTCACCCTCCTAAACATAAGCAGTGTCACAGCTGAAGGAAAGCAGGCCCTTCTTTCGTTTGGAAATGCAAAACAAACTGATAGATTAACAAATTGACCAAGGTTACAAGGAGGGTGGGGAAAGGGATGATGTGCTACACTCACTTCTATGCATTTAAAATGGCAGGGGACTGGGTTTTGGAATGTCTCTTAATAATAATAATAATAATTATTATTATTATTATTATTATTATTATTTATAACCCGCCTCTCCCTATGGATCGAGGTGGGGAACACAATGCAGATACAAACATGACAAAATTAAAAAATTTAAAACAAGAGAAACACATCATTAAAACATTTAAAAAGCTGGGGTTTTGTTTCTTCTAAACTCTCTGACCAGAAGGTTTTTATCACTCTCACCATAATGCCTAACTGACACATTTCTGGAATGAGGCTTGATCTACTGGATCCATCCCTAAACTACATCTGCTTTTAGCTTATTTTGCTTTTTAAAAAAAGCCATTAATGACATAAAAAACCCCACCAGCTTCTTTGTTTCCCCCCCAAACACAGACACAAAAATGTCCAGAAAACAGACATAACCATTATCATGATGATCTATCTAGCAGATAAAGGAAGCTGCTTCACTTCGGAGTAACTGAATCTTCAATAACAATCCAGAGATTTAGAGCCTCCTACACAGTCACTGGAATTATGCCCCGAGCACATTTTAGCCATCCTGCAAGTGATGCTTCATTGGCGAAGCCACCTATAAACATTCTGAGTAGGATCTATTCTGTACTCTGTGTTTGGATGTCTATGAACATCTGGGCATAACAAGTGTTGGAAGGGATAATATTTCTGTGTTAGAAGAGTTGTGCTGCTGTTTTTTCCGTTTTTGAAAGAATGTGGCTACATTTGACCTGTGGAGGAGATAAAACAGCACACACAGCATCCATTTAAAAGCAACAATAAAAACAAATGGAAAACAAGGAGATAATTCTGGCCCTTGCTGCTTCCTCCTTATTAGGTCACAGAAGAAGTCTTCTTCTGACAGTCACGTGAACACATTGCCATGCAATATTAACAATAGTAATGAATACAACAAATTGGAAGTATTGCATTTTGCATGGCATTATAATTTCTAAGATTTATATCCTAGGTGTTCCTAGGGCAGTTCACAAAAGAGTAAATTACAGCTGGGTTTGCATAAATTGCTCAGAAACATGCGCAAAATGCCTGGAAAATCTGCACATTGGCCTAACTTGCTGCAGATTGAGTAAGATGCCACAGTGGGAACCGGAATGAAGCCTTGGGCAGGTATACCTAGGAAAGCCCATTGAGTTCTACTCCCTTCGAATGGATTTTCCCAGCATTCCTATTGATACCTGCATTGCCTAGGCTGACCATCTGAAAAGGAGAACAGGGCTCCTGTAACTTTAACAGTTGTAGAGAAAAGGGAATTTCAGCCAGTGTCATTTTTATGCAATTAGTTCCTGATGAAATTCCCTCTTCATCACAACTGTTAAAGTTGCAGGGGCCCTGCCTTCTTTTGTATATGGTCACTCTAGTATAGTGCCTGCAACTTTAACTGTTGTGATGAAGAGGGAATTTCACCAGGAACTAATTGCATACAAATGACACTGGCTGAAATTCCTTTTCTCTACAACTGTTAAAGTTACAGGAGCCCTGTCCTCCTTTTCAGATGGTCAGCCTAGCATTGCCTTTAGTTTGGTGCTAGACAAAGACCTTAATTTTTTCAAGCTTTTTGAGCACTGCTAATTTTTGAAAGTGCTTCATTCTTTTAGTGCTTAAAGGTCTTTGTTTGACACTGAAATGATAGCAAAGTAGATACCAGGCTGACTTCTCTGGGTAGGATGTGCCACAGATGGGGTGCCACCACCAAAAAGGCTCTTCCTGGTTACTACTGTCCTCGCTTCTGATGCTGGGGGGAACCCAGAGAAGAACCTCAGATGTAGATCTATTTGCATGGGAAGACAGTCCTACATGGGTCTTAAGACATGTAGGGCTTTAATGGTAAGTGCCAGGTGAGATGTGATTCCACATCTTGGTCAACAGTTTAGCAGCTGTTTTTTGAACTAATCAGAGCTTCCGGACTGTCTTCTGGGGCAGCCCCACATAGACCGCATTGCTAAAATCTAACATTGCTCTTGGAATGCTAAGAAAATGTGTTGGCTCCCACAATAAAAGCATTGCCTTGAGGACCAACAGCAGTCTGTATGCAACAAATGAACCCAAGTATGTAAAAAGGGTCTTAATGTATTTTTTTGTTAGTTTTAGAATTACCAAAAAATAAACACTGAGAAATAGAAGCACATCCTTTCTGCCATGAAATGGAAAGGCATGTGACATCCTTTGCTTTTAGATTATTATCTTTGTTCTTGGAGGATCAAAGTCAAGAGAAGAAGCTGCAGAAAACCTCAGAAATAGCTATTAAGTATTTGGGCCTGGGAAATTGAAAAATAGGCTTACCACTCTACCCTAAACACTTTTTCTAGGAAGCGTATCTCAGACACTTTGAATGGAACAAATATCTGCTGGGAATACTAAGGTGACCCTATGGAAAGGAGGACAGGGCTCCGGTATCTTTAACAGTTGAATCAAAATGGGAATTTCATTAGGTGTTATTTGTATGCATGCAGCACCTGGTAAAATTCCCTCTTCATCACAACAATTAAAGCTGCAGGAACCCTGCCCTCCTTTGTATCTGGTCACTGCAAAAGAGGGCAGGGCTCCTGCAGTTTTAACTGTTGTGATGAAGAGGGAATTTCACCAGGAGCTTCATGCATACAAATGACACCTGATGAAATTCCCCTTTCAGTACAATTGTTAAAGATACAGGAGCCCTGTCCTCTTTTCCCTAGGGTCACCCTAGGGAATATGCAGCTTTAGACTTGAATCTGATCTGGGAAGTGAACTGAGTCTGCTTTAAATCACAGAAGATGAGAAATAGGTTTTAGAACCTTTGCAGATTGAACAAGTTCAAAATCCCTTTTTGTTAGGGGTTTGGAGAAAAGGGTTCCTCCCACAGCAAGGATACTATTGATGCTGTTTGATTAGCCAGTGCCTGGTGAGCTAATAGCACTGGACAGGGATTCCCAAATATATTCATAAAGCTGCCTGGCAATTAGAGTGACCAGATAAAATCCAGGTCAGGGCTCATGTAACTTTAACAGTTGTACAGAAAAGGGAATTTCAGCCAGTGTCATTTGTATGCAATTAGTTCCTGGTGATATTCCCTCTTCATCACAACAGTTAAAGTTGCAGGGGCCCTGTCTTCTTTTGTATAAGGTCATTCTAGTATAGTGCATGCACCTTTAACTGTTGTGATGAAAAGGGAATATCACCAGGAACTAATTGCATACAAATGACACTGGCTGAAATTCCCCTTCCTCTACAACTGTTAAAGTTACATGAGCCTTGACCTGGATTTTATCTGGTCACCCTATCTGACATTACGTTTGGCATTTCCTAAGATCTGGAAGACAACCCTTCTTTCTCCACATCCCATCAAAAGGGAATTGTTATGTCAGTAAGTCCCAACAGTCCTCTGTTATGCAAGATAAACCCCTTCTATCTTAAAAGCCAGAATTCAGCAGGGGCTCTTCAGTCTGTCAGGTTCCTCATCCCTTTGTGAGTAGGCATTAGCTGCTGTGTTGTTCCTGGCTTCTTACAGTCTGACCTTAGGGTGACCATATGGAAAGGAGGACAGGGCTCTTGTACCTTTAACAGTTGTACTGAAAGGGGAATTTCAGCCGGTGTTGTTGCTATGCATGCAGCACCTGGTGAAATTCCCTCTTCATCACAACTGTTGTTGGTGGTGGTGGTGTTATTATTATTATTATTATTATTTACTTTTATATTCCGTCCCATAACCAAAGCTGTCTGAGCGGTTTACAGAAATTAAAAACACCGAATATTAAAAAAAGATATACAAAATTTAAGAAGCATAAATCAAATTATAAATACACTATCCATTTTAAACAACTATTCTGGGTCAAACAACAACAAAACTCTCAACATATGCTGTTAAAGCTGCAGGAGCCCTTCCCTCTTGACCAGATACAAAAGAAGACAGAGCTCCTGCATCTTTAACTGCTGTGATGAAGAGGTGCTGCATGCATACAAATGACACCTGCTGAAATTCCTTTTTTAATGCAACTATTAAAGCCGTAGCCTCTTTTTCATATGGCCACCCTAGTCTGACCTTGAATTCTCTCTGCATCCCTGCTTTTTGTTCTCCCCCCCCCCCCCCCCAGTGATCTGTATTGTGGGACTGGTTACCTGAGAAGAAAACGCAATGACTGGGTTTTCAGGATCACTGCAGCCCACCACAGCTTATTTAAGCCGTGGTGATGTGTGCAGGGTAACTTTTGAATATTCAAACCAAAACTGCAGCTTGTCATGTCATCCAAACCCAGTGAGGGTGGGTAGTTGGCATGGTTTACAAATCACCCAGACTTCATGAGGTGTTTTAGGATTTTGGATGGTTTGTTAACCATGCCAACAATCCACCATCGCCATGTTTGGACAACACAACAGCTGTGATCATAGTTTGAGTATTCAAAATAGCCACCTGCACACACTATACCTCACTGTGGCTTAAATAAGCCCTGGTGGGCTGCTTGATCATGTGAACCAGCTCGTAAATTTTGTGAGGCAGTTCCCTCGAGCTTTTTTTCTTTTTCTTTTGTTTTGGTCACTAGATACTAGCTGGAATCCTGCTTAATTCTTTGGTTTCTCTTTTGCTTTCCCACACCATACCCCTTGACACTCTAAACTGACACATCCTGCCTTTCATGCTTAGTTCTTCCACCTAGGAACTCTCAAAATTTGCTTTAAGTGAGCATGCTTACAACTCTCACGTACTCATATGAATAAAGTGGGGCTGCATCAGTTATTTGACGTCCAAAGGGAAGTAAAAGGCCGTGTCTATTGGGGTACCCACCTTCTGGAACATGCTCCCTAGAGATGTTAATTTAGCTCTTCCCTTTTAAGCTTTAGGTGAGCTACCAATAATTTTTGGTTTGGTTTGCTATTTTGCCTCACTTCTAAGCTGGTTTAATTCACTGAATGTGTTCTGGATCATTTTATTCTACACTAGCTTTGACTGTATTTTTAATTCTTTTTATTGTGCTGTTTCTTTTTCTCTTTTATTGTAAAATCCTTTCAGGACCTTTTTTTAGTCCTGTAAAGCAGGATAAAAATGAATTTACAAGTAAATAAATAGGTTTGGACCGAACAAACATTGCTCCAGCTAACTTTCTTCTGACCATCTATGTGGTGAGCAGTTTTATTGAAGTCTTCAACCAGTGCTGGTCCCAAGTCTAAGGGGAACATGGGCATAGTGCCAGAAGCAGAGGGATAGATGGCAGGGAAGGATGGGGACAGGCAGTGGTGGTGAGTCCAGTGCTGTGAAAAGAAGCGCTATCTGAAGTGGCTTCAGCTGGCATCTTAACTTCCCCAGAATGCCTCTGGGCCCTGAGGTGTAGCATGTGTTGGGCTCAGAGAAAGTTGCCTACCCAGCATTTCTCTTCACTGCACCAAGACCTAAAAAAAACTGTTTGAAAAAATAAATTTGAAGTGCGGGGAGAGGCCAGGGTTAGCTGCGGTGGGCCCTAGCATTTGCTTCACCATTCCAGGTGCTGATGCCTGACCTGCCCCGAGTGCATCCCCTATAAGAGCCCTTCCACCCATTCACTCAGAAGCTGGCATTTGGTTTGATCTTAGTATGTCCATTTTTCAAGGGGAAAAAATACCCTTGTTTATTTGCATATGCTGCTTAATTTAAAACTCGCTGTTCCACAGCACTAGGGTGGAGTTTTAAAATAACAGCAACAACACAACCGTGAATGCCACAAACGAATAACTAATCACTTATGTCCTTCATCAAGAAAAAATAGGCAGAGAGCAAACAAAGCCCATTTTATATCCTGTAAGATGTAAAACTATTTTGAAAGATTCAATTTTTAAAAGTTTACTCATGAAAATAACAAGGATCTTGCTTTTAAAGAGTGAGCTGCTTCTTTTATTAATTTTAAGGCTTGGGCTGAAAATGCTGTTCTTCAAACATTTCAGCTCTGACTGTTGTGGGACAAGTTTGCACAGAAGTAATTCTCTTTTAATGTTCCTTTTCCTTCATGAAGATTTGTGAAGGCAATTGGGTGATGCTTTATACATTAATTAAATAACGCTGAAGCAAATTCTAATATCTCCAGGTCATTTCTTCCTTATCTGTCATAATAAAGGGCCAAACTAGATGTTTGCTTAATATGTAACATACAGCTTTGTATTTCAATTATTGCATTTATTTAATGCATTTATAAATCACACTGTCCACCTACCAGGTGCCTGGTGCAATGTCCAATAAAAACATTAAACTTACAAAATCAAGAAACGCAGGAGCAAAACTATATTATTCAATAAAATTTGAGAGCAGCATTAAAATTAAAGCTGCAGAACAACACAAAACATTAACTAGTTCAACGCCCAGCAGAACAGTCTTCTGCCTATCCAAAGCAAAATAAAGGAGCCACTCTCAACTCCCTCAAGAAGGAGTTTCACAATTGGGGTGCTGCTACCAAAAAGGCTTCATCTCAAGTACCCACCAACCTAGCCTTTCTAGGTGGTGGAACATATAACAGGGTCTCCGAATATGATAATCAATTGCAGATAGGTTCATATGAAAGGATATTATATATTCTGCCCCCCAAATATTAGGGCTTTTGTAGGTCAAAATCATCATGTTGATTTGTACACAGAAACAAACTGGAAGCCAGTGAAGTTGATCCATGGTCGGTGTGATGTGATTGACAAAGCGCACTCCTGAAAAAAGTCTAGCTGCTGCATTTTCCACTAGTAATTACTATACTTTCCAAAGTATAGTAATTAATTTCACAAGTGGGTGGAGGGTCCTTGCTAGGAATACAGCATGTGGGGAAGGGAAGCTTTCTCTTCCATCTTAAGCGCAAGAGCAACAAAAGTCAGCCCCTGTTTGGCGAGAAGGCTTAGAAAACAGAAGTTCCCATTGGGAACCATAGGCAGATTTTCCCTAAGAGTTCTAGCTGCACCTGGAATAGGTGTGAAATTTTTCATTTTGATCACGCTGGGGGTTGGTTGGTGGGTGGGTGGGAGGGAGGGAGAGATAAGTCTTCCCTTCCTTTTCTTGCACCTGGCACACAGAAAATGAGCTGCTTCTGTTGGGGTGAAACAATGACATGGCCCACTCTTAATAGATTATGAAAAGAGCAGGAGTGTGGACACCTTTAGGATGGGGAGAAGAAGTAGATGGAGACTGTGGATGCTCAGTGGGACGGTGTAAGGGAGCGGGCAGTCAGATGTGTACAGTCTAGGCTGTGATTGCAAGTTGTGGGCAAATAGCCAGGTGGGAGGGAGTAATCAGACAAGGGATGCAGAAATGAAGTAGGATAATTCAAGGAGAAATTAGAAGAAGTTTTTCAATTCAGTGGAAAGGAGAAAAGAGGAGAGGAAGTGGAAGGTTAGAATATGGAAGATAGCAGAAGACACATAGGTGACAGAATAAAAGGTAAGTTCATATGTTTCTCACATTCTGTAAGAAAAAGAAAAGAATTGCTTTAAGAATGTAGCGGTCTGGTAGGGTGGCCTTTGGATGATGAAGGGAAGAAGGAATTGAGGGTGTCCTTTAAAGGCCAGCATTGGTAAATAGCTAACTGGCCTGGATGGCTTAATTTTGTGGACACAAATGAAATTTAATCTCTGTAGGGGTAGAGCAGCAGAGTAGGTCTAAAAAAAATCCCATGCAATCCACAGTTGGATATGAACAGGGGCCCTTCATTCTAAAAGAGACAAAGATATATTCTTTCCAGCCTCTTCGAGCATTCTTTCATTTAGTGGATCATTTTTCTTTAATGTTGTCGTTACTGAATCTTAACATCGTCTCAGATTTTTTTTAAAAAAGAAAAGTATTTAGCTCAGAAATAACAATAAAAAAGGGCACATGCTCCCTTTGGGGTTTGAAGTAGCTTTCACAGAATTAAATCTGAGATCTGAATGTACAAGAATGCAGCAAGAAGCCTCCAGATAAAATAAAGCTCTGAACACAGATAGCAATGCTAAAGAAATGTCTGTGGCCTATGGAGAAAAGCCTGCAGGGAACCGGGAAGGCCAGTGTCATTTTTAAGGCTAAAAGTCAGCTTGTCTATTTTAAATTTAGAAAACAAAATACTGAGGATTAAACTCTGTGGCAGATGAAAACAAATGCCTTCTGTTTCTCAAGCAAATGAAACTTCAGAATAGACCATGATGAGTATTGTGCTCAATAGGAATAGAAACAGAACATCTGTCATAGAAGGCAAAGCGGATACACACCAGTCAGGAAGCTAGGCAAGAACTTTATTGTCTCTCCCCAATAAGAACAGGAAGCTCCTGACTCCACAACCAAGTCAAGTGCCACCTAGTGGCAGAAGAACGACTCATGTGTTCTCGCAGTGCATGAGGCGTGAATGCAGAACCTCATGCTTGGGGTTCTAATCCAGCCCTCCAGGGTTTCCCAGACGGCCCCACCCCCTTCCCCTGACACCATTCCCTTTTCCCCAATCACTGCTCATTGATCAGTGGTTTCCTGGCTTTTGTACAGTGTTTTCCCCCATTCTAAAAGGTTGAAATGCCTTTCCTATTGCTTAGTTACCTGCAGTAAGAGCTTTAAGCTAAAATATGCTGGTATTTTTGGCCCCACCCACCACTGGAATGAGCCCCACAAGAGCTGCTCCAAAATGAGACTTGGCCCTAGGGCTGAAAGAGGTTCTGCACCCCTGGCATAAGGGAAGAGGGAAGCTGCACCAACTACCCTGCCCCTGATGCCGTGTGCACCAACTAACCCTGTTCTCCTGGAGTAATTGGGGTTGTAGAATATTCCCCCCTCTTTCTGTTTATACCGTAGAATGACCCTGAAACTTTTAAAAGGTTGCAGTTGTTTTGGATATCTCAGTTTGGCCTAATAACTAATGGCTGGGTTCACCATTTTTTCAGGAATATGGTGAATGCAAAACTACATCTGTGTGGTCTGCTTCTTAAAAAAAGAATCCCCATGGTTCACTGATGTATTTTATAGCTGCCCAAAGACTATGGTTGAAACAGAATGCTTCTCCCAATTCCCTTTCCCCCAAAGTGTAGACAGAGCCAAATACAAAAAAAAAAAAAAAATGAACAAGGAACTGAACCGTCTCAGAGATGCATGTGAGGTTTTGCTTTTCTGGAACCTGGCATTTAGGGAGCTTTTGACATGGGGGAACTTTCAAACAAATTATTCCCCTACAAATGGCTGAGGTGGCACAGACTGTATCACCTGCTCAGCATTAGAATTGGTTCATTGTATCATTTCTGGAGCAAGGGAATTGGAAGCAGTCTTCCCGCCTTTATATTAATTAGTCGATACATAGATTGATCCGATTTTGCACAGGTAGGCTACCCCAGCCCACAGTTCTCCTAGAATGGTTGGCCAGCCGTATGAGGATAGTACTAGGCTGTGTTGATGCCAGTGCTGGTATAGTCCTGGTGGAGAGGGTGGGGAGACTCCGTACTCTGGATATGGTGTGTAGGCCTCATGTCTGTTCCTGGGTGCAGCCAGTCTGGCATGTTTTGAGTTTCAATTTTCTTGCCATTAAGAGTTTTAAGGATATTCAAATTATTACTAGACTCTTGCTGTAATCTACAGACTCCATTGACATATATGCTGACATGCTGTGTTTGTGCAAATTATGTAATCCCCCCTCCCCCAGCGTGAAGAAACCCTCCAGAGTTGTGTGTTCAATTTTCTAATTACCTGGTTTTAAGAGACTTTCATGGCTTATGATTGTCACACAGCAAATAGAATTTACTTAGCGTTGCACCAAATAAAGTTAAAAATAGAGTTTACCTGGAGTTGCATTTTGAATGTGTTCAGAATCTGGACTTGTTGGTTATTGAAAGTAATTTCATTTCAAAGTTCAGTTAACAAAAGAGGGTAACATTTCTTTAAAAGTAGTGGTGAAGCCTATCCCTAAGAGTGTCTGACTTGGTTTGCACAATCGCCACAGCCACAGTGGGTTGTGGTGCCCACAGATGCCAAGTTGATAATCCAGGCTCCTGCTGCAGCGGCTTCTTGTTACGTGCGAACCCAGTGAAGGTGGGTTGTTGGGGTGGTTGATGAGCCACCCATAACTCATGGACTGGTTTAGGGTTGTTGGTGGTTTGTCAACCACCCCAACAAAACACTCTTGCTGGGTTTGCACATAACATGAATAATATTCAAAATGGCAGCCACTGCCGCAACGGAAAACCCCATGGGAAAATTCACCCATGGTGGCTTCCTGTTGTATGCAAACCAGGCCAATGTTTCATTCCATTTTTCACAGTACTTCATATAACAAGTCCAGGGATCTGCACTCACATCCAAAGAATAAACGAGCCTGCATATGGTTGACATAGCAAAAGAGAAACCTGTGGGACTAATAAGGAGCAGCTGAATGGTCTTTTTAGGCTATATTAACATTGCCTTTTTTACTGTTTCCTCACAGCTCTTTAAGAACCACAAGCTTCCCTTTCATGGCAGGAAACTGTTTACATAGGGTGAAAGTGTTCTCCTTTTGGATTCTTCAGAGAGCCTGTGATACCATTGAAATGGGTTCAGCTTTCTGTGGTTCAAAGCTAATAAAAATAAAACGTCCAGTGTTGTGAGCCAACACCTGCATGTCAGCTGTGCACCTGTGGACTGGTGTCAGAGCACACTGGGATGTTAGAATGTTTACTTACTTTCCTAAGTTAGCTGCAATACTTAATATTGAATTTCCAGGCCTAACATTCAGCTTTGGAATTCTAAAAGTAGGGAGTAGTTTCAAACCTGGTTATTGGTATGGAAACAGCCTTGGTCGCCCCTGTCCATTCCCCAGCCTTACCCCAGGGAATGGACAGGGGAGTGCAACTTCACTGATTCTCTTGAACCTCTCAGCAGCTTTAAGTGCCATAGTATCCTTTTGGGTAACTGTTCTTGGGCTTAGGAGGCATGGTATTACAGTAATTCTGGACTATTCCTGGAGCAATAGACTCAGAAGGTGTTGCTGGGAGTCTTCTGCTCCATCTCATGATCATTAGCCTATGGGAGTGCCACAAGGCTCCATCTTGTCTTCGAAACCTTTTAGCATCTACATCAGGAATGGGGAACCTTTGGTCCATGGGCCAAAAACAGCCTGTGGACATTCTCAATGTGACCCACCAACTGCTTTGCCAGGCTATATATGAATGAATAAGCAAAAATAAAAAATGGGGGTGTTCAGATGATCACATGGGGAGAAGTTATCATGGCTTCTCCCCTCACCCCCATGACTGCCATTTGCATAATTCCCCGCACTGTAGCATAGGCTGGCATGTTGTCTGAACATGGCGTAGCAGGAGTGGCTTTGTACCCACCCTACAGTCCCTACTGCAAGTTGTGGGTTGTAGGTGTGTACAAAATTACTCCCGCCATGCTGCACCCCAGGTTTGGATGACCCACCAATCTGTGCTACATTGCGGGGAATTATGCAAATGGCAGGGGCGGGTGGGGGAGAAGCAATGATGGCTTCTTCTCCCTATGCAATCACCAGAACTCAGTCAATGACTCAGACAGTGACCCTGTTTGCAAATCACATGTGAGCATTTATTGAACCTGTACCTCTGGCTTGTCACTTTCTGACAAGTGAGAGAAATAACCCATGTTTTGTTGTTGTGTTATTTCTGTAGGGCATGATGGGTGAGAGACAAGCCAGAGGTTTGGATTTGCCCATCGCACAAAAGAAACCATGGATTGAAGGTTTATTATTTGCTTAGGCACTCTCACTTGCACCAGAAGCGATTAGGCACTGTTTACAAGCTTACTGGCTTACGTGACATAGAAACTTCACATTTGCAAGTAGTGAAGGGATACAATAAATGCTCCCCCCCAAAGCATGCTGTAGGATTCATAGCGCTAACATGGGGAGTCATTGTGAGGCGGGATTGTTAAGTTTGGAGGTGGGAAACCCAGATTCAAACTCCCACTTACAGGGTTGCCTTAGGCAAGGCACTTAGTCTAAGTTAGCTCATGGGATTGTTGTAAGGCTAAAAACTGTTCTAAGATGGTGTAGAAATGGGCGGAACAGGGAACAAACAAATGTCCCTGACTTGGATCTTTCAACTTTTTAAAATACGTCTTTTGTGCTACAAGAGAGGCAGACGTTCAAGAAGGGCAACTGATTGTTGAATGGCTGCCTATTGTGAAGCTGTTAAGCACAGAACTTTATCAGGAAAAAGATGGCAGTCCTGTTCTTGGTGGAGTGGCTGAGGCAGCCACTTACTGGGCCCATCATTGTGCAGATCTTCACTACAAAGAATCACCTCATGGTGTGAAAATATTTATGATGTGGCTTGGTCCTTCTTGGGAATTGTTGAGCTGTCTAAATGCTGGCCTATTTATAAAAGCTGTGGTTGCAATAGATGTTATTATTTATTTATTTATTTATTTATTGCATTTATATACCACCCCATAGCCAAAGCTGTCTGGGTGGTTTACAAAGATGTTGGCAAGAGCTGGAAATTTGCTTGCCTGCGAGGGGTGGGGTTGATCTGGAGAAAATGGATTAAACTGCAAGGGAGTGATGGGGCATTTAAGTTGTAAATGTATAATAACAGGAGTTTTGTGGGTGGCTGTGGGGTGTTCTCTTCTGGGAAATTGCTGTGTCATCTGTTCTGTGTGGTGCCTGCTCTATGGAGATAAAAAGCACTTGCCACATGGTGAACTGAACTGTCTGTTCTTTGAGGTATGATCTAAAATAAGGAAATGTCCCTTAAATTAAAAGTACCTGATAGCCCTATCTTTGGAATTTGGGGACAGCTGTATGATGTGTAGGATGTCTAAAAATGATGGGATTGTGTTGTTTTTAATAGTATCATTGTTGAGATAGTTTTTGTTTTTAAACCCTTCTTTAAGGTTCCCCTGTGTGGCTTGGTAGAAACCAGGAGGGGTTTACCATTAACTTAAAAAGGATAGAGTTGGACTTTATGCAATGGACTTGACAATAAAACCTTTATTTAAAATGAACATTTTGAGGCTGTGCTTGCTAATGTCTTACTTCACAGAACAATGATGTTATTTGTGCTGCCAGTAGCTTCGAGAGAGGCTGGTGTGAGAGTGGAGACGATAAATCATTATCCAACCCACTGAGATATTGAAAGTGTTTTTCCACCCAGTTTTACAAGTTGGCTATTAGAACTTTGGTGCTTAATGGGTGAGCACACTTTTCCATATGTGTGCCTTGCAAAAGATCTTCTATTGAGGTCTACATTAATAGCAGAGGGCACCATTTCCTGTTTCGTATCCCTTCCAAACTGTGGTGGTCACAAATAATCCTATTTCTGGTGGATTTCTGGGCAACAAACCTTGCTGCTAATGTGCTAAAGTCGCTAAACTGAATTACAGCTTTCTTTATGGTTCATATCTTTCTAATTTCCTGGGAGTGCAATGCTCATGAGGAACAACAAATAGAAAAATAAAGTTTCTTGCCACTTGCTGGGTTGTGATTAGAAGAACTGGATACCAGGAGTTGGGTGTTCCAGGTATTGAAAACCCTCATCATGCACACAGAGGAAAATGGAAGCTTGCTCAGATCACCTATACACAACATTAAAAAAAAACTTTTAATGTCAAGATATCCCCCCTGTTGTGGTAAATGAAACAGCTCCCAGTGGTGAGCACTGGCCCTCCATGCACTCCCTGCCCACAATCCAGATTCCCACCACCATAGCCTTGTAGCATGGCTGGAGGAGGCTTGTGCTTTCCTCTCCCCAACTTTGTAATTCGAATTCCAAGTGCCATCTGTAAGGATCAGTCTAACCATCTGGACCACCATCCACAGAATCCGGCCATGAGATTCCATGATAAAATTGCCAATTAGCACTTTCATTACAACTTGGTTTTCTTTTCTTTCTATTCTTTACAACTCCCGTTTTATTGGAAACTAAGAGCTAAACATAAATCTAAAAGCTCAGTATAAATCCACGAATGAATGGACACAAAAATCAACAGATACAACTTGTCAATATTATATTGACTGATCAGCTTAGCTTTTTACAAGGACCTCTAGGGGTTGGCTTGGAGGCTTCCTCCACAAAATTTTGAGTAAGCTTAAATGTCCATTCAGAAACACTAATTTAATGAAGGACTTTATTATGTCCATTTCATACAGTTTAATCTTATTCTTACTACCCATGGCAACTTTTGGCCACGTTGTTGTTGTTATTATTATTAATTTTAATCTTCCACTGCTGTATGTGTGGTGATACTACACAAGCCTAAAGTATGCATGATACCTTTTCTTAAGATAGCCATGCAGTTTATCATGCTTGATCAGATCAGCAGGTGTTCCCAGGTGAGCAGCCAGGTGGCAAATGCGCCACATTGTCAGAAGAGTATCCTAGGTTCTGAATGCGCAATCTCTCTCATTTTTTCAGAAGAAGGACATGTGCACCAATGTGGCATAATGTTTGGCTCTGTTTCTTAGATAGGAACAAACAATTGTATATATTACAGCTGCTACATGTGCTGGTCTTGGCTCTTTACCTCTTTCAGAGAGGAAGAGTAAGTTGAGAGTGGCTGCACCCCATGTGAGGATAGGGTGCTTGCCAGGAAACCAACCTGCTTTTGAGGAAGTCTTCCAATTCCAAGCCTGTTTCATTCAACTTAAGGTTGGAAGCCTTTCCCCATGATTTAGCCACAAGTAAGTGTCCCTGAGTGCTCGCTGAATTGCTAACTTGTGAGTAATCTTCATGCTGCTCTTTGTACAGGTGGATTGCAAATGTTAAATAGTGACATACCACAAGAAGGGAACGTTGGCCTTTTTTGTGTATTGGAGGACTGACCCAGGCACAGAGATACAGGGAGAGAGAGGGGCTGAACTATGTTAGAGCAGCACTCCTCTCCTGTAGCTTTATGACTGACTGAAGGATGTGTTCTTTCTTCCCCCCCCATCCCCATAGCTTCCCTTCAGAAATTGTTTTCTTCTGTGATTCATTTTGAAAGAAAGTAGGTACACCAGCCTGATGTGCTCTCTGCTGAGAGTAAGTAGGGTGGGATCGGGCTGTTAGCAACGAAACCCCAACTTGGCATTGGCCATGCTGCCTGGGGATGATAGGGATTGTCGTCCATCACAGCTGCAGGGCTCCAGGTTGGGGAAGGCTGGATGATTGCAGAGCTCTGTCACTTTGGAAGAGGCAAGATGAATGCAGTTCAGAGTCTACACGCAGATAAACCCTTAGGAACAGACCCATTGCTATTTTCTTTTCCTCGGAATGACAACTGTACATCAAAAGGTTCCTCATCTGGCTCTATTACCTCTCCGCAGTAGGGCCCAACAATATCAGATGTACTTGTATAAATGGAGCACACCTTTGAGATTTCCCATTAATTCCCTAAGAGTAGAGACCATTATGTCAGGGCACTTGAAGTCCAGCGGAGCTATTATATGCACACAAAAACCAGTTAAGCAATTTTTAAGTAACTTGAAATTAAACCTTGTTTAGAAACACCAAAAAAGGGGGCATGTTTTTGTCTGGGTTACACTCCTTTCACCATTTGAACTGTGGAGAAGATGTCGGAAATGCCACTGGCAGGCTGCGGAAAAGTCTTTGCTTTTGCCAACACCACACGCGATGATAGGAACGTTATGTTCTTCTGCCATTTTTAAAAAAATTGTTTTTGTTTTTTATCTTATTCCGCATTGTACTGATTTTATGTAAGCCACCGTGTACTTTTATGAAAAAGCGGGGTATAGATAACATTATACTAATATTGAAAAGACCCTTGCCATGGGTAAAATCCAAAATAAGTCCTAGTTAGAGTAGACCCATTGAAATGAATGGGACATAAGTTAGTCATGGCTAACTGATTTCCCTTTCATTTCAGTGGGTCTTACTCTAACTAGGATTTATGTTGGATTTTACCCCATATGCAATGTGAATGCTAGTCACAGAGTGGGTAGGGCTTGCTGCTTATTTGCAGTGTAGGTATAACTTTATCAGTATGGCGCAGCTTCAGAAAAGTAATTCCAGCTCTCCAGTGAGTTGTTTCTTCTTTGTATGACAGTAGTGACAATTTTACTTTGAGCGCTGTTATATGGCCATAGAAAGCATTGTGGCACAATGGGAACACTTAGAAACTCCTTATTTGAACAGATGGTTGTTGTAACATCAAAAGCCACATTGTGTCTCAACAGGAAGAATTGACTAATGGGCTGGACTGGGAGAACTTTGGGATGTATCAGAAGTACATGTTGTCAGTTTCTCAACAGTGAACAATCATAAGGCCAAACTAGATGTGCTGTTAATTGTTGTATTTGCATTTCATGTGCACATTTTTAAAGAAGTAAATAGCAGCCATTGGGATGGTGGGACTGATAATTATCAGGACCACAGCAAGCAGAGAAGGGGGAGTTTATCTCTTTCTTCCCCTGCTGTGGTCATGATGAAAATCACTCCTCTAATGTCAGCTTTCCTCCCAGTGCAAATAGTCACTTTGGAGTAGCAATTTTAATCAGAACTGCCACAGGGAAGGGGAAACTCACCTTCCTGCCTGTTGTGATCATAATAGTTGTTACCGCCTCCCCAAAACAAACATTGAGCCTTTTCAGACAACATGTTAAGTCATGGTTAGGCCGATAACCCTTTTGCAACAATTAGTTAGTGGCCCTGTTCAGAAGACACCTTAAACCACGATGGTTAAGGCTTTAACCACGTTGGTTAAAGCTTTTTTGTTAACGAAAAAGCATTAACCACCGTGCTTTAAGATGTCATCTGAACAGGGCCAATGAGTGTGTTTAAACCATGGTTATGTAGCCACCATGATTAGGAATGGTTCACATGACATGCTAAGTCATGGTTGACATGACATGCTAAGCCACAATGGCTAGCTCAAAGTTCTTAACCACTGTGTCATTTGAACAAGGTCATTTTATTTGTCCTTTAGCATAAGACTGATAGAAGATGGCCTGGTTCGCATGTAATGACAACCCAGAAATCCGGTTCAAACAACATGACAAGCTAGAGAGTGAGCTGAGTGTGGGTTGTTGTTGAACCATGCCTTGTTCTGTTGTGTGAACCCAACCATGATAACAAACTATGGTTTGTTAGCCATAGGTTGAGTGTGGCTTATTGTTGAATTGTGGGTTGTCATTATGTGCAAACCCTGCACTATGGTTTAACTATGGGTTGCTAAACATGAATAACCCAGAGCTCATAACCCAACAACAAAACCTGGGTTCTATTCCTGATGCACAGTGATGTAATGCTACACATAAAACATAATTGATACTTCCCTTCTGCAGAACATGTTCACCGAGGTTGTTTCATATATTAATGCCTGAAACTTGGGCACAAGGAGAGAGGCACTTTTGGGATAAGACATGATCATTGTAGGAAAGAGCATATAGATAGCTTTATCTCTCTCTCTCTCTCTCTCTCTCACACACACACACACACACACACACACACAGAGGCTGCATTCGGACAACTGTAGTCAACTTACAGTTGGTTATTTTGTGGGTACTCCCCACACAACATATTCCTACACAACTGTGAGTGGTTGGGGCTGGCATTGAGTGGACTAATAGTCAACCCAGCATTTGACTGACACAGCCCCCGCCCCTCTTCCCACCCTCCCTCCTCCCTCAGTTCTCCCAGTTCTATCCCAGCAGCCTCTGCAAGTTGCACCAGTTGTAGCAGAGTGGCAGCCGCCGCTTTGGTCGCTCTTGTTGCCTGTCTCTATGGGCTTGCGTTTTAATCCACTCACCACACGCCATTAACACACTCACCCCTCCACACAACACTTTAAACAACTGGCTTCGAGCCAAACAACTTGCAAGCCAGTTGTTTCTCTCAGTTGCTTATTTGAGCGGAATAGCATACCGTCAGTAGTTTGTGAGCAGCGTGTTACCCTTCACACAACACAATAAGCAACACAACTGATGATTGTTCCTCCCCCCCTCCCCCCAGTTGCTTAATGTGTTGTCCGAATGCAGCCAGAGGCTCAGTTCGGACGACATATTAAGCAACGGAGGAGTAAATAACATACTGACTGTGCGTTAGGCAGGAGGAGCTCCACAGACGACACACTGCAGCCAGCGCTGCTCAGAACCGGCGAACGCCCCGGCTGCTACGAACTTGCGGCGGCCATTTTGGTTGCAGCTTCTCCTCCGTGTGTCCCCCAGCCATATCCCAGCATGCAACGTGAGTTCTGCTGGCTGCATAGAGTGGCTGGGGTTTTTTGGCTGCTCTAGGCAGCAGAACTCTATTCCGAAACGGAATAGTCCACGGAGAGAGGGGGGGCTGAATTCGGACGACACTTTAAACAACGGGGCTTTGGGCTAAACAACGTGCAAGCCCGTTGTTTCGCTCCATTGTTTAAAGTGCCTGATTAACGTACTGTCAGTTTTGTGTGCATTGTGTTCTGCCCTCCAGACGACACAATAAGCAACACAACTGACGATTGTTCCCCCCCTCCTCCGTTGCCTAATATGTCGTCCAAACTGAGCCAGTGAGTTTTACAGATGAGAATGCTGAGTTTAATATATAGTTATTTGCCTATAAGGCTACATAATTAGCCTAGAATTCAATATCCAGATCTGTTTTGTATCCAGATCTGGCCAATGTGAATTTAGTAGAGGTTTTGTTCAATTCTCATGAATTTATCCCACTTATGGAATTTAACATAAGAAAAAGGGTGCTTAGAATCAGCTAAAAATCTGTTGTGTTTGATATTATGTGAGTCAGTGAACTATATATACCAGAGTATTCAAAAGCCAAAGAGGTTGTGTATAGATGCTCTATAAGTCAATGAACTTGTGTAGCTTGTCGTCCTGTAGCACCTCACAAAAATGTTGGTGCAATAGGGAGATAATATCCTTATTTCAGTTGGGTTGGTTCACTTGGCTCTGATACACGCAAAGCACATTACGACAAAGTAACTGCCAGATCCTGTGCTTGCTTATATGGAAGTAAACCCAACTGAATCAATGGAATTTACTGCCAAGTGAATGTAGATAGACCCAAATGGATTTACAACGTAATCCTATGTGTGTAATTATGAAGCCTTACATGACTTGGGACCACAATACCTGACAGATCACCTCTCCTGACTTGAACATACCCAGACACTATGTCAACATCTAGGAGGCCCTTGGAATGTCACCTCCAAGGGAGGCTCAGAAGGTGCCAATAAGGGAGAGAGGCCTTTTCAGTGGTGACCGACTGTGGAATGAGCTCCCCACTGAGGTCAGCCTGGTGCTAACACTGTCATCTTTTTGGCGCCAGATATAGACCACTCTCTACTCCCTGGCATTTAATGGTATATGAGAAGGTGTCTGTTTTACAATAGATCAGTTAGGAAAAACATTGTTTATTTAAATCGTTTTAGCTGTTTACATTGTTTTAATTTTTCTATATTAGAATTCAACATAGAAAAATATTTTTATCAAGTTGTGTTCTGTATCTTTATGAATTGTTGTAAACCACCAGAGAGCTTCAGCTATGGGGGCGATATAGAAATAATAATAATAATAATAATAATAATAATTTATCAGTGAGTTCAGTGAGCCTTGCTCTAATATAAATGCACATGGGAGTGCAGCCTTAAGCTTTGAAATTAAGGGTTCTGCTTTTTGCATTTAATACTTCCACTCAAATGTTCGAGTAAAGGTTTTATAATGAGACTTTGACATCTATTGCAAATATTCATTTTCATGTATAGAATTCATTTTTAATTTTCATGTATATTCATTTTCATGTATAGAATCTATAGAATTAATTAATATTTCTATTTTTTATTTAATCAGGTGGTTGGTGTGGCACAAGCAATCAATAAGAAGTCTGGTGGTGGAGCAACATTTACTGAGCAAGATGAGAAGGTATAAATGACTAGCTTAATCTTATTTTTTATCAATAGTGAGGTTTCTTTGGGTGCCCCTATTATCTGAAGTGTAGCAGGTGGCTACAGGGGAAAGGGCCTACTTGGTAGTGGTACCACAGCTGTGGACGGCTCTCCGCTAGGAGGCTTGTGTGGTGTACCAGGCAAATACCTTTATATTTTCTCAGCCTTTTAAATCCTCTGTACATTGATTTTGTGCTGCTAGATCAATGTTTTTAATTCCATGGACTGCTTCATACTGTTCTTTTATAGACAGGTGTTTTAACTTTCTTATTTTAATTGGTTTGACTGTAATTGTAACTTTTTGTAAACCACCCTGATAACCTATTGAAGGACTAGGATAAACATCAGGAGAGTAATAAATAAACAACAATTATTTAATCCCCATGGGAGATTTTTTTAAAAAAGTCTTCATTGGAATCAATAGAGACTTTTTAACTCCTTCATGGGGGATGGTGTGGAATTTCAGGAAGAAAATTGTGGAGGAAGGAAGCTTAAATGTTCCTCTCCCAAAGTGTCACGGTTCTGTTCCAAATCGGGCCATGTGAGCTTGCAGAAGAGTAGGAGAGACGATCACACATCACTCAGCTATGTGTGATTAAAGGAATGTCTAGTTTGTCCCTTACTGTAGGAATACAACTTTATATAAAATAACTATTAAACTATTATTTTCCAAACCGTGTTTTGCTAAGTCTACAATTTGTGCAATTATTGCATAACCCTGTTCTGGAAAGAGGCCATAACATGGATAACTGGATCGCATAAATATCATAGGGCAGTATCCAATGTTACACTACTGCTAACATAAATTACATTGAGCTAGTGTAAACGTCCTCTGGCTTAATGCCAGTTATGCTTGGCGGAACGACAGGAGTCCCCAGAAGATCCATCATGCCAGCAATTGACATAGTGCTAGAGTTCATTTACATTGTGCAAGAGGTCATTTATTGAGATTGTGCTAGAGGTTGCTTGCCTAGCGCAATGTAATTTAGGTTAGCAGTAGTGTAACATTAGATACTGCCCATCATTTGAGAATATTTGATTAATTTAGAAGTGCCTAAAGCCAGAGTGATTTGATATTGTCATGCTTTAGCAGCTTTTCTGAAAGCTGTGTTACAAGTAAATCTTGTGGCGCACTAAACAGAGCTGAGCGTAGGCCAGTTAAGCTGACAAACGTTGGCAGTAACAAGGTCAGAATTCATTCGTTCCCTCTACAGTAAATGGAATGTGTGATGAACATCTGCAGAATATCAGAATTAATACATTTCCTGAACAAAAAATGGCCCTTGCCTTAGCCATCTGAGCCTTTGCTATCTAAGCCCGGTTCTGTTCCTACTTTTAAAATGTGTAATTCCTTATATAATAGATGGCTATACCATGTGTGCCGTGTGCGTCTCCAGAACTACTTATTAAAGAATGCTTTTATTATGACAAGACAGGGATGAAAATTACATAGGCCGTGCTCAAGAATGCATTTATTCATAAATAAATACCTTGATGTCAGATACTTCTTCTTAAGTAAGCTGTGGTTAGAAGTGGGGCCATGTTTCCAAAACAAAAATCATTGCAACTGCTGATCAGTAGGACAATTTTATGCATGATCGTCAAAAAATAATTTCTTTGATAGCTTCTGTAGATTGTTTTTATTATTATTCAGGGAAGTAGATTCTTGATTTTAATTTATTTGCCTTGGACCAGTTGGATGAGGATCTGTGTAAAGCATTGTACACTTAATATTGCACATAAGATAGGCCATTGTCTGAAACTGTTTTTGTATTTGCAAGAATTGACCACAAATCTTTACCACTGGGAACTGGTCACAGGTAGAATTGGATATTTTAAGATGGTATATAAACACCGCTCGTTGCTACTAAAGCAGGGTGCTTGGGAACAGAAAATAACAACCTCCTTCTAGCTTGTCAAGCCTAACCAAACAATTGGAGTTCTATTAGAAATGAGAAAATAGAAAAACATTTCAAAGTGTAAATACTTGTTTGTGGGTGTTGATATATCGAAGTCTGTATGCTTTGCCCTCTCATAGGGTTATTGGCAGATACAGAAGATAAATGGCAAAGCAGCACAGAAGTAATAATACATTGGTGAGAATTGCCAGAATATTTTATGGAACTTTTAGAATCAGTGGAAACTATTTCTGACATATCAGTCAGCCCAGAGAATAAGGGATTTAGAACAAGCGGGGGTAATTTTCAAAAGCTCACCTGTTTCCTACACTACTAGAATTCAGCCCAATGGTTTCTGGGACTCGTCTATATTATGATTTATGGCAATTAGCTGGCTAACTCCCAGTGTTCTGAAACTCAAGCTGCTAACTCGATTAACTTTTAGTATCTGGTTTTCAGGATTTTGCAGCTTACCTAGCATTTTGTGGAATTGTTTTGCACAATGCTCAGCTGTATGAGACATCCCTGCTCGAAAACCGACGTAATCAGGTGAGCCATCTAAAGTCATCTGCGTGGACACGGGAGTGTATGAAAGCTGTAGAGTAAAAGCTTCCTTTGCCCTAGCTCTCCTGACTTTGCTGGGACCTTAAATTATATCCAGTATGTGTTGTACGGTGCTGCAGCCATAGGGGGCCACTTGGTGCCATAAGTGGTGGCTGGACTGGGATGCCCTGGCAGTGAGAAGTATCTTCTCCTGTACTGGGCTCCAAACCTAGGAGAAGGTCTGTAGAGGATGAAGAGGTGGTTGGTGATGAGAGGGGAGAAGATGGCAGAAGTTGCTGAGGAAGCACGAGCAGCTATGGCTGAGGAGCCTGGTGCTCACCCTGAAATTTGACTGGGCTCTTTTGCGTCCCTGTCAAAAATTCAGGACCCTTGAGGTTTGCAAGTGTTCAAAAGGAATACTCCAAGGGTCTGATCACTGTCAGCCCTCCACCACTGACTACACCAAGGGTGAGGAACATTGGCCCTTCAGATGTTGTTGGACTGCAACTCTTGTCAGCATATCCAGAATAGCCAGTGCTGACCGATGACGGAAGTTGCAGTCCAACAACATATGGAAGGCCACATGATCCCCATCCCCATACTACTCTGTCCCTCTCATCATCAGGAAGAGGGGACAGGTTAGCAGGTATCAGAGGGCTCCAGTGAAGACAAAGAGACTCCCTTCATTGGACTCCCTCTAATGTCAGACAGCTGATGCTGGCTGTATATTTTGCCACTGGGGATCATGTGTTCGAATAACAAACACTGAGATCAAAGTCTTGGGCAGAGGCCTTTCCCAGACCCGGTACTTGGGATGCCTTGAACTGAAGATGCTTGGGATTGAACCTTGAACCTTCTGCATGCAAAGCATGTGCTCTACTACTGATCTATAGATTGGAGCTCCTCAGTTCAATATGATGTATTCCACTTAACTCAATGAGAAATGGTGAAACGCAGCTAAAGCAAGATGGAATCAAGGATTCAGTGATTATATACCCCCTTCTACTGCATGTTCTCCTAGAGGCTTGTCTAGTTGCTCATTAACCAGAAATGAAGGGAAGGTCAATCTAGAGCATCTCCCACACCCTTTCTGAAGTTTGGGTGAGTTTGAGTCTGAACAAGTCCTGATCCTGCCTTTTCTATAAACTGACTCAGACTCTGAGGCTCCTCCACATGTATTAATAGGGTGTTTACTGTATCTGGTGAAGCAGAGCTGGTCTCTCTCAGTATGTTTCTAAGGGTGTGTCATCTACCCATGTGCTTTGTTGAAGGGTTATTTATATTCCACCACTGCTTACGGAGGGAAGTATCTAGGCCCACCCATGCCAGTGTGAAGAAAAAATATATTGGTAGGAATAAAATGGGTAGACAGTACTCCATAGCTTTCCAGAGGAATAGGATTTCAAAGTTTCTTACAAAAGCTTTCAATGTTTCAGGCCAACATCCAAACCAGGTTCTGTAATACTGCACTGCATGATCGTTCTTCAAACAGGACCATAGCTTGCCAAATTGAGAATTCCCCCCAGCAAAAGTCTCCCATCTTGTCAGGCTATAGTGGAGCATTGTGGGAGAAATCAAGGGATATATTAACATGATGAGCCAAAACATCTATTGATGTGAATCCCCACTGGGTTAAGAATGTTCTTGGCAAAAACGGCCAAATGTAATATTGCATAAGATGAATGAATGATGCCTCTGTCTTGAGTAGACAGTAAGTACTAGGAAACATTGGTTGCCAAACAGCTAATTTAAACATCTTTTATGTTAAGTATTATACGTACTGGTTTAAGCACGGGTCATCCTGAGAAGAAAAGGAAAAAAGGTAAAAACTAGGGACAAGTTATTATCCAATATTATTCCATAGTTCTGTTATGCCTCAGGTTCTACCTTTCCGCAGGAGTGAACCAGTGGTCCTGCACAGTGTAACAACAATAAATAAATAAATGAAGTGGCAATCCTTCTAATAAACATTCAAAATGTATTTGTGGCATCGTTTAAAATATTTGTTTCGTTTTATTTTATTTCTACAAGAACATACCAGTACTCCTGTGCAATAAAGAATTAATTTTAAAAAACCTTTCAAAAACAACCTCTTGGCTGAATTATTATTATTTTATTTTAATTTCTTCTATTGCATACATTCCAGAAATATAACTGGCAGCAGTTAGTTTTTTGTACAGGTACCACGAAATTTGCCATCTTTTATGTGTCATATATAGCCTTTGTACTGATTAATAGGAGTTTGTGATACTGAAGCAGGGTTGTGCCCTCTAGATATTTTGACCTACAACTGCCATCATCATTGACAATTACCTATGCTAGCTAGGGTTGATGGGAGTTATAGGCCAAAACATCTGGAGAGTCACAAGTTGCCTTCCCTTGGACTAAGGGGTTAGGGGAGGAAAGAATTTAAGCAGATCCCTTCAATCATTCGTGAGTGTATTTATGTATTATTTAAAACATTTAGATCCCACCTACCCTTAGTAGAACCCAAGATAACAACAAAATTATAATATCAAATTAACAACAATAGCAATAAAAACTAGCGCTGGGCCGAATCCTGCCCCCCATTTGCAGGAATGATGCCTTTTTCACTGGGGGGGGGGGAATTCTGAGAATTTTCTCCTTGGGAAGAAGGACAGGGTTTCTACATACCTTTTTAAGTGTAGCCAGGGGGGTTCTTATTTTTTTAGCTGTTCAAAACACACACACATTCTTAACTGGGCATTTGGAGGAGCCCAGCAGTTCTAAGTGAATGCTATTGGAGACCATGTGACCTCTCCCTCTCCAGTAAGCACTCAGGAAGAACACCTGGGCTCCTGCAAATGCCAGGGATGTTTTGGGAAAAAAAAGAAAGAAAGAAGACCCCTCAGCAACTGGCTACATTTAAAAAGGTATGTGGAAATATTGTCCCCTCCCCAAGGAGAAAATTCTGTGAAATTCTCACATCTCTCTGCCTCTTTTGCCTGAGTTTTCGTCCCCCCCCACCCCGAAATGCCGAAAATGGAATGGTCAAAACTGTCAGCCCAGCACTAATAAAAACCACTAGTTTCCCCTTCCTGAGCACTCAAAGGTGCTTACCAGAGGTGAGAAGAGTGGTGCTTGTCATATTCTGTTAGCAAAATAGCTCCTTCCAAGGGGAAATTGTTCTGTAGGCCCTGTTGGAAGTCAAAATGTGTGTGCCTCTTGAAACTTCGACAAACATGTGGGCAGGGGTTCCTGTGAAGCACTTTTTTTTCAAATTGTAAGGGAGGGTTTTGTGGCATTCCTACCTTATAGCAAGTTGCTGGCCCTCTTTAAAAAATCTCCATTTTTTTAAAAACAAAAAACAAAAACAAAGACCTAGCTGCATAATTATTTAAGTCTTTAGAGTACCTTGATATACCTATCAGAAATTTGGCTTTCTTTTTTCCCTGCAGGTTCTTCTTGATCTTGCCAGCTTAATATTTGAAGAGCAGCAGTCCTTGGAAGTCATTTTGAAGAAGATAGCTGCCACCATAATCTCCTTCATGCAGGTGCAGAAGTGCACCATTTTTATAGTGGATGAAGACTGTTCTGTGAGTACAGAGCCGCAATAAAATGCAATTCCTATAGATCCTTTAGACACCTTGGAGCCAACTCCCCGCTTCTCATCATTAGCACTGGACCACATTGGAAGCCCACCTTTTGCAATTGCCTACAATGACTGTAGTGTAAGGAACAGTGAAAGGCAGGGTCCCTGAATTGCAGCCACTGAAAGGAGAGAGTGCAAAGGATGATGTGCCCCCTGTGCTGGGAGTCTGTCTTTTATTTTTATTTTATTTATTTACAGTACTTATATGGCACCCTATAGCCATATTCTCAGGTTGACTTATAACAAAGACAGAAACAGATCAATGCATAAATTAAAAAAACATACTTTAAAAATTGTATGAAAGGCATAGTCAAGATAAAACAAGTTTAAAGCATGGACAGATGAAAAAGCCTGGGAAAACAAAACAGTCTTCACCTGGTGCCAAAATGACTTCATTGGAGGCACCAGAGAATTCTCTCTGGGGAGCCCATTCCATAGTTGAAGTGCCACCTCTAGAAAGGTCCTCTCTCCAGGAGCCACCCACTGCACGTCACCCAGCCGGGGCATCTGGAGGAGGATCTTAGAAGAAGAGTGTAAGGTCCACATGGATGCATATGGAGACAGGCAATCTTTCAGACAGTCTGGCACAGCTTGAAATCAAAGGTCGAAACCAGATTTGAATTAGGCTTGGAAACAGACAAACTGGGAGCCAATGAAGTTCCTTCGCTCTTAATTCTTTTTCTTTCACTAAAGTTTCCTTTAGTGCCATAGCTTTAACATGCTGTGGCAGCTCTTTTTTCTGCCTGGTGAGGAGCACCACACAGGGAGAAAAACAGCAATTCTATATTAAATGCAAGTGGAAGGTGGAATCATGCAGATTGGAAAAGAGATGCCAAACTTTTTCTTTCAATTTTGTAACCATTTTGGCATCAGCTCTCATCCTCATAGAGGATGAAGCTAACAATGACTACCACTCATGATGGCATATGCTACCTCCAGTACCCGAGGCAGTAAGACTCTGAATGACCCTGTTCAGACAACACACTAAGCCACAGTGATTAAGCTTTTTGATCTAAATGTTATGGCTTAGCGGTTAAAAACACTCACTATCTCCAGCAAAAGGATTAGTGGCCTAATCATGGCTTAGCATGTCGTCTGAACAGGGTCAATATCAGTTGCTGGGGGAAACAAGCAGGGCTATGTATTGTGCCCATGTCCTGCTTGTAGGCTTCCCATAAGCATCTGGTTGGCTACTGTGGGAACAGATTGCTGCACTCAATAGGCCAGGGGTGGAGATCATCAGCTCCGGGGGGCAAATGCAGCCCTCTGGGGTTCTCCAGGTGGCCATGTCCCTTTCCCCCCATTTTTCTGACTACCAATAGTTTGGTGGTTTTGTGCACTTATCCCCCCATTCTAAAAGGTTGAAAGCTTCTCCTATGACTTGACAGTAAGAGCATTAAGCTATAATATGCTAGATTTTGGGGGTATTTTTGCCTTGCCTCTTTTGTCTTCGGCCACACCCGTTTTTGCCTTTGGTTCCACCCACCACTGGAATGCTGCCCCAGGAAGCACCTCTAAAATTAAATTTGGCCCTCAGGCAAAATGAGGTTCAACACCCCAGTGATAGACCTTTGGTCTGATCCAGCGGAACACTTCTTATATTCTTACCTTCTTATTCCTTATTCTCGATTCAGCACCATGGTAGTGCCATCGTAAAGCTGATTCACACATGTTGAAACCAACACTTGACCTTGGATCTGTCTGTAAGGTGTTAACTGGGAGGATTAAACCAAAATCCAACGGTAAGATCAGAAAACCTGGTCCTAACTTTGTACTATGGCCTGGGTCCTTTAACACTTTTCCGTGAGGTAGAAAAAAATCACAAATTTCAAAAGAGCAGGAGAGAGATTGATTATTTCATTAGGCTGGAGTGAAATTGATTAAATGTGTGTTTTGAAATACAGATAATTCTATTTATACATATTAACTAAGCAGAAACTCTGTTCTAATTTTTAGGATTCATATTCCAGTGTCTTTCACATGGAATTTGAGGAATTAGAAGATTCCAGTGAGACCCACAAAAGGTAAAGGAACTGGACCTGAGATTACCATTGCCTCAGACACAAGGGCAATGTGGAAACTTGATGCTTTCTGGTTCCATTATAAAGAATTAGGGCACAACACACCAGAAATACCTGCACAAGCTGAGTTGAAATGGATGGGAAGGTGCCTAACTCTCGTACATTCCATTAATTTCAGTGTCAAATCAGACATTCGTTTTAATCACTATCTAATATCTACATCTTGTTTTCATTTTTACTCTAGAGTAGATGCAGGGACCTTGTTCTGAATATGGGAAGTAAGCATTGCTTAACCCTTCCCCCTCCTGTATGGGCATGATCTGGATTGAGACCCTCCATATATTCTAGAGCATAAATTTCAGAAAGATATTGCATTTGATGCAGATCATGCTCATCTCTGTTCAGGAATTCAGCACTACCAGACAAAGGATGGTTCACATCAGCATGAGTTAAACAAGCCACAGTGGCTTGTTGAAGCCGTGGTGCATGCTGGGCACCATTTACCTGCCTGGTGCAGCTTGTTGTGTCATTCAAATCCAGGGAGGTGGCTTCCCATGGGCTGTTATTGGTTTATTTGAGAGTTGTTTCACGTTCCCATCAAGCTACACCACCTGGGTTCAGGCAACATGGCTAGCTGTTGCCAGGTGGATGATTAGACAAGGCTTGTTTAACCCACGGTGATCATGCAAACCAGGTCAAAGAGTTGTTTATGTTGCATATGCTTTTCTTTTTCAAAATGGGTTTATTGTTTTACAAAAAGTGTTGGCAACTAGTTGTTTCCACCTTTAGCTGGTTCTTAGATAGTGCTGACTATACCTCCAATTGGAAGAGTGGGATGGCAAAGCAAGAGATATGAACAAGAGAGTACTTTCCATTGTGGTGTCACATGTGAGCAAGAAAAGGAACCAACATATTTTAGCTAAAATTGGCTGAATTCTGTTGATGTTAATGGGACTCAGGCTGCTATCCCAAGAAAGCTTACTTGGTAAGACTCATCAAGTGGGATAGTCTTTCAGTGAAATAGGTTTAGGACTGAGACACATGCCAGCCAGATTGAGTGTTTTGTGAATTGCAACCTGAATAACATGGGAATTCTGATTAGAAGGAGGCTTACAGAATACAGTATTCTAGAAAAGCAATATCCAAATCATCATATAGGTTCTTAACTAGGAATCATGGCACAGCATCTTTGCTGAATGGAACAAGAGGATAAGATGATCCAAATAGAAAACAACTCATAATGCCAGGCTTGTGAAGAATTAGGCCTAGCATCTGGCAGTTTGTTTATGGATGTTTTGAAAGTGTGTGTAAACACATTTTGAAACGTCTCTTCATAACCACAAAAAAAGCCGTAGAAGCTTCTCTTCCAGAGCCTTGGGAGCTCTCACCTGACCGCTCCAGCGTATGGCATTAAGATGCATCAATTTAAAACAAGATGAACAGGCCATTGCAAAAGTCTTTGAGGTCTTCAAGCAAAGATGAACTCTTGAGCAAAATAAGTGGCAGCGGTGGGATAGAAGGTAACCACGTGTCCAAGTTAAACACAATAGGTAATCGTTATTACTTGGAAAAGATTTATTTTAGATCCTGATTTGAAGAAGCAGCTGTTGTATCTCTTAAGAGCAAGCAATCCAAATGCAATAAGTGTGCATTCAGTTCTGAAAGCATCTTTTTAACACGAACTTTAGAAAGTGTCGAGAACATTCATAAGTGCCCCATCTGTTCTGTGTTATTTGTGAAGCAAATCTATTATTGATTTACAAACATGCCAAAATTCCAAATGCATCTGATTAATTCTGCCGTTGGAAATGCCTGTCCTACGCTCTCTCATTTTGCATGCCTCTCATTCCTGTGCGCTACATTTCATTTTCGCATGGGATGTTTTGAACACAGTTATGACTCCGTCCAAATTCATCAGCTCCCATGTACAGGTTGCTAAAATCCCCATTCTTGAACATCTCACTGCACGTTACTTCGGGGTGGGCAGACTTCAGGCTTATGAGATAGACTTTGTATTTTACTACAACCCTGAGGTCCATCAACTGGATCGAGGCCAGGTGCAAAATAGTGGCTTAAGAAGTAGAACTGAGAAACAAGGTGTCTCTGGGCACATGTCAGCCCAGGATTTTTTTTTTCAGTTCCAGAACTGGAGCATACACATCCTTTCACACACACACACACACACACACACACACACACACACACACACTTCTGTTTCTATCACAAGCTTTTTAAATTTAATTTGGGAAGAAAATCAGGCTTTTTGGTAGCACTATTGTTGAATCACGCTGAGATTTCAAAACGCTTGCTGATCTACTCTTGCAGATCACATACAGAGATACCAATCGATCGTGATCTTACCTTCTGCCCATCCCTGTGTTGTCTTCCAGCTTCCATGTTATTCCTTTGAATGGCCTTTTCTTGCTTGGTCATAACCTGTATTTTGCTATCCAGACTACAGTGGCGGGGTGTTTTGTTGTTGTTTTTTTAAACATAGGCTGCATTGTCAGTGTGTCTTCCTGAAATTGAAGTAGCATAGAGGCATTAGAACTGGAGGGGAGAGGACTCCCTCCCTACCAAGCTTTTGTTGTTTTTTCGTGGAATTCCACATCTGCACCCCCTCCAAACAGGGTGTTAGGGAAAAAAGGGGGGGAAGAAAACTCCATGGATTGCAATGGAGGTTTTTTTATATTATTATTTTAACCCTTCCCCTCCCCTAGGGATGGGGAAGTAGAATTTTGCAAAAGCAGTGGGTTGGGAGGAAGCTTAAATCTCCTCTCTCTTAAATTGGGGCTGCGCCTGCTCACAGAAAAATAAAGAAAGCTGGCGCGCATAGCTCAACTACGCCTGCTGTAATAAATGATTAGCCCTTGGTTTTGTTAACAAGCATAGCTACTTTTTGATGGCATGTTGCTTAAGCAAGTTTCTGGAACAGGCATTTTGAGAAAGCATGATGCCTACCAAAAAACACAGTCTTCAGGCATGGTCAGTGCATGTCCGAAGTTGCCTTAAGAACTGACTTTGGGGCTGTCTATATGCTCTGGAAGCCACCAGGGTGGCTCTCTGGTGGCACTGTGTTGATTATGCAATGCAGCAGCCACCTCGACGCCACCGAGGGGCTTTCAAGAGAAGTTCCGCATTTTAAAAGTCAGGGACTTACCCCAACTTTTCAGGCTGGAGTGAGGCGAACATGGCCCTTCTGCTCTCTAACCTCTCCACCAATGCAGAGGTGTTCTTGGGTGGAAGGTGACCCTTGATTTGTTGCCATCTGCGTGGGCAGGGGGCAGGCTGGTGAGCCAAATGGCGTCGGAATGTCCCTATGCTGCCTTCGGCGTGAGGATTAGCTGCCACCACCCCACAGCAGGAAAAGCGTGGGATTTGGAAGAAGTGGTGGCAACCCAGCACTATCAAGGCAGCTCCTTTATCCATAGTCAGCCAATGACTATGTCTTTCATCTTTGATGTAGATAGGTATGCTTTAGTTTTGCTTTGTTAAGCATTAAAGTATGTCTCCAGTTTTACATAAGAACTGCAGAGGAATAGCTCTTTCTTCTTGCTTCAACAGAGACTTCGATACAAATCAGATTAATTATATGTATGCCCAATACGTCAAGAATACCATGGAGCCTGTTAACATTCCAAATGTTCGCCAGGACAAAAGATTTCCTTGGACTGTAAGTAATGTGAACCTAGATTCAGAAGTTGCCAAAGGGAAATGCAAGATTGGTTGTGTATGTAGTTCAATTATGGAAAATTTTGGAGGCAAACGGCAATTTCAGCCTTTGCAAGGGTTGCTTCATGGAGTATGCAGTATCCTGCAGCAGGGGTTAAAAATGCCCCCCAGAGCTCCAGAAGTTGCCTGCTTCTGATTTAATAGATTGTTATTATTCAGTATGATGATATTTATGTATTGTTGCATTATTATGGATTGTTCACTGCATTATTCTATATATTAAGATATTGTAGATTGTTTTTGCTGTTTTTTATATTACTGTTATGTTTTAATGCAAGCTGTCTTGAGCATTTCATATGGAATGGCTATATATAAAAATGACATAAACATTAGCTGTCTCTTGTTACTTTCTCGCCCCCTCCCCTTCGACTTTGACTGGGCCGTACAAATCTTACCACTGACTTTATCATTTGTTAGCTGCCCCCCAGCACTGATAGAGGTCCTGATTACACATATTTGCCATTTCAATAGGCAGGGCTGTGTGCCCTGTGTTTTGTATTTTAAAAAAATCTGTTCTGTTTTATACATTTGCAATTTGAAATTCTGTACCTAGATATCCAATGTTAGGCCTACGATGTTAGTAGACACATTGAAATGGATGGGATTTATGTTAGACTAACAGCCCATTGAATACAACCCATAGAACATTATGCATATTTATTTGCATGAATGGTATTTTAAAAAAATAATAAAGTGGTTTTATAAAGGGAATGATTATAATATTTTTTTAAGTTAGCTGAAATATTGGGTAATGGTTCACACAATTGCACCCAAGTATTTCCCATGATGCACTTCTGATAAATGTGATGTCATGAACATCTGGATATGTGATGTTGTATAATGTCCGAATGTTCACAACTGCAGTACATGGAGAGGAAAGCGGACAACTGCTAAAAGTGCAAGCTTGTTGGAGTACTAGACTGGGTAGGGAATCTTAATGAAAGTATCACATTGCTGAATACAGTTGTGTCTATTCAATTGTTAATCTATTCATAACTGCCTGATTTCAGTGGATCTTCTCTAAGAATAACTAAGTCTGGATCCAACCCATTGTTGTTGTTGTTGTTGTTATTGTTGTTATTGTACATCATTGCCCTAGCTGAAATCTAAAATCCAGAAGAAAACAAAGCTCCAAATGTTCATAAAACAACATGCTTGTACAGTTTTATAACTTACATGATTAATCTGCAGTATTTGTGTCAACTAATAAAGTCACTAAGGTTTGTTTCTTTTCTTAACAGAATGGAAGTGCAGATAATACAAACCAGAACATTGAAAGTTTGCTATGCACACCGATAAAAAATGGAAAGAAGAATAAAGTGATAGGTACAATATTTTGAGTTTTTTCCTTGTGTTTCAATTTCTGCACTGTGTGTGATGTTTGTGTGAGTATTGTTCCAGCGGTAGGTAAAATGTAGTCATTCTCATAAGGAGTTAATTTTCTGATGTTAGATTCTGCTTTACCCCTAAACCAACCCTAAACCCATTCATAGTTAATAATTTATTTTAAAAAACTAACAACATGCAACATTAGTAACAGAAAATTATTTATGTCTCCGCTAGTCCTCCACAGTGTCAAGCAGACATAAAGCACCCATTACCATAAAAAGTTTTTAGAAATCATTTTGAAAAGTAAATATATCAACACCTTGTTTTAAACTTTTTATTCATCATGCTAAAATAAAACATTCCATAATCCATTTTTTCTTCATTTTTAAATCCCCCCAATTTTCTGGGGGACCCCCCCCCCAAAAAAAAGGCTTCAGGGAAAAAACGGGGGGGGGGAACATTTCCTCCTGAATTTTCTCCGGTTTTTCCCGGGCCTTCACATCTCTACCTGTGGCAAGCACCTCCAGATGACTGGATAGAGAAAGTTGTGCAAATTAAAAGAAAGAGACCTGGTTCTCTTAGGTTGTTGATAATACCATAATTTGAGACAACTAACATGGGTAGTTGTTGACAGGCCAGCTGAGAACTCTTCTGGCCTTGTTTGCAAGTCTTTTCCTTTTTTTTTCAATCTTCATAACCGTTTCCTAAAAGGGATTTGGTGGCTTGTATATTTGGATGGACATGCTTCTGCATCATGGAAAACTTTGAGGAAAAGACCATTCTATTTAGAGACTGTTTGTTGGAAATATATAGTGAAGCATTCCTACTCTAATTCTCACGTTCTGTTGCTCATGGACTTTTTAAAATGTGATTGGTTGGATCCAAAGGTGCCTTTATATCTCACACTGCAGTGTTGCATGGGGAAAAACAAGCAAATACCAATGTATTCTTCTGCTTGCACAAGAGCTTACATTGGTTTTAGCACAAGCATGAGAACTATAGACTACAAATCATCCTACGTGAACTTTGCTTGAATTCCTGCACAAGTTCTTGTGCAGATGTTTATAGAACACCACTAGCAGCCATTTTCCTTCATGGTTGTTTGGATCCAATCCAATGTCAACAAGGTTAAACATCTGGAGACACCATCTGGTTTTGTGGCTGTTTTACTGACTAAAGTTACAACCCTCGGTGAAAAGTTGCTGAGGAAATGATTACTGGATCATAAACAAAGCATGACATTGAAATGTACAAGAGAAGTGCTTATGCAGTCCAAAGGCCACACCATTGTAATGACAGGAAAGTTGGGTGTCACAATCAGGCGGAGTATGTGAAACAAGGTTATACGCTGATGGTAACTTCAGCATTAACTATTTCACCTCTGTAATGTCTGACCATGCTCATACTGACCTTTGATACCACTTCCAGTTCGATCCACTGAGAGAAATGGTTTCTCTTTTTCTCCTGGTTTATCCCCATTGCTGAGTAAACTGTATGTTCCTTGTAGTCCCTTATAATACACAAAAGTGTACAAAAGATACTGCATTTATCAAAAGACATTTAGCCAACACTTTTTGTTTAGGAATTGTTAACGATTTGCAGGGTTCCATAAGTGTTGCTTCTCTGGGATGCTCAAAACTGTGGCTGGTTTTTCTAGTGATGTG
The DNA here is from genome assembly GCA_029215795.1 of Anniella stebbinsi. Taxonomy (NCBI): domain Eukaryota; kingdom Metazoa; phylum Chordata; class Lepidosauria; order Squamata; family Anniellidae; genus Anniella; species Anniella stebbinsi. Next base: position 197,232,793 of record JARDYH010000004.1, read on the forward strand.
TTTGTGATATGATCAGTTACGCACTGATAATCTGGTACACTTGTCTCTTTTATACTCCCAGAAAATACCCCAGAAGGGAAAGGTAAATTGGGAGGTGATCAGTGACTTGTGATGGGTCACTGTATGATGAGTAATTTGAGTGGCTGAATCTACAAGTTCATGCATCAGTCCTCACTAGAGATTATTCTCCGATAGAACCTTCTCAGTTAGGCTCCTGTTTTGGGGTATTGTTTCTCCAAAAGCATTGAAAGGAAATTATATACAAAAACCTACTTGGACATGGCAGATAGTCTGTGGACTCATTGACCAGTAATATTTTCCTTTTAGTTAATGTACAGAACAATCTTGTCCTTTTTCAAGTAAGGATGTGCATACTCTGTGTACCATTAACCTGACATTCATTACAGTTCTTTTGGCATGGTTGCAAAAATCTAATTAGTTTTCAAAGGACGACTTGTCTTTAGGGATTACATCACACTAAAAAAACCTATTAATAATAAAAGTCAAGAGGAAAATTGAGATGAAGACCTGGGAGGTGTTCAAAAGAAAATACATGGTTCAATTTATTTATTTATTTATTTATTTATTTATTTATTTATTTTTATCACATTTTTATACTGCCCAATAGCCAAAGCTTTCTGGGCAGTTCACAACAATTAAAACCATAAAATACAAGACGCTAAAATACAATACAGAAGTTTAAAAGTACAGTATAAAAATAATAACCAAATAGAAGCTACCAGCAGTGCAAACTTTTAAAATACAATACCAGATATAAAACAGAAACCGAAAAACTAAAATGCTTGGGGAAAATAAAAAGGATTTTCACATGGTGCTGGAAAGACCACACTGTAGGTGCCAGGCGAACCTTTATGGGAAGCTCCTCATTCCACAACTGTGGTGCCACAACAGAAAAGGCCCTCTTCTTAGTAGCCACTCACCTTCCACAGAAGGATCTCTGAAGCTGATTTTAGGGTCCGGGTAGGTGTATATGGGAAGAGGTGATCCTTCAGGTAACCTAGCCCCAGCCCATTTAAGACTTTGAATGTTAGTACCAGCACTTTGAATCGAGCCCAGAAATGGACTGGCAGACAGTGTTGATGGAAAAGTACTGACATAAGATCATCATGTTGATCAGTCCCCATTAACAGTCTCACAGCTCTATTTTGGACCAGCTGAAGTTTCCAGACTGCTTTCAAAGCCAGCACCACATATAATGCATTGCAGTAATCCAGACAAGAGGTTATCAGAACATGGAGAACTGTAGCTAGACTATCTCTTTTCAGACTAACTGTAGCTTATTATTATTATTATTATTATCATCATCATCATAATCATAATAATTATTATAATCATAATCATAATAATAATAAATTTGTTTCTTATTTTATTTGTATAAAAACAATACAAAATACATATAAAATACATAAAACTGATTAAAAGCATATAAAGTTAATACATTATTAAAATCAACAAAGTCTTAAAATTCAACTGGGTAGGCCTGCTGGAAGAGATCAGCCTATATTGCTCTCTTAAATTCTAAAAGACTGGTAAGTTGGCGGATCTTCTCCGGCAGGTCGTTCCACAGTCTGGGGGCGGCAGAAAAGAAGGTCCTCTGGGTAACGGGTAACAAAGCCTGTCTTTGTAGCTAGCATGTCTCTCTTCAGACTTTTATCTTCAAAACACTGTGCAAACATTAGTGAGTAAATACTTTAAAACATATTCATTTATTTATTTATTTATTACATAGATTTATATACCAGTTTCCATTGGGCTTTTAAAAAATGTGGCGATATGTGTATATTCTGGACAAAATTTCTACATGCAAACAGAATTTATTTTACCCAAGCCTGATGTCAGGATATTTAAAGGGCTGTGGCTAAATGGTAAAACACATACTTTCCATTTTTGAGACCTTGAAGTAGAAAATCTAAACTGATGGTCCACTAACCATACGATGCTATAAAAAAAGAAGGCAAGTTAGTTTTCTTTTGTATAAACGCATGGTTAACGTTAAGCTATTGTATATAAGTGTTTGCTTTGTTAATGATCTAGGAGTTTGTCAGCTAGCCAATAAGATGGAAGAAAATTCAGGCAAAATAAAGGCTTTCAACAGAAATGATGAGCAGTTTCTGGAAGCGTTTGTCATCTTTTGCGGCTTGGGTATCCAGAACACACAGATGTATGAAGCTGTAGAAAGAGCCATGGCGAAGCAGATGGTGACATTAGAGGTGAGGTTAAATCAAGGCAGCCTTTATATAGCTCACAGCTGCTTCTTTACTGGAACACCGTGTTGAGTTTAAGGCAAGCCAAACTTGGCTGAGTGATCAACTCAGGATTTCTCTCTCCTTTTTATTTGCTGTTTGCTTCTGCATTTCCATGTGCTTACATGGCATGTGGTAGATTATTGCACATTAACTGCCCTCTTGGGATTCAGCAGCGGACACAAATGCTGCCTTCCCTCAACATGTTGCATATTGACATGGGTGACTGATGTAGGTGGTTTGTCCTATTGCGTAGAAGAAGGACGTGGTTATGGGCATTGGGACATCCTCTTCTTCTTGTCTGAGGCTTTCTGTGATGATTTTGGCTCAGCCCTTCAAACAAACCAGTACCTGGAGCAACAGCAAGATTACTGTAGGCTTCCGTTAACGCCATCAAACCATATCAAGCCTGAACGTCATCTCGCCCTAGACTTTGAATTGCTTACTGTTAGTTTTAAAGACCGTGGTATGAATGGAGTGTCCAGGAGCAGATCTAGGTTTACAGTTATCATCTTCCAAAATAACCTGGGAAATCTGATGTTGTAGGCTTTGGATTCACTTGAATCCACAGAGTCAACAGAATATGGTATTTCTAGAATGCAAGTTGTGCCATCAGTTTGGTTCTGAAGGGGAAATCTCTTGCACAACTCTGCATTTAGGTGGTTTGCATGCATTCGGCTGAAGCGGCTCCTCCATTAATTAAGGTGCTTTGTGAAAATTAGTTTGGACGGCTGTGTGTTGCACATTACTAACTCAGGTACTTAACCTTTTAAGGAAGAAAAAAAATCCTCATGGGCAAAGTGCTATAGACTTGAGGTCATGATTCTAATTGCACGTGAATTAACATGAGTCCAACCCATACACCCCTAAATAATAAGTTTCAGTTTGTTCATTAAATGAAAAATATTTTCTCCCTAGACTGACAAAACTTCTGCCAAGATTTTCCCAAGACAAGATTTCTTTTATGCCTGTGTTACAGACCCTTGGAAAAAACAGATTTATTATGACAACCTTGTCGAGGTTATAATTATAGCCATGTTGTAAGCTATTTGTCTTTCATATAGGGCCGTGGAAGCTTTTCAGATCTGGTTTTTTTTTCCCAATAAAAGAAAACAGTTCTTTGCTCATTTAAGGCAACGATGTGTTTTTTCTCCCCCATGGCTTGCTGTCCTCAGGAGTCTTCCATGCTGGGAAGAAGGACTGGTAAACTGCTCATACAAGTCTCCATCCTGCACTAATGTATGAAGAGACAAGCATAAAGCTTTCTATGTTAAGGTTATTAGCTCAGTACTGAAATCTTGGTTGTTTTAGTGCTAGAAATTTAGAACGAATTTCACTATTGCATTACTAGTGGAGACTGAAGATGCAAGGATTATTACATTTCCAAATTCTTGCTAACATTGAAACATCCAAAGCACTCTCATTGACTGGCTAAAGTCCAGTCCAGATGTAATGCTGGTTATTTACAAACCATTGTTTGAAAAATGAGAACTGTCCTTAGCAACGTGTAGTCCTTCCCCCAACATTGCCCTTCTCTTGTTTGCCATAACCATATTTGGTGCTACTCCTGAACTGCTATTCATGGTATTAGTCTTCATTTTGCACACCCATTTCAACACTGGAAGGATCCAGTGTTTTCTGTTTGCTGGCGCCATTTACGTTGTACTCAAACGTGTAGGGAACGTGGTGCCCTTGGGTATCAGTACGACCCTGGACATCTTTCTTGGCACCCCTCCCTATCCCTCCCACTATTTTTTTAAAAATAGATTTTCTTACCAGCAGCTAGGACTGTTGTGAAATGAGTTGTTTAAATGAGTTGTTCAGTGTGTTGGGCCTCAGACCCCACCTCTGTCTTGTACTCTGTCTTGGGCAGCTTACTGTCCTTTGCCATGCCTCCCATGGTGGCCATTTTGTGGTAGCACTCAGGACAGTTTCTCAAATTGCCAAATGTGCCCACAGCTCAAAAAGGCCGCCTACCCCTGAGCTAGGAGACACGAACGTGCAGTGTCAGCAGTACTTTCTGGCATGGCAAGTTTCCTAGGAAACCCATTGCACCTGCAAGTGTTGTTGATGTTTTGCAAGCAGTCATTTCCGCTAGTGCAACATAAATAGCAAACACCGTTGGATCCTTACCCTGGCTAAGGAGGAACCTCAGATAGCACTAAACATAATTAGTAGTGGCACACACATAATGCTAAACTACAGTTAAGATAAACAAATGGAAGTTGGTGAGAATTCATGCTGGGCATCAGAAAGGTGCTTACTGTGTTTACAGTTGGCAAATAAGGGTTTGCAGGGAACCAGCAGATACTTGTAGTATAGGGTGACCAGATAAAATCCAGGTCAGGGCTCCTATAACTTTAACAGTTGTAGAGAAAAGGGAATTTCAGCCAGTGTTATCTGTATGCAATTAGTTCCTGATGAAATTCCCTCTTCATCACAACAGTTAAAGTTGCAAGGGCCCTGCCTTCTTTTGTATAGGGTCACTCTAGTATAGTGCCTGCACCTTTAACTGTTGTGATGAAGAGGGAATATCACCAGGAACTAATTGCATACAAATGACACTGGCTGAAATTCCCTTTTCTCTACAACTGTTAAAGTTACATGAGCCCTGACCTGGATTTTATCTGGTCAGCCTATTGCAGTACAGCATAGATTCATTTGCACAAGTGAATGACTTCTGCAGGGCTAGGCAACATGTGACGTTCCACATGTTTTTGGCCTGCATCTCCCCTCAGCTCTCACCATTGGCTATGCTGGTCACGGCTGATGGGAGTTGTAGACCAGAACATCTGGAGGACCACAACTTCCTTATCCCTGCCCTTTATAAGGCAATGCTGTGATCAGTCCTCACGCTAGTCTTTTCCTTTGGTTTATTATTGTATCACTACTGGTAGTATGATCTCACGCTGTTTATTTAGCTGTTGCTCCAAGATCCAGCAGCACTTTGTGGATCCCAGTGGAAAGTGTTCTTTGACAAGTAAGAGGAACTACTTCTGTGCTTCTGAGGCTAAGCAGTGTGAGTGTGTGCATGCGTAGGTTTTTTACATTTTATTGTTGTATTGACCTTGTTTTCCTTTTCCTATAGGTCCTTTCTTATCATGCTTCAGCTGCTGAAGAAGAAGCCAGGGAACTTCAGGTAACAGCGGTAATGACATTTTTTCTTCTACTGTTACATTTGTTATGATGTTGGATGTGTAATTGGGGCTGGTGATACTACAATGTCCATAATTTTGGAAACTATTAGGTACAGGCAAGACAAACTCATTTTATAATCAATGTGCTATAATTTATGTTTGTCACCGTGGCCTGGAGAATGAGAGGTGCAGATATCCTAAACAAAAGTGTAGCTTTTCTTAAATCATCTCTGTTGGATAATTTGCAAGCTTCCAGACTTCACAGGCCTCTTTTTGAGGCAAGCCTACCCAGGTGAATTTTAAGATGTTTTTAATAATGTATTTGTTTTTATCTGTTTTAATGGTTTATCTGTTTTATGAGTTTTATATTTATATTTATTGTTGTTCCCCACCACAATCTGGATGGAGAGGCGGGTTAGAAATAAAATAAATAAATAAATAATAAATAAATAAATAAATAAAAAGCTTGCACATTCTTAGAAATAGACCTACCCTGCATCATTCTATGTGGCAATCCAACAGGATGACAGTTCAGTACTCATTTTGTCTTCTCCTGCGGTGGGGAGGATGAGGCAAAAGGGAAAGCTGGGACTAAATTCGTACCCAGCAAAACATAGATCATCCTGCCTGCCCTTCTGCCATTTCTAGGGGTGGCTAGGCTCTTCTGCACTAATGTTTGAGCCTCAAACCAAGCAAGATTGCTGCTCAGGACCTACTCTTCCTGGTGGCAAAACCAGATTAGGGATTAAAAACTGGGTTTAAAGGTTCATGAATTTTCATCAGCTCCTAGTATTTTATAGCCATGAAAAAGGCAAGACTTTTATTTTCCTACTGGATAATTTTGTTCATTCTTGCTGGTTTGTCAAACTATTGTTAACTTTTGTAGGATAAATATTTTCTAGCAGAAATGTGATATTTCCAAAGGGACACTGTAAATCAGTAGCAGAGCCAGAAACACAAGCCAGATCTGTTTATTCCCACTCTGATGCTGTGTTCACAACGGAACCATCGCCTGGGCAAAGGATCTGCCTTAAATTCCATTAGGCGTAATTCTATTAATTTGACATTAACTTGGACTCAAACTCTACATTTGTCACTCCATAGCAACAGCACATAGGAGGGGCAGCTTTTTTTTTTTTTTTTAAAGCAATCTGTTACATAACTGAATGTTTTTCAGTTGTGTGAACAACCTTACTGGGTATGTTAGGCATGGAGATTATCAGGGCTGCATATCTGTTGTTTTAAATTTCATAAGGTCCACATATGTTGACACTGTTTGAATGATAGCTTATTGTGATCCATGTAAGAGAAATATAGATTTAGCCTCTTGTGCACAAAACTAGGGCTCTGAAGGCAGATTGTTTTGATCAACAAGGCATTGTATAGTTTGAATTAGATCGGTTTTTTAATAGTATTGTGATTTTCTTCTTTCCAAAAGAACTGCATAGGACAGTGACAGGAAGAGGTTGTTCCCATGTCGCTCAGACATTCCCCTTTAAAGCGCCAACACTGAACGGTGCCTTTAGGAGCATAGGAAGCTGCCTTATACTGAGTCAGACCATTGGTCCTTCTAGCTCTGTGTTTTCAACACTGACTGGCAGAGGCTCTCCAGGGTTTGAGGCAGGAGTTTTTTCAGCCCTACCTGGAGATGCCAGGGATTGAACATGGGACCTTCTGCATGCCAAACAGATGCTCTACCACTGAGCTATGGTCCCTTTTACTGAAAAGGTCTTCCACTCATGGACGGGTTGTGTTACATCTCTCACTGGAATGTTGTGTGATAAGTCAGTGGGTTGCTTCCAGATAACTGCCCACAGGATGGGGCCAGAGTAAGGTGATTTTCCCACCCATTCTACCCTCACCCTCCAGAGCTCCCATTCCCACGCCCTCTGCTCCCTCAGCATCCCTCAACAAAGGCTGAGCGGAATTGGCTGTGGAGCAGGAGGCTGAGAAAGGAAGGAAGGAGATTGTACAAAATCGAGCAGAGACAGATTCTGTGAGTGAACTAGAAGTTGTCCCTGCTGAATTTGCACTATTCCCATTTCTCCTCAGCCCCCCTCATGCCCCCCACTACATCCCATTCCACTCAGCAAGGGTCCCTGAGGTTTAAGGCAACATTGGGGGGGGGCTTTGGGGGTTGGCTGGGAGGAGTGAGAAAGTCAGGTTCTGGCCACCTCCTTTTTGAACAGATATGTGAAACCAAACCATTGTTAAACTTGAGCAGCCAGTGCAGTGCATTTATTTATTTATTTATTTAAACATTGATATCCCGCCCTGTATCATTGGGATCTCAGGGCGGCATACAGATAAAAATCAAACAGTATAAAACAGAAAATCAAACAGTATAAAACAGAAAATAAAATGGTTTAAAGGCTAAAAACCTGTAGAAAATTTAAAAGCTCTTAAAAATAATTAAAACTATGTGCAGCTTTAGCCTTCCATGGCTTTGATAAAAAGCTATGTTTTAACTTGGCGCTGAAACGATGCTGGCGTGATAATAAATCACTAGCCGGCCCCTTGACAACCACCTGTTGAGGGATGGCACCAGCAACATAAAATGGCGGTGCAACGCAGGACATGCCACCGTTGTAGTTGATGCAGCTGCGCTACTCTGGCTGGGATCTTTTTAAGATCTCACCCCTTTCCACTCAGTGCTGAGACAAGCTCCAAGCAACTGCATCATGCAGTTGGGAGTCAATGGTCCATTCAATGTAGCATCTCTACAGAACAATACTACGTTGGTGGAATTTGGGCTGCAGACATTCAGAACTTCTCACAAAGAGTAGAAAGCACTGGGCTGGGTGGGCCCATTTAAGTTCCCTCCCCCACTTTTAATTTTTTTGTTTTTTTTGGCTTCATGCTGAGAGGAGCACCAGGTAGCTGCAGAAAGCAACTGAGTCCATGGTCCCCTCTACAAGGATTCGCTTTTGCGCCTGGTTAGGCAATTATGCGCATAATCGCTGAAGCGCATTTACGCCTAATACCTCTGCACGAGAGGCGGCAAGAGGCAGCGAAGCGCATTAAGGGATGACCAAAATGCGCTTTACAAGTAGTTAATGCACATAAGCGCTTGTTCACATAGGCAAAATGCGTTTAACGGCCGGAGCAAAATAAAACTCGCTGTTTAACGCGCATTTGATAATGCGCATAATCGGAGAGATAATGCGCCTCTACGCCCGATTTGCGCTCCGTTCTTGTAGAGGTACATTTTTTTAAGCACCTTGAAAGAGTATTAAACCTCTCTTGTAGAGGCAGCCTCTATTAGTTCTTCCTCAAAGTCCTATTTGATTGCCCCATCCCTGGATCTGAAGAAAGGCAAAATACAGTTAGCATTCTTTGGCCTTTTGGAAATGGCTGTTTTGTTTGGAACTGTTTAAAGATATTCAGGATAAGGATCAACGTTACTCTCCTGTCTTTATTAAAAAGGGAAGCAGTCCCTCTAACAATTAGTAATGCAAAAATTATTACATGGAATTGTAACAGGATTTATTTTTATTAAGAGTCTAAAATGTTCCCAAACCAAATTGTATTCATGTTTACAACATTTTCCAAAAGCACCTATAGTTTCTACCTACTGATAGACAGGCAAGATGTTTAACAGTAGCTATCAGGATCACAAAATTCATTCACTTGGCTGAACACAAGATATTCTAGCACATGTTTTTCCCATGCTAGCATATAGTTTCATTGGTAACAAATATTTACCTTTTAGGCACATTATAACTTTGCCTTAGACCTCTGATTTTCAACCAGCCTGTTTCAGACGTATAGCTTAAGTTCAAATTTAGTAACAAACATTAGTCATCTAGTTTATAAAAAGAATAGTTGTGTATTTGCTTTTTTTTTTTTTAAGGCCTTTTTACATGTAAACAGGAGAGTGTGCCCCACCTTCTGAAATATACACTTCCTTGCATTTCAAGCGCACAGTTAAAATTATACATGTGTTGAGTGTATCCCACCAAGAGCCAGTGTGGTGTCGAGGTTAGAGTGTTTGACTGGGACTTGGGAGATCCGGGTTCTAGTCCCCAATTGACCATGAAACTCACTGGGTGACTTTGGGCCAGTTCCTGACACTTAGCTTAACTTACCTCACAGGGTTGTTGAGTGGAAAAAAATAGAGAGGATTGATAAGTCAGGGTGTGAACGAACTCCCTCTATTCTAAAGGCTGACTGAGAGAGAGAGAGAGAGAGAGAGAGAGAGAGAGAGGGATTGGTTTATTTTTAAAAGAATTAAACACAGTTGTAGTAAGATGCTGCCTTACCTGAAGTCAGACCTTTAGGATGTATAGCCCAGTATTTCAGTTCTAGCAAGAATGGGCTTTCTGATGTTCTAGTCAGAGGTCATTCCTAGCCTTGCTACAAGACCCTTTAACTAGAGAACGTTAAAGATCCTGAAATTTTTAAAATACTACCATATTCTCTGCTTTTCAAAACATAGCTCCTGTCTTACTAAGATTGTGCTGGGGACAAAATGGCTTTTATGGTATAAAATGTATGTACTGATAATTGAATTATGGTGAAAAACTAAATCTTGATCATGCTGATCTCTGGAGATGCCTTCAGCGCTTTGTGCAGTGAACTTAAAAAACAACAACTCTGCAGTTATTGCATTTGGAGAATTACAACTTGATCATGTGTTTCATTTTTATTTTTATTTTTGCTGGTTTCATTCCATGTTACTTTATTGCTCTCTTCTCTTTCTTTTCTTCCCTTCAAGGCTGCTGTTGTACCATCTGCACAATCTCTCAAGCTCACCGACTTCTACTTCAGTGACTTTGAGCTGTCAGATATGGAAACTTCTCTATGCACAATTCGGATGTTCACTGACCTTAACCTTGTGCAAAATTTCCAAATGAAACACGAGGTGAGAATCTGGTGGTATATGGAGCACAACCATTTATATATGGTAAATAACCTACAGTGCAGTACTCTTCTTTAACCCAACAATCTAAGATTTCATTAACAATTTAGAACTTCAGTTGCTTTCTAGCATTTTCCCCCTTTCAGATTGTCCTTTTGAGCTAAAATGTATCTGTTTACAGTTCAGTTCTGTAAAGCCTGAAAGGAGGCCAGATGAGAAGTGTGCTGATAGAATTTTGAGTTAGTTTCTGTGAAAACAGTTCTAATCCTGGAAGTAATCCTTGAATGACCAACCACGGTCTTATTAGCATGCGTTTTTTTAAAATTTTAATATGTTTTAATCTTTCTACTTTTGTACTCCGGAATCTGTGTAGATATGGAGCGGTTAACAAATGTGTAAATAAATAAATAAACAAACAAACCAATGAAGGTGGAGCATATTGTGCTTTTAACTGAACAATGATGTTTTTCCAAAGGTCCTTTGCAGATGGATTTTAAGCGTGAGGAAAAATTACCGGAAAAACGTTGCCTATCACAATTGGAGACATGCTTTTAACACAGCCCAATGCATGTTTGCTGCTTTAAAATCAGGGAAAATTCAGGTATGCTTGGATATGTTTGCTTGTATTAAGCCCCTTTTAAAACCTCAACCAGACACTGGCACGCACCACACGAAAGTCTTATTAAAGGCCAGTGCACAAGGTTCAAATGTCTTCATGGGACGTATCCCTGACAATGCAACCTCGGTGAAAGATGTAATATGTCACTCGCAGTATCTTATCTCCACAGATACCTATAAGCATGGCTGCTTGAATCAGTACCAGCCTGACTTCAGTAATAGTCACTGGAGGTTTGTTATTGCACCAAGAAACAGGGAAATGCACATGTTCTGTCCTTTGTGCAATTCAAAGCACACATGATACCAAGGATCGCAGGCTGAATGATCTGGAGGTGCTGCTATCTATGTAAACCAGTCCTGCAGTTTGAGCTGGTTACTCTGATGTCAGGTGCCCCTATTTTAACAGCTCTGGGGAGGGCCAACCTAAGACATATTACTCCTTGAGGCAGAGCAGAAAATGGTGCGCCATACCTCTCCCCACCCCCAGGAAAGACCAGCCAAGTTATTTTGGCACAAGCCCCTTGCCCTGTTAGTAAAAATAGACTTGTAATACATTAAAGATCTAACACTTTGCTGCCCATTCTTGACACCCCAAAACGGCTGCCTCAGGTGGCTGTCTCACTCTGCCTAATGCTAGGACTGGGCCTGGTTCCAGGGATCCAATATACATGTGGAGCTCTGCACAGCTAGCAATTAAGCAAACAAGTCTCGTTAATATTGGCAAGTGCTCCATGTCTGGAGCCTTTGGATCAGCCTTAGGGGAAATTAGAGGCCTACAGAAGAGGTAGGGCACAAAAAAAACCAAAAAAAAAGCCCCAAAGCAAAGGCCATCAGTTTGCCAAGTTCTGGAGCCTTTTTCAAATGCTGCCTGCATATTTTAACTATATTTCTTCAACCAGAAACAGTAAAATAATGTTTTCTTAAAATCTGAAATCTCAAGTTTCATGAATCCCAAGCTATAGCAGAGGATTGTCAGTAGAAAATGAACATGCCTATCCGTGTTTGAAATAAGCTAGGCTTTGGTGTAGTTTATATCCTCTATATGTTGATGGACTTGTGATCAATGAGAAAAGAAAATCCTGATTTCAGACATAAATTTGTATTCTGATTGCTTTTGGGCTACTATCCAGATGCTGCACTTGAAGCTATAGTTCTGTGACCTTTCAGGATGTAGTGTATTGTTTTTACTAAAAAAAAATGCCACATTCAGAAATCCTGTTGCTTTCTGTCTCCAAGAGCATGTCAGACCTTGAACCATGCATGTCTTCAAAATATCCACAATCAAGGAAGGAGACATTGGTGCCAAATCCAGATTTTTAGCAAATGTAACAAACTCTCTTCCTGTCTTTCATGACTCACAGAACAAGCTTACCGACATTGAGGTACTTTCTTTGCTGATTGCAGCCCTGAGCCATGATTTAGATCACAGAGGGGTGAACAATTCTTACATACAGAGGTGAGTAAAGGGGAATTAAACAGAGAGCAGATGAGGGTTTTAGGGGTGCTGCTGCTGTCCAGCTCGGATTGTTTTCTGGAAGCATAAATGACAATCACAGTTCCTGTGGAGCTTAAGACACAGTGAGGCAAGGCAAAGGACGAGCAAGGTAAACAGGGATCTCTAGCCAGCAAGGAACAGCCTCATTGTTTAGGCCAGTAAGAATGCTTGGAGGACTTTATAGGAGTCTGGAGGAGGAGGAGGAGGAAGAAGAAGAAGTTGTCAGGGATGCTTTAAATCAAGATTATCCTGCCGTGTGTCAGAGGGCTTGATTAATGAGTGGGTTTCATTCAGGGATCTGCAATTCATATAAGAAAAATATCACAATCCAACGCCCCATCCATTGCTAAGATTCCATTCAAATGGTCAGTTTTGAGGTAAAGAGTTGACATTTCCCAGGACATTTAGCATTATAAAGCTGTCATGTGACGGTGCTTCCCCCCTGCCACAGTTTGGACATTTTTGTCAAAGAGCAAGTATGGATCACTCATTGTATGAGGAGAAAAGTCACTCTTTTCCCACTTCACCGTCTGTCCTCTTTTTTCACAGACATCCAGCAACCTGTAGATTTGCAATGGCTGGAACCAATTGGCTTTTTTCCCCTTCCAAACTTTATTTAAGAATACATTTCCTGGAAAACATCTGGAAACGTATTATCGCCCTTCCAAAAATGTCCTGGGAAAATGTCGCCGACAGTGAAACTCAGCACTCATGCAAGCCACAAAGTAGAGACTATTACATTTTTGTAACATTTTCTTTTTAGACTAAAAACGGTTCTATGGATTTTTAGAAAATCCCTCCAGCTAGTGAGGATAGATAAAAATAAGGATTAATTATGTCCTTTGTGGGTTTGGGAGTAGGAAGATTTGGGACACTTGGCTCAAGAGGCTTTTCTTGGAAGACAGTTTTTTTAAAAAAGGAAACAAAAACTACTTGAACAGTACAGCCCTATGCATGTTTACTCAGAATTAAGCCCCAGGAAAGTGTGCATGGAACTGCAAAAGAAATGGACTTGACTGCAAAGGTCTATTTGCAGGCATAAAGCTTTCCTCTTTTCCCTCTTCCCCCAACCCTATTTCCTAGAACAGGGATAGGTAATCTTTTTGAGCCGTGGGTATTTTTGGCCATTCGTGAAACTGTCCTGGGCACCGCCACAAAATGGCTGCCATGGGAGGCATGGCAGAGGACAAGTAACCTGTTCAAAAGACTTGAGTACAAGGTAGAGGTGGGGTCTGAATCCTAAGACACTAAACAACTCCTTTGAACACACAGGTTTTCAGCACCAGGTTTTCTATTTCATAGCAACCCCAACTTCTGAGAAGAAAATGTGTTAATTAAAAAAGAAGTGGGGGGGGGGAGCACCAAGAAAAGTGTCCAGGAGCACACTGGAGCCTATGGGCACTATGTTGCTTATCCCTGTCCTAGAAGGAATGTATGGAAAGCGTAGGAAGATAAGAATAATGTTTACTGGATCAGATCCACAGTCCATCTAATCTAGTCCTCTGTTTTACTACCGGGCCAGCCAGATTCCCCTGACAAACTGATCTAACACAGATGATGGAGATAGCAATTTATAGTATCTGAAAATCAGAGGTAAATCGCCTCTGAACATAGGCTGTCATGATATATCCTCTGTGAACTGTTTGAATACTTAAAAACAACGAAGCAATAAATCATATATTTTGACTATGTCGTATTTTATTTACACAGATGCAGGCTATGTCATCCTGTCACTGTTCAAAGAAGTGGGGTCTTTTGTCACCTTTGCTAGACAAAGTTGAGGTGGAAATAGAAAGGGATACATTTCATCCTCAAACCAGGACATTTGGGGGACAGTTTACAACTCAGTTTGTCTGCTGACTGTTCCAGTTTCTTTGGGCTTTTCTATATGAAGCATTTATTGTGCAATTGTCATTCCCTACTCACTGTTTTCTTACAGGTTCTTAGACAATATCGTGACCCTACCAAGTTTCTCCCCCTGTATCTAAAGAGAAGTTTGGCTGAGTTTTTTTAGAGCAGGAAAAATTCATTATTTAATTGTGAAAGACAATACTTTTTTCACCTGTGCATTTGTGCTAATTTGCTGTACTACAGTGCCACCTAGAGGTTATGTAGCAGAAAGCAGGAAAGGAAACACTCTTACTGTAGTGCTCACATTTTAATTCTGTAACCAAACTAAAAGTAGATGTAGTGGATTAACAGCCAAATAATAGCCTCATGTAGGATAGTTGTCACACTTGAAGCCTACTCAAGTTATTGTGATTTGCTTTGCTGCACTGTCTTATCAATGCAGGATACAATTATAATTCTTTCTTCTTCTTTTTAAATACAACCCTTTATTGTAGATTAGGCTGACCTACATTACCTTAGGTCACCGAGTGAGATTTGTGGCCGATCAGAGATTTAAATCTGGGGGATTTGGTCTTTGAAATCTGTACTCTATATACCATTCTTCTTTCAGTAGTCCTACAATCAGGGCACACCATTTCACACTGCTTCCAAAGCATCCTGAGTGCTGCCATGGGGAACAGGGATTGTCCCTAATCTTGTGCTGACTTTTGAAGGCACAGAGTGAGGTTCCTGGGAGAGGAACATAATCCTAGCAATCACAGATCTTTGCTTGGATGGAAAATGGTGGATCCCTGGGTAAATAGGTGTTTGTATTCTTTCTAACACCTGTGAAAACTGTTTGATCAGTGCACTCAGTAGAGGAAAAGAAATGTGTATATACAACGGACCTCTCCAAAACAACTTTGAAGTCTCTCAGAAGCTATTGTCTGTCATGTGGTCATTACATTTGATGTATTCTGTTTTCTTTTTTTTGGTTTTTAGAAGTGAGCACCCCCTTGCCCAGTTGTATTGCCACTCAATCATGGAACATCATCATTTTGATCAGTGCCTGATGATCCTGAACACCCCGGTAAATGACTCTTGGGCCATGTCTACACCAACCATTTATCCCGGGCTGGTCATGTGGTCGTCCCTGACTGTCTGAATGATGCACGGAGGATCTTGGGTTAACCAGGGACGACCACTCACTTTGCCTGTGATAACTGGGACAGCGGTTTTCCCGAATTTCTCTAACCCTACCCCAAGGTCCACAAGTGGCGTCATCCCTTCTACCCTTCAAGTAGCGGGGCTCTGCCACTGGGTACGGAGCTCTGTAAGGGGGCTCCATGCCGATCGGAGGCGAGGGGGGAGTTGTTTTGCCATCGCAGCAATGGCTCTCACGGTTGCTGTTGTTTTTTAAACACTTACTTTGGTGCATGATCGCGCCCGCGTTGCTTGTCTCTAATTTGAAAAATAACATGCCACTCTGGAGCGTCCCTCCCGGGACATCACACTGGCATGTGCATGTTGGGGGACGATCCCAGAAGTGGGAAAGCCCGGGATCCCCCCCATGTTCCAGATAGCCAGTAGGTGTAGATCAGCCCTTGGTTGTGTGTGCACTGGAAGGAAACCTTGCCTGGTTACCTTTTAGTTTTAGGTTTGGATGGAGTCCCAGCATTAAGCATTCT
This sequence comes from Anniella stebbinsi, assembly GCA_029215795.1. NCBI lineage: Eukaryota > Metazoa > Chordata > Lepidosauria > Squamata > Anniellidae > Anniella > Anniella stebbinsi. Next base: position 197,248,686 of record JARDYH010000004.1, read on the forward strand.
TAAATGTTTTTTTCTCCCCCACTCACTACCATTTTTTGAGACAAGGACAGTGGAGGCTGGTGGCTCCTATGTCAATGGGGCACTGAATCTATTCTACGCTTCAATCAGAACTTTAAAGGAGCTACCCAGAATAACTCTCCTAAAGCTAGTCAGGATAGGTTTCCTGAAGCTAAGCAGGATAGCGCCTTTAAAATTCTTATTGGTTCTGACTAAAACCCAGAGCAGATTCACTGCCCCACTGATATCAGAGCCATCAGCCTCCAATAGATCATAAGTAGTTTTTCTTTTCAAAGCAAAGAATTCTTAGTAGTGAAGCTATAGCTTGTATTAAGCTATAGCTTGTATTAAGTCCCATTCATTTCAATGGATCTACTGTAAGTAGGACCACAATCATATGCACACTTACTTGGGAATATGCCCCCTTGAACTAAATTGTGTTTACCTTTGCACTATTACAGAAGAAATGATGTCCCCTTCTTAGGGTCTAACTGGCCACTTGTATTTGAGAATTTCCTCCATGTCAATTTCACCAGCAGCCTTGAGTTATCTTTTTTCCCATCCCCTGCTCTGGCTCAAGAAAACATGGCACCTTGCTGAATCTAACAAGAGATTCCCAAATTAGTGAAATGTTCTATGCATGATTAAGAGTGCTACATTTTTGCTGATAATGTTTCCTTTTTGTGTGTGAAGGGCAACCAGATTCTTAGTGGTCTTTCTGTTGAAGAATACAAGGCAACCCTCAAACTGATCAAACAAGCTATTCTTGCCACCGACCTCGCACTATACATTAAGTAAGTTGCAGTTACGTTATTGTAAACAGCTGGTGGTCTTGGACATGCCGCTGTTCAGCTTTGGAACTTTCTTCTTCTCAATTTTTTTTAGATTGTCTCTTTTTAATGCAAAATGTACAGCAGATACCCTTTGAGACCCTTCATCAATAATAAACATTTTATTGTGTTTTAAGGAGAAGAGGAGAGTTTTTTGACCTTCTGAGAAAGAAGCAGTTTAACCTGGAAGACCCTTATCAAAAGGAGCTATTTTTGTAAGTACAGCATAGTATCTGGCTTTTTGAGAGTTCGGTATTTTGTGGTTGGGTTGGGCTGGAAGAGAACAAAAGGGACTTGTTGATGAATGTTGATGAACAAGTGGCGTCTGAGCGTTATGTTTTTTCCCAAAGGGTGTAGAAGGCTTGACAGAATATGGTATTGTTCCTTTGCTCAAGGTGTATTGTCCTGGAGCACTGATCTGTTACACTCAGTACTCTTCAGGGAAGTTATTTATTCTGCCCGAGAAAGGTTAGCCTATAGTTACCATAGTTCTTCCTGCAGAGAGTTAGCGCTAAAGCAACAGTGATGGATTCATCACCAGCGTCGTGTAACTCTGCTTTGACAGAACCGCATGTAAAAAGTATGGAACAATTCATTTGACTTTCTACATTTGGCTACATTAGACCATTCTTCAGCTGGTGCTGACCTGATCATGCGATGACTTTTCCACTTGCTCAGCTCGCCTCATCAGATACAATGAGCTTTGCAAGCTTTTCAACTTATTTCATTGGTCGTTAATGCTCAAATTAATTGAATGATCAAGCTATCACTCAAACTTATCAATCTTTTATGGAGGATAAAGCTGTCAATGGCAACTAGTCCTGATCAGTATTGGAGGCAGTAGGTCTATGTACATCAGTTGCTGGGAAACAGGACCGGGCAGGTGCTATTGCACTCATGTCCTCCTTGTGGGTTTCCTGTTGGCCACAGTGTGAACAGAATGCTGGACTAGATGGAAGCTTGGTCTGATCCAGCATGGCTTTTCTGACGTTCTTATTTCAAATAAAGATACCCACCTACATTTGGCCTCATACAGAGGTTGTGTAAATTACATAGATCTACTTTCAAAACATTGAAAACTCCATGGCTCTCATTCACATTCTTAATGGGGCAGGAATTTCAAATAGCCCACCGTTGTCAGCAATGGTTGTTATTTTTCTATTGGGAACTGTTGGGAGAATTCAGTCCTTTTATAAAGCCATCACAAAGGACTGGGTTTTGTTTCGGCAATCCTAGTCCAGAATTGAACCGATCAGAGAATGAAGCTAAGATGACACGGTACACAAACATACATACTAATAGGGAATTCACGTGCTGTGTTCTGATGGCGTCGTATGTAGCCAAAACAGAGCTGTTGAGAAGCAAGAGGGAGGTAGCAGCATGTTGGGACTAACCCTGGGGATTGCAGAATTGGGGGGTGGAATGGGGAATTAAGGAAAAAATCTACAGGATTAAAAAAAAAATCCAGAACAGCCCAGTGAGGACTGAGCATGCTCAGTGGCCACAGAACGTTGAATGTCTATGAGGGGTGGGGGACAGAAAAACAAGGGTAGGGAGAATGAAATTGAGTATCTTGAAAGAAGGTATGGCTGGCTGGCTTGTACACTGCTCAGGAGCCCTCCATGCTGTAACATTTTGTTGTAGGCCCCACTTCTTACTAGTGAATATTAATCACTTCCAATCATTCATGTTATGATACTATTGTCATCTTCTAGTTCTTAGGCTCTGGGGTTTGTTTGTTTTTTTATATGATTTGGGATTCGGCAACCATTTTTATTTTGCTGCCAAGACGAAATGCTTTTATAACGCATAAAATCGTGGTGCTGTGGTTTCTACAGGGCGATGCTGATGACTGCATGTGACTTGTCAGCAATAACAAAACCGTGGCCAGTTCAGCAACGAGTAAGTGTCTACCAAAAGGCCTGATCAGCGTCTTCTTGAATGCCTATAAACCCACCCACCCACCCCGTTTCCTTTAATATCTTGTTCCTATTTGATCCCATTGCTTTTTGTAGGTTGCAGAAAGAGCCGTAGGGTTGGGTCCAGATTAAGGCACCTTCGGCTGACTTCCCTGCCCACTCCTCCCCATAGCAGCCCTTCCACCTCCTGAAAATGCTCACAGAAGGTGCCCTTGGCTCAATTTTCAGGGATCCCTCCTTTCCATCACAGACTGCTCCCCTCCCCCACAACCTTCTCCGTAGCATTTCAGGGGAATGGAGGGGCTGTCTTGGGGACAAAGGTATAGAAGTGCACTTCTGCCTGCCCAATTGTACATGCCTAGATCTCGTTGATTTTTCTTTGATGTGCCAAAAGAACTGGGATGGGATTAGAGATGTGAAGGCCCAGAAAAAAACGGAAAAATTTGGGGGAAAAAACAGGTTTTCTTCCCAGGTTTTTCCTAAGCCTTTTTCCCCTGAAAAATTGAAAAAAAATGAAGAAAAATGGATCATCGAATGTTTTATTTTAGCATGATGTATAAAATGTTTAAGACAAGGTGTTTATATATTTACTTCCCCAAATGATTTCTCAAAACTATGTACAGTATCAGATTATTACAATTTCTGTGCACTGAGGATAAGCAAGTCCAAGGTTGCAAACTGAAACTACAACTCTCAAATGCCAGAGCGAGATGCATTTCTGCCTCTAGGGGGCACTGCCATTGAAGCAGAGACTGAAACAGATAGTGATAGCTATAGATCAGAAAATGAGTCTGATTAAATTCCATGCACATTCATTGAATGTTTGTCCCCTTTTTTCTAAGTTCATTTTATGGGAATGGGTGCTGTGGAGGACTAGTGGAGACAGAAATAATTTTCTTTGTTACTAATATTGATGGTTTCTTCTGGGTTTTTTAAAATTGCTTTTTGCCTGCTCCTCCTAAACTGGCAAAACCAAAGAGGTTCCTTACAGTTCAGGTGTTCCTTACAGTTCAGGAGCTTGTAGCTCCATTTGTAAAAAAAAGAAAAAGAAAAAGTAAAACTTTTAAAAAAAATCAATTTGTAATAATTGCTTGAATACACTATACTTTTAATATACCAGATGTGATAATTTTATGCCAAACCAACTTGTACATAGCTACATTTTTTGTTCCTAAAGTAACAAAGTGACTTTCAATCTGAAAAAAGGGCTAATATTGCATTTTTTCAATTTTTCCAAAAAATTCCGTTTTTTTTTTAAGAGAGAGAGATAGAAAACAGGCTTCAAAATTTATGGAAATTTTACATCTCTAGATGTGATACAGATTTAGGTCCATGCAACTGGGGTGGTGGAAGCAGATATTCCCCCCTTGCTCCCCACAGCAGCTCTCCAGCTCCCTGGAAATGCTACATAGAGGACCCTGCTGAATGGGGTGAGGAAAGGCAGATCCCTGAAAATCTGACAGCAGCACATTCAGTGAGCAGAACTCCTGTCATTGAAAGGCAGACCCAGCCCCTGGTTGTGTTGTAACACCTGGGCACTAGGGATGTGTATCGTATCGTTAAAATGTACGATAATGATACAATAAGGTCATTATCGTGCATGTATTTAACGATAACGATACGATACAAAAACCTACAATAATCACCGGAGATGATAAGTTTCGGGCGATTTTATCATTTTATCAGACTGCCATATAAATAAATCTATAACTTCTGTATTTTAAAAGTTAGAGGCTTGAAACTTGGTCACAGTGCTTATGGGGTATGCCAAAGTATGTGTATGAGATTTGAGATCAATCCCTCCAACCCTCGATTTTATATGAAATTTTTAAAGATCGTTTCCGTTCTGACAGGTCTGAATGAACGCATGTGGTGAGCTGTCATTCTGATCTGTCAGAACTGAAAACTATTTTTAATAAATTCATATAAAATCGAGAGTTGGACGGATCGATATCAAATGAAGATATTTTTTTGGTCCGAAATGACGATAACGATAAACGACTATATTTTTTGGCGTACACACCTCTACTGGGCACCTTGGAACTTTGCAAAACATGTTTTTTGGCAGCTTGTAGAGCTAGTCCTTATTTAGAGCTTGTAAAGTATGTTCAAGGGCAGAAAAATCACACCTGGACTTCATTATGCAAAAACAATTCTTTTGAGCTGTCCTGATTCTAAATGACTCAGGCACTATTTGGAGTTGATATGGTGCTGAAGAGAATGTTGTTCTGTGATCCATCATCACCTGAGTAAATAGAAAACTGACTTCTTTTTCTTCTCTCACCTGGATGCTGCTGCTAGTGCAGCTTTCCAGGCAGCTTCAGACATTACCCCTTAAGGAGCAGAATCAAATATGGTGTTGTTAAATGGACTTATCAGGGACAACAAAATTGTTATCGTTATTCAACTCCAGATTAATATTTTGAAGCAGGTCTTTTTTTAAAAAAGTATGAGGTACTTTATGAGAAAAGGTGTTATACTAAGAAGGAAGAGCTATAAAATTATTGACAACATATTGTTTGTAGCACAAATATTAATCTCCAGATGTTGGAAGCAACAGCATCTTCCCTTTAAATAAATGTGGCGATAGCAAATCTGGCAAATGTACAATGACATTACAAAAGGTTATGGGATGGGTTAAAACTATGGGAAGAATTCTTGGATAACGTTTCTTCAAAATATTGTATAATAGTCTATACATTTTGTTTGAATTAGTTATCATATACATCCTCTTTGAACTTCTTTTGATGTAAATTTATTTTTAATCCTGAACACTGTTCATGACTGTTTTGATATGATTATATATTGATTATATCTATCTATCTAGCTAAATTACGATGCCATAGAAATTAAACAAACTAGCAAAATGGTTCAGCTATTATTATTATTTTTAAATATAGATAGCTGAGCTTGTAGCTGCAGAATTCTTTGACCAAGGAGATAAGGAGAGAAAAGAACTCAACATAGAACCAACAGTAAGAACCATTTTTAAAGAACTTTTATTTTTAACAAATGTATTTAGATGGTGTTTTTTCATGTGTAGAAGCCAGTGTAGACCTCCTTATATAGCATCTTTAGTCTCAAAAGAGCATTATGTCTTCTTTTCCACCAATTACAGCTAACTAGGGCTAGATCTACACCAAGCAGGATATAGCGATATGAAAGCGGTATAAATATGGTATATAAAAGGCAGGAGCCACACTACTGCTTTAATAGCGGTATTGAAGTGCACTGACAACTGTTGAGGCCCATTGACACATACCATATGCCACTTTATCCTGCTTGGTGTGGCTCCTGCCTTTTATATACGGCTTTCATACCTCTATATCCTGCTTGGTGTAGATCTGGCCCCAGTTCTGTCTCTCACAAAGAAGTAAGCATTTTCCACTAACTGTATGGGAAGTAGCATCTTAAGGAGAACCATAGTATTTTTCTACAGGAGTATTTGGGATGAGATGGGATTTGAACACAGACTAACCTCTACTAGGCCACACCGACTGAGGATTGTGACTATAATATGATGCTATATTAACGTGCACCATTGATATAATTTGCTGTACTGGGCCACATTTATGGCAAGTACATATCTAGTCTTGCTTCAAAGTGAGTTTTGTGTGATTTTCAGGATTTAATGAACCGAGAGAAGAAAAACAAAATCCCCAGCATGCAAGTTGGATTCATTGATGCCATCTGCTTACAGCTCTATGAGGTACCATATATGAAAAAGCCTAAATGATAGGAAAATTTGCACCTGTATTATCTACAATTGCTGAATTCAAAACTGCACTTGCTACTCAAAAGCATTAGGTTACAAGTGGGAGAGATGAAATAACCTGTGTGAATTGGGGTTGCAAGACCAAGGGTTCAATGGCATAGTACAAAGAGGGCCTATTAATTTCAAAGGAAATACTTGAGTGCAAGTAGTTTGGAACTCTTTACAGAATGAAGAAGTAGTATTAATCAGATCTATTTAAGTAAAAAAAAAGCTCTCTAAAATATTATTTTGGGTTTATTATCTGATTACTATGAATAGGTGGGAATGGAGATTTGACAAAAGAATCTTAAGTTACTTGAATGGGAACCTTAATGTTCCTTTAACTGCTCTGGATATTTCCCTGAAATATGCAATTCATTTGTAGGAGTGGGATCTGGGGCCAATATAAGATGTGTGTGTGTGTGTGTGTGTGTGTGTGTGTGTGTGTGTGTGTGAGAAAGAGAGAGGGAGGGGGAGGGAGGGAGGGAGAGGGAGAACTGTTGGCTATCTTGGAGGACAGAGGCGGAGCAAAAGATAGCTAAAATTGGAGCATAAGTTGAGGGTTGCCCAAATTGCACCCAGAGGCAGATCTTCTTTGTAAGAATATGTATTTCTTCAGTACTTCTCTGCTTGAATAATCTGTATCGGGTAGGCAACTCAGCACCTGTGGGTACCAGTAGGCCCTAAGACATCTTCCTTGGTGCCGGCCAAGGGGCCCTACCCTTCCTACTTTTTTAAAAAATGTATTATTTAAATAACAAAATGTTTTGTTTGCACTTGGGATCATTTCACAGCAAATTGAGGGCCCCTAGCTGCTCGCTCCCATATTCTTGTCCCATGAGTTCCTAAAGCTCAGAGACATTATTAGGAAAGCTGGATGCAGTCCGTTGCTTTTATCTGCAGCGTGCCCATTTTGCGGTGGTGGCCAGGACAGTTTTTTCAAACTGCCAAATGGGCCCAAAAAGGTTGCCCACTCCTGGTCTATAAAAGTAAAAGAAGATGCGTGTCTGTCTGTCTGTCAGTGCCATCACTCCAAAACCATGAAACTTAGACACCTGAAATGCACATTAAGGGGATCCTTAGGGTATCTCAGGGTTATTTGGTTTTTTAAAATGCATTAATTCATTTTAATTAAATTGAACGTGTCCTTGTGTTTGAAGCCTGCAATGCCATCGTCAGTCACTAGGTGGCGGATGCCCCTAACCAGCATACAGCTTTGCAGTTGATACAGTTAGGAGCCAGGGGAGAGTAGTCCAAGGGACAGAGTTATACACATGACCTCTCCCTCTACTGTGGGGCAGCCATCTCACAGGGAGATGGAGTGGATAACATCCCCGGGGGAGGGGCTATAGAAGTGCACTGTGTCAGGGGCTGTGGGCACAATGTGTCCAGCTCTGACAGATGCGTAACTTTGCTTCAAGGCTTCACTTATCAAGGGCTATGGGCTATTCCAACCCGTGCAAAGCTGGTCCGTTCTCTAGTTGTAAATAAAGCAGATATTAGAAGGACGCCATAACTCTGGAGTATTGTCTCATCTAAGCAAGGCCAAATAGCACTGCCCCTGAAATTTCTCAGCATACTGGAAAGTGGGAAGTACAGAACAATATTTACAAATACTTATTATTACTTCCTGGGAGGAATAATGCAATTGATTCTGGCCTATCAAGGTCAGTGCAGGTTATTCAGAGAATCCATTTTTGTTTATTAGGTAATATGACTAGCCTTATTTTTTTTTTAAATGACCGTAAAATATTGCTTTCCTAGTTGCTTACATATCTGTGTGTTATTTGAAGCACGTCAACTGCCTAAATGAAAGAAAGATACCCAAATATATTGTCCTCTTTTTTTAAAAAAAGTATTTTAGATTTTAAACCTGCATAGTTACTTGGAGGAATTTTTTTACTCATCACAGGTGACTAGTAAGCTCAGTCTACATGACTGTAATTTCAGCCATTAGGCAAGTTGTTGCAGAACTTCTGATCTGCATAATATAGACAGGTAGGCCTGTCCTGGACCCTGGCTCTCCACACAGCTGATGCCATGACTGACCTCGTACAATCCATGCAAGGGCAGGGGACACCTCTCTTTCTCCAGGTCCCCTTCTAGTTATGATCTGCATCTCTCATCCAAGTGTGCTTTTCGTATAGGTAGAACTTCAGTTCCCTACACATTCTTTTAGACTGCTAAAATATAGATTCTTTTTCCTCCTTGTTGGTCTTTATCAGTCTGATTTTCTGTTCCATTTTCAGGCCCTGTCCCACATATCAGAAGCCTGCTACCCTTTGCTAGAGGGCTGCAGAAAAAACAGGCAGAAATGGCAAGCTTTAGCCGAGCAACAAGAAAATAACCTGATCAATGGAGAGAGCAATCAGCCAAAACGGAACTGAGATAGCACTTCGTTAAGAAACGTCGGTTTACAAAGAAGATATTTATATATATAGTAATTTGGATATACTCAACGTTTTGCTAGACACTGTATGAAATAGGTGTATAATTTGCCACTGCTGTATTTTAAATAACAAGAGAGGTATATTTTTGCACAGCATTTGGAAGTGCGACATGAACATTTTTATGTGTATGATGTATCATAGTTGTATTTCCAATGTTTCATTTATATGAGGGAGAACAGATCTGCAGTTAGCGGGTCCAGTTTGCCTGAACTCGGCTTTATATGATGGTACGGAAGGGGCGAGTTCCGAGGACTGCTTTGGAAGCCTTCTGGTTCTGAGTTGTACATAGTTGTTTTGTTTTTGGTCAATGGCCAGTACTTTAAAGATGACCATGTTTGGCACCTTTTTCTTTCTTTTGTGTTGTCTGATTTTGTAAGTGTAAATAATGAAAGAGCAGAGTTGTCTTTGGAAGCTTGAAGCTAAGGAAAGGCATGCTGGTTGATGTTCATTTTAGGATCTGCTGGACCTGCCAACTCTTGTTGCTGCGAAGAAAGCTAGCGATTTCAGGGGAAAACCTACTGGGCCCCAGACGACTGAAGCCCAGTGTCTTGAGGGAATGTACTATCTCTTTGCCTTTTCCTGCCATGAGAGTGCTTTAATGAACCTGAGCTGTTAATTACCCAGCAGGCTAGGGCCACTATGGGAGAACTGCAAATGGACTGCTTAGAGGTCTTAGAAATGGTGGAATGTTCATGAGGAATACTATGAACCATCATAGCTGAGGAAGAAGATCTCAAATGGAGCTGGGGTTGTTTTCAGTGTGGTGGGATCATTTCCTCAGCAGGCAAGCTTTGTGACATCCTACCTAAGGAGAGCACTGGAATGAAGAAGCACACGAGGCGATGTGAGCAAGTGACGGAAACCAGCCTTTTCTCCCCAGAACATGAGAATTGCTCTGGATATCGTAAAACTGAATCAAATTAAAGAGATCAGAGCGAAGAAATAGCCGAGACTACTTAAAAACAACTGCTTGTAATTGCAGAGAGCTTTTATGAGTGAATTTTGGAAAGAAGACTGTTTTTGGTTTTTCATAAAACCATTTGACTTGGAACAGTCATTAACCGCAAAGTCTTAAAGCAGTAAGCGCAAATGGAAACAACTGAGAGCACTTCAGGGAGCTATGACTTACAAAGAATAGCTTTAAATAAGTCAAAGAATATTAGTTCAAGAAGGAACATAGACAAAACAAATCTTAAAATAACACCCCACTGCCTGCAACCGATAATATTACAACGTCAAAACCAAAGTTTTGATTGGTACGCTTTGTTTGTGGATACAACTTTGGCAGCACACAGATGTCCAAAAAGATGATTTTCACGTATGTAATACTTTTCAGGGTGAATGAGCACATTTGTCAAATATTTAGCTTTTATGTTTGCTTAGTACTGAAAATGTTACACCTTTGTTTTGGGGTTTTGTTTTTGCAAAGTAGGAGCAAGTCTTCCTCAATATTTTGTTAATGAGGCACAAACCCCTTCTGACTCAGTCCTTCTAGCATAATGTTGTGCTTATAGACACAGGACAATATCAAAGATTCCATTTGAAGTACCAGGAACTTTGAGGTTTGCGTAAGAGGGTTCTTTTAACTTACAGAATGCTAAGAAGAACAGTGCTCTCTCTTTTTGAACTGGAACATCCTTAAAGATCCCAAATTATGAGCAGCTGATTTTACTTCCATAGCAGGCAGAGTCACTAACCTGTGTAATATTTGGCTGCAATCTAAAAAAGCAGCCCTATAACCACTTCCACCTGTCCCATTCTATGAAATGGGACTCTCAGCCTGGGAACTGAGGCTTTCAAATGCCGTGATGAGCGGTTAAGATATTTCGACAATGGAAACGTGTTTCCCTAAGATTTTTGCCACTTCTGTTTTTATAATCTGGGGGGCGGGGTACTCTTTAGTAATGTTGGACAGTGCACATACCAATGCGCAAATGTTTATTCAATAAAAGTGCTATCTGACCAGCTTCTTCCTTTTTCCATATCTAAGGACTAAGAGCCACTCTGCTCTATCAGAAAAATCACTTGGTCCAGTCCTTCTCCAGAAGAATTGTGCTACTTCATGTTGGAATATACTGTGTGATCATATTTTTGTATCCTCCATATAAAAGCACTCTCTGTATGTAGAAAGCTATTATGTCAGGCAGGAGAGTAGGCTAAAAGTATCTCCCATGTGCAGGGTGTTTTATATTTTTCATGTGAGTGCATTCAAACAGGCAATCTACCATCTCCAGTCTGAAGTGGCACACTCCAGGCAGGACTGTTCCATGTGCTATTGCTACACATTTGCATTGTCTAAAAGGAAGATTCAATTATTCCACCAAACATTTGTTCCCTACAATGCTGTTTAAAGCAGAAATGTTAGGATCTGAAGAAGTCAGCAAGGCAGAGTCACCATCGCTTGTTCAACATTAATGCAATTATCTCCATAGAATCAATCATTTGAAGTCTTTTGACCACTGTATATACTCTAGCTAGGGTGTATAAGGAACCAAAGGCCAAGTTCAGCCTCTTGCCCTATACCTGCAGCATTGATAACTCCAGATGGCTTGAGCAAGTAAAACATGCTTGGTAGCTGTGGTGAAGGATGTCACAGAAATGGAGAGAACGTCAAGATGGTAGTCATCTTCTGGTTAGCTTATCTTATGTGCTGGTAAGTTGAAGGAAAGAAACCTATGTGAGTATTGTGTTAAAAAAATAATGGCATCAAAATATTCTGTCATAGTGATATGTTATAGAAAGCAAAAGTGATCTGAACACAACAACGCAACCAATAAAATACCACCTTGAAGACCCCCCCTTCCCCCATCTTAGCCTGAATCACACTATCATACTTTCCACTTGGTAACTGCAATAGTCAATCACATCATAGTCCTTTCCCTGATCATAGAGCTTTTAACTCATGCAAGTTGCATCCTTCAGTTTATAGCCCTGATCATCATATGAATGGACTCATAGGGTTGGAACAGAGTTACACTGGAACAACTGTACTGGCAGAAGTGGACTTCTCCACCCCTTCCAGCTCCCTGAAAATGCTACACACTGCTGAATGGGGTGAGCTGTGGGATCTCCAAAAATCAGGTAGAAGAAGCCCTTCTTGAAGAAGGTCCCTTCCTCTTGAGGAAGGCAGATCCCTGTATCCGACTCACCAGAGGTCATTAGAATGCATTATTATTGAAGTTCGTGTCACATGTAACTATTAGGCTGGGTGACTTTGAGTGTCTAGTGACAAATGATAGATTTATTAGTAATAATAAGACTATGAACCTGAATTCACTTTTTCAGAGTAGAGCTAATAATTTCTGCTACAAAAGAACAAAGAACAAGATCTGCAATAAAAGAACAAAACATTTATTTCATTATAAGTGGACAAGGCTTGCCTTTCTGCAAATTAACAGGTTGGCTAAAGTCAGTGAGAGAGCTGCAACGTCGATTGATTGCTACATTTCAAAGCTACTAGTTAGTCCAGTAAAAAAAAAAAAAACACCTTCCTGCTTTGTCTCCTTAACCACTACACAATTACATTCCCTATATTTTTCAGCACATGTGAATAATGAGAAACCACATGGTTAATCTTTTAATAACTACTTTTTTATACTGTTGGTGATAGATCGATACAATCTCATCAGTCCCCAGTACCCTGCAGCACTTTGAAGCTAAGTAGGTCGCCCCATGCTGCTGGTAATTCAGTGAAATGACAGCTGAATACATACATTCCCTTTGAGCGAAGTATTTCGATATTGCCTGATGCCTCATTTGTCATGGTAGTTTGGAAAGGACATACGTGAGGGCATGCATTTATATTGCAGACTACTTGATCTGAAGTATATACCATCCTTTGAAATGGGTTCTTCTCTAAGAGTGACTAGCACATTAAAATCTGAATCTCATATGTTAGGGTATGTTATAAATACTATTTAAATGGCTAATCCTTAGCATGTTCATATGATCTGGTGGTCAAAACACAGTAAGTGGGTATTTTTCATACTTGCAATGGCAAGCCATGGAGAGATTCCCACAATGCAACTATAAACATTTTAAAAACTCTTCTAGTTAATGAATTCAGTCATATCTTTTCTGATCACTAACATGGATTAGGTACCACACTACTGCTTAAATATACTTCTGAAAAGTGGCAAGATCTCTTTAACTGTGCTTTAATTTCCCTGATGTTAGGCTTGAAAGCATTGTTGAATCTTTGAAGGGTAAGAAACTCCTCTTAAATGATTCTGTGAATGTTCATCAGTTATGGAAGACAATTTATATGTGACCAGAGTCCTGTATAATGGAGTTTTTGAAAATTTGGGTCTGATCCTATGCATGTTTTGTATGAAGTAGGTCCCACTGAATTCAATGGGACTTACGTCCAAGTAAGTGTGCAGGGATTTATGACATGCCTATCAGTTATACTCAGATCTTACATTCCATTCTAGGTTGTGAAATGCTGTTGAGAGCTCAGAGGGAATTTCATCCAAGGATTTTAATTTTACAACCCAGAAAAGAGTCCAAAGTATTTTAATTGGCTGCCAATCTCCACATTTTATACAGTCCTGGGATACTGTGTGCCATTAGAGGCCACTGTCTCAAATAAATCACAAAAAAGCTAGAAACCACACCTCTGAAAATGAAAATATGTTCATAAATGAAATGTATAATTTTAAAGGGCTGAGCTCAACAAAAACTTGAATTAGTTTCTATTTGTTTCTGTTGGCTTGAGGACAGATGGAACCAGAGATTGCTAACCTCTATACAAAATGGATTTTAGGGTTTTAGATGTACACTGTATGTGCATTTATCACTGAAATACGCAACATGTTTCTGTTCTCCAAGACATTATCCAATGATCTGTGTAGGTTGCAAACAGAGGGATGAATTTTGGGCGTAAATTCCAAAGCGAATAGTAAGCCTGAAAATGATAAGCATTCAAGAGAATCCAACCTTGAGTATGAATCACTCGATTTCTCAACAGTCAACTAATCACTTGATAACTTACATCTGAAAGTGTGAACTGCCTCTGTTGAAATAATGAAGTGATAAGAAACCTGAATCTGGTGTTTTATCTGTTTTGACCCTTTTACATATGCAAGTTGTCATTTGGTATTGCAGTCACCTATTGATGATCAAGAAGGTGTAGAATAGACCTTAAAATGACATTTTTGACTGAGTTGCCATTTCCAAGGTTTATGCAGTGGATGCTGATGGGGCTCTGAATCCACTCTGGATTTCAGTCAGAACAAGCCAGAATCCTAATGGAGCTATCCAAGATCATGAATCCTATCCCCAAAAATAGGCTCAGCACCTTGGATAGCCCCTTTAGAGTTATGGCTAAAGTTCAGAATGGATTCACAGCTTGCTGAAATTGGAGCCACCAGCCTCCCCTGGATACTGTGCTATAACAGTCTTTTGAGGCTTATAACATTGAAGAATATCATCAGAATTAGTATTTGATATTAGACAACGTGTGAAAACTTTGATACAGGATATTATCTGAACACTGACTATCCTTAGAAGGGGGTATATTTCAGATGGCTTGTATATAAGCACCATGGCTTGAAAATGTCTATGAATAAGCAGTTAAACTAGGGTGACCAGATAAAATCCAGGTCAGGGCTCATGTAACTTTAACAGTTGTAGAGAAAAGGGAATTTCAGCCAGTGTCATTTGTATGCAATTAGTTCCTGGTGATATTCCCTCTTCATCACAACAGTTAAAGGTGCAGGCACAACTGTTAAAGTTATAGGAGCCCTGACCTGGATTTTATCTGGTCACCCTATACTACAAATATCTGCTGGTTCCCTGCAGGGGAGATGCAGGCCAAAAACATGTGGAACGTCACATGTTGCCTAGCCCTGCAGAAGTCATTCACTTGTGCAAATGAATCTATGCTGTACTGCAATAGGCTGACCAGATAAAATCCAGGTCAGGGCTCATGTAACTTTAACAGTTGTAGAGAAAAGGGAATTTCAGCCAGTGTCATTTGTATTCAATTAGTTCCTGGTGAAATTCCCTCTTCATCACAACAGTTAAAGGTGCAGGCACTATACTGGAGTGACCATATACAAAAGAAGGCAGGGCCCCTGCAACTTTAACAGTTGTGATGAAGAGGGAATTTCACCAGGAACTAATTGCATACAAATGACACTGGCTGAAATTCCCTTTTCTCTACAACTGTTAAAGTTACATGAGCCCTGACCTGGATTTTATCTGGTCACCCTAAGTTAAACTGAATAGCTGGCTTCAACTAACTGAGTGCAAGTCACTCTCATTTGATGGTAACAAGTTTTGTTACATCCCCATTCATACATGAATTTTTTATAGTACCCATTAAACCTAACAAGGCCAAAACTGAGCCCTACAGAGGAAGGGCCTTAGCTCCGTGGGAGAGCACATGCTTTGAATGCAGAAGGTACCAGATTCAATCCTTGGCATCTCCAGGTAGAGCAGGGGAAAAACTCCTGCCTAAAAACTTCGACCAATCAGTGTCAACAATACTGGGCTAGCTAGACCAATGGCCTGAATCAATATAAGGCAGCTTCCTATGTTCCTATAAATATGTATCACCTGTGCATATTGATACACACTCTGGACCAAATTCTTGACTTCGATAAAACTAGGCTGACCACCTGAAAAGGAGGACAGGGCTCATATAACTTTAATGGTTGTAGAGAAAAGGGAATTTCAACCAGTGTCATTTGTATGCAATTAGTTCCTGGTGATATTCCCTCTTCATCACAACAGTTAAAGTTGCAGAGCCCTGCCTTCTTTTGTATATGGTCACTCTAGTATAGTGCCTGCACCTTTAACAGTTGTGATGAAGAGGGAATTTCACCAGGAACTAATTGCATACAAATGACACCTGCTGAAATTCCCTTTTCTCTACAACTGTTAAAGTTATATGAGCCCTGTCCTCCTTTTCAGATGGTCAGCCTAGATAAGACTCATCCAACTATTAAGTATAGTCAGTCAGCCCTGTTGATTCCAGTGGGCTTTTAAAGGTGTAACTGAAGTTATAATTTAACTTCTCTGTAGATGCCACAAGACACAGACATGTAGATGTCTTTTAAGAATGTAGTAAAAACACTGTACATGATTTTGAAATGTATTGCTTTTATAGTTCATAGAAAACCTGAACGCATTGTCACTTGCCATTTGGTGTGTTGATAATCTGCCTTTTTGAAACATTTGAACAAATATATATAGTTTCTGAGCACAGTATTTTTGTACTAGACAAAGTCATTTATGATGTATTTGGTGTTCTCTTGTAACATCTTTAACTCTGGTGGGTTCCAGAAAGCTTGGATCTCTGTTCTTCTTGAGTCACGAACATTCTTTATTTAAACTAATTAAGGGATTTGTCCTTTTCCCCCAAAAAATGTATTATGCAGCCTGAGAAAGAAAATATGCAGCTAAGTAATTTTCTCTTAAATGACTACTCAGTTGATTTCTTTATGCTTTTTATTGTACCCTTTTCCATGCTTTCTACAATAAAAGCAAGAAGCTAGCTGTTTTGTTGTTTTTGCTTTATCGTTGTTATAGTTGACAGAGGGTGTCTCCACACAGAGCATTTATCCTGTGATTGAGATTAGTTACTCATGGAAATTTGTGAGTCCTTTACATGACTTCATTGACCTCCAGCACCTCTCCTGTGTTTTCCGAGCATTTCCATGGCTTCCTTTGAAACAAATAATGAGCTAACAAAAAGATCTGCTGTGACTCTTATGTAAAAAGAGGATGTCATGCTATGTATATAGCTGTTAGATGGTGCTGTTGTTAATGAAACAGACAGATCTTGCAGATAAACAGGAGAAAGGGGGTCAAGGGCTTGTCTTCACTTGCAAAGAATCCAGGAGCAGAAGCCCTGATAAAATCGTGGGACAAAAAGCCTCAGAGTGGAGAAGCTTAGAGTATTTGTCCTATTTAAAAGCAGATTTATCTTTGGGCATTCAAAAGGTTTGGATAAGTAAAGTTCAGTGAAAGGGAGGAAGGGTCTGGGAGAAGAAAAGGATTTTCAAAGTTTTGAAAACGGCATTTTGAATAACCAAGGTTTGAATGGTAGGTATTTGACTGTATTCAAAGTTATAATGACAACCTTAGGGCAATCTTTGTTACTCCATTTCAGAATAGTTTCTGAATAGCAGCACAGTATTTCTTAGCAAGTGCTAACTACTAGGGGGCGCAAATGCTACATCTCTCAGCACTGCGTTGATTACATCTGCAATGCTTGCAATTACAGCTACTCTACTATATAGGGATCAGCAAACACAAATGCAGTGGCATAAAGGGATATTGAAAAATACGTCAAGCTCAAGTTACAATTACTGAGCAACAAGAGAAACCAACTGTGCAAACAAACGTATATTATTGGAGTAATGAGATGCCTGCTGAAATACAATGTACTTTGAGATTATATATATATATATATGAGGAATTTCAGCAGGTGTCATTTGTATGCATGCAGCACCTGGTGAAATTTAGGGCAAGGCATTGTGGGGGTTGTAGTTCAGTTACACACTTCCTTCTTAGTTCCTCTGTCATTCCCTAGCGCGTATAGGGCTAAGAATTGTGGGTGTTGTAGTTCACTGATCCACTTCCTTTTTCTTCCCCACCAATCAACTGCTAAGCATTTGGGCACCAGTAAAGGAAGCACTGCCCCCAGGAATCTTAAACGGTAAGGAAGGACACATTATTTTACTTAAAACGATTTATTAAAGGTGAAACCGTTGTATATAACTGAAGGGAGTTTTAAAAAACCTCAGATATACAACGTTATAGGGAGTGCGTCATGTGGCCCAAAGAGTTTTCATAACCCTTATAAAACGTCAAAAAACTCGTGTGTAGATAGAGTTTCTCCATTTCTCCCTAGTATTGAAAAAACACTCTTTTGGCTGAATCCTGGAGCCTTTTTTTTACCAGGAACTAATTGTATACAAATGACACTGGCTGAAATTCCCTTTTCTCTACAACTGTTAAAGTTAAATGAGCCCTGACCTGGATTTTATCTGGTCACCCTACCAAACAGCTTCTCAGCCTCTCAAGGCCACGCTGGGTTGGGAGAAGTGACTCCCATCTCTCTTCTCTGAGAACACTTGACATCTGAGAGTTAAGCCTGCACAGATCCTGACATTCCAAACTAGTTATAATTAACCCCTAGCTAAAAGCTACAAGGCCTCACAGCAGTGCTGAAATCTACCCGACACCACTCCTCTGCAAGGGGAGAGAGCTTAAGAGAGGCAACTAGAAACATACATTTATTTAATAATATGATATGATACAATACATTAATGCCCGTCTCTCCTCCAACAAGCTCAAGGTGGTATACATGATTCACTCTTCCTCTACTGTATCCTCACAACATCTCTGTGAACTAGATAAGGTTGAGAGAGAGTGACCAGCCCAGGGTCACCCAGTGAGCTTCATGGCTAAGTGTGGATTTGAACCTGGGTCTCCCCATGTCTATACCAGTTGAAGCAAGTTGCTTGTTCCCCATGATCTGTCTGTGGTCCTTCAAGCTTGTGTCTGACTATCCTTATTCACCATACCCTCAACCGGTGTCATCTATTAATGTTGTCCCCCCAGATCTTGAACACAGTAATGAACTTTCCACATGATGAATCATTATTCATTATATTAATCAGATCTCTTGCCTCCCTGATGGATTCTGCTTTTGCCAAGACAGGACAGTACATAACTGAAGATTTACTTTTCTTGATCTAAGAAGTTGTCTGTTGGTACAGATGTTGTGGAATACATTGTTACAACAGCTATCATCTGAATGTCCTGAGGGCTTCCAAAAAAAAGATGACATATAAATCTAAATAATAAATAATTATTTAGATGTATACCCCGGCCTTCAAATATAATGTCAGGGCACATTGAAAACACCATAAAACAACCAAGGGCGCAATTCTATGAGGATGGCCATAAGCCTCTGAGGTTTACAGCCATCCAATGCAAAGCAGGAGGCAGGGCAGACACGATCTTTGTTCCCGCACTCCTCCTGCTTTGTGTTTCAGCTGGGTGGGCTATTTCACACATCTAGCTTAGGTATTAGGGAGGGGGAAGCTGGGGAGGGTGGAGGATTCCTCATATGGAGGCCTCTACAGTCCCCTCTCCTCCCTGCCCAGGGAATCACCCTCTTTGCCTTCCCTCAGACATCACTTTTGCAGTTCTCTCCATGCCAGCTGCAATTGGGAGCAGGGCAGGGAGCACAGACTCCTGGATTCAAGGTCAGATCCAGGATTCCAAACTATCCTATGTCTAGCAGCCATAGGATTGCTCTCGTATATATTAAAATTAATCTACAAAAGCAGTGTAAAACTAATCTGAGTATAATAGATCAACAAAAGTTTACAAAAAATAAAAATCTGGGAAAATGAAAGAAACAACTATGCCTGGAGCTGGAAAAACATCTCAGTGGGCGCCAGGCTAATCTCTCTGGGGAAAGTATTCCAACGCTGGGGCACCACTACTACAATAGCCACCCACAGCACCTCAGAAGGTTAATCATTAAGCTATAGAATTCGCTACCACATAATGTAGTGATGACCACCAATTTGGATGGCTTTAAAAGGGCGTGGGTGGGTGAGTTAGACCAATTCCTGGAGGAGAAGGCTGTCAATGGTTATTAGTCTTGATGGCTCAGTGCTACCTCTAGTCTCAGAGGCAATATGCCTGTGTATAGCAGTTGCTGGAGAACAGGGGCAGAAGAATGCTGTTGTAGTCATGTCCTGCTTGTGGGTTCCTGGTCGACAGCTGGTTGGCCACTGTGTGGACCCTTGGTCTGGTCCAACATGGCTCCTCTTATGCTCTTAAGGTGGGAGAACCCAGAGAAGGACCTCTAATGAGGATCTCTAAGTATAGGCCGGCACATATAGAGATACAACCCTTCAGGTACCATGGCCCAATGTCCTGAATGGCTTTGAAAGTCAACATCAGGGACTTCCGGTGAAGATATGGACGACCAAGCCAGCAGAATTTTGAACTTTGTTGTGACTGGACGGCGGTAGCTCTCTGGGAGCTTCCCAGATGGAGCTTAATATTCCCCAGAAAAAGAGGAATGCGAAGAGCATGCCACAAAGGGTCCTGTAAGCTCATCCCATGTCGTTTCGTCGTTTCGTCAGATTTTCAACATGGGGGAGTGGGACTGTGGCTGACATCGCTTAGATGCCGATCCAGGACGGAAGGTTGCTCTGTCTTCATCCCCCAAAATAGATAACATCGGAATGGACGGGGTGCCTTTGTTGCAGCGAAGTGAAGGGTTAACAACTGGTTGGCAGGTATTTAATCATCCTCTCCCAGTATGTAGTGGGGGAGTTATTTCAAAATAATGAAGAAAAGATTTGGAAGAACAAGAGGAAAAAAAAGAGAGAGAGAGAAAGAGGGCTGGGACAAGAGAGTTGCCAGCGTTTGGAAGTCTCTCTCTGTCGAACAGCTCCAGATTTAAGCGCAAGACTGAATAACTTTTATTTTTTTCAATGGAGTGAAGAGTGATGTTACTGCCGTGGAGCAGATAAGAAATGTTTTCTTTTCTACATGTTATTCAGCGGGTGAGTTAATTTATCTTCTTCAAAGAAAAGTATAACTATGGGCTGGGTGCTGTTTGAGAGATGCATTTAAGAAAATTGAATTACGGTGAGAGAGCAATTCAAGAAAGAAGGAAAAATGTTTTTTAAAGACTGTGTATTAAAATGGAAGATAATGTGGAAGGAGAAGAAAGACTAAGATGGCGGCAGTAGCAGAAGAAGAGAGGGGAAAAGTGTGGTTAAGACAGTAGAAGAAGGAAGAGAAAAGCGTGGCCATTTTTTTGTCCTTTTTTTCTTGACTCAGGGTTGTGCTTGGAACTGTGATGGAGAAAAGTGGATTTACAGGACAGACTTTGAAGGAACTGGTTAAGAGGTTTGGAATTTGTTTTCCCTGAGATGGATTAACATCAAAAGATTGAGATGCGAACAAGTGGAGTTTTTTCTGGACTCTTGGGTTTGTTTTGTTGTTAGGATTTTTAAATTATTATTATTATTATTATTATTATTATTATTATTATTAAATGTATTTACAACATGAATAAGAACAGACACAATGTTGTTGGGAAAAGGATATAAAAATGGTTTCGTATATAATGAAGCATTAAGTAATGTGTATTTGTATAAAAGGGTGGGGAGGATATAAGCTTAAAATTGCTGTGAGTTATAAGATTGGTTTAAGGGTAAGTTTTATGTTGTTATAAGGGAGAAATAAAAGGGAAAAAGGGAGAAAGATTTGGGATAAGTTTAAAAAAATTATAAGAGAAGAATTGGACATTTTTAGATGAACTGTGATGGAGAAAGGAGAATTTACAGGAGACTGGCAAGAGGCTGGAATTTCTTTGAGACGGAATAATATCAAAAGATTGGAGATGCTATCTTCGAGACAAGTGGAATTTTTTTGGACTCTTGTTGGGTTTGGGTTTTTTCTTTTTTATTATTATTGGTTGGAATTGAAAAGGGGAATAATAGTAATTAGGCAAGTTAAATAATGAAATATTGAAATATTTGAAGCAGATAGAAAATTATGTGAAGTTTTATGTTGTAACAAGGGAGAAATAAGGGGGAGAAAGGGAGAAAGGTTTGGTTAATTTTACAATTTGGAAGAGAAGAGAAGAGGGTTTTCTTATGTTGAATGAAAAAATTATAAGAGAAGAATAGGGGGGTTATTTTTACTTGTGGTCTGTTTTAGTAACTTTTAATATTAGGGGAATAAGAATGCTAACATTTAGTTGTGTTAAAAGGAGAGGATGGTTTGGTTTTTTTTTCTTTTTTTTGAATTTCTATGTTGTACTTTCTTTGTAAAAGAATTTATAAAATTGCTGTGGGAAAGGTAGGGGGTC
The DNA here is from genome assembly GCA_029215795.1 of Anniella stebbinsi. NCBI lineage: Eukaryota > Metazoa > Chordata > Lepidosauria > Squamata > Anniellidae > Anniella > Anniella stebbinsi. The sequence continues at coordinate 197,270,498 of JARDYH010000004.1, forward strand.
CTTTTAATTGTTGTATGTCTTGTAAATTTTGTTTCTATGTTTTTTAATAGTGAAATAGAATAAAAATCTTTAATAATATTAAAAAAGTCAACATCAGAACTTTGAATTGGGCCTGGAAATAGATGGAAGCCAAAGCATCTAGCAAAATTTACTGGCATAATATGCCAGTCACACTCAGTCCTATTTAACAGTTAAGCAGCCAAGTTCTGAATTAACTGCAACTCTTGAACCGTCTTCAGAAGTAATCCCATGTATAACCTGGACGTTACTAAAGCATGGATCACTCTGTCCTTGCTTTTTCTTTTGGAGGGGTGTAAAGAACAATTTATTTTGTTGTGCCTTTTCTTTTTGATCTTACCTAGCAATTTTGGGACTTTTGACACTCTGCCATTCTTTTTAATCTACTGTTTTCCCTTGTTTTAGTAGTTACTACTTGTAGTTTTAAAAACTATTAATTACTATTTTTTTTTAAAAAAATGTGTCTTTGTTATTATTGTCAACCATCATTATAGTTGAAACATAGTATACAAATATTGTAAATACAAACATTGTGATAATTATATGTTCACATCCTTAGTTGTTTAACTTGGTACAGGGCTATGACAGCTTAACTATATAGTTAAAGCTTCCCATATGTGAGCTTTGCACCCCTTGAAATTAAACTGTGTAGAAGAAATACTTTCTTGGACAAATACAATTTTATATTGTGGACCACAAGAGGGCGCTAAAATAAAAATAAAAACTTCCAGAAAAAGAGAGTATTACTGTATTTCATCAATTCTAAGACACACTCCCCCCCCCCATGTTTACATCTGTAAAAACTGGGTGCGTCTTAAAATCGATGGCGACTTAGGATCGCCAGATTTCTCCCGCGTTTTGCAAAAGGCACTAGGGCTCTGCATGCCCCTCCCCCGTGACTCGCCCTAGCGGGTCCCGATGGAACCAACAAGGCCGGTCAGAAGTCCCCCCCTTACCTTGATCGATACTTCTTCGGCCTGGGAAGGCTTCAGTACTGGGAAGTAGGCCGTGATCTTGGGAGATCTCACAAGATTGCGGCATACTTCCCAGTACTGAAGCCTTCCCAGGCCGAGGCAGCAGCGATCAAGGTAAGGGGGGAGGGGGAGGAGGACTTGCAGGGCCCTAACACCCTCCCCTCCCCCCTCTCCTCCATCGCCTTCGCCCATTCTTGCTGCCGCCGCTGCCGCTGCTCCATGCCGCTGGCAACACTTGCCTAGGCCTGGCAAGGCATTGTTACTGGGAACTAGACCAGATCGTAGCCTAGTTCCCAGTAACAATGCCTTGCCAGGCTAAGGCAAGTGCTGGCAGCGGTGCGGAGCAGTGGTGGCGGCAGCGAGGATGAGCAACGGTGATGGAGGTGAGTGGGGAGGGGGGGAAGGGCGGAAGGGGTGCTGAAATTAAGGTGCGTCTTAGAATCAACGCAAAGCTTTATCCGGTGGCCCTGAAATTAAGGTGTGTCTTACATTCGATGGCATCTTACATTCGATGAAATACAGTAATAAATATTATTATAAGGCTGCAATTTCATGCATACTTACTTGGGATAAGTCCCACTGAGCACAGAAGGCAGTAGTTCTCCAAGTAAATATGGATAGGATTGGTTTGTAAAATGCATCATCGTCAGCATTAATACTGATGGTGCTCCTATTATGTCCGATGAAGTAATCTCCTATTAGGCTTCTATTAAGTTATGATTTCTGTTTAGCCTGGAGAAGAGAAGATTGAGGGGAGACATGATAGCACTCTTCAAATACTTGAAAGGTTGTCACACAGAGAAGGGCCAGGATCTCTTCTTGATCATCCAGAGTGCAGGGCACAGAGTAATGAGCTCAAGTTACAGGAAGCCAGATTCCAGTTGGACATTAGGAAAAACTTCCTGACTGTTAGAGCAGTACAACAATGGAATCAATGCCCTAGGGAGGCATTCAAGATGCAGCTGGACAGCCATCTGTCAGATATTCTTTAAGGTGGATTCTTGCATTGAGCAGGAGGTTGGACTCAATGGCCTTATAGGCCCCTTCCAACTCTACTATTCTATGATTCTATGAACTCTAGTCCCCAAAACTTATGCCATGATTGGGACCTTTTTAAGACATGGAGAGGCCCAGGGCAGAATGTTCATTTGAGGCCCCACTCATCCGCCTTCTTACAGCATCTTGTGTCACTATCATTTTTTCCTCAGATGGAAAAAGAAGTAAGTATCATATAATGGGCAGTATCCATGGTGACCGCCTGCAAGTATCCAGTCCCGCCAATTCAGTTTCAGAAGTAGTACCCACTACTTGCACAATGGAGATTTAGTGCTTCTGGAGGCAACTTGAAGTGAGCGGAAATGCTTGTTTCTGGAAGGGGCAGGCTAGCAGAACTTGCATAAGGAAGTTTTGTAAATCTGCCGTGTTCCAGAAACAAGTGTTTCCAGAGACCCTCTGCTGATGCAGAAATTTTGTGTTTCTTCAGTGATTTCTGAAGGGCTTTTAGCAGAGTCTCTGTCCACATAAGGAAGGGTGACAGAGATTATGTTCTGCTGGTATATTAGACTCTGTGATACTCTCTTCATTGGTTTAGAATTTGTGAATTCTGGGCCACCAGCACATAACTGATTTTGAGAAGAGGGGGATCCCTGAGGAAATACAGGTTCTTCTCCAAAACCTGTTGGAATGCTCTCTGAGGCAGGAGACAGTAGGAAAAAAAATGAGTACATTTTGGGTATTTCTTCATTGCTTCTTCTTTAAGCCTCTTTTCCTTTCTTTTAACAGATCCACTTTCAAAATGTGCAAAGACATGGGGAGGGGGGAGACACTCAGTGGCAGCCAACAAATTTTCTGAGGGTGGCACAGAAGGGGCAATGTGCATTTATGGGTGGGCAAGCTGTGTCCCACATTAAATTTCTGAAAGAGAAATAACAAGAACTTTCACATTAAAGCTCCCATGTCCCATCCTAAACATATTTTCTCTGGAATAAGCTCAACTGATTTTGTTTAGATGATATAATTTATATTTTATATTGCAAATATGAATCAACCATCTCTCTTAAAGGCACATGTTTACAGAGTAACTCACAAGGTAAGTGGGTAGTTGAATTCTATATAAGCCTTTAAAACAGTAAAAGCAATCATTAAGTTAATAACTGTGTATGGGGTCCCCACCTTTTGGGACCCTTGATTAGATTTGGCACTTAGAGAAAATGCCATGGGCATTACCACGAAAGGACTGCCATGGGCAGGGCCCGTCACAATATGGCTGCCATGGGTATGAACAATCCCAATATTTACTACTACAGTGAAACATAGCCACTCCTTTGAATTCCTGGTCTTCTGCTCCAACATAACATCCTTTTCATAGGAAGCAAGTCATTTCTCTAAATCACCTCTGAATAAAATACACCACCCATACGCACATGTACACATGTACATGGCTTTTTGAAATACGCTGGACCTATGTTACTATATGGTTTTGTTTTGTTTTTAAAATTTATTACTGTTTTTTAATTTTTAAAATGTTTTAATTTTACTGTGGTTTAATTCCATTTTAACTGTTGTAAGCTTATTATTTATATGCTTTAATTGTACATGTTTTAACTTTGTGAACCGCTTTGAGCTCCAGCCCTGGGGAAAAGGTGGGATATAAATAAATACATGTTATTATTATTATTATTATTATTATTATACAACTCTTGTCCTCCCACACAGGCCTTGGGGCCTCAATTTTATTCTCCCCCAGCCCCTGGCCTAGAACCTCCACTTTTTCTTTCCCCATAATATTCACCTTGTGTTCTTCCAGTGAGGCACAGATACAGCTGCTCACTTGCTATCACTACTCAACTCCTCTTTTCTCCTTGGAATCCACATGCTCTCCTGTTGAAAGAGTCCATTTAGAGCTGTTCTCTCTCTTCTCTCTGCTGGTCCTGTCCAATTGGAACTGTTTTCTAGGTTCTAATTAGCATTCTCATTGGAAAAGAGAGGGAACAGTTCTAACTGGTCTCTCTCTTCTCTCTGCTGGTAGTGTCCATTGGACCTGTTCTCTTGTGTCCTGTTTTCTGGTTTTGCTGGCCAATCAAAACAGTAAAGGAGAACCTGAGAAAATGATGTCACGGAAAATTAAGAGAAACCGGTGGCCATTATAATTTATAATTGTGCAACAACGGGATCGGAGAGCCCAGAGGCATGCTGGTAGATCTCTGTGAGCACATTGTTACTTGTAAGCGCCGTGTTGAGGGCCTTCTAGTGTATGGCTGGCTAGGGTTGGGCTGGGTTGCTGCTACTAGCACTGCCTACGGCTGCAACCACCTTGCTCATGCTGTCATGACAAAAGGATACAGCCACCAGTAGAGTTGGCTTTGGATTTTTCCCCATTAGGTTTATGGAGCAAAAGTGATGAGATTCTGCAAGAAATGAGTTGTCAACAGTGCAGCTATGACAATGTTCATGTGTCTCCCTCCATGTGGGAGGCTTCTCTCATAAGTGAATCCTGGAGCAATTCACCTGTGGCTACACTCTCCCCCACTTAAAAAGGCTCTTCTGCCATAATAAATGTCATAATTTTTAAAGGTGCTACAGGACTTTTTGTTGATGGTGCTGCAGCAGATGAACATGGTTACCCCCTCTAGAAGTTTTAATCTGACAGACTAAACCTTTTATTGATGAAAAGGTAGAGAAGCCAAATGTAAATATGACTGCATTCATTCCTCACCTTGCACCAGATCGGATGGTAGTGGTGTGGTTAGTATTTGAATGAAGATAAGTATGCATCCAAGTATATGCTTAAAAAGATGGACTAATGTTTTAAAACTGTAGGAACAATTTCATTTCGATACTCAGTTCTGGCATAGGGGCAGCCATGTCAAGTTAGGGTTCTTTTTCCAGTGGCAAATGATACTACTTTTCAGGCCTTGAAAGAGAACCTGATCTCTGATCTTTGGAACGTCATTTAATTTTTGTGGTGCAACTTTAGGCTATATGCTCTTGATTATCAACGATGGCTTGATTAGATGTCTTCGTTAGTTAATAATTACTTCCCATTTGCCTGAACTAGATGGCAATAACTGGCACTGTAGGGAAACCTTTCATCTGGAAATTATTCTTGGGCAATCAAGGACATGCAATCACTATCTCAGTAAATGAGCTCTCAAGATGTTCCTTTAGAATTCATTGACCTCAAACAAAATATTACCTGGGAGCACCAGTTGACAATTAAAACATGGAGTCAGGAAAACCCCCGTAATGCAGCTCTTGCTGGACTTAATCAATGCAGATTGGGGGTGTAACAGCCACACACCACACCCATTTCTGTCCCTTTAACAGCCAGAATTTCTGTCTGTACCCAGAAACTTTCCACGACATTATCTAAGATAGGTAGATAAGAGTACTTCCAAGACAAACAGCTTCTAGCACTACTAATCATGCAGCTATTCCATCTTTCCTTCATTAACAGATGTTTTACTAAAAAGACAAAAAGATGGAAGAAGTGTTGGGAAAAGCTGGGAGAGTTAAAAGTGGAAAGTGACGATGTCTGGACCCCCTGTAAAAAATCTGTGAATGAGGCAAGGCGATTGTACCATGAAAGCCTGGTCTGGAAACACCCACAGCATCTCCCTCCATTCCACAGAGAAGTTCTAACATCCTTTTCGCAGGAAAAAATCAAGAGGAGATGGTTTCCATGTGCACCTCTCTAAGCCATGTCCATGGGGATAAACCCAGGGTTGGCAATGTGGTATCTGTGGGTCACAGGTGCAGTACTCCCCAGACAATCCCTTGGTGCCCACCAAGGGGCCATACACCTCCTTATTTGTGTATTTATTATTATTATTATTGTTGTTGTTGTTATTATTATTGTTATTATTATTATTATTTTCTTCCTGGTGGCTGGAATCACTTCAAAGAGATGCTCTGGCTTACAGCCCCACCATCTTCCTTTGCAAGAATGCCTCTGAGTCCCCAGAGATGTTCTTAGGTGCGGAAGCTAGCCAGTAGCTGCAAGCCAGCACTTTGCTCTGCAGCATGCCCAGCCACCCAGCAAAACAAAAATAATATAAAAAGGGATCTTTGCTGGTCTGCGACTGTAATAAATGAGATGATCATCATCATTATCTCTGCCACTGCTACCTTGTGAGCTGGGGTGGGAGGGTGGCAAGAAGCCAGCAGGAGATTTGGGAAGCAAGATGGGGAGCTGGGGCTGGGAGTGGAAACCAGCTGGAGCAGGGAAGTTTGGGAAGCTAGTAAGCAGACTGAAAAGGCTGGCAGGGTTTGGGGGGAGGGTAGTGTGCTTGTATATCTGTGAATGGATGATGGATGGTGGATGCAGGTGCAGGTGTGAAAGTTTAGGGGTGATCCAGAGAAAAGGAGCTAACTTGAGGGATCCTGAGAAAGTGTGTGTGTTTGTAGCATGGGGTACGTGGGCTTTTGGGGGGGGTGAATGCATGCTGTGTGCGGGGCTTGTAGGGTGAGGAGAGAGAATGAGTTTTGGGACAGTGATCCTGAAAGACAAGAGAGAACTGTATAGTCTAAGAAAAACTGTACCATGTGACACCCGATTGTGTGCTTCAGTTCCAAGTGGCAAGATCTACAGCTGTAGCTTGGCAAAGCCCCATGCAATTCCACATTGTCCAGTCCCTGTGGGAGACGGTTGGCAGCTCTGCTCAGCTCAGTGGCACCTGCCTGGTCCTTGCCATTGCTGCTGCTAATCAAAGGAAGGTATATTTGGGGTGTGTGTGTGTGAGAGAGAGTGTGTGTTAAGGCATGTGTATACCTTGAGCTTCTTCAGATGACCATTTTATCACACACTCGCAACTGGCCATACACAGTTCTTCGTGGATCATGTTGACGACACAGTGATCTTCCTGTGCGTCTCCCACTTTATTTCCAGGTTTTAGCACTGTAAATTAATCCACAGAAAAGCTGGGTTTTTTGAAACAAGACTGCATTTGTCCGGATTGCCTGCCCTGTGTAGGAAAGTTGCGCTATAAAATGCCCATTAGATGGCACTGTTCCCATTGATCTCTATGGGCCACGTGGTCTCTGCTCTTTCCCCATGTAATTTCTAGGGGTGTGCATGGACCCCCCGGATCAGATCGGGACCCGGATCGGGACCTCCAATTTTGTCACGGATCGGTTCGGACAAAATCGGAGGCCCCCCGGACCGGATCGGAAATTTTTGGATCGGCCGCCATTTTTTTCCCCCATAGACTTGCATTGCAATGCAAGTCTATGAGGAAAAAATGGCGGCGGGTGGGTGAGGGGGGGCCTAACTCCCTCCCCCCCGGGGCCGTCCGCTGTGGACGGCCCCGGCAGGTAAGCCCCCTTCCCCGCGCTCCCTATCCCCCCTGGGGCCGTCCGCTTCCATCCGCTGGTGCCCGCGGGTGCCAGCGGATAGAAGCGGACGGCTCCGGGGGGGGGTAAGCCCCCTTCCCCGCCACTGCTTACCTTTTAGGGCCGTTCGCTCCCATCCGGCGCCGGCGGCTACCGCCAGCCGGCTTTGCGGCTTGCTCTCGAGTAGCGCGCCGGGTGATCACCCGGCGCGCCACCCTGGAGCAGGCCGCGGAGCCCGCTGGTAGTAGCCGCCAGCGCCGGACGGGAGCGGACGGGCCGGAAAGGTAAGGGCCCCCCTCCTCCCCCCCTCGCTGTCCACTTTCATCGGCGGGCGCCCGCTGGTGCCCGCCAATGGAAGCGGCGGTGGGCGCCAGTGGGCGCCCGCCGATCCGCCGATCCGGTTCGGAGCCTTTTCGGACCGGTTCGGATTGGATCGGCCGATCCAGCTGTCGGATCGGAAATCGGATAATTTATCCGATTTCCCACTGGACCGGACTCGGATCGTGGATCGGGTCCGATCCAGTGCACATCCCTAGTAATTTCAGCTCGTTTCCAATGAGGAAGAAAGCAGGAAGCAAGAGCGACGGTAAGGAAATGTGATTTCCACCGGCCTGAAGATGCTCCTTGTTAAAGGGGAGCTCACAGCCAAGCTGGAGGGGGATGTAATGCGGAAAGTTGGAGGGAAGAATGGCAAACTCAAAGAGCACTGAATGTTGAGCATGGCTACCACCTTTTGCATCTCTTTGTTGGGTACTTTGGTGGACATCTTGTTCATCCAAGCCTTTAGTGACAGCAACAGAAGAGAAGCACAGGCCTCTCACACTATATGGCCCTGGCATGGTTGTGTACCTGCTGATGGTCCCACAAGGGCCCACTGACAAGGGCCTCCTGAGGTTTTTCGTTCTCCTCACCATTGCAACCTGCTTGTTCACTTGCCTCTCACTCTGAACCAGGCCCCCTCTAGAAGGCTTCTGCTTGATGCCTGTTTCCCCGAAGGACCCATTTTTCCTGTATTCAAATATTGCCTAATAGGTATAGATGATAGCCCTGATTTCCCGCCATTCGTTCCCTGTTACCCCTGCCTGCGGTTCTTCACATATGAACTCGTTTGTTGGATGTAAACAAATCTTTGCAGAAGTTCAAAACGTGCATGGGGGGGGATCCTGGAGGGGGATCCCGGGGAGGGAGAGGGGAGGGCTCAAAACAAAAGCCAGAGATTGGGAGAGGGATTTGTTTAAAGTGTTCAGAGGTGCCCGGTCCCCCCCACCGCCTCCCTCCCTCCCTGACATGATGACAGGCTGGACGGAGGGAGGGAGAATGCAGCGGAGACGGAGGAGAGTGGCGAGCAGCCTCCAAAGAGAAGGGGCAGCCACTCCTAAACCGAATGGTCATTGGTCACATTACAAAAAGGCGCTGGAGCTCTGAAGAAAAATTTAAAGTTGGGGGAAGAAGCGAGTTTGAGAAAGCCCATTAACGGAGGCTATAACTCTGTTGGACGGCTGGATTGCGCCCCGCTCGTTTAGAGGTAACCCCATCAGTGCGAAGTGAAGGAGGCGCAAATCACTAGAGGCAGCCCCAGACAACGGTGATGGTGAGAAAGAGGATCATTAGATGCCACTGTCTATTGCTCACTGGTTCTCTGCCTGTCAAGCAAGCGTGTGGGAGCAATGGTGAGAAAATGGATGAGGTGCAATAGCAGCTGGTGGTAATGGTGGTGAGAAAGTAGACACACTGAGGGTGAGGCTCCAGTGATAGTGTCTTGCCCAGGGGCCTTACATAGGAAGCTGCCTTAGGCTACCTCCACAAGAGAGGTTTAATGCTCTTTGAAGGCTCATTATAAATTTTACCTCCACACCAGCGGAGCGCAAAACGGGCGTAGAGGCGCGTTATCTCCCGGATTATGCGCATTATCGAATGCGCGTTAAATAGCGACTTTTATTTTGCTCCGGCCGTTAAAGCGCATTTTCGCCGTGTGAACAAGCGATTATGCACGTTAACTTCTTGTAAAGCGCTTTTTGGACATCAATTAATGCGCTTCGCCGCCTCTCGCCGCCTCCCGTGCAGAGGGATTAGGAGTAAATGCGCCTCCGCGATAATGCGCATAATCGCCGAACCGGGCGCAAAAGCGCATCCTTGTGGAGGGGGCCTTATACTGAGTCAGACCATTGTTCCATCGAACCCAGTATTGTCAACATTGACTAGCAGTGGCTCCGCAGGGTTTCCAGGCAGGGTTTTTTCCTGCCCTATCTGGAGATACCAGGGATCAAAACTGGGACCTTCTACAGGCAAAGCATGTGCTCTATCACACTGAGCCATGAACCTTCCTTCAAAAACCTGGAGCACTGCCTGTCAGGCTTTCCTTTGGATTGGCTGGGGGCCGTCCCAACGGACCACAAGATCCCCAGGCAGACTCATTTGCAAATAACTAAGGAATGATTTTATGTTCATCCTTCAATCCTCTGTATCCCTCCACATTTTGGTGTTTTATTGGTATTTTAAATGATGTATTGCTTTTATGTGCTTTTAATCAGTTTTGTGTATTTTATGTTTGATGTTGTTCCTCACCTCGATCTGGAGGGAGAGGCAGGTAATAAATAAATAAATAAATTTATTATTATTATTATTATTATTATTATTATTATTATTTCATTCTGTAGGGGCTTTGCTGTTGTGCTGGGGAATGACAGAACTGAATGGCAGTGTTCCTGTTGGGAACAAAGGATCATAGAATAATAGAGTCCATCAAGTCCAACCCCCTGCTCAATGCAGGAATCCACCTTAAAGCATCCCTGAAAGATGGCTGTTCAGCTGCATCTTGAAGACCTCTACTGTGGGAGAGCCCCCGACCTCCCTAAGTAATTTTTTCCAGTGTCATACTGCTCTAACAGTCAGGAAGTTTTTCCTGATGTACAGCTGGAATCTGGCTTCCTGTTACTTGAGCCCATTATAGGATGATTGAGAAGAGATCCTGGCCCTCCTCTGTGTGACAACCTTTCAAGTACTTGAAGAGCGCTATCATGTTTCCCCTCAGTCTTCTCAAGGCTGAACATGCCCATTCTTTCAATCTCTCCTCATAGTGCTTTGGTTGCAGACCCCTGATTATGAAATGACTTTCTGATGTATCATGTGGTTAAAAATCATTGCAAATAATCGACATGAGATATTTCTTAACTGCAGCAATGAGGGTAGCTACATCAATAGGCTGTGCCGAGGGAATGATTGATCGCCTTTTGTGGCATGATCCTCAAACTACTTATCTGAGTTAGTCGGCTGAAAAAGAGGGAACTGCTTATCTTATCTCCCTGAAAATATGATTTCAGAATTGTAACTGAAATGGACTGAAGTCCAACATGGCATCCTGCCTGCCTGTTAAACAATGCCAGAGCCAACAATCACCCAGTCAAGTTACCACAGCAACCTGCCCCTCTCCCAAGCTAGAGGAGAAATTGTCACCTCATCATTGTGGTAGGGAGGTGAGATGGGAATAGGGGAATTTGACTGTAAAATTAACATAGAGCTGCTCTGCCCAAAGTCCCCTGGCAGTATGCAATGCTGCAATTCAGCTGTACATTTTGGGTTGTGTCTTCAGTTTCGAGCAGTATCTTATAACCAGTTCCGACTGAAATTATCGTAGACAATGCATGATTTACTCACAAATGATGCTCAGATATATTTAATCAAATGTTTAATCCATGCATCTAGCATACAGGGAAGTGGACTGAGATAATTAATCAATAGTTTTTAAGTATTTAAAGTTCCAAATAGGTAGGCTTTTACAAAGTACTGAAGAAAAGTATGTCTGTTTACAATGTACTTTGCGAAACATGGTTAAGAATTGACAATGAAGCCAAAGTTAGGTTATTAAGTAGGGAATATATATATTAAAAAATCATATATGTGTAAACTGGTGGCATATATTTTAAGTTCCTGATAGGTTTATAGCTATGCAAGAATGGTTGCTCCTAAGAAAGTCAGAGATGACTTTCCACTAGAGCTAAAAATAAAACAAATTAGGACTAAATCCAATGCATGTTGAGATAGAAATAAAGTCCTACCACTCCCAGAAATAAAGTCCTACCACTCCCTACATGCATAGGATTGTACCCTTAGAGGTTTACAGTGCAATTCCTACAAATATCTACTCAGAAGTAAGCCACATTCAATTCAATGTGACCTACCTGCAATTCCATATCTACTTACCTGGGAGTAAGTCCCACTGAACCCAGTGGGGTTTACTTCTGAGGCAGGACAGACCACGTGTCCCCACCCCCCACATTGTCCCCACCCCCTTCCCTCAACCTGAATTCCCCTTCCTTTTGCCACCACTGCTTGCCCTCTGTTTGCCTACCCATGTAGCCAGAAGAAGCAGTTGCAGGGCTCTCACAAAAGCTTGCCTCTATTTTGTGACCTGGGCAAGCTCCTGCAATCATGGGGCTATATGCAAGGAAAGCCTTGCAGTGGCTGCGAATCTGCACTGTGTCAGTTATATGAGACAGCTGCAGCCTCACAGCCATTGTGGGGCTTTCCCACGAAGCTGTGCATTGAAAAAGCCAGGGACTTATCCCAACTTTTGCATGGGGAGCAAGGTCAGTATGGCTGGCCCACTGCATGACGTCTCTCTGGGGTCAATCCAGGAGGCGGTCCTCGTGGAAGGTGATAGCCAATTGGTCGCCTTCCACTAGGAAGGAGGGGGTGCAGCTCTGGTACCTAGATGACTGCTGGAAACGTTGCGTTCCCTCGGCACTGGAATTATCCAACACCATTGGGGATGAGAAAACTGCAGGGTTTTGGAGGGAGGTGGCGTCAACTTGGTGCCATGAAGACAGGCCCCACTTCTTCAGGCCATGCAGCTCTTCATGCAATGAGACAAACAGAGGGCAGGTGGCTGCACTAGAGGGAGGTTAGGGAATAATGGGCCCAAACCCATCCACTGTAACCACTGCACCACACCACTGTTCTCCTTCCCTGGCTGCTGAAGCAAGCAGAACTCCAGTTTTACCTGCAGTTTTGCCCAGCAGCAGCCAAAAAAAAAAGGGGGGGACTACAAAAAGAAAAAGGAAAGGGAAAAAAAGGTTTGCCACTGAATTTTAGCCACTGAATTTGGAGCAGAAATATTACATTGATTAAATTGAATAATATATTAAGTCTGCAATCCTATTGATCATGTCCTTGCTGCTCAGGAGCCTCCAAACTCGGAGGTTTCTGAGTTTCCTATGCTCTGCTGGGCTGAAGCTGACAGGGCAGGAGGAGTGGTGAAGGTGATCTTCACCTCCCCATTCTCTGTCTTTTGCAATTTTCACTAGATGGGCTTTTCAGCCCATCTAGTGCTTCTCAGTCCACCCCGCTTTGGAGGGGATAAGAAGGATGCTGGAGAATGCTCAGGATATATTGTATCCCAGCCTCCCAGTGTCCTCCCCTCCCTGTCCACTGAAACTGCCCCATTCCTCCCCCTAGAGCAGCTGGTATGGTTCTTTTTGGGATCTTTGACTCCCCCTTCTGAGGTCAGAGTGCTGTCTCCAACTTTAGAAAGGATTTTCCAAGCAATCGCATAGCGCCTAGGATGCTCGCCCAGGGACCATAGGATTGCTCTCTAAGTGGATTAAACAATCAACTTCATACCTCATTCTAAGCTGCTGTATGAAAGAATCAAGCAAAATTTGTCCTTTTTACTGTTCAGTAGTGGTCTGCCACTGAAATTCAGCAGCAAACCAGCAATTTTTGCCACTACAAATTTCAGCAGCATGGCATCGGTGATAGGGGGTGTATGTGGTCCACAGGTCATTCATTGCCCATGTTTGGGAGAGGCCATGGCTCAGTGTGATAGAGCACCTATCAATCCCTGGCTCCTCCAGGTAGGACGAGGAAAAGAATCCTGCCTGAAACCCTAGAGAGCCACTGCCAGTCAGTGTTGACAGTACTGGGCTAGATGAACAAATGGTCTGACTCAGTGAAAGGCAGCTTCCTATGTGTCGCTCTATGGAGTGGTGGAGGAAAAATGCAGGAGGTGGACCACCTGCATGCTGTCCCATCTATCTTGGAACTTTTAAAAGCATATATGCCTGGTGTCCAGGTTGCAATCTGACAACCACAGATTGTTGAGAGCAAAGCTCCTGGAATATCTACTGCCCTAGCAATTTTTAAATAATACATGTGCCACCAGTTTAAGAAATATGCTTATTAGAATATTGCTCCCAAATCAGTCCTGTGTTGAGGCTCATGTTTGCCCTATGAACACACACACTTACACAGCCCTCAGCAACACACCCACACCCCCCCCCTCAGCACAGTTTGAACTTGTTTACCTTGGCTGACTGCCCCCCAAATTCAGCCTAGCTTGCCGCCCTGTATTTACCTCTTCAGAACTGGAAAAGCAAGAGGCACACACCTAAGATATGAGGAAACCATAATGGGTGGTTTCCAGAGCAAATACAGCCAATAAATAGGTCTTTCCCACCCCTATTCAACACAATGGAACAACTTCCAAAGGCAAGCTGGACTTGCAAGGCAGAGCTGAGAAGGTTTGTGCTCTTTGCTTGGGATAATATTTAATTTCTCTCAGCAATATCACACTACAATAAAGCACTGATGTACATTTGTTTGTTAAAATATGAGCTTCAATTCAATCAAGGCACCTCCCTCCCACCCTCCCCCTCCCCCTCCCCCTCCCCCTCCCCCTCTCCCTCTCTCAATAACCAATTTAATATGTTCTCCTGAGCTGCCCTATAAAAAGAGTGATCAGTTCAGCAAGAAAGGAGACAATAATTTTATAGGCGACGTTTCTAATAGAGAAAAGAGCTAGACTCAATTGCAGCAGCTTGACCTTTCAGGGTCATGTGACTAATTGCACTTTAGTCAGCCACATCAGTGTGTGAATTGCTTTCAAGATAAGTCAAGGCATAAATCCCCCTTAGAAGGGCGAAGCACACTTCAGCTTGTGCAGAGACACCACCTCTGTTTTAAGATCCCCCTCGTACTATTGATAATCATGACATTCGATGGGACCTGGAAAGTGGAGAAGAGTGAAAACTATGAAAAATTCATGGAGGTGATGGGTAAGATCTGTGTTTCCTTTGCTTCCTGTAAGAATAGCCTTTATCACCACTATTCAAAAGGTTGTTGCTCCTGCCCTTTCTTTGCAAGGAGTTCGCCTATGTCATAGCATGCTGTTGCTCAATGACATAGCAAGTACATTGTCTACCAACTATCTCCTAGTATTTTCTTCTAAAGCTTCTCTCTTTTGCCCTCCAAAGGGAGCTTTCTTCAAAACATCATGCCGGTAAATCCTGCATAACTTGGGTTGCCTCTCCCTTTCTGTCAAGCACAACTTCTAGAGTTACTCATGTATTGAGAAGGTTCTCCTAGCATGGGAGATGCAGTCAGGTGGAAAAGCTTTGGCCCTTGAATTTTTTGTCTGTACAAGTGTTAAAGGCACAGAAATGGCTATAAATTTATAGCACTCCATCAATTAGTTTAGAGTTGTAATAAAAGAACCCAAAGGTTCCCACTTCTGTTTATGCATTACATGTCTATCCTATCCTTCAGTCAAGGGGTTCAGGATGTTATGTATCACTTGCTTTTATCCTCATAACAACCCTGTGAGGTAGATTAACCTGAGAGATAATGATTGCCCCAGAAACACCCGTGTGCTTTGTGGCTGAGTGGGGATTTGATCTTGGGTCTCCAAACTTCTAGCCTGACACTGTCCAACTGCTACACTTACTATCACTTTGGTGATGTTTGCCTTCTATGCTAGACTTGCAAATGTTGGGGAGATGATTTCGTGTTTCCAAATGCAACGTCTCCTGAGCCCACAGGCATTCTTGGGAAATGAAGGTGGTGGTGGCCAAAGCTTCCCTTTCCTAAGCCCTTTTCAGTTATTTAACATCCCCTTGAGCACAATATGAAAATCCACACGACAACTCTGCATTAGGTCCCCCTAGCAGAAACTACTTGGGTTCCAGTCTTTCTTTTGCTTTTCCAAGCATTTTAGCCCTTGCTTTCATCCTACTGTTATAGGCCAGTCAAGGCACCCGTGGTTTTTCTCAGCTGTCTCCCAAAATTGCTTTACTGCCCCAACCTACGTGGTTAGTTACAGCTAGTAGAGTGACCATATGAAAAGGAGGACAGAGCTCCTATATCTTTACTGTTGTGATGAAAAGGGAATTTCACCAGGTGCTGCATGCATACCAATGACACCTGCTGAAATAAGAAACCCCTGTATGTACTTAGGCTGGCCATGTCCACCATGCCTTCCATTTATGTAAATATTAGGGTGATCATATGAAAAGGAGGGCAGGGCTCCTATATCTTTAACAGTTGCATAGAAAAGGGAATTTCAGTCTTCACAATACCATGGCTATTTTGCTGAATTCTTCTGATATGGTGTAATTCTGAAGGTGTTGTTGTTCTGCACATAAGGTTCACTCCAGTCTAGAAACACTACAAAGCTTCCCTTCTGGAACAGCATGACCAGTTGAAATACAAGCCCCGGTGGTCTTTGGGTGCCTTTACACTTCTCTAAGTTGTATTCCTGAGCCTGCCTGCCTGCCTGCCTGCCTGCCTGCCTGCCTGCCTGCCTGAAGATCAGAAAAGTAGGAGCACTTGCACCACAGCCTTATTAAATGTGTTGGCTTTCTCGGATAAAACTTAAGCACAGACACTCCAAAATTCTCTGTACTTTGACCTGTGGTGAAGTCATTTAGAAACATGACCTTTTGTCTTGAAATGAAGAAATTTTTCCAGCTTTGTTACAATTAGCCTTCCCTGGAACATTTTTCCTGTTTGATATTTCCCTGTTGATACTTAAATTCAATGTACTTCATTAATGTAGCTACAATGACAATAAAGTCTGCATGTGAATCCAAAGAAAGAAAGAAAAGAAAGAAAGAAAGAAAAGGGCATTTCAGCAGGTGTCATTTGTATGCATGCATTAACTGATGAAATCTCTATTCATCACAACAGCTAAAGCTGCAGGAGCCCTGCCCTCTTTTGTATCTGATTAAGAGGAGGGCAAGAGATATAGACACAAACCATCTAAGTTGGGTGAGTTAGTACTGAACACACATGAAAACTATTTCCAATATCAAAAGCAGGGGAGGATTGGGTCCAACCTGCCCATCTCTAGCCTTCCTCTAGTCAATTTGCATACCCTAAAAAAAAGTTTTGGAAAAAAACCCCAGCTCTCCTACAGTGCACCTCACTTGCTATCCCCTTACCTTCCTAGGTATCAATTTCGTGAAGAGAAAGCTAGGAGCCCACGACAACCTGTCACTCATAATCCAACAAGAAGGAAACAAGTTCACAATCAAAGAATCCAGCAACTTCCGCACCATAGAGATAGTGTTTATTCTAGGAGAGAATTTTGACTACAGCTTGGCCGATGGAACTGAACTCCATGTAAGAGACCTGCTCTTCCATGATGCTTTTTGCTCGGCACAGTTGCTGAGAGGATGCAATCCCAAGCAATCTCTGTACTGACCTGGTTTGGTTTGGGACAGCTTCTAACACTGTAGAAGCTCAACCATATCAAATGTCTGCCTTTATGTTTTAGGGTAACTGGGACCTGAAAGGAAGTCAGCTGGTAGGCACATTCCACCGGAAAGATAACGGGAAGGAACTTAAGGCACTGAGAGAAATGGTGGGAGAAAACTTGGTTCAGGTAAGCTTGCCTGGGATAGCTGGTGGGTCTTTTCATTGATAATGCTATTTACTTCTAACATAAAGTCATGTTAGCCTCTTGACAAGGAATGGAGCAAATATTCTTAAGTCCTGATCCTAAACATTTACTTCCAGTTGAAAGGGAGGAAATAGAGGGAAATTTCATTTTCCTCAGCACTGTAAAAGCATTGGGATAACAGCCTGAGGGAGCAATTATTTCTCTCTAAAAACTGAAAACTTGAAAAATTTCAACCTTCTTTTTTTTTTTTTAATGTTCATGACAAGTGAAGCCTGTTGCCATCTGCAGTGGTTCTATTCAGGATTCCAGCCAGCCATGCCCTCTTCCAGAATACTCCATTACAGACACACAGAAACACACACCAGTTTTCTGTTTTACCCTTCAACAGCCGGTCATTCAGTTCCCCCTAAGCATGCCTAGTTCTCACTGGGATCTTCTGGAGGTTTCTCCTATTGTGTTTTTTTCTACCTAAAGATTTGTTTATTTATTTATTGCATTTATATCCTGCCTTTTTTCCTCCAAGTAACTCAAGGTGGTGGACATAGTCCTCCTCCTCTCCATTTTATTCTCACAACAACAGCCCTGTGAGGTAGGTTGGGCTGAGAGTTTGTGACTGACCCAAATGTCACCCAGTGGGTTTCCATGGCTGGGTGGAGACTAAAATACAGATCTCCTGATTCCAAGTCCAACACTCTAGCGACTACATCACACTGGCTCTCCTACACCAAGAAGAACAAGATTTCTTCTTCTTCTGCAAACCTTTAGGTTCTCCCAAACCTCTGGATACCTCTTTCTTGTGCAGGGATGATGCTGTTTTGGCTACATAAGGATGCACACTTGGGGAATTATAGGCGTTATAGTCCAGCACAATTGGAGGGCACCAGCTCGTGGAAGCCTGGAATATAGGATATGCTTCCCCATTCAATGGTGCTCCAGAACATAAGATTCTCTTTGGCAAGGGGTCATTCTAGAGCACCTTCCTATGCCTATGAGCTTTTCTATACGTGTCTGTTGCATCTAGTTTTGTTTTTGGTATAGAATTGAGATCTACATGAGGAGCATTTCCTTTCCTGCTTTTCCATTACATAATCTCTAGGTGGCACTGTGGTATAATGGAAAAGCAAACAAGAGGAAATTGCACTTTCTTTTGCCTTCACAATTAAATGCTGCATTTTCCCTGCTCTAAAAAAAAGTTGAGCTCAATGAGATTCCCAGGTAGGACTGCAACCTTATTGTGGCATGAGCTTTCATAGGTGAAAGCCAAAGATGATAGGGTAATAGTGAGTAAGCACCCGTGGCCAATCAAGACCCGAAGCAGGACCTTATATGTCTTGATTGAACAATGACTCTGCCATTTTGACCTAATTTATGCCTCCTTAGAAAGACTCACCTCTCACTTTGAGAGATGTGGAATGAAACCATCTCTGGGAAATTCAACATTGTAAATGGAATCTTTGTAAACCTCAGTGGCAATCTGACCTGTTTTGTTAAACCATTTTAGACTTACACCTATGAAGGAGTTCAAGCTACAAGAACCTTCAAGAAAGCATGAATAACAGCCTAGAACTGGAATCTGATGGAAGAATTGCTGTACTTTGTTTATAGCAACTGTGCTTTCCCCACTAAGCCCCAAGTAACTGTATTCAAATATTATTGCCTGTATTCTATAACTGAAATGCAATTAAGATCTATTTATCTTTTATGCCCATGTCTGTTTAGGGAAATGGTGTTGCTAACCTAGCAAACAATATTTACCTTTTATAAATGAGCAAAAAATAAACATTGTTTCTACTCTGTTTTTCAAGAGACCCATTTGTCTTTCATCATTATTGTGTATCAATGCTGGATAAACTTAAAGAAAATAGATCATTCCCCAAACAATGCTAATCTAATCAGAATTGATTAGCCTGATCCACAGATCAAGGAACTAAAATTAAACTGGCTTAAGGTGCAATGTTATGGACGTTTAGACAGAATTAAGTCCTACAGCTCTCAGCATTCCCCAGCCAGCTATGATAAGAGCTGTCGGACTTTTTTCTGTCTCAACATGAATGGGATTGCGCCATTAAAAACAAAGGGCGTGTGTGTGTGTGTGTGTGTGTGTGTGTGTATATATATATATATATATATATATTACACCCACCCCATTTCTCCAAGGCTAAGAGAATAGCTTACAAAAGCACTGCAGTGTTGTCTAGTGCTGTCATCCAACATTGCAGGCTGAGGTATTCACACAATAATCCTCCAATGTAGTGTACTGCTATTATACCTCCCTACTGCAGTTTAACCACCACGATAAGCTTACGATAAGCCTGCAATGTTGTCCATGGTTAATATTGCAGGTCAAAAATGGAGCTGAGGCTGGTTTGGACCCTGAGCCAAAAATACCCCTACTGGTTGCAGCAAAGGTTAGTCTTCTTAAATTACCCCTTCAGACTCCCTCCTTGCTCAAATCTATTGCCAATTGCATGCAGAAGCATCCTGCTGCATTACATTGCACACAGACAGCTTGCCCTATTTTAGGACCATCATATGAGGGGAGGGGGGAATCACATTTCCCTACTGTCGCTTTGCCTCCTGCTTCTGTCCCACAATAGGGATGAGCAGCTTCTGCTTTCTGCACACAGGGAAGAAAGAGGAAGCAAGCAACGAGCACATGGCCCATTCAGTGGGCATTTTTATCGCACAGCATCTACTGCACACAGCAGGAATTAGCAGCAAGTATCATTACAGTGCAAAATCGGATTTTCTGGGTCTTATTGTGTGATGGAAAAAAGAGCAGGAGGAGTGGGAGATGCACGGGAGGATCGCTGTATCATCAAAATGTCCCGCAAAGAACCTTGAGTGGCCAGTCATGAGCGTGTGATAAAATGCTTATCTGAAGAAGCTCTTAGATGTTCAAAACAAAACAAAATCAAAGAATTTCTCCACACACAATAACCAAAAACTAAGTTACAAAGAATGGGGTCTTCTGCCTTTGCTACCCCTTTTTGTATGGGGGTGGGTGGGTTACTCACCCAATTACAGAATCAGTAAATTCTTGGGATCTTTCCATTGATCCCACCTCTCATTTTTGACTTGAAAAAAAGGAGGGGGGGTCTTCTGAAATCAAGGCATCTGCCTCTTTCTTGTGATCAGTTTTATTATGGCATGCCAAGATGGAGACTTCCAGCTTGTTGGTCTAATCTGGTCCACAGAGATGCCCCATCTGGCCCCAGTGGCATGGGCAACCTCTGTGGGTCTTGCCCTGTCCCCTATTCTCCTCTCCCCAAGCCCTGCCTTCTGGCTGGGAGGGAACTGGGGTCCTCGGAAAGATCACCAATTGGAGACAGGAAAGGGATTCCCTTTGCTTAGCACATTGGTGTAAGGCTCGCTGAAGCTCCTGCAAGTGCCAGCTGAGTACACGCTGCTCCTGCTTTTCTTTCCCCACGTGAAGAATGAGAAACAAGAGTGAAACGCACTTGGCCACAAGCTTTTATGGATTAGAGCAGGGATTGGCAGAAAGTAGATCTCCAGATGTTTTGGACTTCAGCTCCCAACATTCCTGAACACTGGTCATGCTGGCAGGGGCTTCTGGGAATTGAAGTCCAAATATACGGAGATCTACTTTCTGCTCACTCCTGGATTAACTCACTGTTCATCAGGTGCATGGAGTGTGATCCTCAGTTGTCAGGTATTTATATACATGGGTTTAAAGTAAAAGAGAAAGAAAGAA
This sequence comes from Anniella stebbinsi, assembly GCA_029215795.1. Lineage (NCBI taxonomy): Eukaryota > Metazoa > Chordata > Lepidosauria > Squamata > Anniellidae > Anniella > Anniella stebbinsi. The sequence goes on from JARDYH010000004.1 coordinate 197,291,211, forward strand.
AACAAAAATATGAATGGAGTTAAATGGCAATGGAATGCAAAAAGTGCAGTCTGACAATGAGAGCTTAAATGTGGTGAAGACGACCCTTTACAGCAGCAGGAATTTGTGATAACACAACATAATCGATTTAGCATTTCTGAGTAAACACCTGCAGTGGTACAAAGAAACCACTGCCCTGTTCCAGTGAATAGAACTGAATTGACTGAACCCAAATGAATAGAATTGAACTTTCTGATAAATTGCCAATTAGCCGTTTCAAGCGGGAGTTCCCAGTGGAGGCTGGTGGCTCTGATGTCGGGGGGCTGTGAATCCCTTCTGAGTTTCAGGCAGAATCCTATAGGAGCTATCCGATCTCCAAACCAGGTTCAACACCTTGGATAGCTCCTTTAGAGTTCTGCCTGAAACCCAGGGAGGATTCGCAGCCTCACTGACATCGGAGCCACCAGCGTCCACTGGGAGTTTCCCTCGGAAACAGCTTTCCCACTTTCCTACTATCTCTATGTTCCCTACAGCACAATCACGCGTAGCAAGGCCAGCCAGTGAGATAGAAAAGTTTAGAGTGACACGTCACCGCACTCCTCTGCAGCATTTCCGATCTACAACTGAGCCGGTGTTCTACTGACTCTGGATTCCATTGCAAAGCATACAGCTTAGGCTTGCTTGCTTGGGCTTGGTCTCCACGCCATGGAGATACGAAGGGAAAGAGCGACGCCACCCTTTGCTCAGGGGGAATCACGGCTCATTGGGGCGCCTTCGGAGAAAGTTTCAGCTTGGAGGGGCACGTGCTCATTTGTTTTCCCGTACCTATCTCTATCGACACGAGTGCTGACGTGCGCCTGGCATCGTCCTTGCCCTTCGCGCAAGCGTAGGCGGGCCGCTTCCTCTCGGCTTCGCTTCTTTCTCGTGCGCCTGAATGACTGGGAGAGAGACGATGGAGGTTGTAGAGGGCTCTCATCTCCGCGAGCGCGGAAGGACGGAGCGTGAGCCGGAGGTAGCCGCAGTAGGAGGGGATACGGCCCGCGGGCCACCCCTCTCTGGCACATCCTACTGGCTGGACTTCTGGCTCCTGATCCTCTTCGACCTGGTGCTCTTCGCCTTCGTCTATCTGTTGCCCTAACGGGCGCGCGCGCGGATCCCACAGGTGAGTCGGTGGGGTGAGGAAGGAGAGCAGCCCCTTCCCAGCCCAGGGAACGTGGGCCGGTTACCTTTTACACAAACAAGCAAAGGGACACGCCTTCTTGGACAATAAAATCCAAACCACACTCAGGCAGTCCCTTTATTAGGGCGAACCGAAACGTCACAAATTAGAGAGCTCCCCAAGAGGGCCAACTACTTTGTTTAAGGCACATCATCTGCACTGAGTCACTTTTAAGATTGGGGTGTAGGGTGGGGGAAGTAAGAGAAGACTAACAAAGCAATCCTATGCATGTCTACTCAGGGATAAGTCTCAGGGAGTTCAGTGGTGGGGCCGAAGAAGAGACTAGCAATGCAATCCTAGGTATGTCTACTCAGGAGTAAGGGAGCTCCGCAATACTCCTAGGTAAATGGGCATAGGTTTGCAGCCTTAATTGGGTTAGGCCAGGGATAGGCAACCTTTTGGGGCCCAAATACTAAATCCAAATTGAGGTGTGGCTCCTTTGAACCCACAGTTTTCAGCGCTGCCAGAAACCTTTTTCATAGCAATCCCAACAGCTGATAAGAAAATGTTTTCATTTAAAAAAAGTGGGAAGGGAAACTTGGCGGGTGCCAAAACAGGTGGCTGGGGCACAGTGGTCTCCATGGACAGCATATTGTCCACCTCTGGCAGTGTGCAGGTTGGGCCTAGTAATGGTGGGACAAAGAAGAAAACAGTCATGATAGAGGATGTTTAAAGGATGTTATGTTTTCCGCCTCCTGAACCGGAGGGTGGGTGCCACTACAGAGAAGGCCCGACACCGAGGTTCTTCATGGCGACATTTTGTTCATTTTGGAATGGCCAGCAGGACCTGCTCTGAGGATCGTAGTTGTCGTCTGGATGTGTTTAAGGGAAGCCGGTCTGCTAGGGACGCTGGTCCCAAGTTGTTCAGGGTTTATAGGATAATAGCATAACTTTGTATGTGACTCAGTAGCTAACAGGAAACCAGTTAATTTATATACATTATGATTTATATACATTACATTCTTTGCTATAATTTTTGGCACAGGTGTATGAGGAGTTGTGAGAGAGTGTGGGAAATTATAAATTGTACTTTCTGTTTGCTCTAAAGAGTTTCTGGATTGTATCTAATGTTAGCCTAATTGAAGTCCCATTCATTTCAGTGATTCTGCTCCAAGTAGGACTAACACTGGATACAGCTCAGAGATAGGATCAAGACTGTTAAAGAATTGCATTGGTATGGTAATGTTTTCAGTGTAGTTCTTTTCTTTAGGTAAGAATTCAGAATGCATAGTATGAAAGTTTGCTATGCTTACTACCTAATGATATGTTGATAACTTAATAATATCTGATTCTATCTACCATTATTAGTCCAGAATTACAGTTAACAATCACTTTGGAACAATTAACTGGTCAAGCATGCTACTTACTCAACTTACTTGATGTTACTTCATTTTTCTTAGCATTTCTTATTCTATGAAACAAACATTTTGAGAGATGATGTTGGGTGGTGATTAAGAGTGTTGGATCAGTACTGAGGAGATCCAGGTTCAAATCCATGCTCAGCCATAAAGCTGTCTTTTAAGGTGGTGGTAGTGAAACCCTATCTTCTAATTGTGATCACAAAGTAATGTCATGTTGGCAGTTGTCTATATTCCTTGTAGATATAATATTTACTAACTCCACAGTAATTAATAGTTTCTTCCTATAGAACAGGCATGGTAGCACCAAATGCTTTAGACCTCTACATTTATGTGACTGCCAGTTGCCAAAATAATGTTAAGTTGTAATTGTACCTCTGGTTATTCACTGTTGTTGCCACTGCTAATAATTGTGTCAGTGCTTAATCATATGGGAACTAATGTATAAAAGTTAACATCTCTGTGCAAACCAACCTCAGCGGAAATTGAACAGCTAAGGACAAATGGCATGAGTTTGCCTGAACACATCTTGATAGATTATTATATTTATTAGTTTCTATACTGCCCCATAGCCAAAGCTGTCTGGGCAATTTACAAAACATTAAAACATTAAAAACCTGCAAGTTGCCTAGTCAGTCATGCTTGACTCATGCTTGTCCTGTGTGAGTTAATTTCATTGAAATAATGAATCCTGCAGCAAGCTTACAGACAGTTTTTGCCACACAGAACATGGACTCTCATTTTGAAGCCTGAAGATAAGTCTTTTTCAGGAACTGTTTAGAGCCTGGCTACACTTTTGGGTTGCTCATGAGAGAGGCTTTTCAGTACTGGATTTTCAGAATCAGGAAGGTTGTCAGCACACATTTCCTAAAAGGCAAGAAAAGCTGAAGTGGGTTGAAGGACCGGATCAGGCGTCACTATTGCCTTCTCAGAAAGAGAATGAGAATACCGTTATGTCCTCTTGCTGCTACCCAGTGTTTTCTTTTGTTAATACACCCATGTCCATTGGAGAAAAAAGTTTAACTCACAGTTGCAAATCTTCCCTGCTTGTCACCTATAAACACCAGCCGATAACAACAAAAAGAATGCAGCCAATAGTGAGGCAACATTGTGAATCCTTCCTTTAAGGAAGCAGCTTTTCCTATTCTGAATCAGCTGGGTTCTTCCCTTCTTGGAACTACAGGTTTGCCAGTAGTTTTAAGCCATTCTGGTTTAGAGAAGTGAAATGGGCTGTGGGGTGGGAGCAGAAAAATCTGTGAACACCAAGGGGTAAAAATAAATAAAACAAAAATAGGTCTTTTCTAAGGATAAAAGCCTGTTTTTTAAAAAAAAAAACCAGAATCTTCCCTGTCATAGGCGTGCACAGCTCATTTCATTAATTGGAATGAAGGAGGGGAAAACACGGTCCCCCCCCCCCCCCCCCCCAGCAGGAGAGAAGTTGAAGGGCTGTGGGAGTGAGACGCAGGGATGGTGGCTGGGATGTCTGCACAGAGCAGAGAGAGCAATGGATGCCACCTCATTGAGTCCGCTTCTTCTGCCTCCGGTTCTGTCTCACCTTTTTTGTTTGCGGCAGCTGCCCCTGAGCAATGAATCCAGGACAAATCCATGGAGGGGGAGGACAGGCGGGCAGGAGTCTCGAGTGCCTTGGAGCTCCTCAAGAGGGAGGGGAGCCCAGAAAAGAATGCCGGTCTGGCCCAAGGCTAGTTACTGTGTGGAGCGGAAATCTGCAGTGCCTCTCTCCCCCCTCCCCTCCCTCAGCCTCTCTCCCCCCTCCCGTTCTTTCTGCCTTCAGGATGTGCGCTGCATGGATCCTGAGCAGAAAGCCCTTGTAGAGAGAGGCAGTGTGCTGGCGATGTGGGTGCGCATGTCCCCGCTAAAGAAAATAAAATAAGCCGGCTGGACAACAGGGTCACATACAGAAGCTACGTGGACTGGTAGTTAAATCTTATTTCAACACCAACCGTAGCTCCACCACCCTTGAGGGCAACAGCGTAGCTTAGCGGTGCAGGGCACACAGTTTTGTCCTCAGTACCATGCCACTCTTGCTCTCCATTCCACTTAGTGCCTGCTCAAACAAAAGTTGCAATGCAATGGCAGCGTGCATCTTGGGAGCAGAGCAATGCATGTAGTACTTGCTGGAATGCATGGCTTGGGCTGGCTCACACTCCGGATGCTTACTGAGACATTTCTTGTGACGTGGGAGAAGGTGACTAGGCTAGGCAGCCTTAGGTTAGCAACAAACAAGCATTGATTCTGTCGGAGCACCAGCTCAAGAGGATGGGAATGGCCAGGGAGCTCATAGGAGGAACGGCTCTGGGGGCTAGTCACTGTCCCAGAGCACTTGCTGCCCTAGATAAATGCCTCACTCGACGTAGAAAAATCTTCTGGGTTCTAAACAGTTGGGCCTTATGTGGGCAACTATAATGTGTAGCCAGGCTTCCAGCAGGTCTTCTCTTGCCAGATGCATGTATTGGATATGGGGATGGACTCACAGTACAGCCAATTTCCAAGTGGAACCTTGATAGGAAAAGTACACTCCACTACATTGACTTTGGAGGTGCACTGAAAACCACTTGTTGGCCATTCTACAAGAGCTGTGTGTGTAATTTGGCTAAACAGCAGTTAGTTCACTGTATTGTATAGCTGAACCTCATTAAGGGTCTCAGGCTGGGTATAAACTGCACTAGAAATCCCACGAAAATTCTGTGACAAAATAACACTATTTCCAAGCCCAGAAAAACTGGATACTGTGACCTGTGTCAGTGGTGCAAATCTGCACTTACGCTAATTTTATTTTTCCTTTGCTTCATTGTGCTTGGCAGAATAAATAAAGGTGTCTGACAAAGGGAACTATTTCTCAGCTCTTTTGATTCTGAAATTTTGTAAGACATTGCTACAGACCCTCAGGGCTATATTCACAAGCCAGGAATATAACAAATGCACAGTTGAGATACTAGGACACTGGAACCTTTATCCATTACTGAATTCTGCATTTGTAGTTTGGTGAATTGGTTTAGATTGCCTGTTGAGTGATGTCATCAATAGTATCATTGGAAGGGTAGAAAATAATCTGAAGTCTGAAATGTAAGGTATGTAGGTTAGTTGCCATCCTGTGCTCACAGTCTTGAGCATATAAATTCCTAATTTCATTGAGTAACAGCTCTAAAAGTGATTTCAGACTCATAGCTTTATTCAGACATTGGAACTCTGGCAGTATGCAGTCTCAAGATAGATAGCCAGAATTTTTTACTTACAACCCCTCCTCCCCGCAACATAGCATGAGAGCTATCCCTGAAATTGGGGGTGGGTGATTTACATGCCCTTTAGTTAAATCTTCCATCTCCCCAGGAATCTTGCACATGTGCAGTAGCAGCAGCAATAGGCAGGATTATGATGCCTGGATGCTACTGCAGTTATTCTGGGAGGGAAGGTGGAAAGAGAAGAGTATGGTTTTTTTTCCAGTGGCATATTAAGGGGCTCACAAATGGCCTTCAAGGGACTCATGTGGGTGCATGTCATCCATCCCTGCCTGAAAGACTCACCACCTTGTAATTATGCTACTTCAATACGATACAAATCTGCAGCAATATCTGACATAATCAAAACAGGCTGATTTTATAGCATGTATCTTCAGCAGGAGCAAATATTGGTTATTCTTCCAGCTAGTGCTGCTAGGTTCTAACTGTTGGGACAATGAATCTCCTCTACTGCATGGGGGCACCCTGTTTTAATATCAAAGTCCTGGAGGCAGTTCGTACTGCCAAAATTACTGGAAAAATTATGCATATTTTTTCTCCTTCTCATTATACTAGAACCTAGTGGGAAATTTAAGACACTGCATAGTTAATTTGGGGGATTTGCTCCCACAAGATGTGATGATAGCCACTAGCTTAGATTCTTTTAAAAGGGGATTAGACAAATTCATGGCTATTAATGGGCACAAATCGTGACAACTGTATACTGCCTCAATGTTCAGGGGCAGCATGACTCTGACTTATCAGTTGCTGAGGAAGAAGGCTATACCCCTCAAATCCTTTTTGTGGGCTTCCCATAAGCTGGTCACTGTGGGAAATCCAGATGATGGACTAGATAGGCTTTTGGTTTGACACAGCAGAGCTGCTCTTATAGTCAAATTATACTGGGCACACTTGCTGGATTGAAAATGTGTCTAACTTTAGTTTTCTTTATCCAGCAGGGAAACTGGATTCTACTCCAGAACATCTATCGTCACTCCTTCAGCAACTCTTCTGTTCAGAACAGAAATAAGAACACTGGAAAATTGTTACACACCAATACATGAAGTGATGTCTGTGACAACTGTATCTGAACTGTTGGCGCATTTTGCTGGGCCTATTGAATATGATTATTCATTAATGAACTTGGAGCTGAGATGTTTGACATTTATTCTTCAGCCTGAACTACAAGTTGTGCCTTATGTTAATTGTTACTTGGCTATTGAAGTGGTTGAAGGTTTTCAACTATGTTGAAATGCTTCATTTTCAGTAATTACCTATGCATTCCAAACTTTAATAAAGAGTAACTTAGCATGGACTCAAAAGATAAACCATCATTTGTAACAAATGGTACTCAGAACAGTTCAAGAATCTATTCTATAATAGATTTAGGATACACTTATGTGATAAAACTGTGTGATATATATTCTGATCAATTCTAAGGGTTAAAATAGACATGATTGAGCAGCTATGTTTATCCTTCACGTAACTGATGTGTTGACAGCTAAGTGCTTGTGGGTACTTTTTTACAATATGGATCACCATAGCTTTAACACACTTTGTTTATAGCCTAGCTCATATCACATGATCAGGAAAGGAAAACGCTTGAAATGATGAGGGTCAGTATCTCCTCCACACAGATATAAAATGGCTGTTCCCATTGCATCAGGTTTGGGCCCCAGAAGCATTCTGCATGATTTTGCACTTGTATTGAAAGCACCTGTAATTAGATAGTAGCGCATAATGGGTATTTAGTAGGGATGTGCAGCGGATCGGATCCACGATCCGAATCCGATCCACCCAAAAATCGGATAAAAACAATCCGATCCGATAACCATCCGATCCGAAGGGACCCGATCTGGATCAGAAAATCGGACGCCATTTTGTGCACTGATCCCCCGGATCGGATCGGATAGCGGATCGGAATCGGACCTGGTGGAGGATCGGAGGTTGGGCGGATCGGACGCCATTTTGAATGCATTTCCCCATAGCCTAGTATTGTGTTATAAAAACGCCTATAACTTTTTCATTTTTAAAGATAGAAGGATGAAACTTGGGCACTTTGTAGATGGGTTAGGGGTAGTTATCTGTGAGAAATTTCAGAAAGATTGGTGCAGGCATTTTGTGGCAATTAATTTTTTAATAAACCAGGAATGCCTATAACTTTTTCATTTTTAAAGTTCCACACATAAAACTTTGCCACATTGTAGGTGGTACATTGGGACCTATGTGTGTGAAATTTCAGAAACGTAGGTGCTTGCCTTGTGTGGCAATTAATTTTAGAAAAATGGGTAGTAGTGGGGTAAATACAGTTATGCCTCCAACTTTTTTATTTTTAAAGATACAAACAGGAAACTTGGGCACATTACAGGTAACACTTTGCTTGATATGTATGTGAAATTTCAGAAAGCTAGGTCCTGGTATGTAGTGGCAAGGTATTTTTGAAACAATGAGGAAAGAAATGCCTATAACTTTTTTATTTTAAAAGTTAGAAGTCTGAAAGTTGCTCACTTTGTAGATGGGTTAGGGGTAGTTGTCTGTCGGAAATTTCAGAAAGTTAGGTCCAGGCATTTGGTGGCTACGAATTTTTTAGATTAAAAGTTACAAAAGTTTTTCCACAGAGGCTTGGGCTGTCAATTGCACCCTGCTCCCCCGCCTCCCCCTCCCTCTTTTATCTGTCAAAACTCCGTGTTGTTGTAACTTTTAATCTAAAAAATTCGTAGCCACCAAATGCCTGGACCTAACTTTCTGAAATTTCTGACAGATAACTACCCCTAACTCATCTACAAAGTGAGCAACTTTCAGACTTCTAACTTTTAAAATAAAGAAGTTATAGGCGTTCCCCTCCTCATTTTTCAAAAATACCTTGCCACTACACGCATGAAGCTATGCTTATAAAATTTCTCCACATTAGACATACCACTTTGGTTCACATGTGTGATAAATTTTATAAGCATAGCTTCATGCGTGTAGTGGCAAGGTATTTTTGAAAAATGAAGGGAACGCCTATAACTTTTTTATTTTAAAAGTTAGAAGTCTGAAAGTTGCTCACTTTGTAGATGGGTTGGGGTAGTTATCTCAGAAATTTCAGAAAGATAGGTCCAGGCATTTGGTGGCTACAAATTTTTTAGATTAAAAGTTACAACAACACGGAGTTTTGACAGATAAAAGAGGGAGGGGGAGGCGGGGGAGGGGGTGCAATTGACAGCCCAAGCCTCTGTGGAAAAACTTTTTAAACTTTTAATCTAAAAAATCCATAGCCATCAAATGCCTGGACCTATCATTCTGAAATTTCTGACAGATAACTACCCCTAACCCGTCTACAAAGTGAGCAACTTTCAGCCTTCTAACTGTTAAAAAAAAAAGTTATAGGTGTTTCTTTCCTCAGTGTTTCAAAAATAGCTTGCCACTACACGCCTGGACCTATCTTTCTGAAATTTCACATACATATCAAGCAAAGTGTTACCTGTAATGTTCCCAAGTTTCTTGTTCGTATCTTTAAAAATAAAAAAGCTGGAGGCATAACTGTATTTACCCCACTACTACCCATTTTTCTAAAACTGCCACACAAAGCAAGCAACTATGTTTCTGAAGTTTCACACACACAGGTCCCAATGTACCACCTACAATGTGGCAATGTTTAATGTGTGGAACTTTAAAAATGAAAAAGTTATAGGCATTCCTGGTTTTGTATTAAAAAATTAATTGCCACAAAATGCCTGCACCAATCTTTCTGAAATTTCTCACAGATAACTACCCCTAACCCATCTACAAAGTGCCCAAGTTTCATCCTTCTATCTTTAAAAATGAAAAAGTTATAGGCGTTTTTATAACACAATACTAGGCTATGGGGAAATGCATTCAAAATGGCGTCTGATCCGCCCAACCTCCGATCCGGTCCACCAGGTCCGATTCCGATCCGCTATCCGATCCGATCCGGGGGATCAGTGCACATCCCTAGTATTTAGAAGCTTAAGAGGTTTTATATTCAACAGTACATTTTTTACATGCCCTGGAGACAAGGCAAAATTATTTAATTGTGTTTGTAAGATGGCAAACTAAGGACAGTTGAATGGAAACTGACTTGAAGTGTTTGTAATTCTACACACACTTATCTATGAGTAAATATAGGACTTAATCCTAAAATTTACATACCTATATGAGTGTTCATATGAAATAATTCAGCATTTATTTAATGAGGTCTTCCAGGAATATAAGTCATTAAAACACAATGGGTGAAAGCTACTTGTATAATTCATAAATGCAATGCTGAATAATACCATAGAGCAGCATGCAAGTTGGTAACGAACCTTCATTTATATCTGATGGTAAAGGTTCAACAATACCAAACCAAGGACGATGTCACAGTTGAATATAAAGCTTGCACAAACACCAAGTGGGATGTTCCTGCTTTGTTGAAAAAAATGGCAGAGTAGAATAAATCTTACTGTGGATGCACATATGTAAACTAAGTAGAAAAAGAAACATATAGGCTATTTTTTTTATCTGACTGTTGGAACAAACAAAAAAGCAACTTTAGATTAAAATTTTCTAAAGACAATAAAAATATCCTTTACAAGACATGTTAAATGAATTTAACATTACAAAAGTCATACAAATCTATAATCTGAAGGGAACAATTATAAAATAGGCACCCTGGAGAAGTAAAAAATCAATGTGTGCACATTGCTAGCAAATATTCATCTACTTAAGAGTGCAAGGTCAGTTATAAAAATTGACCATGAGTTATGATGAAATAAGCATTATTATCTGGTAGCCACAAATCTGTACAAAAGGTGGTCTAAAAAGACTGAAACAAAGACTATTTAAATCCCTTTAAAGGACATGTACACTTCAGAATGTACAATACTATTCAATAACTTCCCAATAAACAGAATAAGTGTACTATTTGTGCTCACTAGCACTTTAGAAATAAATGTACAAATTAAACATTTCTCATTTGTACAGAAAGTGAACATTTGCTATGCACATTTTTAAAATGTAGTAATGCTCTTACAGCAGATCATTCACATTAGTTAGTTTACACAAATACTGCAAATTCAGATACATAATTTCAGTAAGAGCTTTCAACTGTACACTTACAGATTCCAGTACTTGTTACAAATCCGTTTTTACCTATGAAGGCTTTAAACTATTACACATTACCTGTATATGAGGAATGATATGCGATTTTAAAAGTTACACACATAAGTATTAGAAACTATAACTTTACACAGCTGCTTTCAGATGAAGTTCCTTTTGTCCTATATTGAAGGGAAAAGGTTCAATTTCACTTGTAGTCAATAAACTTGTTGCATGTTCATGCTTTAAATAAAGCAATACTTCTGCTGAAACACTACTAAGAGGGAAGGGTGGGAACGCGTTTTAAAGCAACTGCTTTAAGATATTTGGTATGCTGCATAATGGTAAGTAACAAATCTTAGGTTACGTTTATGGTTAAGACACTCTCAAAGTAAACACAACATTACTTTTCCCCCTATATCTATACAGGGTATGACAGGGTATGACATTACTTTCCCCCCTATATCTATACAGGGTATGACTAGGAAGGTCAGAAAGATCCCCCCTTCAAATAAATGTGGGATCTCACAGTGAAGTCATTATTTTATCCTCATGGTAAGGGAACATGCAAATCCAAGCAACCTCCCCACCTTACACTAGGTAGTGTTCTGGAACCAAGTTATGTCTTGAATAGGCCCAAAATTATACCATGATTGTCACTATTTGGTTAAATGCACAAACTTTATTTAATCTAACTCCAGTGCAAGCATTTGATTATTTTAAAATTATCAATTTATCACTAGGCTAAAAACTAAAAGGCATTTATGTTTTCTTCCCTCCCACCCTCAGAACTACCATCTTTGTAGGCCTTACTTTAGTCAAGATGCTTATTAAAAGTGATTTAAAAAGGGAATTGTGCCATACAATTCATTTTTGTCCTACAATAATTGGATGGGAAATCCATTTAAACCTTCTAAAAGGAATTACTTCAGGACCAGCTAACTGATCCCATGACAGGAGCTTCTGGGGAATGTTTTTCCTGTGCTCCTACTAATAGCTTTAAATAAGTTTTCAGGAAAGCCAAATAGAATTTTCTATACAAGCAGATATTTACATACTGTTTTCCACAGCAAATTTAATATAAAAATATATTTATACAATTCATGATATGATTTTCCCCCCTGCAGCACAAGTATAACCCCAAATAACCCTTTACTACATACAATTGCTACGCAGAATCTGCAATACTTAAAGTATACTGAGTGGAACACTAACTATTGCTAATTGAAATTCTAGCTACCATTTTCTATATTAAAATAAAATCTAAGTCACTCATTAAGGCATCATTTCAAATACTAAAAACTGCTGGGCAGATCTGTGTTAAAGATATTCAGGACGATGGAAAATGATTGATTCAAGGAACTTGGATGAATGGTTAGTTTCTGACTACTATAAAATCTATTTCCATAACATTTTAATGGTTACATGTACCATTCTGTGCATAGTTCTGATATCAGCATATCATTCCAGTATTTAAAGGATTCCAGGTTAGACTAAAATAGAAGTTTTAAAGTGAGCCTACAACAGCAAGAAAAACCTCCATCTTACCAGTTTAACAAGGCAAAACAGTAGTATTAACTACTGTAACTTTTTATTGAGATTACCTGAATGTAAGGGAAAGTCAAATCAACACTCCCATTAAATGCACTTCACTTTTCACAATCTTTCAAGAATTCTTAGGCAGAACCAGTACTTTAAAATACCTTAAGGAATATTTTCTTTTCCCTTTATTCTCTTGCTGCTTAGAACTCAGCAAGAGCTGGTCTCTTTCTAGGGAAGCCCACCTCATACACTGATAATTGTGTACACAATGTTATGTAGGGCCTGTGAAGGGTTTTACCCTGGAAGTAACCAGCTCACAGGCAAGTACCGAACTACGTAATGACATCACAGAGCTATGTAGGCTTGGAAAGTAGACTTCAAGGATCAGATGCAGCATGCAGACTATATGTGTCTACTCCTGAACTAAAATATTTCCCCTAGTTTATGCATACTAAAGGTAGAATTATACATACTGTAGTGAGGTAGTAAAGTTCACGTGGGGCTGTAACAGTTCAGTTTTACATGAAGTTTGTTTGAAAATGCCTCCAAAAGAAAAAACAATCACACCTCATGTAAAAACTCTCATCATAGAGAAGAAAAATTGCTATTGTGAGAATTTTACATAAGGGACACAATTTTCATGTGGGGGCAAAAACTCCAAATGGAATTCTGAGGTTTTACAGGCCCCTATGAGGACTGTACTACTTTGTTATTGCATGTAACATTTGGCTCTAAGTTTGCAAGTATAAAAACAATAAATAATCCTTATTACATTTCACCATGGTTCATTAAGACAGGTATGAGAAGTTAAGGATTCTCCACCCCACTCCACCATTCCCCAAATCATGGAATATTATTGTATCTTAGCGAATGCTCAAGATAAACAGAGTTACACTTAAACATTTCAAACTGTGTAAACAAAATGGTGGTTGTAGATTAAAGGATACATGATTTGTATTATGTAATTTAAAGAAAGTGCCCTAAAATGTAGATTAGTAACTAATCAATTCAAACAACTGAGATCAAAACCAAAAGGGTGGCATGTCACATTGATCTCTACAAGTTATCTTGAGAAGACGTTCTAAACCAATTCATATTAAAAAGGAGCAGCATTAGCTGTAAAAAGCAACCTGTTTTACAAGTGTAACAATTCTTGCTGAATTCTGCATTAGCTTATAATGGGTGTAAATATTTAAAGCGTAAAAAATGAGATCCACGAGCATAGGACCAAAATCATTGCATCTTTCTGATCACACATGCATGTGCAAAACATAGTTCAATAGCTGTAACTTCTAAATGAAGTATAGATGAGGTATAGAACCCTAATTGCCACATCATGTTGGGAGTGCCAAAGATTTATGTTCATTTATGACACAATCATTTTACCTATTGCAATACACATTTCCAATGCTAGGTTTATGTCTCTGCTCAGCTGTGGGATAATTTGATTCAGACGTATTGTGGTATGAAGTGTTCAGCAGAATTCCAGCTGGTGGTAAAGATGTCTCTTTGTTTAACACACCAGTATCAGCAAAATACAGCTTGGGTCTCTGGTGGTATTTCATCCTATATGTATCAGTCATACAGTTGTCAACTGAAAAATAAGTAGTAAGAGATACAATATCATTTGCATTTGCATCTAGGGAGCTAGCATTTGGTGCTTTGAGGCAAGCCCCCTTATTTGTAGGATTATTGGATACAGCCCACAAATCATTTACTGATAAACTTGATGGAAAATCTGTTTTGGAGGACTCATTCCTATGAAATGATGTTTTAAGTCTTTCTTCATCTGGAAATTGACTTGCTTCAGGTGTAGCTTTTGAAGTAATACTTGCAGCATGCCTTTCAATATTTGAAGGATTTGTGCACAGTACTTCTGTTCGTTTTAAATCCACAGTAGATTCATATTCTAATCCATGCAATCTAGTCAGAACATGTTTCTTTGGTGGTAAAGGAGGAGGAAGGTTTTGGTAAATTGCTTCTGGAGTATCATCAGACTTGCCACTATACAAGTGAATTGTATGCTCAGCAGGTGAGACTGATTCAGTATAGGATGGTTTGGATATATTCTGTTGTAAGAAAAATGCAAGTGCTGGTCCAGATCTAATTGTTCTTGTGTGAGGCGACAGCAAATGAGAAGATTCACTGTTGTTCTGAACCCTTTCAGTCATGGTTAAGTTCTCCCCATTATAAGAACAAGATGAACTGTCAGTGTCAGCACTGTGTACTGGTATGTTTGTTTCATCAAGTTTATCTTCATTAGGCCACCGTACAGAGCTTTGTTCACTTAATGCACTGTTCTTCATTTCTCTCTCAGTGTGGTCTTTTAAAGTGGTCTGTAGTGTTAATGTTGGAAAAAACTTCTTATTGCAATCAGGTACATCAGTCCTAGAAAATAATATAAAGTATTAAAGGACTAGTGACCCAAAATGGCAATTAAAAATGCAGGTTGCTTACCTGTAACGGTAGTTCTTCGAGTGGTCATCTGTGCAGTCACATATATGGGCTCGCACCGGCGCCGAGCCTCATTCGGGAAACTTCCATAGCTTAGACTTTTGGCGGGAACCCCTCCCCCCACCATCCTATTGCGCATGCTCGGGTTCCCGCCTACCTCAGTTCTATGGGACCAATTTGCCTCGCGAACGAGATATGATATTTACAAAGGAAATGTAAGATAATAGTTTGTATGCACAACAGGTGCTCTCTTGACCAGGCAGACTACAGCGATGCCAAGAGGGGATGGTGGGTGGGTTGTGTGACTGCACAGATGACCACTCGAAGAACTACAGTTACAGGTAAGCAACCTGCATTTCTTCTTCGTGGTCTCTGTGCATCACACATATGGCCGAATAACCAGCAAAAACTTACCGGAGGAGGGTAGGCTCGCTGGAATATCACTGAAGAATCGAAGAGAGCACAGCTCGACCAAAAGTACAGTCTTTCCTGGCTCTGACATCCAACTTATAATGGGTGATAAAGGTGGAATTATTGGACCAAGTAGCAGCCCTACACAAATCCGGAATAGCAACTCCACGGTTTAACGCAGTGGAGGTAGACAGTGCCCGAGTAGAATGTGCCTTCAAAGAGTCTGGTGGCTCTTTCCCTGCTAGCTGGTAGGCTAACGAAATAGTTTGCACAATCCATCGAGTGAATCTTTGAGAAGAAACTGGTTGACCTTTCTTCTTTCCACCATAACATACAAAAACTGGTTTGATTTACGAAATCCGCTCGATCTGGACTTGTAGAAAGCTAGTGCTTGACTTACATCCAATGAACGGAGCTTGGAACTCAGAGGGTCCGAAGATGCTTGAAAAAAGGTAAGTAACACAATGTCTTGATTAACATGAAACTCGGAAACAACTTTTGGAAGAAAAGACGGACCAGGTCTTAAAACTACCTTATCTCGAAAAAACGGAGTATAAGGGGGGTCAATAAGAAGGGCATAAAGTTCAGAGGCTCTCCTTGCAGAGAAATTTGTTCCATTTCCTCTCATAAGAGGCTCTAGTTGAAGGTTTTCTCGCCTCCCGTAGAATAGTTTTGACTGTGTGAGGTAGATCTAAGTCCTGCCATCTGGCCGGATTCTCCATGCTGTCAACTGTAGCTGTTTTAGATTTGGATGGAGAACTAAGCCGTGGTTCTTGGAGATTAGATCTGGTAGAAGTGGAAGGGGCCACGTCACTCTGTTGGCCAGATTGAGGAGCGGGG
This sequence comes from Anniella stebbinsi, assembly GCA_029215795.1. Taxonomy (NCBI): domain Eukaryota; kingdom Metazoa; phylum Chordata; class Lepidosauria; order Squamata; family Anniellidae; genus Anniella; species Anniella stebbinsi. The sequence goes on from JARDYH010000004.1 coordinate 197,307,329, forward strand.
TGAACCAAGCCTGTCGTGGCCACCAAGGAGCTATCAGTATGGCATCTGTCTGGTTCCGAGACAGCAGGAACGGAGGGAAGGCGTATGCTAGAACCGTCCCCAAGTCAAACTGAACGCATCCCCTAGGGATGACCGACCTATCCCTGCTCTTGTGCAGAACGCGTCACAGACAGCGTTGTCCGGAGTGGTGAAGAGATCTATGACTGGTTTGCCCCAACGAGTGAACAAGTGGCGTAATACTACAGGTGATAGTTCCCACTCGTGGGTGTCCTGGAAGTTGCGACTGAGTTTGTCTGCCTGGACATTGTCTGTTCCTGCAATATGGATGGCGGAGAGGCGGATATCGTTTGGGATCAACCAATAAAGGATATGTAAAGTAAGTTGGAGAAGAGGAGAGTTTGTGCCTCCTTCTTCGTTCAGGTACCAAACAACTGTGGTATTGTCTGATACGATTTGAACATGATGCCCTTTGAGATATTTCTCGAAAGCATACAGGGTCTTCTTCACTGCCAGGAGCTCCAGCATGTTGATATGGTAGGTTCTTTCGAGGGATGACCATTTTTCCTGAATCACCAGAGTGTCGCAGTGGGCTCCCCATCCCACTAAGGACACATCTGTAGTGAGAAAGCGCGTTGGGCCGGGATCTACAAAGGGTAGACCTTGCACTAGGTTGTGAAGGTTTGTCCACCATCTGATAGCCGGACGCAAGTCTGTGGGTACAACCATTTTGGTCTTTCTTGGGTTCATGGAAAGGTCGAAATTGTTCAGGAGGAACTGTTGTAGGGGTCTCATGCGCAGCCTCGCCCATCTGACCACATACACAGAAGCAGCCATGAGGCCTAGCAGCCTTTTGTAAAGTGAAAGCAGTGGTTCGCTTTGATTCTAGAATGCGTAACCCCAATTTCTGAACGGTGAGTGCCCTGTCTCTTGGAAGAAATGCTTTCCCTAAAGGAGAGTCTAGGAGGACTCCAATAAACCGAATGGTTTGGGTAGGCTGAAAAATGGATTTGTCCATGTTTATCTGCAGACCCAGACTCAGCAGAAGGGTTTTTTACAACGGCCACATCTTTGACAGCCTGAAGTAGAGAACGGGACACTATCAGCCAGTCGTCCAAGTAGGGATACAGTTCTATACCTTCCGTTCTTAGATAAGCACAAACTGCTCCCATGCATTTTGTGAAGACTCTGGGGGCTGTCTTGAGTCCAAACGGAAGAACTGAGAACTGGTAAACGTTCGAACCTATTATGAATCTGAGGAACTTCTGATGAGCAGGGTGTACTGCGATGTGGAAATAGGCATCCTTCAGGTCTATAAAGGTAAACCAACAATTTCTCTTTAAAAGGGGAAGGATCGTAGCTAAAGTAATCATACGGAATTTTTTTGTTAGAATGAATTTGTTGAGGTTCCTGAGATCCATAATAAGGCGAAGACCACCATCCTGTTTTGGAACTGTGAAGTAACGGGAGTAAAATCCTGTTGGCAAATCTGAAAACTGGATGGGAGTAATGGCACCTTTTTGAAGTAAAGTGGCAACTTCTTGAAATAATGCCTCTGACGGAGGAGTTACTTTTATGGCACTGGTGGGTGGATGAGATTTGAATTCTATCTGGTAGCCATTCTTTACAATGGTCAAGACCCATTTGTCTGATGTTATCGTCCTCCAAGATTGGTGAAACGATGTTAGTAGGTTTCCAAATTTGAGATGTGGAGGGTGATAAAGAGGGATGGAGTCAAAGACGCTGTTTCTGTGAATTGTCTTGCCTGGTGCGTTGCTGATGAAAGCAACTTGAGTGATATTGCTTTCTCTGTTGGTAGGGACGTTGTGATGGGGGGGGGGGGTCTGGTAGCGTTGCTGACGATCCTGAAATTGACATGATGGATACAGCTGCTGTCTAACGTGGGTGGTAAGATTGTTGCGTTATGGTTGGGTTAAATCCCATCTTGCGTGCAGTAATTTTTGCCTTCTGGATAGTATCCATAGCAGTGTCTGTGGATGAATGAAACAAACCTTCTCCACCAAATGGCAAATCCTCTATCAGGGATCTTGATTCCTGAGGCAGGTTAGAAGAACGGAGCCAAGCATGCCTTCATAAAGCTACTGCTCCAATCATGGCCTTTGAGGCACAATCTGTTTGGTGTCTAGATGTTGTAAGCTCCTGTTTAGAGAAGCGGATGGCCTCTGTATGAAAAACCTGTGCCAGTTCCCTCTGCTCATCTGGCAGATATGTCATAAGTGAGGACATTTTGTCCCAAAGAAAATGTTGATACCTAGCCATCATGGCTTGGTAGTTAGCCACTTTCATCCCCAATGCAGTAGAGGAGTAAATTCTACGCCCAAACATGTCCAACTTTCTGCCTTCCTTATCAGTAGGGGCAGAATGGGTTTTAGAGGACTTGCCTTGAGCTGCCTCCACTATGACTGAGTTAGGCTTCGGGTGCACAAACAAAAAGGAGGCGTCCTTCTCTTGGACTTTGTAAAGTGAGTCCAAACGTTTAGATACTGGTCCCATTGTAGATGGGTTTTTCCACGATTGCTGGGCAGTGTGCAACAGAGTAGGAACATAAGAAATTGCCAATGGAGCGGAGGATTCTGTATACATCACATCAAAAATGGGATCAACAAATTTTTCCACAGGTTGTTGGTGCTCTATGCCTAAGGATTGAGCCATACGAAGCATCTGCTCCATGAAGTTCTCAAGCTCAACAGATGGAGAGGCACGCTCCGTAGTCCCGACGACATCATCCGGTGACGGTACCGATGGAGGAGCTGTCACTACCGAAGATGAGTCCGACAAATAATCTTCAGCAGATTGCGGTGAGGATGGAGTCGGCACCTTGGTGAGCTGCGGCGGTACCGAAATTGTTGCCGAGGGCGGTTGTCGTGGAGGCTGTGGAGGGAGGAACGCTCGATCCGCAAGGAACCGCTGGCCGTGTAAGGGTCGAAAGCATATCGGTACCGACGAGAGTCCTCGAGCCGGTCCCGGCCCTGATAAAGTAAGTTGGACTGTGAAACCGAGGAACTTATGGAGCGATCGGAGTATCAGTCCCAGTCCTGTGAGGGCCAGCAAGAGCGAGATCGATAGTGGCGGCAGTCTGAGTCGCATCTCGAACTCCGAGAAGCCAGTGCTACCAAGTGGGCCGACTGTGAGCTAGCTGGGGCAGTTAGCGGCTGGGAGTCAAAGATTTCGCCTTCCGATACCGACGCTGGAGGAGGTCTCATTGAGAGGTGCGTTGATCTTGGAGGACCTGTCAAGGAAGGCGGTGCAGATGGATGCCCTTCGTGGGTCATCGCCGGAGGCACCGGTCTGCTCGGTACCGAGGTCAACCCCGAAGGGGATGGTATCGATGTCCTGATCGGTACCGAGGTCGATCCCGAAGGAGACGGTACCGATGGCCTCGAGATGGCGGCTGGGCGATTTTTAGAAGATTTTTCAATATGTTTTGCTTTCGCCTTCTTTTTCCGCCTCACCTCTCCTGAGGTTGGACGGTAGTCTTTTTTGCCTTCTTTGTTTTGACTCCGGCAGAAGCGGGAGCAGGCATTGCTGGGTTAGAACGACTTACGGGCAAAGCCCCATGTTCCCCAGATTCCGAGGTGGCCACAGATATGGAGGGTATTTGAGTTGGGGTATCCACCGCCTCCAACACTTTTTTCCACAACAGGCCCCTCAATCTATCTGCCCTGTTCCATCGGGCTTGGCGAGAAAAGCTCATACAGTGAGCGCAAGCTTCAACAATATGTGACTCCTCTAAGCAGAGGAGGCACAGCGAATGTCCATCGGTAAGGGCAAGTTTTGCCCTGTACCTCGAGCAGGTTTTGAATAACGCTGACTGCGCCAGCGTTATTCAAACGTAGAAGGTATCTATATCTATATCTATATATATCTCAACACTATCCTAAATATTACTAATAATCTAAGCTAAACTAACTATCACTCTATAATTTTTAGAGAAAGAATACGAACGAAGTTCGAAGAGAAGTCTCCCGCGAGGCAAACAACAGAGTGGTCGAAAAGAACTGAGGTAAGGTGGGAAATGCAGGTTGCTTACCTGTAACTGTAGTTCTTCGAGTGGTCATCTGTGCAGTCACACATATGGGCTCGCGCCGGCGCCGAGCTCGCTTCGGGAAACTTCTAAGTAGTTAGGATTTCTGGCGGGAACCCCTCCCCCCACCGTCCTACCGCGCATGCTCAGGGTCCCGCCTACCTCAGTTCTCTGAGACCGCTAGGCCTCGCGACTAAGGCAATGTAATTTTTTGTTCTTTTTTTTTTTTTTTTTTTTAATATATTTAAGCTATGCGAGCATGCCGGAGTCAGCTTGACAATCAGAACAGCGATGCCAAGAGGGGACGGCGGGTGGGTTGTGTGACTGCACAGATGACCACTCGAAGAACTACAGTTACAGGTAAGCAACCTGCATTTCTTCTTCGTGGTCTCTGTGCATCACACATATGGGCGAGTAATAAGCCAACTTACCGGAGGTGGGAAGGGCACGCTGTATGATCACTGACATATTGAAGACAGGACTGCTCTGCCAAACGAGGCGTCCTGGCGTGGTCTAACGTCCAAACGGTAGTGTTTCACGAAGGTGGAAGCGTTCGCCCAAGTGGCCGCTTTGCACAAGTCTGGAATCGTTGCGCCATGAAGGAGCGCTGTGGAGGTGGCCTGACCCCTGGTGGAGTGTGCATTTAATGCAGGGGGCACTTCCTTGCGAAGAAGCTGGTACGACAAAGTGATGGTGTCGACAATCCATCTTGAAAGGCGCTGTGAGGACACCGAGAAGCCCTTTTTCTTTCCACCGAAACAGATGAAGAGTTGACGGGATTTGCGAAACTCCTCTGAACGAGACTTATAGAAAGCTAACGCTCTTCTAACATCCAAAGCGTGTAGCTTGGAACACAGCGGATCGGATGATGCTTTGAAGAAGGTAGGTAGGACAATGTCCTGGTTCATATGAAAACTAGAGGCAACTTTGGGAAGGAAGGAAGGGGGAGTCCGAAGAACAACCTTGTCACGGAAAAATTGCGTGTATGGCGGGTCGATAAGTAGAGCAGCCAGTTCTGATGCTCGTCTTGCAGACGTAATGGCAACAAGGAACACAGTCTTGAGCGTCAATAGCCGAATGGTGGTTGTAGCCAAGGGTTCAAACGGTTTATCTGACAATGCACTCAGCACCAGCGAGAGGCTCCACTGTGGAATCAGGGGGCGGGTAGGAGGGTAAAGGTTGTGTAGGCCTCTGAGAAAAGCCTTGGCGAGAGGGTGAGTGAATGCCGAGAAACCATCAATTAGAGGATGGTAGACTGCGATAGCCGCTAGATAAACCCGGATAGAGGATAACTTTAGGCCCGCTGAATGTAGTGAATGCAGGAAAGAAATAATATTAGTGATAGAGGCCGTCAAGCCATCAAAATGGTTGGCTGAGGCAAAAACTTGGAAACGCTTCCATTTGGCCAAGTAGGAAGTCCTAGTAGACGGTTTTCTGGACGCGTCCAAAATGGTTCTTATGCCCTGAGGTAGGGCAAGTCCTTGCCACAGGGCAGGAGTCTCCATGCCGTGAGGTGCAAAGTGTGGAGATCCGGGTGTAGTATCCTGCCGTTGTCCCTGGACAGGAGGTCCGGGGTGGTTGGGAGACGCCACACTCGATGGGCAGCTAGTCTGCGTAGAGGTGTGAACCACGCTTGTCGTGGCCACCATGGTGCGATCAGGATAGCGTCTGCCTGATGGCGGCGTACTCGTGTGATAGTTTTTGCTATCAGGGGGAACGGAGGAAACACGTAAAGGAGGTGCTGCGACCAGTCCAGTAGGAAAGCATCTCCGAGGGACCCTAGTCCTATTCCTGCTCTGGAGCAGTACTGTTGGCAAACTCTGTTGGTTTGGGTTGCAAACAGATCGATTTGAGGTGTGCCCCAGCGGGCGAAGAGTCGATCCAGCACCCAGGGAGCTAGTTCCCACTCGTGCGTTTCTCTGAAAGAACGGCTCAGTTCGTCGGCTTTGACGTTGGCGGTCCCTGCTATATGTAGGGCTGACAGGCGTATATTCTGTGCGATCGCCCAGAGTAAAATATCTGTGGTAAGATGAAGCAGGCGCGGGGAGCGGGTGCCCCCTTCTTTGTTGATGTACCACACCACGGATGTGTTGTCTGAGAGCACTCTCACGTGGTGTCCTCTTAGTTGAGGGAGGAAAGCCTGTAGGGCTTTCTTGACAGCGAGGAGCTCCAGTTTGTTGATATGTAGGGAACTCTCTGAAGGTGACCATTTTCCCTGTATGAACAGGTCGTCTAAGTGTGCTCCCCAGCCTTTCAGCGATGCGTCGGTCGTGACGACTCTGGAGGGACCGGGATCGACAAAGGGCATTCCGCGCGATAAGTTCGATGGATTTGACCACCACAGGAGCGAGCGCTGCACATGGAGCGGAATGGTAAGTACCAGTCTGCGTGGATCTTTTAGTGGTGTATATCGACTTAATAGGAGCTGTTGGAGGGGGCGCATTCTCAATCTCGCCCACCTTACTACGAACACCGCTGCTGCCATGAGTCCTAGTAGGCGTAGGATGACGAGAGCCGTTGCTCGTGGGCGGGTACTCAGTCTGGTTGCTAAGCTTTGTAGAACGTCCAACCTGTCCGGGGGGAGAAAGGCTCTTGCGGCAGAAGAGTCCAGACCAACCCCGATAAATTGGATCGTTGTGGCTGGTTGAAAAACTGACTTGTCGTAATTGATTTGTAGGCCCAGGGACGACAGAAGGGATTCCACTGTGTGGACGTCGGCGGCTGCCTGATGACGAGATGGTGAAACGACTAGCCAGTCGTCCAGGTAAGGGTAAACTTCGATATTGATTGACCGGAGATGGGCGCAAACCGCTGCCATGCATTTGGTAAAGACCCTTGGGGCTGTCTTTAAACCAAAAGGAAGGACTGTGAATTGGTAGATTTGAGATCCTATGGCGAAGCGGAGGTATTTGCGGTGTTTGGCGAGGATGGCTATGTGAAAGTACGCGTCCTTGAGGTCGATCAACGTGAACCAACTGCCTCGTCTTAGGAGTGGTAGGATTGTAGAAAGCGTTATCATGCGAAACTTCTGGGGCTTCACAAATTTGTTCAGAGCCCGGAGATCCATAATAGGACGAAGTCCTCCATCCTTTTTGTGCACTGTGAAATAACGCGAGTAAAACCCGCTGTTTAGTTGGGACGTAGGGACGGCTACGATCGCTCCCTTGTTTAACAGAGTCTGTGTCTCCTGAAGGAGGGTTTCTGATGGAGGCGTAGTTTTTACAGTGCCCAAAGGAGGGAGGGCTTCGAACTCTATCGAGTATCCGTGCCGGATGATCCGCAAAACCCACCGGTCGGTCGTGATGGAAGCCCAGGTGTGGTAGAAGGGCTGAAGCCTGTTGTATGACCGAGTGGGGCGATGTAGGGCGAAGTCAAAGACGTCGCTTCTGCGCCTGGGGCTGCTTGGAGCGAGATTGTGCGTAGCGAGGAGCGGACTTGCGCTGATGATAGGTGGATGTAGTAGCCTGTTGTTGATAGCGCTGGCCTCGATCCTGGCCCTGCCTCGGTTGGTAGGGGAGTGGTCTGTACCACTTACGGTTTCGGAAGGTCTGCATTGGCGGCTGGCTGAACCCCATCTTTTTGGCTGTCAATGTGGCTTTATGAATCGTGTCCATAGTGGTATCTGTCTGTACATTGAACAAACCTTCCCCGTCAAAGGGCAAATCTTCTATTTTATTTTTAGTCTCCGTCGGAAGGGTCGCCGAGCGTAGCCACGCATGGCGGCGGAGAGCGACAGCTCCGATCATAGCCTTTGACCCTGAGTCTATCTGGTGTCTGGCGGTGGTCATTTGTTGCTTCGATAGCCGGGTAGCCTCAGCCTGAAAAACGCGTGCCAGTTCGCGTTGGTCATCTGGCAGGTAGTCAGTGAGGTTTGAAATCTTTTGCCATAGAAAAAGTTGATACCTGGCCATCATGGCCTGGTAATTCGCGGTTTTCGTCACTAGGGCTGCCGAGGAGTAGATGCGTCTTCCAAAAGAATCGAGTTTGCGGCCCTCTTTATCGACCGGTTCGGCATGTGAGCGACCGGACTTTCCTTGTGAAGCTTCCACAATGATGGAGTTTGGTTTCGGGTGAGTAGCCAGAAACGGTGCTTCAGCTTCCTTAATTTTGTAAAGGGCATCCAGCCTTTTTGAAGTTGGGCCCAAGGTAGCGGGGTTAGGCCAAGATTGCTTGGCAGTTTTTAGTAACGTTGGGACCATCGGAAGCTTCAGCTGAAGGGTCGGTTCCGTCCACATGACGTCATAGATGTCGCCTTCTTCCTCCTCTGGCTGTTGAGCATCTATGCACAGCGACTGAGCCAAGCGGAGCATCTGCTCATTGAATCCCCCCAATTCCATGGTTGGAGAAGCCCCTTCCTCGGTACCGATCTCTTCTATCGGAGACGGTATCGAGGGACGCACTGATGGAGCCGACGAAGTGTCGGAGGCGTAATCGTCGATGGAAGTGGACGGTGCCGAACGTCGGTATTGAGCGTCAACTGTTCGCTCTGGTACCGCGGAGGGTTGGGCGCGATGCATACGGCGTGCCGATGCCGAGAGAAGCGATGTGGAGCGGCGAGGTGGTACAGGTGGCGGCACCACAGCCCGGGTCGTCCGCTGTTGTCTCGGAGAAGAGCGATAGGACAGATCTGAAGCGCGGTCCCATCCCTGGGATGCAGATCGAGACCTGGATCTTGATCGGTGTCGTTCGCTCTGGCGCATCGGTATCGAGGTCTCGATACCGATGGGGTCCGAGTACTCCTCATCAATTACAAGGACGTCTGAGTCAAGGGGGAGAGCCAGAAGCTCCTCTCCCGAGAGAGTGTCCATCGGTACCGGGGACGGTAGCGGTGGGTGGCGGACTGGCGACTCCAGTAAGGGAGTTGGTGGGGAGCTCCGACGTGGTTGCTCTGGAGAATGTGGAGGCCGAGCCTTCGTTGCCGAGGGGGAGCGTCTCTTCGATCCCGAAGAGCGGTCTCTCGGTAGCGATGATGGTCTTTTCGGCGGCTTAGTTGGCTTCGGTACCGACGGTAGCGAAGACGGTGCCGAGGATGATTTCTTCGGTACCGGAGTACTCGTTGGTCTCCTCGATACCGATGGCATCGATGAAGATGGTCCGGGCTTCGATACCGTCGTCGATGTCGACGGTTTTTTTTACTTTTTTGTCGGCTTTGTCTTCTGCCTCTTTGGAGGAGGAGGAGATGGAGACAATGATGCCTGAGTTGTGGCCCTAAATGAGGGCAAGTCAGGAGTTGCTGGGCGTGAGCGTTGTGCGGGCGGCAGCCCCCGCTCCCCAGAAGATGAAGGGCCCGGCTCCATACGGCTTGGAGCGGGACGGTCAACCGCTGAAAGGGCCCTGCTCCAAAGTAGACTGCGTAAGCGGTCGGCCCTGTTCCTCCGAGTCTGGCGTGAAAAACTCAGACAATGGGGGCAGGAATCTGTAATATGCCCCTCTCCCAAACAGCCCAGGCACAAAGAGTGTCCGTTGTTGAGGGCTAATTTGGCGCGGCAGCGAGAACAGTGCTTAAACAGCGCTGTCTGCGCCATAGGCCGCAGAGGAAAAAACTATTTTACTAACTGATATAACTATTAAACTTTTTTTTTTTTTTTTTTTTTTTTAACAACTAGAACCTAACTAACTAACAACTAACAGCTAACTACAAGAAAATTGCTCTTCTTACAGATCTCCGAGGACGGAGGAAGTCTCCCGCGAGGCGATCAGCGAAGCGGTCGAAGAAGAACTGAGGTAGGCGGGACCCTGAGCATGCGCGGTAGGACGGTGGGGGGAGGGGTTCCCGCCAAAAGTCTACGCTTTGTAAGTTTCCCGAATGAGGCTCGGCGCCAGCGCAAGCCCGTATGTGTGATGCACAGAGACCACGAAGAAGAACAGTAATCTAATTTTAGTTAGTCAATTGCAGATATTTCATGCTATTTCAATTGTTCTGGTTGAGCTGTGCATTTTAAAATAGCTAAGCCAGTTTCCAATATTTGCCATACTACAAAATTGAGGGTGCAATATGCTAATCAAAAGGCAGGACGAAAGATATGAGCAAGCTTCATTCTCAGTGGCTGGGGTCACCAATGGCAAAGAACAAGTTCAAAAACTCCATCCCAATATAGTCCTTGGTGCAACCCACATTTTTTCAAGGAATTGATGAGTTGCTATTCATGCCTATCAGAAAAACTGTGGTGAGGGGAAAGCCTGCCTTACATCCCCTGATACTGGTCCTCACCAACAGGGACTCTGTGGGGAATGCAATGTGTTGTCACTTGCATCCTCAGGGCTCCCCACAATAAAAAAGCCCGCTATCCACAAAGCTAGCAAATCATGACTACATTTTTCTAGTTTTTAACAGTCCTTAAATCTGTATCTGATTGATTTTCATGGTCTCTCTCAAATATTTTTTATCCTTCCTACCTATATAAAGTAACAGAGGGAGCAATCCTGTGGCTCCTAGAAAGAGTTGTGGCAGGGGCATAGGATAGTTCCGATTCCTGGATCCAAGATCAAAGACAGCACTCTGACCTCAGAGCCAGGAATCTGAGCACCCACCCCTTCATCCTCGCAGCCAGCGCGGAGAGAACTGTGCCGGCTGCCTCTCCGAGGTTGCAAAAATGAATTCAGAGAGGAAGAGAAGGGGGCATGGCAGTGGGCAGGGAGAAGATGGGGGTGGCGGTTTACACCATATCCCCAGCCCTTCCCAGCCTCCTTCCCTCGCACTCTGCAGACCCTAAAAAGCCCGTCTAGCCAAAATGCAGAGCAAGAGAAGCGCGAAGGTGAAGATCACCTGCTCCACTCTGCATGGGATAGTCATAAGCTTCCGAATTCAGAGGCTTACAGCCATCCCGATATGATTGCACCCTTAAATGGTAGTTAATAAATAGTTACAACATATCATACTAAGAAATCAGAACACAATTAAAACCAGAACTATGGAAGGATAAACCTTCACCCTCCTCCCTCCCGATACTGATTTTAACTGGTACCAGAAAGATAGAGGACTCCACATGATTTTTTCTGTGGCTGCATTTGAACAACACATTTGTCAATGGTGGGTGAAGCAGTCAACTGACAGTTGGGCTATTTGCAGGTACTCTCCACACAATATGGTAATACGGCCCCTTGGAGCAGCAGAGTCTCTAGTGGAGTGGATTACTACTCAACCCAGCATTTGATTGACACAGCCTCCACCCCTCTCCCCGCCCTCCCTCAGTCCTCCAGGTGCTATCCCAACAGCTGTAGCAGAGCAGCCGACTCAGTTTTGGCCGCTCTTGCCTGGGAACTCTAGCCAGGTGAAAATATCAACTCAACGGGTGGAAAACTCTACTGGCTCAGTTCGGATGACACAAAAACCACCAGTTGTGTGAGAATTCAACTCTGCAGCCTGTTGTTCTTCTCCAGTTGTTGTTTTTTGCCAAAAAAAGTCAACCATGGAGTGGATATTGCCCGACAGATGACACAAATACCAACCGATGACCATTTCACTGACAGTTGACTCCTAAAACCACTGGTGGTTTTTGTGTTGTCCGAATGCAGCTGTAAAGGCTGTTCCAAAGCCTGAGTAACACTAACGATAAAAATCTATTTCTGCTTGCCACCCAATGTAATTTCTGATGGCAGAAGCACCCAAAGCAAGTCTTTCATTGAGCACAGAATATGGGCAGCTAGAGGAGAAGGTGCTAATTATGACCTTTGAACTGTACCTGGAAATAAACTGGAAGCCTGTACATATCTTTAAATAGAAAAGCAACATTTGGCTTCACAGCTCCAGTGTAGCCCCGTCACCTCTGAAACTGGGGGAGGGCGCTTAAAAATATATTTTTTAAAAAATATTCTGGGGGGCAAACAAAGCGGCATCTGCAGCTTCTACAGAGAGTCAAAAGGATCAAAATGAGCTTGTTTGAAAGTTCATTGTGACCCTTTTGGGACTCTGTAATAGCAGTGAAAATTAGCTTGCAAACAAGCTAATTTCCATCCTTTTGGCATCCCTTAGCAGCTTCAGATGTCATTTTATTTTTATTTTTCAATTTCCTGCTTTTGGCACCCAAGCGCAGGGGAAGTGCAGCCTGCGGAGGGGCAAAAATGATCCCTGGACCTCCCAAAGTTGCACCCTCATGCACTAAAGTAATGTGCTCAGAACTGTGAATACTAGTTAATAGTTATGGCTGCCAAATAAATTGTAGTTTCCAACTGTTACACATAGAATTAGTTGTAGTAATTTAACTTGAACGTTTTCAAAGCATGAATGGCAGTGCAAGATTGCCTTAAGGTTTTGTAAATGGGAAAACCCAAAATTCAGGACTTCATGTGAACCACCCAAGGCACTTTGTGCAACACAGAAATGTAATAAATAAATAAATGTTGGAATCCTGCAGTGGGTGGCGTAGGAGGGCAAGTATCTTTGTGGAGCCCCATCCAATAATGTGATTGCCAAAGCATTTCCCAGCCACCAATCTGCCCCTCCACGCAAAAACGTTTGCCCATCTCTGCTTTAGACTGTATACATCATATTAAAAGAGATACCTTTTCAATGGTGGACTGTGAATTGGCAGATGCGAAGCTGAAGGTAGGTTATGAGGTCTGTAGTTAATATGGGTATTCATCTGATCTTTCTTCAAGGCTGAAAAACAGTGTTCATTTTACCTTCAAAACATTACAGATTAAGGATTGATTAATTTATTTACACTAGTTTTCTATAAATGCAAGGGGAAAGTATCAGCAATACCAGTAACAAACAAAATCTTGCAAACTTTTCACTTTTTCCTCTTAAAAAAACAAACCTCTTGAAATTCAATGGTTAAATGTGAATAAAATGCAAGGTATTCTAAGGACTCTGTTTAGACTCCATGGAAATCAACCAAATTTAACTCCTTTTAATAGGAACCTGATTTCAATTGTGTGCTTGATGGTGATGTAGCCCATTTGCTATCAAAGTTGGCCACCATTGCATTAAAATACAATTTTTTAACTGAACATCTACCTCAGGATATCCAGCTCACTTAACATGTTCAGGTAGCAAGTTGAACATATGGTTTATTCAACTGCCTCACTTCATTTTTTATTATTTTTTTGCTGATGTTTTAGCTTTTTTTCTGCTGTTGAGTTATGCTGATGACTGTAAATTGGCCCAAGATTGGGGTGGAAGGTGTGGGATATAAATATTTGTATGAATAAATCTGCAATATGCTTATGAAGTTACAGCACAAGATATAACACTGACACTAGATGATAGGAACCATACTGACAGTGTGCTCCAACGTTTTGCTGTATTCTCAAATAAGTGATCTGAAAGGGACTTATTGCTGACAAAACATAATTTCACATTGTTAGTAAAGGGAGATGCACATAGCAAACACTTTGAATTGAGGTGTCCCATACAAGTCATACTCAAGACACTGTTTTAAAAATACTTTCTGCATAGATGTTCATCCCATGTTCATTACACAAAATATCCTGACGTTTCAAGAGGTGAGTTTCTTTACTAAATAGCTGTTGTTTTTATTGTGCAGTTTCATGTACTCAACAGAAGGAGGCAGGGAACGCTTAGAAGATGAAACTCCTATACAGTATCAGTATGGCAAGAGTCCAATCAAAGCTGCTCACTGACACCAGGAGGCTTGTGCCTTCAGAATTCCAGCTAATTTAAAAATAGATGTGTTATTTTTCTCTTCTGCTGACATGAAGATCCATGCATGGTTAAAACCAGAGACAGTCCAGTAGGAATTTTGGCTCTAGGTTCTAGTCAAACTAAATATGGCTGATGTTAGGCATGCATAGAAGAGGCTTCACCATTATCAATGAAACATTAAAACTTTAAACAGTAGAAATGCAATTTTGGCTTCTATTATGTTAGAACTTGTTCAAAGAATTGTTTCACTGCAGGAAAACCTTTAAAACTCTTCTGGATTGGATAAATCAATGCTTCTATTTTTGAATTAGTGAGCTGTTTTTTCAGAAAGCAGTTCAGAATATAAATGACTACGGTGATTTCTAATATCAGTAGTTAGAAGGCAACACATTTTATTTTTTTCTTTGTAAAAAGGGAACAGAGGCAAGTGAGAGGGAAACTAGAACTGTTAATGATACATAGCTGCAACAATTATAACTATAGATATGCCCATTACACTCCTTAGAAAGTAAAGCATTATTTAAAAGTTGAATATATTTAGATAATACAACTGAATGCTTACCATCCAAAGTGTTTTTGTTCTGCTGGGAGGTAGACTGCAAGACACACCCAGGATGTCTGACTGACAGATTTCGATCACTATGAAACAAGATGCAGTAAATATAAAAACATTCAGATTCTACCAAAAGGTAAAATACGTTTAACTAAACCTAAAGTACAAAACAATATTTCACTGAAAATTTACTGTGTACCCAGCATATCCAGAAAAATATTTGTCCCCATTTCCTCCTGACTTGTCCCCATTTCCTCCTGACTCTCTACCCACCCCATCTGCAAGAAATTTTGGTACCAATGAAATGTTTGTTGCCAATTTTGTCATGCAGTTTTTGTCCACCTTTCATTAGAAAACAGTGAATGCAGAAGCACCAATATAGAGTACCTAACCAAGCAGAAGTTAAATTGGAAAAAGCAAACAAAGAGATTTACAAGGTCATAGTCTTTTCATCCTGCACACACGTGTGCCTGCACATAAACACACACACACACAACCATCCATAAAGTATTCTGTTTGTGCCTTAATGGAAAAATAGGCCTGATTATGCTTTGAATATTACCAGCAATATAAATAAGAACAATTATTGTCAAAGCTGAATCTTATGAAGAAATATAATATGAGCAGAAGAGTTCTCATTTCTACTAATTCAGGTGCACTATCTTGTAGTTTATCAAATTGAAAGGCATCCTCTATTAATTTGTGCCTTTATCGTAAATTTTAAACAGAAAAATAAACAATTCTATTTTTAGACAAGCAATTCTGTCGTTCTCTCTCCCAAAGTTTTGACTACTAATGGAGCTTTCTGAATGCTGAACAATTGGTCTATTACAGTTCTAGAAAATAGTAAAGTAGGTTTTGAACATTTTTTTCCACTCCCAAAAATGCCACTTACCATCCAAAGATTTTTCTCATGGTGGCAATATTGTATATAAAAGTGAGGCCAGTTTGCATATCACAACAACTCACCCTGTGAAATACGCCACACAGTGTGGGTTATTGTCCAAAAACCCACAGTGAGCCCGACAGACGGTTGGGCTGACTTTGGGCTGTTCTCTCCATCCGTTCCTCTCACTCCTAAGTCAGGGATTCCAGGGGATTTGGTGGCAGATTTGCATAAACTGTGACTATATAAGTAATGTACACATATGAAAAGTTGCATTGAAAAGGGAATTTCAGCAGGTGTCATTTGTATATATGCAGCACCTGGTGAAATTCCCTCTTCATCACAACAGTTGAATATCTGATCAATAATGAATTTAAGTTTGTTGATCCCTCTAACACACTTTACTTTAATTGCCCAAAGCATATAGTGGCTGCATTTGGACAACACAATAGTCAATGGTGGGTTAATAGTCAACTCCACGGTTGATTATTGAGGGGGTACTCCCCACACGACATTATAATCAACCGTGGTGCGGATTAAGGACAGCATTGAGTTGACTATTGGTCAACGGTGTGTTTGATTGATACATCTCCAGCCCTCTCTCCCCACCCCAGTCCTCCTGCTGGTATGCCTAAAATTGGGCACACTGGTGGGGCTGTCACACACACAGACAGTCAAGACTGATCAGCCAGCAGGCAAGGATTTCTGCTGCTCTGCTGTCCGCAGCCTATGCACAAGCCACCATGTAGGAATCTGTCCAGGTTTGCACGACATATCAACCTACCATGGCTTGTCACCCATGATGGGTTGGCGTGTTGTGCAAACTATGTGTGTGCAAACATATATAGGAACAAACACATACATGTGCACACTATATGGCTGCATTCAGACAACACATTAGTTAATGGTGGGTTGAGTAGCCAACTCACAGTTGGTTATTTTGTGGGTACTCACCACACAACATATTCCTACACTACTGTGGGTGGTTGGGGCTGGCGTTGAGTGGACTAATAGTCAATCCAGCATTTGACTGACACAGCCCCCGCCCCTCTCCCCACCCTCCCTCCTCCCTCAGTCCTCCCAGTTCTATCCCAGCAGCCTCTGCAAGTTGCACCAGTTGTAGCAGAGTGGTAGCCGCCGCTTTGGCCGCTCTTGCCGCCTGCCTCTATGGGCTTGTGTTTTAACCCACTCACGGCACGCCATTAACCCACTCACCCCTCCACACAACACTTTAAACAACTGGCTTCGAGCTAAACAACTTGCAAGCCAGTTGTTTCTCTCAGTTGCTTATTTGGGCGGAATAGCATACAGTCAGTAGTTTGTGAGTGGCGTGTTACCCTCCACACAACACAATAAACAACACAACTGCCGACTGTTCCCCCCCCCACCCCCCAGTTGCTTAATGTGTTGTCCGAATGCAGCCTATATCTACTAATATTACAATACAAGTATTAACTTTGTTACTGTTACCTGCAAGAAACAGTTTCTTTAATAGTAGTGTCAACTGGGCTGTTTCCTTCAATGCCAGGTGAATCCAGATTAGCAGATGCATTGCTGATATGATCACTGCTTTCATAACCAGATTCAGTCCTTTGTATCTGCCAGCTGTCAGTATGAACTTTCCTCTCTGTAAATCCTTGGCCTTTTTCTGCATTTCCTTTCCCTTCTGAATCTAAAGAATTCCGACTCCCTGTCTGTTTTGTTTCATCTTCATAAATAGTCATCAAGCCTTTTTGACTTGGATTTTCTTTTGGCCAGTTGCTTGAACTCTGTTCCTTTTCATGTTTAGGTTTACTGCTTGCAGTTAGTTTGGGCTTTGAACTATGCTCTTTTTTCTCTGGCTCATTAAAGATGCTATCTACATTCAATGTTTCTCGCATGGGTCTCCAACCTCTGCTTCGACTTTTGCTGCTAGTGACACTTCCTTTATCTTTGGAGTCTTGGCTACTGTCCGTATCATAACCTGTGATGCTGTCAGCCTTTATGCGGCCCATCTTCTCTCCTTCAGAAAAGCCATCTGTTTTATTTGAGCTTGACATCTGTGCATTGGATCTGATTTGGTTGTGTACTTTTTCATGTCTGTAAGGTCCTTTCCCCTGGCTACCATACACACGTTCATTAGAATGCTGCCTAAATCCATTTCCAGAAGGTGGTGATCCTGTTTTAAAATTAGTGCGAATTTCTCCAGACAGATCTTAAAATAAAGAACAAAATATTTTTAAGCTCTCTATAGTATTAAAAAAAATCCTCTTTAAACTTTAAAGGCAATATATTACTCTTGCTAGTAAATTAGATTTTCAAAGCAAACATTCGAAAAAAAACATTTAAAGACACAAGATTCTTTAATCAAGATATGCAAGAGGGTTTAGTGATAGGAATTTTCCATTTTCAAACTAAATTTTCTTACCTCTCTGTTTTCCAGATTCTCTCTTTGATCCTCTGTCTGAATCTTTTCTTAGGGAAGATGAGCTTTTCATCTCCGCTACCTTCTGAGCACATTCTCTGGAAATGTCCTTTGCCTTTTCCCTGTGTTCATTATGCCCCAATTTACCTGCAATAATAGGTATTATTTTGCATTATAGATTTACAGACATAGGAATGACCAAAAGCAGTCCCGTCCAAGCACCTGCCATGAGGAAGGGACATCCATCTTAGAGCCACCAGACCAATATGACAGATAACAGCATGGCCCCAGCAGAGCAGATACATCTAGAGCTTACAGTTCTGCACTGTTAAGTATGTAAGTAACAAATATTCTACAGCAGAAGTCCAAACACTATCACCCATTGCAGAAGTTTCATTTTTTTTTTAAAAAAACCCTGACAACTGTCAAAATAAGAAAGTGTGACACTAATACTTATTAATCCAATGGGATTGCTGCACTTTTGATAGAAGCTTCCAAGCTTGGAGGTTTCAGAAAATCCTATGACCTGCCATGGTGTAGCCAGCAGGGCTGGAGGACCTCCCATTCCTCCTCAAAGACAACAACAACAACAACAACAAAAAGTCAACTAGGCGGGCCTCTGAGCCCATCTAGCTCATTTGTCAGTAGTGAGTGGGAATTGATGACAGGCAAACCACAGGATCCTGCAGATCCCGGCATCTCCTCTCCTCACCCTTCCCCACTCACTAGAATGCTTCCTTTGGGATATCTATGAGGTCATCCGTGGTCACTTTTCCAACCTTTGAAAGCAGCCACTGCAGTGCTTGCAAGTTGCAAGGGGGAAGGATCCAATCTCAGATTTCCCCCTTCTGAAGTCGTAGGAGTGTCTTCTAAGTCAGGAGGGGGAATCTGAAATATCCTATGGTCCCTGGGACACTCCTAGACACCATATCATTACTCTCCTAGAAATAATAGATTTAAAGTGTTTTTAGCAAATATTTCATTCTTATGAATAATGAATAAATTTTAATCTTATAAATTTCATTCTTATGAATAAAATTTGTCTTTCAACCTGAGGCATGTGCATTCATTTTCATTTCAGGATGAAAACTAGCTTCCCTGGCTGCAGTCAAGAGATGGGCACACTTCAGGTCCACATGCACACCCAATTTCCCATTTGGTGGTCTGTATAGCAACTTCTCTGCCAACACTCTTCCTCATTCAACACCTTTTGAATCCTCTTCCATTTAAAAAATGGTTTCAAAATATAGCACAGAAGAACTTAACAGCATTGCAGTACGGAACTGATGTGCATATGCTCACTACTTTGCACACATCACGTGCAAACTTTAAAGGCAATGTATTACTGGAGAATCTAGGCCTTAAAGATGATACTAGTGCCACTCTTAAAGCTATCAATGGCAACACCTTCCTCTTCAGGTCACGTTTTGAGAAAGGGGGAAACCAACAGAAGGAAGGCTGTCCAGTGAGATACCACCAAGGCAGGCCATTAGAATCCAGGTTCAAAAATCAGGAAGATTTAGGTTTGATTTCTTTCTAGAACTGGGGAACGTAGTTTCCAAACTCCACTAATTTAACCATTGTTACATAAAAATATAATGGAATGTGTTCCGCTTTGTACCATGAAGGCCCAAATCATTTAAGCAATACTTTCTTTACATGAATGTTAACTGTGGGAGGAGTGGAGAGAGAATCATGATCATTCGTCAAGTGGCATAGTATACAAAACAGTTTCAAGCCACAGATCCACAATTTCATTTGTCATGTTAAGTGTGCTGCTATCCTGTGGCATGAAAAGCCTCCACCTTTCCTCAACCTTGGAGCTGGAGGAAGGGGCAGAGATCATCCACTCCACTGCATGGTGCTTCAAGGCAACTTTGAAGCCCAGCACAATTGTGGAGAAGATTTTCCCACTGCCCACCCTACACCAAGATTGGGAGGGAGGTTAAGAGTTGTTTGGTCAAACAGATCAAATATGTTACATAATTATGCAATTATTTGTACTGGACAATTTTAAGAATCAAGAAAAACTAGGCATGATAAGCCTTGTAAGTAACGTTACCATAAGAATAATTCGAGGACTCATAAGGTACACACCTGACCCTCTGGCACCACTGGCTTGAAAATGGTTTCGACTAAAGGCTGGGTTTTCTGGCTGAAACTTTTTAGTGATCTTTTGAGTAACCGTTTCTCCAAACCCATTCTCTTTTGTACGATTTGACTTAGGCAAAGTAGACTTTTCGAATCCTAGGAAAAGCAACATTAAATAATATTAATGGTTTATTGATATATTTTTTAAAAAAAGGAAAGGGTTACTCATTTCTTACCAGTCTCTTTAAAGTCAGTGTAACGCACTGAAAGGAAATTTCAGCATAAATATGTGATGATCTGGAAGTCATACAACAGTACTACAACTAGTGTTTAAGGCTAAATACAGAAAACCAAAAAGAATCTAACTTCCTATATACCCCAAAGTTCAAACACTTCATATCTCTTATCACATATTACAAACTGTTGCCCCTCCTAGCTCATCTTCTTTCAGCAGGAAGATTGCAACTACTCTCAATTCATTCCTCACATTCTCCTTTAACAGGGTGGAGTGATTTAAATTAAGGCAACTTAAATCAGCAAGAAAAAACAATTGATTTAAATCATTAATATAAATCACGTTTCCCATTGATGGTTCTTAATATATTTCCTAAACAATGGCTTAGTTTTGACCAACTAAACAAGGCTTAGTTTTGACCATGTGGATCTGCAACTAAATTGAGTATTATTACACTGTATCATTCTTACAACCAGGCCTTGCATCTCCTGTACTGTATACATGTTGCATGCTTTCATTTTTTACCAATAATATATAAAATATTCCCAGCATCCATGACAGTTTGAGAGCTAACATATGGAGACATAGGAACCTGTGCATTGGTATATTTGTCTTCTCTAATTTCCAGTGTTGCTCCTTTCTGTCTAGGTCTAGCCCTACCACCACAAAAACAAAGTAACAAACAAAAATGAAATGCCCATGAGTGATTCTTAGAAGGTCTGTTGGTGACTGATCAGACAAGAACCAGGTGAAAATGAAATGACTATGTTTGATAGGTAGAGTGCAAATGTTCATATCTTAAGAAATAATCAAATTGGTTCACCATTTACATAGAAAAGCCTCCTTTAACTCAATGACCGGGTTTGGACAATCGCAGTAAGGGAAGCAACTATAATGGCTGCTCCTCCTGCCCCTACAACCACCATTTGCATTATTTCCTGTGCTGCAGCATGGGTTGCCTTGTCATCCAAAGCCAGCGTGCAGCATCGCATCCACCCTACAAGCTATGACGTGCAGTCGAGGTTGTAGGGTGAGTATGACACACACATACACAAATGTGGTATGCTGTGTTCTGATGATACGCCAATCTGAGCTATAGCATAGGGAGTAATGCAAATGGTGGTTATGGGGTGGGGGAAGCAGGCATGATGGTTGCTTCCCTCACTGCGATCGTCCAAACTCACCCAATGTGTCTGGTAGAGAGGAACTGATCCTGCTTAGTGACAAACTATAGGGTTAACATGCTTATTTCCAGATTTAATATTAACCAGGTTATTAACGAGACACTTCGCATTTACAATTTATCTAATTTATACATTTTTAAAACTCTGATTTTTTTCCTTTGAATTGGGTTTTTTAAAATCCCTCCTCCTCCTCCTCCTCCTTCTTTCTCATAGCTTTTAAAGTTATTATAATGGTTTTAAATGTATGTGTATATTGTATGTTTTTGCAGTTTTAATTTTTGTATATTGTTTTTAAGTGTTTTAATCTTATGTAAACTACCCAGAGAGCTTCGGCTATGGGGCGGTATACAAATGCAATAAATAAATTATCTGCAGTACCTCAATTATACCACCTTTCGTGAAATATTAATAGCCTCCAAACCGTATGTTCTACCTCCTTCCATCTAACACAGTAAGAGCAGATCTATGTTGCTTTCCCCAGAGATGCTAATCATCATGATAAGTTTGCTTCTTCCTGGCTTTATTATGAAGCAAAACTCACTGCACAACTTGGGTCCATCATGTAGTAAGTTCCCATGCTCTGTGACTGCCACTGAAATAAATCAGGAGGGGTAGAGAAACCTACCACACAGTGGCTGGTCAATTCTACCTAGGAAGAAGACAGAATCAAGAGGACCTGCTGCTTTCCTCTTCCTAGCACTGATCTCAAGAAATACCAAGTGCACTAATAGACTATATACAAATTCAAGCACTTCCTTCATATTATTAAATAATGATTAATTTGTAAAGTTTAAAGTCTTTATTACCAAGTTCTTCTCCATTTCCTGCAGACGCTTTATAATGTGACCAGTGAATTATCTGCCTAGGTGCATCTTCAGTTGATACAGGTGTACCATCTGGGTTTGCATAAAATAGCAGCAATGGTTGAAAGTGACACCGAATACACTTGGATACTACATCTTTCCATTTTGTTCCAACCTATAATGTTTTCATCAAATAAAGAGGTAGTCATTTAATTCAATTAAGAAAAGAGTTATAATTCAGTTATGATAAATTAAAGGTAATATATATACATATTTAATGAACTTCCAGATCTACCTCATTAAAGAGGTTATTCAGACATGTGAAGAGAGGACTATTTTTTGCCAGTTTTTACTCTCTCTTTTGGCAGTAAAAGACAGTGCTGTAGCAAATTCCCTGCATAATTCAAAATAGACAACATCCCTTTCATTTACTTACCACTTTGTCAGAAAGGATGCATAATTTGTAAAACTTCATATCAAACTTTAAGGCCAGCAGAACGCTTATATAAAGTTTCTCATCAGTTTTAGAATACATACAGGTGCATATATATATATAATATATATATATATATATATATATATATATATATATATATATAATATATATATATATATAATATATATATATAATATATATATATATATATAATATATATATATATATATATATATATATATATATAATATATATATATATAAAATACCAAGTATCAGAACAGTCACACTTACCTCTTTTACATTAGCATCATCAAACAACACCCATTTGCAACTCTTGGTATGAAAGGCAAAGGCACAGTAATGTTTGCTTGCGTAGCAAATCATCCCCACAAGATAAAGTTCACTATTTTTGGCTTGTTCATCAGTAACCCTATAGAACAGCTGCAAAAATGATTTTGTCAGTATACAAGAAATATAAGAGAAGATAAAAGCTATGTAACCAATTTCAATATTTTGATACATCTCTTTACTGCAATTAGTGAACAAATATGAGCTAAAGAATGTTAGGGTATTTCCATTATTCTTTTATATTCTACATGGCAATTCTATAGATGTCTACTGAAAAGTAAGTCCCATTGCTTTCAATGAAACTGATTCCCAGGTAAGTAGCCACAGTCTTAATCTTAAATCACCATCATATTTTCCAAACGTTAGAATTTACTAAAAGTATTACAACCGTAAATTACAAATCTACACATAGCAGGTACATTCTACTAAGAAGGTGCCTCTTACCCAAAGAGGTATTAATGCATACAATGATAAAGAACAATACTATTTGATCCCAGACAAAATTTGTTTGATGTTATTTTTATTTGTCAGTTTTATGTTCAAACTGACTGAAGTAATTTGAGGCCTTCCCCGTGTCCCCCAGTCATCTGAATATAGGAAAGTGGTGACCAAGGAGAGAGCTTTTTCAGCAGTAATGCATTATCTATGGAATGTCCTTTCCACCCCACAAGGGGCTCACCTGGAACCAACATTGATGTCATTTTGACACTACACAAAGATCTTTTGAAGGCTAGGATAAAAATCCCTTAGATCAAGAACATTGTAGCCCTAATTATAACAAATGTGATAAGAGAAAGTTTCAAACGTTAGGTACTTTTTAAAATTAAAAATGAAGATTTTTTTTTCTTCTGAGGCTGCAATCCTATACACACTTGCCTGACAGTAAGTCTCAGGCTGGGTTCACATATCACGCTAACCCATGGTGGGTGGCAAGCTACACTAGGTATCGTTGAATCATAGAATAGCAGAGTTGGAAGGGGCTTATAAGTCCATCAAGTCCAACCCCCTGCTCAGTGCAGGAATCCACCTTAAAGCATCCCTGACAGATGGTTGTCCAGCTGCCTCTTGAATGCTTCTAGTGTGGGAGAGCTCACAACCTCCCTAGGTAATTGGTTCCATTGTCGTACTGCTCTAACAGTCAGGAAGTTTTTCCTTATGTACAGCCGGAATCTGGCTTCCTGTAACTTGAGCCCGTTATTCTGTGTCCTGCACTCTGGGATGACTGAGAAGAGATCCTGGCCCTCCTCCATGTGACAACCTTTCAAGTATGCAAACAACCTACTGTGCTCCCATCAGACAAACAGGCATGCAAGCTACACAAAGTAGTTTATTTCACACACACCCCTTGCCCTCCTCCTCCTGTAGTCCTCCCGTACAGCCAGGCAAGTATCTCAGCTTCCTTTGTGGCAGGAATATAGATTGCTTGAGAGGAGAAGAGCAATGGCAGTGTTTTTGGCTGCTCTTGCCAAGCAGCTGTGTAGATCTCTGAAACCCATGCTGACACAACAGACAACATGCAAACCTACCATAGGTAAAATAACTCTTATTGCAGACTGTGTGTTCTCAGGGCATCTTATTCATTGGGGGAAAAAACCCCATGGGGGGCGCATTCCACAGACAACACTGTAACCCATTATGGGTTGTTGCAGAAAATAAACCATTATTGGTTAGTATATTCTGTCACAATAAACTCAACGGGACTTACTTTTGAGTATAGGCCTGCAATGACAGACAAGCAGAAGTGCCTCTCACACACAGCTTTCATAAGATTTAAAAGTAATTTTATATGGTGGGAGTGCAGAAGAAAAATGGTATTAAATGTTGTTATTCAAATACCCCTGGAAGATAAAGTTGTGTTGCCAGGTTCCGGATGACATCTTCCGTCAGGTCAGAATGTTCCGAATCCCAAACTAAACCAATTGTGACGATTTCAGGACAATTCATTAGAACTCGACGGATTTTTATTTTTTGGCCACAGTTACTCTAAAAAAAGGGGGGAAATATAAACCATATTCAGTTTAAGTTTTGCAGTATCAAAGTTTCAATTTAATCACATCATGCTATTTAATTTGATCAAAATGGTAAGTAGCTAAAAACACTAAAATGTTAATAATTATTCCCCTGGTCATCTGTGTTTCCTGCTGCTACTCTCTGCAATAGATTTATGAAGAGACTGAGGTAGATTACTGTTATTTAGTTTTCTGATCACTGCTATTTGACAGTCTTAGATATTTCTGCAACACAGCCAGACACTGACAGAATGGGGATGGACAACTACTGAAGGAAAAAAGGTTATTTTTATAACAAATGATAAGGTGACTCAAGTGAGTCTATTAAGGCATAACACTATGTTTTATAAAAGTAAAACATGTTCAGTTTACCCAGGATACCTGTCTCACTAAGCAATTTACTGTAACATAATTTAGGCCTAAAAGGTTTATGTGGCAATAGTTATTTTAAGGCTGTTCTCTAAAATGCTCATTTCTATACTTGTACGTTGTGAGTGTACTCAGGGTAATATGTTTCGTATTATAAATTCATACAGCTGTATGCACTTTACATAATATGATCATAGACTGCATACAGAATTTAAGAAATTGCACTAATTATTATAACTTGTATCTCACTTTTCCATTTCATAAAGATGCCAAAACACTTTACTTCATTAATAAGACAGAGGCTGGGGTCACACAACACACTAACCCACCATGGGTTAGCGTATTGTCTGAATGCAGGGTGTTTTCTGCAGGGTGAGTTATCATGTTGTCTGAATGCAGCACATTTTCTTCTTGTTAACCATGCAGTGTGGTTTATTTTCTTCAACAAGACACCTTGAGAGAACCCATGGCTTGTTGTTGGGTTTTCAGGGTGTTTAACAAGTCACTCTGCATGGTTAACGAGCAACACTGTGGAATATGTGCTGAGTTCAGGCAACATGAAAACCCACGGTTCAACAACAACCCACATGAGGTGGGTTAGAGTGTTGCATAAACTCTGCCAGAGAAAAATAATCAGTGGTCTTCATCCATTCTTCCAAGTGGATACCTAACTACTCTGGGGCCTTGTCCATAGACTACTAGTCTTCTAGACTTGCACTAATTCAAGGCAGCTTTGCAATCTGAGAATTGGAGGGAAGGTTGTAGGACACTACATTGACCTGCAAAGCTAAATTAAAAAGAAGTTCGTAGTTCTTTTTCAATTCTGTGTTCAGCTTCATGATTATCAAAGGAAGCCCAAGCAGAAAAATATTCCTATGTTTACTTACAGGACAGTTCCTGAAGTCATCAGTAGTACTTGCAGCCTGAAGCAGTTCTGCAAACATTTCAGGCTTGAGCCGCTCATGCCTTTCCAACATTCTATCAACTTCATTGCTGTAAAGAGGAATCAGTAAGATTTCAACTTAGCATATTCAACTATAGCAGTAAACACAGCTTTCAGTTATTTTGATCATATAATTGACAGTAAGTCCTACAAACTTCAAAGGTAAGCAACAAACCAATATTAGGCATGACTTATTTCATTTACAAATTTAGTTCTCTTTTGAGCTCTGAAATATTAAATAATCACCAGGGAACCTAGAGCCACTGGGAGACTGTACCCAACTACCTGGCTCATCCACTGGCCAGAGAAGGAGAAAATATAGAGAGCTCACTTCTACCTTCTTCCAGAAAAAACACTCCGCTCCAACTAAGTGTTACCCTGGGACTGTAGAAGGGGAATGAATGCTCTGACTCCATACACCGAACAAAGAAGACCCACCAACTGCTATTCAAGCAAGACTGCCAACAAGGAAAGATCAGCCTGGCCCAAAATGCATTTAAATGCCCACTTATACCTCACCACCTTGTTCTGGTCTTGAAAACTGTTCTCTTTCCTCTTCCTTTTCCTGGCCATTCCAGAGGAAGTGACTTCTTATAAGTCCAAGCTGTTGTCTTTTCTCCTGAAGGAGACAGACAAAAGCTGAGATAGTGGCCTCGTTTGGAATTAACTCCAAGGCTTGAGCATTTTGCTCAAGCCTTGGATTCAAACACTTCCCCTTCCAATGGACACCAGGCAGGTAAGATTGGAAGCATCCACTACCAGGTTTAAAATTACCACAATTTGTCCTTGTGTCTGAACTGGGGACTGTGGTTAGTTTAAAGTATGTTTTGTTGGAAGAAGCCAGGTTCAGAAATGAGGTATGAAGTGTTACCTCAGAATATTACATTTTAATTTCGCCCCAGTCTTGGACCAATGAGTTGTTTTTTTTTAAACATCAGCTAGCTTGATTGCTTTCCTTGAATCCTTAGCCATCCAGGCCTGCTTTTATAGTTTAGTATAATAACTAAAGTCATTATCTCCCATAACGCCCTATTTTGTTCAGTTAGATGTATTCAGGGTTTTCCAATGATAAAGAACAAGTGATTTAACATTTAGAATAATGTAGTAAAACAGAATATTATTAATGGCTATTTAGCTCAATACACCATTTATTTATTTATAGTATTTCTATAATGCCTTTCTAGATCAATGTAGGGTGCAAACCTATGGAGATAGTCATAAGCCTCCGAACTCGGAGGCTGATGAATACCCAATGCAGGGGAGCTGGATA
Source organism: Anniella stebbinsi (assembly GCA_029215795.1). NCBI lineage: Eukaryota > Metazoa > Chordata > Lepidosauria > Squamata > Anniellidae > Anniella > Anniella stebbinsi. The sequence continues at coordinate 197,334,511 of JARDYH010000004.1, forward strand.
ACGAATGCGTGTCCCGCCTCTATGCTTTGGCCGCTCTACATTCTAGGCTACACAGGTGATTTCATCAATCTAGCTGGGCAGCTTTGGAGTAGGGGAAGCCACAAGGGGCACAGGAAGCTACATAATGCAGTTTCTGTGGTCTCCTCCCCTCCCTGCCCCCTATCCCCTCTCCTCCCTATCCCCTATCCCCTCCCTTTTTGCCCTATCCACGTTCTATTTCCAAGCATGGAAACATGGCCAGCGGGCAGCCCTGGCTCCAACCTCAGTTCCCAGAAACCGAAAAATCCTATATCCCTCTAGACAGTTTCCAATGGCTATAGGATCGGACCATTAGGCGGTTTACAAAAAAGTCCAAAATATAAACATCTTTTATACATAAAAAAAAACTTTTAAAGATTTTATACATAAGGTGTCCCAGGAAGGCTAGTTCCAATAAGATATCTGATCTGCATGTAACAACATGTGTGTATATTGTGCAGATTTCTGTAACAAGTACTAAGATTTTTCAATTTGCCTTTTTTTCTAATTTTGAGTCATGTATATCCAAAATATCCATCTAAATTCTGCTCTTAAACATTCCTTAGAATTCACAATTCTCATATTATAAGAATCTAGGGAGAAGTAAAAGAATAAGACATAAAAGGAGAGAAGAAAACAAGGTATCTTACCACAGGGCTGTTGTTGAAATGTAACGCACAAATTCTGTGAAAGGCAACGGATCTGAAGATGCCCCACAACTGCGACATACACACTATAAATGAAATAAAAAATTAATTTTTACAGCTTTAAAAATGTCAGGATAATAAATTGTATAATATAAACAAAAGTCTAACCTGTTCATATAATGTCATAGCAAACTTCTGATGAGTAATGCAGGATTTAGAAGTGCACATATCTGTTTCACTGCTTGGCACTATGTGATAGTGAATCCTCTCAAGGATATTTTCCTAAACAAAAGAATATTGTGACTTATTTGAATGTCTTATATCCTGCCTTTCCACTATGTAGGTCTTACAACAGGTATAAGCAACCTTTGACTTATGGTCCAAATGCAGCTCACGGGAGTTCCCTATCCAGCTCACCGAACTTCTTTCCTAGGCCCCACCCCTTTTACCTGTTCCAGGACAAAGATGGGGAAGGGCTTACCTCTGATCAGCTGCTGATTGGATATAAGCCATTTTCCCTGCCCCAACACTGACGGAGGGTCCCTTCTCAATACTAGAGCAGGGGAAGTTCTTATCTCCAATCTCCAGCAGACTGGAGATAAGCCGTTTTCCCTGTCCCAGTACTATGAAAGGGAACCTCTCTCAACGCTAGCAGAGAATATGCCCCCCACCTCATCTGAACTGCATGGATATTATGCGAATGTGCCTGTGTGGGAGGATATATGCACTATATCCAGTCCAACCAAAACATTGCCCAAAAATATCAAACACCAATTGTTAAAGAAGAACTTATTAAAATACATACAAAACATTCTGCTGCATCATCCATGAAGCCAAGTTGAAATCGCTGTTCATCTTTAAAGCTTTCAGCTAAAGCATGCCTCATATTATTTGATGGGAGTGCTTTTTCTCGACTATGCTGGAATTGTGCAAATATTGTCTGGAAGTCAATAGTACTGTTAATTAATAACAGACCTCAGTGTATCATAACAGAGATGTCTTCATTTTGAAGAAAATTTAGGGATGCTGAACGTGGTGTATTTATCCAATACCTAATATTATGTTTTTCTCTTTACTAGAAACACTCTAAAATCTAATTACTTGCCCTCCCCCATCAGGATAGCTTTCTGCACACTTAGACCTTGATGAAAATAAATGGATGGAACTTGCACAGATAGGGCAGAGACACTGCCCTAGGTTGGCAGCAGTCTCTGCTACTACAGAACTGTTGAAGAGAACACAAGAAATCTGCTGGATTGGAAAAGGCCCATCTACTCTAGCATCCCACTTCCCATAGTGACTAATCTGATGGCTCCAGAAAGCCCTCAAGCAGGAGAGCAACAGCAATCTCCCACTATTGCTCCCCAGCAAGTGATATAAAGTCTCTGAGCATGGATGTTCTACAAAGTCATCATAAGTGGGACCTACAACAAAACGTTGAAGTATATCCTCACCTAATAATAGGCACCCACTATTCAGGGTTCCTGGGCTCAAGCAAGCTCCATCCCTTCCCTTCTAATCTGTTTCCAATTGCTCAGTTACAATTGGTTTAGATCTTGCATACAAAATACTTAAATGGCAGTAATTAAAGCTGTCAATGATACACTTCCTTAGAAAATGAGACATTTTGAATCTAGCCTAAGTTTCATTTTCTTATTAGTTTTATGTTTTCTTTATTATTACAGTACATTGGGAATACGATCATCATACGTTGGAAAAGGAGTGCCAGTTAGAACCTTTTACAATGTAAGACTTATACTGACAAAAGTAGTTCTGACTACATAAAGTAGAATTCTAAATTTACCTTTAAAGCACAGAATATGCAGGCATCACCCTGACAAACATGTCCTGTTAAACCTCTTAAACTCCGTCGGAATATGTCAAGTTGCCATAAAACCTGCAAGAGAAAGCCATAGAGAATAAAATCTTCAGTTTCTTCCCCCCAAAGATTTTTTCTGCCTTAAAATCAAAGACTTGCAATAAACTGGTCTTTCAAGCTACAGATAAACCATAGTATGGAGTATTAGAAAAAATTACATTGGTTTAGAGACAGCATGTTTTGCTTAACATTTTAGTAAAATCTGATATAATTCCCTACAACAAGTGTTAAACAAGTGACTATCAGTGTTTACTATTGCATCTCCACTCTCCTGCACAGTTCATTACTGCTCCAATCAACAGATTAATGTTTTTTTAACATGTTGGTAATTAATGTTTTACTTAATAATTGTTTGGGGCTTTTACTGATTAAGTAAGATGCTGTTATATGAAATAATTTAAATGGTGCATAGAAATTCAGTTAATTATTGACATCAATAGTTGCCATTAGATTCATCGAACATATGTTATGAATGACTTAAATTTCTGTGGACACATGAAAATTCCAAAAGAAGGGTAAATAACTGGATATTGTTTACACATTATTTCAGGCTGAACAACACTAAGCTTCAAATTTTCATTGAAATAGCATAATCATATTTGCTTGTGAAAACCAGGTCTACAAAAGCTCAGTTTATGCAAAAATACATTAGGAAGGGATAAATGGGGTCATATGGAACAGGCAGCAGAATCAGCATAACCTGATAGAATAATATCTGGAGGACATAGTTTGTTTTATATCAAATGTTTGCATATAAAAATACAATCATTTTGAACCAATAATGTGTGTTTTGCATAAGATACCTCATTTTCATATTTGGAAAAAAGTTTTATACATGATCTTTAGTGTCTGATAACACAACAAAAACATTCTTAGGATGTTAGTGGTATACTTGCAATAAAAGGTTTATTGAAGCACCTTTGGTACAGCATTTAAAAAAATATATATAATAAATATCAAAGAATATGAGATGAATGCTGGGGATTTTTCACCATTGAACTAAAAAGTATGGACTTCAGTAAAACAGGCTAAACATGGGCAGTTATTGCAAAGTATCTTTTTGGATAATTATGTTGAACGCAGTTGTTCCTTTTGGTTTTACCGGAACATTGGATTTAGATTTATTATTTATTTTATTCCATTTATATACCGCCCCATAGCTGAAGCTCTCTGGGTGGTTTACAAAAATTAAAATTAGCTTTAGTTGATTTTTATGTTTAGTATTCACATGACGTTTCCCTCTACTTTGTTTTTTTTTATCAAATATCTTTGATTTATTTTCTAATTATAGCTGCTTAATTTTATGTGAAACTGTTAAGAAACATTTTTAAATATAAATTTATCTATTTAAAATTATGTGCATTAATATAATAATACATTCCAGCATTGGAATCTTTCCTCCGAGATACACTGAAATAGTTACAGGTTTAAGTCCGAGGCAGTGAGCTTCGAGGCTACACCTGTGCATGCACATACACTACTTCTGGAGAGGCGGAAGCCTCCTCCACCCACCCCAATGGTATTGTTGATTACACACTGCCATTAGCTAGCTACTTTCTGGTTGTTGGGAGGTGGAGTAGGCTTTAGCCTTATTACCAACATGAAAGCAGTGATACTCATCCGCACGGGGTGGGGGCATTTGGCCATGGATTCTGCATAAAGTGTGGGTAACTTTTTTCCTGTCTCCACTCTGAAACAATGGTGAATTTGCTTTAATTTATTTATAGACCTGTATATACATGAGATATACCTAATATAATCTCAGGTTGATATACCTGAGAATGGTTTTTCAGATGAGCTAATATCTACATGATCCCTAGAAACAACTCTTTTTCTCTCAAAACATTGAATTTGTTTTTATAGTAGGCTTGCATTCACTGTCAGCTCCAGATTTGCGGGGGGGGGGGGGGGGTGATCAAGAGGCCCTCAGTTGGACCAGCTCCTTGCCAATGTCATCACTTACAGATTCACTTGCCCTCACCTTCTGGGACCAGTTGCCTCAAAAGAGGGGGCACTGAACCTGCCTGCATTTAATAAACGAAGTTTGGGTTGCAGTTAGTTCCCTAGCATTAATACAAAATATGAAGGATTTTAATTCTTTTCCAACTTGATGACATTTTGAACACACATACATTTGAACTGGCCTTATGTTGTGTTTTTATCCACTTTACAAGACTTTGGAATTCTCCACTAACATTTACTCTGAACCAGTCAAGAACATTTACCAGTTGTGAAAATTTATAGAACCTGGGAGCTCAATTCATCATGATAGATTGAGCAGTATTGACTTTGATTCAACTGTGGTTTAGTGGAGGAGACAGGGAATCTGCAATTTACTCATCAATAGGATTTCACTATCTCCATGTGAAATTACATTTGCATGAATTTTGTATTTATTCCTTATAGATTTATATCACTTTAATAGCATGTGTTTAATACAAATGCCATGCTTGGGGGCTTCCGAAAAGCGCTGTGTGAAGCAAGATCCTGAACATGATAGATTTATCAGGACTATTTATATGATTTTAACTTGTTTAGATTAGATATACTTTGGAGGGACTTTTTGTATATTTGTATATTAGCCATAAAGGCTATCGTCTCTCTGCCTGCTTTTTACTGTTTTTTCCATTACAAAGGATATTAAAGTAATTAAAACTATTCATTGGGAAAACCTCAGCATACTTTTAACAGGGACATAGATTAATGTAACAGCATTAAAATAGTCTTTCAATACATATTACAGTTAACAGTTATAACCTTTGCACTATATGTAAGGATTTTTAACATTTCCTTTCTTACCTGTACAGCACTATTAAGAAAGCAACTGTTTTGTCCTGGTTCATTTAACAAGCCCTTGGTAGGAGCCAAGGACATCATACTTCCAGGTTGATAAACTTTTCCAAGGTTTCCTCCAGGTTTCCTCAGGAATTTTACCCACGCCATTATTTAGAAAACAAGTTATATTGCTGAAATACGTTTTAAGGATTCTGAGCGAAGCAAGGCAAATAAGTTGTGACAATTGCCTTTAAAACATTTCCGTCGTATCCAAACAGAATTTCAACTCCTCAGATTGTGCTAAGAAATATTGCCTTTGCTTTATTCTGTTTATGAAAATAGTTTTAAAAATCTTGAAGACAAAATAGAACATGAAAAATCACAGAGGCTCTAGTGAATAAATTAAGTTAAAACGTACTAAAAAGCCATAAAAATATTTTGACAGTCTTTATACTATTTCACTTTGCTTTTTTTATTAGTGCAAATCTTAGCTAGTATTATATCCAGTCTCTTTCATATTGATTTTTCCTTTTTAGTTTAGGAAATAAATCACATTTCTTCTTTTGGTTTGAAAATGTAACTCCACCATGCACACTTCATTATTTTCTTTCAAAATCTGCAAGGGAGGAAAGAAAAGTTCCAAAGTTATGATAGTATTAACTATAAAGTCAAAGTACAAAGCTGAATATAGGGAAGACAAAACATAAATGGGAATATAGGATTGTATCCAGTGGGTTATATCCAACATTAGCTTAATTTAAGTCCCATTCATTTCAATGGGCCTACTCCAAGTAGAACTAACATTGGATACAACCCACATAGCTTTCATTCCAACTCTTTAGTGTGGTCTGAAGATTATTACTGAAGATCCAGGAGTGAAGAAGAGAGGGGGCGGTAAGTTGATTAAGAATCTAATTTTCTAAGATCATTTCAACATTTGGAATGTGATCCCAGGATTCAGGCATAGGTCCATACAAACAATGCAATATTCAATATGCACTTTCACTTACTCTTCTGACAATACACGTATTGAAACTATAGCATACTACATCTACCAAGTGATAATTTCAAAAACATCCTAAAAATCATCTTACATTTCACTACAGTCAAACACTACCACAATATAGAACAAAGATAGCCAGCCATTGCTGACGTTTACCATGTTCATACATGTTTTACACTAACTGTACTGAATGCTTGCTTCATTCTACTAAACGGAATCACTCCTTACTGCAGATTTCTCTTGATAGGATATATGGGAATTAGTAACAGCCACAGTCCATGCATTTTACCAGTCTCTCTCTCTAGAAATTGAATATATCATGAAATGAACAAAAATTGTACAAAAACGCATTCTGTATCTCTCCACCCAACATGATAGTTTATTAATGCAGAATGGTGGTAAGAATCTTGTTTATTATCAATAATATATAAGCTACTATGCCCAAAACTTTCATTCCTAATACAGATTACTCTCCTTCACTTTCTTTTCAACACAAGCAATGATATGATGTATTGACATATACAGGAGAAGAGGAACTCAAAGTGGGTTTAATTCCTGTGTTAAAACACCCACACACAGCAGTTGTCAAGAAACAATGATGTAGTAAACATAGTGTATATTTTGGCACTAAGAAATATAGATTCAAATATTATGGGCTCATTCAGTGCTTTTCACCATGTTACTAACTTTCATTAGATGTAAAGAGCAATGATGTACAAAAAGAATTTTAAATCACTCTGCAAGTTCTAAATATTATAGCTGTACCATTAAGTGAAAGATTACAAGCTAATTGGAGGGGATCCTAAGGTAACTTAATTGAAGAAAAGCAAAAGTATCCATGTTGGCAAAAAGAAAAATTCCTGAAGAAAAATGCTAAAATCCCTATTAGCATAATACCTTGTAACCCTTGAGGCCAACAAAATACTTCAAATCTCTTCAAAAAGCAAGATAGTAAATAAAGTAAAAGGGGGATGGGGTGTGGCTGATGTTAAAGCCAAAGAATTTGCATTTGTTTACAGTCTTAAGATGAAAAGTGGGAAGGGGCTGCAGACATTCAAATTAAGCTCTACCAGGTGCTGAGATAATTTCAATTTAACCTCCTAAGACTAATGGAAGGAAAGTTTCCCTATCTCCTCCTCCCCCTGCAACCTCCAAACAATTTCTCTGGAAGACTGAGGCCCCACCTGAACAATGTTGGATTGGGTGCAAGGAGGAGACGGAAAGAAATATTTCCTTCTGTGAATTTCTTTAGTTAAATTTATCTTAGGATACAAGCCATTTAGCTTTGGTCGAATTCTAAATTCAGATATTGATAGCTTAACAAATAGACTCCTTGTGCCCATATATCTAGCTTTCAGAGAGACTTACTAAAGAACATTTAAGGCACAGTCTCTTGCCCCAAGATCGCCCATTTGCAATGTATACATTTCCTGCTGTTCATGCTCCAGCTTTAAAGAATACATTAGCAGTTATAGCATTAAAGATCAGCAACCCAATGCGCTGGAATTTTCCCCAGACAATTTCGGGGTTGAAAGGAGGCAGTGCCCTCCTGTGCTTAGTGAGGAGGTAAACATTCATTGTTAAGATGTTCTCTGGTTTTGTGCTCTAGATGTGAATGGCAAATTCCCTGTTCTCATGAAAGTTTGTATTGTATTGCACTTTGGAGTGGAGCACAGAAAACAGGGAGATGGAATTAATCACCAGGTGAGGAACAATATGCAAGTACAACTTCAATTTCTTGTAGGCAATATTTCTGAGCCTCTGAACAAATTGCTAGTGATATTTTGTGCTCATTTAACTATCACTTTAGATCTACCTTCTTAAATCAAAAGGGTATGCAGACAATGAGTAAATCCAGTGGGATGATTTTTGAGAACAAGGACTTGCTGTATTAGATGAAAGTGTGAATACAGATGTAGGTTGTTCAAAAAAGAACAAAGTTAACTTTAAACCAATACAACATTTAAAGTGTTTTCCACGTAGGCATCACATTTTTTAAATCTGCACTGTAAAATTAACACAACTTAAACTATGGTTTCTATAGCAACTTATTATTTCAATCACACTCTGACAAGTGCACAGGTACCTATACTGAATGTAATGCTCCAGATAAGGACCTATACATGTTTCAAAATGAAACTGAAAGATAACTACCCACAACATCAGATGAACAATCAATTATTAGATGCAACTTGATAAAACAGTACATTATTACATATTCAAACATTTAATCTGTCATGTGTATTATATATTGCTAGCTCCCCACCCCATGCATTCTGAACTGAATGTTTTTCAGCTTTTGGACCCAGATTCAAACAAGAGCCTGAAAGGTTTTTCCTTATTTGTGATTGCTGAAAATGTTTCTACAATTATATCCAAACATGATTAGAGAAATCAAATGTGAAAGTATTCTTTCATCATTTGCAGTTGTCATGGGTGGTCTAGAAACACAAACATTGTGTGGTAAAAAAACACAGTAATTTCAGAGATGTCAAGAACTACACACAAGCCAACATCTTAAAAGAACTGAACATTTTTACTGTTTGACTCCAAATACTGTTATGGATTGGCATCTATCAGAACATATCAAAATAAGAGATTAAGTAAGTATTAACGCAAAGCCATGCACAGTGTATGCCAACCACGTATTAAAATTCCAGAAATGAATTTGTCCTATGCATTCTACAGGAACGAAAAGAAAGTGCAGGCAATGTTTACCATTTAACTGTATGGCTACTTTAATTGTTTCCCTCTTGACAACTGTCAATGCAATATTAACACACATCATATTTAAGCACAGTGTAGTTACAATTTATATACAAGTATGGCATTATGACACATAGCATATTGGAAATATTTGTGGCATCTGAAAATCTGCAACTTTTCCAGGCAATAATTTAAAACGCTGTATTAAGCAGTGAGTATCTTATAACTGCCAACTCACATACGAAAGATCTAAAAGCAAACTGTCCTCAAATGAAATATCCCAATATTAAAATAAATCTACCCCAATACCTATATACCCATTTCTGAGGTTAACACCATCCTTTGGACAAGCTTTCATAGAATCATAGAATAATAGAGTTGGAAGGGGCTTATAAGGCCATCAAGTCCAACCCCCAGCTCAATGCAGGAATCTACCTTAAAGCATCCATGACAGATGGTTGTCCAGCTGCCTCTTGAACTCCTCTAATGTGGGAGAGCCCTAGGTAATTGGTTCCATTGTCGTATTGCTCGAACAGTCAGGAAGTTTTTCCTGATGTCCAGCCGGAATCTGGCTTCCTGTAACTTGAGCCCATTATTCCATGTCCTGCATTCTGGGTTGATTGAGAAGAGATCCTGGCCCTCCTCTGTGTGACAACCTTTCAAGTATTTGAAGAGTGCTATCATGTCTCCCCTAAATCTTCTCTTCTCCAGGCTAAACATGCCTAATTCTTTCAATTTTAGGGTATGGATGTGGCAAACATTAATGAGATATCTTCTACTAATAGTAACTTAGCATTAAACAATACTTAACTGTTCAAGGCTGCAATCTGAAACACTCTTACAAGGGAGTAAGCCTTGTTGAAAACAGGGGAATTTACTGTCAAGTAACATGCCCATGAATCAACTGCAAATATGTTATCTTGTGATCCTTAAAAAAAGCCCATGTTAGGTTACTATTATTACCTGCATGCAATTTTAGGTAGACTATTCTCAGAGAGGATGAGAGTAGCTTGCCTAAAACCACTGTGATAATGGCAGAGCCAAGATTAAAAATTGAGAACTTCCTGATTTGGAGCTGAGTCTCTTCACCCTTATCCTACAACAGCATAGGAGTTGTCAATTTAAAAACTGTTAAAAATAAGATGAAATCAATAAAGGAATAAAACCAAAACTAAATTTCAACTGCAGTCTTTGAAATCTCCAAAGTTTTTGGCTCCAAGAGCTCTGGCGTCTGGTGAAGTAAATCCTTTCTACCTCAACTGATGTACAGGATCATCAGTGAAAAAGACCTAGGGTCTATCTACACCAGCCGTTTATTCCAGAACAGTTTCAAGGTTGTCCCTACTGGGCCACATAACGCACAACTGATTCCACTGTGATCTAGGGACAACCACTCAGTTTACTCAGGATATCAAATGACTGCTTTTGTCTCTTTCCCCCCTCTAATCTCGCAAAAATCCCGAGGTGCATGGCTGGTGTGTCCTCCCCTTGCAAAGCTGTTCCTGTTCCTCACGAGTAGTGGGGCTCAGCGAACAGGCAACCAGCTGTGCAGAGCGAGCCAATGGGTTTTGGGGTGAGAGGGGGAACATCTGTTGACACGTCATTCAGCGCTGAGTGTATGTGTTGTTGTTTTTAAAAACTCATCTTCGCACAGGATCACCACTCTGCTCTTGCACAAGAGTCAGGAGTCGTTAAAAAAAAATCGTCCCGGAACATCTCTCCTTAAATTGTGGGCAAACTTGCTGGCATGTGCCCTATGAGGGACGATCGCAGAAGCAGAAAACTTCAAGGTCATCCCTCCCCGCCCCCTTGAAAGGGCTCTAGGTGTAGATGAGCCCCTAGACTGGGTTCAGACGACATGAAAACCAATGGTGGGTTAAAGAGTCAACAGTGAGTTAAATAGTCAACAATTGGTTATTGTGTCTTCTTTCAGGACTTTTTCACACTACGGTTGGTTATCTGGCCAAAATAACCAACACTGTGCAGAGTTGATTATTTGAACAACCGTTAGTTATCATGTTGTCTGTCAGGCACCGTTGACTATTTTGTCACACACAGTTGGTTATTTTCAGCGACTATAGAGTCCCCTGGCAAGTGATCAAACAAGCAGCTACAGCTCTAGTCCAGCCAGCAGAATTCACAATGGCTGATGGGCTGCTGTTCTAGTTCAGCCAGCAGGAGGACTGAGGGCAGGGGAGAGGGGATGTGTCAAACAAACTGTTGAACAATAGTCAACTCAACGCTGGCCTTAATCCATACCACAGTTGAGTATAATCATGTTGTGTGGGGAGTACTCCCTCAATAATCAACCGTGGAGTTGACTATTAACCCACGCTTGACTATCGTGTTGTCCGAACGCAGCCCTAGAATCTTTATGCTGTTGATGGGAAGGTGGGCAGAAATATAGAAATGCTGATCAGCTATTAGGACTGTGCGTGAAGTTTGCAAGTATAGGAGTGGTCTGCAATGTAGAGCTGATAGAAACAGCCACTACCAGTTTATCACCCCAATTAGGTGACAAATTGGGGGCACCTGTTTCAGGAGTCACAACTCAGCTCCCAAATCTATAGTATTTATAGTATTTTTATACTATAAAAAACAGGAAGTATTGTGAATAGGGAAAGTGGACTCAAACTATATTACACAAAGAGTGAATTTACAGAGTTCCACTTATTTTAATCTATTTCTAAAGCCTATCCTGAATGGGTTCTGAAACAAAGGAACTGGAAGAAATTATAGAGCAGGAGATTCAATTGTATGGCCAACAAGGATATCTAATTAGGACCAAAGTTTTAAACTGAATGTCAGCTGAAAGTAGAAATAACATTTTGTTCAAGCATTAATACATTTTTGTTTTGTCGTTTGTCTAGTTTAATGTGACTAAATATAAATCAGGTTGTTTCACTTACTGTATATACACCAACTCTTATAAAAGTAGAATCCTCCTACATTTAAAGATTTTAGCTGAAATCCTTGTTTCAAATTGAAGAATGTACTGTAATCCTCTGCTCTTTATAACCAAACGATGCATTGAACGATATATTATGGAACGAACTCCCACAAAAAAGCCACTAATGACTGGTTCACAGATCTACATTTATTATTCTACTTAAAGCTGTTCCTGTACTGAATTTACAAAAAGCTGCAATTTCAGGTATCCTTACCTAAAAACCAAGCCACATTGAACCCAGTGGAATTTCAAAGTATACACACTCAGGATTGGGTAGTAAATTTCTATGGTAGCCTTCTGTGGTAAATTTTTGTGGTTAGAAACCTGATCAAGAAATCTAGTAATTCCTCTGTTTTTCCAGTAATTCTCTCTGTAGTCAGGTCAAAGAGAATTACAGCTTCAACAGCATTTGTTTGTAGATAGTAAACCTTACCAGACTCCATTTGGGTTATTTTTGATGCATTTAAATTTTATCCCGCTCTTTCTAACCTGAGGGGCATAAAACATTATGAAACCGACTCTGAACTGATCTAAACTGGAAAGGATAATTTCAGGCCAGTTTTTATATAACGTTCAGCACTCCTAGGAGGCCATTATGATGGGAAAAAATATCAGATAAGATATCCACATGACTTCTCTGGTTTTGTCCCACAAACAACATCAACAGAATTTTGGGATCACCTTACTAGAAAAGCTGTGCGTAATCCATTCACGATTTAAGTTTTTGCATGTGCGCATACTTCAGAAAGTAATGACAGTCACACATTCATTATATAAACATTAAATAGCTGCAGCATGTAAAAGTAAACAGGATATTGTTAAGCTATTGCAAGGATTATTACATAAGCTTTTTCTAGAATCTTAGAAGTCTTCTACAAACCTCTCTGATAACCCATTCTTATGTATGGAAGCATTCAAATTTCTAGCTATGGATCATGGTGAATAGCTAAATGAAAACATCAATCAAGTGTACACAGCAGCAGTGGAAATGGCAAATTCCACCTTATACATTATTAGTAAAAGGACTAGTAAAAAGGATTGAAAATAAGACAGGCAGTACCTTAATGAAGGTGTTTTTGTTTTTTTGTTTTTGCAATATTGTGTACATTTCTGGAACTCCTCTCTCAAGTAAGGTAATCAGAGCTGGAAAATGCAACTAAAATGATCAGGCAGTTGTAGCACCCCCTCTATGAGGAAAGGGTAATGTGTTTGGGACCTTTTTAATTTAGAAAAGGGATGATTAAGTGGAAACATGATTGAGGTTGTTAAGACTACTCATGGCAGACTACTAATATCTTTAAGAGAGATGGTGGTTCAGCCTTCTTGACAAAGCTGGGGTTAATTCCAGAGCACTTAGACCAGAAGTCAATCTTCCATTTTTGGGCAAGGTGATTGAGGGAATGGTTGCTGGCCAACTTCAGGCATTTTGGGATGATATTGATTATCTGGACCCATTTCAATTGAGTTTTAGGCCTGGTTTTGGAATACAGACTGCCTTGGTCACCCTGTGGGATGACGCTTGCAGGGAGAGACAGACAGACAGACAGACAGAGTCCATCTCTATTGGTTCTCCTAGACCACTCAGTGGCTTTCGATGCCATCAACCACAGTATCTTTCCAAGGAGACTGAATTTGGAGTTGGAAGCACTATTTTACAGTAGTTCCGCTCCTACTTGGACAGACGGTTCCAGAAAGTGGTGTTGGGGGACTAGAGTTCTGCCTTATGGAGACACCATTGTGGCATCCCTCAGGGGTCTATTTTGTTACCCATGCTTTTTGTTACCCACTGGGAGGGGCTGTCTAGAAAGATCCAGTGAAGTGTTATCAATATGCAGATGACACCCAACTCTACCTCTCCTTTTCTTCAAATACAGGTGAGGTAGTGACTATCCTGAACCAGTGCTTGGATTTGGTATGGGACTGGTTGAGGACCAGTAGACTTAGACTCAATCCAGACATGATTAAGTAATGCTGGAATAGTATCGCTGTTAGTAGGAGGTTCACTTGTCCACTTAAATGGCATTCAACCTGCTCTAAATGGGGTTGCACTCTCTCAGAAAGAGCAAGTTCATAGTCTGAGAGTGCTCATGGATCCAGCTCTGTCACTTCAGTCAAATGCCTTTAGCGACACAAAGTGCCCTTTATCAGCTTTGGCTGATACACCAGCTTGGCTAATACACCTGCTACGGCCCTACCGGGATGGAAATAACCTAGCTACAGTTATCCATGGTCTGGTAACCTCCCGGCTTAGATTATTATAATGCATTATATGTGGGACTAGCTCTGAAGAAAGTCCAGAAATTTTAGTTAGTGCTCAACAGAGCTGCTTACTGGAACAGGCCATTTCGACTATTACTTCCAGTGCTGTTAGTCGGTTTCCAGGCCCAATTAAAAGTGTTGGTGCTGTCCTTTAAAGCCCTAAATGCCTGCCTGGTTAAGATAGTCTTCAGGCGCTCTTCTCTGGGTACCGCTACCCACAAGGGTGCAACATGTGGCTATCAGGAAAAGAGCCTTAGTGGTCCCATGTCCGTGGACTGCCCTTCCCAGGGGAGATCTGCCTGACACCTTCATTGTTTCCATGTAGATATCACATTATGACCTTCATTGTTAAACAATCATTTAATAGTTAATCTGTTGCTCTGATTATTTAATTTTACTACTGGCTCCTTAAGGTTTAATATTTTTAATGTTTAATATTACATTACTCTAACACTTTTATTGCTTTTTTGTTTGTTTGTTTTTTGGTTTGGTTGATTATTTTGCTGTTGTTGTTTGGTTTAAGATTGTGAACTGCCTCAAGAATATAAAAACCTAAAAGTGAAGAGAGAAGTGTTTCTCCTTCTCTCCCACAAGCACTCAGGGTGTTTCAATGCATTTCATTGGCAGCAGATTCAGAATAGTCAAAGGGAAGTACTTCACACATGATGCATAAACAACATGGAATTTCTTGCCATAAGATGTAATGATAGCAAATGAATTAGACAACTTCATAGAGGATTTGTTTATCAACAGTAATTAGCCATGATAACTAAATAGACATCCATGTTCAAAGGCTATACATCTCTGAATACTAGCTGTTGGGGGCAAACAGTCGGGAAAGGCTATTGCTTTTATGTCCTATTTGTGAGCTTCCGGGAAACACCTGGCTGACCACTTTGAAAAACAGGATGCCCGACTAGACGGATCCTTGATCTGATGCAGTATGGGTCTTCTTATGTTCTTAGCTAATGGTGACACACCATCTAACACCTACTGATTAAACAGAATTCTTGACAACTTCTCTACTACGTCCGCCGTCACCACCTCTACTCCATTACAATAAAGGCTGCCCACAATTTGAGAGCTCAACTGACTTGTCTCTTCTAGTTAAAGTTAATATTGAAAAAACAAATCTGGTCACCATCTTATGCAACGACTTCCATTTCAACAAAACTGAAATAGAATCACATAATGTATTGCCCTCTTTTAGTTTGAAATTTTGCCTATCTCCCCCAATCTCTCTTAATTTAAAATGTAATGTCCAGGAATTACCTCTGAGCATCAAGTATTCTATTCCTCTATAAACAGAAAGTCTTTTATTGATAATTTATGACAGATTGATTGAATAAAGCTTTAACATTAGGTATTTTATACTCTTTAAGCTAATATTTAGGTGTAGAGCACTGATAGCTTGTGTACTATGACATATACTGTATTTAGATTTTGGAGACATTAATCTCCCCATTTATGAATAAAAACAAATATGATAGCATTGTTAAAATAAAAAAGATTGCTCATATTTTAGTGTTGCAAATTGTTTAAGTATTCTCTTTTGTGTGGCTGGTGCATCTATCTTTCAAACAATAAGAGCAATTGTTACTTAGTTTTTTGCTCCTCAAAGCACTGTATTTAAAAAGCAAAATCAAATACTCATGAGACATGCATTTAAGTTCAAGATGCCAATAATAATCTTTTTATACAATATGAAGAGCTGGAAACAGTCAAAGGTCTTAATACAAACATAATTCCACGTATTTAGGCATCTGGATTATTCTTGCCCACCAAGAAATATTAAACCTTTAAATCAAACTAAACAGGTTGAAGCCACTAAATATTCCTACCATTAAAAATAAGTCCTTGTACTTACTCTGTCTACCTTTTCTCTTCAGTTTTAAGAACAGCTAGCTTCTTAAGTAGGTTAGACAATGAAAGCAATGTGATCTACAAATCTAATTAATATGCTCAAATTACTAACTATGATAAAACATTACATTTAATATGAAATATTTTGGTATCTATGAGGGGGTCCTAGAAACATCCATGGTTTTCTGTTCCTGAGGCAAAAATGCGTATTTACTGCTGGAGATAAATATTCTTATTAAACAGAAAACTGAAAGTTTTTACAGAACCACAAAAGGCTTCAAGTCAAAACTGAAAATATTGCACAAGTGAGTCAATAACCCAGTCTGTGCTTTCAAACAGAGAATGATGTATTGTCATACATAAAATAAACAACAATGTGCAATACAGATTCAGGAGGTATAAAAATCCTATTCGTGTAAAAGTCACATACTGCATTTTGTAACTATTTGTTCCAGCCATGTGATACCAATCTTTAGGAAGGTTGAAATATCTATACAAATAAATGGGAGTTCCTGAACATCCCTAGTAACTTTGGCTAAAGAGTTTCTACTTCTTGCACTGACAAGCAGTTGAAAGATTACATGAAACACTGACTGAATCCAGCATTGTGTATCTAGTTTTGAAATGCTTTTAGGTTTATGAAGCAAGGAAGCATTACCAGCAAAGTATTTGACCTGCATCATTCACTACAAAGTATGAACTGTTTTCACATAAGACAATTGCTCTGATATATTTATTACTCATGGGTGTCTTATAAGTGACAATTATTTGATCAGCTATATTGATCAGAATATTTGATTTAAAATGGCTTTTTTGTTTTGTTATTGCATAAACAGAATTGGCATACCGAATATTGGATCTCATAGGAGCAAATAGCATTGAACTCAATGAGCTTACTTCCAAATAACTATGCATAGGGTCATGCTGTAATCCTAAGTATGGTTGCAAAGAAATCATCCTACAGAATACTTCCAAATAAAAGTTTAGGATTGGACTGTAAGACACATTCTTACCATCATGTCTGAAAATGCCTTCATACCAAATATTGTTTTAAAAGCTACCGTAAATCAGTCTTAAGTAGAAAGAAAGACACACATTCAATTCCATTTCTTCTCAAAACTGTAAAAAAAAAAAAAGGCTCAAACTGAAATGACATGTAAAAAAACAAATACAGCAGACCGTTTTACAAAATAAGTTTCCAAAAAAAGAATTGTACCTAAAATATAATGGCTTAGATCCAGAAGACCACAAGCATAAGGCACTTCTGCTCAATTGGAGGTGGGTCTCTCTGATTTCTGCTGATTCTCCTTCCCCTGCTGCAACTACCTGTGCTATACTGCATGCTATTTGGGAGGGTCCCTAAGCCATTTAGCAGGTGGGTGCAGGATAGCATGGTTCTTTGGATAAATATCAGTGTTTATCTTCTGTCCATCAACTCACATAACACCAACATTTTGGTGCATTTATTTTTAAAAAAGCAACCTAGCCCTTTAGACATTTATATCATTGCCCACATCAATCTGAGGAAATGAACAGGTTAATGCAAGTATTTATTTGTTCAACGTATACTGCTTTATAACCAAAGTTTCCTCCATGATTCAGAAAAATGTGTGAGTTTGATCTCTGAAAATTACTTCACAGCACATTTTACGGCTCAATCAAGAAAATAATTTTAAATAAAGTAAAACTGCTAATAATTAAGTCACCCTTTTGTTTCAAAAGAATAGGAATAAATCACAGATAACTAGCCTGAAAATTTCAAAAGCTGTTTAACTAAAGTGTCAATTATATACTTAACCTTTTGGACTAAACAACTTTGTTTTACTTTGAAAATTAAGCCCTTCTATCCAAGACAGCGCACTCTTCAGACACAACATACGTATTTTTGCTAAACATATCTGGAAGCAAACACTTCAGTGCACACATTTACAAAGTATTTCAGTTCTAAAAGAAATTCCTATCTAGATCCTGTATCTTATGCTATGTTATAGCCCATAACATTTCAAGCACTGGAAACGTGACCCTACATACACCTGCACAGTGACATTTCCTGTTTTCAAAGAATGTTTAGAATGAGTCTCATTCACTTCCCCTGAACATGCATGCAACATCCAGGTTAAAAATTAACTTTATAGTTTAACAGTTATGAAAGTAGCTACTAACACTCATGAAGGTAGCAACATACACAAATCCAAGTTCTGCTGATTACAGGTACATAAATATGAATATTGATAGGTAGGGCATCCCTCATAATCTTTATACAAAGCACATTATTCTTACCCTTTTTATATATAAAAGTACAATACACTTCATTGGGATACTTTTTGATGCAAAAATGCCAAACACAGAGGAAGTAGAAAATTAAAATAGCACCATACATCTACTGAACCCGGCAAACACACTCACAGACACAAGAACAGAAAATCAACCACTAGATATTCTGCAGAGCCATTAGACAGAAAAGAAACCTCAATAATCTAGGTATTTTATCATTTGCAAAATCTGTCTAATGTAAGGATAGCCAGCAGAACAGGATACTGCCTCCATCACCGCAATAACATCCTGCAGACTCTCAAACCTGGACCATTCCTTATCCTAAGGGTACCTTACAGTAATTGATATTCATTTTACATTTCCTGCCCTCTTCCTTTTCAATCTGAAGTAGTTAACTAGGGACAGAACTTTTGAGAGGGGGAGAGGAGGGACGGGGTGGGGGGAAGAAATCCAAATGTTATAGTGTGATAAAAGCCACCAGGCAGCGTGTCGATACTTAAGGTAGGCTCCAGATTACAGAACAAGACATTTGGGGTGAAGGGAATGGTCATTTGCCGAACCATTTCAACAGCCAGCAAACTGAGACTGAGCAGGAGCTGGTGAAGGAGAAAGCATGAAGAAGTAAACAAGGAGGAAGAGAGCTATAAAAGCTGCTGAAAGGGCTCAGCAACTACAAGGAAGAGCATACTACCGGGAAGGGGGCTTTGGGGGGACGAACAAGAGGTTTCTTTACACGCCTCCTGCGCTTTTAACATCCTAGCCAGCAACGATCCTCCCCACACCCCACACCCCAAGTGCGAAGGGCCCTACGGGATCACTTGAGAATGGGGAGGCGGGTGTGTCTAGGGTTCTTCATACAGAAATACGCACACATACATACATACATACATTTGGGCTGCGTCAAACCAAGAGGCAAGGGGCAGCCGTGGGCACCTGCGGGTCGCTCTCCGGCCCTCCTCCCTCGGCCCCACCCGCCATGGCTTTTGCCTCAGGCACCTGGCGCCCCAAGGAGAAACTTTCCGTGCCAGGAAGTTCCTGACTGAAGGGTGTGTTCGCCAGCAGGCGAGCCGGTGCAAGGAGCCCCCCCTCAACCCCGACTCTCGGCTCTCAACCGGCCAGCTTTTTGAAGCACCAGAAGCGCTGTGCGCCTCCTTCTCCCTCACCAAGTCGGTGCCTCCTGACCGGAGCTCCGCTCTATCCCTCTGCCGCCACCTCTCCTCACTTTAGGAGCAGCGCTTATTAACCGCCTTGGAAACACACAGCCGGCCACCTCCGCATGCCCCATTTCCTGCTCTTCCTGAGGGGGACTCACCTCCGGTCCGACGCTGCTGCTGGTGCCACGCCAGCCGCTTCTCCCCATCCCTACCGCGGCTCCGACCGACCGACCGACCGGCAGGCGACCAGACTGTGCCTCAGGCGGGCAGGCAAGCAGGCTCCTTCCCCCCGCCCACCACCGCGCGACAGGCCCCGCCCCCTGTTTCCCTGAGTAACTTTCTTCCTCCGGCTTTGAGCGACGCTCGCGCGCCCTCGCGGAGTGAGGAGGTGGGGGGGAGGGGGAGGAGGAGGAGCGACTCGTGAGGAGGAAGAGAAGCCGGACAACAACAAGCCTGAGGCTCACGCGCTCTGGTTGGCTGGATGACGCGCGCCCGCGCGCGCAGGCACGCCGGGCAGCTGACTGCCGTGGGAGGAGGAGTAAGTAGCCGGCCGTCTCTTTAATAAACTCCTGGTAATTCCGATGACTTCAGACGCCGAGAAAGAGAGGACGGCCTCCGATTGGAGGGAGAGGGAGGCCATAGGGGACAGACGCTGGAAGTGATTGGAGGTGCGGTCCGTGATGTCATCGCAAGAGGAGCTGATCCGAAAGCGGGGGTTTGCCCTCCTTCTCCTCCTTATCGTCCACCAAGAGCCTGGTCCAGCGGTGGGTTTGGATGCTGCAGATGGATTGGTACATAGTACCCGACTAGTTGATGATTTACATGTGAAGAAGTTGAACATATAACAAACGGGTGTGGAGGGGGGAATGAGATTAACAGTCTTCCCCCCTACTAAAGAAGCAATTTCGTTCCTTTCTTGTTTTATTTTCCCCAACCCACCAGGCACCCCTAAGCAGCACTGGGAAGAGTGGAAGAGCCTCCCCAGACACAGACACCTCATTTGGTTCCTTCACAAACTCTTCCAATAATTTATTTCAGAAGTCTAATATGCAGGATAAAGTTTGCACCGCTTGAAATGCCTTTTCCTCCTCTGTCCCCCAATATTTTCTTTCCTGGTGCTGCCGGTGCTGGCACCCTGCATTCATATGAATGTGTCCAGGAGTCAGCAGCAGAGGCTGGTACCATTGGATGGCTCCTGAGACCCCAGTGTCAATCCCTGACTAGCAGTTACTGAGGAGCAGCAGCAGGGACATAGACTCTGTTATACTGAGTCAAACCACTGGTCCATCTAGCCCAGTATTGTTGACATTGACTGGCAGTGGGGAAGCAAATGGCAGTTTAGAAGAACAGTTGCCTCTGCTCTCTTGCCTGCACTGGGTGGCAACGGAAATTGGGCCCAATACTACTTCCCAAATGGAGTGGATAGGCAAGTGATGGTGTCAACGAACAGTTGTGGCCTCTGAATCATTGCCATCTTTCTCTGGACAACACAGAAGACAGGGTTGCTCCTTATAGCCACTGCTAGGTTGGATGTGGCATCAGCATCATGGAGGATTGGGCTTATTGCACCCAGTCCCATCTGGGACACTGCCCAAGGAGAGCAGAGATGGTGGTGACTGCTCCTTGCAGCTTGCTCAGTTGCTCGTTTGTGTGTGCAACTGGTGGAGGCAGTTGTAAGAAGCAGCAGCTGCTGTCTGGCCATCCTCTTTCTCCCTCTAGACAATGTGGCAGGGAGGATTGGGCCTTCAGAGAAGCAAGGAGGGGGAGGGGGAGGAGGGGAGTTCACCAAGGACTTTTAACCTCCCAAATCCTGGAACCAAGCTTGCCCTGTCTCTAGACACCCCCCCCCCCAGTTTACCTTACCTTGCATCCCTTTATCATCCCCTGCCCACCCAGCTCCGCTTGGAACAAGCCAGCCCAGGAGAGCCACACCCTCTGACCTGTAAAACCTGACCTCCAAATCTCAGAATGAAGTGATGAAGAAAATGCATTCTCGTCTGTATATCAGACGTCATGGAATATTCATAAGCATTATAGCAGCTGAGGGACTGAAATTGTGAGCTACAGAATGATTGCTCCGAGGGAAGGAAAAGATTTGCTTGGCTGACAATCCTAGGCCCCAGGGACAGGAAGAGCTGTGGAAAGGATGCTGGGTGGAAGGAGGTAAAAAAAAAAATGAGGAATAGGGAACCCAGATTCGGAGTGCACCAAGGAAGAGTGCAGAGTAGCCGTTGGGCTGTGAATCAGAAGCCTGAGGGAAGGGCACATGGCTGAGGAAGGGCTTACGGGAAAGAAAGGCAGACAACCTTGAAATGAGAAATCCATGAGAAAGGAAAACTCATGGGGTTTAAGGAAAGGAGGGGAAGTATGCTGATGGCTGAGGTATGATAAGGTAGGGTGGGAGGAGGGAGCACAGAAGAGTTGAACAGGCATGACGTCAAAGGGTGCAAACTATGCATGTTTAGAGAGAGAAGAAGTCCTATAACTCCATGCATTCCCCAGACAGCATTGCTGGTAATGCTGAGAGTTGTAGGATTTTTTTTTCTGTTTAAACATGCATAGGATTGCACCCTAAGTGTCAGGAAAGCTAGAGTAAGCATTACAGAACAGACAGGGCTATAAGGCAGAGCTGAGGAAAAGGCATTGGAAGCGTGGAGTTGACAAAGGAGGTGCAAAGTACTGAGGCAAAACATCACATGCGACTTAAGGACTAAAGGGGCTGTACATTATTGGCAGGAAAAAAGTGGAGAGGTGAGAAAGATGATAATAATAATAATAATTATTAGTATTATTATTATTATTATTTTTAACCCGCCTCTCCCTCCGGATCGAGGCAGGGAACAGCAACAATATAAAACACAAAAATCACAACAGTTAAAATTTTAAAAAGCAAGAGAAAAATACAACATTAAAAACATCTTAAAATTCATCTGGATAGGCCTGTTGGAAGAGGAATAATAATAATTCTGGGAATCCACGGGCCTTGGGTAGTATGACTGCCAGGTCTACACCATGAAGAAGCTCCTCCACCTTTAGGAATCTTCTGGCAGGGAGAATTCTGCAAAGTATGCCTTCTGCCCTCACCGGAACATTATGACATGATGTGCAGATCCCTTGATTGGGATCTGATGGAAACAATGTTACAGAGGAAACTGCAGTTCGAGAGGCTGAGGCAGGAGATCAGAAATTCCTTTCAGCAATGGTAGAGAAGAGGTTTCTTCAGTGCTCCGCTGTGTCATTATTCTTATCTCCTCATGTAGACAAAGCAGAAGTTCCTTGGTGAAGCTGAATGAGGCTTCTTTGAGTGGAAGGAATGTCTTCTGCAAACTATCCACTCCCACTTTTGTGTTCTCAAATCCACTTTGAGCCTTGTCATGCCTGCAGGGGCAGCTCAAGACAATTAGCTGCCTGAGGCAAAGATCCTCACCCCATTTAAAGTACAGAAGTCAACTGGACTGGTTGTAATAGGGTGACCAACTGTCAGGATTTCCCCGGATTTGTCCTGGTGTTTGTTCTATCCTGGGTGTCAGGGGGGATTTTCTGTAATTTTCTATAATGTCCTGGAAAGACAAGCTTTCCCCTTTAAGGCCACATTAGCGTGGTTGGAGGGAATGATGAGCTTTCTGGAGGTGGGTTATTTCCCTCCCACTGCTCCAATCAGGACCTTACAGGGGAAAGTATGTCATTCCTGGACATTATAGAAAAGGACCCGATTGGAGCAGTGGAGAGCGGGAATGACACACTTTCCCCTCCTCCGCTCCAATTGGGTCCTTTAAAGCAGTGGGGGTGAATGACATGCTTTCCAGAGGCCCCGGAAAGCCACTTTCCCACCCCCCACCCCACTGAGGGTCCTCTTTTTTGGTTTCCCAAATGTGGTCACCCTATTGTTGAATCTTATTTCAACCCTGGTGATGGGGCAGCATCTTTCACCGCATCTGATGACAGCAGGTTAGCTTAGGGCAGGGGTCCAGAACCTCTATGAGGGAGGGCTGAATTTCATTTCAGAGAACCTCTGGGGACCACATTCCAATGGTGGGTGGGACCAAAGGCAACGGGGGTGGAGCCAAGCATACAAAAAATAAAGTTAACTTAAAGCTCTCTGCCAGTAGCTAAGCCTTAGGAAAGCTGTTTCAATTGTTTAGAATAGGAGGGGAATGCACAAAATCCAGGAAACCGCCAAATGACCAGTAGTTGTAAATTGCCCAGAGAGCTTTGATTGTTGGCCAGAACAGAAATGTAATAAATACATAGCTGAGGAATAAGGGTGGAGCTAGGAGAAGGAGCGTGGCTTTCTAGGGCCCCTCAGAGGGCCGGATTTGGCTCCTGGCCTGAAGTTCTGAACTCCTGGCTTAGGGGATGCAGCAAGCTGTGTGTCTCACACAGCTCTCTTCTCCAAAACCTTACCTCCGCTCCCTGCCCTCCAGCATCTGCTACCTGAAGCTGTCACCTCACAAGGGCCAGGCCTGCCTGCCTTTCTTCTTCAGCTCAGTACTCATATTATTCTGGCAGTTTGTGGAAGTCTTTGGAGTGGCGCTCCTTCCCATGCCATCAGGTCAACGCAAGAAGCTCCAGACCACAGCGTGGCTCTTCTCCATGCAAGCATCAACCCTTGGGAAACTGGATTAATGTTGGCATGGGGCTGAGCTGCAGCATAGACACCTCCAGAGTAGTCCTGGGCATTTTGTGCTACCTGCCAGCCCAGGAAGGACTAGCACGGCTGGAGCTCACACACTACCAAAGTATGAATAGCAGGCCTTAGATCAGGGGTGTGGCCCTCCAGATGTTGTTCAACTCCCATCAGCCCCAGTCAACATGTCCAAGTGTTAGGAATGATGGAAGTGGTAGTCCAGAAAAGAATCTGCAGGGCCACAGGTGCCCCACCCTTGCACTATGACTTTGTCCCTGCATTATGACTATGTTAGCATAGCTTGCAAAAACAAAACTGGAGCTGAAGAAAAAGCAGGTTAGAGAATCAGGTATGTTGAACAGGATTAGATGCAGTCTTTTTGAGGCTGTCCAGATGACAGTATGCTTCTTACAACCAGTAACATATATTATTATATTCTCAGATTAAATATATATTTGATTTGATATAGAAGGTGATATTTATGAATTATCTACCATTTATCCAGTCCAACAGTTATTACTCACAGAGAGTGTCATCCCACTCACCAATTCAGTAGAAGAATATTAACTTTTTGTATTTTATGTTTTATTCCCTGTCACTATAATTGTGATGGTCAGCAGCCTTGCAAATCAATTAACTATGCAACGTACAAAGCTCAGTTCTGTGGTACTGCTGGGCTAAGCAGGATGACATCTGCACCAAGAAGTGAATTCTCCAGGGTAACACATTCTGGCCCTTTCTCCCTTTATTCAGTATTTCAGGCTTGCTAGCCAATATCCTAAGAGAAATATCTGGACCGTATCAGCAAATTTGTACGGATGATGCAAATAATGAAAAGATCAGTTATTTAAGGTCTAATACTTGTTATATCTTGTTAGGAACACACTTTCACAATACCATGAATTGTTACATCATGCAGGAAGATTCCTGTATTTTGCACAGTAGAACTTTAGAAACAAATGTTCTGTGAATTGTGAAAGCCTTATTTTTTTGTCATTGAATTAGACATCAGATTACTGAGGAAATCATTCATCTGTTTGCAAGGAATATGCATCTCCCTTTCCACCTTCCCTTATTCCTATTCAGCCATGCATACATAGCTGTTGTTCCAAACCTGTTATTATCAGTAATCTGGAATAAGAAAAGAACGGTATCCCTTTTCATTCTTGCAAGTGTTAGATGACTTTTAAAAGGCATTTTTTTCCTGGCAGGTATATGCCTAAGGGTTTAAAGGGAACATAAAAAAAAGATTTAAAAAAGCTTGAGGAAAGTTAAAGGCTAAATCAACAGGGATTAAAATAAACAGTAGGAGCAAGGTTTATTACATGTCTGTTGTTGCTTTGACTACTGGGAAGTGGACAGGAAGGGGGGGAAAAACCCCAGAGTGAATGTTTAAAGTATTTTACAAGTGTGCCTGCAGCTAAACTCAAAAGAACTAGAGGATACACAGGGAAAAAAATGTTCCCAAGAAATGTACAAAATAAGCTGGGAGGCAAAACTCAGGGACATGACATCATAGGGAGCACAGCAAGAGGATAACACCCAATCAGCAAGGATCAGAAAAGAATAAATCAATAATAGGAACAAGGAAGCATGTATTAAATAGATAGGATAGTCAGCAAATTTCATACTTAGGAAGGCTCTAAATCAAGAAGGGGGAAAGCTCTGATCGGAGCCTGGTTACATATCCTGGTTACATGTCCTAGTTAATAAGCAGGGATTAAAACACTTCCCCAGTTCAGATGTGATGAGAAAATATGCTTTAAACAAGCTATGATCTCTATGCTGAAGCCAGGCATGTGAAGGAAGAGACGAGTTCTCAGACCAATGAACCAGATTGTTACATCTGAACCTGGTCAGAGAGTCAAAACCTTATTCAAAAGTACAGCTTTTGACAAAGAATCTCTTCACTCCCTCCTACTGCCTAAAGTTCTGTCGATAATTTCCAGGTACTAATCTGAAAAATCTGCAACATTACGTTTGCTTTTGTATAACTGGCTCCTAGAACTACCCATTCATTGCTCTAATGTTGTAAACTGTAAGCCAAATTTCAATTGACTTTCCACACTATTGGGGTATTACAGGTTTTCTATTTGTACAGCCCACTATGTTCGATCCACACCTAGAGATGTGACATAGCTATTGTGGGACGGACCGTTTGAAGCTCACATGCATTTGCTGTAATCCTTGTGGTGGATACTATTTTTTGACCCCATTAATTTTTTAATTAGCGCTAAGACACTTTTCTAGCTATAATACAATTTTTTCAAAATAAAGATAGGCATGGCTACAACACCATAAAGCTCTCATGTTAATTTTTACATTATAGTATTAATAGGTTGTATCCAGTGGTGTTTCACCAATGGGAGAAAACTGTTCAGGAAATAAATTTCCTCTTCCCCTCTGCAATGCCTGTGTATGCCTCAAATACGGTCTGGAAGGTTCAAGACCCTCCAGAGCAGATTTGGGGCAAATGTGTGGAGCTGCAGGGAGGAGGAGGGGGGGTGGAAAGGTTATACATGGGGCTACCTTTGAAAATGGTCCAGAAACTTCAGCTGGTCCAAAATGGGGCAGCAAGATTGTTAACGGGGACCAGCAAACGAGTCCACATTACACCAGTACTTTTTTCCAGCTGCACTGGCTGCCAGTCCATGTCCAGGCCTGATTCAAAGTGCTGGTATTAAGATTCAAATCCCTAAACAGCTTGGGGCCAGGTTATCTGAAGTATCGTTTCCTCCCATACGTACCTGCCCAGATGCTAAGATCATCCTCAGAAGCCCTTATTCATGCCAAAGGAAGTGAGGTGGCTGGAGACCGAGAGGAGGGCCTTTCTTGCTGTGACACCTGGCTGTGGAACGAGCTCCCTAGAGAGGTTTGCCTGCATCTGTGTTGTACCCTTTCCAGCACCAGGTGAAGACATTTTTATTTCCCCAGTGTTTTAGCAATTTACTATCCCAGTCTTGTAATTCTGCTGTTATAAATCTGCATTTTAAATCTGTATTTGAAATCTCTGCATTGCTGATCAGTTTTATTCCAGTTGACTTTTGTATTGGTTTTATATTGTGGTTTTAAGCTTTCATATTATATGTACTTATGGTTTTAATTTTTGTGAACTGCCAGAGAGCTTCCACTATTGGGCATATAAAAATGAAATAAATAAATATAACAGCCTTCCCTGCTACAAATCACGCTTCCCCACTACAAAACAGCCTCCCTCAAACTGCTGTCCTGTAAGGTGGTCCTGACCAATAGTCAGGAAGGTGGAAATTGTAGTCCAAAACAGCTGGAGGGCACCAGATTGGGGAAGGCCGATATAATACAATTATGCCAATTTTAGCAACATGGATGACAGAAATTGGCATTATACCATGAAGATGTTATAGTGCTCTAACTCCCATCTATTATTATTTTTAAAAAGGGTAATAAAATCATGTGTTATGATGAATGTACATTGAGCTGTGATAAAATTCACTTTTCCAATACATCACTGCCCATGTCAGAACCTCGCATTTTGAAAAAAGACTGAAAACTAGTGCTAAAAAATCTACACCTATGGAAACTACTAGTCTTCCAGGTTTTTTAAAGCCGGATTTTCTTCTGTCAGAAAAACAAAACAAAACCAGAAGAACCACAAGGAAAATACAGGATGACAATGATTGGAGGTCAGTGTCATGCTGACACCCCATAAAAAGTGAATGACAAAAGAATGGCAATTCCACACTAAATGCCTAGTGTTGAAGCATCCTAAAATGTATTTAAAAGGAGGGCTGTATAGGTCATGCAAAAAGCTCTCTCGACACTTCGTCAGAAGTGAACTAAAATTGTTGACCCATTTTATCTTCTCCAATTTTACCAGACCAGAAGTGGCTCCATTTGTCAGGAGTTTATCAGGCAGCTGAATTTTCCCTGGGTTCAAAATCTGAGATTTTAAAAAACATTTTCTGAATGTGAAGGAACTAGTCCAGTATGGAATGGAAAATTGCAAATACTCCCAATTTTGGATGGGAAAGTGGTGTTACTACTTTTCACTTTTGCTACATTCCTATATCAACTATGGAGTGTTACAAGCACATGGCCAAATATAACCTGAGTTTGATTTGATCAAATTTGAATGAAAGGTTTTTATCAAATTTGAATGAAAGGAAGTAGACATCGTATGGAAAAGAATTTTGATTTATTTTCATAATCACACATCAAAGTGGGTTAGAGGAAATAGTTAAACAGAAGGGATTTGGACATGAGAAAAGTGCACTTGTGATTGGGAAAATTTACAGTAACACACCCGATACAAAACACCATCAGACCACATTATACAAGCACTGCATAGTATGAGCCCTGCCTTTTTACCCACCTGTTGAGTACTGAATTACTATGTTTAAAATAGCAGTACTAGCCACCATTTTGTGTAATTTTCCAGATAATTTGCTTGGAATGTAAGATGACCCATTCTCATTAAATGAAGGTGCCCTTGCATTATTCTTATATCCACATCCAGGGTTTTATCAGGCATATTAATAGCACAGATAAGTGTGTATAGATTGCAAAATACTAGATGTAAGATTTTGACATCAAATAAATCCAAGAGATAGTATTTTAGATCAATATAACATTATTTTAAATCAGTAATGGATACAATAGCTTGCTTTATCACCAAAAAAAATTACCCCTTTCTCTTAAAACACGTTTATTATTTGGAAATCCTACTTCAACATTTCCTGTGTTATCCATCTCTTATAGCCAAATACTAGGCATGTTTATTTAAAACTAAGTTCAATCAGACTTACTGCCAGATAAGTATGCATAAGATTGCATTATAATTTCTCTCCAAAAGAATCCAGTGCAGTGCTGGCTTATGTGAAAGTTAGTCCCATTGAACTCAATGGGACTTCTAAGTCCTTGTTGTAAACTCCTGAAAATTTTATGGCAAAACATATTTGCATTTTGTCAGCATTAATGTGTGAGGAGAATTTAGGGCAGGGTGAGTAATTGTGGCCCTCCAACTGCTTTGACTAACAACTCCCGTCATGTTTCACTACTGGGTATTCTGGCTAGAGCAAATGGGAATTGTAGGCCAAAACATTTGGAGGGCCAGATTTCCCTACCCCTCATTGAGGAGATTGGCAGTGGAACAAACTAGAAAGATGCAGTGGTTGTAGTTCAGACCAAGATACTGAGAAGGAAGGAACAATCATGGTCAAAGACCAGGCCAGAAGTTACATGGGAAATAAATCCCGTAAGCCTAAGAGCAAATGCTAGATGGAAAAGGGTTGTTTGCATGCAACCTTAGCAGGAACCTCACTGGAGTGTGGTTGAGGCAGGCAGTTTTTAAAGATAGTAGGAAATACTTTGGATACCTTGGTCCAGGGAGGCAGCAGCCAGGTACAAATCAACACTAGAGGAAACATGGAGTAGCTTGTTGGCTAGAGAAGGAATCAAAGAATGGACTGGGAACCAATAGAGTGGCTCCATTCATCCCCTGGCAATCAAAAGTTGTTATGAGTAGGTAATAAGTCCTTGGAAAAAGCAAGCCAGTTACTTGACATGGTTGGACTATATGCCAGATGAGAAATTACCCACAGTATTGATATTGGTGGTAGTGGTGGTGATGATGATGATGATGATGATGATGATACAGGAGCCTTGGGTAAGTTCTTTTCATTTGCTTGGTCTGCTCCCCTACTCCCATCAAAGGACATGCTTTCATTCCCCAACAGTTTAAAACCTGGCTCAAGGACCCACAAGATTTGAAGCCTGCTGTGCCCATCTGAACAAATCAGAGCAATTTGGGTTCCTGGTGCTCTTTCAAAATAAATTAGAGGTTGAATTCTGAGATTTATGACTCTGATTCCATATGTTCAAGCACAGAGATTCAAAGGTGGCCAGTACTATCAAATTCAGTAAAAACAGGAGAAAGGCTTCATTCCCTTAGTCTCAATTGCTTTTCACCTAGTTGACATCCTCTTTCACAAGTTTTCTTATTTCTCATTCTTTGTCTTTCACAAGTATTCTATCACGTGCTCTGTCACGCTGTCCTAGGTGACCACTTCACGCATCTGCTGAAATAGGCTCTGGCATATGATAGTTTATGTCACAATACATTTGCTAGCCTTTAAGGTGCCACAAAGCTTTGTTTTTACCTTAATTTTGTCATACTTGTCACATGCAGGCATCATTTGTGTGACTGTATAGTGATGCAAAACATTGTACACAAATCTGTTCTCATGATGCAGCGGTGGCAGTGATATCTTTCTTGGGAAATGTGATCACAGTGTGCAAGTGTCTTCAAAAATACCATGCATGATTCAGTTTGAAGACTGATGAGAAACTGTGTGCTAAAATGTCCGTTCAGAATTCAAATTATGTGCACAAAAAGTTATTACAACAAGTAATACAATTGGCCTAATAAAACCGAGCTGCTTGCAGTAAAAATGTAACTTTCTTAAACTGTTATAGAAAACACAATATGCAAAGCTGTTATTATTTTGAGATCAGTATAACATTTTAAAAGATTAAGGGTGCAATCTTATGCATGTTTAGATGGAAAAAAAGGCCTACAGCTACTTGGCTGGCTTGAGCATGCAGGGAATTATAGGCCTTTTTTCCTGTCTAAGCATGCATAGGATTTGCACTTTAAATTAATTCTTCGTTGTGAACAAGTTGTTATAGTCTGATGAAGCAATGAGCATTGTTCTTTGCCTTTGACCCATGTTCACTTATCTTTCTTTAATCTGGTGCTTTCCTGCAATATTTGAGTCTATTCATCTACTACTCACAACAAAATGTTGTTGTTTCCTTTGCTGTAAGCTTACTGTATGTAATGACCATTTTTTAAAAAAAGGTATATGTTTTTACACTGAAAGTGTTTCTCAAGCAAGATGTTTGCACTCATCTACCTTGTTATATTTGTGTATATTAGACACTCACTGTACATAATAACCTCCAATAATTGATTTTCACAGCAGAAACAGAAACTCTTACTAGATTCAATACCCCAAAATGTTTCTTTCAGTTTTCTCGTGGCATCTCTGTAAATGAGTCTGCCCAAACCAGAATTAATAAACAGATTCGTAATGTTAGAGTAATTTTATCACCCTTCTCTTAATTAGAAGACGTGACAATATAAAATCAATCTAGGATGCAGTCCTATATAGATAGTTGACAACCAGGGTGAGAGAACAGCAGAGGCGATCTTCACCTCTGCTCTCCGGCTGCCCTAGATTTCTGCTAGATAGGCAATTTTGGTCCACCTAGCAGTGGCTACCTGTCTTCTGCTCCTGGGAACACCCCCATTTTCCTGTCTCCACACTCTGTTTTCCAAACATGGAGAGGTACCTGGTGAAGTTCTCTCCACACCAGGTACGAGGGAGCAGGGAGTGTGGTTTCCTGGTTCCAACCTTGAAGCCAGGAAACTGAACTATCGTATGCCCACCCCCTGATGCTGTCTGGGGGAGGCATAGGATTGCTTCCTTATACTTTCTTTTAATAAATGGAAAAAGTAAAGAAACAAAAGAGTCAAAACTAGTTTCTCGAGAGTAATGACCAAGTTATTTTATTTGTGTTAGATCGGTAGAAGAAAATTAAAACTTCAGAAAACAGTTACAGTATCAGATGTTGTATTTTGGCTACATACGATAGGATGTTGGAACAGAAGTAGAGCATGTTAAAAGATCAGAATACTACCATACTGATTCTGATGTGTGATGCACACTCTACTTTCTTTTCACAGGTCATCTGTTTCTGGAACACCATTGGCCTCTGTCGGCTGTATAGTTATCATTATAGGAATATTCTCAGAAGTCCATCCTTTAGGAGTCCTGTTGAAGGACCGCCTGGTTGAAAGAGGATTGGCAAGGACCATGAATCGTGGATCATTTAGCAGCAGAAAGTTGAAATCTGGTACCTTGAACTTAACTAGTTTCGATGCTCTCTCAAAACCACCAAACGGAGTGGCAACTCTGTAGATAATGGGACGACAGTAAATGAAAAGTATTTTTTTAAAAATGCCCTGCTTTGACCCTGTAATTAAAAAGGGTATTTCAGAATATTTTTCCTTGATTGTACATTGGAACACTTCTTCTTGACATGGAGGACTCTTATACCAGAATCCATTTGAGTCCAGTGCGGCTTATTAGCATTAACATTCTTTCAAAGTAAACTATTACTTGCTCCTTCAGACAATACATCTAGGAATAATGTCTGAAACCCATTTTTTGCTGTTTAAAAACAAAAATAAAAACAAGAACCTTCCTTCTGTAATGCTGAACTATTCAGCTATATGCAGATTGCATTTGAATGCTACATCTCCTTTAGAAAGGCCACTTCCAAATTAAGGCCACAATCCTAAACCCACTTACATTGACCTGGCTCGCATTATTGCCGCAGGCCAGGGGTGCTAGGTTGGCGATCCAAGCCCCCACTGCTGTGGCTTCTTGTTATGTGTGAACCCAGTGAGAATGGGTTAATGGGATGGTTGGCAAGCCACTCAGAACCCATAGGTTATTTTAGGTTTGCAGGTGGCTGGTCAACCACTCTACCGACCAACCTCAGTAGGTTCACACATAATGAGAAGCTACAGCACTCCCACAGTGCCCCCAAATATTCAAAATGGCTGCCACCACCACCATAAGATGCCCCACAGGGAAATTCACCCACGGTGGCTTCTCGTTATGTTTTACCAGGCCATTGAGTTCAATGGGACTTAACTTCTATGCAAATATGCACAGGATTCTGCTGCATGATTGCACACGTATGCACACTTACTTGAGAGAATGTTCCATCGAACTCTGTGAGTCTTTTGAGTAGGCTGACCATATGAAAAGGAGGATAGAGCTCATGTAACTTTAACAGTTGCAGAGAAAAGGGAATTTCAGCCAGTGTCATTTGTATGCAATTAGTTCCTGGTGAAATTCCCTCTTCATCACAACAGTTAAAGGTGCAGGCACTATACTAGAGTGACCATATACAAAAGAAGGCAGGGCCCCTGCAACTTTAACAGTTGTGATGAAGAGGGAATTTCACCAGGAACTAATTGCATACAAATGACACTGGCTGAAATTCCCTTCTCTCTACAACTGTTAAAGTTACATAAGCCCTGTCCTCCTTTTCATATGGTCAGCCTACTTTTGAGTAGATAAATAGAATCAGGATGTAGATTGCTAACCTCCAGAAATGATTCTGGGTGTACATGTCCTGTCTAGAATACAAATGGATTGGGAATCCCTGGTCTGCTCAACTAGTTGGACAATGCAGGTGAGAAGTTCATGGTTCAATGGGGACACTCATGCTTGGGCCAGATCTACACCAAGCAGGATATTGCACTATGAAAGTGGTATATGGTATGTGTCTATGGACCCCAACAGTTGTCAGTGTACTTCAATACCTCTATAAAGCAATATTGTGGCTCCTACCTTTTATATACCACGTTCATACTGCTTTCATAGTGCTATATCCTGCTTGGTGTAGACTGGGCCTTGGCATACCATAGGATTAGGACTTAGGTTGAGGGCCCAAACAAACATTAATTTCTAAATGTCTATCTAGCACAGGGGTGGACAACCTGTAACCATCCAGACATTTTAGCCTGCAACTCTCTGCAGCCCTAGCCAGCATAGCTGATGTTAGAGATCATGGGAGTTGTAGGCCAAAGCATCTGGTTGCTTACCTCTGGACTAGTAGCTACATATTTGTTTTCTATTTTTACTCTAGAGTAGGCACAAGGCCCTCAATACAGATCAAGATGCTAGTCTGGGGTGTGGTGGGGGCATTTAAGATCCAGATTGGGGGGGGGGGGCTGCACCTACTCTGAAGTAAAACTGAAAAGAAGCTGCTAGACATGTCTTGCCCCTCATTTCCGGGCATCCTTACTTAAAACCTAAAAATATTTTGGGGCATAATCCTATGCATGTTTAGAAAGAAAAAACTCCTGCAGTTCCCAGCATGCCCCATCCATTCATGCTGGATGAGGCATGCTGGGAATTGTAGGAGTTTTTCTGTCTTAACATGCATAGGATTGTGCCCTTTGTTGGCAGGTCTGGAAAAGACATCTGCTTGGAGAACTGCTTCAGTCAGAGAAGACAATCCTGGACCAGTAGTCTGATTCTGTGAAGTTCTATTTCATAACATAGTGTCACCATTTCCCAATGGCATTGCTAAAAATATATACTTGAGCTGTCAGGCTCCCAGTAACTTTCCAATGTAGGACTTGCTGATGAACATGTTACGTAATCTCTGATATTATAGATGGATTTTGCACCACTTTTTAACGTGTTAAAAGTAGTGCCATCTAATTAAAATATAGTACTCCTAGATCAAATGTTAAGAATGCCTATTTGTATATTGGAATAGATACACACAGCGACCAACGCAAAGAAGAGAAGAGTAATTAACTTGTAATGTTCACATATGACAAGAGCAAATTCCCTGAAGCAATCATTGGGATGATGTCAAGGAGTCGTAATGCCCTATATTTCATGAAACTTAAACATGTAATTTGAGGTCTGACTCACTGAGGTATGAAATCCAAACCCATTGCCAAAAACCCCGTAATGCTCATTGAGTATAATAAGAAACGCAGGTATTTTATACAGCAGAAAACTAGCGCAACTTTGGGTTCTTTTTTCAGTTTTGTGGCTCTTAGAAGCAGCTGATTTTCCATAGGCAAAGCAGTTACACAATCAAGACTGGGTAATTGCACATAATTTTAGGCTAGGGCACAACTACTATTGTTCTTTCAAAACATACAGCTCCCAAATCTACTCCAGAAAGCCCCAGCGTTGGTGAAATTTAGTGAACTGATAAAACATTTGAAATGCTGGTTCTGGACAAAAGTCTCAGGTATTTAGGAGGCAGTAGTCAGTTCTATTGAAAAAGTTAACAGTACCATAGTACATAAATAGACTCTACTGTCAAAGCATCAGTGGCATTTGCAAACCAGGGGCAGCATACACGTTTCAATAGCTTTTTACAACTCTCTGGCTCAATTCGGATGACACAATAAACAACTGGTGTGGAGGAAACAATCGTCAGTTGTTTTGACTATCGTGTTATCCGAATGCTGCCATAGTCAACTCAGTGCTGATCCTAATCCACACCACAGTTGATTATTTATTACCATGTTGTGTGGGGAGTACCCCCTAGATGAACAACTGTAAAGTTGGTTATTACCCCACCATTGACTATCGTGTCATCCGAATTGAGCCTCTGCCTCCTTATTTCTATTCTTCCCCCCCCCCCAAAAAAAACCACTTCCCTTGCTCATTTGTATTTTGCATGGCCAGTAGCTATTCTTGCAATGAGCAACATCTGGAGGGCAACAGAAACCCCAGGCCTGCACCAAATCATGGTTTAGCATGACATGCATGATCAGGAACGAGTCCCAGTGAGCTTCAGTTCACATGCTTCCTCCTTCCTTTCTCCTGCACTGCCAGAAGGCGGTATTTAGAAGGTTTAACTTTTGGTTTTAGTTAACCACTGTTTGTTGGGTCCCCACAGCAAGTGCTAAGCACATTTCTAGGTCCAGATGACATGGCAATCTGTGGTTAACGAACAATGGAAGCCAAAGCTTCTAAAGCCCTGTAGGAAGGTAAAAGGGAGGTGCATGAGCTCAAGGCTCATGGCAACTTGTATACATTACACTGAGCCTGATTTAGAACGATATGCAAACATAGCCAGAGTGAGAAAAGTGACTCTGTTTTGCAGGAAGACAATAGAAGTAAGAGTTGGATCTCCAGCAATCAAGGAGGAACAGAAACAGGATGGGATGACCTGCTTATGAAGAGAGGTCAATCACCTATCTCTCTGCCTCTCTGCCTGTCTATCCATCTCTCTCTCTCTCTCTCTCTCTCTCTCTCTCTCTCTCTGTGTGTGTGTGTGTGTGTGTGTGTGAGAGAGAGAGAGAGAGAGAGAGAGAGACTGTTAGCTATGTGCTGATAAAAAACAATGATGATTGTAATGATAAAAAAAATTAGAATAGCAAACGTAACTGCTTTGTATAATTTTACTTTCAGCTCCATTAAGCATCTTTTTTACATTCAAAGTAGTCTTTCCCCCTAGCTGTATGGGGTTGGGTGGGATTACAATGGCATAAGCTTGCCTCCAAAAATAGTTTGGAGATTGGCTATTTTAGAGCAAATTGTTATCTATAACCATCACAATTTGGGCTTGATAGGGTATAATTAAAATATATTTCATGTGCCCTGATTAATAAATAAAGTCATAAAATAAATACTATCCATATTTATAGGTCATTGTAGGGAAGGCAGTGGTGCAAATGCAGGAGATGCTTCCCAGCTTGCCCGGTTAGGTTTGCTGTATGTAGATTAGCAACACAGAGTGACATCCAGATGGACTGGATTCCTGTAGTGCTTTGAAAACAATCCATTACAGGAAGGGAACTTCTCTAACAAGGCAAAGAGGCATAACCAGTCAAGCCTGCTTATTTTTACATCTAGACATTCTGCACTACCTCATTTCTCACCCAGGGTTTTTATTTTGGATGTTTTTCCTAATCAGAGAAAAAAACTGGTGGAGTGAATATTTTCTAAGTTAATTCCACTGTTTTCGTCATCATCATTATTAAAAACAATTAGTAAAGATAGTTTTGAGGTGTCTTAACCGCATAGGTGTATCACTAGATTCTTGAAAGCTGACAAAAAGAAATAGATCATTATACCCTGTGGCAGCCTCCAGATGTGTTGGATTACAATTACCATAAGTCCCAGCCACTGGTTGTGGATGATGGGAGTTATAGTACAAAACCTCTGGTGAGCAAGAGGTTGAAAAGACAGTTCTACAGTGATATATTCTCCTTGTCTAAGGAGGACTTGTCTTCAAGGATGGAGGGAAAAGTTGCTAAAACGACTCTTTTCTAAGAAGTCCATGAAGTGAAAGAGACCAGCTTTTCAACTTGCTAAGAGTTCTGGGGCTGTTTTGTCTGATGAAACCATAGTTAATTCAACTAGCTTTCCTGAGTTAAGAACCTTAATCTGTGTTTGTTCATACATGCATTGAAACCCATAGTTTTGTAGCTATATTTCCTTGTTTGCCTCCTGTCCTGTTAACATTTACTGGGAATTGTGAGGGAAATATATGTCCACAGGTTTTGAGTATGGCAAGCCAATTACCCTGAAAGAAAGAAACCATGAAAACTGTCCCTGAACATCCAGGGACTTACTAACTTACTTCAATTTGGCATTATGGAATGACTCCAAGGTTGAAATTAGTTAAATGACTAGTACTCTAGGATACCTGGCCATTTGAACTACTTTAGGAGGAAAATCCTTAAAATGCACCCTTTTAAAATAAAGAAATTATAGCATTGTAAGAGATCCAAAGTGGGAACAAATTGGCAAGTGAAATAGATGGGCTATTCTATACTATACCAAGTAGTCTAGGGCTAATGTCAGAACCTTCATACTCCTTGCTATCTGACTCATATGCAAGGCTTAATTTTAGTTTGTGCTCATAATGGCATTAATAAAAGTAGTATCCATGGCAGCCTTTTTGAGCGCTCGGAATCCCAAGACATAGGGCAAACTAGCTGTGATGTGGGAGATTAATTAACAGCACCACACAGCTGCTTTGAAAATGGAAGAAGTGACACTCTGGGAGAAGGTAATAATCTTTTAAAATATCTGTTGAGAGATATTGACTTATGTGCCTGGGAAGTGTTGTGAAGTGTATGGGGAAATGCTGGTAGGAGGAGTTATGGTGGTCTGACAAGCTGAGTAAAGGATAATAATAATAATAATAATAATAATAATAATGTTATTGTTATTGTTGTTGTTGTTACAGTTATAGCCTACCCAAGGAGACTAAGGCAGCATACATGATTCTCCTCTCCATTTCATCCTCACAACAACCCTGTGAGGTAGGTTAGGCTGAGAGTCAGTGACTGCCCCAAAGCCACCCAGTGAACTTTATGGTCAAGTGAGGATAAGAACCTGGGTGTCAGTCCAGCCCTCTAAACCACTATACCACACTGGCTTGTTATATCATATTATGGATGGTGTTTCCAACCTTTTGAGCTTCTTATTTACTTTAATCTTGCTGCTGCTTATTGAGTTTAAATGTTAGATGTATCTGGCAGACCTTGTTTAGTGACGGCTGCTTAGAGTTTGGATTATTTTATATTTTACTGTGTTTTTTATGCTTTTATGAAGTTTATTGTTAGTGGTACTGTGCGTTGTTACGGATCCTATTGTGGCACAGAATGTGACTCATATGTTTAAAATAAATAAATGAATGAAATAATAATAAATAACATTTTCCTTCTAAGTCTCTTAAATCCTTTTAGCTGTCTTCTGAATCCATTCCAGTTTGTTTTGAATTGTCACAGCCGGACGTGAGCACTACTTCAATATGGTAGTGCCTGATAACTGAGAGGATGTTGCAGCTGCATTCATTCCTTTTATCTGAACCTGTTCTATTAAGTCACAAATAAAAACTGATTAAAAACACACAAAGCTTTGTTAGTTTAGAGTGTTTTCAAGTTCAAATGTGGGGATCGTCCCTCATATTCCTTTGATCAGCAGCGAGTATGACTCCCGGTGTGTTATACCCAGTCACAATTCCTAGAAATATTTTCTCCTGCAATGACACTGTGCAAACGTAAAGAGCTGACTCACTCAAAGAGTGATGTCATCATTATGTCATTGTAGTCTCTTCGTGATGACCTCATTCCATATTTCCCAAAACTGCAATCAAATTAATTAGCTATAATGACCAAAGGGTATAGTGTCTAAAAATAGGAATTTTGTTCTGAGCAAGGGGAAAAGCCACAGAAGTGAACAGATGTGTGTGTGTGTGTGTGTGTGTTTGTGTGTTTGTGCATGAACATGTGTTTTCTCTGGCCTTTCCTCACCCCGTTAACTGCTTTCGCTTTTCCACACGACTAGTAGGCTTGTCTAAATGGTATTTCCACACATACCCAAATTTGCTTAGTGTCATATTGGGCTTCTTTAGTCCCAGTGTTACCATGCTACCTTGCACGCAATTAGGCTCCTAAAATCCTACTGAGTTCAGTGTGAATGAAGCTACCT
This sequence comes from Anniella stebbinsi, assembly GCA_029215795.1. Classification (NCBI taxonomy): domain Eukaryota; kingdom Metazoa; phylum Chordata; class Lepidosauria; order Squamata; family Anniellidae; genus Anniella; species Anniella stebbinsi. The sequence continues at coordinate 197,373,704 of JARDYH010000004.1, forward strand.
TTATATAGGATTGGAACCTTAGGAAACAACCCAACCAAGTTGAGCAGTTTTATTCCCAGTGATTTTCAATGGAATCTATAGGACTCAGATGTGCCTAACAGTAGCTGTGTCCTTTAACACAGGACTCTTTGGCCGTACTGACATGAGAACGACACATTGAGAATACATAGTGATGACCCTCAGGCTTGTGTGCTCCTCACTGCCCTTTGCTTATGAGAGAAGAAGCGAAACAGCCCACTGTTTGTCCCAACTGCACATTCTTGTAACAAACAACCATGGCTTTTTATTACATCTGGACGTGACCTTTGACTTTTTGTTGATTTATTTATAACTTATGCAATCGTGAGTTCAGCTTGATCAGTATCTGTTGCATTATTTTTCTGAGGACAGCATATCCTTAGGAAGGGCATCCAGTCCCAGGTTATTCCTGTATGCCATCTTCCTCTTTCTCCTTCCTCATCTTAGCCAGCTGGAGTGCAACGCTCCAAGAGGGCAAGAGATTTCCCCCTGTATAGAACTGGGGAAGAGCTACCCATACTCCCTTGCCAGTTTTGGATAAACTGGAAGTAGGGTCCATGTAGTCTCCACCCCACTCTGCTATGTTGGTCTTAGCAGTCTATGAAGAGATGTTGGTGACAGCTGCAGAAAGAGTCACAGCCCCTCTATTGGTGGTATGTAGGATTGGTAGAGCAGGTTATGGTTTTCTCCATGCCATATACATGCCATATACAGTCTGCACTAGGTCTCCAGTTTTCAGCCAATACATTTTAAGTTCAGTGCAGGCAACCTGGTGTCCTCTATATGTTTAAGCTGACAACTTCTGTAATCCCTGACCATTTGCCATGTTAGTTGGGGCTCATGAAAGCTGGAGGTTATTTTGGTTCCCTACTCCCGCTCTAAGGCATCTCTACTCATACACATATTTTCTCACTCTTATTTGCCGAATGGCAATGCCGGTATTAACAAGCTGCTAAAGGCATGCAGAGCCTGCTTCCTGTTTTCTGTAGCAACGGACTGCTACCTTTCGAAGGCTCTGAAAGGATTTTTTTGTGTTGTGTTAGTCATTTGAAATTGAATACAAGCTATTCATTAAAAAAAAAAAGTGCGCGCACAGTGTCTCAATAAATGAAATTAGTGTATCAAGTTTGAATAAGCATGAGCCACAGCTTGGATATTTTGTAAAAATATTCCCAAAATACTTCCAGTCAATGTCAACATGACTAGAGTTTCTACTAGAAGCCAAAGGGCACCATTTAACAGGTAAACATCTTACCATTAGCATACGCCACTCCTTGTATGTGGTGCCTAGATTTTGTTTTGGTAAGAATTTAGGCAGTTTTTGCTGTTTAAAAAAGCAGTGTGTGTAAGAGAGAGAGAGAGAGAGAGAGAGAGAGAGAGAGAGAGAGAGAACACCAAGTTCAGCTCCCTTTTGAATGTGAAGAAAATGTGTGGCAATTGAATATGTTCAGTTTTTTGTGGGAGCAGATTCCAATTCCTAACCACAAAGCTGCTTAATATTAATACACCAGATGAGTTCATTAGAGCGATGGGGGAGAGATGAGGGAAGCGAGAACACCTGTAAAGTTTAGAGCATATATGCCCAAGTTTTTAGCTGGTTTAGTTCCTTGGCCTTACGGCAGACAAGATGGTGGCTGTGGCACCTCCTGTGTCAGAGAATGTCACTGTGTAATCCAGCCTGTTCTCTCCATTCCAAGGTGGATGGCACAAGTATTTGCTATGAATGGTTTGCCACAAATTCATTTCTAGATCAAAAGGTTTGGGGAACTCTTGTATATAGGCTAGGATCTTAAAATAAGTGGATGTTTTCTGTCCCCACTCCCCCTCTGCAACTTCCCCCCAAAACCATATTTGAACAGTTGCGGGGACTCCGGAACAATGTGAGACATGGCATGGGGGACTCTGGGGAAGGAAAGACTTGTGGGTGGCCCTCCATCAATTTCTGACAGTACCCCCTTCTTCTGCAACCCCTTGCACCTTATCCCACATTGTTCAGGAGATTCCCCCATGACCTCTGGTGAGCCTTTCCGGGGGCACAAGCAATTGCGGGGGGGGGGGGGAGGATGGGATAGGAAACTCCCCTTCTGTCAACTTCCTTCCATTCACATTGTAGGATCCAAGCCCCAGCTTCCACACAAATTGCCTTCATGCTATTATTTCTTCCCTCTGTGAAAACCTAGCAACTTTTCAGAATTACCTGTTAAAGCTCTTGAAGTCAGGCAGCTCTGGCCTTGCTTCTGGCTTAAACAGTTTAGGGTATAAAGCCTCCAACAGCTCAGGGTCATTGCTGATGGCTTCTATCCAAGGTGACTGATAGTACTTTGGCACAGACGTAGTGTTGAACCTCTCTGGAGGAATTGTCTTCAGTGGTCCAGAATATCCTTTGGAAGCAAAAATTATACATTGTGTTTGCATTTTTCAGTAGCAATCTCCCAACTCCCTCATGCAACAAAGACACAAATTTATTCTCACCACGTCTTCTATGTACCAAATAAGACATGCTAAATTAGTCGACACTTAAGATCACATGGGTATTGTATGGTTTTCAGCCACAATCCTCAAAGCTGTGCTTCTGAAGTAACCCTATTGAAGATAATGGATTATCTCTGGAAAGAGAAGTCTGTGGGTGATACCAGTCAAAAGGAATCATGCAGCTAGTCTGCATTTTCCTCTTTAATAGATTTTCTGTGAAAGAAAAAGCAGCAGTGGGAAAACATGGAAGGGTTGCAAGTGGACGACGTCACTGTCTAGACCTCTCATAAAATTCCATGAATGAGGCAGGGCAATTAGATAATAAATTCCTTGTCTGGAAGCATCCTGGGAATTAATAGAATTTCAGCAGTGGTACAATTAGGACAAAACATTATTTGGCAGGATGGAGAGAAAAGTTAAAGATTATGAGTGGACAAATTCTGACCTAGATAGATAGATAGATATTACTTAATTAGAAAATTGGCTTGTATTTAAAACTTATATTTGGCATATAATGAACCTAAAGGTTTAGCTGTGCCAATTCACCCATTCCTGTTACACACAAAGGCAAAGCAGGTTACAAAATACTCCCAGCCATCATAAGGGAGCATACATACAGAGCTATATAATTAGACCTATATAATTGAATCACATCAAGTCTGAAGACCAGGGATAGACTACGGATTCTATTAGTGTACTGGCCACCCCATTGCCTATCAGACTCCCTGGCCGAGCTCATGGAACTGGTCTTGGAGCTGGTGTTGGATTCACCCAGGCTTTTGGTCCTGGGTGACTTCAACATCCCATTTGGGACCAGTTTGTCAGGTGCAGCTCAGGAGTTCATGGCATCCATGACAAACATGGGCCTATCCCAATTGGTCTCTGGACCTACACATTCAGCAGGTCACACCCTCGATGCTGTTTTCAGTTCCAAACAGACAGATCTGTGAGCGGAGGTGATAAATACCTCCGTGTTGTCATGGACAGACCATTTTCTGGTCAGGGTTAGTATCACGGCTACCACCCGCCCTTGCAGGGGTGGCAGACCGATTAAGATGGTCCACCCTTGAAGGTTGATGGATCCTCTTGGATTCTGGAAAGCCTTAGAGGGTGCTATGGCTGGTATCGTCAACGAGCCTGTAGAAGCCCTGGTTAACAGATGGAATCAAGATCCAACTAGGGCTATCGACATGATTGCCCCCAAACGTCCTCTTTGACCAGCTTCTAATCGGGCACCTTGGCATACTGAAGATCTCAGGGAGTTGAAGCAGGAAGGACAATGACTGGAGCACCAATGGCGGAAAACTCGAGTTGTATCCGACAAGACACGACATAGAGAACATCTCCGTTCCTATGGAGTGGCAATACGTGCAGCGAAGAAAGCTTTTTTCTCTGCACGCATTGCATCTGTGAACTCGTGTCCAGCAGAATTGTTCAGGGTGGTGTTAAAGAAATGTTCCCTAACTCTCAAATTGAAGAATCACCAGGAACAGGCAAAGTTCAGTCCAACAGGTTTATTCAAAACAACGTACGGAGGAGAGAGAAGTGGCACATGGGTAGTACCAAAGCTCTCTGAATCACAAAGACAAAACTGTTACATTTATCTTTATTACAGGCTTTGACGTCACATACCACTCACCCCCTACTTCCTATGATGGATACATGCCAATAAACGTTTCAACTAAACAATTTCTTAAACCATAATAAAACAATATCCGGGGCATTTGACGCCTCAATGAAATTTATTGTTTCCTGATAACCTTCAATCACTGATATTTGGTGGTGTTTGGTTTCATCTACTGGCCAGCTTTTCTTTGGAAGAAGCTGAAAATGTTTACATGATAGGTGCCATCATGTCTGTAAGATTGTATTTGAGGGCCGTTGAGTCATGTTTTACTTATAACACCATTTGAGGGATGTGCTTGTGAGACTTGTTATTAGGAAAGGATGTTTTGGGTTATCGTGTTCTGTGCTTTTCCTCTGGAATGCTAGAATGTGAGGTGTGAACTTTGACTTGGTGCAGCGTAAAGTGTCTCTGCTTCACCTAAAACGTTTCTTTGAGGCTTGGAGGAAACCAGAGTTTCAGGTTTTGATTTTATATCAATGCCCAGATTAAAAATCCTTATCAGTGGTGAGGGGTCTAACACAGATATCTTCCCCCCTGAACCCGATTTTAGAGTCTTCGATAGTTTACTGTGATGCCTTTAACGATCATTTCACAGATAAAATCTCTCAGATAAGAGCCAACTTAGATGCCGTCATTATAGCAGAAGCTGACAATGGAGTGTCCAGCAACTCCGCGAGTAGGATTACACTGGATCAGTTTCAGTTGGTGAGTACCGAGGACGTGGACAAGCTGCTTGGACGAGTGAGGAAAATGATTTGCCCTCTCGATCCCTGCCCTTCTTGGTTGGTCGTCCAGGGAGGAGATGCAGTTAGATCATAATTACAATATATTATTAATGCATCTCTCAGGGAGGGGAGTTTTCCAACATGTTGAAAAGAAGCAGTAGTACGGCCGCTTCTAAAAAAGCCCTCCCTGGACCCCCTGGACTTTAATAATTACAGGCCAGTATTAAACCTTCCATTTTTGGGCAAGTTGCCTTCCAACTCCAAATAGTTTTGGATGATACAGATTTTCTAGACCCATTTCAAACCAGCTTCAGGGCAGGATATGGAGTTGAGACCGCTTTGGTCGCCTCAGTGGATGATCTACAGCCGAGTATTGACAGGGGGAGTGTGTCCGTGTTGGTACTCTTGGACCTCTCAGCTGCTTTCGATACCATCGACCATGGTATCCTTCTGGAATGCCTGGGGGGATTGGGAATTGGGGGCACTGTGCTTCAGTGGTTCCGGTCTTACCTCTCAGGCAGGTTCCAGATGGTGGTGCTTGGGGATAGTTGCTCCTCAAAGAAGGAGCTGCTATGTGGCGTACCACAAGGTGCCATCCTTTCCCCAATGCTGTTTAACATTTATATGAAACTGCTGGGAGAGATCATCTGGAGGCAAGGGGCGGGGTGCTATCAGTATGCTGATGACACCCAAATTTATTTCTCTATGCCTTCGACAACATCGTCAGCTAAGGATAGTGTGTCTCCTCTGAATGAATGGTTGGAGGCGGTAATGGGCTGGATGAGGAAAAACAAACTGAAGCTGAATCCAGACAAGACAGAGGTGCTTGCTGTCAAAGGCCCCAACCTGGGTTTGGAGGTGTGTCAACCAGTTCTGGATGGGGTTACACCCCCCCCCCCCTGAAACACTGTGTTCGCAGCTTGGGGGTACTCCTGGATCCGTCACTCCAAACGACAGCCCAGATAGATGCGATGGCCAGGAGTGCCTACTATCAGCTTCGGCTGATACGCTGGCTGCGCCCCTTCCTAGAGTTGGAAGATCTAAAGACCGTAGTGCACACACGTGTAACTTCGAGGCTCGACTTTTGCAGTGCTCTGTACCTTTGTGCCTAGTCCGAAAACTTCAACTAGTTCAAAATATGGCAGCCAGGTTGGTCACCGGTACACCTAGGGGTGACCACATTACACCAGTCTTAAAATCACTCCACTGACTGCCAATTAGTTTCCGGGCGAAGTATAAAGTGTTGGTTATTACCTATAAAGCCCTACATGGTTTGGGTCCAGGTTACCTGCGGGATCGCCTTCTCCCATATAATCTGCCCCGCACACTCAGGTCCTCTGGGAAGAATTTACTTCTATCAGCCAGAACTAGGCTGACGAGTGTTACCCAGAGGACCTTCTCTTCTGCCGCTCCCAGACTGTGGGGTGGCCTGCTGGAGGAGATTCAACAAATTAGCAGTCTTCTTGAATTTAAGAGAGCCATGAAGACTGATCTCTTCCGGCAGAAATACCCAGTTGAATTTTAAGATGTTTTAATAATGTATTGGTTTTATTTGTTTCAATGTTTTATCTATTTTATGGTCTTTGTATTTGTATTTATTGTTGTTCCCCCGCCTCAATCCAGAGGGAGAGGCGAGTTAGAAATAAATAAATAAATATTATGAAGCTGAGTGGAACTGCATTGAATTTGTGTTGATTGGATGTACAACCTGCTGTGCAGAATCCAGATCAGAAGAAACCAATTGGCTTGTTGCCAGCAGAAGCCAAGTGTGCACAGAACTGGTTGGCTGGCTGGTCGTTGTGACATCACATAATCGCCTTTCCTCTCCCCTACCCAGAGCAATTTTTAAAGTTTAAAGAACACTGATCAAGGGTAATACTAATACTAATACTAATACTAATAATAATAATGCCAAACAAATAATTAGATAAGCATTAAGGAACTTGAAAAAAGAAATGCTAAAAGACATGAAGAATGGGGAGGGAGGGAGGAATGAAGAGGATGAGGCTATATTTGTTGTATTCAGAAAGAAATGAAAGTTCTGTATGAAAAGTAAAGGGGGGGAGCCAGTTTCACCCCACACAATACAAAAACACAACAGCACAGACTCCTGTTTCTCTATACATTATTATGTACCCTATAAAAGTATTGGGCTAATCTACGTACCATTCAGGGCACATATCTATGAGAGGGTGCATTTTAACATGCACTGAATATTGTTGATGATATGTAGTTCCCAACTATTTAAGGCGAGCACATGCTGGATAGTTAATGGAAACTTAATTTAACATATTGAATGACAGAGTTAAGCTGTCGACAGGGTAGTTGGTACCAGGATTTGAAACATGTACATATCATTACAGCACAATCCTATGTATGTTTATTCAAATAATTCCCACTGTGTTCAGTGGAGTTTACATTCAAGAATGTGTGTGTCACATCCTAGCCTCATTTAAATAAATCTGTTCAAAGATATTGTTTAGAATCCATTACGTGATGGTCATAAGTAAGGGGAAAAGGCTGACATGTTCACTTTATAAATTATTTCCTTAAATTAGTCACCTCTTGTTTTAAAAGGGGAAAAAAATAATAGGCTTCTTTGTGGCTCGATGCCTTTGCATAAAGGAAATAAGTGTCCTTGCAGCAAAAGGGTTTGCACTACAGCAGAAAAGGTTCTCACTGCCAGAGAACCAAATTGCCTTCTCAGTTACTGTCTTACAAAGGTTTCCTTTCAAACATTTTTTTCACTCAACTTCAAACTTGCATATTAGGACTAAATATGGTATAAATGGTGCTGTCTGTTATCTACTAAAACATATGCTCTAACAACCAAAAAGCGTGATAGATTTATAGAGCTTGTAATGCACGAGATAAGGCTATACATCCTCTCTTGCCCTTGCAAATCTAAGCAATTACATGTTTGATAGAGATGGGTCAAAGAAAGTTTTGTCCAAATGCTATAGCTTTAAGATCTAAGCCAAATATACTCGGAATGCAAATTGAATGACTGGGGCATGTTGGGAGCTGTAGGGCTATTTTCTATCTAAACATGCATAGGATTGCCCCCCTAGGGCATTTCCAGACAATTGGTGGCTTTAACCCAATAAATGCACTATACAAATCCAGACTTTTTACTTTCAAGATTGCAATTCTGTTGCAGAGCTACTGTATGTCGTTATCAGGGAAAATACTGTTCTACCCACAGCCAGTGTAACCCCTGTTATTGTGATGACTGAATGGAAGATGATTGCAGAAGTGCCACAGGCAAGACTTCCTGTTGACATGAATGAATTAGCTAGACATGAATTAATTATGCAAAATAAACAAATCATGAACAGCAATTTGCTTATTTTGCATAATTTATTCTGGATAAATAGTCAAGATCTATGCAGAACAGCAGGACCAAGAAATTTGTCTTGTTTGAGAGCTGGCATAAATTAGTTATAAGAAGCTACACTGTATAGCCCCCGGTTTTAATATGTACTAGATGACATTATATAATGTATGAGATAGTGAATGCTCTAAACCAGGAGTGGGCAATTTGTGGCCTTCCAGATGTTTTGGCCTACAAGTCCAATCAGCTCCAACCAGCATAGTCAATGGTGAGGATGATGGGAGTTGTAGGCCAAACATCTGGAGGGCCACGGTGCCCACTTCTGAATGGTACAATCGCAAAAGAAAATTTCTAAAATCCATATGTGTGTAATACTGATTTATTAGGCTAACTCAAAAGTCACAAAATACTATGCAAGCTGTTTGTGTTTTTCAGAACTTAAAGCAAAAAAGGGAGTGGGGAGGAGGAAAAAAGTGGTTGATGTTCAAGCAATGGAGTTTGCAAGTGGTTACAGTAGGGTGATCCTATGGAAAGGAGGACAGGGCTCCCGTCTCTTTAACAATTGTATAGAAAAGGGAATTTTGGCAGATGTCATTTGTTGCTGGGAAGAACAAACAAGCAAACAATGGTTAATCCCCAAGTTCTGAAAATATAAAATCCAGCTGTTACTCAGAATTAGATCCATCCTCAGGCAGAACAAACAGGTTCCTTGGTAGGTGAAAAACAGAATATAAATTGTGAGTGTTATTGTTGCATATAGTATTATATATTATTATATTATATTATCTTTCTCACTGGAGCATTTGTGGGCTTATTTGATTTTGGTTTGTTTCAGGGTTTATTTTATTTATTTATTTATTTATTACATTTATATACCGCCCCATAGCCAAAGCTCTCTGGGCAGTTTACAAAAATTAAAAACATTGACATTTAAAAATCAATGTACACAAAAATAAAACCACAAAAGCCTAAAAACAAACTACATATCATTTAAAACTGTCCAGGGTTGTGGTTATAGTGGCTTTTAAATGAAAGCTGATATTCTCAGGGTGCTGGGATTTTGAAATACTAGCTTCTGTGCTTGCATTATGCAGTCTCAGATTAATGAAATAAACTCAGCCATAGTCATAGGTCCCCATTGGCTATTGTCTGTGATGACATTAGTAATTAGTTCCTCTTCCTCAGCCCCAGAAGTCTGCATAATTTTGTAACATTTGCTTTCCATTTTGTTTTTCCATCCTCCGTGAACAAAATATGAGGCTGCCTTATACTGAGCCAGACTATTCACCAACCCATCCCAGCATTGTCCATGGTCTCTGTTGAGGATCTTTCCCACAAGCTGCCATCTGATCCTTCAAACTGGAGATGACAGAAATTGAACCTGCATGCAAGGTTTGTCCTCCAAATCTGAGTAATGGCCCTTCCCAGTGGCTGGGCGCTACTACTGGTGTGCTATTCCTCCTGTGTTGGAGCTCTTGTCCCGTGATAAGTTTAGACATTTAATCATCTTTCATATTTCCCACTGTGGAATGCCACAGTTGCAGCATTCACACAACCCTGCCTATAAAAAGAAAAGAAACATCTGAACAGCAGCATAGCTCTTCTCCCTTAACAAGACCAATTCACCCATCTGTTACGTGGGGAAACTGTGCTTCTGACACTCCAAGACTAGAGTGACTACTGCAAGACAGACACAATCTTTTATGTGTGTGGAATCTGTGGATATCTTGTAAAAGTTCTGCTTATGCTTTTTGGGGGCATCTGTCATCTCACAGATGTTGCAGGTACTATGGCTCATTTATGGCTCTTCCATTTTGGTGTGAAACTACTAGACATGTGGAGGAATTTATAAGACTAGTTTTTACGTTGCCTGAATGACTTTGCCAATTCTTATTAAATCATTTTTAAAAAGAGTTCTGTCTGGTTTAGAAACTGCGCAGTAGCTTACCTGGGGCAATGTTTTCAGGGTTTGGTGGACTCCTTGGATCGGGTGTATTAGGAGGTGTGGTTGGTGCATGCTGCTGGCCATCTTCCATGCCACTGACATCCAGTTGAACACACTGTATGACCTCATTTAGCTGCATTTGAATGGGAAGAAATAGCACAGCTATCAGGTGCATGATGGAGACGCCGAAATACTGCTGAAAACAGTGTTCTGGTGACCTGGCTCTTCCTAACTGGGAAGCTGATATAAGAGCTGTTCTGTTTAAACTTAATTGTTTTCTGTACACTTTTTTGCCTTCCCACTCTGGTATCTGAACATCGCACACTCCTAAGCCTCACATGGCACCCTGATGAACTGGTGAAGTATTATTCTTGCTTTAGACATGTGGAATGAAGATGCCAGAGAGATTAACTGGCTTTCTGAAGCTAGAATAGAAAGTATCTGGCAAGCTGGGAATGATAGGTCTCTTGTGCTCCAGGCAAACAAGTAATCTAAACAAGAATATCCTTTTTCCTGAAGCAGAGGTTGTCAGATGCCCTTATTTTAAAAAACTTGCTGTACTCGCTGTCCTCAAAAACATAATGAATGGCTTTTATTTTAGAAACCTCTACTGAGCAGAAGAACCACAAGTCAACTGCAGTTCCTTGATTTTGAAGTCCATGAAAGAGCTGAGACAGCTGACTGCTACAGTCCTTAAAACTCGGCCACCTTTTAAAGCACATCCCGTAGGAATAGGCCCAAGGGCTATTGGGAATGAGGACCTTAGGTAGATGGGATGGGGGAGCCACAAAATGATTTCAACTTAGTATCAGTGTTCTGAACAAGTTAAGGTGTCCTGAACAGAGGCATATCTTGCCCTTGTGGCACAAAAAGAAACAGATGTTCCAGGAGCCAAAGGACGGACTAGAAGTGATTTGAGAGATGTTTTAATCTGTCTTTCAGTGTTAATGCCTTTTGCTAAAACAAACAAATAAAACCAAACCAAACAAACAAACAAACAAACAAACTAAAAACCAGCCACAGGTGGCCTGATAAGATTTAGGATGGCTAAGAATTTTATTTGGTTTAGTTTTTATTTTATTTTTACTAAGAAGTTAGCAAAAATTTGCCAATTTCTCCATAAATTATATGGAGAGAACTTGAAGGTTTCTTTGTGTTGTTATTTTAATTGTATGTGGAAGAAAGTGAAACTGACAGCCCTGCCTATCCCTAATTTTGATGGGGGCCAGGGTGCTGGGGAATGGGGGTTCTAACTCCCCCCTCTACATGCCCTGGATCTGATCCAAATTCCCCCCCCCCCGAGGCTGTTGGATGGCCTTATGAAAAGGAGGACAGGGCTCCTGTATCTTTAACAGTTGCATAGAAAAGGGAATTTCAGCAGGTGTCATTTGTAAGCATGCAGCACCTGGTGGAATTCGCTCTTCATCACTACAGTTATAGCTGCAGGAGCTATATTAGAGTGACCAGATAGAAGAGGGCAAGACTCCTGCAGCTTTAACTGTTGTGATGAAGAGGGAATTTCACCAGGTGCTGCATGCCTACAAATGACACCTGTTGGCAATTCCCTTTTCTATGCAACTGTTAAAGATACAGGAGCCCAGTCCTCCTTTTCATAAGGTTACCCTAGGAGGAGAAAGCATATTGGCACAGCCCCTCCTCCCCCAGTGATCCAAATTTCTCTCCCAGGGTTGCTTGTAGCAAAAGAAAAAGATGTTGGGAGATGAATTTACCCATCTCCTGCATCACACATATGATGTTTATCAAGCACCTTAAGAAAGCTTTGGATTAAAGAGGTTTAGGCAAAGAGTTGCCGAACAGTTTCAGGACTTGAGAGATCTTTGATGGTTTCCACTGAGTAGGCCTCCCACAGAGCAAAAAGTGTTTCTGAATTATTAAAACAAATTGGGTTTTTTGTGTCATTGTTCTCATCTTTAGGAAGTCTGAAACTCAAAATGGAACCCGAGAGATATGTACCTGGTGGGGAAACCCACTGGCAGCATCCCATTCCCTGCCTGCTCTCTCTGAATAGCTGTTAAAGGAACTCTATCCTTCTTTGCATTTGGTCTTCCTAGCTACCTCACTCCGATACATGAACTTTGATTTCATTTGCCTCATCCTTCTTACACAGTGTCCATAAAGAATTCCCCCAGCACCACTCCAATTTGCAATTCATAATAATAACCTTATACAGGCCAGTTCAAGAAGGTTAATGACAGGCTGGAGATATCCACTCTTTCTACTGGGTCATTAGTTCCAAGACTGCATCCCAAGCCTTAATCATTGTTTCTTTAACAGAATTAGAGCTCTCTGAACTAAAACCTTATTTTAGCCATGACATTGGAATGAAAAGGTTTTAAGTACAGGCTGCTTTTAGGTAAGGGGTTGGGGAGTGGGAATGGAAAGACAGAGAGTTGAAGAACAACAGCCCTCAATGGGGAAGCTCAAACCCTTTTTGTCCACCCATAATTGAGAGAGTCTCCATATGTTCAAGACTTCGGATCCATAGGGTGCCTCTACAAGAGCGATTTAAAGCTCTTTCAAGGCGCATTACAGACTTTACTTCTACAAGAGCGGAGCGCAAATCGGGGGTTGAGGTGCTTTTTATCTCCGCTTATGCGCATTATCGAATGCGTGTTAAATAGCGACTTAAAATTTGCCGCGGGAGTTAAAGTGCTTTATGGCCATGTAAACATGCGATTCTCCGCATGTAAACAACTTTAAAGCGCGTTTCATACAGCTCGTAATGCACTGCCTCTCGTGAATAGGTATTAGGAGTAAATGCGCTTATCTGTAAATGTGCATAATCGGGCGTTAAAGCGAAATCTTGTAGAGGGGACCATAGTGTAGAGTAATGTGGGATGGACTTTATAAACAAAATGGTGAAGAATAAGAGGAGAAAATATAGAAGTTATGAATAGAGCTTTAAACTATTTTTCTAAAATAGCTTCCACCTAAAAAAGGCAGCAAAGCCAAGCCTTTGTCTCTGTGGAATGCAGTGATGTTTTTACTGGCATTTGTTTGAACTGACCTGAATAACTTGGCGCTTTGCCATTCATGAGTGATGATCACTTCCCATATATCTGGCAATGAAAACTGTAAACCACACCACATCAATGCGTTTCAACTAACAGTGAAAGATTGAACCTCACTTCTTCAGTGGTGTCATGGTAATTTTTTAAGTACCAGAGTTCTTCATGACAGAGCACATGCACTCACACTCACCCATAAGGAGCAGCAGTATTTAGCAGAATACTCAATTTATTAGGATCAGCATGACTACATTCCTATGCATAGTTACCTGGGAGGAAGCGCCACTGAACTCAGTGGTGCTCACATTAGGCTTCATAGGTACTGCTTCTAAAACACACTGAGCTTTAACAAAAGATCTTCAGCCAGCTTGCATTTTACAGGGAGCATACAACTTCCCTGTTAAAACAGCTCCACTGGCTCCCAGTCTGTTTCTGGGCACAATTCAAAGTGTTGGTTATGACCTACAAAGCCCTATTTGGCTCAGGTCCAGGATATCTGAAAGACCGTATTCTCCCTTAAGAGCCTGGTGGGAACGAGAAAGAGGGCCTTCTCAGTGGCTGCCCCAGGGCTCTGGAACTCCTTTCCCAGGGAAGCTAGACTGGCTCCCTCCTTGGTGTGCTTTCAGAGGCAGGCTAAAACGTTTCTGTTTCAGCAGGCCTTTGAGGAGTAATTCAGACCTTTGTGGATGTACTGTTTATAGTTTGGATTTTAATTATGTGTATTTAAAATGTTTTTAATGTTTTAGATATTTTAAAAATGTACTATGTTTAATTATATTTTTAATTTTTGTATATCGCTATTTGTTTGAACTGTACATGTTTTAATTTGTAAGCCGCCTTGAGTCCCATTATTGGGAAAAAGGTGGGATATAAATAAATATAGTAGTAGTAGTAGTAGTAGTAGTAATAATAATAATAATAATAATAATAATAATAATAATTCAAAATACAAGCAATCTTGCAAAGAAGTAGGACTAACTTTTTGTTAGTGAAGTAGGAACTCCATCAAAGAAAAGATGGAGATTTTCCATTCCCTGACTTGCTCTGTGTAATCAGCACAAACAACAATAAAATATGAAAGCCCCATTTACTTGCCAGAGCTCAGAGTGTCCGCCAATTACTCTGGTGCTCCAGCAGTGGTGCCATCACTGCTCCTGCTCCAAAAAACGGCCTGGAGCTGACCTCACTACGGTCCACCTCCACTACATCATGGAGCTTCTTGAGTGTTCTTTCTAGATCCTAGAAGATTATAGGCCCCTAAGTCTATTTGTCTGTACCTGTTCTTCTTACTATACTAGTGTAAAACCCATGTCACCATGGGCACTAATAGTCTGAAGATGAAACATATTGTTCCTTGACTCCTGTCAGTCCTCCAGAAGCTATATGGAGGTTATTTTCCTTCAACACAACAAAGGACTTTTAGCCCTTATTTCGTCACAGCCAACACCACTGAAAGACATTAGCTTCTTCCCCTAGGACCTCAAGCCCACCTCCTTCCCCCACATTTTAAAACCCAGCTTCTCCTAGGGCCTCTTCTTTTCCTCCACCTCTGCCACCTCAGAGCATTCACCACTGCTTCCACCACCATCCGTGGTGCCAATATGGCTGTTGATCACTATTCTGCTTTTTTTTTCTCATCAGGTTTTTGCAGTCATGTTCTTGCTTGGTAGGGTGACCAGATAAAATCCAGGTCAGGGCTCATGTCACTTTAACAGTTGTGGAGAAAAGGGAATTTCAGCCAGTGTCATTTGTATGCAATTAGGTCCTGGTGAAAGTCCCTCTTCATCACAACAGTTAAAGTTGCAGGGGCCCTGCCTTCTATTGTATATGGTCACTCTAGTATAGTGCCTGCACCTTTAACTGTTGTGATGAAGAGGGAATATCACCAAGAACTAATTGCATACAAATGACACTGGCTGAAATTCCCTTTTCTCTACAACTGTTAACGTTACATCAGCCCTGACCTGGATTTTATCTGGTTAGCCTATTGCTTGGTTTCATTCTTATTTTTCTCATGGTTCTTCTAAATTATGTCTTTACTTAAAGCATTTATACCCTGCTTCTTCACCCAAACTGGCTCCCAGAGCAGCTTACAAAGTTTAGAAATAAGACTGTCTCTGCCTGAGAGTCTAAAATCTAAAAGACTTGAATGAAAAGGAAAAGGGATTGGGAGGACAAGGGGGGAAAAAAAGCAAACTCAGGCTCTTGATTCTTAGAGCTTCATCACATTGGGGGAAATCACATTTTCTTACCGTCGCTTCTCCGACCCCACGTTTGTCCCTCATCTTCTGCCCAGAGGGGAAAGAGGAAGTAAACAAAGACCACGTGGCCAATTCAGGGGGCATTTTAATCACACCGCTTTTCCTGCACACAACTGGAGATTGAGGCATATTTCTTTTTTTTTTTTAATCGGATTTAAAGGGGTCTATTTTGTGACG
The DNA here is from genome assembly GCA_029215795.1 of Anniella stebbinsi. Lineage (NCBI taxonomy): Eukaryota > Metazoa > Chordata > Lepidosauria > Squamata > Anniellidae > Anniella > Anniella stebbinsi. The sequence goes on from JARDYH010000004.1 coordinate 197,389,292, forward strand.
AAATAGTGAGAGGGAGGAACGGGAGGCGTGCAGGAGGTGGACGATGACTAAAGGACGTATGCACATCCATAAGTGGGCAGTAGCGAGCGTGCGATAAAACACTCATTGATGAACATCTTTGTTTATTCAGCACAATGAAAAGTCTGTTGCTTCCTTTCCTTCTTAAGGCAGCTGGTAGCTAGAAGCTGGGGGCTCTTTGATTGTTTCTATCAATGGCTTCGCTTATTCTTCTTTGTTTTCTTCTTTTGGAGGTATGTAGGATCCTGTTCTTGGATCTTCTTCAGTAAATATCTCTGCCTGTCTTATGGCTCTCTTCATAGATGTCTTTTCATTTTTGAAATTGTATTAATCTAAAACCAATTTTTTTATTTGTCTTTTAATATTTGCTTCTGAACCTTCACCTTTTTATAATCTTTATTTGGATCTCTTGCCACATCTCCTTCTTCACAGGTTTATTCATTTGAGGGTTCTCAGACTGTGAACACTGTCTTTTCATTGATTTATTTTTGGTACAGCTAAATCTTGTCAATTTCAACTCTGAAATATCTCTAAAAGCTTCATTCTTTTCTTTCAAGGGCTAGCACAAAGACTGTTTAATTCTCTTCTATTGTCTAGATCTGAATGTTCTATTGTCCAGTCTGCCTATTTTTTATCTACAACCATTTCCCTCTATTTTAAATTCTATAACATATTTGGTTTGTCTTATTTCTGGTTTACCCACTAATTCTTTTCTTTATGCTTTACACTGGCTCTGATTTTGCTAAAAAATTCAAGTTAATCTTCTTTTAGTAGCATATCAATATCTTCATACTCAGGCTCCTTATCTTTCTGCTCTCATATCTTCACTTCTTCTCATTCTTTATCGCCTATTGGTACTTTACTTCTCATATCTTATCTTTTATTTGTACCCCTTTTCTCTTTTTAGTCTTTATCTCTGGAATGCCCTGCCTCATGATATCAAAACATCTCCATCAGTTTTTGGTTTTAAACAAAGTTTGCTGACATGCAATTTCCCTTGGCTTCTACCCATTAGTTAATTCTTCTCCAGTTCCTTTCCTGTTTTGTCCCTTCCCTTCTTCTATCTTTGTGTATTAGTTTGTAAGATGGGAATAATTTTATGTATTATCCTTATTATTCTTGCTGCTCCTTAAGCAAAATATTTCTGTCTTATCCATTTCTGCATCTTGGCCTTGCTTTTGTTCTCATATACTTTTCCATTTTTGTGATTCAATGTTCTTGCCTAGGACAGAACCCAACTAGTTTCTCTCCACCAACCCAAGGCTTCCATTAGCTGAATGGGGGGGGGGGGGAGGACAATTTCCAGCAGTTCCTTCCTCTGCTCTGCAACCCCTGCAACCCTTCAAATGTGCTCCAGAAGGTCCCCAACCCTGCATAGCACATTGGGTGGGAATAGGGAATAGGGAGAAGGGGGAATCAGTGAAAATCACACCCTTCCTTTTCTGCTGACAGAAACCTTCCATTGACGAAGGGAAACTAGTTGGATTCCACCCTTAATGTTATGGCCTACTTCATTCTGCCAGTTGCTATCAGAGTCACTGGACTCTTCCCTTCTCTATTAGCCCTCACCTCTTGCTCTTCTACGCTGAAATCAGTCAGGTTGCTTTACTGTTCTTCTGCAGTATTCTAAAGGGCCATGATAGTGGCATCCTGTTCTATATCTAATATTCAGAACCACAGTAATTTTGGCTGCTGGTGGACTAATGGGAGAGACCTTGGCCTCCTCCACACGGGGCGTTTAATGAGCCTTGAAGGCTCATTATAAATTTTACCTACACACGAGCGGAGCGCAAAACGGGCGTACAGGCGCGTTATCTCCCCGATAATGCGCATTTTCGAACGCGCGTTAAATAGCGACTTTTATTTTGCTCCGGCCGTTAAAGCGCATTTTCGCTGTGTGAACAAGCGATTATGCGCATTAACTACCTGTAAAGTGCTTTTTGGGCATCTTTTAATGCGCTTCGCCGCTTCTCGCCGCCTCCCGTGCAGAGGGATTAGGCGTAAATGCGCCTCCGCGAAAATGCGCATAATCCCCGAACCGGGCGCAAAAGCGCATCCTTGTGGAGGGGGCCCTTCTCATCCCTTTGAGACCCTGGTTCTCCAAATAGCTTCAAGCAGTGCCAGGCCTCTTAATGGATGAGTCCAGTTTTTGTTTTTGTTTTAAAGGTTTACTCTCTGAATTGAATTGAATTTCATGGGCACAGCTAAGAGCACATCCTTGACACTTGAAGTAGTTTGCCACACACACACACATATATACATACATTCTCTGTTTCTGTCTCTGTCTGTCTCTCTCTCTCTTCGCTCTCTGACCTCCATCACACCTAATTCCCGCCCCCCCCCCCCCCGGCTTGCCTCTGCATTTTTTTTTACCTCTGATGCAGACACACATCAGGCTTATGATCCTTTTCACCTGAATAGCTGCTCTTTCGCTCTTTCGCTCTTTCGCTCTTTCGCTCCTTCACTCATTTGCTCTTCCATTCCACTCCACCTTGCCCCTTCTCTTTCTCTCTCCAGTCAAGTCCTGTCATATGAGTACTTCAACCAGGCTGCCTTTCTACTGGGCAAAAATGGAACGACTCTTTAGTCTGGCTCTTTGGGGGCATTGAAGGAGTACAATCCTGTCTCTGCAGAGATTCAGGCATAGTATGATTTATTTTTAAAAAAACAAAATGCTTTTGAGCCTGGGATGCAAGGTTTGGGTTTTATATTGAGGCTTGGAGCTAGCTGCTGGGAGAGATCACTTTTCCCTGCCAGGACCTGATGCAATCCATTCAAGCCCCCAGTTCCTTTAAAACTACACTGAGGCTTAGGGCACATTTAATGCACTTAGGGAAAATAATCCAGACTTTTAGCATTCTAGGAAAAAAAAAGAAAAGGCTGGGGAAGAGGCGGAGTGTCAGCAGGACAGGCACAGTGTCACATGAGTATCGTGCTGCAAATCTGCACACCAGGCATGGCAAGAGTGCACTAAATTACTGGTGTGATGGATCTTTCTCTCTCTCTCTCTCTCTCTCTCTCTCACACACACACACACTTTGAATGTAGGAAGAACTAGAGTGCCTCATCCCAGTAAAATAACAAAAAATGAATCCTCCAAAACATGGCTGAAAACAAGCTATGGGTCTTTTCGCATCTGCACAATTTATTTATTATGCCAAAACAAAAGTGTATCTGTTTCTCATTTTTGGCATACAGTTCTTACATTCTCCCTCAAAATGCTGGCTTCTTCTATGGCAATGCTACATGTCTGAGCACTCCAAGAACAATATTTGTAACAGGGAAAACGTGATCCCTTCCTCATCATCCCCCCCCCCATCCCCATGGCCTGTCCATCAACGGCTTCAAGTCATAGCCAAGATGTTGAGCCTCCCTGGGATTCACACATGAACACACAAACAAAAGTGTGCCTCATCAAGGCTTCTGGGACCCACTGTTGAGATCAAAGAACCAAACTAGATAGTTGCTTGATACATAACGTACAGCAACATTCTTGTTTAATTATTAATAAATTGCAGACAAAAGGGGCTGGGTGGAGGGTGGGATCCTTACCAGGAACACAGCACACAGGGAAGAGAGGCTTATCTTTTCCCTCTCCTGTGTGATCAGAACCAAAATCACCTCTTCCTACACAGTTAGAATACTTAGGGGAAGGGGATGTTCCAGACACCATTCCAAAGTCACCATTTCAGAGTAACTGGCCTAAAGCTATAGGTAGTCCTTTCAAAGTAAACGATAACCTTCCATAATTGGATCAGCCCCAATTATGGACGCCCACCAGAGGCTCCTGTTCTTGCTGCCTGCCTTGGAAATACGGTCTGCTTTCTTCAGCTTGGTGGGTCACAAATTGTCCCAAGCCAGTCATGCTCTCTAATGCTAAAACAGGATCATACTCACATTTCTCGGCTTGCTGGATAAAAAGTGCAGGTTTTCATATGTGTACTTGTCAGACCTCCTTTGACGCATCTTGAATAACCTTGCTCCTCGGTTACTAAACAGGGACAATTCTTCCAGCATGATATCTCTGGGGATGCTGACCTTTTTTCCAAGGTCAATTCCAGGGGATTCTGCAAAATAATGCAAGCACACATTTCCAAGAAGATTCTTCTACATCATTATTAGGATCCAGCCAAGGATAAGCACTCTTAAGCCCAACTGGTTTCAGTGGGAGAGTTAAGCACGTGCTTACGTCTTTCCTACTGGCAAAACTGGGACACATTCGTGTAGACTCTTAGGCCAGATTGAGAGGCGGACCAGGTTTGGTCCACGAGCTCCAGGTTCAGCACCCCTGCTTTAGAGGTAAGGTCTATCACACGGTGGCCAGTGGAGGCTGGTGGCTCTAATATTGGTGGGGCTGTGAATCCATTCTGGATTTCAGCTAACACCAGCAAAAACTCTAAAGGAGCTGGACCCATTTTAAGGATAGAGTTCAGCACCTTGGATGGTTCCAGAATAGATTCACAGTCTCACTGAAATCAGAGCCACCAGCCTTCACTGGTGGTTGCTATGGAACTTCCATATTCAGAGGAAGTACGCTACTGAATACCAGTTCCTGGAGACCAACAATGTGAGAGGTTGATTGTTTTCATGCTTTGCTTATGGGTTTCCAAGATGCATTTCATAGGTCACTGTGAGGAGCAGGATGATAGACTATTCAACTGCCTGACCCTGCTCACTGTTGATACTAATCATGCCCATAGAACTAAATGGGTCTTAAAAGCACTTGGCTTTGGCTAGATGATGCCTACTATTCTTAAACAAGGATGCCAAATTTCTGTACTGTTGTGGGCCACTCTGTTCTCCAGACAGTGGTCAAGGGACTGAAAATATATTGTGCTGCACAAAGTCAACTGCTTATGGTTGGTCAAAATTTATAGCAAAGTCAGCTTGTGTCACTGTGATGAAGCACATGCAATCACATGCATGCAGAATCTAAAGACCCATGTAACATTAAAATGTGGAATATCTGTGTCTTTCCATTTTCTTTTCCTCATGTGTCAAACAGTGGAAAATGGCCACATCTTGTTTAAAATTTGATGGTACCAATGCAGCCCAGATAACATTGCTTCCTGGCTCAGATCTTGCCTGTAGACCCCTAGCTGGCTATCACTTTTCTTAAATCAGGCCTATAAAACTTGTGACTGTCCAGAAAATTCTGCCCATCAGTCAAATATGGTGGCTCACCAAGAGTTCAGAACACCTCGTGTTTTTGCTGCCTGCTTGGAGCTGCAAAAACAGGGATGTTGTCAAACATCTGGAAACCACGCTATGTGACTAGTTTGGTAGATTATGCAGGCTTGTCTTAAATTAGGGTGACCAGAAAAAATCCAGGTCAGGGCTCATGTAACTTTAACAGTTGTAGAGAAAAGGGAATTTCAGCCAGTGTCATTTGTATGCAATTAGTTCCTGGTGAAATTCCCTCTTCATCACAACAGTTAAAGTTGCAGGCACTATACTAGAGTGACCATATACAAAAGAAGGCAGGGCCCCTGCAACTTTAACTGTTGTGATGAAGAGGGAATTTCACCAGGAACTAATTGCATACAAATGACACTGGCTGAAATTCCCTTTTCTCTACAGCTGTTAAAGTTACATGAGCCCTGACCTGGATTTTATCTGGTCAGCCTAGCTTAAATGATTGCATACAAGTGAGTGACAGTCATTGATTATCAGCACCATAGTTTCCCCTCAAAAATGTCAGATTGGGAGGTTTGCACCATGCACCAGGCAGCATCCTGAACTACAGTGTATAAAGCAAATGAATAATTTTCTCTTGCTATACAATAATCCACTTATGACGATTCAAACCGGAAATATTTTCAGATTTTGAAAATGCCCTCTGATTCACATTTGAATGTACTCCTTGAAGCTTCAATTCTAAACACACTTACTAGAATGTAAGTTACATTGACCTCAGTGGAATTTGTTTCTGAGTAACCATTCCTAGGATTGTACATCTCTTGTCCTAATAGAGCAGGGTTTGCTTGCTTGCTTGCTTTTGCAGATAGACTTCTCATAATGTATGTTGTTTGCTAATGAATGTTAAATATTTGAAGCTGATCAATCCCTCAAACACATGCTGTGCTCTCTGCTTCAAATCTTTCATTGGCCATCTCAGGTTTCAAGTGAGGATCGAAACTGCTTTGCGTGTCTAGGCAGCTTCCCGGAAATGTTAAGTGTAAGATTAATTTGAGCTTTCTGTCAATTAAAACATAATTTTGCTGTCTGCTGTAATTAAGCTGTGCATAGATGTTGGCTGATATGAACTAAGTTCAAAGGGGTGATGAGAGGAGGTGGAAAAGATTGGGGCAACAGGAGGTCAATTTCATAGACAATTCATCGAAGAAGAAAAATGGAAGAATTCCTACTGACTTCCTACCCATTGATCTTGTCACCAAAGCGGGAGTTAAACAAATTACTAATGGTGATCTTAAATTAGATGTGATGGTTTGGTTTATGCCCTCTTCTACTTTTTAGTCTCTCCTTATCTCAGTTTAAAAAGAAAAGTGCTTCTATACTAAATAAGATTTCAGTAACTTTGTCCACAACCAGCCATTCTAATAATGTTATCCCTCTGTTTAAGCTTTTATAAATATATTTTGGTTTGAGGTTATGCATTTTTAGCAAAGGTCCCCTCTACAAGATTTCGCTTTGATGTCCGGTTGCCTGATTATGTGCATATACGGATAAGCGCATTTACTGCCAATACCTATTCACGAGAGGCGGTGAAGTGCATCACCGGCTGTATGAAACGTGCTTTAAAGTTGTTTACATGCAGAGAATCACATGTTTACATGGCCATAAGGCGCTTGAACTCCCGCGGTAAATTAAAAGTCGCTATTTAACGCGCATTTGAAAATGTGACTAATCGGAGATAAAATGCGCCTGGACCCCTGATTTGCGCTCCGCTCTTGTAGAGGTAAATTTGGTAATGCACCTTGAAAGAGCTTTAAATCGCTCTCTTAACCAGGACTCTCTTAACCAGGAAGTGTTGTCCGGTTGTTTCCCACCCCCAAGAATTGGAAATAAATCGACCAATTTTTCCCAAAGTTGTCCCTTGAAATTCCATAGTGCATAGATCATTCCCACTATTTCTGATGTTTAGGCTGTGAGTGCCATTGCTTATGTAGCCAAAATAGCACCATCTGCACACAAGAGAGAGATATTAGTAGGTCTGTGAAACCCCAGGGTTTGCAAATATATGAAAAAAACTCTACAGCTGCAGTCCTATGCATGTTTAGACAGGAAAAAGCCCTTTAGTTCCCAGCATTCCCCAGCCAGCATGCTCAGTAGGGGAAAGACAGAGAAAACTGAGGAGGGAAGCAGGTGGGTAAACTATAGGCCAGATTTACACCAAGCTGGATATAGCACTATGAAAGTGGTATAAAAGCAGTATATAAAGGCAGGATCTACACTACTGCTTTATAGACAACTGTTGGGGCCCATGACACGTGCCATATACCACATTCATACCACTTTCATAGTGTTATGTAGAGTGACCAGATAAAATCCTGGTCATGGCTCATGTAACTTTAACAGTTGTAGAGAAAAGGGAATTTCAGCCAGTGTCATATGTATGCAATTAGTTCCTGGTGATATTCCCTCTTCATCACAACAGTTAAAGTTGCAGGGGCCCTGCCTTCTTTTGTATATGGTCACTCTAGCATAGTGCCTGCACCTTTAACTGTTGTGATGAAGAGGGAATTTCCCCAGGGACTAATTGCATACATATGACTCTGGCTGAAATTCCCTTTTCTCTACAACTGTTAAAGTTACATGAGCCCTGACCTGGATTTTATCTGGTCACCCTAGTGTTATATCCTGCTTGGTGTAGATGTATCATGGGCCCAAACAGTTATCAGTGCACTTCAATACCACTATAAAGCAGTAGCGTAGATCCAGCCATAATTGAGTCTCTGGAATCCCGAACAGCAGCATTCTGTACTGCAACATTTAGGTGCTGGTCCCAGTTATAATAATTGTATGTTTTAATGTTGTATAGGTTGCTCATGAAACTTAATTATAAACCAAGTGTTGATTGCTTTTAGGCTCCTTGCTAATGACTTATTTTCATTCATACAAAAGAAAGAATGGTTTTATTAAGAGTAGAACCAGAAGAGAATTCCGGACATGGAAAGGTGCTCTCTTGTGTGCATTTTGCTCCAGCAATCTCCCGAAAGCCACTCCTGGGGGCTCAGGAATCTCTGGGGAAACTATGGGATGTGGCATAGTGTGGGGAGGGAAAGAATCGGTAGCAATCATGGAACGCCTCTCTTGA